>CM060927.1:75869197-78369197 GCA_030737875.1 Allium sativum | reverse complement strand
AATTTCCAATATCTCTCTTTTACAAATTTCATTTTGGATTATTCCAATTTCAGTCCAATTTTATTTAACTTAGTTTAAGTTCCACTTTACCATTCTAATCTATTTAACTTTATAAGTAAAGTTTTAATTTCAGAATTCAAGTTCCTATTTTTGTTTCAATCAGTTTGAAATCACATATATTTACATATAATAATAGCAATTCAAAACATTTTAATTTCTAAACAACTTATTTTTCTCAAAGCAGTTCAAAACAAAATCTTTGGCAGTAATCCGTCACTTTAGGAACTCGAAAATGATACTGATGATGCGGCCGTCATCATCAGAATTATTTTCCAGCTATCGAAGTGAGTTCAATACTATATCATTTTAAAACTTAATTTAAAACATTTCTATTTTGAAATTACTTCAAAATATCTTCCACATTACTTGGAAAATATTCCCAAATCCACCCAGGATCTTAAAATTTCCATATATTTAATCCAAAACCATTTATAAACACTTTTCCCATTTTCTAGAGTTTTAATCTTAATTCTGATTTAAATCCATATTTAATTCATCTGAATTTAAATATCACTCTTATATGAATCCTGGTTGGTTATTTATAATCATCTTGATTATAATTTGATTTAATTATATTGACAAATCAACACATCTAATATATATTATAATAATTCCAATATATATATATATATATATATTTGTTTATATCAAAATATAATTTAGGGAAAATTATTTCATTTACCCTTTTTCAAAACAATACTATGTCGAATTACTCTGTTCAAGAGTTTAGAAAAACTTTTCGATATAGTTGCACTACCGTATCGACTAGAATTTTCAAACTACTCGACAAACCAATCAACACAATATAAAACCATTTTTAATCAATTTACAAATATGCTCTCATATATATATATATATATATATACACACACACTCAAACTCAATCTAGGATATTACTAACCCCATCTCTATTGAGTTACGCCCCAGAGACAAGGTAATCACTTAACCTATAGCTCTGATACCACTGTAACGACCTAGGGATTTTTGACCCCGAAAATCGACATAAACCACGATGTCGAGTATTCAGACATCAGAAATACCTGATCATTAATAGAAAGAAGTTAGAGGGTGAGAAATAGAAAGAAAGAAAATTAGAATAGAAGAAGAAGAAGAAGAAGAGTACAACAGAATAAAATCAGAGTAACATGAATCTCACAGCGGAACGAATAAAATATATTATATAACATGAGTTTGAAATACAAAACTATAACTGTATATACATACCATTATCACATAACATCACAGCGGAAATAAATTCTATATATAACAAATGTTGAAGCCTCCTACTCCGAGCTTCTCCCAATATATCTGTAAAATCCCGACTACTTGACTACCTGTACAAATTTTGGGCACCTAAGAGTTTAGAGAAAACAAGACAAAATATACTCTGGGTCAGTCATTGGATTGGTGTGAGTAAACTCTAACCATTCGGTTTAATTTTTCAAAATCCTTTTCGAAAGAAAGGATAATCGTAAGATTGATCCACACATAAATACGGATGGTTTTTACCTTACGATAATCCAAAACTGTAACACCCTAAATTTTCTGTGGACATTAAAATAACGAATTAAAGAATACTTAATTTTAAAAGTTGGAATTAAGGGAAATGGGTTATGCCATTGCATTTGTCTCAGAATTCTGCTTGAGATAGAGTCCAAGTTTGCATGAATCGGACTCCGTATGAAGAAGTTATGGAGTTCAAAAGAATTCAAGTTTAATTCAAAATTAAATAAATTAATAATCAAGATTCGAAATTCAAACCGGCAGAAATCAGTGGGCGGGAAATATCCCGCCATCGGGCGTCGACCCCCCCAGGGGGTGTCGACATAGGTGTCGACCCCCTTATAGGGATGTCGACATGGGTGTCGACCCCCCCTGTAGGGGTCGAATCCAGTGTTCTAATCCGAACAGTGACGATCTTTGAGTCATTGCTGAGTCACTAGGGCATAGGTGGCGGTTTCTGGATAGTTCTATTTGGTCTGGATGGCTCTGATTACTCCTAGGTTGACCTAATGGCTCTTTTTGATCTAAACTTCTATATAAACAACCCCAACCCTCAACCCTAAACCACACATTTTCATTCCAAGGAGCCGTCATGCTATCCATGGCCAAACTAGCGTAGCCTCCAGTCTTCTCCAACTAGAAAGCAAGCTAGGAAGCAAGTTAGAAGCCTCAAACCAAATTAAAACTAGAGAATCAATAGTCTACATCAAAGGATAGCTTTTCAATTTCAGAAAACAGATCCCAGAAAACAAGATTGTTCTTTGTTTTGTAAGTTCAGTTATTCTTTAGACTTGAACAAATAAAATTCATGACTTGTAATAAAGCGAAACTAGAACTGTGCCTAGTTGTAAAATAATCATATTCTGATTCATGTTTTGTGGCAAATTCTAAAATTACCTAGGCCTACGAGACAATTGTGATCAATACAATTTATCATGTTAATTTGGTGATGAGCCTATCATGTTGTATGTTAATTTGGTGATGAACCTATCATGTATTATATAAATTTGGTGATTCTTTCATGTTATGTTACATGCAAGTTTATAGGCTAAGTCATGTTCATATATGCCTATATGTTTAGATCTACATGCTTATATGTTTATATCTATGTTAATTTGATCCAACTCAAATGCAAGTTCACATTTACATGCCTAATTAAATTTGTGTAGTTCTATGTAAAATCATGTTCATATGTTTAAGATTCATGTTAATTGGATCTAAAATGCAAGTTCATAATTAAATAGATATTGTTCTATGCCAAATTTATATGACACATGTTTAGTTGGATCCATATTATTTTATGCTTGTTGGAATGTTACATGCTCCTTTCTTTTCCCTTTTTTTATGAGTTAGGCTAAATTGCGAGCCTAATGTTCTATGTGAATTATGCGAACGTATAACGGGGGTAACGTTGGGGAAAACATTAAATTTCATGTTATTGGCATAGTTTGGCTCATAATCATGTAAATGATTAGTAGCATGAAATGGTATAATTTGTATACCTAGGAATTATGAACATGATTTAGAGGGTAAATGGGGCATGACTTGAATGACAACAATTGTGGATAATTTACATATAAACATAAAAGGTAAATATGTAAATTAATTAAAAGATGAATATGCCTAACCCGAGGTTAGATTGAGTTACGGTTTAAGACTGCCCGAAACCGCCCGGCACATCCAGCAACCGTAACAATACAGATCTAATATGAGAGGTTAGAGCATTAAGCCCAAAAACCCGAGGTTAGATTGAGTTGCGGTGTAAGACTGCCCGGAACTGCCCGGCACATCCAGCGACAGCAACAATATAAATCTAATGTTAGAGGTTGGTGCTTTAATGAATGAATTAAAGCTAAGGAACAGGCAGGTTAAGAATGGTAGGGTTAAGTTAATTAAGGCAACACTTAACCAATACAACATGTTAACTAAACTGATGGGTGGGGTTAGGTTAATTTGAGAACAATTAACCATTTTAACAAGTTGATTAGGAAACCCTAGTAATAAGGACCCATTTCAGAAGTAACCCACATAGATGTATCATGGTACCCTGAACTAGGCAGGGTGGGGCACGATTACTGGGCTGATTATAAGCGGTCAAAACAAAGGCGGGTGGTGCGTCAGTGTAGGTTCCGACGGAGTACGGGCGTGCACATACTCCGGAGTGGAAAAAGCAGACACTGGGCATCAGTGGTTATACACTTTGCATCTTGAATTGTGTCGGATTGCCACCATAAGACTTGATACACCCCATGGTGGGACCAGCACCGGTATCTACAATTAAGCGGGACTGTAACGACCCGTATTTTTGGCCGTCAAGTATTTAATTTAATTTATTATTTTAAATATTATATTTGGAATATTAATGGATTTTAATATTTAATTCGTTATTAAAACGAAGTTTGAATATTAATTTATTTATAGTATAAATCGAGCTCGAAATCGCGTGGCAGTTCGTAATATGAAGTTTTGAACTTCAATCGAATATACAGAGTTCGATATAACTCGGATTTCTGTGAAACGAGAAACGTGGGAACCGTGTTGATTATAATTTTCATATGGAAGAGAAAAATCCATAATTCGTGTTATAATTTGTTATTTATGGCCAAATCAAAATTTGAAATAATCGCTATGGAAAATCGTTATTTAAATATAGGTCTTTAAAATAGCCTTTTTTCAAATGGTCTCTGATTTCGACGAAGTTAGTTTCATTGGAACCGTAACATTAAATTATTATATGGTGTTGAATTGCGTGGCAAACTGATGTCGTATGTGACCACGGTAGTCGTAAACGCCCGTTCATTTTCTATAGCGCGTATTTAAATTAATTTAATAAATGGACATTCGAGTGTAACTTGAACAGACGATCGAATTAAGCCACGAAACCAATTCCGTTGAGTTTGTATCGACGATTAGAGTCGTGATAGGTATATAGTTTGTTATTTTTGAAGACCAGATAATTGGGTGTCCAAAATGGCATTGCAGTGCGTATAAAAATAGCCTACCGGGAAAACAGTCTCAGAATGCGACGAAACTGCTGTCGTTGGGTTCGTATTAATTAATTATTATAGGATTTCAAGGTTTCAAGTTGATTGGATTTATTTAGTGATCGTGGAAAATTTAAACGCGTGTTTTCCACTGGTTTTATAAAGGAATTTTTTTCAAACGATGTCGGAATTTGATGAAACCTGTCCCATTAGGTCCGGAATATTTTTCTATGCTAGGATTAGCATTTTTATCGGTAACTATAAGATGATTGTGGCTAGTTTTACTTGTTACTTCGCGACGAAGTTTTGCTATATATTATTTTATTTAATTAGTCTCCTATAAATACGGTACAAAGGGATCAAACCCTAAGAATTTTCCTCGGATGGTCAACATTTGTCCGAGCAGCCACATACTTAAACTAACGGGCCATATTTTCAATCTTTCCTCATCAAATTTCGATGGATCCGAGCCTCTATTCGAAGAAGTTTCTTCCGCAAACTTGCTCAGCAACTCAAGCTCTTCTACATGACTGGTTGAGATCAGAAATTGATCTGGAAGGCTGCTCGGTTACTGGCAGTTCACCGGTGATTGGGGAGGACTGGGGTGTCGTGGCTCATGGAGGTAGAGGAGTGAGGTGAGGCTTGATGCCTGGGGTGGTTTGATCTGAGTTCCGTTGTCAGAACGAGGTTGCGGGAAGGAAATGAAGGGTGAGTTGATTCGTTCGAGGGTGCTATCGTTCAAACAGGAAGGAAGCAGGGGCCAAGCAACCGTGGAAGAGAGGCGGCGTCGGCTTAGCATCTGAGACGACCCCAAACCCCGTACTGACGGTGGCAAGGGTAATCCGTGGAATATAACACAGAAACAGATAATAGCAGAACAGAATAATTAAATACACCAGATAATGAACAATAGAATATACTGGATAAAAGTAATCATCAGAGTTACACAGTATACAGGATCTTACTAAGTACAAATACAGTTCAGCTATACATAAATGTCTACAGCGGAAAACAAACAAAATATGTACAATAGGAGCTGAACAACATAAAAAGAGATAAATGATAGAATCCATCTTCAGCTTCAGCTATCCAGAGAAAGAACCAGCTAAACCTGAAGACAAGGCTGCCCATGAAGAAAAAGGGGCACCCGAGTTTGAAAGTGAAACAAACTACGAGTCAGTCATGGGACTGGTATGAGAAATCTACTCAACACATAAATAATTTGGCTAATCACAGAACCACGCCACTTTCGTGGAATGGGTTTACTCCATTTGATTGCCAGTGCTTTAAAACAAATCTTTCTTTTAAACACGCTATGCTTTTTATAAAAATGAAGCCATTATAAGACTCAGTTTCCATCACACAATGCAACGCAAACCGGAGGATAGAGTTTTTACCTTATAACGGCCAAAATATGATTGATACGAATAAAACAAAGGCATTTGATATTATTGCTAGTGTTTATATGTTTTGAAAACAATTTCAAATCATAACTATCAATCATAGACGGCATGGGTACCATATATCATGTCGCCATATATATATACAATCAAAATCGCACGATGTCGTATTTGGAAATTGGATTTCCGTCATGAACCAAGGCAAAATATAGTCCTTACCGACTTCGAGACGCTCTAGCCCGCCCCTTAGGACCCAGACTCAGGTGGGCCCTTGGATCGTCAGGGCCGGTCCACCGATGTGGATTAAAATTCCTGAACACTGCGTTTCCCCACCCTTTGGGGTGTAAATGAGCCAACGAATGGCTCCATCGGATCCGAATCGTCCGACCTAACCGAGGCGCCTCGCAACAGCAACAACCACATAGGTGAAAAGTATATAAATGTCAGGGCTGGTAGGTCACTAACACCACCCTAGCTACACTACAAGAAAATATTATATTAATAGCAAGCATGGATTGCACGAAAGCTTGGCTTGCTATTATTAAATGACTATTCTTTATTTAATCAAGAAGACAACAACTTTAATTGCAATTATATTTAGCCGTCCGCAATTATATTAATTCAGCATACGTGAAATCGCGTTCCACTTTATTTTCCCTCCAACATTTTTTTAGGCCGCCAAAATTTCACTTTCCGTTTCGCTTCTGCTTAGAGTTTTCATTTCCACTCTCTTCACATCTTTTTAATATCAGAACTCATCTTCATTCTTCACGCTCAATTCTTCCCGATGTTCAACGATCTGAAACGCAGTTCGATCCCCAAGTTCACGAAGTTCCGTTCTTCAATTCTTCTCAAAGTTCAACGACCTGAGTTGCGATTTGATCGAAAACAAAGCGCCAATTGTCCGAACGCGATTCTTCATGCTCCATTTGGTCCAAAGTTCAACCACCAGGAGGCTGCAAGAAGCGCGATTTGGTGTGAAGTTCAATTCTTCATGCGCGAGAGTTAGGTTTATATTTCTGAACATCTTGAACCTGCGCAATTTTAGTCCTTTTTTTAATAGACGATCGTTCATTCATTATGTTAGAATCATTCTTCAAGCACCAAATCTTGATTTACTTGCTAGTTTCAGTTTTAGTGATTTATGATGTTAGAATCTGGTATTTTCCCTATTTTCCCATCTAAAATTGCTCAGTAATTTGGAATAAAAAGGAAACAAACTCTTTATTCTGACCACGTTTGTTCCTATTTTCCCTTCTAAAATTTTATCAAAAATTCCAATCTGTAATGTTGTTTATCACAAAAAACAATATAAGAATACTTCAAATCAGTTAGCGTCAAAATCTTGTAAACTATGGACTGAACTTATTAAACTGCATTCAAAATTATAAACATATATACTTCTTGTTGAAAATAATTGAAGGTGTTTCCCGTAAGCTTTGTTTTTGGAAGAAAACGGAATTGTTTTTCGAAACCCACAAAGGTTACAGAATATCTTGAAGGGGTTTCCTGTGAAAAAAAGGCAATTCTCTGGTGAAGTTTGTTGTAGGCACTGCTTCAGTGGTGATTGAGTTCGGGAAGCATTTTGTTCAAGTGGTTTTGCTATTCAGTTGGTCATTTTGCAGAAGCGGTGGTTGGACGAATTGAGGCAATGGCTTTTTGGTATTGAGGGCTAGTCATTGTTTGTTGTTGGTAGCATGGTAGTGGGACCGATTATGGTTGTACGTTGGAGGAGAATAAAGGAGGAAGGTGCTGTATATTCGGGTGATGGATGTGCAGTAAGTTGGTTAAGACAGGGAGGGTATTTGTTATTTTGAGCTCTTGAACTTGCAGTGGTAGAAGGTTTCAAAGTTGGAGGGGTAATGAAGCCGATTGGTTTTCTGGTGGAAGCACAAAGTTGGAGGGGTAATGAAGCCTAAATTTATAGTTTATTCTGTAGAAGCACAAAGTTTTTCCAATAGTAACGATTCAATAACTAGATACAAATCATTGAAAAGATAAATAGTCAATAGGTATATAGAAAAAAGGGTGCACTACAGAGAATAAATTATAGCATAGCACTTTAAAAGAGTTGAATAAGAAAGTACGTATTGTTTGAATCGATGTCCTCGTAGGAATTCTATGGTTATCCATGCCACTAATAGGGATCGTTATGGTAATACTAAATAATTTTTAAAAATAGCCTTTATAGGTAGTTTTAACATAATTTCTAATGTACTAATTATTTTCCAATTTTTCTTATCCAACGTCATATTTAGTACTACTATATCTTGTATTTCTGATATTTTAACTGCACGACATAGTCTCCATTCTTCTCCCTTCATCCCCCTACTAAAATTTACAAGGACTATCCTTACACTCACCTCACACCACAAAAATAATTAAATTTCATGTATGTTTTTAATTTTGTTAAGAAGCAATTTAGTCGATGGATATACCGACGCCCATATAAATGTGTCTTGTGTAAAAACACATGCTTATATGATTTATTTGTTCATTTATTTATATAAGTTGGTTAAGACAAGGAGGGTATTTGCTATTTTGAGCTCTTGAACTTGCAGTGGCAGAAGGTTTCAAAGTTGGAGGGGTAATGAAGCTTATTGGTTTTCTGGTGGAGGGTAGAAGACAAAGAGGGTAACGAATCTCCTCTTCAGGCACAATCACTTCTCACTCTGAAATTCAGTCCCTTAACCCTCTCCACAGCCGATTATTGCTCGATTCGTCACTTAGACAGTTCTGTAGTCAAATCTGTCAATGAAGCCGAAGCATGAAAAGCTGATGTCTATAAACACTTCGGATTCAAATATACCTCCTACGATTATAAAAAATACCGGTAAGAACTTGACTTTGCTATCCTTCTTTGATTAGTGCATACTTCAGTGATTTTCTAAGGCAGAATTTTCTAGCCTGCACAGTTTCATTATATACTATAACAGAGAGTACTAAATTTGTATTAACACATGGTAGTTCCTGTGTTATCACAATAAGTAATTCTATTGTACCCTAGATTTTATATGAGATTAAAAAGAATTTCATGCTTAATTAGTATTTATCTGTCCTATCCAGTGAATTCCCTATGTGACATGGTTTTGTGATTATGTTTCAAGTATGTTGCTCTTCTACATATATACTTGAAAGTCCACCAGAAGATAAGAGTAAATCCTGGATTAAAAGTAATATTGGATTAAAAGTTTGCTTGAAAAACATAGGTATTTGCATGTTACTCTTCTATTCGTTGTTATGTTGGTCTGATATATTGTTTTAATGAGGGTATTCATTGACTGTATTATTTAAAGCATTTGAATTTTATTTACTATCTCCAATATGATTTTGATTTAACCTTGCCTAACTTGCTTTTGCCTTGCTAGCTTGACCTTGAAATGAGGCCACTCACTAATATTTACTTATTTCCTCTAAAAATTATATTTAAAAGGGAATTATCATCAATTATGCTTTAGAAGAGTTCCATCAAGAAAATAAAACCCTATACAAAGCTAGCATGGTATTGCTTTGCGAGCTGCTTCTTAAGTTCATACCGTTTACTTTTACACGTGATTGGCAACTTTAGAACAGTAACATAACCAGTAAGCAAGTCAAAAAGTGATCTAATTATGATAGAGTAAAAAAAATTACATTGTTTCACCATTTTTTAATTATGTTTTCTGCAACATATCTTTTAGAGTAGCGGTTAGCTGATTAACAGTCTATTCTGAAGTTAGTTAACTACTTATCTTTTTGCTATACAACTGACCGCTTTATGTTATCATATGACCTTACTATGAAATTTTTAGTTCGCTATTATATATTCTCATAAACATGCATATCCATATATAGCTTTATTGTGGGCTCGTTCATTAGATGTAATATAACAAGCATGAATGATGGACCAAAAAGTCATTATGTAATCGGATGTAGAATAATGTACAGCTCCTCAGTGAATATAGTAATTCTGAACAAAAATGGGATTCTGAAAGAAAAAAAAAAAGGATATTTCTATTTTTTCCTTGTTCTTTGTCATATTGAGTTTCCAAAAATTATTAGCATTACAAATAGTTGTAGGTGACATGTTTTCTTCATCCCATTATGTTCTTGTAATTTTTCTTCAGTCTGAAGCTAAACAATAATTTCAGATTCATATATATATTTACAATTGCCGTTTTCATACTATCAAAATTTGCAAGGCTTATTGGCAATAAATGCAAGAAAATATAGTAATTCTAAGCCTATTCACTTTATTAGCAGATACAACTACCTTATATACGTATTTGCTTGCTAAATCCATCCATATTTGTCAAGCTAGTTTGTTCGCTTTTCAGTTTTCAATTTGCTTAATTGATTCACATGCTTTCAATTGTTCTTAACTGTCATATATATTAAAACATATATAGGCAACAAATTTAATTACAAGCCAATCAATCCCTATATACTTGCTTTTTTTTTTACCATCTTCGTTGCTAGATAATTAAAATCTATTTATGTTTTATTTACACATATATGATGTCACCCATTTCTTTTGTCAAATCTTTTTACTTGGCCGTTATATTTTAGGTAATAAATTCATGTATTCATTCACATATTAATTCCTCACTCAATGCTATTCATTCGTTAATTTAGTCTGCTGACCCATCACTAACTTTGCACTGTCTATATTTGTACTTCCCTTTCCATCTCCTAATTTCGAAGCTGCTTTTATTTCTTATATTTATTAACTTGTATATGCATTGTTGCAATTTTTTTCATGCTCCTTCCTACCACGGCTTATGTAATGTTTTGTTTTTCTACAAAATCCTAACCATCATTCTTTTGCTTAAATATTTTACCAAAACGTTGCCTGTTTTTTTGAGACTGCGATCTAGTTTTTTAACAAATCATGTCTTCAAAGTATATATGTGTAAATGTATGTGTGTGTGTGTGTGTATATATATATATAACTACAATTGTTCCCTTTCATAACAATGATAATTATGACCCAAACATCCTTATAAAGTGATCAACAAATTTTATGGAAATATTATCATAGCACTAGAATTTTAGTATGTTATCCACATGTGCTTTGAGCATTTTAATTTTTCTTTACCTATTCAACTTTCATTTCCCTAAGTATTCATATTTAAAGGGAGACGGGACAAGTCTTTATAATGGTTTTATTAAGGATTGATGCAACAAAAAGAGTATATTTAGACATTGTCTATAGGTATATTTAAAGATAATAAAATCTATACAAGAATTTCTATGGTTATTAGGGAGAGGGGAAGGTGGTGTATCAGAAATGATGTGTTAATTCCTTATTTAAAGAAAAGGAATTTTTTTGCTGAAGGTGTGGATGACGATGAAAGCTTTAGTGACCAGGTCATCAAGGTTGAAATTGTTGACGCATTTAGACGTTTTTGTAGGTATTTCTTATTCACTGCATAAATATCTGAAAGTGTGCGATTGTGACTCTATAGCTTTACTCGTAAATTTTGTTGAGGAAGAGATGGTGACTTATATATAGCAGGTTGCCGTGCAAAAAGACCTGACAACTCCTTAATGCGAAGAGCTGTGGATGTGCATAGCATGGAGATTTGTTTACTTGCACCTGCGTGTCATGCTTTATCTTCGAGAACTGGGTTTACTCTCTGTTACAGACCTCGGTATTTTTTGATTCATTTCTATGTTTTTTAAATACCTATCAGACTTCTAATTTATTGGTTATATGCTCGTTTTGTTGGAACAGTGATTGCTTCGGGTTAAGGGTTTCTAAAAAGATGTAGATGCAGTTTTTCAGTAAATTTATTTGCAAAGTTAGATGCAGTTTGCATGATGTCTTTGTACGTATCACTGCAAACGTTAACTGGGAGATACTGGGTACAAATGATTACTTGCATCATTACAAATATTTTTGCTTCTGCTTTTGTTTTCATCAAATGCATTATATTATTGTGTCCTCTATATAATTTTCCCTGTACATTGATGACTGGAATGATATTTGAACTCCAAACTGAATGATATATAAACTCCAAATTGATTATGAAATGTGACCAAAAACCTATGTATTTTTATTATATCAATTTGTATGATTTTTTCCTTGAAAATGCATTCCATTGACTTCAAAACAATTTAGTGAATCACATCATATGTGAAATATTCTTCTCTTTGAATTAACATTTACTGTAATATTGGAATAAAGCGTATAACGTGCAGATTAAACTTATAGAATACAAACTATATGCATGTTTTTATTGATTTTTTTAATGCTTGCCATTTATTTGTTTTTTTTACCTAAGAGTACTCTTCATTCTCCATGTATTTTAGGCTACCTTTGCAGTAAAAGTTTACCTTTCATGTTAGTCCACCTCAGTAAACATAAACGATTTTGAACGTTCCACTGAAAATTTTTGTTCAAGAGAATTCAGTTTCATGTATTACGCCGCATAAGTTATGAAAAGAATCGTACAGGCTTTACAAAATACAGAAACATGGTTTATTTATTTGCATTTTTTTTTTTTTTTTTTACCTCTTTTCCTTCAAATGTTAGGTTCCTTCAGCTTACTTCTTTTCCTTCAACTTACTGAAATTTTCTGGAAATTTTCTGTTATAGCTAAAGATCATCAAGCGATGACTGAGATATTTTACATAATGCTGGTGGTCTCGATCAACTTACTGGAATTTTCTGGAATTTGCCTACTGCGAACGTTATAGTGGAATCAACTTCTAGTAAGTATAACTCAAATTTTGTTTAGATTTGACACTATTTTTTTCTTTTTCTTGGCATCCTTGTTGTGTTCTTCATAAGGCTAGAATTAGATGTACATGTAATTAAACAAACAAACAAACAAAAAAACTGAAGCTATGAAATTTCAGATGAGTTTCATGCATAGGAATAGAAATGTCAGGTACATGTAAAGAGTCTCTGCATATAAGAGAAATTGGTGCATAGCAGCATAGAATCAAAAGTTTGAAGATAAACCAACCGACCTTGAAGTGTTTTTAGTTTTTATACCTAGTCATGAAAATTTTTGTACACTTTGTACGGATGTAGTTCTAGAGCATGTATATTTTTCTATATTCCAAATAGCATGGTTCACGCATGTCAGCCGACCCATTTTATAATTAATAATCATTTATTTACATGTATTAGACATTTTTGATAACTTTCAAAGCTCAATTTGAGTATGCATGATCGGCCAGTGTACTTTCTTATACTAAACATTAAACCTTGCATGTTTGGATTTTATGGCTAATAGACTTGTTTTTTTTTTGATAGGCGATGTGTGATGCTCTTGGTTTACGCTATGGTGAAAGGCATGAAAAAAGCATGTTGTCGCGCTCATTCTCCTTTAAATGTATTTTACGTCGATGTTCATACATCTTTACTTTTAGTATGTATCGTTTTGGTCAGCTACGGTTGTATGGATTGTTCCTTTTAGTATGTATTGTTTTGGTTGTCAACGATTGTATGAATTGTTACTTTTGATCATAAATATTTATATGTTTTTAACTTTGTATGATATACTTTTTGATCATAAATATTTATATGTTTAATATTGTGTATGAAATATGTTTAATAATGGTTGTACTATAGCTTTATGCTAGTGCAATAAAAATATTTTGCAATGATTAAACAACTTTCATGGCAAGTAAATTATGCTATAAATACTAAATTAAACTTTATAGTGTTTCTATAGCGTTTATGGTTGCTATAATAATCCGAGTACGAAATTTCTATAGCATCTGAAGTTGCTATAATAATCAAGCAATATTTATCCACAGCGGTTATAGTTGCTATAAATAGCAATTAAATGATGTCATAAATATTAGCAGTATAAACCACAACTATGTGTTAAAGTTTTATAGCAAGAAACAAACGCTATAAATAGGAATTTGTATGTTACAAATCTTCTATTTAATAGCAATTTTGAAACGCTATTAGGAACATCATTTACAACATGTTTTTTATAGCGATTAATAGGTTGCTATTATAGATCCCTGACATATTACAACATGTAGATATACAACATTTATAAAAACGCCAATGTATCCATTCATAGCGTTTTTTAAACGCTATAAAAAGGCCTTTTTCTTGTAGTGCTAGAAAGAAACGCATGCCCTCCTTGATGTCCTCTCCCGTTTCTGGTTCATACCGGGGTGTGAGGCTCGCGATTTTACGTTATACACAAAGCTACGCCACACCGGCGGTGCTTTGATCATCACCACAAGACTTTGCTTTTCAATAGAAGCCCTGATCACTGCATCTTAGCATGTCACACAGGCAATTCATGCCATGCGACTGATGTCTATCGATATACAACCTCTGAGCTCGTGCGTTTCAGAGAAGGGTGTTAAGCAAAAGAATAAATTCTCCGCCGCCAAACAGATGTATATTTAATAGAGATCAATCAACACAGAATAAAATCCAATGTTAGACACATAGTCCATTTACAAGTCCGTTCTGGGTCTGAACGAATCCGGAGGCACTAAATACCTCGCAAACCCATCGATCACCACGTACGTCTGGACGATCACCACTCATTATCCATATTTCGGGATGCCTCCCAATCAGGACCTCGGTTACCATCCAAACGAGGTGAAGATCTCCGGTCTTCGACCACCGTCTTCATCTTCGACTTTCAATCGTCGGTCAATTATTTGAAATGAGAATTAACTCGGCCCTTTCAAATAATTCACGTATATTTAGAATCTCAAATCAATTTATTTCATTGGTTAAATCATTCGACAACACCAATTTTGTTCTTTAATGTAATTTTCACACCAAACACATTCAACCATCAAATACCACATAAATCGAGCAAATTCAGTTTATTTCCATTCCATATCGTTTATGATATTTTATAACGATTTATCGCTATTTTTATTTATTTTAAAATAGCCAATTTATTCAAAACGACGCTTCGGGCCATAACGCGGCCGTGGCGCAGTTTTTCTTCAGATTTGATTTACACATATCTGAAAATCTAACCGTTGGATCTTCACAAAATTTACATCATTAGAAAGATCTTTTCAAAACGAATCCAACGGTTCCAGTTTTGGGAAAATCCGACGGTTGGATCTCCCGGTACAATCGTTTGAAGTTTCGATTTCAAAATACGAACTACAGCGTCGTTATTCGATTAAATATATATATATATATATATATATAATAGTTTCTGGCGCTGTTTTTCTTCAGATTTGAATTAAACATTTCAGACAATCCAACCGTTGGATTTTTACAAGGTTGGGGACGTTGGAAAGATATTTCCAAGGCGAACCCGACGGTTGCGGTTTCGGGAAAATCCAATGGTCGGATTTCCCGCACTAGTTGTTTGAAATCACGGTTTCAAAACACGAACTGCACGGCCATATTTTGTTTTAATTTTATTTATATTTATATAATTATATAAATATAGTTCATTCAAAAATTCCTATATCGTTTTCACTTCAAATATTTCACTAACGCCTTTAAATTTTGGAAAAATTCGCCATAACCTCCTTTATACGGGAGGGGCTGGGAAAATTCCCAAATAGCCACACGGGCGTCTCATGTCGAAAAGAAAAAGAAAAAGCCAAGCGGCTAGCCAACAGGCTCATAAAATCATCACCCAAACAAAACTGTAAATGTGTACCTATTTGTCGGGCACAAAATTTTATTACTCTTCTCTAGCCCCTTTGCTATAACCTGTTCAATAAATATGCATGTACATATATATAGTTCTTATCACTTATCATTTTCTATTCAACTTCATATTTGTTTCCATTTGGTTTAAAAACACCATTCATTCTAATGTTGCATGAATTGGCAAAAATCATATCATTAGCTAATTAATGAATATTTCGACTCATGCATATTTATTTGAACAAGTTGCTATTTTTAACACTTCATATTTCAACAAATCGTGTATGTAATAAAAATGTGATTTTTATTGTAAAACAATTCTTTTCAAAACACCATTATTTTATGTAGTTTATATAGGTGATAAAAAGGTGATTTTTATGATAAAACAATTTCTTTTAAGACGAGATTACTTTACATAGTTTACATAGACGATAAAAAGTGATTTTTATTATAAAACAATTTCTTTTAAGACGAGATTACTTTACATAGTTTACATAGACGATAAAAAGGTGATTTTTATGATAAAACAATTTCTTTTAAGACGAGATTACTTTACATAGTTTACATAGACGATAAAAAGTTGATTTTTATTATAGAACAATTTATTTCAAAATATGAATACCATTCAACACCTGAATTTCAATTCAACGAATGAATATCGATTCAACACATGAAGGTTTTCTATAGTTTCTATATATAGATAAAAATGTGATTTTTATATTTAAAACACGAAGACCATTCAACACATGAATTTCTAATCAACGAATGAATATCGATTCAACACATGAAGGTTTTCTATTCAATGAATACATATAGTTTCAGCAAATGAAAATAATTCAAACACATGAATATTATTCAAAATTTCGGCAGCATAACGGCAGGGTAGTTAAAACCGGGACCGTCCCTAGTACGGCTCCTCGCTCTACCTTAAAACCTCGCGGTTTTTGACAATGGGGATAATGCATCTAGTTCGCACGCAGGCGGCATGTATATATTTATTTCATTTCCACAAACTAATCCTATGTGGTTTCAACCAAATATTTCTCAACCACAAATGGGTATTTTTCAACCACAATCAATCAATATCAATCACAAACAATCCCAAACAACCATTCGCTATTAATCAATTTTCACACCAATCACAATCAATAAATATCGTCCATGGTTTGTGGACGAGGGGCATATATATATATATATATATATATATATATATATAGCAATTCACTTTTATTTCAACACATATATAATTTTTACAACGCATATATAACTTATACATCGAACATACAACTTATACAACGCTTATACAAGAGGTGTACAACGCTTATATAACTCATACACCGACTATACAATTTATACATCGTCGTTTTCCATATCGTTTATAAATTAGAAATCTCACTTTGGGTTCCACTCTACCAAAAATAGAAGAAGGCTCAGAAAAATATGTGGTCTCTTCTAAAATGTAGAAGACGTCCACACGAGTCCACTGTCTCTTGTTTCACTGAATTTCGTCAAGAAACGAAAAAGATATGATTAACAACGCATTGATTACTTATTGAATTAATTAAAATAGGATTAATTTAAATAAAAATAACCTTCTTCCTCTTATGTTATCTGGAAACGAAGAACTCACCACACCGTCGTTCTCTCTCCTCCTTGCGCCGCCTAGGAGCCACCGTTCGTCGATCAGACCCGTCCACGACGAAGCCCGTCCCCTACTTGACCTGCGCCACGAATACCAAGAACTCCGGTGGCCCCAATCGCCTCAGATCATCCACGAGGCGCGCCTCCTTTGAGGTGGAAAATCGAGCAATTTAAGAAGCTAAAATCGATCTCCACCGCTCAGCTTAAAGGTCTTGAGGGGATCTTCAATTTCGTTTTTGAAGTTTCGAAATCCACTGAATGGATTGGAAGATCGGAGGGCAAATGGTTTGGAATAATTGCTGCCGTGAAACGCGAGAGGGAGGATGGAAACGGCGTTGACCAGGGAAAACCAGTTGGACCATTTTCCTAGGGTTTGACCCATTTATATTAAATTTTTAATTTAATTATTTTCGAAAATACCCCTTATCACGTACGAACACCAATTCAAACCCAACGACTGTCATCCCTAGCGTTTTACCCCTATTTCGAACACAATGGGATATGTTTCGAAGGCCCATTCGAATGTTTCAGTCAGTTTTCCTTCAAATTAAAATATAAAACATTCAATATTTAATTTGAACGTACATTTCAATTTGCCGGAGCCACATACTGATTCGAAAAATTCCATAAAAATAAATCTAGCTATGTTTTGACGATACGGTCCCAACAAAACTAGTTTCGTCGAATTCTGAGACCGTTTGCAAAATGGCCCTTTTCTGGTCGATCCAATTTAACTGTAATTGACCAAAACACGTTTTCTTTTGCCACGCTCACATATTAACTTCAAAAATTATGAAATTTGTAACCTAGCAATAACTTCACATCCCGGACCCAACAAAAGTGGTTTCGTCGAATTCCGAGGTCGTATGCAAAATGGCCAATTTCACGGGCTATATAAATTCCATAGCGACCTTTCTAAAAATTCATTCGGCCATACCTTTTGCTTTCCGCTATGAAAATTCGATTTTCAGATTCGTTAGAAAGGTATTCACTAACAGATTTAAATATTTTTGGTTTCACTAAAATCCGTTTTGTTTTGCACCCGGTACAGTCCGACAAAGTTTGAATTCAAATTTTGAAACTGCAACGCCTTTTCAAGCCTTGTTTATAATTATAATTAATTATATTCGCTTTCAATGGTCGATTCAGACTCACTTTCCCTTGCCTTTATTTAAAATATTTATTTTAAATATTTAAAATCCATTATTTTAGCCAATTTAAAATTTTTAAATTGGTTCAGATTTTCTGGGTCGTTACAATCTCCCCCACTTAAAACTTTTCGTCCCCGAAAAGGAACAAAGTCGAAAGTGGTTTGATAAATCTACAGTCACACAACACAACCAACAATCAAATCGTTTTAACCTTTCAAAAATATACTGATCAACTTCTATACTCCTTTTTTAAAAATCATTCAGACTATAGAATTTAAAAGTGCACATCCATGGAAAGAAAATAACAACAGAGTAGAGAATCAAATGGTAATGCAAAGTAGGGTAAATGTACCTTGCACCAGAGTCAGTCAGAGATATCTACTCGGCATCTGGGATAGGCTTTCTGAATGCTCTCCTCAGTTTCCCAAGTACAATCTCGCGGATATCCACTCCACTGCACTTTGACTAAGTGAACCTTCTTGTTCCTCAGCTCTTTGGTTTCTTTGCCGATGATCTTTAGCGGCTCTCTTCTCACGGCTAATTCTGGAGTAATTTCAATATCCTTTTGAACTGCTTCTTCCACGATCAAGTCTGGATCATGAACGTGCTTTCGAAGTTGAGATATGTGAAATACATCATGAACTCCAGGCAACCAATCTGGCAATTTAACCCTATAAGCTAGAGTTCCGATCCGTTCCAAAATAGGAAACGAACCAATGAATTTGGGTGCCAACTTTCCAGTTTTACCGAACCGGATAACTCCTCTCATCGGCGATACTTTCAAATATACATAGTCGCCAACAGCAAAGGATATATCTCTTCTTCTTCTATCGGCATAGCTCTTTTGTCGGCTTTGAGCGGCGAGTAATCTCTTCTTAATGAAATCGACTTTGTCGGCGGCTTCTCGGATCATATTTGGCCCTAACACAAGTCTATTTCCAGGTTCGACCCAACAAGCAGGAGATCGGCACGGTCTACCATACAATGCTTCGAATGGCGACATTGTCAGACTCGCCTAGTAGTTGTTGTTATAAGAGAATTCAGCCAAATGCAGATGGTCTTCCCATGATCCACCGAAATCTAGAACACAAGCCTGTAATAGATCTTCTAAAATGTGATTCACCCTCTCAGTCTGACCGTTTGTCTGAGGATGATAAGCGGTGCTCAAGTTTAGCTTCGTCCCTAGCTCGACTTGAAATGCCTCCCAGAATTTGCTAGTGAATATTGTATCTCTATCACTGACTATACTGAGCGGCACTCCATGCAGTCGAACTATTTCCTTGAAGTATATCTACGCCAGACTCTGAGCAGTTCTGTTTGATCTGACAGGTATGAAATGGGCGGTCTTCGTGAAGCGATGTACGATCACCCAAATATTGTCATTCCCTTTTCTGGTTCTGGGCAGACCATCAATAAAATCCATAGAAATATGTTCCCACTTCCAACCAGGAACTTCTAGTGGTTGTAACAATCCAGCCAATTTCTGTTGGTCGCTTTTGACTAGTTGGCAAGTAGGGCATCGGCTAACATATAAAGAAATGTCCCTCTTCATCGACTTCCACCAGAAAGTGCGTTTGATGTCATTATACATTTTGCTTACTCCCGGATGGATACTGAGTTTTGACTTATGGCATTCATCCAGTACTTCCTTTCGAAGCTCAGGAATGTTAGGGACACAGATTCGACCTTTGAGCCTTAGAATCCCATCATTATCAACTTGAAAACTCGAGGGTTCGCCTTGTTGAATTATCTCTCTGATCTTTTGAATGAAGTGATCATCCTTTTGAAGAGCAGATATTTTATCTATCAATGAAGTCGTGATAATAAAACTGGCGATCATCGCATTCTTTCGGCTTAACGCATCGGCCACGACATTGGCTTTCCCTGGAGTGTATATAATTTCAAAGTCATATGCTGCAAGAAACTCCAGCCAACGTTGCTGCCTCAAATTCAGGTCTTTCAGAGTGAACAGATACTTTAACGACTGGTGATCTGTAAACAGTTCAAATCTCTCACCCAGAAGATAGTGCCTCCAGATTTTCAAAGCGAACACAATAGCCAATAACTCAAGATCATGAGTTACGTAGTTCTTCTCATGTGGCTTTAGTTGACGGCTAGCATAAGCAATTACTTGGCCTCTTTGCATTAACACTGCGCCAAGGCCTTCTCTAGAAGCATCAGTCCAGACCTTTAAATCCTAGTTGCCATCGATGATGGTTAACACTGGAGCTGTCGTTAGTCTTAACTTTAGCTCTTCGAAAGCCTCCTCACTTTCTGGAGTCCATTTGAATTTAGAGTGCTTCTTCGTAAGCTTTGTTAAATGACCAGATATCTTCGAAAAGTTTTTAACGAACTTCCGATAATAGCTAGCCAATCCGAGAAAACTTCGGACTTCAGTGGGGGTACTGGGCTGTTTCCAATTCTGAATAGCTGTGATTTTGCTTGGATCCACAGCAATTTCTTCTTTTGATACGACGTGGCCCAGAAATTTCACTTCATCTTGCCAGAATATACATTTGGAAAACTTTGCTTTCAATACATTTCTCCTGAGGATTTCTAACACTTGTTCCAAATGTTTTTCATGTTCGGCCTTTGATTTAGAGAAGATTAGAATATCATCAATAAAAACCAGAACAAATTTATTCAATACTCCTCTGAATACTCTGTTCATTAGATCGACGAAGTAAGCGGGAGCATTACATAAGTCGAACGACATTACTAACCACTCGTAGAATAAGTTGGGGCCTCTGAACGCTGTCATTGGAACACACTCTTCGGAAATTCGAAGTTGATGGAAGCCTGTAGCTAGGTCCATTCGTGAAAATACTTGTGCTCCATTTAATCGATCCAACAAATCATCAATCCGCGACAATGGATATTTGTTCTTTATTGTCTGTTTGTTCAGATCCCGATAATCCACACATAGACGTAGAGTACCATCAGATTTTGGGACAAACACCACTGATGCTCCCCAATCAGAGAAACTAGGCCTGATCAGACCCTTCCATATTAGCTGTCATGTTTGATTGTCTAATTCCTCCTTCTCTTTCAAGGACATTCTTCAAATAGCGTGAACTACCGGCCTTGCATTCGGAATCAAAGCAATCTTGAAATCTATTTCTCTCTGCGGCGGTAGGCGAACAACTTCTTCAAACACATCCGCATATCTCTTGACGACAGGGATGTCTTTCACTAGATCGGGAATATTCTCTGTGATTTCAAGGACGTTTTCTATTTGGGCTGGAGAAACATTCAAAGCTGCCCAGAAGTCTTTTCTATTAGCATTCTGACCTTCACAGGGAATGGTTATATAACTCCCTGATTTAATCTTAGCTCTAACAACTCTCTCGGCACATCTAACCTCTGCTTCATATTTGGTTAGCCAATCCAATCCCAGAATAAGATCGAATTCATTAAAATTCATAACGACAGAGATAGTGGGGAATTTATAGCAGGAAAAAGAGACAGGCACCCCACAAACCCAACTGAGACCGATAGAACCCCCAACTAGATTTTGGACAGTCATTGGTTCTTTGAGCTTCTTCAATTTTAAATCTAACTTCTTGACTGCACTCTTTGCAATAAAGCTTCGTGATGCGCCAGTATCAAACAGTACTTTAACTTGAATGTTCTTGACATTGAGCGTGCCTTCTAAGACATCAGCCCTTTCTTGACTAGTTGAGGGCTCCGAAGTTTCTGCCACTTCATTTACTTGTACTATTTCAGATTTCTGAGACAGCGGGCAGTTTTTTGCAATATGCCCGGCCCGATGGCACTTATGGCATCCCCTACCCTCAGGAACCTTCTTACTGGGTTCAAATCCACTCTTTCTTCGTTTGTTCCAAGATTTGCAACTTATCGCCAAATGTCCTTTTCTATTACAACTTGAGCACGTGGCGGTCGTTGTTGGTTCTCTCCCTGATCTGGCCCTTTTTCTCTTGGCAATGGGCTTCTCATTGACCTTAGACCTCGTACTGGCTTCAGGAATATCAGTTTCCGACTCTTCTTTGTCACTACAACAGACTTCTTCTTCGTCGCGCAACATTCCTTTCTTATGGAGATCTTCATACTGATAAGCCATGTATATCATTTCTGAAAAAGGAAGCTTCACATTCCTCATCACACTATTCTGATATCTCCTTTGCAGGCCATAAATAAATCTCATATTTTTCCTCTTTGGATCTTGAATCAGATGAGGAGCAAAGTGAGCAAGTTCATTGAATTTCTTATGATATTCTGGGATGGTCATATCACCTTGTATCAAATAAGAAAATTCATCACATAATCGCTCGGTTGCTTCGGGAGGCGTAAATCTTTCTAAGAAAACCACTTTAAATCTGTCCCAGGTGATATCACCTTCTGGATTATCTTTGATGATTGTTTCCCACCAGATTAAAGCTTCTTCTTTGAGTGCCCAAGATGCTACTAATCTTTTCTAATCATCTCTCAACTGGATACGCTCAAAAATTCTTTCTGCAGAGCTCACCCAAGCTTGAGTCTGAATTATAGATTCATTGCCCGAGAACTGTGCTCCGTTCAGATTTCGATATCTCTTTAATAGAGCCTCTAGATCGGGTTCTGTATTCCTTCTGTTTCTGGCACTCATTTTTCTAGTACTTCTGCAAATGGCAGATCAAGTGTCAGGTCACAGAAAAGATATTTCAAAATATATAGACAAATACTTCAATGTAAATGTGTCTATCGAGGTGTAATTTCATTCTGCTTTACTCATACTAGGATATTGCTGATCCTATCTGTATAGAGTTACCCGTCCTAGAACACTACTGGTTCTATTTCTGACGAGTTCGTTCAAATGTTATATTCTAGAACTAAGCTTAACCAAAGCTCTGATACCACGTTGAGACGACCCCAAACCCCGTACTGACGGTGGCAAGGGTAATCCGTGGAATATAACACAGAAACAGATAATAGCAGAACAGAATAATTAAATACACCAGATAATGAACAATAGAATATACTGGATAAAAGTAATCATCAGAGTTACACAGTATACAGGATCTTACTTAGTACAAATACAGTTCAGCTATACATAAATGTCTACAGCGGAAAACAAACAAAATATGTACAATAGGAGCTGAACAACATAAAAAGAGATAAATGATAGAATCCATCTTCAGCTCCAGCTATCCAGAGAAAGAACCAGCTAAACCTGTAGACAAGGCTGCCCGTGAAGAAAAAGGGGCACCCGAGTTTGAAAGTGAAACAAACTACGAGTCAATCATGGGACTGGTATGAGAAATCTACTCAACACATATATAATTTGGCTAATCACAGGACCACGCCACTTTCGTGGAATGGGTTTACTCCATTTGATTGCCAGTGCTTTAAAACAAATCTTTATTTTAAACATCGCTATGCTTTTTATAAAAATGAAGCCATTATAAGACTCAGTTCCCATCACACAATGCAACTCAAACCGAAGGATAGAGTTTTTACCGTATAACGGCCAAAATATGATTGATACGAATAAAACAAAGGCATTTGATATTATTGCTAGTGTTTATATGTTTTGAAAACAATTTCAAATCATAACTATCAATCATAGACGGCATGGGTACCATATATCATGTCGCCATATATATATACAATCAAAACTGCACGATGTCATATTTGGAAATTGGATTTCCGTCATGAACCAAGGCAAAAGATAGTCCTTACCGACTTCGAGACGCTCTAGCCCGCCCCTCAGGACCCAGACTCAGGTGGGCCCTTGGATCGTCAGGGCCGGTCCACCGATGTGGATTAAAATTCCTGAACACTGTGTTTCCCCACCCTTTGGGGTGTAAATGAGCCAACGAATGGCTCCATCGGACCCGAATCGTCCGATCTAACCGAGGCGCCTCGCAACAGCAACAACCACATAGGTGAAAAGTATATAAATGTCAGGGCTGGTAGGTCACTGACACCACCCTAGCTAGAAAGAAACGCATGCCCTCCCTGATGTCCTCTCCCGCTTCTGGTTCATACCTGGGTGTGAGGCTCGCGATTTTACGTTATACACAAAGCTACGCCACACCGGCGGTGCTCTGATCATCACCACAAGACTTTGCTTTTCAACAGAAGCCCTGATCACTTCATCTTAGCATGCCACACAGGCAATTCATGCCATGCGACTGATGTCCATCAATATACAACCTCTGAGCTCGTGCGTTTCAGAGAAGGGCGTTAAGCAAAAGAATAAATTCTCCGCCACCAAACAGATGTATATTTAATAGAGATCAATCAACACAGAATAAAATCCAATATCAGACACACGGTCCATTTACAAGTCCGTTCTGGGTCTGAACGAATCCGGAGGCACTAAATACCTTGCAAACCCATTGATCACTATGTACGTCTGGACGATCACCACTCATTATCCATATTTCAGGATGCCTCCCAATCAGGACCTCGGTTACCATCCAAACGAGGTGAAGATCTCCGGTCTTCGACCACCATCTTCATCTTCGACTTTCAATCGTCGGTTAATTATTTGAAATGAGAATTAACTCGGCCCTTTCAAATAATTCACGTATATTTAGAATCTCAAATCAATTTATTTCAATGGTTAAATCATTCGACAACACCAATTTTGTTCTTTAATGTAATTTTCACACCAAACACATTCAACCATCAAATACCACATAAATCGAGCAAATTCAGTTTATTTCCATTCCATATCGTTTATGATATTTTATAATGATTTATCGCTATTTTTATTTATTTTAAAATAGCCAATTTATTCAAAACGACGCTTCGGGCCATAACGCGGCCGTGGCGCTGTTTTTCTTCAGATTTGATTTACACATATCTAAAAATCTAACCGTTGGATCTTCACAAAATTTACATCATTAGAAAGGTCTTTTCAAAAAGAATCCAACGGTTCCAGTTTCGGGAAAATCCGACGGTCGGATCTCCCGGTACAATCGTTTGAAGTTTCGATTTCAAAATACGAACTGCAGCGTCGTTATTCGATTAAATATAATTATATATATATATATAATCGTTTCTGGCACTGTTTTTCTTCAGATTTGAATTAAACATTCCAGACAATCCAACCGTTGGATTTTTACAAGGTTGGTGCCGTTGGAAAGAAATTTCCAAGGCGAACCCGACGTTTGCGGTTTCGGGAAAATCCAATGGTCGTATTTCCCGCACTAGTTGTTTGAAATCACGGTTTCAGAACACGAACTGCACAGCCACGTTTCGTTTTAATTTTATTTATATTTATATAATTATATAAATATAGTTCATTCAAAAATTCCTATATCGTTTTCAATTCAAATATTTCACTAAGGCCTTGAAATTTCGGAAAAATTCGCCATAACCTCGTTTGTACGAGAGGGGCTGGGAAAATTCCCAAATAGCCACACGGGCGTCTCATGTCGAAAAGAAAAAGAAAAAGCCAAGCGGCTAGCCAACAGGCTCATAAAATCATCACCCAAACAAAATAGTAAATGTGTACCTATTTGTCGGGCACAAAATTTTATTCCTCTTCTCTAGCCTCTTTGCTATAACCTGTTCAATAAATATGCATGTACATATATATATAGTTCTTTTCACTTATCATTTTCTATTCAACTTCATATTTGATTCCATTTGGTTTAAAAACACCATTCATTCTTATGTTGGATGCATAGGAAAAAATCATATCATTAGCTAATCAATGAATATTTTGACTCATGCATATTTATTTGAACGAGTTGCTATTTTTAACACTTCATATTTCAACAAATCGTGTATGTAATAAAAATGTGATTTTTATTGTAAAACAATTCTTTTCAAAACACCATTATTTTATGTAGTTTATATAGGTGATAAAAAGGTGATTTTTATGATAAAACAATTTCTTTTAAGACGAGATTACTTTACATAGTTTATATAGACGATAAAAAGGTGATTTTTATTATAGAACAATTTCTTTTAAGACGAGATTACTTTACATAGTTTACATAGACGATAAAAAGGTGATTTTTATGATAAAACAATTTCTTTTTAGACGAGATTACTTTACATAGTTTACATAGACGATAAAAAGGTGATTTTTATTATAGAACAATTTATTTCAAAATATGAATACCATTCAACACATGAATTTCAATCCAACGAATGAATATCGATTCAACACATGAAGGTTTTCTATAGTTTCTATATATAGATAAAAATGTGATTTTTATATTTAAAACACGAAGACCATTCAACACATGAATTTCTAATCAACGAATGAATATCGATTCAACACATGAAGGTTTTCTATTCAATGAATACATATAGTTTCAGCAAATGAAAATAATTCAAACACATGAATATTATTCAAAATTTCGGCAGCATAACGGCAGGGTAGTTAAAACCGGGACCGTCCCTAGTACGGCTCCTCGCTCTACCTTAAAACCTCGCGGTTTTTGACAATGGGGATCATGCATCTAGTTCGCACGCAGGCGGCATGTATATATTTATTTCATTTCCACAAACTAATCCTATGTGGTTTCAACCAAATATTTCTCAACCACAAATGGGTATTTTTCAACCACAAACAATCAATATCAATCACAAACAATCCCAAACAACCATTCGCTATCAATCAATTTTCACACCAATCACAATCAATAAATATCGTCCATGGTTTGTGGACGAGGGGCGTATATATATATATATATATATATATATATATAGCAATTCAATTTTATTTCAATACATATATAATTTTTACAATGCATATATAACTTATACAACGCTTATACAAGAGGTGTACAACTCTTATATAACTCATACATCGACTATACAATTTATACATCGTCGTTTTCCATATCGTTTATAAATTAGAAATCTCACTTTGGGTTCCACTCCACCAAAAATAGCATAAGGCTCAGAAAAATATGTGGTCTCTTCTAAAATGTAGAAGACGTCCACACGAGTCCACTGTCTCTTGTTTCACTGAATTTCGTCAAGAAACGAAAAAGATATGATTAACAACGCGTTGATTACTTATTGAATTAATTAAAATAGGATTAATTTAAATAAAAATAACCTTCTTCCTCTTATGTTATCTGGAAACGAAGAACCCACCACACCGTCGTTCTCTCTCCTCCTTGCGCCGCCTAGGAGCCACCGTTCGTCGATCAGACCCGTCCACGACGAAGCCCGTCCCCTACTTGAGCTGCGCCACGAATACCAAGGACTCCGGTGGCCCCAATCGCCTCAGATCATCCACGAGGCACGCCTCCTTTGAGGTGGAAAATCGAGCAATTTAAGAAGCTAAAATCGATCTCCACCGCTCAGCTTAAAGGTCTTGAGGGGATCTTCAATTTCGTTTTTGAAGTTTCGAAATCCACTTAATGGATTGGAAGATCGGTGGGCAAATGGTTTGGAATAATCGCTGCCGTGAAACGTAAGAGGGAGGATGGAAACGGCGTTGACTAGGGAAAACCAGTTGGACCATTTTCCTTGGGTTTGACCCATTTATATTAAATTTTTAATTTAATTATTTTCGAAAATACCCCTTATCACGTACGAACACCAATTCAAACCCAACGACAATCATCCCTAGCGTTTTACCCCCATTCCGAACACAATGGGATATGTTTCAAAGGCTCATTCGAATATTTCAGTCAGTTTTCCTTCAAATTAAAATATAAAACATTCAATATTTAATTTGAACGTACATTTCAATTTGCCGGAGCCACATACTGATTCGAAAAATTCCAAAAAAATAAATCTAGCTATGTTTTGACGATACGGTCCCAACAAAACTAGTTTCGTCAAATTCTGAGACCGTTTGCAAAATGGCCCTTTTCTGGTTGATCCAATTTAACTGTAATTGACCAAAACACGTTTTCTTTTGCCACGCTCACATAATAGCTTCAAAAATTATGAAATTTGAAACCTAGCAATAACTTCACATCCCGGACCCAACAAAAGTGGTTTCGTCGAATTCCGAGGTCGTATGCAAAATGGCCAATTTCACGGGCTATATAAATTCCATAGCGACCTTTCTGAAAATTCATTCGGCCGTAACTTTTGCTTTCCACTATGAAAATTTGATTTTTAAGATTCGTTAGAAAGGTATTCACTAACAGATTTAAATATTTTTGGTTTCACTAAAATCCGTTTTGTTTTGCACCCGGTACAGTCCGACAAAGTTTGAATTCAAATTTTGAAACTACAGCGCCTTTTCAAGCCTTGTTTATAATTATAATTAATTATATTCGCTTTCAATGGTCGATTCAGACTCACTTTCCCTTGCCTTTATTTAAAATATTTATTTTAAATATTTAAAATCAATTATTTTAGCCAATTTAAAATTTTTAAATTGGTTCGGATTTTCTGGATCGTTACAGCATCCGGAGGGAGTTGTTGGTGAACGTGGACGAGCAGGCGTGGTGCATGGGTGCGGTTGTGTCAGCTTGGGTTTCCATGCAAGGAAGAATGACGGGGTTAAACGATGGATCTTAAAAACAAGAGTAATTAACTTGGTTAATTTTAAAATTAAAGGAAATTAGTCAATTGATAATTATCTGTAAACTTATACTGTTAAAACATTTGCAGAACACTGAAGTGGTGTTCCGAAGAAGCAGTTTTACACGGGAAGGAACAGATGGAAAGGGATCGACCTTGGATTATACCCTAACAACATAATTTGTGTATTTATAAAGTAATTAATTTGAAAAATAATACGTGATTAAGGATTAATTAATTAATTCAAATTAATGTGATTGCAGCGATGGTTTCCGCAAGGGAATGAAGCCTGGTAATGGTTTTGAACAATGGGAAAGGAGTCTACCTAATTTCATGTTTAACAAAAGTAATCTTTAATAAAGTTAATTAAAGAAAATAATTAGTTTAACTTAAGTTGGAACTTATAACATTTATAATTCATGTACATTTATTATCAGGAAGTATGGTCAGAAAAGAGTTGTGGGAATCACCGGAACAGACCCTACATTCTGAGACCGTCTTAAACAAAGCTGAAAATAGCTGGGATTTTTCACTAAATTAAACATCTGTTTAATTTAACTTAAATCATATCGCCTTAGCGACAACGAATCAAATCAAGGTGAGTTAAACTCACTCAGTTTTCCCATTTATATTTTATATAAATTGGGTTTTTATTTTTGTGCTCTGGTTGCTAATGGTTGACTATTTGCTATCTATATAATTATTTGTTAATTCAACTGATGAAATTAAAATGGAGTTTAATTACAGTGTAAACTAAATCGTTATTTTAACGATTGGTTCCAATAAAGGTAACTTACCTTGTTGGTCACGTTTATAAAATAAACGTGTTTAATTTGTTGAATTGCGTGTGGTTAATGTTAAATGGTCGTTATTTATTGTTATCAGTTAAGTGAAACTGAATGATTTGATTTGAGATAACCATTTTGGGTACAGGGAAGAACATATTGGAGGGATCCAACGGGATTCCTCAATATATTATTTATTTCATATTATCAACATATGAACTGTCCTGTTTGGGTTGATTGATTTGATGGTTGATTATTGACTGAATATTCAACATCTGTTTAGTTTAAACCAATGGGTGATATTGGTTGAGTATTTGGCGATATACGGCCGATAAAATCCATCGTTTTATAATTGTTGATTTACCGTCAGGTAAATCGACAGAGATGAAGTTATAAAATTTATTTTATAACTGGTGATAGATTTTTGAATGTATTATTTTGAATAAGAGTTTATTTAAAGGAAATAAATATTTAATATTTATTTATTTAAGTATATATTTAATTATTTTATAAAGTAACTTCTGATGTTAATCAGATTTATAAACTCGTGAATAGAAATTTACCTAACCGTTAAGTGGAATAATTGTTTGTTAAGAATTAAGTAAAGGGAATCATTTAAATTAATTATATTTTTAATTAATATAAAGTGAGAACTAATTGGAATCAGTTAATGGAATAACCGCGTTTTAAGTTGATTTAATCAACCGTTTTTAATTAGAATTGATTATTAAACTAGTGTGTTTGGAACAAAAATAGTTTTAATGAATATTGTTTTTAATATGATCTTAAAAAGAGATATACTATTATTTTAGATAACGAAGAGACTAACTTCTAATGTGGTTAATGATTGAGATAAATTGTTATTGTAATTAATAATAATTCAGAAAATTAATTTTTATGGGAATTCATTTAAAAAGTAATCTAAGAGAAATGAAATCCAACTGAATGGTGAAAAGAGTTTATGAGCAAGTTTTTATTTTAAAACTGAGTTTCATGACCAAGTTGTAAATGAAGTTTTTAAGCGAATACTATAGCTTAAAATGAGTGTTACCTAAATATTTGAATTAAGAAAAGGGAGATTGAGATAAAAGGTTTACAATAAACCAGGTTATATTAATGAGGTTTAAAGTGTTAAAGCGTCATTACTAAATAATAGGATTTAGTAAGGGGGAGAGTTGAAATAAGAGTTTCAAAGCGGGAAACGACTGAATGGATTTGAAAGGGGATTTGTAAAATTGAAGTTGGTGAAAAAAATGGGTCGTAAGATTTGTTAACCAAATCCGAACTAAATGAGCTTGGTTAAAGAGGTCGAGTTAAAAGTGATGCTTTATAAAGTTCTAAATTATTGAGTTAAGAAAGAATGGGTATAGCCGAGGAAAGAGATTTTCAAAAGAGATAAGGGGGTTTTATGGAACCATATTTTGAATAAAATAGCGGAATGGAATTTTTGTTGGGATTGGAATGAAGTATCAGGTTTTGGATTACAACTCGTATTCATCTTGAGATATGAACGTTGTTGATCAAGGTCTGAGAGGTAATTAAAATACCCCAACTTGAACAACATCAAGATTATCTGAAGTTGATATTAGTTGGTAATCGTAAAAAAACAGGTTAGTGATAATATATTATTTCCATTAGTGAAATAATAATGCAACGTTTGGTGAAAATTTGGAATATATATTTATATAATGAGAATTCCAAGGTGAAAGGGAAACAAAAAGGAATTATGGGAAATTAAAAGGATATTTTTGGAATTAGAAAGTAAACGTAAAGTGAGTTCTATTCTAGAAAGATAAGTATGGATTATTGTTTTTAAGTAATAAAGTAAAGGATATTCTGTAATGTGATTTTTACGAGTAATAAGTTGATGAATTTCCCAATATTAGATAATAACGTGGCTAATGTTTGAAAGTGAAAATAGACAACTAAATATGATATAGGATTGTCCCAAGTAATAAGAATGATTTTTTTAAGAATGATCTTATGTTAAATAAGAAGAGAAGCTATATTTATAATATCGAAATATTTAAGAGTTTTAAATTAACGTTTTGTTTTAATTAAAAGGCCAAGTGGTGCTGAATACTGAACTAGTGAACTCATTGGATTATCATGATTGAATCACTGTTTATTTTGATAGTTAAATCACCGACTATCAAATCTGTCCAAAACGATTGTTGGTACGAAAAAACCGGGATCGAATTTATTCGAAAACCATTCCGACAAGTACGTGAAAATATTAGAAGATGATGGGCTCCCAGAGATAAGTTGTGGTTCTGTCGTGGTTGGAATCTACGGGTTGCAAGGACTTCTCGCTACTGATCCATGAGGTGGTTCCTATATTGGATGCAGTAGGTACCTTCGGTTCATCCTGTTCCTGGATGAATTGTATGGACGGATGTATGACAAAGTATTTCCAAAAGAGTCACGTACGTTGATTTCTTCAAACGTACCATAGTTGATGGCGAAGAAATGGTTTTTCTCTAGCCAAATAACTAGAGTATTTTTGAGGACGTCAATTAGTGATATCTGGCGGATCTAATGATGTGGCATTCAAAGTGAATGGTGACCAGGAGTTCCAAAAGATAATTTAAACCTCAAGCCTCAACAACCGGGAAATGACCAAAAATCGGGTAGGCAGCATGGCTATGTGGGTCGCTCCTATTAGGGTGTATAGTCACCTATCTAGAGAAATTCCTTTTGTTTTTTTAATCTATCGATGTTGTCCCTTTCGGGAAACGATGGTTTGAGCCCAACTGTTGGTGATATACATTCGATACACTCAAGCGAAATGAGTGGTCAGTCATGTGTGGGCCGGGTTGCAAGACGTTCTTGTTGAACCCAATGTATTCCCCTCTAGAGATACACTATCGGCAGGTGGTCCCATACCTTGTCATAGTTGGAATCCAATCTCCAATAAGCGCCCGCGGTTTTTGATTGAATACTATATATGTGGAGCGTGAGATGCAAGCGTTCCGCTAGATTGATATTTACTTATATTTAGACACTATTATAATATCAAAAAATATATTAATTTCAAAAATGTTTTCGGTTATCGTAAGGTAAAAACCGTCTGTATTTATGTGTGTATTTGGTTTTACAATTATCCTTTTCTTTCGAAAATATTTTTGAACTTTAAAATCAAGTTGGATGATCCCCCTTAATACTGTGCGAATTTTTCTCACTTTGGTTCACCAGACTGACCCAGTGTTTTGTAAATGCTCGGGTTAGACCGGGGTGTACAGGTCCAAGTTATCGAATGCTGCGAAGTCCAGAGACGAGCTGGAGGTGTTCAGGCGTATGATATTATGTAGCTACTATTCCGCTGTGTGTTGTATATGAGGACAGGTTATTATAACTGTTCAGATGTGTGATGTGCTCTGAAAATTGTAAGTATTTTTAAAGCTCTCAGTAAAGATTTATTTCTATATTATATTTTGTTCCGCTACGATGTGAGACTCTGATTGTGTTGTGTTGGTTCTTCTTCTTCTATTCTAATATTTCTTTCTTTCTCATCTCACCCTCTATATTTTTTCTAATAACTATCCAGTGTTTTCGGTGTTTGGAAGATCGGCATGGGATATGGAATAGTATTTATGTCGATTTTCGGAGCCGAAAATCTCTGGGTCGTTATAGTGTTATCAGAGCTATTGGTTTAGTAATAACCTTGGCTTTGTGGTGTAACTCGATAGAGATTGGGTTAGTAATACCCTAGATCGAGATTGAGTGTATATATATGAGAGCGTAATTGAAAATTTCATATGCAAATGTTTTGTATTGTATTTGTTGATCGGTTCAAGTGTTGAGAAGCACTGGACTGGTAGATGAATACAGTATTGTTTTGAAAAGAGGGTAAATGAAATAATTTTACCCAAATTATATTTTTGTATAAAAAGAAGTAATTCTATCAAATTATTGAGATATTAGTGTGTTTGATCGATTTGAATGGAATTCAAATCGGATTGAAAATTTGAATTGAAGCTTAACCTAGTTAAGTGTAATTAAACTGAGAATGATATTGAAATTAAATTTAATAAATAGGAGATTTAATGAATAAATAATAACCTAATTGAAACCAATCGGATATTAATCGATTGATGTTCAAATATGTGAAACCAAAATAAAATATTAATATTGGAATGTAAATTCAGTTGATTTGGATGATTTGGTTGTGTATTGGTTGTTGATTGTGGATTGTTTGTTATTGGATGATAGTTTGTTTGAATGGAATAATCAACAATTTAATGGATCTAAATGAATTTTAAACTAAAGAATAAATTCCAGTATAATTAAACTGGAATGAAACTGCATATGAATTGGGATTTACAATTTGACCCTATGTTGAAGAATGAATTGATGTTGTGTGTTTGACTTTGCTATTGGTATAGTTATACCAGTTGACAAGTGAAATATTATTTTAGAATTTCATATATTTATTACTTATATATGAATTGAGTTAAGTACAGGTGCCAGATGGCTAGGCAAATTGATATTGGTTGAGTTAATCGCATATACGTTGAGCAAGTATGCTCAGTAACGCTTAAAAAAGGTACGCCTACGCAAAAATATAAAATTTTCTGTTTTGATTTTTGTTTTCCGACCGTGTGGGTCAATGTATATATATTATTTGTTCCTGCGATATCGTAGATGTCACTCCGTACAGGGGAGACTCTGCCAAATTTTTCCGAGAATTTAATGTGTTAATTTTTTTTCGATATTTTTAAAAATATTTATTTACAATAATGAATTGGTTTCCGATTTATAACAAACTGGATTTGGAATTTAATGGGATTTGGAGCATTTTTCTCACCTTAGCAATTTCGAGGAATAAATTATTTTAAGGGGGAAAGAATGTAACGACCCGTATTTTTGGCCGTCAAGTATTTAATTTAATTTATTATTTTAAATATTATATCTGGAATATTAATGGATTTTAATATTTAATTCGTTATTAAAACATAGTTTGAACGTTAATTTATTTATAGTATAAATCGAGCTCTAAATCGCGCAGCAGTTCGTAATATGAAGTTTTTTTAACTTCAATCGAATATACAGAGTCCGATATAACTTGGATTTCTGTGAAACGAGAAACGTTGGAAACGTGTTGATTATAATTTTCATATCGAAGAGAAAAATCCAGATTTCGTGTTATAATTTGTTATTTATGGCCAAATCAAAATTTGAAATAATCGCTATGGAAAATCGTTATTTAAATATAGGTCTTTAAAATAGCCATTTTTCAAATGATCTCTGATTTTGACGAAGTTAGTTTCTTTGGAACCGTAACGTTAAATTATTATATGGTGTTGAATTGCATGGCAAACCGATGTCGTATGTGACCACGGTAGCCGTAAACGCCCGTTCATTTTCTATAGCACGTATTTAAATTAATTTAATTTAATTTAATAAATGGATATTCGAGTGTAACTTGAAAAGACGATCGAATTAAGCCATGAAACCAATTCCGTTGAGTTTGTATCAACGATTAGAGTCGGGATAGGTATATAGTTTGTTATTTTTGGAGACCGGATAATTGGGTGCCCAACATGGCATTGCGGTGCATATAAAAATAGCCTACCGGGAAAACAATCTCAGAATGCGATGAAACTGGTGCCGTTGGGTTCGTATTAATTAATTATTATAGGATTTCAAGGTTTCAAGTTGATTGGATTTATTTAATGATCATGGAAATTTTAAACACGTGTTTTCCACTGGTTTTATAAAGGAATTTTTTTCAAACGATGTCGGAATTTGACGAAACATGTCCCATTAGGTCCAGAATATTTTTCTATGCTAGGATTAGCATTTTTATCGGTAACCAGAAGTTGATTGTGGCTAGTTTTACTTGTTACTTCGTGATGAAGTTTTGCTATATATTATTTTATTTAATTGGTCTCCTATAAATACGGTTCAAAGGGATCAAACCGTAAGAATTTTCCTTGGATGGTCAATATTTGTCCGAGCCACCACATACTTAAACTAACGGGCCATATTTTCAATCTTTCCTCATCAAATTCTGATGGATCCGAGCCTCTATTCGAAGAAGTTTCTTCCACAAACTTGCTCAGCAACTCAAGCTCTTCTACATGACCGGTTGAGATCAGAAATTGATCTGGAAGGCCGCTCGGTTACTGGCAGTTCACCGGTGATTGGGGAGGACTGGGGTGTCGTGGCTCATGGAGGTAGAGGAGCGAGGTGAGGCACGATATCTGGGGTGGTTAGATCGGAGTTCGGTTGTCAGAACGAGGTTGCGGAAAGGAAATGAAGGGTGAGCTGATTCGTTCGAGGGTGTTGTCGTTCAAACAGGAAGGAAGCAGGGGCCAAGCAACCATGGAGGAGAGGTGGCATCAGCTCAGCATCCGGAGGGAGTTGCTGGTGAACGTAGACAACCAGGCATGGTGCATGGGTGTGGTTGTGTCACCTTTGGTTTCCGTGCAAGGAAGAATGACGGGATCGAACGATGGATCTTCAAAACAAGAGTAATTAACTTGGTTAATTTTAAAATTAAAGGAAATTAGTCAATTGATAATTATCTGTAAAGTTATACTGTTAAAACATTTGCAGAACACTGAAGTGGTGTTCCTGAAGAAGCAGTTTTACATGGGAAGGAACAGATGGGAAGGGATCGACCTTGGATTATACCCTAACAACGTAATTTGTGTATTTATAAAGTAATTATTTCGAAAAATAATATGTGATTAAGGATTAATTAATTAATTCAAATTAATGTGATTGCAGCGATGGTTTCCGCAAGGGAATGAAGCCTGGGAACGGTTTTGAACAATGGGAAAGGAGTCTACCTAATTTCATGTTTAACAAAAGTAATCTTTAATAAAGTTAATTAAAGAAAATAATTAGTTTAACTTAAGTTGGAACTTATAACATTTATAATTCATGTATATTATTATCAGAAAGTATGGTCAGAAAAGAGTTGTGGGAATCACCGGAACAGACCCTACATTCTGAGACCGTCTTAAACAAAGCTGGAAATAGCTGGGGTTTTTCACTAAATTAAACATCTGTTTAATTTAACTGAAATCATATCGCCTTAGCGACAACGAATCAAATCAAGGTGAGTTAAACTCACTCAGTTTTCCCATTTATATTTTATATAAATTGGGTTTTTATTTTCGTGCTCTGGTTGCTAATGGTTGACTGTTTGCTAGCTATATAATTATTTGCTGATTCAACCGATGAAATTAAACCGGTGTTTAATTTCAGTGTAAACTAAATCGTTGTTTTAACGATTGGTTCCAATAAAGGTAACTTACCTTGTAGGTCACATTTATAAAATAAAAGTGTTTAATTTGTTGAATTGTCTGAATTGCGTGTGGTTGATGTTAAATGGCCGTTATTTATTGTTATCAGTTAAGTGAAACTGAATGATCTGATTTGAGATAACCATTTTGGGTACAGGGAAGAACAGTTTGGAGGGATCCAACGGGATTCCACGGTATATTATTTATTTCGTAGATTTGATGGTTGATTATTGACTGAATATTCAACATCTGTTTAGTTTAAACCAATGGGTGATATTGGTTGAGTATTTGGCCATATACGGCCTATAAAATCCATCGTTTTATAAATGTTGATTTACCGTCAGGTAAATCGACAGAGATGAAGTTATAAAATTTATTTTATAACTGGAGATAGATTTTTGAATGTATTATTTTGAATAAAAGTTTATTTAAAGGAAATAAATATTTAATATTTATTTATTTAAGTATATAACTAATTATAAGTTGATTTTATAAAGTAACTTCTATTGTTAATCAGATTTATAAACTCGTGAATGGAAATTTACCTAACCGTTAAGTGGAATAATTGTTTGTTAAGAATTAAGTAAAGGGAATTATTTAAATTAATTATATTATTAATTAATATAAAGTGAGAACTAATTGGAATCAGTTAATGGAATAACCGCGTTTTAAGTTGATTTAATCAACCGTTTTTAATTAGAATTGATTATTAAACTAGTGTGTTTGGAACAAAAATAGTTTTGATGAATATTGTTTTTAATAAGATCTTAAAAAGAGATATACTATTATTTTAGATAACGAAGAGACTAACTACTATTGTGGTTAATGATTTAGATAAATTATTATTGTAATTAATAATAATTCAGAAAATTACTTTTTATGGGAATTCATTTAAAAAGTAATCTAAGAGAAATGAAATCCAACTGAATGGTGAAAAGAGTTTATGAGCAAGTTTTTATTTTAAAACTGAGTTTCATAACCAAGTTGTAAATGAAGTTTTTAAGCGAATACTATAGCTTAAAATGAGTGTTACCTAAATATTTGAATTAAGAAAAGGGAGATTGAGATAAAAGGTTTACAATAAACCAGGTTATATTAATGAGGTTTAAAGTGTTAAAGCGTCATTACTAAATAATGGGATTTAGTAAGGGGGAGAGTTGAAATAAGAGTTTCAAAGCGGGAAACGACTGAATGGATTTGAAAGGATATTGGTAAAAGTGAAGTTGGTAAAAGAAATGGGTCGTAAGATTTGTTAACCAAATCCGAACTAAATGAGATTGGTTAAAGAGGTCGAGTTAAAAGTGATGCTTTATAAAGTACTTAATTATTGAGTTAAGAAAGAATGGATATAGCCAAGGAAAGAGATTTTCAAAAGAGATAAGGGAGTTTTATGGAACCATATTTTGAATAAAATAGCGGAATGGAATTTGTGTTGGGATTGGAATGAAGTATCTGGTTTTGGATTACAACTCGTATTCATCTTAAGATATGAACGTTGTTGATCAAGGTCTGAGAGGTAATTAAAATACCCCAACTTGAACAACATCAAGATTATCTGAAGATGATATTAGTTGGTAATCGTAAAAAAAAAATGTTAGTGGTAATATATTATTTCCATTAGTGAAATAAAAATGCAACGTTGGGTGAAAATTTGGAATATATATATATATAATGAGAATTCCAAGGTAAAAGGGAAACAAAAAGGAATTATGGGAAATCAAAAGGATATTTTTGGAATTAGAAAGTAAACGTAAAGTGAATTCTATTCTAGAAAGATAAGTATGGATTATTGTTTTTAAGTAATAAAGTAAAGGATATTCTATAACGTGATTTTTACGAGTAATAAGTTGATGAATTTCCCAATATTAGATAATAACGTGGCTAATGTTTGAAGGTGAAAACAGACAACTAAATATGATATAGGATTGTCCCAAGTAATAAGAATGAATTTGTTAAAGAATAATCTTATGTTAAATAAGAAGCGTAGCTAAATTTATAATATCGAAATATTTAAGAGTTTTAAATTAACTTTTTGTTTTAATTAAAAGGCCAAGTGGTGCTGAATACTTAACCGGTGAACTCATTGGATTATCATGATTGAATCACTGTTTATTTTGATAGTTAAATCACCGACTATCAAATCTGTCCAATACGATTGTTGGTACGGAAAGACCGGGATCGAATTTATTTGAAAACCATTCCGACCGACAAGTACGTGAAAATATCAGAAGATGATCGAGATGGAGCATTGAAGACTGTAGATCTTCATAAACGGAAGAACCGCTAATAATCTTTGGTGAGTTCCCAGAGATAAGCTGTGGTTCTATCGTGGTTGGAATCTACGGGTTGCAAGGACTTCTCGCTACTGATCCATGGGGTGATTCCTATATTGGATGCAGTAGGAGAGTATCTTCGGTTCATCCTATTCCTGGATGACTTGTATGGACGGATGTCTGACAAAGTATTTCCAAAAGAGTCACGTATGTTGATTTCTTCAAACGTACCATAGTTGATGGCGAAGAAATGGTTTTTCTCTAGCCAAATAAATAGAGTATTTTTGAGGACGTCAATTAGTGATATCTGGCGGATCTGATGATGTGGTATTCAAAGTGAATGGTGACCAGGTGTTCCAAAAGATAATTTAAACCTCAAGCCTCAACAACCGGGAAATGACAAAAAATCGGGCAGGCAGCATGGCTATGTGGGTCGCTCCCATTAGGGTGTATAATCACCTATCTAGAGAAATTCTTTTTGTTTCTTTAATCTATCGATGTTGTCCCTTTCGGGAAACGGTGGTTTGAGCCCAACTGTTGGTGATATACATTCGATACACTCAAGCGAAATGAGTGGTCGGTCATGTGTGGGTCGGGTTGCAAGACGTTCTTGTTGAACCCAATGTATTCCCCTCTAGAGATACACTATCGGCAGGTGGTCCCATACCTTGTCATAGTTGGAATCCAATCTCCAATAAGCGCCCACGGTTTTTGATTGAATACTATATATATGGAGCGTGAGATGCAAGCGTTCCACTAGATTGATATTTACTTGTATTTAGACACTATTACAATATCAGAAAAGATATTGATTTCAAAAATATTTTGGGTTATCGTAAGGTAAAAACCGTCCGTATTTATGTGTGGATTTGGTCTTACGATTATCCTTTTCTTTCGAAAAGATTTTTGAACTTTAAAATCAAGTTGGATGATCCCCCTTAATACTGTGCGAGTTTTTCTCACTCTGGTTCACCAGACTGACCCTGTGTTTTGTAAATGCTCGGGTTAGATCGGGGTGTACAGGTCCAAGTTATCGGATGCTGCGAAGTCCAGAGACGAGCTGGAGGTGTTCAGGCGTATGATATTATAAAGCTACTATTCTGATGTGTGTTGTATGTAAGGACAGGTTATTATAACTAACCAGATGTGTGATGTACTCTGAAAATTGTAAGTATTTTTAAAGCTCTCAGTAAAGATTTATTTCTATATTATATTTTGTTCCGCTGCGATGTGAGACTCTGATTGTGTTGTGTTGGTTCTTCTTCTTCTTCTATTCTAATATTTCTTTCTTTCTCATCTCACCCTCTATATTCTTTCTAATAACTATCCAGTGTTTTCGGTGTTTAGAAGAACGGCATGGGATATGAAATAGTATTTTTGTCGATTTTCGGAGCCGAAAATTCCTGGGTCGTTACAGGGGCCGAATGACACAAGTAGTAAATGTTTACGAGTAGGAGCCGATTGATAAAGGGATCACTTTGTTATGAACACGTGAGGTTGGTTGAAGCAATAGTTAGTAGGTGCAGAGAAATAGAAATGGGTGCAATGGTATATTCTGTTTAACCTGCCTTATCTTGTTATTCTGGTATTGTCCTATTTTCTGTTTATTCATGTCATGATCCTTTTTCTTGTTCACATGCTGAAAAATCACTGGACTTACCAGGCTTATGTCTGACCTGTTTTCTTTCGTCTTCTTGTCTTCCGTTCCCCCCAGGTCTGCAGGGAGGGAATACTTCAGCTTAGTTCAGACCCTTTCCAGCTTGAAGAGAGTAGATGTATTGCTTGGATTCTCTTTTCATGGGCTATGGCTGTGGTTATACTCTTAATTGGGGATTTACGCTGTTTTATTATCGTTTTATGCTTCTTTATGTTTTAGTCAAGACATAGGCTTTATTGTAATGATTTGGAAGTTGGTTTTTGAGACAGTTGTGGTAATGTTTTAACTGGACTACGTGCTTTTAAAATAAAATTTAGTTCTTCCACTATTTTATATGTCCGTTTTGTAAATTATATGTATCTTTTACCTATAATGCTTCACCAAAGTTAATGCATTCCCTTTGTGAGTGACCTTAACGGAGGTGGGGTGTTTCACTTGGTATCAGAGCAATGGTTTACCAGATCAGATAAAAGTTTTTGAAAACTATTTTTCAAAAAGAAGTTTAAAGAAGCATTTTTAAGAAAAGTGTTGTTTTATTTTAAAAAGCATAATCCCAACAGCCATATGCACTATCTTTCTATCCTTTGTTTTGAACCTTTTTCTTTTCGTTTCAGCATGTCTGGGGATCTTAATCTTCTTGAGGGCATGCCGGTACCTGGCTGGTAGAGAAGGTACCTAGAGGCTAGGGCTAATGACGCAGGCCCAGCAGACGTTCCTCCTCCCCCAGCTGCAGTTGTTCCTCCTCCTCCTCCTCTGCGTGCAAATGCTTTCTCGAAGATATGCAGAGACTTTCGAGCCATGGGTGGAAAGAACTTTAATGGGACCGAGTCATTTGTAGAAGCAAGAAACCGGCTCAAGGAAACAAAAGATTTGTTTGTTATCTTCGAAGTGGACGATAGGCAAAAGATACAATTGGCTGTATGGTTGCTTAAAGACGAAGCCTCTTATTGGTGGGAAGTTACTAATGTTGAGAGACCGGTTGAGACTTGGGAGTATTTCAAAATGAGGGTTGAAATGAAGTTCCTCTCACAAGCTGAACGAAGCCTACAGGTGGAGAAGTTCTTAGCTCTCAAACAGGGAAGTATGTCGGTCAAGGAATACGTCAACCAATTCAACCGGTTGGCTAGATTCGGACTGGAGTTAGTGAACACTCCACATAAGAAGGCTCTCCGTTTCGATAAAGGATTGAACGAGCCACTGCACAGTCTAGCTATGTCCCATATACCTATGGGTGCGACTTATGAGAGACTAGTGGACATGGCACTGTTGCAGGAGGAAGACAAGGATGGCAAGAAAGAGACAAAGGTGGAAGTAAGTGGAGGGATCATAGAACAAGAAGACGGATTCCAAGAAGGGCGAGAAGAATAACAAACCCCGTGACAAGAGGAAGTGTAATTTCTGTGGCATACCTGTTAAGAGTAGAAGGACTGCCTCATCGTTAGCATGCATTTATCTTAAAGAGGTGGTTCGACTTCATGGGATACCCTCTAGCATAGTAAGTTATCGAGATCCTATCTTTACGAGCGAGTTTTAGAGAAGTTTACAAGAGGCTATAGGCACACAGCTATGCTTAAGCACAACCTATCACCCTCAAACCGATGGTCAGACGGAAAGGGTGAACAGAGTATTAGAAGACCTCTTGAGATTGTGCATTCTTGATTTTGGAGGGACATGGGAGGATCATCTTCCTTTGGTGGAATTCGCTTACAATAATAGCTACCAAGCCACCATAGGCATGGCACCCTTCGAAGATTTATATGTAAGACCATGCCGATCACCAACTTGTTGGTGGGAGTCTACAGACAAGCTTGTACTTGGGCCAGACATGATTAGAGAAACTTCAAAGAAAGTGGACTTGATACGAAGACGGATGAAGACTTCCCAAGATAGACAAAAGACCTACGCAGATAAAAGAAGGACCGACCTTGAGTTTGAGGTTGGAGACAGGGTGTTCCTTAAAGTATCTACTTTGAGGAATGTCATTCGCTTTGGGTCCATAGGAAAGTTGGAACCAAAATTTGTAGGGCCATTTCCTATCATTGAAAGGATTGGGACGATGGCTTACAGAGTAGAGCTGCCCGAAAGACTGGCTGGAGTTCATAATGTTTTTCAAGTTTCTCAACTACGAAAGTGCTTACATGAGTCTGCGGAAGTTGTAGAGCCAAGAATACTAGAGGAAGTAGAAGTGGAACGAGAAGCAACGGTAAGAAGAGTTCCAACTCGTATTTTGGGAACAAAAAGTTATGCAACCGTGAGGTCAAGCTTGTTAAAGTTCAATGGAGTGACACTGAGGAAGACGCGACTTAGGAGACTGCGGACAAGATACGCGCTGCCTACCCTTTTCTTTTTGAGGTTACATCCTTGATCTCTTTTCCATAAGTTTAATGCATGCTTATATCTATCTTTTAAGTATATCTCCTCGGTCCTATTCTTGATCCTTAGGTAGAAATCAATGGATGTAAACATGTATTTGAAACATGTTATGGTTGATGGTTGCAAGTGGTTGCTCATGGATGCATATACACACACATTAGGTACTAAATCGGCTCAGTCACTTTCATATTGCATATGCATATATGTATTTGTATATGAATTGAAACTTGATGTGCTATCATGTGGACGTTGCATGTGTATGAATGATTGTGCACCCATGTAGAAAGTATAATTAGGAATAATTGCATACATAATGGACTCATGGCACTATCATGATTTGCATTAAGGAGGTCAACTGGATCAGTACACCGCCTGATTTTGCATTAGATAAGGACATATACACACACTATGCATATAATCATGAAAGCATTAGAAATCTTTTTAAGGACAATGGATGCATGTGTTTGATGGTTGAGTAGATCGATGATTAGATGGTAGGATATACATTCTTCTTGACTTGAAGATTTCGGGACGAAATCCTTTAAGGAGGGGAGAATGTAACACCCTGAATTTTCTATGGACATTAAAATAACGAATTAAAGAATAATTAATTTTAAAAATTGGAATTAAGGGAAACGGGTTACGCCATTGCGTTCGTCTCGGAATTCTGCTTGAGATAGAGTCTGAGTTTGCGTGAATCGGACTCCGTATGAATAAGTTATGGAGTTCAGAAGAATTCAAGTTTAATTCAGAATTAAATAAATTAATAATCTGGATTCGAAATTCAAACCGGCAGAAATCAGTGGGCGGGAAATATCCCGCCATAGGGTGTCGACCCCCCCAAGGGGTGTCGACCCCCCCAAGGGGTGTCGACCCCCCTATAGGGGTGTTGACATGGGTGTAGACGCCCCCTGTAGGGGTCAACTCCTGTGTTTTGATCCGAACAGTGACGATCTTTGAGTCGTTGCTAAGTCACTAGGGCATAGGTGGCGGTTTCTGGATAGCTCTATTTGGTCTGGATGGCTCTGATTACTCCTAGGTTGATCTAACGGCTCTCTTTAATCTAAAATTATATATAAACAACCCCAACTCTCAACCCTAAACCACACAATTTCATTCCAAGGAGCCGTCATGTTGTCCATGGCCAAACTAGTGTAGCCTCCAGTCTTCTCCAACTAGAAAGCAAGCTAGGAATCAAGTTAGAAGCCTCAAACCAAATTAAAACTAGAGAATCAATAGTCTACATCAAAGGATAGCTTTTCAATTTCAGAAAACAGATCCCAGAAAAAAAGACTGTTCTTTGTTTTGTAAGTTCAGTTAGTCTTTAGACTTGAACAAATAAAAGTCATGACTTGTAATAAAGCGAAACTAGAACTGTGCCTAGTTGTAAGATAATCATATTCTGATTCATGTTTTGTGGCAAATTCTGAAATTACCTAGGCCTACGAGACTATTGTGATTAATACAATTTATCATGTTAATTTGGTGATGAGCCTATCATGTTGTATGTTAATTTGGTGATGAACCTATCATGTATTATATAAATTTGGTGATTCTTTCATGTTATGTTACATGCAAGTTTATAAGCTAAGCCATGTTCATATATGCCTATATGTTTAGATCTACATGCTTATATGTTTTGATCTATGTTAATTTGATCCAACTCAAATGCAAGTTCACATTTACATGCCTAATTAAATTTTTGTAGTTCAATGTAAAATCCTATTCATATGTTTAAGATTCATGTTAATTGGATCTAAAATGCAAGTTCATAATTACATATATATATTGTTCTATGCCAAATTTATATGACACATGTTTAGTTGGATCCATATTATTTTATGCTTGTTGGAATGTTACATGTTCCTTTCTTTTCCCTTTTGTTTATGAGTTAGGCTAAGTTGCGAGCCTAACACCCATTGTGAATTATGCGAACGTATAACGGGGGTAACGTTGGGGAAAAACATTAAATTTCATGTTATTGGCATAGTTTGGCTCATAATCATGTAAATGATTAGTAGCATGAAATGGTATAATTTGTATACCTAGGAATTATGAACATGATTTAGAGGGTAAATGGGGCATTACTTGAATGACAACAATTGTGGATAATTTACATATAAACATAAAAGGTAAATATGTAAATTAATTAAAAGATGAATATGCCTAACCTGAGGTTAGACTGAGTTACGGTGGAAGACTGCCCGGAACCGCCCGGCACATCTAGCAACCGTAACAATACAGATCTAATGTAAGAGTTAGCGCGTTAAGCCCAAAAACCCGAGGTTAGATTGAGTTGCGGTGTAAGACTGCCCGGAACCGCCCGGTACATCCAGCGACCGCAACAATATAAATCTAATGTAAGAGGTTGGTGCTTTAATGAATGAATTAAAGCTAAGGAACAGGCAGGCTAAGAATGGTAGGGTTAAGTTAATTAAGGAAACACTTAACCAATACAACATGTTAACTAAACTGATGGGTGGGGTTAGGTTAAAATGAGAACACTTAACCATTTTAACATGTTGATTAGGAAACCCTAGTAATGGGGACCCATTTCAACAGTAACCCACATAGATGTATCATGGTACCCTGAACTAGGCGGGGTGGGGCACGATTACTGGGCTGATTATAAGCAGCAAAAACAATGGCGGGTGGTGCGTCAGTGTAGGTTCCGACGGAGTACGGGCGTGCACGTACTCCGGAGTGGAAAAAGCAGACACTGGGCATCAGTAGTTATACACTGTGCATCTTTGTAACGACCCAAAAAATCTGAACCAATTTAAAAATTTTAAATTGGCTAAAATAATGGATTTTAAATATTTAAAATAAATATTTTAAATTATAGCAATGAAAAGTGAGTTTGAATCGACGTTTGAAAACGAATATAATTAATTATAATTATAAACAAGGCCTGAAATGGCGCTGCAGTTTCAAAAATTGAATTCAAACTTTGTCGGACTGTATCGGGTGCAAAACAAAATGGATTTGAGCAAAACCAAAAATATTTAATTCTGTTAGTGAATACCTTTCTAACGATTCTGAAAAATCGAATTTTCATAGCGGAAAGAAAAAGTTATGGCCAAATGAATTTTCAGAAAGGTCGCTATGGAATTTATATAGCCCGTGAAATTGGCCATTTTGCATACGACCTCGGAATTCGATGAAACCACTTTTGTTGGATCCGGGATGTGAAGTTATTGCTAGGTTTCAAATATCATAATTTTTGAAGCTAGTATGTGAGCGTGGCAAAGGAAAATGTGTTTTGGTTAATTATAGTTAAATTGGATCGACCAGAAATGGGCCTTTTTGCAAACGGTCTCAGAATTTGACGAAACTAGTTTTGTTGGGACCGTATCATCAAAACATAGCCAGATTTATTTTTCTGGATTTTTTCGAATCAGTTTGTGGCCCTGGCAAATTGAAATGTATGTTCAAATCAAATATTGAATATTATATATTTTAATTTGAAGGAAAACTGACTGAAACAGTCGAATGGGCCTACGAAACATAAACCATTGTGTTCGGAATGGTGGTAAAACGCTAGGGACGATAGTCGTTGGGTTTAGATTGGTGGTCGTGTCAGAAAACCCCTATAAAACTCCCCCGACCAATCATTTTTTTTTAAATAAAAAAAAGAAAATTCCTTTTTTCTCTCTCCCCGATCGAAGGCGGAAACCACTCGAGATCTTCCCATTCATTTTCTGATCAATCCACGCAATAAAACATCATGCTCCTTTGGAGATTTTTGTAGAGCTTCGCGAGATCTTCGAATCCATATAGGGGTTGATTTTTTTCGTGCAGTATTTGGGGAGATATCGTGCTCGAAAGTCGAGCGTTTCAAATCGCCGCCGCCTCCGACCACCGGAGTTCGCCGCTCCACCGCGCACAGGCGCGGCTCTCCTCCCCCTTCGAAACTGCGTAACCCGATCGAGCTATCGATTCACGGATTTCACGAAATCGCGTGACCTAGTTTTGAACATTTCAGAAATGTAACGGCTGTTATATATTAAACTGTTTTAATAGCACTTCTAAGCGCTACGGTTTTTGATTTCACTGTAAAAATCATATCTTTTTCGTTTCTTGACGAAATTCGGTGAAACAAGAGACAGTGGATTCGTGTGGACGTCTTCTACATTCTAGAAGAGACCGCATATTTTTCTGAGCCTTCTGCTATTTTTGGTGGAGTGGAACCCAATGTGAGATTTCTAATTTATAAACGATATGGAAAACGACGATGTATAAATTATATAGTCGATGTATGAGTTATATAAGCGTTGTACACCTCATGTATAAGCATTGTATAAGTTGTACGTTCGATGTATAAGTTGTATATGCGTTGTAAAAATTATACATGTGTTGAAATAGAAGTGAATTGCTATATATAAATATAAATATAAATATATATATATATGCCCCTCGTCCACAAACCATGGACGATATTTATTGGTTGTGATTGGTGTGAAAATTGATTGATAGCGAATGGTTGATTGGGATTGTTTGTGGTTGATATTGATTGATTGTGGTTGAAAAATACCCATTTGTGGTTGAGAAATATTTGGTTGAAACGACATAGGATTAGTTTGTGGAAATGAAATAAATATACATGCCGCCTGCGTGCGAACTAGATGCATGATCCCCATTGTCAAAAACCGCGAGGTTTTAAGGTAGAGCGAGGAGCCGTACTAGGGACGGTCCCGGTTTTAACTACCCTGCCATTATGCTGCCGAAATTTTGAATAATATTCATATGTTTGAATTATTTTCATTTGTTGAAACTATATTTATTCGTTGAATAGAAAACCTTCATGTATTGAATTGAAATTCATGTGTTGAATGGTATTCGTGTTTTAAATATAAAAATCACATTGTTATCTATATATATATATATATATATATATATAAACTATAGAAAACCTTCATGTGTTGAATTGAAATTCATTCGTTGGATAGAAATTCATGTGTTGAATGGTATTCGTGTTTTAAATATAAAAATCACATTTTTATCTATATATGTAAACTATAGAAAACCTTCATGTGTTGAATCAATATTCATTCGTTGAATTGAAATTCATGTGTTGAATGGTATTCAAATTTTGAAATAAATTGTTTTCTAATAAAAATCACATTTTTATCATCTATATGAAATGTATAAAATAATATCATTTTGAAATAAATTGTTTTATAATAAAAATCCTATTTTTATTACCTATATGAACTATATAAAATAATAGTGTTTTGAAATGAATTGTTTTACAATAAAAATCACATTTTTATTAAATACATGAATTGTTAAATATAGTGAAGTGTTGAAATAGAAGACAAATAGATAAAAATATCATTTTTATCAAATGTATGAAAAGAATGCAGCTTTGAAATCGAAGAATCGATATATATATATATATATATATATATAAATAGAATTAAAATATATCGAATAACGACGCTACAGCTCGTATTTTGAAACCGTGATTTCAAACGATTATACCGGGAGATCCGACCATCAGATTTTCCTGAAATTGCAACCGTTGGGTTCGCTTTGGAAATATCATTCCAACAGCACCAACTTTGTAAAAATCCAACGGTTGGATTGTCTGGAATGTTTAATTCAAATCTGAAGAAAAACAGCGCTAGAATCGATTATATATATATATAATTATATTTAATCGAATAACGACGCTGTAGTTCATATTTTGAAATCGAAACTTCAAACGATTATACCGGGAGATCCTACCATCGGAATTTCCCGAAACTAGAACCGTTGGATTCGTTTTGAATAGATCTTTCAAATGATGTAAATTTTGTGAAGATACAACGATTAGATTTTCAGATATGTGTAAATCAAATCTGAAGACAAACAGCGCCACGGTCACGTTATGGCCCGAAGCGTCGTTTTGAATAAATTGGCTATTTTAAAATAAATAAAAATAGCGATAAATCATTATAAAATATTATAAATGATATGGATGTGATTTAGAAATTAACTGAAGGTTGGCTAAGTTGAATGGTTTCCTGGGTGTTGATCTGATGTTGGTTTCGGCCTTCGGGGTTAATATTTGGGAAATTGTTCTCTTACTGATTGACGGTTAGCGACTAATGAATTGAAATGATGCGTGTGTATGTTAGTGTTGCACTTGTTTATTATATACGCGAGTTGTTCAGAAAGACCGGGTTTACCCCATTCTGAATAACTGAATCGACGATAAGAAATCGAAGATAAAGACGGTGGTCGAAGACCGGAGATCTTCACCTCGTTTGGATGGTAAACGAGGTCCTGATTGGGAGGCATCCCGAAATATGGATAATGAGTGGTGATCATCCAGACGTACGTGGTGATCGATGGGTTTGCGAGGTATATAGTGCCTCCGGTTTCGTTTAGACCCAGAACGGACTTGCAAATGGACAGTGTGTCGGACATTGGAATTTATTCTGTGTGATTGATAGCCATCAGTTGCACGGTGTGAATTGCCTGTGTGGCATGCTAAGATGCAGTGATCAGGGCTTCTGTTGAAAAGCAAAGTCTTGTGGTGATGATCAAAGCACCGCCTGTGTGGCGTAGCTTTGTGTATAACATAAATTCGCGAGCCTCACACCCCGGTATGAACCAGAAACGGGAGAGGACATCAAGGAGGGCCTACGTTTCTTCCTAGCTAGAAGTGGCGTAAGTGGTTTTACATGCCCTGACGAGTTTGACTTATGTGGTTGTTGCTGTTGCGAGGCGCCTCGGTTAGATCAGACGATCCGGGTCCGATGGAGTCATTTGTTGGCTCGCTTACGCCCCAAAAAGCGGGGAAACGTAGTGTTCAGGCATAATAATCCACCTCGGTGGACCGGCCCTGATGATCCAAGGCTTGCCTTCGTGCTTGCCTGAGACTCGAGCTAGGCAGTCTCGAATTCGGTAAGGACTATCTTTTGCCTTGGTTCAAGACGGATATCCAATTTCCAAATACGTGACTGTGCGGTTTTGATTGTATATATATATATATATATATATATATATATATATATATATATGGCGACATGATATATGGTACCCATGCCGTCTATGATTGATAGTTATGATTAAAATTGTTTTTGAAACATATAAACACTAGTAATAATATCAATTGCTTTTGTTTTATTCGTATCAACCATATTTTGGCCATTATAAGGTAAAACTCTATCCTCCGGTTTGCGTTGCATTGTGTGATGGGAACTGAGTCTTATAATGGCTTCATTTTTATAAAAAGCATAGCGATGTTTAAAAGAATGACTTGTTTTAAAGCACTGGCAATCCAATGGAGTAAACCCGTTCCACGAATGTGGCGTGGTCCTGTGATTAGCCATATTATAAATGTGTTGAGTAGATTTCTCATACCAGTCCCATGACTGACTCGTAGTTTGTTTCACTTTCAAACTCGGGTGCCCCTTTTTCTACACGGGCAGCCTTGTATTCAGGTTTAGCTGGTTCTTTCTAGATAGCTGGAGCTGAAAATGGATTCTATCATTTATCTCTTTTTATGCTGTTCAGCTCCTATTGTACATTATGTTTGTTTTCCGCTGTAGACATATATGTATAGTTGAACTGTATTTGTACTAAGTATGATCCTGTATACTGTGTAACTCTGATGATTACTCTTATCCAGTATATTCTATTGTTCATTATCTGGTATATTTATTTATTTCTGTTCTGCTATTATCTGTTTCTGTGTTATATTCCAAGGATTACCCTTGCCACCGTCAGTACGGGGTTTGAGGTCGTCTCATTTGGTATCAGAGCTTTGGTTAAGCTTAGTTCTAGAATATAACATATGAACGAACTCGTTAGAAATAGAACCAGTAGTGTTCTAGGATGGGCAACTCTATACAGATAGGATCAGTAATATCCTAGTATAAGTAAAACAGAATGAAAATACACCCCAGTAGACACATTTACGTTGAAGTATTTGTCTCTATATTTTGAAATATCTTTTCTGTTGACCTGACACTTTGTCTGCTAATTGCAGACGCACTAGAAAATGAGTCACAGGAACAGAAGAAATAATCGTATGGCTCGACCAGCTAATGAGCCAGTCGTGCTCCCGCAGCCAGAATCAGATATAGAAGTTATATTCAAGAGATTTCGAAATCTGGGTGGATCGCCATTCTTAGGCAAAGAGTCCATTATGGAAACGCAAGCTTGGATTCGTTCTGCAGAGAAAATCTTTGAGGGTTTAAAGCTGAGAGATGATCAGAAAAGATTACTGGCATCTTGGGCACTCAAAGAAGAAGCTTTGTTTTGGTGGGATTCAGTTGTTAAAGATAATCCAGAAGGTGATATCACCTGGGATAAATTCAAAGTGATTTTCTTAGAAAGATTTACTCCTCCCGAAGCAACCGAGTGATTATGTGACGAATTTTCTTATTTGATACAAGGTGATATGACCATCCCAGAATATCATAAGAAATTCAACGAACTTTCTCACTTTGCTCCTCATCTGATTCAAGATCCAAAGAGGAAGAATCTGAGATTTATTCATGGCCTGCAAAGAAAATATCAGAACAGTGTAATGAGGAATGTGAAGCTCCCCTTTTCTGAAATGATATACATGGCTTACTAATACGAAGATCTCAACAGGAAAGGTATGTTACCTTACGAAGAAGGGGTCAGTTCTAGTAATGAAGATGAGCATGAAACTGATAATCCCGAGGCCAGTGCGATATCTGAGGTGAGTAAGAAGCCTAAAGTAAATTGAAAAAGAGCTAGATCTGAAAGGGAACTAGCAACGACGACCACCTGCTCTAACTGCAAGAAACCAGGGCATTTGACCAGAAGTTGTAAATCCTCGAAGAAACGAAAGGAGGGTGGGTCTAAATCCAAGGGCAAGTTTCCTGTGACTCGAGAGTGCAATATTTGTCATCAGGCCGGTCATATAAAGCGAGATTGCTGGCTGTTAAAAAAGACCAAAGAGGCTCAGGTAAATGAAGTGGCAGAAGTGCCTGCATCTTTGTCTACTCAGGAAAGATCTGATGATTTAGAAGGCACGCTCAATGTCAAGAACATTCCAGTTAAAGTACAGTTTGATACTGGCGCGTCACGAAGTTTTATTGCAAAGAGTGCAGTCAAGAAGTTGGATTTGAAATTGAAGAAGCTCAAAGAACCAATGACTATCCAAAATCCAGTTGGGGGTTCCATCGATCTCAGTTGGGTTTGTGGGGTGCCTGTCTCTTTTTCCTGCTATAAATTTCCTACTATCTCTATCGTCATGAATTTTAATGAATTCGATCTTATTCTGGGATTGGATTGGCTAACCAAATATGAAGTAGAGGTTAGATGCGCCGAGAGAGTTGTTAGAGCTAAGATTAAATCAGGGAATTATATAACCATACTGTGTGAAGGTCAGAAATCTAATAGAAAAGACTTCTGGGCAGCTCTCGATGTTTCTCCTGTTCAAATTGAAAATATCCCTGAAGTTACGGTGAATATTCCCGACCTTATAAAAGATATTCCTATTGTCCAGAATTATGCGGATGTGTTTGAAGAAGTTTTTGGCTTACCTCCGCAGAGAGAAATTGATTTCAAGATCGCTTTGATTCCCAATGCAAGGTCGGTAGTTCACGCTATTCGAAGAATGTCCTTGAAAGAGAAAGAAGAACTTGACAATCAAACACGACAGCTAGTATGGAAGGGTCTGATCAGGCCTAGTTTCTCTGATTGGGGAGCAGCAGTGCTATTTGTCCCAAAATCTGACAGTACTCTACGTCTATGTGAGGATTGTCGTGATTTGAACAAGCAGACCATAAAGAACAAATATCCATTGCCACGGATTGATGATTTGTTGGATCGATTAAATGGCGCACAAGTATTTTCACGAATGGACCTAGCTACAGGTTTCCATCAACTTCGAATTGCCGAAGATTGTGTTCCAATGACAGCATTCAGAGGTCCCGACTTATTCTACGAGTGGTTAGTAATGTCGTTCGGCTTATGTAACGCTCCAGCTTACTTCGTCGATCTGATGAATAGAGTGTTCAGAGGGGTTTTGAATAAATTTGTTCTGGTTTTCATTGACGATATTCTAATCTTCTCTAAATCAAAGGCCGAACACGAAAAGCATTTGGAACAGGTTCTGGAAATCCTCAGAAGGAATGTGTTGAAAGCAAAGTTTTCCAAATGTATATTCTGGTAAGAAGAAGTCAAATTTCTTGGCCACGTTGTATCGAAAGAAGGAATTCCTATAGATCCAAGTAAAATCACAGCTATTCAGAATTGGAAACAGCCTAGCACCCCCACTGAAGTCCGCAGTTTTCTCGGATTGTCTAGCTATTACTGGAAGTTCGTTAAAAACTTTTCGAAGATATCTGGTCATTTAGCGAAGCTTACAAAGAAGCACTCTAAATTCAAATGGACTCCAGAAAGTGAGGAGGCTTTTGAAGAGCTAAAGTTAAGACTAACGAATGCTCCAGTGTTAACCATCATCGATGGCAATCAGGATTTGAAAGTCTGGACTGATGCTTCTAGAGAAGGCCTTGGCGCAGTGTTAATGCAAAGGGGTCAAGTGATTGCTTGTGCTAGCCGTCAGCTGAAGCCGCACGAGAAAAACTACGTCACTCATGATCTTGAGTTATTGGCGATAGTATTCGCTTTGAAAATCTGGAGGCACTATCTTCTGGGTGAGAGATTTGAACTGTTTACAGATCACCAGTCGTTAAAGTATCTTTCACCCAGAAGGATTTGAATCTGGGGCAGCAACGTTGGCTGGAGTTTCTTGCAGCATATGACTTTGAAATTATATACACTCCAGGGAAAGCTAATGTCGTGGCCGATGCGTTAAGCCGAAAGAATGAAATGATCGCCAGTTTTATTATCACGACTTCATTGCTAGATAAAATATCTGCTCTTCAGAAGGATGATCACTTCATTCAGAAGATCAGAGAGATAATTCAACAAGGCGAACCCTCGAGTTTTCAAGTTGATAATGATGGGATTCTAAGGCTCAAAGGTCGAATCTGTGTCCCTAACATTCCTGAGCTTCGAAAGGAAGTACTGGATGAATGCCACAAGTCAAAACTCAGTATCCATCCGGGAGTAAGCAAAATGTATAATGACATCAAACGCACTTTCTGGTGGAAGTCGATGAAGAGGGACATTTCCTTATATGTTAGCCGATGCCCTACTTGCCAGCTAGTCAAAAGCGACCAACAGAAACTAGCTGGATTATTGCAACCGCTAGACGTTCCAGGCTGGAAGTGGAAACATATTTCTATGGACTTCATAGATGGTTTGCCCAGAACCAGAAAAGGGAATGACAGTATTTGGGTGATCGTAGAACGCTTCACGAAGACCGCCCATTTCATACCTGTCAGATCAAACAGAACTGCTCAGAGTCTGGCGCAGATATATTTCAAGGAAATAGTTAGACTACATAGAGTGCCGCTCAGTATAGTCAGTGATAGAGACACAATATTCACTAGCAAATTATGGGAGGAATTTCAAGTCGAGCTGGGAATGAAGTTGAACTTGAGCACCGTTTATCATCCTCAGACAGATGGTCAGACTGAGAGGGTGAATCGTATACTAGAAGATCTATTGCGGGCTTGTGTTCTAGATTTCGGTGGATCATGGGAAGACCATCTGCATTTGGCTGAATTCTCATATAACAATGGCTACCAGGAAAGTCTGACAATGTCGCCATTCGAAGCATTATATGGTAGACCGTGCCGATCTCCTGCTTGTTGGGTTGAACCTGGAAATAAACTTGTGTTAGGGCCTGATTTGATCCGAGAAGCTACCGATAAAGTCGACTTTATTAAGAAGCGATTACTCGCCGCTCAAAGCCGACAAAAGAGCTATGCCGATAGGAGAAGAAGAGATATATCCTTTGCTGTTGGCGACTACGTATATTTGAAAGTATCGCCAATGAGAGGAGTTATCCGGTTCGGTAAGACTGGAAAGTTGGCGCCCAAATTCATTGGTTCGTTTCCTATTCTGGAACGGATCGGAACTCTCGCTTATAGGGTCAAACTGCCTGATTGGTTCCCTGGAGTTCATGATGTATTTCACATATCTCAACTTCGAAAGCACGTTCATGATCCAGACTTGATCGTGGAAGAAGCAGCTCAACAGGATATTGAAATTACCCCTGAATTAGCTGTGAGAAGAGAGCCGGTAAAGATCATCGGCAAAGAAACCAAAGAGCTGAGGAACAAGAAGGTTCACTTAGTCAAAGTGCAATGGAGTGGAGATCCGCGAGATTGTACTTGGGAAACTGAGGAGCGCATTCAGAAAGCTTTTCCTAGATGCCGAGTGGATATCTCTGATTGACTCCGATGCAAGGTACATTTATCATACTTTGCATTACCAATTAGTGATATATTCTATTGTTATTTTCTTTCCATGGATGTGAACTTTTAATTCTATAGTCTGAATGATTTTAAAAGAATATAGAAATTGATTTGTATGATTTTGAAAAGTTAAGAACAATTTGATTGTTGCTTGTGTTGTGTGATAGTAAATTTGATTAATTGAATTATTGAAACAATAGTTAATTTAATCAATAATAGAATATTGGTAGAATTTATTCGATTATATCACACATTGAACTGATTAAAAAATAGATAGAAATATATACTTGTGCATTATATATGTTTAAACAGGTAAATGGATTAGCTGTTGAGTAAAGATTTTATTTGCGTGCCCGACAAATAGGTAAACCTTAATGAGTTGGATGCGAAATATTATTATATAAACTCCTGTGAATGCCATTGGATGCGGAGTGCTGGTTATTCTGTGTGTAAAAATAAATGTCGCCATAGGATAGTAACAATTAATTTTGAACTACATTACATGGCATACTTCAGAAGATAAGCATACTTCATCATATACCACATAAGCATTTGGAGCTTGTGTGACGAGGTGGAAGATTTACCATACGAGCGAGAGGATTGTATGGCGATGACTATATTTTACAGGTTGAACTGATGACTGATATGGACTATTTAAATTGTAACGATAAAATTGCCAGATTAATAAAAAACCCCACACGGGTCTGGAGTTGACAATAATCACGTCTCTCTAGTTATTAGATACGGCACATGGACTATTTATTTCCCACACGGGACGAGGTGATGAGGATTTATCTTCTGGAGCATTTAAAATACACACTCCCTCAGGCTTTGACAGGGTGACGAGAATTTATTCTCTGGAGTTATTATCAATACACGCTCCCCTGCAAACACCAGAATATATCACTATAAATATGTGTATGCTTATTAGGATTTATTGGGTACCTAACACAGCCCAATAAATTTCCAAACCTCTCTCCGTACAAAGGAGGTTATGGCAAAAAAATTCGAAAATTCTGGGTGCTAGCCAAATTTTTGAAGAATTTGAAAATTCTCAGAAACTGAAAAGTTGGAGAATGGAAGCCAGATCGAACGTAGAGTTGATTAATCAAACCACTTTCGACTTTGTTCCTTTTCGGGGACGAAAAGTTTTAAGTGGGGGAGATTGTAACGACCCAGAAAATCTGAACCAATTTAAAAAATTTAAATTGGCTAAAATAATGGATTTTAAATATTTAAAATAAATATTTTAAATTATAGCAACGAAAAGTGAGTTTGAATCGACGTTTGAAAACGAATATAATTAATTATAATTATAAACAAGGCCTGAAATGGCGCTGCAGTTTCAAAATTTGAATTCAAACTTTGTCGGACTATACCGGGTGCAAAACAAAACGGATTTGAGAAAAACCAAAAATATTTAAATCTGTTAGTGAATACCTTTCTAATGAATCTGAAAAATCGAATTTTCATAGCGGAAAGCAAAAGTTATGGGCAAATGAATTTTCAGAAAGGTCGCTATGGAATTTATATAGCCCGTGAAATTGGCCATTTTGCATACGACCTCGGAATTCGACGAAACCACTTTTGTTGGATCCGGGATGTGAAGTTATTTCTAGGTTTCAAATTTCATAATTTTTGAAGCTAGTATGTGAGCGTGGCAAAGGAAAATGTGTTTTGGTCAATTTCAGTTAAATTGGATCGACCAGAAATGGGACTTTTTGCAAACGGTCTCAGAATTCGACGAAACTAGTTTTGTTGGGACCGTATCGTCAAAACATAGCCAGATTTATTTTTCTGGAATTTTTTGAATCAGTTTGTGGCCCTGGCAAATTGAAATGTACGTTCAAATCAAATATTGAATGTTATATATTTTAATTTGAAGGAAAACTGACTGAAACAGTCGAATGGGCCTACGAAACATATCCCATTGTGTTCGGAATGGGGTTAAACGCTAGGGATGATAGTCATTGGGTTTAGATTGGTGGTCGTGTCAATAAACCCCTTTAAAACTCCCCCGACCAATCATTTTTTTTTAAATAAAAAAAAAGAAAATTCCTTTTTTTCTCTCTCCCCGATGGAAGGCGGAAAGCGCTCGAGATCTTCCCATTCATTTTCTGATCAATCCACGCAATAAAACATCATGCTCCTTTGGAGATTTTTGTAAAGCTTCGCGAGATCTTCGAATCCATATAGGGGTTGATTTTTTTCGTGCAGTATTTGGGGAGATATCGTGCTCGAAAGTCGAGCATTTCAAATCGCCGCTGCCGCCTCCGACAACCGGACTTCGCCGCTCCACCGCGCGCAGGCGCGCCTATCCTCCCCCTTCGACACTGCGTAGCCCGATCGAGCTATCGATTCACGGATTTCACGAAATCGTGTGACCTAGTTTTGAACATTTCAGAAAGGTAACGGCTGATATATATTAAACTGTTTTAATAGCACTTCTATGTGCTACGGTTTTTGATTTCACTGTAAAAATCATATCTTTTTCGTTTCTTGACGAAATTCAGTGAAAAAGAGACAGTGGACTCGTGTGGACGTCTTCTACATTCTAGAAGAGACCGCATATTTTTCTGAGCCTTCTGCTATTTTTGGTGGAGTGGAACCCAATGTGAGATTTCTAATTTATAAACGATATGGAAAACGACGATGTAAAAATTATATAGTCGATGTATGAGTTATATAAGCGTTGTACACCTCATGTATAAGCGTTGTATAAGTTGTACGTTCGATGTATAAGTTGTATATGCGTTGTAAAAATTATATATATGTGTTGAAATAGAAGTGAATTGCTATATATATATAATATATATATATATATATACGCCCCTCATCCACAAACCATGGACGATATTTATTGGTTGTGATTGGTGTGAAAATTGATTGATAGCGAATGGTTGATTGGGATTGTTTGTGGTTGATATTGATTGATTGTGGTTGAAAAATACTCATTTGTGGTTGAGAAATATTTGGTTGAAACCACATAGGATTAGTTTGTGGAAATGAAATAAATATACATGCCGCCTACGTGCGAACTAGATGCATGATCACCATTGTCAAAAACCGCGAGGTTTTAAGGTAGAGCGAGGAGCCGTACTAGGGACGGTCCCGGTTTTAACTACCCTGCCGTTATGCTGCCGAAATTTTGAATAATATTCATGTGTTGGAATTATTTTCATTTGCTGAAACTATATTTATTCGTTGAATAGAAAATCTTCATGTGTTGAATTGAAATTCATTCTTTGATTAGAAATTCATGTGTTGAATGGTATTCGTGTTTTAAATATAAAAATCACATTTTTATCTATATATATTTAAACTATAGAAAACCTTCATGTGTTGAATTGAAATTCATTCGTTGGATAGAAATTCATGTGTTGAATGGTATTCGTGTTTTAAATATAAAAATCACATTTTTATCTATATATATATGAACTATAGAAAACCTTCATGTGTTGAATCGATATTCATTCGTTGAATTGAAATTCTTGTGTTGAATGGTATTCATATTTTGAAATAAATTGTTTTCTAATAAAAATCACATTTTTATCATCTATATGAAATGTATAAAATAATATCGTTTTGAAATAAATTGTTTTATAATAAAAATCCTATTTTTATTACCTATATGAACTATATAAAATAATAGTGTTTTGAAATGAATTGTTTTACAATAAAAATCACATTTTTATTAAATACATGAATTGTTAAATATAGTGAAGTGTTGAAATAGAAGACAGTTAGATAAAAATATCATTTTTATCAAATGTATGAAAAGAATGTAGCTTTCAAATCGAAGAATTGATATATATATATATATAAATAGAATTAAAATATATCGAATAACGACGCTGCAGTTCGTATTTTGAAACCGTGATTTCAAACGATTATATCGGGAGATCCGACCATCGGATTTTCCTGAAATTGCAACCGTTGGGTTCGCTTTGGAAATATCTTTCCAACGACACCAACTTTGTAAAAATCCAACGGTTGGATTGTCTGGAATGTTTAATTCAAATCTGAAGAAAAACAGCGCTAGAATTGATTATATATATATATATATAATTATATTTAATCGAATAACGACGCTGCAGTTCATATTTTGAAATTGAAACTTCAAACGATTATACCGGGAGATCCGACCGTCGGAATTTCCCGAAACTGGAACCGTTGGATTCGTTTTGAATAGATCTTTCTAATGATGTAAATTATGTGAAGATCCAACGGTTAGATTTTCAGATATGTGTAAATCAAATCTGAAGAAAAACAGCGCCATGGTCGCGGTATGGCCCGAAGCGTCGTTTTGAATAAATTGGCTATTTTAAAATAAATAAAAATAGCGATAAGTCGTTATAAAATATTATAAATGATATGGATGTGAAATTTAGGAACTAATTGAAGGTTGGCTAAGTCGAATGGTTTCTTGGGTATTGATCTGATGTTGGTTTCGGCCTTCGGGGTTAATATTTGGGAAATCGTTCTCTTACTGATTGACGGTTAGTGACTAATGAATTGAAATGATGCGTGTGTATGTTAGTGTTGCACTTTTTTATTATATACGCGAGTTGTTCAGAAAGACCGGGTTTACCCCATTCTGAATAACTGAATCGACGATAAGAAATCGAAGATAAAGACGGTGGTCGAAGACCGGAGATTTTCACCTCGTTTGGATGGTAACCGAGGTCCTGATTGGGAGGCATCCCGAAATATGGATAATGAGTGGTGATCGTCCAGACGTACATGGTGATCGATGGGTTTGCGAGGTATATAGTGCCTCCGGTTTCGTTCAGACCTAGAACGGACTTGCAAATGGACAGTGTGTCGGACATTAGAATTTATTCTATGTGATTGATAGCCAACAGTTGCACGGTGTGAATTGCCTGTGTGGCATGCTAAGATGCAGTGATCAGGGCTTCTGTTCAAAAGCAAAGTCTTGTGGTGATGATCAAAGCACCGCCTGTGTGGCGTAGCTTTGTGTATAACGTAAATTCGCGAGCCTCACACCCCGGTATGTACCAGAAATGGGAGAGGACATCAGGGAGGGCCTGCGATTCTTCCTTGCTAGAAGTGGCGTCAGTGGTTTTACACGCCCTGACGAGTTTGACTTATGTGGTTGTTGCTGTTGCGAGGCGCCTCGGTTAGATCGGACGATCCGGGTTCGATGGAGTCATTTGTTGGCTCGCTTACGCCCCAAAGGGCAGGGAAACGTAGTGTTCAGGCATAATAATCCACCTCGGTGGACCGGCCCTGACGATCCAAGGCTTGCATGCGCGCTTGCCTGAGACTCGGGCTAGGCAGTCTCGAATTCGGTAAGGACTATCTTTTGCCTTGGTTCAAGACGGATATCCAATTTCCAAATACGTGACTGTGCAGTTTTGATTGTATATATATATGGCGACATGATATATGGTACCCATGCCGTCTATGATTTATAGTTATGATTGAAATTGTTTTTGAAACATATAAACACTAGTAATAATATCAATTGCTTTTGTTTTATTCGTATCAACCATATTTTGGCCATTATAAGGTAAAACTCTATCCTCCGGTTTGCGTTGCATTGTGTGATGGGAACTGAGTCTTATAATTGCTTCATTTTTATAAAAAGCATAGCGATGTTTAAAAGAATGACTTGTTTTAAAGCACTGGCAATCCAATGGAGTAAACCCGTTCCACGAAAGTGGCGTGGTCCTGTGATTAGCCATATTATAAATGTGTTGAGTAGATTTCTCATACCAGTCCCATGATTGACACGTAGTTTGTTTCACTTTCAAACTCGGGTGCCCCTTTTTCTACACGGGCAGCCTTGTATTCAGGTTTAGCTGGTTCTTTCTGGATAGCTGGAGTTGAAGATGGATTCTATCATTTATCTCTTTTTATGCTGTTCAGCTCCTATTGTACATTATGTTTGTTTTCCGCTGTAGACATATATGTATAGTTGAACTGTATTTGTACTAAGTATGATCATGTATACTATGTAACTCTGATGATTACTCTTATCCAGTATATTCTATTGTTCATTATCTGTTATATTTATTTATTTCTGTTCTGCTATTATTTGTTTCTGTGTTATATTCCAAGGATTACCCTTGCCACCGTCAGTACGGGGTTTGGGGTCGTCTCAATCTTGAATTGTGTCGGGTTGCCATCATAAGATTTGATGCACCCCATGGTGGGACCATCACAGGTATCTACAATCAAGCGGGGCCGAATGACTCAAGTAGTATATGTTTACGAGTAGGAGCCAATTGATAAAGGGATCACTTTGTTATGAACATGTGAGTTTGGTTGAGGCAATAGTTAGTAAGTGCAGAGAATAGAAATGGGTGCGATGGTATATTCTGTTTAACCTGCCTTATCTTGCCTTATGTTGTCTTGTTATTCTGGTATTGTCCTATTTTCTGTTTATTCATGTCATGATCCTTTTTCTTGTTCACATGTTGAAAAATCACTGGACTTACTAGGCTTATGTCTGTTCTGTTTTCTTTCGTCTTCTTGTCTTCCGTTCCTCCCCCCTCCCCCGGTCCGCAGGGAGGGAATACTTCAGCTTAGTTCAGACCCTTTCCAGATTGAAGAGAGTAGATGTATTGCTTGGATTCTCTTTTCTTGGGCTATGGCTGTGGTTATACTCGTAATTGGGGATTTATGTTGTTTTATTATCGTTTAATGCTTCTTTATGTTTTAGTCAAGACAGAGACTTTATTGTAATGATTTGGAAATTGGTTTTTGAGACAGTTGTTGTAATGTTTTGACTGGACCACGTGCTTATGAAATAAAATTTAGTTCTTCCACTGTTTTATATGTCTGTTTTGTAAATTATCTGTATCTTTTACCTATAATGCTTCACTAAAGTTAATGCATTCCCTTTGTGAGTGACCTTAACGGAGGTGGGGTGTTTCAAAAACAGTTTTGAAAACAATATTATTCAGATATTATAATAGTGTCTATACACAAATAAATAACAATCTAGCGGAATGCTTGCATCTCACGCTCCACATATATAATATACAATCAAAACCGCGGGCGCTTATTGGAGATTAGATTCCAACTATGACAAGGTATGGAACCAACTTCCGATAGTGTATCTCTAGAGAGGAATACACGGGGTTCAATAAGAACATCTTGCAACCCGGCCACACATGACCGACCACTCATTTCTGTTGAGTGTATCGAATATATTGTCACATACGGTTGCTAGCAACATAACCGTTCCCGAGAGATAAAAAAGCGAAAAGAAGTAAAAAAAATGAATATTCTCTAGATGGTGACAATACACCCTAATGGGGGCGACTCACATAACCATGCTGCCTGCCCGATTTTTGTCATTACCCGGTTGATGACGCTTGAGGTCATAACGTATCTTTTGGCAAATCACACCTTCCTGTACTTTGAATGCCACATCGTCATACTCGCCAAATCACAAATTGATTTCCACAAAAATACCACGGGTATACAGCTAAGAGAAACGAATTCCTCCGCCACCAAACGTGAATACGTTTGAAGAGATCAACTTACACGATCTATTAGATATAATTTGTTAGACATCCGTCCATACAAGTTGTCCTGGGACTGGACAAACCGAAGGAACTATTCTGTAAATCCATCTTAGGCAATTTCTACCTAGGATCGCCAGAACAGCCATTGCATAAACTCCGTCTTCAATTATGTTCATCATATTTGATTTGCAACGCTGATGCCCATACGGTGTGGTTTTCAGATAATAAATCTGATCCCGGTCTCCTCGTATTGACAACGGAAAAATGGTAAAAACGTTGATAGCCGGTGTTTTAACTATCAAAGGAAAACATATATACAAACAACAATCTTATCTCCAAATGAAAATGATATTGATCAACCATCAATCAACCCTGACCCTTTTTATATCAATAATTAATTCATTTCCCCAATTCTCTATTTCTCATATTTTCCCAGATATCTCTTAAACCCGTTTTAGCCTTACCCGATCCTTGGAAATTGTTTCCATTTATTATAAATAGTTTATTTTCTATATTCCAGAAAATATACGACCAATGTCGGAAAATAATTACATCTCTTCACACTTCTTATCTTCTATATTTAGGAAATATAAGTTATTAACATTAGAAGACATTTCCAATCTCCATTTCTAAACTTCTAATTAATCAAATAATTCCGCCTTCTATACTTAGACAATATCTTTGATTTTATTTGAAAAAATGTTTTCAAAACCTTTTTATTGGACTAAACTGATGTTATAAAATCATCGTTACTATATTTAACTCATTAATCATTCATTTATCTTATCACTAACCAATCTCGCTATCGAACCTTAACCCTTCCTCAGTTAATCATGATGTCAATAAAGTTGGGGTATAATTACCTCTCAGACCTTAACTGACCAACGTTCTCAACTTCGAAATAGTCAAAGCTCAGAATTTTAAACAGAACATTTCTTACGTGACTCTCAGATTCAATTTAAGATCCCCTTCCTTTTCGAAAAATATTGATTATAACAATAGCGTTATAGTCTCTGCTTTTTAATTATTAACTTTTAAAATATAACTTTTATTTAAATAAATAAACAATTAATTAGTTAATTAGATAAATAAATAAATCTTGATTATAACCGAAAAGTAAATGGCACTTTCCTGAATTTGATAGAATCAAATCCCAATGTATAACTCTCTTCTGAATAATCTCTATTCAATTATTGTTCCGATCTTTGAAATTGTATACCGTTTCAGGTTAACTTCATTTCTAAATTCACCTTTGATTTTATCACTTCCAAACATCACCAAATCCCTTTATAACCATTCCAATTTGCAAAACGTTGCTATTAGATCATTGTTCACTTTAAAACGTGAATACTATTCTATAAATCTGGACTCGTTTTATTTAATCAAATTTAAATACCATTACATTTTTAAAATTACACCTATTTAGTTATTATATTAATTCATATTAACATCCTACTTTGTAGACTCTATTTAGGAGTCAACTCCTCGCTAAATATATATATAAATTTTAAACTTCATCTCGCTTACATATTTTGTTGTAAATTATTGGTTTTAAACCAATATTAATTATCCTGTACATCTCCACTTTGTATATATTTATATTTCCTAAAATAAATTATTTTAATAACCTTCGACATTTTTGGAATTATAATTACAAACCTTTATAGTTTTATTCAACCCATATCCACATTTCGAACCTCGAAATAAATTCAACAATTTCCCTTTCCACTACCCATTTTTAAATTAACACTACAGATTATTTAATAATTATTGTTAAAAATAATTATTTCATTTTATTTCCAAATATCGTTTATAAATCAAACTCCTTGTTTTAATATAATTAAAACAAGTTATTATATTTTAGTCAATCTAAATTCAAATAAAAATAGAAATTTCCTTTTTAAAACCCCAATTGCTTTTCCAATATATTTAACGGTATTTATATACCCATTTATTTCAGGTCAATGTTGTTCAAACATCCCAAAACACACCATAATCAACCACAGATTATTCATCATATCATACAATGCAATATATGAAAAACAACAATATAATTGTTGAGGAATCCAGTTGGATTCCTCCAACCTGTTTACCTGCATCCACAGATGTTAATCACATGAATAATACCAATTTCAAATCAATGTGAAATTATTAAACCAGTATTAAATCAACGACTTCATATATATAATTATCAACCAATTAATTAGCAAATCATCCAAACAACCATCACACACACATTCAATCATTTTTATCAGTATTAAATAACGTTTATAAAATTATAAAACTGGACAAAGTTAGTGAGTTTACTCACCTTGATCGTTAATCGTTGAATAACGATTTACGTTCGCTTGATCATATCAGGCGCTTTAATTTTCCTAAAGTTGTAACGTGCTTCAAAACATTCCAGACTAGTTCCATTGTATAGCGTGCATCATTCGATCTCAGCGCGACAGATAGCTCTTGATTCTGTTAACAAGTGTCACTATAAATTGTATTGTAATTTAGTTAATTTAACCTTGATCAAATTCGATCACTAACATTTTCCGGATATTTTCCGCTTGACCGAATGTGTTAATTAACCGTGGTTTATTAGCGACATGAATCTAACCTTCGAGGTTAATGGTTAAACAGACTTCCTAGCCATCGTTACCTTTAAAAGTTTAATACATCCTAACTAACCCAAATTATGTGTGTGTATATATATATATATGAGGTGATGTAAACACTGCAATTTCTTTCCATTAGTACCTACTTTCCAAACACAGTTGTCATTTTTTTTTACTTAGACTATTACTAACAATTAATAATTTTGCCTAACTAATTAATATAATCAAGTTATATTAGAAAATAAACCTTACCCTCACGTCTGCAAGTCCGTCCCATATTTCAAATAAAAGCCCAACCTCCCCTTCTCGCCTTGCGTTTCCCTCTTTTCTTTTTTTATTCACTTATTTCCTTCTTTTAAAGGATGGGATCAACTATATTATTCGGCCCAACTGGCACATATAAATCCACGCAACAGAAATAAACCAACCCGCAATGCACAGTTTCCTCTTCCCCATTATATTCGAGACCACCTCCTCCCGTATATCCATCCTTTCTTCAGACCGCATAAAACCGTGCCACCCCTTTTTCTTAAAAAAAACATGCTGCAGTAATTTCTTACCTTGTTCTCCCCTCTCTAACCCATATATGACGTTCTTCTCCTATTTCTGTACACTGCATCTCAGACCCAAACCGTGCAACACCCATCCCATCCAATCACGCGAGCTCCGGTAAAACCATAGTCTGAAACTCGACTCCTCCCCGTCTACTCCCGAACTCATCGCTGAACACGATGAAAACCGATCTCCATACTCAAACGTCAGAGCTCGAGCTCCTCGAGGATCCAAACGTCATCTAGAAAAATGCTGTACTGGTGATCTACAATTCTTTTTAAGGGTCTAACTGTCACTAGAATTTGCCAGGCCTCTGCCTGAAATCCGCCCTTGTTGAACCTTTACTTCCACTGTCCTCAAACTTGTGTCAGCTAATGGCTTGTGGTAGATAACTTTAGGTTGAAATCTTAGTATCAAAAGGAATCTTTGAGGCCAGGATTTCTCACAAAAAAAATAGCGAAGGGAGAAAGTTTTCGCATCTATACAATGCACCTAGGTTTTATGCACTTGGTTCAGGCGTTACATAAAATAAGTTTCAGAATATTTCAGAGGAAGATTTCTTTTATTTTTAATTTAATGAAGTCATTAAAAGGCTTCGGGTTGAAGCTGAAGGAAATCAATGAAGACAGTCATTGTATTTATAGATTTTCGAGTCTTTCCAGTTAAGTAATAGGGCATGTTGTAGGCAGATAGTAGGCGCGTATAAAAACAGGTTATTTATTTGACTAGTAAAGTGATAGATTATATAGGCGGTGATTTTTCTCATTGTAGATATGTTTTGATTTGAATACACATGCATGTTTCTTTCCTACAGTATGTACGAAGATACTTAATAGGTATGATCCATGTGCAATATATACGGCACCCATGTGCGTTGGAAATAACTGATGAGATAAATGATGGGAGTATTCATAAACTTGGTTCATGTCCCAATTCTTGAATGTTTATTCAACCAATACATCCAAAGATAAAAGTATGCAAATTATTGCAGTGTAAAGTATCTACAGTTAAAATCGTGAACTTAGAAAATGAAACCCAAATGGATAGGAACCGAATCCTTTTGAAACAAGAACTGAATGGAATTTTCTATGTTATTTTTTCATTACATGCAATTATTTATTTAGTTAACTACCATAAATACATGCATCGTAACAAATAGACATTATGTTGCTATGTTTTCGCTTTTCGGAATATACGTTTAGCTTTGGACATGTTTGTAGGACATATATACTTGTTAAGATGTATAAAGTATCTGCTATGGAGAGTTCCTTTTATTTATCGACCGCCACTGATAAAACTAAAAATATCGTTACGTTGAGCAATGTGCTACGATCCCAAAAATATAACAAAATAAACAAGTTGTCTTATGTTTTAAAATCCCAAAATGATGATTTAGGGTGCAAAATACGTTAAAATAAAAGTTGCTTATTTCCACAAATAAAAATTATAGAAAAATTCTAAAAAATAAATTATAACTACGTCTAAAAAGATTGGTCCAAATTTGAAACCAATATTTAAATATATCGTTACGATTTATAAACGATTCCATAGCGACTATTTGAAACTTTGATTTGGACATAACTTACAATCTATAAAGCGAAATCTCCATTTTTCTCTTCCATTAGAAAAATATAGCCTAACAGATTCGAAAGTTTCTTGTTTCGAAGAAATCCAACTTATAACGAATCATGTATACTCAGTTGAAGTTCAAATCATAATATTACGAACTGCAGTGACGTTATAAGTTCGATTAAAATTATAATATAATCTAATACGTTCAACTGTCATTCATAAATAAATTCGTTATTATAACACGAATATAACTCAACTAAATATCATATATTATCCAAACTACACAATATTGCAATTTCGACCATTTCCGGCTATTTCAGAAATAATTATATCATCCCATTATTTATATTATTTGAACATTCAAAATATTTAAATTCAAACCATTATATTAAAATAATTAAATAAATTAATTATTAAATCGCTAAAATTCTGGGACGTTACAAATCGAATAAAGTGCATATATATATCCACACTTAAAATAAAGAATTTTTTTGCAACTAATGATATAAGTCGGTGTTCGTTATGAAAATAAATCATTATACCTTTCTATAAATCAAAGTGATGAGGTGCATGAAAGGTTTTCCTAAAATAAGAGAAATGTACACGACGATAATAAAAGAAAGATTATTACAGTAAAGGTTGGTTCCTATTAAGGAACCTAAAGAGAATAACGATAAACGGGGAATATAACCTATTATAACTGATTAAATGAATGAAAATTGAATATAATAGGTAGGCTTGTCATAGGAACAAGTGGAAATTATAAAAACGGTTATAATAAATAAAAAGGAAACTTATTAATAAACCTTAGTTAAGAAGAACTAAGTTAATAAGTAAACAACAACAATAAGTTGTGGTGGTTATGATGGAATAAGAAAGAGTAATGTAAGAAGACTTATGGAATGAAATAAGTTGTACTTAATTATATGTATTAAGTAACGCGTTAATAGAAAACATATGGATTGAGACAAGATATATTTAATTATACATTAAGCAGAACATGTTGTCGTAACATGTAAACAAGAGATTGGATAATGAATGACATGGTAATAATGTTAAGAGATTGTAGATTACCTTCGTTAATTACAATCTGGGGAATAACATGATATAGGCTTATTAATGAACTTAAAATGGGTAAAGTTATATCACTGAATTAATAAGCGAGAGGGGTCCATTCCTTCGAGATATAAGGGGATCATTGAAAACCCGGTAACTTGAATGAAAGTTAATATGTGGATAGTCAAGTTAATTGGTAATTTGATAAGATAAAGTAAGTGCGTGATTAAACGATTAGACATAAGATCTAATAACATGTTAGCGTGTTGCGCTTGGACCAGTACACACGTACGAAGGTGAAGAACCCAACAAGGTAGATCATCGTGATGTCTGGAGGCACGATAGGTGCACGTCTATCTAATTATTCTGCTTGATTTTTTGCTTGCTGGCTCTACAAGACTGGAAGGAAGCATGCGGCTTTCGGGAGGCATGGTAGGGTACTCCGTGCTGGTCCTCTGTTGCGGTGCATGCTTAGGCTGTACTCACAGGGGTTGGGTCTGCGTGTTACCACCCGGTGAGTATAACTTGACTACAACGGTAGTTTGGCAATCAGAAGGCTATGGCAGTATGACATTGGGGTGATTCGGCATTTTGCCTCGCTCATAGAGGGAGGTTGGTCCAAATTAAGGATAGTAATCATCGAATACCTGTAATCGGCAGTCAATGGGATGCGTAAAGACCAGAGCTAAACCTACAGACTATCAATCTTTCACTATCGAGAATTAGGTTGCTGGACACACCAATTTGGATGTCTTTTGCTAGAGGCACGACACTTAGCTCTTTATGTAGTCTTTCATTAGTTGAGGGAGGGGTCGATGTGCGACCATAGCCGCCATGAAAATATAAACCATAGTTAGAATATCTGTACTTTAGGCCCTATTAGTCCACCTATACAGATATGGGAAAGCTCCCGACGGAGTTCTGTACATTGGATGCAACCCTATTATGGGACTCGAGGTATAATAGATAGTACGTACGTGTGAGGTTCTAGAAACATGCACGTCGAACCGGGTAGTGTATCGTAGACGCTAGGGAATTACTCCGCGTTGAGACTTGATTCGACCGAGGAGTTTGGATATGACAGTCTGTACGCTTACGTAGCATAGTGATGGTAAAACTATACAGAACGTGGCGTAGTAATATGGAGGTCCGTACATCATTCGGCGTAGGATGATAGTTGCATAAGCTTCCGTGGTGTGACGGCGAAGACTGTGCGAGAAGGGTACCATGGGAAGTACCTTGACATTAGGAGTAGCTACATATATACTATATTAGGTTAATCTAGTGGGAGGTAGATGGGTACGACGTGTGTGTAAAGACTTGAGTTCTATTAACCCAAAAAAACTAATAAACAAGAAAAATGTAATTGAACAGTATATGTAGGGTTATTTCAGAATGTGTAATTTTAAGTCCAGTCACCAGAACTTGTGTTCTGACCCCCTCCTCAGAACATACTCGCAGGTTAGTCTTATGACAGAGATATGATAGTTTTGATACTAGTTAGATGGTATTATTACTTCGGTAAGGCTGTATTTGATTATATTATATTTTATCCATTATGCTGTGAGATGTTTTCTGAGCTCTGATACTTTTATTTTCTCTGTCTTTTCTGCAAGATACCAGACAAGCCAACTCGAGTTTTGGTAGATTGGAATTTTTGAAAATAATTCGATATGTCAGAATTCGGGTTGTTACAGGAGGCAAGCCATTTCGAGGTACTGGGAGATTTGTAGAGGCGCGCAATTGGCTTAGAGAAACAGAGAGTGTGATTGAACTTTTGGAGCTCGACAACAGAAGGAAGATACAGTTGGCTACTTGGCAACAGAAGGAGGAAGGTTCATATTGGTGGGAGGTGACACAAGCGGGGCGGGCAGTATCCCCTTGTAAGGATTTTAGACATAGATTTAAGATGAAGTTCCTGTCCCAGGAAGAGGAAGGAATGCAGATGGAGAGATTCTTGAACTTAAAACAAGGAAGCATGTCTATAAAGGAATATGTCAATAGTTTCAATCAGCTAGCAAGATTTGGTTTGGACTTGGTGAACACTCCCCATACGAAGGCTCTTAGATTCGCGAGAGTGTTGAATCAGCCTCTCCAAGGACTAGTGATGTCACACATCCCAATAGGAGTGACTTTCGAGAGGCTAGTTGACATGCTTTAATGCACGAGGATGATGAAAAGGAAAAGAAGGAAATCAAGACCGGGGAGGCACAATACAATGTCGAGAAAAAGAAATGGCGACCCAAGAAGGGGGCACAAAAAAGCGGAGGAAAGCCTGATAAGTCCCAGATTAAGACAGAGGATAAGTTCCATGGTTGTGAATCTTTAGGGAACTTTATGAGAGATTGTAAGAAGATGGGGAAGGCTTGCTTCAGTTGTAGTCAAGTTGGATATTTCACGAAGAAAATCCCTAACATGCAAGATCAAGGGGCAGGATCGTCTAGAGAACAAGCGCATGCTCTTGAGGCTAGTGGACCGGATCAAGGTAGGAAAGTCACCGTCGAAGGTTTGATTTCCCTTTTTGGCTATCCTATTAGGGCTCTCTTTGATTCTGGTGCTTCTCATTCATTTATATCTAGTTTTGTAGTAGATACTATGCACCTAGATACTAGTATAGTTTCTGATCCTATTGTAGTCTCAAACCTCATAGGAGGTACAACTCATTTATTTATGATATGTCGGAGTTTGAGAATTTCTGTTATGGGCGTCGAGTTTGAATGCGATGCGAATGTCCTTGGCCTTACACATTATGGTTTGATTTTAGGAATGGACTAGCTAGTCATGTGTGGAACCATTCTAGATTGTGAAAGGAGAGTTGTTAGGCTTCTGACGTTGCAAGGGAGAACTCTCGAGATTTCATGTGACCCACGTGGGTCAATTATGCTCAGTTTCCTAGATTCGCTTGATGCTTCTATTGACGATCTTCGGTCAGCACCCATAGTCATAGATTATCCGGACTTGTTTGATGAGGTTAGGGGATTACCTCCAAGGCATGAGATAGATCTACGGATTTACTTCGTAGAGAATGCAAAGCCAGTCGCTTTACCAGTGCGCCATATGGCTCCTAGGGAGAAGAGAGAGCTCAGCAAGCAAGTAGGTGAGCTATTCGAAAAGGGATTCATTTGACGAAACATATCTTAGTGGGGAGCTCTAGTCATCTTTGCAACCAAGGTTGGTAACTCTCTCTGTCCATGCATGGACTATAGGGAGTTAAATAAGCTCACCAAGAAGAATAGGACCCATTTCAAAGGATTGATGACTTGTTTGATTAGCTGGTAGGCGCCTTGGTTTTATCACAATTGCATCTAGCCATAGTATTTCATCAGCTGAGGGTAGCAGATGATAGTATTGACATGACTGCTTTCAGGACTCCATACGGTTTCTTTAAGTGGTTAGTCATGACTTTTGAGATAACCAATGCGCCTGCGTATTTTGTGGACTTGATGAGTAGGGTGTTTAGGGAGTTTCTAAAAAACTGTGGTAATCTTCGTGGATGACATTTTGATCTTCTCAATAAACGAGGAAGAACATGCTGAACACTTAGGAGAGGTTCTACGCACTCTTAGAACGCATCAGCTTAAGGAAAAATTCCCTGAGTGTCATTCCTGGAGAAAGGAAGTGAGATTCCTAGGGCATGTTGTCTCCAAAAATGGAATAGCGGTGGACCCCACTAAAGTCGTCGTAGTTCAAGATTGGAAGGATCTCAAGAATGCGATGGAGGTAAGAAGTTTCTTAGGGTTGGTGGGTTATTACAGGAAGTTCATTAAGAAATTTGCAAGGATATCATCCCCGCTCCCCGACTGATGAAGAACTTAGCTTTCGCTTGGAGCATTGATTACGAGGATGCTTTTCAGATATTAAAGAGGGCTTTGACTTTAGCCTATGTTCTGACTCTTCCTGATGGTAGCAAGGTGTTTACAATCTACACCGATGCTTGTGGCATAAGGTTAGGTGTCATGTTGATGCAAGAAGGTAGGGTAGTGTGCTATGGTAGTAGACAGTTGAGACTTCATGAGAAGAACTACCCTACCCACGATTTGGAGTTAGCTGATATAGTGTTTGCACTTAAGTCCTGACGACACTATCTACTTAGAGAGAGATTTGAGCTATACATGGATCATAAGTCGCTTAAATATTAGTTCTCGTAAACGGATCTCAATTTAAGGCAGAAACGATAGATGGGGTACCTAACGTCCTACGATTTTGAGATAACTTATACCCCAGGCAATGGTAATGTAGTGGCGGACGCGTTGAGTAGGCAGAGTACGACCTTGAGTCCTCTATTCGTAGAGAGGAAAAGCTTGGAGTATATCTCAACCTTTGATTTAGGGCATCTATGGATCTTACGCCTGGTTAGTTAGCATCATTGGAGGTACAACCTACTCTTATGGAGCACATTGGATCCACACAACGAGAGGACTAGCAGATAGTTGACATCTTAGATAGGCTCAGTGGAGGAGAAACCTCTAGCCACTTAAGTAGATATTCTATAGACGAGAAGGCGTGGCTACATTGAGATGGAAGGCTTTGTGTTCTGAGAGTTTGGGATTTGTTGAGGACAGTCCTTAAGGAGGCTCATCGCTCTCGGATGACTACCCATCCAGGCGGTGTCAAGATGTACCGAGATACGAAGGGAGTTTTTCATTGGACTTGTATGAAGAAGGACATGGCAGAGTTTGTGGCCCGATGATTGACTTGCCAGCGAGTGAAGGGCGAACAAAAGAAACGTAGTGGATTGCTTCGGCCCTTGGATGTACCACGATGGAAGTGGGAGAATGTCTCTATGGATTTCATTGATGGTTTTCCAAGATCGAGGAAGGGTGAAACCAATACATGGTTGATAGTAGAAAGATTAACTAAGAGCGCTCATTTTATCCCCGTCAAGAGAAGGAGGACAACAGCTTGGCTAACATCGATATTCCTTAGAGAGATCATCAGACTTCATAGGGTACCTTTTAGTATAGTAAGTGACCGTGACCCCATCTTCACGAGTGTGTTTTGGAAGAACTTGCAAGAGGCACTAGGTATACGGTTACAATTAAGCACGGCATACCACCTTCATACCAATGGACAGTTTGAGAGGGTCAATAGGGTTCTTGAGGATTTACTGAGATTGTGTATCCTAGACTTCGGAGGGACTTGAGAGGAACATCTTCCATTGGTCGAGTTTGCCTACGATAACAGTTATCAGTCAAGCATGGGCATGGCATCCTTCGAGGCACTATATGGACGACCTTGTAGATCTCCCACATATTGGTAGGAGTCTATGGACATACTTCTATTTGACCCCGAGATGATTCGAGAGACTTCTGAGAGGATTGACCTTATTCACTGAAGAATGAAAGTAGCTCAGGAAAGGCAGAAGTCATACGCCGATAGGAGGAGGATTGATTTGGAATTTGAGGTAGGAGATATGCCTTCATCAAGGTATCGCCTCTAAGGAATGTGGTTCGCTTTGGCTCAATAGGAAAGTTGGTGCCAAGGTTTGTAGGGCCATTCCCCATAGTTAAGAGGATAGGCCAGATGGCCTATAGGGTGAGACTAGCAGAGAAGCTGGCGGGATTTCACGATGCATTCCATATTTCCTATTTGAGGAAATGTCTTTACGATTCAGCAGAGGTAGTAGATCCAAGCACGCTTGAGGATGTTGAGGTTGAGATAGGGCATCAGTTAGGAAAGTTCCTACCATATTCTTGGATCTAAAGTTAAGAGACTACGCAACAAGGAGATCAAGTTAGTGAAGGTGCATTGCGGAGAAGGCCGCTGTAATAACCCGGAAATGCGAGCCAGTTCAAAAATTTTATTTTGGCAATTTTAACGAATTTTGGACATTTTAAAATAGATTATTTTAAATAATATCAACAAAAAATTTATTTTGAATATAATTCGAACGTATATATATTATATACATCATCGTTAGAATATAAATAATTATATATAATTATAAAAGGAATTGAAAATGGCCCTGTAGTTCGATAATTCGATGTCAAACTTCAATTGAATGTACCGAGTGCAAAACAAACCGGATTTTAGCAAAACCAAAAATAATAGGATCTATTTGGGAATATCTTTCAAACGAATATGAAAAATCAAAATTTCATAGCGGGAATCAAAAGATATGTCCAGTTGAAAATTCTGAATAGTCGCTATGGAATTCAGGCCCTTAAAAATAGCCATTTTGCAAACGACCTCGGATTTCAACGAAACCACTTTTGTTGGATCCGTGATGTAAAGTTATTGCTAGATTCCAAATTTCAAAATTTTTCGAAGCAATATGTGAGCGTGGCAAAGGAAATCGCGTTTGACCAGTTTCAGTTGATTTTAATCGACTGGAAAATGGCCATTTTACCAACGGTCTCAGAATTCGACGAAACTAGTTTTGTTAGGACCATATCGTCAATACGAAGCTAGAAAATATTTTTCTGGAATTTTTAGAGTTCGCGTGTGACCCCGGTAAATTGAAACGCGCGTTCAAATTCAATATATAGAGTTATATGTTGATTTTAACGGAAACTGATCGAAACGGTCGAATCAGCTTATGGTACATATCCCATTGTGTTCGGAATGGGGGTGAAACGCTATGGGCGATAGGCGGTGGGCCTCGTTCCGAGGTCGAAATAAAAGTCAGCATTTATTGAAATAAATAATATATAAAAAAAAGGTTAAAACTTCCTCTCTTCCCCTTTACTCCTCTGCCCCCCCCCCCCCATTTTTCATTCTCTGAACGATTAAAGAAAAAAAAAGGAAAGCAATAACGGAACCCGTCGTTCTCCACCGCGATCGATGGCGGACCCCCATCGTTGCTCCGCCGCCCCTGCCACCGATGCCCCTCCGCCTTCTTCCCGATTTTCCCCCTTTCCCCCGACGCGTGCAGACCCATTCAACCCTAGCCCGCCACCTATTTCTGCGCTGCCACCTGCTACCCCTCCTCCACCTCCGATCCGCCGCTCCCACTTCCCCTTCTCTCTGTGAAGACCGCAGCCCCATACCCCCTTCGAGAAGCCAGCACGCCCTGTCTGCAGTCCGAGCCCAACCCAAACCCTCGAGCACCTCCAACACCCGCCGCGCAGCACCCCCGACACCCCTGAATGCTGCTGGGTTGGATTGCTCCTCCCTCCGCCTTCACATGTCAGCAAGGCTCCGATTTTGACAAGGGGAAAGGTGAGCTTTCTTCTTCATTTCATTTTGTTTTATTCCCCTTTGGTCTCGATTTTCAGTTTGTAAAAATCATGTGATTTTTAGTGTATAAAAAGTTATGGTTTTTACGCTATAAAAATTTGATATTTATTGTGATAAAGGAGCGAATTTTATTCTGATAAAGAAGCGTTATAAAAATTAGATTTTTACTAAGGGAAAGTCGAGATTTTTATAATATAGAAAGAATAAAAATATAATTTTTATAATATAGAAAAGTTAAAAATATAATTTTTATATAGGTAAGATAGTAAAAATATCATCTTTATAGATATAGTGAAATAAAAATCTGATTTTTATTATATATACGTTGAAATAAAAAAGTGACTTTTAAAGTGATGAAATAAAAAGGCGAAATCTTTATATAAAAAGCCGAAATCTTTATATTTGAAAAGGCGAAATCTTTATATTTGAAAAGGCGGAATCTTTATATTTGAAAAGGCGAAATCTTTATATTAGAAGTAGAAGTTAAAGACTAAATCTTAATATTGGAAAAGGCAAAATTTTTATATAGAGAACAGCGATGTAAAAATAGGATTTTTATCTATATAGTAGCGATGTAAAAATAGAATTTTTATCTATATAGTAGCGATGTAAAAATAGAATTTTTATCTATATAGTAGCAATGTAAAAATAGAGTTTTATCCATGCGAAGAAATTATAAAAAATATGATTTTTAAATTGAAAGTTAACAAATGAAAATGTGATTTTTATTTTAAAGACAGGAATATAAAATTGTGATTTTTATATATGTAGTGGCTACGGGCAACGAAAGTGACAAAGGGCGAGAACAGTGATGAATCCCTACAACTGAAGAGTCGTGGCGTTTGGATTAGCTATTGGTGAGAATCTCTCACTTTGAATTTTCTTTTCTAGTTTAAAATATATACTAGGATGCAGACGGTGTTTAGTAGCACCCGACACCATCGTCCACAAACCATGGACTTGTTTGTTTGGTTGTTTAGTTGGTTAGATTATTTGATTTGAATTTGGTTGTTTGGTGAAATTGAATTGGTTTGATTGATATGTGTATGGCGTGGACCATTATTAGACCGGGGATAAGGCTAGGCCTTGTCCCGTTTCTAGTATCGTGCCGTTATGCCGCCGAAATTTTCTAAAATAAGTTAGAAAAATAAAGATATCATTTTATTTAATAAATGAACCGAATAGAATATTCATAGGTTGAATAAAATAACTTGGTAGTTAAAAATATAATTTTTAACGTGAATGTGAATAAATAAATATTCATTTACAAACCGGACGGTTTGTTTATGTACACCTATTTGAAGGACATTGATTGGGACGATAAATTTTACACATCGCCCAACTGCACAAATAACAATCAGTGTTTGTTGATTTGAAACCCCACACGGGTATTGGGATAATATAAGACAAACACTAATCCCAATATTTAGTTGTATGTCGATCGATGGATCGACAGGCTGTTATAAGCGTTAGATATCTATATTTGATGCTTATACAGTGTAGTGCACTTTGGATGATGGTTGATTATTTATCGTTGCTATTATATACATGTGTTGTATGGAATCCATATAATTAACTTTGTATGGTAATTGATTGGGCCTCATTCCAATTTAGAAAATAAAGAATATTATAAAATAAAGGTTCTTGTGTTGACCGTACTCATCCGTTGAGATTAGTCATGTGTTGAACGAAGTATTTTAACAATAAAATCTACATCTTTATCATTATAAAATAAAGGTTCATGTGTTGACCGTACTCATCCGTTGAGATTAGTCATGTGTTGAACGAAGTATTTTAACAATAAAATTTACATCTTTATCATATATAAAATTAGAAATTAACTGGAAAATAGATGAGATGAGTGGTCTCCTGGATATTTATCTGATGTTAGTTTCGGTCTTCGGGGTTAATATTTAGGGAATCGTTCTCTTACTAATTTACGGTTGGAGTCTGATTTGAAATCAAACGATAGATACCATAATTTTTATAAAATATATTAAATAACAAAAATAGTCACATGTGGACAGTACTAATTCGTTGAGATTAGTCATGTGTTGACAAAAATATAGATTAATGTATTGAATAGGATAAATATTCATTTGTTTAAGAGAATAACGGAATTATTGAAATATATAAAGCCGTATTGATTAGAGATGCGTTATTTTGACGCGAACGATATTTATATCGATTATATTCGTTATTATAATTGAATTAAATATAAAATGAATTCGAATTGAATTGAATATAAAACGAATTCGAATTGAATTGAATATAAAAAGAATTCGAATTGAATTGAATATAAAACGAATTCGAATTGAATTGAATATAAAACGAATTCGAATTTAATTGAATATAAAACGAATTCGAATTGAATTGAATATAAAACGAATTCGAATTGAATTGAATATAAAACGAATTCGAATTGAATTGGATATATAACGAATTCGAATTGAATTGAATATATAACGAATTCGAATTGAATATAAAACGAATTCGAATTGAATTGAAAACGAATTGAAATAGAATAAAAATTGATTTGAAATGAATTCAAATTGAATCGAAATTTGAATTAAATTGAAATGAATTTTAAAATGAATTTATAAGGAAAAATTCAATTTTGATTTAAATAGGAAATGGAAGTTGAAATGTTTTTGAAACGAATTTAAAACTATTTATAAAATTTGTTTTAAATAGGAATCGACGAAATATATGTTATATATATATATAATATAATGGCCTGAATAGAACGCGCCGCGCCGCGGCAGCTCGTGAATTTCGACCATTGACTTCGAACGGACATTACGGGAGATCCGACTGTCGGATTCTCCTAAAACAGGAACCGTTGGGTTTGTATCGAAAATAGCTTTCTAATAGAAATTTGAAATCTAACGGTTGGATTTGGAGATACGTCCAAATCAAATTTGGAAAAGGTCGTTGTAAGTGCAGTTCGATGGCCGTTGATGGAAATCGACTGTACGGGCCTTGATAAAATTATTAAAAATAGTAATAATTTGTGTAAAATCATAAGAAATGATTTGGGAAAAATTGGGATGAAAAACTCCATATTTGAAAAGATAAAAATAGTTTTTTTATCGAAATGAACTAGTTTTGAACTGAAATTAAAACCATTTATTTTTAAATAAATAAATTGGATTTGAAATGGGTTTTAAATAGAATTGATTTGTGGGTCTATCGTGAAGGGTGTTTTAAATAACACTTGTTCTTTAACCCGATACTAAATAGAATGTGATTTGGGTTTATCGTGAACTGTGTTTAAAATGACATTAGTTCTTTAACCCAGTAAAAGGGAGTTTTAATGAATCTGCAATTAAATTGAAATGTGAATTGATAATTTAAATTATCAAATTTGGAAAATGAGCGAGAGTGGAGTATCACCAGTTTTGCTCCAAGCGATAGTTAAATCTTTAATTAGATTTGAACGTGAAATGGTAATTAAATTTACCGATAACACCGTGGTGTTAGATATGGAATATTACCAGTTTTGCTTCATGGGATGAATAGGTTGGGATTGGGAAATAAAATAAATAATTACTTCGGTGTGGTTCGCTAATCTCGACTAGTTTGGAAAACCATAATTTGGTTTGAAATGACATCCAAAGGAAGATTAAAGAATAAATTTAAAGAATTTATCTTTGATAAAATTAATGGAAACCTTTCCCTAAGAATATGAAATTTAGATACTAGTTGTAGGTTAGTTAAGAAGAGTGGTCTCCTGGATATTGATCTGATGTTGGTTTCGGCCTTCGGGGTTAATATTTAGGGAATTGCTCTCTTGCTAATTTACGGTTAGTGACTAATGAATTGGAATGAGGCGTAAGTTGTGTTTGTGTAACATTTGTTTTTAATATACGCGGGTTGTTCGGAAAGGCCGGGTTTATACCCATTCTGAATAACCGATTCGACGATAAGTCGAAGATGATGACGGTGGTCGAAGGCCGGAAGTCTTCACATCGTTTGGATAATTACTGATGATCCTGATTGGGCTGTACACCCAAGAGGATGGAAATAGTCGGTGGTCGTCCAGACGTACTTGGAGATCGATGGATATGCGAGGAAAGTGCCTCCGGTTTCGTTCACACCCAGAACGAACTTGTAAATGGATTGTGTGTCTGACATTGGATTTTGTTATGTGTTGATTGATTTATGTTAAATATATCTCTGTTTGGCGACGGAGAATTTATTCTCTTGCTTAACGCCCTTCTCTGAGACGTACGAGCTTAGAGGTTATATATCGATAGATATCAATCGCATGGCATGAATTGCCTGTGTGGCACACTGAGTTGCATGGATCAAGGCTTCTGTTGAAAAGCAAAGTCTTGTGGTTGATGATCAAAGCACGGCCTACGTGGCATAGCTTTGTGTATAGCGTGGATTCGCGAGCCTCACACCTCGGTATGAGTCAAAAACGGGATATGGACCGTTGGGAGAACACGACGTTTCATTCTAGCTTTGGTGGTGTCAGTGACTTACCAGCCCTGACATTTATATACTTTTCACCTTTGTGGTTGTTGGAATGAGGCGCCTCGATATTAGGTCTAATAGGACCGAGAAACGTGTGTTCAGGAATTACCAATCTTCAAACGTAAGAGAGGACCGGCCCAACCGATCCAAGTGGCTACCCAGAGTGTGTAGTCCTGAGCATTTGCTAGAGTGTCTCGAAGCGGAGAGGAGCTTGCCCCTTGCCTCGACTCATGACGGAAATCCAATTTCCAATACGAGATACTTCGGTTTTATTTGTAGAGCCTAGTATGGCGACATGATAGGTGGTACCCATGCCGCCTAGGATTGATATTTATGATTGAAATTGTGTTGACACTATACACTTATTATAGTATCAAATGATTTGTTTTAAACGTATCAAGCATGTTTGGCTATTATAAGGGAAAACCCTATCCTCCGGCTTGCGTTGCATTGTGTGATGGGACCAGGGTCTTATAATAGCTTCATTTTTTGAAAAAGCATTGCGCTGTCTTTTCTATGCACTAGTATTCTTGGGAGGAAACCCATTCCGTGTTATATGGCGTGGTCCCTTGAATTACTCTCTTTTAAAGTAAAGCTTTGAATAACTGTTTTAGTTCTCACACCAGTCACATGACTGTCCCGGAGTTTATTGTTTTAAGCTAAACTCTGGGTGCCCTTATTTTCGATACGGGCAGCTAGTAGTTTTGGTTTTGCAGATTTATATTCACAGGATCCTGATTTACAGCTGGAACGATGCTCGGAAAGCTCTGTATCCGTGTATTACTTTCAGTTGTGTTTTATATTGTTTTTCCGCTACTATGTAATTTATTGTAATCTCTGATATTCATCGAATGTAATTTATTCATTTATACTCTGTATATTCTTGTATCTGATGGAATTGTTGTAATAACAATGAAATGTTCTTCCGTCTGCGTTCTTTTGTGTATTGTTCTCAAAGTATCCGCTCTTTCCTTCACGGGGAAGTTACGGGTTATTACAGTGGTATCAGAGCTTTGGTTTACAGAGCTCGAGAACAAGACACATTAGAACCGAACGAAAGAATTCATCAGATATTGGATTAATAATACCCAATTAGAATGACTCGTTAGAGATGGGATCAGTAGTATCCTAGAACGAGTGTGAAGAGTATATTTTTCAATTGAAAACAATTTTGTTTTGATAGTTAAATTCAAGTATACGTATTTGAATATTTATTTATATTGACTATGGACAATCGAGTATATAAAGATTTTGCATATACGCGTCATGAACGTATATTCGAAGTTTTAATATACTAGATAGATATATAATCACATTCTAGACACCCGGGGATGATTCTGATGATTGATATATCATCATCAGAATTTGTGTTCGTGTTTCGAAGATATGATATCTATATATTTCCATTAGACTGGTGTGAGAACCAAAATATAGCTAGAATACATTGTTGTGATTTGGCATCAAAACATGATTTTCTGTATAGGTATCAAATTATGAATTTGAAATGTTAATCCACTAATTGATTGATGGTTGAGTTGTTTGTTTATTTGTTTGATAATTTTTAACCGTTATGCTAAATTGAACCAAATATTGAACTGTATTGAAAATTGGTCGCATTTGCTTGCATATACATGTACTTACATTGAACAGGTCATAGCAAGGAGGCTAAAGCAGAGAATAAAATTTGTTTGCCCGATAAATAGGTACATGTTTACTATAATTTACTATTTTGTTTGGATGATGATGATTTTATGAGCCGATTGGCTAGCCGCTTGGCTTTTTCTTTGTCTTTTTGGGATCAGAAGGCCTGTATGGCAATTTCGGGATTTTCCCGGTGCTCCTGGTGCAGGGGAGGTTATGGCGAAATTTTTCGAAAATTTAGGGTGTTAGCCAAATTTTTGAAAAATTTGAAAAGTTCTTAGAAACTTAAAAGTTGAAGAACTTAAGCCGTAGTGAAAATAATTAAAGTTGAGTTGATTAGTAAACAACTTTCGGCTTTGTTCCTTTTTGGGGACGAAAAGTTTTAAGTGGGGGAGATTGTAATAACCCAGAAATGCGAGCCAGTTTAAAATTTTTATTTTGGCAATTTTAACAAATTTTGAACATTTAAAATAGATTATTTTAAAAAATATCGACGAAAAATTTATTTTGAATATAATTCGAACGTATATACTATATACGTCATCGTTAGAATATAAATAATTATATATAATTATAAAAGGAATTGATAATGGCCCTGCAGTTCGATAATTCGATTTCAAACTTCAATTGAATGTACCGGGTGCAAAACAAACCGGATTTTAGCGAAACCAAAAATAATAGGATCTATTTGGGAATATCTTTCCAACGAATCCGAAAAATCGAAATTTCATTGCGGGAATCAAAAGATATGTCCAGTTGAAAATTCTGAATAGTCGCTAGGGAATTCAGGCCCTTAAAAATAGCCATTTTGCAAACGACCTCGGATTTCGGCGAAACCACTTTTGTTGGATCCGTAATGTAAAGTTATTTCTAGATTCCAAATTTCGTAATTTTTCGAAGCAATATGTGAGCGTGGCAAAGGAAAACGTGTTTGACCAGTTTCAGTTGATTTTAATCGACTGGAAAATGACCATTTTTCCAACGGTCTCAGAATTCGACGAAACTAGTTTTGTTAGGATCGTATCGTCAATACGAAGCTAGAAAATATTTTTCTGGAATTTTTAGAGTTCGTGTGTGACCCCGGTAAATTGAAATGCGCGTTCAAATTCAATATATAGAGTTATATGTTGATTTTAACAGAAACTGATTGAAACTGATCGAAACGGTCGAATCAGCTTATGGTACATATCCCATTGTGTTCGGAATGGGGGTGAAACGCCATGGGCGATAGGCGGTGGGCCTCGTTCCGAGGTTGAAATAAAAGTCAACTTTTATTGAAATAAAATAATATATAAAAAAAGGGTTAAAACTTCCTCTCTTCCCCTTTACTCCTCCGCACCCCCCCCATCGTTCATTCTATGAACGATTAAAGAAAAAAAAGGAAAGCAATGACGGAACCCGTCGTTCTCCACCGCGATCGATGGCGGACCCCCATCGTTGCTCCGTCGCCCCTGCCACCGATGCCCCTCCGCCTTCTTCCCGATTTTCCCCCTTTCCCCCGACGCGTGCGAACCCGTTCAACCCTAGCCCGCCACCTATTTCCGCGCCGCCACCTGCTACCCTTCCTCCACCTCCGATCTGCCGCTCTCACTTCCCCTTCTCTCTGTGAAGACCGCAACCCCATACCCCCTTCGAGAAGCCAGCACGCCCCGTCTGCAGTCCGAGCCCAACCCAAACCCTCGAACACCTCCAACATCCGTCGCGCAGCACCCCCGACACCCCTGAATGCTGCTGGGTTGGATTGCTCCTCCCTCCGCCTTCACATGTCAGCAAGGCTCCGATTTTGACAAGGAGAAAGGTGAGCTTTCTTCTTCATTTCATTTTGTTTTATTCCCCTTTGGTCTCGATTTTCAGTTTGTAAAAATCGTGTGATTTTTAGTGTATAAAAAGTTATGGTTTTTACGTTATAAAAATTTGATTTTTATTGTGATAAAGGAGCGAATTTTATTCTGATAAAGAAGCGTTATAAAAATTAGACTTTTACGAAGGGAAAGTCGAGATTTTTATAATATAGAAAGAATAAAAATATAAAATTTGTAATATAGAAAAGTTAAAAATATAATTTTTATATAGGTAAGATAGTAAAAATATCATCTTTACAGATATAGCGAAATAAAAATCTGATTTTTATTATATATACGTTGAAATAAAAAAGTGATTTTTAAAGTGATGAAATAAAAAGGCGAAATCTTTATATAAAAAGGAGAAATCTTTACATTTGAAAAGGCGAAATCTTTATATTTGAAAAGACGGAATCTTTATATTTGAAAAGGCGAAATCTTTATATTAGAAGTGGAAGTTAAAGATTAAATCTTTATATTGGAAAAGGCGAAATTTTTATATAGAGAATAGCGATGTAAAAATAGGATTTTTATCTATATAGTAGCGATGTAAAAATAGAATTTTTATCTATATAGTAGCAATGTAAAAATAGAGTTTTATCCATGCGAAGAAATTATAAATATAGGATTTTTAAATTGAAAGTTAACAAATGAAAATGTGATTTTTATTTTAAAGACAGGAATATAAAAATGTGATTTTTATATATGTAGTGGCTACGGGCAACGAAAGTGACAAAGGGCGAGAACAGTGATGATTCCCTACAATTGAAGAGTCATGGCGTTTGGATTAGCTATTGGTGAGAATCTCTCACTTTGAATTTTCTTTTCTAGTTTAAAATATATACTAGGATGCAGACGGTGTTTAGTAGCATCTGACACCATCGTCCACAAACCATGGACTTGTTTGTTTGGTTGTGTAGTTGGTTAGATTATTTGATTTGAATTTGGTTGTTTGGTGAAATTGAATTGGTTTGATTGATATGTGTATGGCGTGGGCCATTATTAGACCGAGGATAAGGCTAGGCCTTGTCCCGTTTCTAGTATCGTGCCGTTATGCCACCGAAATTTTCTAAAATAAGTTAGAAAAATAAAGATATCATTTTATATAATAAATGAACCGAATAGAATATTCATAGGTTAGATAAAATAATTTGGTAGTTAAAAATATAATTTTTAACGTGAATGTGAATAAATAAATATTCATTTACAAACCGGACGGTTTGTTTATGTACACCTATTTGAAGGACATTGATTGGGACGATAAATTTTACACATCGCCCAACTGCACAAATAACAATCAGTGTTTGTTGATTTGAAACCCCACACGGGTATTGGGATAATATAAGACATACACTAATCCCAATATTTAGTTGTATGTCGATCGATGGATCGACAGGCTGTTATAAGTGTTAGATATCTATATTTGATGCTTATACAGTGTAGTGCACTTTGGATGATGGTTGATTATTTATCGTTTCTATTATATACATGTGTTGTATGGAATCCATATAACTAACTTTGTATGGTAATTGATTGGGCCTCATTCCAATTTAGAAAATAAAGAATATTATAAAATAAAGGTTCATGTGTTGATCGTACTCATCCGTTGAGATTAGTCATGTGTTGAACGAAGTATTTTAACAATAAAATCTACATCTTTATCATTATAAAATAAAGGTTCATGTGTTGACCGTACTCATCCGTTGAGATTAGTCATGTGTTGAACGAAGTATTTTAACGATAAAATTTACATCTTTATCATATATAAAATTAGAAATTAACTGGAAAACAGATGAGATGAGTGGTCTCCTAGATATTTTTCTGATGTTGGTTTCGGCCTTCGGGGTTAATATTCAGGGAATCGTTCTCTTACTAATTTACGGTTGGAGTCTGATTTGAAATCAAACGATAGATACCATAATTTTTATAAAATATATTAAATAACAAAAATAGTCACACGTGGATAGTACTCATTCGTTGAGATTAGTCATGTGTTGACAAAAATATAGATTTATGTATTGAATAGGATAAATATTCATTTGTTGAAGAGAATAACGGAATTATTGAAATATATAAAGCCGTGTTGATTAGAGATGCGCTATTTTGACGCGAACGATATTTATATTGATTATATTCGTTTTTATAATTGAATTGAATATAAAACGAATTCGAATTGAATTGAATATAAAACGAATTCAAATTGAATTGAATATAAAACGAATTCAAATTGAATTGAATATAAAACGAATTCGAATTGAATTGAATATAAAACGAATTCGAATTGAATTGAATATAAAACTATTTCGAATTGAATAGAATATAAAACGAATTCGAATTGAATATAAAACGAATTCGAATTGAATTGAATTGAATATAAAACGAATTCGAATTGAATTGAATATAAAACGAATTCGAATTGAATTGAATATATAACGAAAACGAATTGAATTGAATATATAACGAATTCGAATTGAATTGAATATAAAACGAATTCGAATTGAATTGAAAACGAATTGAAATATAATAAAAATCGATTTGAAATGAATTCAAATTGAATCGAAATTTGAATTAAATTGAAATGAATTTTAAAACGAATTTATAAGGAAAAATTCAATTTTGATTTAAATTGGAAATGGAAATTGAAATGTTTTTGAAACGAATTTAAAACTATTTATAAAATTCGTTTTATATAGGAATCGACGAAATATATATTATATATATAATATAATGGCCTGAATAGAACGCGCCGCGCTGCGGCAGTTCGTGAATTTCGACCATTGACTTCGAACGGACATTACGGGAGATCCGACCGTCGGATTCTCCTAAAACAGGAACCGTTGGGTTCGTATCGAAAAGAGATTTCTAACGAATATTAGAAATTTGAAATCTAACGGTTGGATTTGGATATACGTCCAAATCAAATTTGGAAAAGGTCGCTGTAAGTGCAGTTCGATGGCCGTTGATGGAAATCGACTGTACGGGCCTTGATAAAATTATTAAAAATAGTAATAATTTGTGTAAAATCATAAGAAATGATTTGGGAAAAATTGGGATGAAAACCTCCATATTTGAAAAGATAAAAATAGTTTTTTTATCGAAATGAACTAGTTTTGAACTGAAATTAAAACCCATTTATTTTTAAATAAATAAATTGGATTTGAAATGGGTTTTAAATAGAATTGATTTGTGGGTCTATCGTGAAGGGTGTTTTAAATAACACTTGTTCTTTAACCCGATACTAAATAGAATGTGATTTGGGTTTATCGTGAACTGTGTTTAAAATGACATTAGTTCTTTAACCCAGTAAAAGGGAGTTTTAATGAATCTGCAATTAAATTGAAATGTGAATTGATAATTTAAATTATCAAATTTGGAAAATGAGCGAGAGTGGAGTATCACCAGTTTTGCTCCAAGCGATAGTTAAATCTTTAATTAGATTTGAACGTGAAATGGTAATTAAATTTACCGATAACACCGTGGTGTTAGATATGGAGTATTACCAGTTTTGCTTCATGGGATGAATAGGTTGGGATTGGGAAATAAAATAAATAATTACTTCGGTGCGGTTCGCTAATCTCGACTAGTTTGGAAAACCATAATTTGGTTTGAAATGACATCCAAAGGAAGATTAAAGGGTAAATTTACAGAATTTATCTTTGATAAAATTAATGGGAACCTTTCCCTAAGAATATGAAATTTAGAAACTAGCTGTTGGTTAGTTAAGAAGAGTGGTCTCCTGGATATTGATATGATGTTGGTTTCGGCCTTCGGGGTTAATATTTGGGGAATTGTTCTCTTGCTAATTTACGATTAGTGACTAATGAATTGGAATGAGGCGTAAGTTGTGTTTGTGTAACATTTGTTTTTAATATACGCGGGTTGTTCGGAAAGGCCGGGTTTATACCCATTCTGAATAACCGATTCGACGATAAGTCAAAGATGATGACGGTGGTCGAAAACCGGAAGTCTTCACATCGTTTGGATAATTACTGATGATCTTGATTGGACTGTACACCCAAGAGGATGGAAATAGTCGGTGGTCGTCCAGACGTACTTGGAGATCGATGGATATGCAAGGAAAGTGCCTCCGGTTTCGTTCAGACCCAGAACGAACTTGTAAATGGATTGTGTGTCTGACATTGGATTTTATTCTGTGTTGATTGATTTCTGTTAAATATATATCTGTTTGGCGGCGGAGAATTTATTCTCTTGCTTAACGCCCTTCTCTGAGACATACGAGCTTAGAGGTTATATATCGATAGATATCAATCGCATGGCATGAATTGCCTGTGTGGCACGCTGAGTTGTATGGATCAAGGCTTCTGTTGAAAAGCAAAGTCTTGTGGTTGATGATCAAAGCACGGCCTACGTGGCATAGCTTTGTGTATAGCGTGGATTCGCGAGCCTCACACCTCGGTATGAGTCAAAAACGGGATACGGACCGTTGGGAGAACACGACGTTTCTTTCTATCTTTGGTGGTGTCAGTGACTTACCAGCCCTGACATTTATATACTTTTCACCTTTGTGGTTGTTGGAATGAGGCACCTCGATATTAGCTCTGATAGGACCGGGAAATGTGTGTTCAGGAATTGCCAATCCTCAAACGTAACAGAGGACCGGCCCAACCGATCCAAGTGGCTGCCCAGAGTGTGTAGTCCTGAGCATTTACTAGAGTGTCTCGAAGCGGAGAGGAGCTTGCCCCTTGCCTCGACTCATGACGGAAATCCAATTTCCAATACGAGATACTTCGGTTTTATTTGTAGAGCCTAGTATGGCGACATGATAGATGGTACCCATGCCGCCTAGGATTGATATTTATGATTGAAATTGTTTTGACACTATACACTTATTATAGTATCAAATGATTTGTTATAAACGTATCAAGCATGTTTGGCTATTATAAGGGAAAACCCTATCCTCTGGCTTGCGTTGCATTGTGTGATGGGACCTGGGTCTTATAATAGCTTCATTTTTCGAAAAATCATTGCGCTGTCTTTTCTATGCGCTAGTATTCTTAGGAGGAAACCCGTTCCGTGTTATACGGCGTGGTCCCTTGAATTACTCTCTTTTAAAGTAAAGCTTTAAATAACTGTTTTAATTCTCACACCAGTCACATGACTGACCCGGAGTTTATTGTATTAAGCTAAACTCTGGGTGCCCTTATTTTCGACATGGGCAGCTAGTAGTTTTGGTTTTGTAGATTTATATTCACAGGATCCTGATTTACAGCTGGAACGATGCTCGGAAACTCTGTATCCGTGTATTACTTTCAGTTGTGTTTTATATTGTTTTTCCGCTACTATGTAATTTATTGTAATCTCTGATATTCATCGAATGTAATTTATTCATTTATACTCTGTATATTCTTGTATCTGATGGAATTGTTGTAATAACAATGAAATGTTCTTCCGTGTGCGTTCTTTTGTGTATTGTTCTCAAAGTATCTGCTCTTTCCTTCCCGGGGAAGTTACTGGTTATTACAGCCGCGACGATGCGACATGAGGACCCAAAGAAAAGATTCGCGCTTCTTATCCTTTTCTCTTTGAGAGTACATACTTGATTTCCTTTCCAAGATTTTGAATTTGCATTTGTTTCAATCATTCGTGTATGTTTGTCCCATCGTTCGAACCTCGGTCCTTAGACAGAAGCCATTGGATGAAAACATGTGTTTGAGCCATGTTATGTTTAATCGTTGCTAGTGGATGCTTGTGTTTGCTAGTGGATGCCAATGGATGCATATACACACGCATTAGGCATTAGATCGGCTTAAGTACTTATATATTGCATATGGATGTGTGCGCATTTTAATTTTTCAATGGATAGAAATGGATGAATCATCACATGGATATTGCATTTTGGTGAATGATTAAGCACACATATAGAACTTATATGTATTATTAAGATTCTTTTTCATACATATTGGATACAAGGCACAGACATATATTACATTAAGTGTGATGTCCCGGATTTTAAACTATTTTATAATAAACAATTAACTTTATTTTAAGTGTTGAATTGGATATATAAATGGATTTTATATTAAATTTATAAATTTAATTTCAAATATATTTAATTATCGTAATATGAAATAGTGATAATTGAATTCACAGTTAAAATCTGAATCTAAACAATTCAGTCAATTAATATAAATTCTGTGTTGAATTAAAACGATAATGATAATTTATTATCAATGAATTTAGTTGTTTAAATTCAATTTATATTTTAAATCGAATTTAATTTAAATTTTTATCTCTTATATACAGTCAAATTAAATTCCAGAATTAGTTTCGTGGAGTTCAGAATAATGCTATAATCTGAGAGCATCGGTCGTTACGACTAGATAGGGGTTTAGGGTTGCGAATCATGGACCAAGATATATTTAGATATTTAATTAAAATCAATATCAAATCTAAAATAAAATTATGTCATTTCAGAGCCGACCGATTTCTTCTTTATGCAAACATATTTTCTTCTCGAGTAGAAGAATGTCTCCCCATTTCGATATCTCAGAAAGTAGGAAATTAATGGTGTGGTATGCTTTGTCTACTGTCGCATCTATAAAGAAATCCCTTAGCCTTCAGTTTTCCCATCTCAAAACCCATGAATAATCCATGTCTTCTATCTTCATTTTCTTTTTTTTCTCAAAACAACTGATAATAGAAAAAGGGAAACCCCAATCTCTGATCATTCAATTCCACGGCTTCAAGCAAATGAATGGCCGCTCCTCATCTTCTAGTTTCAATCGAAGAGAATAAAAAAAAAGGAAAAGCTAAATGTAACACCCCGTGTATTCAATAACAGTGAAATTCACAAATTTAAAGTATAATTAATTTCAACTCAAAGAATTAAGGGAAACGGGATAAGCCATTGCGTTCGTCTTGGAATTCTGCTTGGGATAGAGTCCGAGTTTGCATAAAACGGACTCCGTATGAAGAAGATATGGCCCCCGGAAGTTTCAGAATTCAGTTTAAAATTCAAACAGACAAAAACAGCTTAGAAAACAAATTCGAATTTCAAAAATCGGGCTGGATTGGCCAGGGCGGGAATTTTCCCGCCCAAGGCTACCCAGGTCGACTGGGTAGTCGACCTGGGCTACGCAGGTCGACTGGGTAGTCGACCTGGGGGTCGACTGGGGGGTCGACCAGGCCCCTTAGCCAGGTCGAACCCAGCCCCCCTGGCTGGCCTAGTCTGTGTTTGGCCGAATTTCTAAGCCTTGCCTTGTCACTAGGGCTAGGTGTCAGCTCCTGATTGGTCTCTCCTTCAAATGAATGGCTAATATTAATCCAAGCTCCATCGACGGTCCTAATCAATTCACAAACTCTATAAAAAAGGGCCTAAGACTCCACCTAATTCATACAAATAAAAATGAGAATGAGACCGTCATGCTGCTGAGGAAAGACTAGGAATAGCCGTCAAAATAGAGAGACGATTAGGAGACAATTCAAAAGCTTAAAGCAACGACAACTAAATCAAAACAACGCCTACAACAAAGGATAGCATCTCCAAATTCAGAATTCAGATTCCTGAATTGAAGATTCGTCATACATTGTAAGTAGAGTGCTATTCCGATGTGAATGAACAATTGAGTTTTGATTTACGTAAAATGAGAAATGGAATTGTACCTAATTTAATTCATGATTGTATCTTGCTATGATTCTAATTCTGAATCGATTTGGGATATTGTGGTGTAACGATGTTAGGCCTATTGGATATTTGCAAGTATATGATTCATGTTAACGACTATATGTTGTGGTAGTTTATTTGAGATTCATGCAAGTATATGATTCACTATTATGCCAATATGATGTACATACTTTTATGATCACTTTTAGTGTGTAATTGGATTCAACTAGGTATTATGGTTTATATGAATTTATGTTGGAATTGGCATCGTGATTCAAGTGTAAAACCATACTTTTGAATTAGAGACAAAAGTAAGCATCTTTATGTACATGACTAAACTATGTTTGGTGTTATGCCTAGTTGAAAACATGTTTTAAGCCTATGTTGTTATCAAAATCATATGATGATATATGTGACACATAATTAAGTTAGATTTACATTCCAATTGCAAGTTTACATGAATAGATTAAAAACCATGATTCATGTTTAGGTATGCTTATGCCATGATTATATGAATAGAATGGTTCATGTTTAGGTTTGTTTATGCCATGATTATATGAATAGAATGGTTCATGTTTAGGTATGTTTATGCCATGGTTATATGAATAGAATGATTCATGTTTAAGTATGTTTATGCCATGATTATATGCTATTACAATGCAAGTTCACATGTGCCTAATTCATGTTAATTAGATCGTTATGTTGCAAGTTCATGCGTTCACATTCCCCTTTTTATGTTACTTAGAATATATAAACACCATGTTCTAAGCCTCCCCTTTTTCATGTGGCTAAGTTGGGTTTAAATGTTAAACCCAACATATGTTATATTTTAGCGAACGTATAAAATGGGGGTAATGACGTTTGGGTTAAAATATAAAACATATGTGTTGGCATGTTTGATGCATGCCAACGACCTTGAAAAACAATTAAGTGGTATAAATAAATTTTACCCAATAAAGATGAATTTGAATAATGGGCCGCAAATATTTACATATAAAAAGGAAAGAGACAAAATATGTAAATTTAGAAAATACGAGGTGTTTAACCCGAGGTTGGATTGAGTTGTGATGTAAACCTGCCCGGAACCGCCCGGCTGTCCAGTAGTCACAACAATACCTATCCAATGTGGGTGGTTAAACATGGAGCCCAATAAAGACCCGAGGTTAGACTGAGTTGTGGCGTAAGACTGCCCGGACCCAACCGACAACAGGCAGCCACAACAATACCTGTCTAATGTGAGAGGTCGAGGCTTTAATAAGACAATTAAGGCTGAGTCAGGATTGATAGGATTAAGTAAATTGAATTAATACTTAATCAAATGGAACATGCAAAACTATACAGACTGATTGGGGGTTAGTTTTACAAAACACTTAACCAACTTAGCATGTTGGCTAGAAATAGAAAACCTAGTAGCGGGGGACCCTTTTCAGCAGTAACCCTACAAGGTGTATCAGGATACCCTGAACTAGGCAGGGTGGGGCACGATTACTAGGCTGACTGTAAGAGGTCAAAATCGACGGCGGTGGTGCAGCAGTGTAGGTTCTAACGGGGTGCGGGCGTGCACACACTCCGGCGCAGAAAAATAAGGCACTGGGCACCAGTAGCATACCTGTGCATTCTAGGATTGTGTCGGGCCGCCACCATGGGACTTGATACACCCCATGGTGGGACCAGCATAGGTAACTACAACAACAGGGGCCGTAAGACACATGTAACTATGCGAGTAGGAGCCGATCATTAGAAACGAATCACTTCACCCTGATTATGGGGTGCCTGTTGGGAACTAGTTTATATGGATGCAGAGATTAATATGGGGTACAATAAGTACATTCGACTCTAGACAACTTAACCTAGTTTATAGTGCTTTCTCATTTCCAGTTTATACTTATCATGCCCAGTTCTTTATTCATAGACTGAATAGTCCTAGACTTACTCAGGCTTTATGTTTGACTCTACTTTTCTTTCATTCCCCCCCCCCCCGGTCCATAGGGAGGGAATACCGCAGCTTGACCGGTTTTCACATCCAGCTTGAAGAAAAAGAATGTATTGCTTGGATCATTTTCGTTTTGGACTATGGCTTTGGACAGCAATTATGGGACTTATGCAGTTTACTTATGTTTTTATGCTTCTTTAAATAATGTAATCAAGACAGTTGTGAAGATGTTATGTTTTTGGAAGTATTGTAAGACAATTATGATATGGTTTGTGTAGCACGTATTTTATTGAAATAAAAAGATTGCTGTTGTTTTCCGCTATTCAAAAATATGTGTATTTATATCTGTCTTGTGTATCTGTGACTTATACTTATAAACCTCCACCAAAATTAGGGCATTCCCTTTGAGAGTGACCCTAACGGAGGTGGGGTGTTTCACTTGGTATCAGAGCATAGGTTTACCAGATAAGATAAAAAGTTTTGAAAATTTATTTTCAAAAGAAAATTTAAAGAAACATTTTTTTAAAGATAAAATGTTATTTTATTTTAAAAAGGCAAAGTCACCCCCCCCCCCAAAGCCATAGGTACTATCTTTTATCCTTCGTTTCGAATCTATCCTTTTTGTTTCAGCGTGTCCGAAGAACTTAACTTGCCAGAGGGTGTACCAATACCTGGTTGGTTTAGACGATTCTTAGAAGCAAGGGCCACTCAGCCAGGTCCTACTGTTCCTCCTCCCCCAGCTGTAGGAAATCATCCAGCTGCAGCAGCACCTCTTCCTCCACCTCCTCCATGGGGAAATACTTTTGCTAAGATATGTAAAGATTTTAAAGCTATAGGAGGAAAGGACTTTCATGGAACCGAGTCCTTCGTGGTTGCCAGGAATTGGCTGAAGGAAACCGAGGACTTATTCGTCATCTTTGAGGGAGAAGATAGGCAGAAAGTACAACTGGCAATATGGCTACTTAAAGGCGAGGCTTCCTACTGGTGGGAAGTCACCAACGCAGAAAGACCAGTGGAAACATGGGAGGACTTTAGGGCAAGGTTTGAGGCTAAATTTCTCTCAGAAGCTGAAAGGAGTCTTCAGTCGAAAAAATTCTTATTTCTTAAGCAAGGGAATACGACAGTCAAAGAGTATGTTAATCAGTTCGATCAGCTGGCTAGGTTCGGACTGGACCTAGTCAACACTCCGCACAAGAAGGCTCTCCGCTTTGTCAAGGGGTTGAATGAGCCATTACACAGTTTGGCCATGACCCATATACCCATAGGAGCTACGTATGAAAGTTTGGTGCAGATGGCATTGCTGAACGAAGAGGATAAGGGCAAGAAGGAGACAAAGGCAGAAAGCTCTCAAGGGAAGAAAGAGGGTTTACAGCCAAAGAAGACAGACTTCAAGAAGGGCGGGAAAGATGACAAAGAGAAGACGAAGTGTAATTTCTGTGGCAAAGTGGGGCACTTAGTGAAAGATTGCCGGAAAAAGAAGGCCAAGATGAATGGTGGGTGCTTTTCTTGCGGTGAAACAGGCCATATGGCTAAGGATTGCCCAAAGAAACGAGGGCAGGGGCAGAGGGCTGGATCCACCTCAGGGGCACAGGTTCATGTGCTAGAAGCGCCACCTCTGCAGCAGCGAGGTATAAATACTTCTGTAGAAAGTGTAGTTTATCTTTATGATCACCCAGTTCGCACTTTATTTGATTCTGGTGCATCACACTCCTTTATCTCATCTGCTTTAGTAGAATCTCTGCACCTAGAAACTAGAATGGTAGAGGACCCCTTAATTGTTTCAAATCCAATTAGGGGCCCATCTTATTTATCTATGATCTGTGTGGGATTGAAAATTTCTATTCTAAGCGTAGAATTTAAATGTAGTGCCTTTGTTTTGGGCTTTTCGGGACATGGTTTGATTTTGGGCATGGATTGGCTATCCAGTAATGGTGCCATCCTGGATTGTGAGAAAAGGGTGGTTAGGCTTCTGACCCAACTCGGTAACACTGTGGAAATTACTTGTAATCCCTCGTATGCGGTTATGCTTAGTTATCTTGAATCTCTAGATGCTTCTATTGAAAGTTTGCAATTGGTTAGAGTGGTCCGGGAATATCCGGATGTCTTCGAAGAGGTGAAGGGCTTACCTCCGAAGCGGGAGATAGACTTCCGCATATATCTTGTAGATAATGCAAAGCCCGTTGCATTGCCCGTTAGACACATGGCTCCACGGAAAAGGAAAGAGCTCAGTAAACAGATTAAAGAGCTTCTAGAAAAGGGGTTCATTAGAAGGAGCATTTCAGAATGGGGCGCTCCAGTGGTGTTCGCTAAAAAGGCGGATGGTTCACTCCGTCTGTGTGTTGACTATAGGGAGCTCAACAAGCTAACGAAAAAGAATAGGCACCCTCTCCCCAGAATTGACGATCTGTTTGATTAGCTTGTAGGAGCGTCTGTTTTCTCCCAACTCGATTTGGCGACCGGTTTTCATCAGCTAAGGGTGGCTGAAGATAGCATCGATAAAACGGCATTCAGAACCCCAGACGGCTTCTTTGAATGGCTTGTCATGCCTTTTGGCCTGACAAACACACCCGCTTACTTCGTGGACCTGATGAGTAGGGTGTTCAGAGAATTCCTCAACAAGTTCGTAGTGGTCTTCGTAGACGATATCTTGATCTTCTCAAAGAGTGAAGAAGAGCATGCTCAGCACTTGAGGGCAATCATGGAAACTCTGCGAATCCATCATCTAAAAGCCAAATTCTCCAAATACCACTTTTGGAAAGAAGAAGTGAGGTTCCTTGGGCACACAGTATCCAAAGAAGGGTTAGCTGTGGACCCTGCTAAGGTAGTAGTGGTACAGGATTGGAAGACACCAAGGAATGCAACTGAGGTCCGAAGTTTTCTAGGACTAGAGGGTTTCTACCGAAAATTCATAAGGGATTTTGCGAAAATCTTAGCTCCGCTCACAAGGCTGACCAAAAAGAATCTAGTGTTCAATTGGGACTTGGATAGCGAATTTGCTTTCCAACGACTGAAAAGGGCTCTTACAACAGCCCCAGTTTTGACGTTGCCAGATGGAAGCAAGATGTTCACAGTTTATACAGATGCATGTAGGACAGGGCTAGGCGCTGTCTTGATGCAAGAAGGGAGGGTAGTAGCTTATGGTGGAAGGCAATTGAAAGTTCATGAAAAGAACTACCCGACCCACGATCTTGAGTTAGCCGCCATCGTCTTTGCACTCAAGTCTTGGCGACACTATCTCCTAGGTGAGAAGTTTGAACTTCACACTGACCATAAATCGTTGAAATATCTTTTCTCGCAGAAAGATCTTAACTTGAGGCAACAGAGATGGATGGAGTTTCTTGCCTCGTACGATTTCGAGATCTCCTACACTCCGGGCAAAGGCAACGTAGTGGCAGACGCGTTGAGGCAAAAGAAACTGACCCTAAGCCCGCTGTTTGTTGAAAGACAAAACCTAGAGTTTATAGCCAGCTTTGACTTTAGGCCCTCCTACGATTTTGTACCGGGCTTGCTAGCATCTCTCGAAGTACGCCCGACTTTAGTGGACGCAATCGGGACAGCACAACGTGAAGGCCCTCAGCTTGTGGAGACGATTGATAGGCTCATTAGGGGTGAGACTTCAAGTCACCTCAGCAGATACTCCATCGACGACAAGGGTTGGCTAAGGCGAGACGGAAGACTATGCGTCCCACAGACAAGGGATTTAGTAAAGAAGGTTCTCGAGGAAGCACATCACTCCAAGATGACGATACATCTAGGTGGAGATAAAATGTACAAGGACATAAAGAGAACTTTCTTTTGGAACGACATGAAGAAGGACGTGGCAGATTTCGTTTCTAAGTGTATGGTGTGCCAACAGGTTAAAGCGGAACAGAAAAAGCCTGGCGGTTTGCTCCATCCTCTAGAGGTCCCGCAGTGGAAGTGGGATAGCATCTCAATGGACTTCATTGATGGGCTGCCTAGGTCTAGAAGGGGCAACACTAGCATTTGGGTAATAGTGGATAGGCTTACTAAAAGCGCCCACTTTTTACCTGTCAAGAGTAAAAGAACTGCCTCATCCCTAACATCTCTTTACCTCAAGGAAATTGTTCGACTCCATGGAATACCATCCAGCATTGTTAGTGACCGAGACCCTATCTTCACAAGTGAGTTTTAGCGGAGTTTGCAAGAAGCGGTAGGCACACAGTTACGCTTGAGCACAGCCTATCATCCCCAAACCGACGGCCAGACAGAAAGAGTGAAAAGAGTTTTGGAGGACCTTTTAAGACTGTGCGTCCTTGACTTCATAGGGACGTGGGAAGACCATCTTCCTTTGGTGGAATTTGCCTACAACAACAGCTACCAAGCCACCATCGGAATGGCGCCCTTCGAAGCTTTATATGGAAGACCGTGCCGATCGCCCACTTGTTGGTGGGAGTCTACTGACAAGATCATACTTGGACCAGATATGATCCGAGAGACTTTAGAGAAAGTAGACTTGATACGAAGAAGGATGAAGACAGCCCAAGACAGACAGAAATCTTACGCCGACAAGAGGAGGACCGACCTTGAATTTGAGGTTGGGGACAGAGTTTTTCTTAAGGTATCTCCGCTAAGGAACGTTGTTCGTTTTGGAACCACAGGAAAGCTAGCACCAAGGTTTGTAGGGCCATTTCCTATCATCGAGAAAATTGGGAAAATGGTCTATAGATTAGAGCTACCCGAAAAACTCGCCGGAGTTCACAACGTTTTTCATGTTTCGCACCTCCGAAAATGTCTACATGAATCTGCTGAAGTGGTAGAGCCAAATATCCTAGAAGAAGCTGAAGTGGAACGCGAAGCAACCATGAGGAAAGTTCCAACCCGCATCTTAGGGACTGAAGTGAAAAAGCTATGCAACCGCGAAGTCAAGCTCGTCAAAGTTCAGTGGAGCGACGCCGAGGAGGACGCAACTTGGGAAACTGAAGCTAGAATACGTGCAGCCTACCCTTTTCTTTTCGAGGGTACATTTTTTATCATTCTTTTTCCTTAAGTCGTGCTTTTATCAATCTTTTTAGGTATATCTCCTCGACCTTATCTTTTAGGAAGAAACCCTTTGGATGAAAACATGTTATGGATGATGGTTGCAAGTGGTTGCAAGTGATTGCTAGTGGTTGCTCGTGGTTGCATATACACACACAATTTAGGTTTTAGATCGGCTCAGTCACTTCATATTGCATATGCATATATGTATTTATATTCGTATATGGTTGAAGTTTAATGTGTTGTCATATGGATGTTGCATTTATATGGATGATTGTGCACTCATGTAGAATCATGAATAGGAAAGTTTGATACATAATGGATTCATGACACTTACATAATTTGCATTAAGGAGGTCAACTGAATCAGTAGACCGACTGATTTTGCATTAGATAAGTACATGTACACACACTTTTCATATGATCATGAAGCATTAGAAGTCTTTTAAGGATAATGGATGCTCGTGTTTGATGGATGAGTAGATGGATGTTTGAATGTTAGGATGTACATTCTTCCCGAACTTGAAGATTTCGGGGACGAAATCCTTTTTAAGTGGGGGAGAATGTAATATCCCATGTATTCAATAACAGTGAAATTCACAAATTTAAAGTATAATTAATTCCAAATCAAAGAATTAAGGGAAACGGGATACGCCATTGCGTTCGTCTTGGAATTCTGCTTGGGATAGAGTCCGAGTTTGCGTAAAACGGACTCCGTATGAAGAAGATATGGCCTCCGGAAGTTTCAGAATTCAGTTTAAAATTCAAACAGACAAAAACAGCTTAGAAAACAAATTCGAATTTCAAAAATTGGACCGGATTGGCCAGGGCGGGAATTTTCCCGCCCAAGGCTACCCAGGTCGACTGGGTAGTCGACCTGGGGCACACAGGTCGACTACATAGTCAACCTGGGGGTCGACTGGGGGGTCGACCTGGCCCCTGAGCCAGGTCGAACCCAGCCCCCCTGGCTGGCCTAGTCTGTGTTTGGCCGAATTTATGAGCCTTGCCTTGTCACTAGGGCTAGGTGTCAGCTCCTGATTGGTCTCTCCTTCAAATGAATGGCTAATATTAATCCAAGCTCCATCGACGGTCCTAATCAATTCACAAACTCTACAAAAAAGGGCCTAAGACTCCACCTAATTCATACAAATAAAAATGTGAATGAGACCGTCATGCTGCTGAGGAAAGACTAGGAATAGCCGTCAAAATAGAGAGACGATTAGGAGACAATTCAAAAGCTTAAAGCAACGACAACTAAATCAAAACAACGCCTACAACAAAGGATAGCATCTCCAAATTTAGAGTTCAGATTCCTGAATTGAAGATTCGTCATACGTTGTAAGTAGAGTGCTATTCCGATGTGAATGAACAATTGAGTTTTGATTTACGTAAAATGAGAAATGGAATTGTACCTAATTTAATTCATGATTGTATGTTGCTATGATTCTAATTCTGAATCAATTTGGGATATTGTGGTGTAACGATGTTAGGCCTATTGGATATTTGCAAGTATATGATTCATGTTAACGACTATATGTTGTGGTAGTTTATTTGAGATTCATGCAAGTATATGATTCACTATTATGCCAATATGATGTACATTCTTTTATGATCACTTTTAGTGTGTAATTGGATTCAACTAGGTATTATGGTTTATATGAATTTATGTTGGAATTGGCATCGTGATTCAAGTGTAATACCATGCTTTTGAATTAGAGACAAAAGTAAGCATCTTTATGAACATGACTAAACTATGTTTAGTGTTATGCCTAGTTGAAAACATGTTTTAAGCCTATGTTGTTATCAAAATCATATGATGATATATGTGACACATAATTAAGTTAGATTTACATTCCAATTGCAAGTTTACATGAATAGATTAAAAACCATGATTCATGTTTAGGTATGTTTATGCCATGATTATATGAATAGAATGGTTCATGTTTAGGTATGTTTATGCCATGATTATATGAATAGAATGGTTCATGTTTAGGTATGTTTATGCCATGGTTATATGAATAGAATGATTCATGTTTAAGTATGTTTATGCCATGATTATATGCTATTACAATGCAAGTTCACATCTGCCTAATTCATGTTAATTAGATCGTTATGTTGCAAGTTCATGCGTTCACACTCCCCTTTTTATGTTACTTAGAATATATAAACACCATGTTCTAAGCCTCCCCTTTTTCACATGGCTAAGTTGGGTTTAAATGTTAAACTCAACATATGTTATATTTTAGCGAACGTATAAAACGGGGGTAATGACGTTTGGGTTAAAATATAAAACATATGTGTTGGCATGTTTGACGCATGCCAACGACCTTGAAAAACAATTAAGTGGTATAAATAAATTTTACCCAATAAAGATGAATTTGAATAATGGGCCGCAAATATTTACATATAAAAAGGAAAGAGACAAAATATGTAAATTTAGAAAATACGAGGTGTTTAACCCGAGGTTGGATTGAGTTGTGATGTAAACCTGCCCGCAACCGCCCGGCTGTCCAGTAGTCACAACAATACCTATCCAATGTGGGTGGTTAAACACGGAGCCCAATAAAGACCCGAGGTTAGACTGAGTTGTGGCGTAAGACTGCCCGGACCCAACCGGCAACAGGCAACCACAACAATACATGTCTAATGTGAGAGGTCGAGGCTTTAATAAGACAATTAAGGCTGAGTCAGGATTGATAGGATTAAGTAAATTGAATTTATACTTAATCAAATGGAACATGCAAAACTATACAGACTGATTGGGGGTTAGGTTTACAAAACACTTAACCAACTTAGCATGTTGGCTAGAAATAGAAAACCTAGTAGCGGGGGACCCTTTTCAGCAGTAACCCTACAAGGTGTATCAGGATACCCTGAACTAGGCAGGGTGGGGCACGATTACTGGGCTGACTGTAAGAGGTCAAAATCGACGGCGGTGGTGCAGCAGTGTAGGTTCTAACGGGGTGCGGGCGTGCACACACTCCGGCGCAGAAAAATAAGGCACTGGGCACCAGTAGCATACCTGTGCATTCTAGGATTGTGTCGGGCCGCCACCATGGGACTTGATACACCCCATGGTGGGACCAGCATAGGTAACTACAACAACGGGGGCCGTAAGACACATGTAACTATGCGAGTAGGAGCCGATCATTAGAAACGAATCACTTCACCCTGATTATGGGGTGCCTTTTGGGAACTAGTTTATATGGATGCAGAGATTAATATGGGGTACGATAAGTACATTCGACTCTAGACAACTTAACCTAGTTTATAGTGCTTTCCCATTTCCAGTTTATACTTATCATGCCCAGTTCTTTATTCATAGACTGAATAGTCCTAGACTTACTCAGGCTTTATGTCTGACTCTACTTTTCTTTCGTTTCCCCCCCCCCCCCCACCCAAGGTCCACAGGGAGGGAATACCGTTGCTTGACCGGTTTTCACATCCAGCTTGAAGAAAAAGAATGTATTGCTTGAATATTTTTTGTTTTGGACTATGGCTTTGGACAACAATTATGGGACTTATGCGGTTTACTTATGTTTTTATGCTTCTTTAAATAATGTAATCAAGACAGTTGTGAAGATGTTATGTTTTTGGTAGTATTGTAAGACAATTATGACATGGTTTGTGTAACACGTATTTTATTGAAATAAAAAGATTGCTGTTGTTTTCCACTGTTCAAAAATATGTGTATTTATATCTGTCTTGTGTATCTGTGACTTATACTTATAAACCTCCACCAAAATTAGGGCATTCCCTTTAATAGTGACCCTAACGAAGGTGGGGTGTTTCACTAAAGTGGAATCGCGATTTAAACCACCTGATTTTCAAGCACCCAAAGATGTTTCAGCAGAGCACATAATTGTGAAATAGGGTTCGAGCTTGTAGTTGTGGGTTCTGGAGTGCGACAGGGCCTATTGGAGGAGTGCAGTTTCTAGTTGGGAGAGAATGGCTTCAAAAAGGATCTGCCTTTCTTCCTGTTGACAACGTGAAGACCGAAACTTGGAGAGCTGATCGAAGTTGTACTGTAGATGCTTGGGGGATGCGATATATGTTTTCTTTTTGGAATAAATTGGAGTTTGGTTTTTGTATTGTTGGGATTGAGCTAATGGGATTCGATCCCTGTTTTGGAAATCAGGACTTTGATCTTTCTGACGATGAACTGGGTATTGGAGGATCGACAGGAGGCAACTAAAGCGTTTGTGAGTTTGTTTTTAAGGAAGGCGGCTTGCAAAGTTGAAGTGAGGAAGACGTTTAGGGGTTCATTTATTTTATTGTGGGCAGCATGGGTTCAAATCTGGTGATAAGGATGTCGAAAGTTCGGCGACTAGAGTAGAATGAAGATGATGAGGCCAGTTTTTGTTGTTCGCAGAATGGGTTTAGGCTAAAAGCTTGTAGGGTTTAACAGGAAGGAAGGTGTTGAAATAATTTAGGTAATTCTTTTTAATTTAGTAATTAAATTTTAATTTCATTTAAATTGTTCGATAATTTAAATAATTAATATCATGTAAATTTATACAAGATCACGTTGAACTGAACCAATCATATAATCCGTAGCTACGGAAATCCCTAATCAGGAATTAAATTGGGAATCAAAATGGATCGGGGAAGAAAAACCAAGGTGAGTAAATCTCACTTAAAAAATTTATATTTATCATTTAAAAATAAATTGTTGGCTGCTTGGTTGCATTTATAAATTGTTTATCAGTCTTAGTTATTATATATATTAGTTATACTGGGCTTGGTGGTTGTGGCTATTATTTTATATATTGGATATTTTCCGCAGTATCATTAGCGGATGCCCGTAGTATCATTAGCGGATGACCCTATCACCCCACGATATATGAGTGGATGACCTTCTATACCGCGATATCCTATCTTGAAGCAGGATTAGTGTTATTTATGTTGTCTGACATCAGTGGAAGCAGGAAAACAGGATGGAGGAATCCAACTGGATTCCTCAAATTTATTTACTGTTGTTTACATATTTATATATGTGCGTGATGTGTGAATTGAATTGATGGGTTATGTATTTGGATATTTAAATATCATTGGCCCAAGATATTTATATATAAGAATATCATAAAAATGGATTTTTAGAATTAAAAAGGGAATATTTATTTTCTGAAATAGAAATTGAATTTCGAATGGATTAGAAAATATTAACTTGTTTTTAATAATAAAAACAAGTAGTTGTACTTATAAACAATGTCTATAAATTATCATCGGGGTAATTTAGAATGTAAATTCAAGTATGATTTTAAATGGGGATACTTTATTTTCCAAAATGGAAATTAGATTTCAAATGGAATTTGAAATTGAAAACTTATTTTAATATTTAAAACAAGTAGTTAAATTTATAAACGATATTTATATATAAATAAAAATATATTGGATAATTTGAATTTTTAATTTAAGTATGAATTTAAAAAGTGAATTTGGAATCGTTTCGAGAAGAAAACAATAAAATTTATTCCGATGTTTGGAATATTATAAATTGAATTGAAATAAATCCATCAGATTTATTTTTAGAATTCATCTATGTCGAATTTACAATGCAAATTGTTTCAGAAAGGAAATTATGATTTCTTTAGTTGAGATTATATTTCAGAATATAATCCAGGACGCTGATACTTCAATATTTAAATATGAAAATATATTCGATGTTTATATATATAAGTTATAATAATAAAATAAAATGGAAATCAAGTTTCAAATGGAGTTTAAATTGGAAGTTTTCTTTCAAATATGTAATGAGGCAGTTAATTTATAAACAACGTTTATAAATGGAATGAAGTCAGATAATTTGGAAATAGATTATTCCAAAGTAAACATGCCTTATAAAACCATATTTTTAATGGACTAGAAAGTGGGATTTTTATAGGTTTTTGAATTACGAGCTTTATCAATCTCAAGATAAGAACATTGTCGATCAAGGTCTGAGAGGTAAATAAAATACCCCAACTTGAACGACTTCACATTTTCAAGGGATGATATTAGTTTGTAATGGTAAAGGGTATTCAATTAATTAATTATTCCCATAAAAGAAGTTTAAAATTTAGAATTCGATCATATTGATTTTTTAAAATAATTTATTAATATAGGAAATGGGAATTTAATATTGTAATTGAGTTGTAGATATAAATTACAACTAATTTGTGAGTTTAAGTAAAATAATCAACGATTCTGAATAATCGGAGTTTTAAGTTAAATTTGGAAGGACGGCTTAATTTATATTAGATTTTCAAAGAGTGGAGATTGTTTAATACGCTGAGTTTTTAAACGTTTATATTTAAGTTAATTAAAAAGAACTCTCTGCAACGCGGTAGTTCATAATTTGGCGTTTTGAACTTCAATTGAGTATATAGAACTCAATATGTGTCGGAATTCGATGAAACAAGAAACGCTCGGACCTATTGATTAATAGTTTTCTAATGAAAGAGAAAAAAAATCTAAGTTTCGTCTTATAGATTTTGAGTTATGTCAAAATCAAATTTTCAGAAAAACAACGCCATAATCGTTTTAAAACCATAATGGCTTATTTAATTAAATAAAATGATTTTTAGTGAATAAAGATCCGAATTTCCATTAGTAAAATCTAGACTTGAGCTATAAAATAAATATGAACTCAAGTCGAGTAAATGGATTGATTTTTGAAACAAAAATCAGATTTTTAATTATCGAATAAAGTTAACTAATTTTGAAAGAAATTAGTTAATATGCTTTTTGATCGAACTTAACATTTTTTAAGTAAAACGAATTTGTAAATTGAAATTGGAAATCCGGATATGAAACGTGTATTAGAATTGGGAAATGAGTAAGGAATTTGAGTTTAATTTGTATATAAGTGAATGCGAATATATTTGGACGTGATATGTTAAAATTTAGCAAAGAGGCTAATTATAAAATTAATTAGCGAATGGGAAGGAAAAAGTGTTGAATTGATTTGAAATAATTTGAGGATGGTTGAATATATGATAGAAAGGTATGAGATGAAGAGTAGGAAGAGAATATGAAGATTATATAATTTAACTGCCCGACAAAAAGGTACATGTTTAAATTTCAATATGAGATTTTATGAGCCTATTGGGCAAGCCGCTTGGGCAAGCCGCTTGGCTTTTTGATTTTCTTTTTGAATGGAAAGGGCCTAGAGATGCGAGTTGGGGTTTGTGTTATTGACCGGTACAAAGGAGGTGGTGGCGAAAATTTCCAGAAATTAAAGGAGTTAGAATATTTTTAAGAAATTTGGACAACAAGAAATCAATATATCAATATATAGAATTCGATAAGGAATTTGGAAAGTAGAATATCAATTAAAAGGGCCAGTGATTGTTTGATGGATGTTTTATTTTCCTTTGATAGTTAAATCACCGGCTGTCAAAGATTTGTTTTGGACCATCGTTGTCAATACGGAGAGACCGGTTGGATTTAATATCCGAAAACCACTTCGTATTGGCGTAAGCGTTGCAAATTAGATTATTTGAAGATAAAATCGAAGATTAAGTAAATTTCAAGGGTTGTTCTGTTTGTCCAGACCTAGGACAACTTGTATGGACAAATGTATGATAAAGTATTCCTAACAGATCACATAAGACGGTCTTTTAAAGGTATTACGTATGGTGGCGGAGAAATTCGTTTGCCTTAGCTTTTATACCTATAATCTTTTTGGGAAGATCAACTGTGATTTGACTGGTTTGACGATGTGACATTCAAAGTGTATGGTGGCCATATGTTCTTAAAAGATAAACGTAGCCTCAAGCTTCACAACCGGGAAATGACAAAAATCGGGCAGGTAGCATGGCTAGGTGGATTATACCCAAGCAGGGTATATTTGTCACCGATCTAGATAAAATTCATTATTTATTCTTCTTTCGATTCTGTATCTTACGGATTACGGTTGGACAGTCGACAACCGTGGGTGACAATATATTCGCTACACTCAAGCTAAATGAGTGGGCGGTCATGTGTGGCCGGGTTGCAAGATGTTCTTGTTGAACCCCATTGTATCCCCTCTAGAGTACACTGATCGGAAGTTGGTCCCATACTTTGTCATAGTTGGAATCCAATCTCCAATAAGCGCCCTGCGGTTTTTGATTTCATACTATATATTTAGAGCGTGAGATGCAAGCGTTCTACTATTTGGTTATTTATTTGATTAGACACTATTATAATATCACTGGATTTTTATGTCCAAAATGTTTTGGGTTATAGTAAGGTAAAAACCGTCCATGTTTATGTGTGGGTTGGTCTTACTATTATCCTTTTCTTTCAAAAGGATTTTCAAAGTTAAACAATACGGTTGGAGTTTGCTCACACCAGTCCCATGACTGACCCAGAGTTTATTTTGTTTGTTTTTTTCCTAAACTCTTGGGTGCCCAAATTTGTACGGGCAGTCAAGAGTTTCAGGATTTTACAGATACACTTGGAGGAGCTTGAAGTAGGCGGCTTCATTGTTAGTTATTTTAGAGTTATTTCCGCTGTATCAAATATTGTATTGTGCTCTGATGATGGTATGTATATATGATACAAAATATTGTATTTCAAAGGTTATGTTATATAGTATATTTTATTCGTTACGCTGTGACGTTCTGTGTTGTTATTTCTATTCTTCTTGTTCTTTTCTATTTTCTTTAACCCTAATGACTCGTATTTATGTATTATTTGAGTTGGACGTGTGTTGTATTAGTTAGCTTAGATAGTGTGGATTTGTGGGCCGTTATAGTTGGTATCAGAGCTTAGGTTGAGCGAACACCTAGGCTTTGGTGGGGGTTTACTCGTTAGAGAGAGGGACAGTAGTACCCTAGAATGAGTTGAGTGTATATATATATGAGAGAGCGTATTTGTAAGTTGATATAAAAATTGTTTTATATTGTGTTGATCTGAAACACCCCACCTCCGTGAAGGCCACTCACAAAGGGAATGCATTAACTTTGGTAAAGCATTATAGGTAAAAGATACAGATAATTTACAAAACAGACATATAAAACAGTTGAAGAACTAAATTTTATTTCATAAGCACATGGTCCAGTCCAGTGATTTTTCAGCATGTGAACAAGAAAAAGGATCATGACATGAATAAACTGAAAATAGGACAATACCAGAATAACAAGACAACATAACGCAAGATAAGGCAGGTTAAACAGAATATACCATCGCACAAATTTCTATTTCTCTGCACCTACTAACTATTGCTTTAACCAACCTCACGTGTTCATAACAAAGTGATCCCTTTATCGATCGGCTCCTACTCGTAAACATTTACTACTTGTGTCATTCGGCCTCGCTTGATTGTAGATACCTGTGCTGGTCCCACCATGGGGTGTATCAAATCCTATGGTTGCAAGCCGACACAATTCAAGATGCACAGTGTATAACTACTGATGCCCAGTGTCTGCTTTTTCCACTCTGGAGTACGTGCACACCCGTACTCCATCGGAACCTACACTGACGCACCACCCGCCGTTGTTTTGACCGCTTATAATCAGCCCAGTAATCGTGCCCCACCCTGCCTAGTTCAGGGTACCATGATACATCTATGTGGGTTACTGCTGAAATGGGTCCCCGTTACTAGGGTTTCCTAATCAACATGTTAAAATGGTTAAGTGTTCTCAAATTAACCTAACCCCAACCATCAGTTTAGTTAACCTGTTGTATTGGATAAGTGTTGCCTTAATTAACTTAACCCTACCAGTCTTAGCCTGCATGTTCCTTAGCTTTAATTCATTCATTAAAGCACCAACCTCTCACATTAGATTTATATTGTTGCGGTCGCTGGATGTGTCGGGCGGTTACGGGCAATCTTACACCGCAACTCAATCTCACCTTGGGTTTTTGGGCTTAATGCGCTAACCTCTCACATTAGATCTGTATTGTTACGGTTGCTGGATGTGCCGGGCGGTTCCGGGCAGTCTTACACCGTAACTCAATCTAACCTCGGGTTAGGCATATTCATCTTTTAATTAATTTACATATTTACCTTTTATGTTTATATGTAAATTATCCACAATTGTTGTCATTCAAGTCATGCCCCATTTACCCTCTAAATCATGTTCATAATTCCTAGGTATACAAATTATACCATTTCATGCTACTAATCATTTACATGATTATGAGCCAAACTATGCCAATAACATGAAATTTAATGTTTTTCCCCAATGTTACCCCCGTTATACGTTCGCATAATTCACATAGAACGTTAGGCTCGCAACTTAGCCTAACTCATAAACAAAAGGGAAAAGAAAGGAACATGTAACATTCCAACAAGCATAAAATAATATGGATCCAACTAAACATGTGTCATATAAATTTGGCATAGAACAATATATATTTAATTATGAACTTGCATTTTAGATCCAATTAACATGAATCTTAAACATATGAATAGGATTTTACATAGAATTACACCAATTTAATTAGGCATGTAAATGTGAACTTGCATTTGAGTTGGATCAAATTAACATAGATCTAAACATATAAGCATGTATATCTAAACATATAGGCATATATGAACATGACTTAGCCTATAAACTTGCATGTAACATAACATGAAAGAATCACCAAATTTATATAATACATGATAGGTTCATCACCAAATTAACATACAACATGATAGGCTCATTACCAAATTAACATGATAAATTGTATTAATCACAATAGTCTCGTAGGCCTAGGTAATTTCAGAATTTGCCACAAAACATGAATCAGTATATGATTATCTTACAACTAGGCACAGTTCTAGTTTCGCTTTATTACAAGTCATGACTTTTATTTGTTCAAGTCTAAAGAATAATTGAACTTACAAAACAAAGAACAATCTTGTTTTCTGGGATCTGTTTTCTGAAATTGAAAAGCTATCCTTTGATGTAGACTATTTATTCTCTAGTTTTAATTTGGTTTGAGGCTTCTAACTTGCTTCCTAGCTTGCTTTCTAGTTGGAGAAGACTGGAGGCTACGCTGATTTGGCCATGGACAGCAAGACGGCTCCTTGGAATGAAATTGTGTGGTTTAGGGTTGAGGGTTGGGGTTGTTTATATAGAAGTTTAGATTAAAGAGAGCTGTTAGATCAACCTAGGAGTAATCAGAGCCATCCAGACCAAATAGAGCTATCCAGAAACCGCCACCTATGCCCTAGTGACTCAGCAATGACTCAAAGATCGTCACTGTTCGGATCAAAACACAGGAGTCGACCCCTACAGGGGGGTCGACACCCATGTCGACACCCCTATAGGGGGTCGACACCTATGTCGACACCCCCTGGGGGGGTCGACACCCCATGGAGGGATATTTCCCGCCCATTGATTTCTGCCGGTTTGAATTTCGAATCTTGATTATTAGTTTATTTAATTCTGAATTAAACTTGAATTCTTCTGAACTCCATAACTCTTCATACAGAGCCCGATTCACGCAAACTCGGACTCTATCTCAAGCAGAATTCTGAGGCGAACGCAATGGCGTAACCCGTTTCCCTTAATTACAACTTTTAAAATTAAGTATTCTTTAATTTGTTATTTTAATGTTTACAGAAAATTCAGGGTGTTACACTCTCCCCTCCTTAAAGGATTTCGTCCCCGAAATCTTCAAGTCAAGAAGAATGTATATCCTACCATCCAATCGTCGATCTACTCAACCATCAAACACATGCATCCATTATCCTTAAAAAGATTTCTAATGCTTTCATGATTATATGCATAGTGTGTGTATATGTCCTTATCTAATGCAAAATCAGGCGGTCTATTGATCCAGTTGACCTCCTTAATGCTAATCATGATAGTGTCATGAGTCCATTATGTATGCAATTATTCCTAATTATACTTTCTACATGGGTGCACAATCATTCATACACATGCAACGTCCACATGATAACACATCAAGTTTCAATTCATATACAAATACATATATGCATATGCAATATGAAAGTGACTGAGCCGATTTAGTACCTAATGTGTGTGTATATGCATCCATGAGCAACCACTTGCAACCATCAACCATAACATGTTTCAAATACATGTTTACATCCATTGATTTCTACCTAAGGATCAAGAATAGGACCGAGGAGATATACTTAAAAGATAGATATAAGCATGCATTAAACTTATGGAAAAGAGATCAAGGATGTACCCTCAAAAAGAAAAGGGTAGGCTGTGCGTATCTTGTCTACAGTCTCCCAAGTCGCGTCTTCCTCAGTGTCACTCCATTGAACTTTAACAAGCTTGACCACACGATTGCGTAGCTTTTTGACTTCTGTTCCCCAAATACGAGTTAGAACTCTTCTCACCATTGCTTCTCGTTCCACTTCTACTTCCTCTAGTATGCTTGGCTCTACAACTTTCGCAGAGTCATGTAAGCACTTTCGTAGTTGATAAACATGAAAAACATTATGAAATCAAGCCAGTCTTTCAGGCAGCTCTACTCTGTAAGTCATCGTCCCAATCCTTTCAATGATAGGAAATGGCCCTACAAATCTTGGTACCAACTTTCCTACGGACCCATAGCGAATGACATTCCTCAAAGGAGATACTTTAAGGAACACCCTGTCTCCAACCTCAAACTCAAGGTCGGTCCTTCTTTTATCTGCGTAGGACTTTTGTCTATCTTGGGCAGTCTTCATCCATCTTCGTATCAAGTCCACTTTCTCTGAAGTTTCTCTAATCATGTCTGGCCCAAGTACAAGCTTGTCTGTAGACTCCCACCAACAAGTTGGTGATCAGCATGGTCTTCCATATAAAGCTTCGAAGGGTGCCATGCCTATGGTGGCTTGGTAGCTATTGTTGTAAGCGAATTCCACCAAAGGAAGATGATCCTCCCATGTCCCTCCAAAATCAAGAATGCACAATCTCAAGAGGTCTTCTAATACTCTGTTCACCCTTTTCATCGGACCATCAGTTTGAGGTTGATAGGTCGTGCTTAAGCATAGCTGTATGCCTACAGCCTCTTGTAAACTTCTCCAAAACTCGCTCGTAAAGATAGGATCTCGATCACTTACTATGCTAGAGGGTATCCCATGCAGTCGAACCACTTCTTTAAGATAAATGCATGCTAATGATGAGGCAGTCCTTCTACTCTTAACAGGTATAAAGTGAGCTCTTTTAGTGAGCCTGTCCACTATTACCCAAATACTGGTATTGCCCCTTCTTGACCTAGGCAACCCATCACTAAATTCCATCGAAATGCTATCCCATTTCCACTGTAGGACCTCTACAGGATGAAGCAAACCACCAGGCTTCTTCTGCTCCGCCTTGACTTGTTGGCATATCAAGCACTTAGAGACAAACTCAGCTACATCCCTCTTCATGCCATTCCAAAAGAAAACCCTTTTTATGTCTTTATACATCTTGTCTTCACCTGGGTGTATGGTCAACTTAGAATGGTGTGCTTCTTCGAGAACCGTCTTCACCAAATCCCTTGCTTGTGGGATGCATAGTCTTCTATCCCGTCTCAACCAACCCTTGGCATCTAGGGAGTATCTATTGAGGTGGTTAGAAGTCTCACCTCTAATTAGCTTATCCATCATATCAACAATCTGAGGGTCTTCACGTTGCGGGCTCCTATTGAGTCCAAAAGAGTAGGCCACACCTCTAGCGATGCTAACAAACTAGGTACAAATTCATAGGAGGGTCTAAAGTCAAAGTTTGCTATGTACTCCAAGCTTTGCCTTTCTACAAAGAGAGGACTTAAGGTCAGCTTTTTCCTAGTCAAGGCGTCTGCTACCACATTGCCATTGCCAGGGGTATAGGAAATCTCAAAATCGTATGAGGCTAGGAACTCCATCCACCTTTGTTGTCTTAAATTAAGATCTTTCTGTGAGAAAAGGTACTTTAATGATTTATGGTCAGTAAACAGTTCAAACCTTTCTCTTAGCAGGTAATGACGCCATGACTTAAGAGCGAAAACAATGGCAGCTAGCTCCAAATCATGAGTTGGGTAGTTCTTCTCATGTACCTTCAACTTCCTTCCCCTATAACCAACTACCTTGCCTTCTTGCATCAAGACAGCGCCTAATCCTGTACCGCATGCATCTGTGTATACAGTAAACATCTTACTTCCGTCAGGCAATGTCATAACTAGGGCTGTTGTCAGAGCCTTTTTCAATCGTTGGAAAGCAACATCGCAATCCAAGTCCTAAGCGAAAGTTAGGTTCTTCTTCGTCAACCTTGTAAGTGGGGCTGAGATTTTCGCAAAGTCTTTAATGAACTTTCGGTAAAAGCCCGCTAGCCCGAGAAAGCTTCGGACTTCAGTTGCATTCCGTGGAACCTTCCAATCTTGCACCGCAACTACTTTTGCGGGGTCCACAGCTATCCCTTCTTTGGACACCACATGTCCAAGAAACCTTACTTCTTCTCTCCAGAAATGGCATTTGGAGGATTTGGCTTTCAGCTGATGTGCACAAAGAGTATCCATAACTTCCCTTAAATGCAAAGCATGCTCTTCCTCACTTTTGGAGAAAAGCAAAATGTCGTCCACGAAGACCACTACAAATTTATTAAGGAACTTCCTGAACACCCGACTCATCAAGTCAACGAATAGGCAGGTGCATTTGTTAAGCCGAAAGGAATGACAAGCCATTCAAAGAAACCCTCTGGGGTCCTGAATGCGGTCTTATCAATGCTGTCTTCAGCCACTCTTAGCTGATGAAACCCAGTAGTCAGATCTAGTTGGGAGAAAACCGATGCACCTGCAAGCTGATCGAACAAGTCGTCTATTCTTGGAAATGGGTGCCTATTCTTCTAGGTCGGCTTATTTAGCTCCCTATAGTCAACGCATAGGCGAAATGAACCATCCGCTTTGGTTGCAAACACCACTGAAGCACCCCATTCATAAATACTCCGCCTTATAAACCCATTTTTAAGCAACTCTTTAACTTGCTTGCTGAGCTCTTTCCTTTCCCTTGGAGCCATGTGTCTAACAGGTAGAGCAACGGGTTTTGCATTATCAACAAGGTACATGCGGAAGTCTATCTCTTGCTTCGGAGGTAAACCCTTTACCTCTTCAAAGACATCCAAGTATTAATGGACTACTCTAACAGACTGCAAGTTTTCAGCAGACGCATCAAGAGATTCTAGGTAGCTAAGCATAACAGAGTTCATGGGATTACAAGAGAATTCGAGAGTGTTACCGAGGCGAGTCATAAGTCTAACTACTCTCTTTTCACAATCGAGGACGGCACCATTACTGGATAGCCAATCCATGCCTAGAATCAACCCATAGCTCGTGAAGCCCAAAACATAGGCATTACATCTAAACCCCACACTTAGTATAGAAATTTCCAAATCCAAACAAATCATTGACAAATAAGCCGAACCCCCAATTGGATTTGAAACAACCAAGGGATCCTCTACTATACAAGTGTCTAGGTGCAGAGATTCAACTAAAGCAGTAGATATAAAAGAGTGCGATGCGCCAGAATCAAAGAGAGTACGAACAGGATGATCAAAAAGATAAACTAAACTCTCAACAGAAATATTTCTACCTCGTTCTTGCGGAGGTGCAATGAGAGCGTGAACCTGCCCTCCAGAAGTAGATCCAGTCCTCTACCATTGCCCTTGCTTTCTTGGCAGTCCTTAGTTATGTGTCCTGTATCGTCGCACTGAAAACAACCACCCATCTTCCTCTTCTTCTTTCTGCAGTCCTTAATCAGATGTCCAGGTATGCCACAAAAATTACACTTCCTCTTGTCACGGGATTTGTTATTCTTCCCGCCCTTCTTGGAATCCGTCTTCTTGTTCTATGATCCCTCCACTTTCTTGTCTTGAGGTACTTCCACCTTTGTCTCTTTCTTTCCATCCTTGTCTTCCTCCTGCAACAGTGCCATGTCCACTAGTCTCTCATAAGTAGCACCCATAGGTATATGGGACATAGCTAGACTGTGCAGTGACTCGTTCAATCCCATAACGAAACGGAGAGCCTTCTTATGTGGAGTGTTCACTAACTCCAGTCCGAATCTAGCCAACTGGTTGAATTGGTTGTCAGATCCATCGAAAATCACTAATTGACGTCTACAACAGTACATTACGTGTCAGCTAAAAGAAGTTTCCTTCTCCGCTTCCACTCTTGGTACGGTTGAAGAAATCAATGTACGTTACCTTTCTGGAAATACTCTGTCAGACATCCATCTTCATTCACTTAAAATGTCACATCGTCATACCCGCCAAATCACAAATTGACTTATCCAAAAATAACGAGGGTATACAGTTAAGAGAAACGAATTCCTCCGCCACCAAACGTGAATACGTTTGAACAGATCAACTTACGCGATCCATTGGATATACTCTGTCAGACCTTCGTCCATACAAGTTGTCCTGGGACTGGACAAACCGAAGGCACTATTCAGTATATCCATCTTAGTCACTGTTATCTAAGACTTATACAACAGCCCTTGCATTTTACTCCGTCTTCTATTTTCTTTGGCATATATGATTCGCAACGCTTATGCCAATACAGAGTGGTTCTCCGGATAATAACCCAACCGGTCTCTCCATATTAACAACGTTAAAATGGTCAAAACTTCGATAATATGTGATTTAACCATCAAAGAAAAACAAGTGTGCAAACAACAATATTATTTCCAGATGGAAATTATATCGGTAAATCATCAACATATATCTATATATATATTCACATTGCCTTATTTTCTATGTTTAGAAAATATATGTTATTAACACTGGAAAACGTTTTCCATTTGCTTATTTACAAATCACTACTCTTCCCCAACTATCAGTCCCTGACTGTGAACTAGTATGAGAACAATTCCCTAAGTATAAATCCCGAAGGCCGAAACCAACATCAGATAGACACTTAGAAAACCATTCAATTTACTAATCTCTAGTCAGTTCTAATTTTACTTAACTCTATTTGATTAACTCTGATTGATTAACTCTAATTGGTCAACCTTAATTAATTAACTCTAACTGGTTTTACTTGGTTTGACTAACTCCATTTATTAACTCGACTGACAAATTCCACTCGATTAACTGAACTAATCACTTTGATTAACTCGACAAATTCACTTTGGTTAAATTAACCAATTCACTTAACTAATTCACTTAGTTTAACTTAACTAATTCACTTAACTCCTATCGAATAAACTATATTCGATAACTCCTCTAACTCTATTCGAATAAACTATATTCGATTAACTCATTTACTCTGTTCGAATAAACTATATTCGATTAACTCCTTTTCTCTATTCGAACAAACTATATTCGATTAACTCCTTTTCTTTATTCGAATAAACTATATTCGATAACTCCTTCGATTTAACTAATATTCTATAACTCACTTCGATTAACTAATAATCGAGAACTCCTTTGAATAACTAAATTCGATTAACTCCTTTCGAATACCATATTCGATTTACTTTATTCACTTTATAAAGATTTCCTTTTTAACAACGTTTTATTCATTTGAAAATATTTACTTTTAAATAATGGTTCTACACTTCAAAAATGATTTCCTTTTTATAACGTTTCCTTTTCAATTCTATTTGTAAATGGTTTACAAATATTTCCTTCTCAAATTTATTCTTAAAATATTCTAACTCCTTAAATTCTCTTAAAAATTCGCCATAACCTCCTTTGTAACGGGAGCATCGAGAAAATCCCCAAACCCGCCACATAGGCCTTTCCATTCAAAAAGAAAATGGTTTGTAATTATTTCTTTTTTTGAATATCTCCTATTTATAAATATTCCAATTTATAAACATTTCTTATTTATAAATATTCCACTTTATAAATATCTCTTATTTACAAATATTCCAATTTATAAATATTCTATTTTTCAATATCACTTTGAAAATCTCCTTTTCCCCTTTCGATATTTTATGGTACTTAACACATCAAATCACGATGACCAATCTCATTCAAACGCATATAATTAACCACAGGTTTTAACTACATCATATATCATAATATACGAAAAACAATAAAATAACTGTTGAGGAATCCAGTCGGATTCCTCCAACCTGTTTCCCTGCATCCACAGATGTTACACAATATGATTATCATCACTTTCTGTTCAATATAAATTATTCTGATAGCAGAATCAATATATAAATATTTAACGGTTTATATATATAAATATATATTTATATATATATATAAATAAAATTTCGACTAACTGACTAGCAGTTCAAGCAATCAACCAACACACAGCAATCAATAGATGATTAACAGTTCTAAAAATACATTATAAAAATAGAACTATACAGAGTTGGTGAGTTTTACTCACATTTGCGCTTTAGCCGTTAAATAACGGTTTGCGTTATTTGATTCAGTCGAACAATTTATTTCGCCATAAATTGTAACGAGCTCGGATTCACTCCCGGTCAGTCTCATTGTGTTGCTCCCGTCCATACGATCCCAACGCAACTTACGGTTCTCGATTCTAACCTCGTATGGATGAGATATATAATTTACAAGTTATAGACATTGTTTTGAATTAAAATAAACTTAAATAATGAAACTCTTTTGGGCCTTAACCTTTATACATCGGCCCACCACTTCTTTGAAAACCCGATCGCCTGAGCCTTATCCCCCAAATTCAATCTTGCCGAACTCCTCCAGCATTCCTCCACCATTTCAACCAATCTAAGCCATCTCAATCCTTCATGAATCCAAGAACTGAAAGTACCATCATCATTCTCACCAAAATCTCTACAATCCTATGCCATCATCACGTGACTCGCACCCCCGAACGGAAATGCGTCGTCGAACTCCAGTTCAGCAGACCGACGTCTTTTTCAACGCAAATACCTCAATCTTTGCAAGCTCAAGCCCCTCACTCTCCTCAATCCCCTTATGAACTTCGTTTCGCAAATCGAAGTATAAAATCCTCACAAAACCCAACCCTAGGCTAACGCTGCTTATTTCCAGCGACACAAATGGTGATCGAACCCCTCACTACTCACCTCAGATCGAAGAGCAAGCTTTGGCGATCTCAGATATACTCACTTTGTAATTTACGGGATTTGTTTTGAATTTATTTTGATTTTCTTCTTTGGAACTTTTACTGGAGATAAGAAAATGGATGCGGCGCGATTCTTTTTGGTCTGTTGACTTGGGAATGGTTTTTTTCTAGGTTTAGGAAGTTAGTGTGGTACTTATAGGAGAAATTTTATTATTTAAATATTGATTATTTTATTTATTTATAATCAATATTTACTTTCGTTTGTTTGTTAAAAATTCATACGACCACATATAATACCCAGAAATCACCAAACTGGACATGTAGCTAGAGTTCGACATTGCGGACCCAACGAAACTGGTTTTGTCGAATTCCGACTCCGTTTGCTCATACAGCGTATTTTTAACCGTAAAAATACTGACTGTTTCTCACTCTAAAAATCCGTACGACCACACAGTGACTCTAAAAATCACGGAAACTGACATCTAGCAACTATTTGACATTGCGGATCCAACAAAATTAGTTTCGTCGAATTCCGACTTCGTTTGCAAAAGTGGCTATTTTTAAAGCTCTGGATAGACTATTTAAATATATAAATATATTTAAATATAATTAAATTAAATATTAATAAATTAATATTGTTGTCTATCTTCCCATATGATATCGTACCACTCCAGAATATCATATCAGAATTTACAGTTTGATATTTCAAATTTTAGATTTATCGATATTCAATTTATATCGAAAATCCTTTTATAACGTAAATAAAGCGGTGCAAATTATAAAGCAATTCCACAACGACTTTTCGGAAATTTGATTTGGACGTAAATCAAAATCTACACGACGAAATCTCGATCATTCTCTTCCACTAGAAAGATATACGCCACCAGCTCCACACGTTTCTTGTTTCACAGAAATCCGGCTTGAAACGAATCATGTACATTCAGTTGAAGTTCGAATCGCCAATTTACGAACTACAGCGCCATTTCAAGCTCGATTTTAATTATATTATAATTCTACGTTCAAATTGACGTCGATTGAATATATTCGTCGATATAATTCAACTCTAAGCTGAATTAAATCTAAGGGACGACCCCGTTCACAGAATATTGTGATTTCCAATATTTTTGATTATTTCTGAATTAAATATATTATTTGATTATTTAATTTAATTAAATATTCCATATTATTTAATTAAACCTCTATTTAATTCACTACATCACGATATATATAATTAAATTAATTAATTATAATACCCCTGACAATGCGGGTCATTACATTCTTCCCCACTTAAAATAATTTCGTCCTCGAAATTGCTAAGTTAGAGGACGACCCTATCTATTGGAATTCCTAAGATTTGTTTACCCCTTATTTCTGATTTCAATCGAACCAACTAATATCAACTAAAATATTTATTCATTCCGACTAACTAAAATTTTCAAAAATTCTGAATTTTCTAACACTTTAAATTTTCGTAAAATTTTGCCATACACTCCTTTGTACAGCCCTATCGGTAAAACCACAACTCGCCTCTCTAGGCCATCTCTAACCCAAAAGAAAATCAAACAGCCAAGCGGCTTGCCAATTCGGCTCATAAATCTCATGCTTATATCAAATATAAACTTGTACCTTTTTGTCGGGTATATCAACTCTATCACTTGTATCTGTTACCAATTCAACCTATACTCATGTTATCTTAATCAAACTCCTCAGCTCCAACACTTGGTTTTATTCAATTCAAATGCCATTCAAACTTCGATATCAGATTTTAAACTCTTAACCCTTCAACTCAATTCCAATCCATATTATCTTCAAATCCATTTCGGTTTTACTTAACTCCACGAGTTACATTTAAATTCTAGAATTTAAATTCCTGGGTTTTTTTCCAAATCAACTTGAAATCATAATAGCGATTCAAAACCTTTGAATTCCTGAACACCTTGTTTTCGCAAACAATTTGAAAACAAAACCTTGGTAGTAATCCGTCACTTATAACTCGAAAATCACACCGATGATACTGCGCAGTCATCATCGGAATTATTTTCCAGCGACCCAAGTGATTTCAATACTATATCATTTCAAAACCCTTACTAAATACATCCATTTTGAAAACATCTCAAAATCTCCCAGGAACTTAAAATTTCCTTATTTTAATTCCAATTCTGATTTAAATTCATATTTAATTCATCTTATTTCATACACTTTACTTATATGATTCTGATTGGTTATATAAAACCATTTCACTTTATAATCTCATTCGATTATAATTACAACCAATATATCTAATATATGATATTATATTACAAATCCATACTGTGTCGGTCCATCGTATTCAAGTATTTATTTACTCCTACCGATACAGTGGGTCAAACTGATCGACCAGAACTCATAAACAACTCAGCCAATGAATCTCCACAATATAAAACCACTTTATATCAAATTACAAATACGCACTCGTATATATACACTCAAACTCAATCTAGGGTATTACTATACCTATATCTACCGAGTCACGCCACAGAGCCAAGGTAATTCTTAACTTAAGCTCTAATACCAACTGTAACGACCCGGATTTTCGGCGACTTTGGTTATCGACATAAACACGATGTCGATAACCAAAACATCGAAAAATCCTAGTAATTAATGAAAGAAATTAGAGGGTGAGGATAGATAAGATAGAAACTTAGAATAGAAGAAGAAGAAGAACACAACATCAGAGTAACACGAACCTCACAGCGGAACGAATAACATATAATATATAACATAACTTTGAAATATAACAGTTATGTATACAATAGCACTTATCAGAGTACATCACTTACAACACAGCGGAAATAAACTATAGCTATATGATCCAGAAGCCTCCTGCTCCAGCTCTTCAAGTATATCTGTAAATCCCGACTACTTGACTGCCCGTACAAATTTAGGCACCCAAGAGTTTAGGGAAAACAACAAAGTAAACTCCGGGTCAGTCATGGGACTGGTGTGAGTAAAATAGTTTAACACAGTTTAACATATATATGATATCTCATAAGACCACGCCGTGAATACGGAACGGGTTTTTCCCTTATGAGAATCCAACATCTTTGACAAGCAATATCATTCTGATATTATAATAATGTCTAAGTACAAATATATATCAATCTAGCAGAAACGCTTTCATCTCACGTTCTACATATATAGTATACAATCAAAATCGCAAGCACGTATTGGATAATGGATTTCCAACTATGACAAGGTATGGAACCACCTTCCGATCAGTGTACTCTAGGAACGATACACTGGAGTTCAACAAGAACATCTTGTAACTCAGCCACACATGACCGACCACTCATTTTGCTTGAGTGTATCGAATGTATGTCACCAACGGTTGGGATCAGCAACTGTTTTCCGTATATATGTATATATATATATATATATGGGACAGCATTGATAGATTTAAGAAACAAATGAATATTCTCTAGATAGGTGATTATACACCCTACTTCGGTGCGACCGACTTAGCCATGCTGCCTGCCCGATTTCTGTCATTTACCGGTTGATGAGGCTAGAAGCTACGCTTTATCATTACATCAGATTCACTTCGAATGCCACATTGTCAGATCCATCGAAAATCACTAATTGACGTCTACAACAGTACATTACGTGTCAGCTAAAAGAAGTTTCCTTCTCCGCTGCCACTCTTGGTACGGTTGAAGAAATCAATGTACGTGACCTTTCTGGAAATACTCTGTCAGACATCCATCTTCATTCACTTAAAATGTCACATTGTCATACCCGCCAAATCACAAACTGACTTATCCAAAAATAACACGGGTATACAGCTAAGAGAAACGAATTCCTCCGCCACCAAACGTAAATACGTTTGAACAGATCAACTTACGTGATCCATTGGATATACTCTGTCAGACCTTTGTCCATACAAGTTGTCCTGGGACTAGACAAACCGAAGGCACTATTCAGTATATCCATCTTAGTCACCGTTATCTAAGACTTATACAACAGCCCTTGCATTTTACTCCATCTTCTATTTTCTTTGGCATATATGATTCGCAACGCTTATGCCAATACAGAGTGGTTCTCCGGATAATAACCCAACCGGTCTCTCCATATTAACAACGTTAAAATGGTCAAAACTTCGATAATATGTGATTTAACCATCAAAGAAAAACAAGTGTGCAAACAACGATATTATTTCCAGATGGAAATTATATCGATAAATCATCAACATATATCTATATATATATTCACATTGCCTTATTTTCTATGTTTAGAAAATATATGTTATTAACACTGGAAAACGTTTTCCATTTGCTTATTTACAAATCACTACTTTTCCCCAACTATCAGTCCCTGACTGTGAACTAGTATGAGAACAATTCCCTAAGTATAAATCCCGAAGGCCGAAACCAACATCAGATAGACACTTAGAAAACCATTCAATTTACTAATCTCTAGTCAGTTCTAATTTTACTTAACTCTATTTGATTAACTCTGATTGATTAACTCTAACTGGTCAACCTTAATTAATTAACTCTAACTGGTTTTACTTGGTTTGACTAACTCCATTAATTAACTCGACTAACAAATTCCACTCGATTAACTGAACTAATCACTTTGATTAACTCGACAAATTCACTTTGGTTAACTTGACCAATTCACTTAACTAATTCACTTAGTTTAACTTAACTAATTCACTTAACTCCTGTCGAATAAACTATATTCGATAACTCCTCTAACTCTATTCGAATAAACTATATTCGATTAACTCATTTACTCTATTCGAATAAACTATATTCGATTAACTCCTTTTCTCTATTCGAATAAACTATATTCGATTAACTCCTTTTCTCTATTCGAATAAACTATATTCGATAACTCCTTCGATTTAACTAATATTCTATAACTCACTTCGATTAACTAATAATCGATAACTCCTTCGAATAACTAAATTCGATTAACTCCTTTCGAATACCATATTCGATTTACTTTATTCACTTTATAAAGATTTCCTTTTTAACAACGTTTTATTCATTTGAAAAGATTTACTTTTAAATAACGGTTCTACACTTTAAAAATGATTTCATTTTTATAACGTTTCCTTTTCAATTCTATTTGTAAATGGTTTAAAAATATTTCCTTTTCAAATTTATTCTTGAAATATTCTAACTCCTTAAATTCTCTGAAAAATTCGCCATAACCTCCTTTGTAACGGGAGCATCGGGAAAATCCACAAACCCGCCACACAGGCCTTTCCATTCAAAAAGAAAATGGTTTGTAATTATTTCTTTTTTGAATATCTCCTATTTATAAATATTCCAATTTATAAACATTTCTTATTTATAAATATTCCACTTTATAAATATCTCTTATTTATAAATATTCCAATTTATAAATATTCTATTTTTCAATATCACTTTGAAAATCTCCTTTTCCCCTTTCTATATTTTATGGTACTTAACACATCAAATCACGATGACCAATCTCATTCAAACCCATATAATCAACCACAGGTTTTAACTACATCATATATCATAATATATGAAAAACAATAAAATAACTGTTGAGGAATCCATCGGATTCCTCCTACCTGTTTCCCTGTATCCACAGATGTTACACAATATGATTATCATCACTTTCAGTTCAATATAAATTATTCTGATAGCAGAATCAATATATAAATATTTAACGGTTTATATATATACATATATATTTATATATATATATATAAATAAAATTTCCACTAACTGACTAGCAGTTCAAGCAATCAACCAACACACAACAATCAACAGATGATTGACAGTTCTAAAAATACATTATAAAAATAGAACTATACAGAGTTGGTGAGTTTTACTCACATTTGCGCGTTAGCCGTTAAATAACGGTTTGCGTTATTTGATTCAGTCGGACAATTTATTTCGCCATAAATTGTAACGAGCTCGGATTCACTCCCGGTCAGTCTCATTGTGTTGCTCCCGTCCATACGATCCCAACGCAACTTACGGTTCTCGATTCTGATCTCGTATGGATGAGATATATAATTTACAATTTATAGACATTGTTTTGAATTAAAATAAACTTAAATAATGAAACTCTTTTGGGCCTTAACCTTTATACATCGGCCCACCACTTCTTTGAAAACCCGACCGCCTGAGCCTTATCCCCCAAATTCAATCTTGCCGAACTCCTCCAGTATTCCTCCACCATTTCAACCAATCTAAGCCATCTCAATCCTTCATGAATCCAAGAACTGAAAGTACCATCATCATTCTCACCAAAATCTCTACAATCCTATGCCATCATCACGTGACTCGCACCCCCGAACGGAAATGCGTCGTCGAACTCCAGTTCAGCAGACCGACGTCTTTTTCAACGCAAATACCTCAATCTTTGCAAGCTCAAGCCCCTCACTCTCCTCAATCCCCTTATGAACTTCGTTTCGCAAATCGAAGTATAAAATCCTCACAAAACCCAACCCTAGGCTAACGCTGCTTATTTCCAGTGACACAAATGGTGATCGAACCCCTCACTACTCACCTCAGATCGAAGAGCAAGCTTTGGCGATCTCATATATACTCACTTTGTAATTTACGGGATTTGTTTTGAATTTATTTTGAATTTATTTTGATTTTCTTCTTTGGAACTTTTACTGGAGATAAGAAAATGGATGCGGCGCGATTCTTTTTGGTCCGTTGACTTAGGAATGGTTTTTTTCTAGGTTTAGGAAGTTAGTGTGGTACTTATAGGAGAAATTTTATTATTTAAATATTGATTATTTTATTTATTTATAATCAATATTTACTTTCGTTTGTTCGTTAAAAATTCATACGACCACATATAATACCCAAAAATCACCAAACTGGACATGTAGCTAGAGTTCGACATTGCGGACCCAACGAAACTTGTTTTGTCGAATTCCGACTCCGTTTGCTCATACAGCGTATTTTTAACCGTAAAAATACTGACTGTTTCTCACTCTAAAAATCCGTACGACCACACAGTGACTCTAAAAATCACGGAAACTGACATCTAGCAACTATTTGACATTGCGGATCCAACAAAATTAGTTTCGTCGAATTCCGACTTCGTTTGCAAAAGTGGCTATTTTTAAAGCTCTGGATAGACCATTTAAATATATAAATATATTTAAATATAATTAAATATTAATAAATTAATATTGTTGTATATCTTCCCATATGATATCGTACCACTCAAGAATATCATATCAGAATTTACAGTTTGATATTTCAGATTTTAGATTTATCGATATTCAGTTTATATCGAAAATCCTTTTATAACGTAAATAAAGCATTGCAAATTATAAAGGAATTCCACAGCGACTTTTCTAAAATTTGATTTGGACGTAAATCAAAATCTACATGACGAAATCTCGATCTTTCTCTTCTACTAGAAAGATATACTCCACCAGCTCCACACGTTTCTTGTTTCACAGAAATCCAGCTTGAAACGAATCATGTACATTCAGTTGAAGTTCGAATCACCAATTTACGAACTGTAGTGCCATTTCAAGCTCGATTTTAATTATATTATAATTCTACGTTCAAACTAACGTCGATTGAATATATTCGTCAATATAATTTAACTCTAAGCTGAATTAAATCTATGGGACGACCCCGTTCACAGAATATTGTGATTTCCAATATTTTTGATTATTTCTGAATTAGATATATTATTTAATTATTTAATTTAATTAAATATTCCATATTATTTAATTAAACCTCTATTTAATTCACTACATCACGATATATATAATTAAATAAATTAATTATAATACCCCTGACAATGCGGGTCATTACACTTCATCACTCAAGTGTTTCCGCATACTAACCTGTTTAATTATTATGAGGAGGGAGATCAAAACAATAAGTATTGGTGAATGGAAATCACATAAGTTTAAGGAATGTCTATTTACTATACTTGGAAATACAAATTCATTAAATTATGTCTACGCATATTCAACACACAAATATATGTATCAATTCGGTGGAATACTATAAAGTCACTAAAGGCCCACAGGTTTATTTATAAGGGCGGATTCTATTATCACCGAATACCCTACGAGTTGGACTACCATTGGGTAACTTAAGGCCATTATCTAAATTTAATAATGGAAGTATTAAGTGACTATGAGTTCACATGTAATGACAGCAAGATAGTAACAAAGGGGTCTGTCGGTGGAAGGTCATAAATGACGGAGTCGTCTATCTAGCCTATAGGTAATAAGTGTAAATCGAGAGATAGTAAACAGTCACTTATAACCTACAGGCTAGATAGACGACTTCGTCATTTATGACCTTCCCCGGCGGACCCCTTTATTACTATCTTGCTGTCATTACATGTGAACTCCTAGTCACTTAATACTTCCATTAGACATCTGATCCCTTTAACATGTTCTTAAGAACTCTTATTTGCCCATCCCTAGGTATTCCCTCATATAGCCTTAGATAAGAAGCGAACAAATACCAGAGAATGAACTTACTCATACGTCTATTGTTTTACTATGGACCATTTAAAACCTCATAAGATTATAAGAGAAAGACGGACCCAATGACCACTTAAGACCTAATAAGGGCAGGCCAAATGTCTTCATCCCTTTAAAAGAACAGACATTAAAAAAGGCCTAATGTCCTAACCGCTTAATACCCAAGCAACGTAGGTCAGCCACTTAATACCTTTTGGAGATAAACCTACTTCACTCAAATACAGACACACACGAGACATCTCATAGTAAGCCGACCACTTGTAGATGTTGAATTTGTCGGATTGTTCTGACCAAACTTGTACTACAAGTTGGGTTAACTTCACGTCTTTACATAATAATTATAATGGCCAATGGCACTTAGATCTCTCACATTAACCGACTGGCTTGTAGATGTTGGATATGTCGATTGGTTCCGGGAAGGCTTCTACTACATGTTAAGATTAAACTCATGTCTACGTGTCATTAAGACTAATAAAAGCTATTAATACTCACATATAAAAATTTCCAATGAAGACATATATAATTTTAACACATTTAATATGATTTTAATACAAACTTAATATGCATTTGTAATATGTTAATTACGTTTTAAATAGTAATAGACAAAACGTAAATCAAGCGCACGTAAGGAACGCCCTAAACCCTTGAAATGTTAATCCTAACATCAAAATGAGGTTTATAAGTTTATTTCCCTAACTTTATCAACATAGCATAAACATGTGCATTCACATTCAGTCAACAACAAGGAAATAACAACATATACATAAAAGCTTCAACCAAGGTTTAAAATATTATTTCAACAATAAAATAAAGATAAGCTACAATATATCAAATATTTATGTAAATCTCCTTTTTGGTACTACTTCACTTTTTCATATGATATACACACGCATACAAAGACTTAATACTTTAATGATTTGTATATAATACGTTCAAACTATCTATTTTAAAAATAGATGTTTAAACCTATTAAATCTACAATACCCAAGTCTTATGCCTTTGCATACAAATATATATTTTTTGTAAATTTACAAGGAAGTAAATCAGACCATTATCAGAAATTGTACAACACCCAAAGTCTATCTTTTATTACAACAATAACCAAAACCCAATTTACAACAATTGACTAAACATTTCCGCAAATTATAAGGGATTTGGAGGATTTGTTTATATTTTATTTTCGTGAAAATCCAAACCCTTTAGGCATAAAAATCCAAATTTATTCAACGTAATATAGAAAATGGAAAACTGGTATAATTTCCACTCACAAATAAAAAGAGAAGAATAGCGAATTTAGTATGGATTCTGTCGAATCTGGATTAAGCCTTTTGGGTCAGCATACTTCAAGTCCTCGTGTGTGTGTGTGTTTGTATATATATATATATATATATATATATGTATGTATGTATGCATATTCTCGGAGATAAATAACCAGGTGCTCGTTAATGGCGACTTGTGAGATTTTTACCAGCTTTCATCATGCGTGAGTGTCCTCCCCACCTTTCTTTACCTTCCTTTATCTGATTTCTTACAATCGCATTTCTTCACCAACCTTCAACGATACTTTTTCATTGATAATACTCTTGTTTTTCATCTGTTTTCCACAACTAAAGTCAGATCTGAAAATTTTATTTCACCTTCTAACCCTAAATTCCACAAAGTGCCACATCTATTAATCTAGCAGTCGATCTACATGCCAGTTCGATTTACAACTACCCAAGATTACGAATCTTATTAGCTTGAGTATGGATTATCAAGACATTGGTAATTTGGGATTCGGCATTGCCGGCGCAGCAGAGATTCAGTTCCAAGTTATCTAACCGATCTTCCAGAGTTTGAGCTAGTTTACGGTCAGTTTTGTTTTTGGGTAAGACTATTTTGGCTTAGATCTTGGGTTAATGGATTCTGAGTTTTTTAAGCTACCTATTAATGATAGCATTTTTGGGTTTGAAGTCGAGTTTAGATAATATGGTTTCAATACTACTTCATTACATGGTTCCTTCAGATCCAGGTGAAATAGAAATTAATATGTTATTATACTGATTGAAACATATTTTCACAATTTTTTACCCCAAATTGCATATGCCAACACTGTTGTCTGGTTTTGAGTAAGCATAACAAGATAGATGGTATCTTGTTAGAAGTTGGCTCTTTGGATTTGTTCTCAATGTTTATAAGAAATCTACAATTCGTATTATTGTTTTTGGCACTAAGATAGATTCACAAGTGTTTAGGAATCATCAACCAGATTTAGTGTTTGGAAATTTAATATATTTTTGGGATTTCATTAGCAAGAAGTTATTGCTGAATTCAGGGGCTATCTTCTATATTCTGTTTGGTTTCTATTATATGCGTTTTGGATATGGTATAACACAGGGTTGGATGACACCTAGTATTTTAATTTGGGATTTCAACATTACAAAAGTGGTTTTAAATGTATTGGTTAATATATAACTCGACTGTTCTTTGATGAAATTTAGTGAAGCAGTAGGCCTCATCTTATGTGGTGTATTGCTGAAATATTTGATTTGAAGCATGAAAAGGTGTTGTGATATGAACTGCATTTACATAGATTCCATACACAAGTTTTCGAGCTGCCAATCGTTTGAACCACTATTGAGAAATCAATGGAACTCGGTGCTTTGATGTTTAATATCAGTTCAGATTTTATGGAAATTGATGAGGTGTTTTCTGCTTCATAACTTGAAGTATAACAAGATATTTCTAAATTTGAGTCTGGAGTTTCTATATTGGTGTATCTTTTATTTCGAGACGATCAATGGTTGATCTTGCTCAAGAGGAGCTTTAGGCTCGTGTGAGGTGCAGAGTGTTATACTACAGTGGGATGGTAGCCTCATCGTGGGCTGTGTTAGTTTGGTTATATTTTACTTGTATTTTCAGTTTTTTACGTTTTTTGTGTCTGTTGTAATGGTCAGTATGCTAACCTGTCTCTTGTACTTTTTTTAAGTAGATAATAAAATGAACCAATTTTCATATATATATATATACATATATATATATATATATATATATATATATATTCGAAGAACTAAATCTCGCGAAATTGAGGTTGCCAGAGCGACTTACTAGGATGCATACAAGTGCAATTCGTGATGGCGGAGGGGGTGCACTTGCGTCAGAGGCAGGAAACCCACGAAGGTCATTTCGGTCGCCATGAAGAAGAAGTAGGGTTTCGTTGTTTTCTTTTTTGCTTTTTGAATTTTATTGCTACTTTTTTGTTGTAAAGCAATTATTCATTGTAACTCTCGAAAGCTGTGTTTTGGCTTTTCGGATTGTGAACACGTGCATGCTGTATGTACCGCGTGGATCAGTTTTTGGGCTAAAGGCCTAATAGAAAATTTGACCCATTTTCAAAAAAAAATTATGAATTAGATTTAGAATCTGATATATATATATATACACACACACACACACATATTACTTAATTCCAAAATCTAGATAGGAATTTAGATTTAGAAGAGATATAACATGGGTTAGAAGAAGAGAAGAAACCTAACCAATTTCTAGAATTAAGAAAAATGGAAGAAATACAAAGTAGAGACATAGAAGGGAGTGAAATATAGGGTTTTGGGGAGAGGCTCGGGGTCTTTTTACAGTTGCTACTGTGTATGTGGACTGCAGGATTAGTTATATAAAATTTAGATGGTCCGTTTAAGCAAAACTATATAAAAATCCCTAATAAAAAAAACCTTCCCCACCCCTCATCCTTATGGGTGGTCGATACCCCCCTTAAGACGTAGGTTGACCCCCCTTAGGGTCGAACTCCAAGAAATTAATTCTCCTGGTCGTTTACCGTATTTATTTAATAGTGATTAATGTGATTATTTATATTCCATTTCTTTTTATTCTTGTTCCCTCTTGTATATATATTTACACACAAATTCAAACCCTCAAGGAATGTTTCATTATGCTAATCAATATATGATTTATTTTAGATTTGTATTCATTCAGCTTGAATTTCAAATCTTATGTGTATACAATTTACGTATAACTTGTTTTATTAATAGCTTCTTTATACGGACTCCGTTTTCAGTAAATAAAATATGAAAAATGGACCAGAATCTTGCCAGCATACAATGATAATATTTTTGAGTCCTAATTCATAATTGCTTAAATTTTTTATTTTCAGCCCTAAATATTTTAATTAATTTATTATTATTTATATTTAATTTAACTATTTATGGTATATTTTACGAGGTGTTATATTCTCCCCCGTTAAAAGAGATTTCATCCCGAAATCTTTCCAAAGGGGTGAATAACACAAATCGCTCTAACAAACATGTTATACACACAAGTATTTATAAACTTCCATAAAATATCCATTACGATGTGATTATGCACTATAGACTTCATAAAGTGATCTCAGTCCTAGCATGAAAGTGTAACATGTAATTTTGTATGTATGAAAAACACCATGACATGCATATAATTCCTACATGAGTGCGCGGTGCATTTGTGTTGTAGACAAGTTCTACCACCCAATCTAGAAACCACAATGCAACCATATATTCCTAGGATTTCGAGAAAGGCTACAAATTTAAAATTTTCTTGCATTCAATCGAATTTTCTCCACTCGAACCAATCTATCTAAATGTTGCAGAGCCTTGTAATCCCATTCTCCATAATACCTATGGTGATACGAGACACAAAGAATTTCGTCTTTGTCCCCATTTCTTGATTAGACCCTACCAAATTTTGCCATAGTTTGAAGGTATCTTATCAAATATAAAGGTATAAAATGTCATGGGATCCTATTAACAAAATATATTTCATTTCTCTAATATTGGGAAATCCCAAAATATAATGCCAACTTTCTAACCTCCACAAGCTGCCTAACCAAATTAGACTTTTTTGCAAAGTATAATCATAAATTTGGTTCAAGTAAAATTTATTGATGATTTTCCACCAACACTTTAGTGATTCACATGCCGTCCTTGAAATACTTCAAGAGTGTAATCCCAACCATCAAAAATACTATACTAATTCTAAAGATAGATATTATTCCTATTTTCTAAGAGATTCTAGATGCAAACTTTTTCTGTCGTACTTAAATCTCTGGCTATTTCTTTAGTTTTACTTCCGGTCTTCAAATGAGATGTGACCCGCAAATTCAATAATTTTCTAAACCGAATTTTCTAAATCTAACTAACAAATGTCCTAACCCATACTAATAACTAAAATATTTTTCCTATGCTCCAATTTGCTAGAATTTAAAATCTCAATAAAGATCTTTTGCTATAATTTTCATAAATCCACCAAAACAATAATGTTGACATATTTGAAATTATAAGGAATGAGTATTGTTTTATTTTAAATGGATAGTGTAATCAATGTGAAAACACATAAAATTACACATCATACCCTTTACTTCTGTATATTCCTTACAATTTCAAATATAGTCTTTTTATGAAAATTAACAAAAGGGCTAATTTAAAAAAAATCAAAAAAATATCCTTAAACAAACCAAAACACATTCATACTCAAACAAAAAAGGCTAATATATGCAAATTTCATATTTAAGCCTATTATTTGATCTCATGCCTTAAATTCTTATTCTTGCGAATAGCATTTTTTAAAGCTAAACTTCTTCACTCAATATTCCAAAACCTTGAGTTCAAGATATTCCTCACCACGGGATAAAAATTTGATTCCCTTATTATCCTCCAAATTTCAAATGTAATTAACCGCTTGATTCCCTTATTATCCTCCAAATTTCAAATGTAATAAACCGCTAGCCTAGGCATCCCCATAAAATTCTCTTACTCACAATAAATTTATTAAGTGGGTTTGAATCTCAAATCACATAAGTATAAATAGGAATACATTATTTTCATCACTTTATATCATCTTCCAATCATCACAGGAGACTACTAGCAATTAAAATCTTAAAGTCATAAAAAAGAAAATATTTTGTTCACTTATACCAAATGATAAAAATGGTATTGATGTCTTAATCCTTTATTCTAAGCTTAACATACCATCCCAATACTTTTTATTCTCCTCAATTTTCCATTTTCGTTTCTCTCAAAAATGTGGTCCATCCATAATCTTAATTAATATCCATAACAGTCGAATTCTGGACCATTTAACAAATCCTTACTCAATTTCTTTAACCTCTTTAAGAATGTATTAGTTTCTCTAAATTAAAACATTTTTCGATTTCTTTCATTCATTTCCTCAAATTAAACTTTCTTTAAACCAATCCCTATATTTTCTCTTTTTAATTACAAATTTTTGCATGCTAAATTTGTAATTAATATCCATAAATACTAAATTCAAAAATCATAAACTACGCTATACCTATATTTATATATTGCTAATTGCTAGATACATTCATAATCATACTAATTTCTAAGCTAAACTATCCAGGGAAATCTAGTTTACAACCATCCCTTGGTTCTGGAAATCCTCAACTTCACCAACTTTTCTAATATAAACCTTTTGGACTGACACTAAAATTTCCAGATTAGGTTGTACAACTTATTCTTACTTAGTCCTAGAACCTAATTCTGACTCACCTAATTTACTACCTTTATTTACCCCAGAGTTATTTCCTTTTTATAAAGTAAAATTTTAGTAGTTACACGAATAAGTATATTTTTCAAGCCATTATTTGTGTCATTATTATTATTCAAACTTGCATAAGCTCAAAGTTAGGTGTTTAATGTTTCATAAAAACTTGAAAGATCAAAGTTTTTTTTTGCATTTTCCTCTAAAATATAAATCTTTGTGAAGAGTTCAAACTTACAGAACTAAATATCAATGCATGCTTTGTTTCAAAAAAACTTCTTTATTAAGAATTCCATTTATTTCAAATGTTACAATAAGGAATTTAAATGCCTCTTTTCAAACTTTTATAGTTTTGAAAGCATTTACTAAATGTTCTAAATTAAGAGTAATATAATTTTTCTTTTTAACACTTATACTTATTAATGTTTTGAATATCATCCGTTAACAGTTTTTAAGAATGATAAACAGTTTAAGGTTTTATACAAAGACTTTACAATGGATAGTAAAACAAATGTTTATTCTATTTTTGAAAATAGAATCTTATTTAAATATCCAAAATGGAATTAGATGACAATTAAGTCTCCTGAAATGTCTAGTGACATTTATTGCTATATTTTCAAAATATGTTACTTCTCAAAAATATGTTTTGAAACATTATTCAAGGACCGTTTAAGCACGTTTTACCATTAAAGCTTGATAACTTCTTTATATATATTAGAAATTTTATTACCATGTGTATTTCAAACCTCATACTAATCTATGATTTGAATTTTGAAAGACTTTTATTACCCATGATGCTATGCAATTAATGCCCGTTATAACCCCGCTATATCCTGTAGCACATTACCACCGCTACGCCTTTCCTCAAATAGTCTCTGATGTAGCCTTTCTGCTTTAAGCCCCGTTATATCCCGCTATATCCCGTTATTTCCGCTATATTTCGCTATTCCCGCTATAACTCTGATGAAAGAAATGAACTCAAAAATGAAATTTACGCATTATTAAAATTATGAAATTAGGTTTTTTAATTGAGTTCTTTAATATATATTTTCAAAAAAAAATCCTAATATTCTATTAAATTTAATTTATTTAAACGAATGTTTATGTTTATTTATCGATATTTGCACATATTTATATTTAAAATTAAAAATGTACTAATTAAATTAAATAAAGTGCTAGTTTTTCACTTGATTACCTTTATATATTTGTAAAAACATTTTGAAGGAGTTATATATATTATTTTAGGGTCATCCGCTGTATCCTGCTACTTCCTCGCTTTATTCCCGCTATGACTTTTTGGACTTCCACCACATTGGATTCACTAAGCGCTTTAACAGCACAACCATGATGTTTCATTTACGAAAAAACTTAACCATTCATTCTAATTTATTTGCATGTTCAAAGATGCTTTTCAACTATCATTTAATAGCCATAAATTACATAATTTATTTATTTGGATTAATTAATGGAAACTTCTATCCTTTTCTATTACTCCTCGCAGAAAGCTCATTATTAAAAAATGATAGGTGTTCCATTATTTCTCCCTATTCTAGTAATTTCTCTCTTATTTAGAATGAGCATATATACCTTTCCTATTAATCCTATATTTCCTCTTCCATTCAAATAAGTTTCACATTCATAATTATCACTACTACCAAATCTTAAAGGAAAGAACTATATAGATTTATATATTTTACGTAAAACTTAATGTATAAAATATAGACAAAACAAGAAAATCGAAAATTCTTCTTAAAATTAAAATTTTAGAAGCTGTTACATGGAAACTGTATCGCTTTTTAAAGAATTTACATTTCTTTTCTAATTAAAGCCCATGAATGTAAATTCTTGCGGTTATACGTACTATTAACTTTTTTTTTAAGGAATTCATCTTCTGTTTTCTCTAAAAATCGATATTTATAGTTTTTCTAACAAAAGAAATACTAAGCCTTTCAAATTTCTCTAAAACATTAATATTTTCAAAAATCAAATTTCCAATTTCATTCTGAATGGAACTAGTACATAATTTGAGCCCATCAATGAACCACATTTACTTCAAATTTTTGTTTTACAAAATCATTTAGTGGCATGTCAAAAATTATTTTTGTAGGTTTTCAAGCAAGCTTTCTCCTAATTTGGAAAAACATATTTATTCTTATCCTTCAAAATTTCCTATTCTACCTACTCTTTTTTCAACAAAGATTGATATCCACTTTTTCATGGAAATTTGTTTCTTATCTTAACTCCTTTCTTCTATATTCCTATTACTTCATCTTTTAACATTCCTAATGGCATCCCTAGAAATGTACCATATGTCTATTTTAATCACTTAAAGTAATGCTCATTCTTATGGACATTTACTCTCTCATTCTGAGTCTATTATTCATAACTTTGCATAAATGGTCTTAATTACTTGATTAATATTTTCTATTTCTAATATTCTTTCACTTATTGACTGTTTTGTGCTCTTTCAAATTTCGAATTTCCATATTTATTATTACGAAAGTTTATACCATTCAACAAAAGTTATGTTTTCACCTTTCCTTAAGACTCAAGATATTCTTATGTAATGGACATGTTCATCATAGGAAGACAGACCCAACAACACACTTGATGCATTACATTCGACATATAGAAGTACATGCGGAATCGGAAAGACAAATATAGTTGCATTCTGTTTAGGTAGTCAGATAATGAATCTATAAGCATTTAAATATTACCAATATATTGGTTTAGGAGTAAAATTAAGGTTTACATCAGAAACCCCAAAAAGTGACGATTTTGAAAAAGGCACGAGAGACATGATGAATTTTCCAAAAATTACTTGACCTGGTTTAATGCGGAGGTTGCATGGTAAACAAATCAGATCCATCGATAGTTCTAATGGTGGTAGTGTTAGGAATTGCGAATAATACTTATTTTAAGACCTCTTTGGAGTGGGATCCTATGATGGATCCTAGAAAATTTTATCATATGGTCGATAGGTTTCCACAGTAGGAGGAAGCTGCAGCTGATAGAGAGGAAGTTCATGCTGTTATGGATGGAGGATCGTCCGATGAAGGATCAAATAAAAACAAAGGCAAACGAAAAGTTGATAATGGATACGGTCAACAAAAGAGGAAATAATAAGAGCAAAATGATCTCTATATGTATTTGAATGAATCTCTGAAAAGGCTTTTTCTGGATACACGAGGATGCCTGACATATCAGAAACTAATGCAGAGAGAACCAATTGAGTGGGAAAGTGTAACACCCCACTTCCATTAATGTCACTCACAAAGGGAATGCATTAACTTCCATGGAGGTTTTAAGTGAATATAGAACAGAAAAATTACAACAAGACAGATAATAAGTAGTACTTGGAAATCTAAAACTTTATTTTATTGCAGCAGGAATTAAACATGTTTGTTACATCATAAAACCATAAATCAGAGTCAAGTACAATATTCATCTTGATAAAACAAAATACATAATTCCATTACATAAATAGCCATTAAAGAAGATAACAAGCTAGACTTTACTTCAACGGTCCAAGCTTTCCAAAAGAGAGATAAAGAAATCCAATCAAGCTCCACTAGAGCTGGGCCCACCCTGAGGACCTAGAGGGGGGAAAAGATAGAAATGGAGGGGGTCAGACATAAAGTCTGGTGAGTATGATAATTCTAAAAATATTATTATCAAAATAACTAGACTAAGGCATAAGCTGGAAAACAAGGAAATGTCTATGAACTATTGGGTATAGAAGAGAAGATAAAGATAACGTTAAAGGCACACCTAATTACTAACGAATAATTACTACACTACACCACACCAGTCACTCTAAAGGTTGATCCCACTTGCTTCACTTAGAAATTATATAAATAGCTTCGTGTACCCCTAGCTGACTACATAGGTGCCGCCTGCCCCTATCTCCGCTAGGTGTACCCGACTACCCACTTTCGATCGGCTCCCTACTCGTAGATACCCGTGCTGGCCCCACAGTGGGGTGTATCACTCCCCTAAAGTGGCAACCCGATACAACTTGAGAATGCACGGCTTATACCTACACGATGCAACAACGTCGTACCTACCAGCCCGGGTCCACACACGCATATGAAACACGTTGGACTTGCGTTGCCACCGTTACCCCGTTTGGCCTCTTATAGTCAAACCCAGTATGCGTGTCCCGTCCTCGACTTGGGTCAAGCCCACAAAGATACGTTTGGGTTACTGGTTGAAATGGGCCCCCACAAGCTATCCACCTAAGCTTGTCCCCACTAGTATATCCCACTTAACCCTCTTAGTCATATTCATTTACATATGTGTTTGGTTAAGTCTTACTAATCGTATTTCAAATGCCACTAAAGGCAACCTCTAGATTCCTCATGCCACCCAAGGCACCTACTTAACCCCCATGTCCCACCTTACATGTATATCTGATTAAGTATTTCTTAATTCATTCAGGCCATAACCTCATAAAGACCTCTCACATTAGACAGCCATTTATGGCAGCTGGATTTGCCGGGCGGGTCCGGGCAGTCTTACACCATAAACGAGTCTAACCTCGTGTCTTTACAACTGTTATGCTCTAGTTTGGGCCTAGGACCTCTCACATTGGGCTGACATTTGTGGCCACTGGATTTGCCGGGCGGTTCCGGGCAGGTTTACGTCACAAACGAGTCCAACCTCGTGTCCTAAGCATTAATTATCACTTATAATCTTTTACCCCAGTTTTGAATATATCCCTATTCAAATCATTAATTACTTCCAATTTTAATGATGTCCATAATTGACTCAATTATGGCCATCCACTTATGGTATGCAAAATCATATCAATTGCACCCCAATTTCTTAATATTAAATCCTTAATATTACCCCTACCCCACGTTATACGTTCACTTATTCAACGCAAAAATTACGTTAGACTCGAATAGTCTAACTCATAGCACAAAGATAACTTATCACAACATATAGACAAATAAAATAGATCTAATCATAATAGGGGTGAAACTTGCATAAAACTACACATGTCATGGAACTAATGGTGTCAACTTGTTTGGTAAAATGTCACAACTTACATAATATGATCATAACCCAAGTTCGTGTGTAAACTTGCATATGTGGTTTATGCGACATAATGATAGTGTGAACTAGCATCTAACACATAGAACTTACACATGTCATAGCACTATACTAGATCTAAATAGATGTCATGGCATATGTTCATAATCTTTACTAATCAATCTAAACTTGCATACATGATTTGTCATATAGATCAACATAGCCCAAATAATATCAACATTATGATTTGATTAACATGAACTAATTAGCATAGATAATAGCATCATGACTTTATAACATGTATGATTTATCACAACTTAGCATAGAAAATTACAACCTATGCAATATCATCATAACATGATTTACAACATATAGAATATCATCATCACATAACATAGGATTTACAACATATATGGTAGCATAAGGTGTACAGCAACATATATGAAAATTCACATCATTTTCTTATGATCCATATCACATCTTAATCTAATTAGTTTGCTAATAATCTTGTTAAGATCATCATACTCACAATTAGAGAAGAAAGAGAGTCGAATTAGCGCTCCTTTGATGAAGAATCGTTGTTAGGGTTGGGTAGTTCGGATTTGGTTGTTGTTCTTTATCTTTAATTTGATGGCGGCTGCACTAGGTCTCAAAATAACAGCATGACGGCCATGGTCTTTGTTTATTTTCTGATTTAGGGTTTGTGTATTAGGGTCTTTTTATAGAGTTATAAATTAATTTAAGCCGTCGGATGTTCTTAGGTTAATCAAAACCATTCAATTATGATAGGGTGATGAGTCAGCCCTAATGACTCGGCAAGGAGTCAGAATGGACTCAACAACACGGGTCAGCCTGAACCAGAAAGCTGTGCAGGCTCCAACCTCGGCCTGGGCGCACTTGGCAGGTGCGCCAATGTAAATATGTACTGGCGCACTTGTAACACCCCGTATTTTTAATGTAATTAAAAATGTATATATATCCACAGATGGGATTAATATGGTGATGTATAATGAAAATTAATTAATATATGAAAAAAGAAAAGAAAAGATTAGTTGCATGCGATGTAAATATGTTGCATGCACTGATTTGCAAACATAATGCATTAACATTAAAAGAAAAAAATTCATACATTGGTTTAATTTAAATATTGTAACTAACATGAAAAAGAGAAGTAAGGAAAGAACAATAATTATCATTGTTCTAAGACTTATTAACAAAAGACTTTGTAGCTCAGTTGGTTAAGGCATTGGATTTGTAACATGGAGGTCTGGGGTTCGAACCCCGGGCAGCATAATTTTTATCTCTGTTTTAAAGAGGGCCAACTGAACATGCAAATATATGTACATATACAAATTCAAAATTTGAAAGGATAAGAACGTACATATAAGGAAATAAAGAAAATATATGTATATACATGAGAATATATATATATATGCAGAAAATATATGCATACGAAAGATAAAATTTAAGATAAGGCTATAGTAAATGAAATATGGCAAGAATTAAATAACGGTGCAACATCGTTTGAATTTTGAAAATAAAATGAAAGTTGTGCGTATATATATACGCGTAAAATGGTCGTTAAAGGAATTGTATACATATAAGAATATTTCAGGTAAATAAACCAGTTAAATAAATTCCAAGAATTCAAAAGTTCGAAATTCAAATTTCTGCGCCAAAACAGCTTGTGGGACCCAATGCTGACTTAGCACTGCATGTACGATAAGATTTGGCTAGATTCATCTGTGAACCTGGACTATTTTCTTAACTAGGTTCAATGCTGACTCAGCGTTGCGTGTACGATAAGGTCTTGAGCAACTATATAAACAACCCTGGTCTTCTTCTCTATTCACAATTCTTCTCTACCCTTATGCTGCAAAGATTCTTAGTAAACATGGCTTCCTCTCCTCCTCTTAATCAAATAATAAATAAAATAATATATATAAAATAAATCAAAACGAGGAGGTGTTGCTCAAAGACTTTCAAAGAGGAGATTGAAGCTAGAATTCAAGTGAAGATTCGAACGACTGCAACGACCGTTTTTCTACGAATCATAGCAACGCCGTCTTTCTGTTCTAATCTAATCTCTGTAAGTCAGTTATTTTTAGATTTGAACGTTTTTCTTTGTTCGTGACATGAAATTAAAGGAATAAAAGAATATGCCAAATCTCTCTCTCTCTCTCTATTCGAATCAGTGCCTACATTCTTGAACCTAATTAAGAACTGTTATGATTCGAGGACAAATAAGACTATGACTATGAGCATTTTCCTATGACTATGAACATTGCCTATGACTTTGGACATTGCCTATGACTATGAACATTGCCTATGACTTTGGACATTGCCTATGACTATGAACATTGCCTATGACTTCGGACTGTGACTATGAGGATTATTTCCTTGACTAAGCCTATGCCTTTGATTAGAAAACATAAACTATTGCCTTTGACATAACAAGGACATCTGTGATTAAACACCTATGATTCATGATTAGGAAAGTGTTGTTTAAGCTTTGTGATTATGAGATTGGGTCTAAACCCGATTATTTATTCTGCCTGTCCTTGGTTTTCTTTGGTTTTAGACCATGGGAATTTACCTATTAAGTTAGGTCTACCCATGTTCTTGAACCTACTCTGTCTATTCTTGGTTTTAGACCTTGGGAATTTACCTATTAAGTTAGGTCTACCCACGTTCTTGAACCTACGTCGTTATTCAAAACCATTTTATGCCAGTTGTTGTATCTATCCTTTTCATAGCAATCTTTGGTTCATTCCCTATTTGCTACGAATCTAGATTTATCTATAATCTAGATTGAAACACGATTGTACGAACGGTGGGAATGCGATTTGGGGCAAAATATGAAATTTACTAAAACGTAGTTTAACTTGGAAATTGGCATAAATTGGGAACATGTATTATGGCATGTTCATAGGAATGCAAATTGGATAAATTTGACATAAATTATAAGATGTGTAATTTGAATCTTGTATTGACGTGTAAATCTAGTATTTACATGAATAGTGAACTAGAGTAATAAGTCTAGTTTGACGTGAATTAGAATGTTAAATCAGAATTGGATTAGCTAATTTGGCTCAATAAGTATATTGGCATAAACTTGAAATTGGCCATAATTGGGAGTAATTGTCAGGATTAGCAAAATCATGGTTAATGACACTTGATTTGGTATAGTTTACATACCAAAAAGCATAAACATGATTTAGAGGGAAAATGGGCCATAAGAATGAATGTTGACAATTTACATTAAAAGGGGAATTAGGAAATAAGTAAATTAGGAATATTTTACTTATAGAATTTGTTCTAAATGAGAAATGTAAACTTAGACAAATTAAAGGTTTGTTAAACGACATCTCTTTTAATGAAACACCAGAAAGTTCTAGGGTGACAGAGAGGATAGTGTCTAGGCTTGAGTTTGGAAAATACAAGTTTCCTGCTCTCCCTGGCTATCCCTAACTGATCCGACGGACGGGATGGTTACTTTCAAAACCTGATTTGAAAACTAATCAAAACCCCTTTTGAACTTAGAAAACACGAATATGCCCAACCCGAGGTTAGACTGAGTTGCGATGTAAACCTGCCCGGAACCAACCGGCACATCCAGTAGTCGCAACAATACCTGTCTAATGTGAGTGGTAGCGGCTTTAATTCATTTAATTAAAGCTAGAACAAGAATGGTAGGGTTAAATTCACTAAGACACTTAACCTATTCAACATGACAACCAGACTGGTGAGTGGGGTTAGGGCCATACAGTTAAGCTAAAATGGGAGGGTTAAGTCCATAGGAACACTTGACCAATTTAAACACAGTTAAGCTAGAATGGGAGGGCTAAGTCCATAGAGACACTTAACCAAACTCAAGGTAGCAAAACGAGACTTGTAGGGGTTAAGTAAAGTTAATACACTTAGCCAAATTAATATGTTAACTAGACTAGAGGTTGGGGTTAAGTAAAATCTAATACACTTAGCCAATTTGATATGTTAGCTGGGCTAGACCGTAGGGTTAAGTAAACTTGAACACTTAACCATCAGGTTGTGATAAAGGAATGGGGTTAAGTCTAGAACATGAAGGGATAATACTTGACCATTAATAATAACATGTTAGTTAAAACAGACGGGCAAGGTTAAGTTAAAAAGGAACACTTGACCAACGCAGAGTGAATGGGTAGGGTTAAGTAATAAATACTTAACCAATACAACTTGGTTTGTGGTAGGGTTAAGTTAACATGAGTTATTGACAACACTTAACCAGTTTAACGGGATAAATAAGGAGGGTTAAGTTAGCTTGAATTGACTATGACACTTAACCAATCCAAATTGACGGGAAAGGGAACTAAGTAGAAAACCTTAGTTAAGAAAACAACGATTCTAGAAACTAAGTGGTAAATCTTAGTTAGTAAAACTAAGTAGTAATTCTTAGTATAACACGGGAAGGAGTGAATGTCCGTCTGAATAGAAAGAAGGCTCCAACGAATTGGGTTACGAAGCCCGAGGCTTCGAGGGGACATGAGGGTACTCTTGGTATCCCTCTGTGAGGCTGCAGATGATCCGCCTGGGCCCACAGAGGTTAAGGTCTGCGTAGAAGAACCAGGGATATGCCTTGGTTGCAATTCATGGCAACCTAAAGACTAGGATGGACCGGCGTGATTCGGCGAGAGAACGGTAGCCCTGTGATAGCAACTCGTCGTCTACCATCCATCTTCAGTCAATCGAGATACGTGAAGCGGAAAGGCGGAGAACTCCAAAAGACCATATACTTGCTATCTAGTTATGGGTGAGGATGGCCATAGGATAGTGGGGCACCGGGGGCCGGCGTATAGTTCTCATTTTACAAGGTGTGCCTTTCATTAGTTGAGGGAGGGGTCAAGTGGGACCATAGCCACTGAAATAAAAACAGACCTTAGCATCTGCATCGGCAGATATCTGAAAGCTCCCGACCGAGTTCTGTATTCCTTGACTTGCCCTGACACAGGACTCGGACCGCACATTACAAGACATGTGCATCTAGACAAGCGATAACGATTCGCGATACATGCGTGGGGAAATATAGGAACATATACCACTCTAGGTAGTGTGTCCTAGACTTGGGGGCATTGTTCGACAGGTAGCATAATCCCTAGTTGGACTAGGTGGCATAAATCCTGAATCCGAGAAGCGTTCAGTAGATAGCGTAAACTCTAGTTGAATCTAGAAAGCACTGGATAGAAAACCCTAGATTAGATCTAGGTAATAAATAATAAATGGGTGCTCGAAGGCAATGGAAAATACTGGGATTGGGATCACGTTATCGTTACTAGTTGGGACACTAGTTAGGTGGTGCAGAGATATAGAAACCAGTATAACAAGGAAATAGCGAAGCGGCGAAAGTATTAAAGCGTATCCATTTTATCTTATCTTAGCATATCTTGTGATTACCTTGTCTAATCTTGTTGACCCTATCGTCATGGTGTAATCTTGTATTCAGTTAATTCATGTCGTTTTGTTTTCCATGTTCACATGCTAGAAGTTACTGAACTTACTCAAGCTTTATGTCTGACTCTGTTTTTCTTTCGTCTTCTTTTCTTCCGTTCCCCCCCCCCCAGGTAGTAAAGGAGGGAATAGTTTAGCTCAGGTTAAGTTGGACTGCCACTCTTTCCCAGCTTGAAGATTTGTCGAAGTTTGCTTGGATTCTCTTTTCAGATGTTATGGCTGGCTCTTGCTAAAATCGGGGAATATAAATGTTGTTTTTATGCTTCTTTATTTTGTAAGACAGATGATACTCTGATATTGTAAAGAAACCATTGTACAAACTATTTTATCAATAAAGCAAAGTTTTATTTTCCGCTGTTTAATTTCTGTCTGTCTTGTAATTTATCAGCATCTTTTACCCTAAATGCTCCACAGAACTTAGTGCATTCCCTTTGTGAGTGACACTAACGGATGTGGGGTGTTACACCACTTCCCAAGTGCGCCAGTGCATTTATTTTTTTATTTTTATTTTTTTTCCTTTATTTTGCCACCAAACTTCGTTTGTCCATAACTCTTTCATCCGGTACTCGTTTCCCGCAAACTCGGATTCTATCTCCACTAGAATTCCAAGATGAACACAATGGCGCAACCCAATCCCCATAATTCTCACGTCTGAGATTTATTATTCTTTAATTTAGTTAAGTCGATTATTCAAAAATCCGGGGTGTTACATTCTCCCCTCCTTAAAGGATTTCGTCCCCGAAATCTCAAAGTTAAGGAGAATGTATATCCTACCATCCAAACAACCATCTACTCAACCATCAAACACGGCATCCATTGTCCTTATAAAATTTCTAATGTTGTATGAACATATGCAAGAAGTGTGTGTATATGTTCCTTATCTAATGCAAAATCAGGCGGTCTACTGATTCAGTTGACCTCCTTAATGCAAACCATGCTAGTGCCATGCGTCCATTATGTATGCGAAAGAACCTTATCGATACACATCATTTCTACATGTGTGCACAACCATTCACCAAAATGCAACATCCATATGATGATACAACCATTATTCACTCATTACTTAAAGGGGTCGGCTATTTGGACACAAAATTAGACACAAACTTAGAGACACAATGCCTCAACCGTTGAATCTTTTTGTCTTTATGTGGTGAGGTGTAATTCATGGGGTGATCCAATGGTGGAGATTGGTTGTGTCACCAATTATGTCTAAATTTTGTGTCTCAATAGATTTTCCCTTACTTAAATATGTACACACATTTATATGCAATATGCAATATGAAGTGACTGAGCCGATCTAGTGCCTAATAGTGTGTGTATATGCGTCCACGAGCAACCACTAGCAAACACTTGCATCCACTTTGCATCCATCATACATAACATGTCTCAAACAAATGTTTCAACCATAGGATTATCCTAACTAAAGGTCAAAGATACTAGCGAGAGGACACACTAAAGATAAGATAAGTACAAGCTAAGCGATAAAGGAGAAATTAAAAGACATACCCTCAAAAAGAAAAGGGTACAACGAACGCATCTTTGCTTCTGTCTCCCAAGTAGCGTTTCTCTCATCATCTCCCCATTGCACTTTGACTAGTCTGACCTCTCGATTCCTCAACTTCTTGATCTCCGACCCAAGAATGCATGTAGGAGCTCGTCGAATCGTCGCATCACGCTCTATCTCCACCTCTCTAAGCAAGATCGGCTCTACCACTTCCGCGGTCTCGTGCAAGCACTTCCTCAAATGTGACACATGGAATACGTCGTGTACACCACTAAGTCTCTCAGGCAACTCCACTCTATACGCCATCTGTCCAATCTTTTCCTTAATAGGAAACGGCCCTACGAACCTTGGTGCTAATTTCCCAATGGACCCAAAGCGAACGACGTTTCGTAATGGAGACACTTTGACAAAGACCATGTCCCCAACCTCAAACTCAAGATCTGACCTCCTCTTGTCCGCATAAGATTTCTGTCTATCTTGCGCCGTCTTCATCCTTCTTCGGATCAAATCAGTCTTTTCCGAAGTCTCTCTAATCATATCGGGCCCAAGCAAGATCTTATCTGTAGCTTCCCACCAACATGTAGGCGAACGACACGGCCGTCCGTAAAGAGCTTCGAATGGTGCCATGCCAATGCTAGACTGAAAGCTGTTATTATATGCAAATTCTACCAATGGAAGATGCTCTTCCCATGTACCCCCAAAGTCTAGGATACATAGCCTCAAAAGATCCTTTAGAATACGATTCACCCTCTCGGTTTGGCCGTCCGTCTGAGGATGATATGCGGTGCTCAAACATAACTGAGTCCCTACCGCTTCTTGTAAGCTCTTCCGAAATTCGCTAGTGAAAATAGGATCGCGGTCGCTCACTATGCTAGAAGGAACACCGTGCAAACGAACTATTTCTCGAATGTATACGAAGGCTAACCATGGAGCAGTCCTCTTACTCTTCACAGGAATGAAATGGGCGCTTTTAGTAAGTCTATCTACTATAACCCAAATCCCCGTATTACCCTTCCTTGATCTTGGTAATCCATCCACAAAATCCATCGAGACACTATCCCATTTCCATAGTGGAACCTCCAATGGGTGAAGCAACCCACCGGGTTTCGTTTGCTCCGCTTTTACTTGTTAGCACACCAAGCATCTAGCGACATACTCGGCCACATCCCTCTTCATACCGGCCCAAAAGAAAACTCGCTTCATGTCTTTGTACATCTTGTCCCCGCCGGGATGAATGATCATCTTCGAATGATGTGCTTCGTCAAGAATAGCCTTCCTCAAACCTTCGTCTCGAGGTACACAAAGTCTACTATCCCTACGTAACCAACCCTTATCATCTAGGGTATACCTACGGAGATGGCTCGATGACTCCCCTCCTTTGAGCTTTTCTATTAACTCAACCAACTGTGGGTCGTCTCGCTGTGCCTCACCAATCCGTCCCAAAAGCGTAGGTCTGACCTCCAAGGATGCTAGCAAACCGGGTACAAAGTCAACGGAAGGTCTAAAGTCAAACATCGAAATGAATTCTAAGCTTCGCCGCTCAACAAACAACGGACTCAAGGACAACCTTTTTCTACTTAAGGCGTCTACCACCACGTTACCCTTGCCAGGGGTATATGCTATTTCGATGTCGTAGGACGCTAAGAACTCCATCCACCTTTGCTGTCTTAAATTCAAGTCCTTCTAAGAGAATAAGTATTTTAAAGATTTGTGGTCAGTGAATAATTCGAATTTCTCGCCAAGAAGATAATGGCGCCAAGACTTAAGCACGAAAACAATTGCGGCTACTAACTGATCGAAGAGATCGTCAATCCTCGGCAGTGGGTGTCTGTTCTTCTTAGTAGGCTTATTAAGTTCTCTATAGTCCACACACAGTCTAAGGGACCCATCCGCCTTCGTGGCAAATACTACAGGAGCACCCCACTCCGATATACTACGTCTTATGAACCCCTTCTCAAGCAACTCCTTCACTTGCTTATTGAGTTCCCTCCTTTCATGAGGAGCCATGTGGCGTACTGGCAAAGATACTGGTTTTTCATTATCCACCAGATATATTCGAAAATCTATCTCCCGCTTCGGAGGCAAGCCCTTCACCTCCTCAAACACATCCGAGTATTCTCGGACCACTCTAACAGATCGTAGATTCTCCACAGACGCGTCAAACGATTCTAAATAACTTAGCATAACGGAATTTATGGGATTACAAAAGATTTCGAGAGTGTTTCCAAGGCGAGTCATGAGCCTAACTACTCTCCTTTCACAATCAAGAACGGCCCCATTTCTGGATAACCAATCCATTCCTAAAATTAGCCCATAGCCCGTGAAGCCCAAAACATAAGCATCACATCTAAACTCAACGCTAAATATAGAAATTTTCAAATCCAAACACATCATGGACAAATAAGCTGAGCCCCTAATTGGATTCGAAACAACTAAGGGATCCTCTACTAAACTGGTGTTTAAGTGCAGTGATTCAACTAATGATGTAGAGATAAACGAATGCGATGCACCCGAATCGAATAAGGTACGGACAGGATGATCAAACAGAAAAACTAAGCTTTCAACAGAAATGGTTCTACCTCGTTCTTGCAGCGGTGGGACCGCGAAAGCCTGAACTTGTCCCCTTGCTTGTCCTGCTGCCATAAGAGCCTGCACCTGTCCTCCCGAGGTAGACCCTGCCCTCTGCCCCTTCTTTGGGCAGTCCTTCACTAGATGTCCCGCTTCACCACAGTGAAAACAGCCAGTCTTTTTTTTCTTTCTGCAATCCTTGTTGAGATGGCCTGGTGTCCCACAGTTAAAGCATCTTTTCTTTCCTTTGTCATTATTGTCTTTACCACCCTTCATGTTTTGCTGTTGTGGTTTCTTCTGATCCCCTTTCTTCTCGGGTGCCTTATTAGCATTAGCGCCTTTCTCCTCGTGCATGAGTGCCATGTCTACTAGCTTCTCAAATGTTGCCCCCATAGGGATGTGGGTCATAGCCAACCCTTGCAACGGCTCATTCAAGCCATTAACGAACCTCAGAGCCTTCTTCTCCGCCGTGTTCACTAAGTCCAAGCCAAACCTTGCTAACTAATTAAATTTGTTGACATATTCTTTCACTGATGAGCTTCCTTGCTTCAATGTCAAGAACCTTTCCATGTATAGATTCTCTTCTGCCCTTGAGAGAAACTTTGCCTCAAACCTACGTCTGAAATCCGCCCAAGAATCAACAGGACGCTCCCCATTAGTGACCTCCCACCAAAACGGCCTCTCCCTTCATTAACCAAGCTGCTAATTTGACTTTCCTCCCTTCTTCTACTTCAAAGATTTCTAGCAATTCTTCCACCTCCTTAAGCCAATCTCTAGCTTCCACAAACGTTTCTGACCCTTGAAAAGGTTTTCCACCCATAGCCTTAAATTCCTTGCATGTCTTTGCAAAAGTATCAGCGCGAGGAGGAGGAGGAGGAGGAGCGGGTGCAACTGGTGGTGGAGGAACATTGGCTGGACCTGCAGCGGCCCTAGCTTCTAATAACCTCCTATACCATCCTGGTATCGTTACACCATCCGGAAGGCTAAGATCTTCAGCCATGCTGAAATGAAAAAAAAGGAAAGATTCAAAATGGAGAATTCGAAAGATAAAGATATATGGCTATTGGGGATTATGTTTTTCATAAAAACTTTCCTCTTTAAATTACTCATCAAGACATGTTTTTGAAAACACTTCTTCCAAAAATACTTTAGAAAAATAGTTTTTCTAAAAAATTTATCTGTTCTGGTAACCTTAAGCTCTGATACCACGTGTAACACCCCACTTCCATTAATGTCACTCAAAAAGGGAATGCATTAACTTCCATGGAGGTTTTAAGTGAATATAGAACAGAAAAATTACAACAAGACAGATAATAAGTAGTACTTGGAAATCTAAAACTTTATTTTATTGCAGCGGAAATTAAACATGTTTGTTACATCATAAAACCATAAATCAGAGTCAAGTACAATATCCATCTTGATAAAACAAAATACATAACCCCATTACATAAATAGCCATTAAAGAAGATAACAAGCTAGACTTTACTTCAACGGTCCAAGCTTTCCAAAAGAGAGATAAAGCAATCCAATCAAGCTCCACTAGAGCTGGGCTCACCCTGAGGACCTCGAGGGGGAAAAAGATAGAAATGGAGGGGGTCAGACATAAAGTCTGGCGAGTATGATAATTCTAACAATATTATTATCAAAATAACTAGACTAAGGCATAAGCTGGAAAACAAGGAAATGTCTATGAACTATTGGGTATAGAAGAGCAGATAAAGATAACGTTAAAGGCACACCTAATTACTAACGAATAATTACTACACTGCACCACACCAGTCACTCTAAAGGTTGATCCCACTTGCTTCACTTAGAAATTATATAAATAGCTTCGTGTACTCCTAGCTGACTACATAGGTGCCGCCTGCCCCTATCTCCGCTAGGTGTACCCCACTACCCACTTTCGATCGGCTCCCTACTCGTAGATACCCGTGCTGGCCCCACAGCGGGGTGTATCACTCCCCTAAAGTGGCAACCCGATACAACTTGAGAATGCACGGCTTATACCTACACGATGCAACAACGTCTTACCTACCAGCCCGGGTCCACACACGCATATGAAACCCGTTGGACTTGCGTTGCCACCGCTACCCCGTTTGGCCTCTTATAGTCAAACCCAGTATGTGTGTCCCGTCCTCGACTTGGGTCGAGCCCACAAAGATACGTTTGGGTTACTGGTTGAAAATATGGGCCCCCACAAGCTATCCACCTAAGCTTGTCCCCACTAGTATATCCCACTTAACCCTCTTAGTCATGTTCATTTACATGTGTGTTTGGTTAAGTCTTACTAATCGTATTTCAAATGCAACTAAAGGCAACCACTAGATTCCTCATGCCACCCAAGGCACCTACTTAACCCCCATGTCCCACCTTACATGTATATCTGGTTAAGTATTTCTTAATTCATTCAGGCCATAACCTCATAAAGACCTCTCACATTAGACTGCCATTTATGGCAGCTGGATTTGTCGGGCGGGTCCGGGCAGTCTTACACCATAAACGAGTCTAACCTCGTGTCTTTACAACTGTTATGCTTTAGTTTGGGCCTAGGACCTCTCACATTGGGCTGACATTTGTGACCACTGGATTTGTCGGGCGGTTCCAGGCAGGTTTACGTCACAAACGAGTCCAACCTCGTGTCCTAAGCATTGATTATCACTTATAATCTTTTACCCCAGTTTTGAATATATCCCTATTCAAATCATTAATTACTTCCAATTTTAATGATGTCCATAATTGTTTCAATTATGGCCATCCACTTATGGTATGCAAAATCATATCAATTGCACCCCGATTTCTTAATATTAAATCCTTAATATTACCCCTACCCCACGTTATACGTTCGCTTATTCAACGCAAAATTTACGTTAGACTCGAATAGTCTAACTCATAGCACAAAGATAACTTATCACAACATATAGACAAATAAAATAGATCTAATCATAATAGGGGTAAAACTTGCATAAAACTACACATGTCATGGAACTAAAGGTGTCAACTTGTTTGGTAAAATGTCACAACTTACATAATATGATCATAACCCAAGTTCATGTGTAAACTGGCATATGTGGTTTATGCGACATAATGATGGTGTGAACTAGCATCTAACACATAGAACTCACACATGTCATAGCACAATTCTAGATCTAAATAGATGTCATGGCATATGTTCATAATCTTTACTAATCAATCTAAACTTGCATACATGATTTGTCATATAGATCAACATAGCCCAAATAATATCAACATTTTGATTTGATTAACATGAACTAATTAGCATAGATAATAGCATCATGACTTTATAACATGTATGATTTATCACAACTTAGCATAGAAAATTACAACCTATACAATATCATCATAGCATGATTTACAACATATAGGATATCATCATCACATAACATAGGATTTACAACATATATGATAGCATAAGGTGTACAACAACATATATGAAAATTCACATCATTTTCTTATGATCCATATCACATCTTAATCTAATTAGTTTGCTAATAATCTTGTTAAGATCATCATACTCATAATTAGAGAAGAAAGAGAGTCGAATTAGCGCTCCTTTAATGAAGAATCGCTGTTAGGGTTGGGTAGTTCGGATTTGGTTGTTGTTCTTTATCTTTAATTTGATGGCGGCTGCACTAGGTCTCAAAATAACAGCATGACGGCCATGGTCTTTGTTTATTTTCTGATTTAGGGTTTGTGTATTAAGGTCTTTTATAGAGTTATAAATTAATTTAAGCCGTCGGATGTTCTTAGGGTTAATCAAAACCATTCAATTATGATAGGGTGATGAGTCAGCCCTAATGACTCAGCAAGGAGTCAGAATGGACTCAACAACACCTGTCAGCCTGAACCAGAAAGCTGTGCATGCTCCAGCCTCGGCCTGGGCGCACTTGGCAGGTGCGCCAGTGTAAATATGTACTGGCGCACTTCCCAAGTGCGCCAGTGCATTTTTTTTATTTATTTTTTTTCCTTTATTTTGCCACCAAACTTCGTTCGTCCATAACTCTTTCATCCGGTACTCGTTTCCCGCAAACTCGGATTCTATCTCCACTAGAATTCCAAGACGAACACAATGGCGCAACCCAATCCCCATAATTCTCACGTCTGAGATTTATTATTCTTTAATTTAGTTAAGTCGATTATTCAAAAATCCGGGGTGTTACAGAAAGAACTTCTGGAAAACACGACATACTCCATGAGTTGGACAAGCATAACACCGATGATCGTAGGCATTTAAAAGGCTTGGTTGAGTAGCATGCGCCGAGTGGTCAAATTCTACAGTACTTCGAGAGTCATATTGTGGTGATGGAATGTGAGCGACCGTCGTCCACACCAAATTAAAGCAAGGCCAGATCAAGGTCAAAAATTACAATCTCCTAAATGGGATGATGTGAACTTAAATAAATAATAAACCCCCATAACGAAAAGACTAAGTCCCTTACATGTGTATGGAACTGGAATTTGGTCTCAGGGCATTCACTGAGACTATAAATGGTCATGTTTGAAGAGGCACCTATTAGTTTTTTGGTTTTCTTGACAATAAATAACCCAGGCAATGGATACTCCACATTAAGAGATGCACAAAAGACCATCATTGCCCCTACGGGAGTGACAAGGTGACAACCGTCAGGTGCGAGTCTCTTTCGCTAAAGAGCGGCTGGATGAACTCGTACAACATGAATCAAAACCAATCCTTGACCGGAGAGTCAAAGCCAAAGAATTAACGTAAGTGGCTTCGTACGAGAGTAAAAAATCGGATTGCATCCCTTAGATAATCAGACTTTCTCAACCGAAAAGTCCATAATAGGGAATTAACACAAGTTTTCGGCTGTAAAGTCGAGATCGAAGAATTAACGCAAGTCGCTATGCACGAGAGCGACAAGATCGACTTGCTCCCCTCGTATCAAAGTTGCTGACAGAAAGCTGGGACTGAAGAAAGAAGAAAGTGTGAGAGTGGAATTAATCATGGTTATTAAGTATGTATTGTACTTAGTAAGAGTCCAAAGAGATTATCATCAATCTATATAGATCATGCCATTGCAAATTTATCCCATATAGTACTGGCACCAAAGTGCGACACGTTGCTGGAGAGTGACAAGATCTGACATATCCATTATTAAGCATGGATTATGCTTATCAAGAATCTGGAAAGGCTAATATCGGTTCTAGAGGGTTGTGAGTATCGCAGTTTGTCCCACCAGAGTACTAGAACCGAAGAGCAAAGAGTAGGCCGCTTCGTCGGAGAGCGACGGGATTGACTTTCTCATTGTCTAAGTATGGATTTCGCTTGAGAAGGATCCAAAGAGACCATGGATTGGTTCGGAGAGGCCATGAACTTAGATAATGGTCTAAAGAGACCTTCAATTCAAATAATGGTCTAGGGTGATCGATGGATTCACATAATGACCCAGAGGGATCATGGATTTAAATGTTGGTTATTGACCATCTCAGTTCTGGCAAACGACTCAAAGAGATCACGGATTTTGATTCTGGTTTTACACGGATATAGATTTGAATTACAAGTCGAAGAAATCGTAGGATTTGGTTATCGGCTTTGAACAGTTGCATGATTTAATTAGCTATTGGCTTAGATATTCGCGCACTAATTGTTTCAGAATTGGCTTATACAAAGCATGTCTTCCGTTCGCAAGGTATGCTAGGAGGAGCAAATGTTAACTTGTCTTTATGTAAGGCCATTGCATATTGAAGTGGGATAGATGGACTTATCCATTATCAAGGCAAAAAGCATGGAAATATGGTTAATCGGTCCATTATCAAAGCAAAAAAGCATGGAAATATGGTTAATCGGCTCGGAGCTTAAGTAGGGATAATGATATGAATCTGTGATTAAGCGGATTTACTCAAGTGACATTTATGATTTGGTTGAGTATGGCTTCGATATTACCAAGGCAAGAGATCGATACATATCATCATCTAAAACAAAAGACAGGGATCAAAAAGTCGCAACTCAATTATACAAAAGAAAAAAGAAAAACTTTAACTCAACGGAAATTACGCAGTATCTCAAGAAATCACCTATGCATTTTCAGCATCAAACACCTAAGACTCGGCCTACACCCATCAAGAAACCTGGAAAATGGATCATCACACCATAAGAATGAACACTCATAGGGAACGATGTGAACATCTATAGGCACTGGTGCTGATCTGCCTGATGTGCCCCCACACTCCTAGATAGACGTGTCAAAAGGGTGAGGTAGGGTCATATAAGGGTCAAGTAAAATTTGACCCGACCCTCTAATTACATACAATAGCTTGACCCTTTTTGACTTTCTTGATTAAAGGGTTAACCCATTACAACCCTTATAACACTAATAGTAAATGAAAGTTTTTAAATTTGATTTATTTAATAAAAACAAATGCTAATTTTTTTTTATTTTCTAAATATTCCATAAAATTTTGAACTTTCAAAATTTGAAATTCAAGTGTCGAATTATTCGAATATAAAAGTTAATAAACGAATTATTCGAAATTAATAATTTTTAAAGTTAAAAGGCCAAAATTACGAAACTACCCTTCATGTTAAAAAAAATGAAAAAACAAAATAAATTTTAAAAATTATAGAAAATTACAAAATGAAAAGTAAAAAAAGAATTATTTTAAAATAACGATTTTTAAAGCTAAAATTACGAAAATACCCTTCATTTTGAAAAAAGTTAAAAAAACAAATAAATTTCAAAAAATTCAGAAAATTACGAAATGAAAAGTTAAAAAAGAATTATTTAATAATAATGATTTTTAAAGCTAAAAATGCTAAAATTACGAAAATACTCTTCATTTTGAAAAAAGTGAAAAAACAAATAAATTTCAAAAAATCCAGAAAATTAAGAAATGAAAAGTTAAAAAAGAATTATTTTAAAATAATGATTTTTAAAGCTAAATATGCAAAATTACGAAAATACCCTTCATTTTGAAAAAAGTGAAAAAAACAAATATATTTCAAAAAATCCAGAAAATTACGAAATGAAAAGTTTAAAAAGAATTATTTTAAAATAACAATTTTTAAAGCTAAAATTACGAAAATACCCTTCATTTTGAAAAAAGTGAAAAAAATAAATAAATTTCAAAAAATCCAGAAAATTACAAAATGAAAAGTTAAAAAAGAATTATTTTAAAATAACGATTTCTAAAACTAAAAATGCTAAAATTAAGAAAATACCTTTCATTTTTGAAAAAAGTGAAAAAAATAAATAAATTTCAAAAAATCCAGAAAATTACGTAATAAAAAGTAAAAAAAGAATTATTTGAAAATTATGATTTTTAAAGCTAAATATGCAAAATTACGAAAATAAAAGGTATTTCATTTAGTAATTTTAGCCACACTTGTAATAAATTTCACTTTTTCCAAAAAAAGGGTATTTTCGTAATTTTAGCATTTTTTGTTTTAAAAATCATTATTTTAAAATAATTCATTTTTTATTTTTCGTTTCGTAATTTTCTGGATTTTTTGAAATTTTTTTCACTTTTTAAAAAAATGAAGGGTATTTTCGTAATTTTAGCTTTAAAAATCGTTAATTTAAAATAATTCTTTTATCACTTTTCATTTCGTAATTTTCTGGATTTTTTGAAATTTATTTGTTTTTTCCACTTTTTTTAAAATGAAGGGTATTTTCGTAATTTTAGCATTTTTAGCTTTAAAAATCGTAATTTCCGAATAATTCTTTTTTTACTTTTCATTTCGTAATTTTCTAGATTTTTTGAAATTTATTTATTTTTTTCACTTTTTTCAAAATGAAGGGTATTTTCGTAATTTTATCGTTTTTAGCTTTAAAAATCGTTATTATAAAATAATTCTTTTTTAACTTTTCATTTCGTAATTTTCTGAATTTTTTGAAATTTATTTGTTTTTTTCCACTTTTTTCAAAATGAAGTATATTTTCGTAATTTTATCAAATTTAGCTTTAAAAATCGTTATTTTAAAATAATTCTATTTTTACTTTCAATTTCGTAATTTTCTGGATTTTCTGAAATTTTTTCATTTTTTTCACTTTTTCTAATATGAAGGGCATTTTCGTAATTTTGGTCTTTTTAGCTTTAAAAATCATTATTTTCGAATACTTAATTTTTTAATTCTTGTTTCATAATTTTCTGGATTTTTTGAAATTTTTTATTCTTTTTTTCACTTTTTCCAAAATAAAATGTATTTTCGTAATTTTAAGATTTTTACATTTAAAATCGTTATTTTAAAGTATTACTTTTTTACTATTTGGGTAAGTTGGTTATCTATTTGTAACCCTTTTAAAAAAGGGTCAACCCTTTATGATTCATTTAATAAAAAATTATAAAAGGGTTGACCCAATAGGGTTGTAATTAGGGTAAAATGGATTGGATAAAAGGGTAGGGTCATATTTTGACAGTTTTACTCCTAGAGATGCTCAACCTGGTCATAAGGCATTTTAGGCGAAATTTGAGGCAGGTCCAAGGTTGCCTTCGTTTCTAAATATAGGATTTTCTATGTAGAGAAAGGAAGCTTCTTGTTTTTTTTGAAAACCAGACTCTACAATTTAATTTCTTAAGATAAAATGGATTGTAACTGCAATTTCTTTACACAATAAATAGAAAAGAATTTATTAGTGTACATAGGCTAGACCATTGTAAATCATACATCCTATTCCTGATTTACGCATTTTCCCTTCTCTTTCAACCCACCCTTCAAAGCATCATGCGCAGAAACAAATTATTGTTCTTTTGTTGCAATGGCAGCGATTATAGACAAAATATTAAATCCAATATACCCAACATAAATCTACAGTAGGCGTTCAGTCACCGGTAACTGGTTTGAGCATACAGCAACAGGACGGTAGTGAGTGCACTATGATGAGACGTCAGGCCTAACTTGTAGTTGAAGTCTACCCAGAACCGCCCGACAAATCCAGCATCTACAAGTGGTAGGCCTAATGTGAGATATCTGGTGTGCATAATATATATATATATATATATATATATATATATATGTATGTATGTATATGTATTGTGTGTATAGCATAGGCATGCCTTGGGAAAAGGGTATTAAGTGGCTTATCTATCTCTTATTGGGTATCAAGTAGTTAGGACTAGATTCGTTCCTAAGGTTTACTCCTTGGTTCAGAACCCAAGTCATTGGGCCCGCCTTTCGAGAGTTAAATGATTGTTAGGTCCGCATGTTTTCCTATAACGGTTTAAACGGTCCTGGTAGACTATAATGTTGTGTAGGGTGGTTCTCCAAGTAATTTCCGCTTCTTATCTAGGGGCTAGTGAGGGCTGACCTAGGGACGGAATATATATGGCCAAAGGAACCATAGTTTAAGGGAAGTATTAAGTAGCTAGGAGTACACTCGTAGGATCAACTACATAGTAACAAGAGGGATCGCCAGTGGGGTTCTTCTAAAATGAAGCTTTGTTCCTGACCCAAAGTCTAGTAGTAAGTAGCCGTTACTATTTCTTGTCCTACAGAGGGATATTACTTATATAGGTAAATGACAAAAGGTTATAACGGGGTATTAAGTGGTTTTTGGTCTGCTACTGGGTATTAAGTGACTGTGTAGGGATGTCCGCCATGAGTAAATAATAGATATGGTAGTAAGTGATCATAAGGATGCCCTCCCTCAGATTAAGATTAGTTCGTGGGGGGTATTAAGTGACTTCTAGGACGTCCGCCTCATTTGCTTTCATTTATTGTGTGTATGTTTGTATGTTGCAGAGACATAACCTGAAAGGTCTATAACTGCCAAGTATAGGAAATAGCCTTCTTAACTTAACTTTATGTTGTGACCTCCCTCCTCTGAACATCCACGGGTTAGCAGGTGAGACGATTTCTAAGGATGGAGAATGATCTCTTTGAGTAGGATCCTCTTGAAGATATTGTTATAATGGCTATTGATTTACTATTGTTATTGTGTAATTGGGATAATTGAGAAAATGATAGTGATAGTGTGGGATTCTGATATTGCTTTTAGTTGCTCTGTATATCTGTTTTAGTAAATTCTTAAAGGAATCAACGATCTCTTTAGAATGACTCTAAGTTCAGATGGGCCTTTTCTATGATGGAATTTAGGCCCATTCCGGGCGGGGTGTTGCAAAAACGAAAGCAACTAATTTTCTATTTCTTGGGAATTCGTAAAATATTCGTACTTATTCAGAAAATTATAAAATTTAAAATCCAAATCTAAAACAATGTTTCTTGCCTCGTCACAAAATCTCAAGGCAATTAGGCATCATAAGATACAGTTTGTAACAGCCCACATTTTACGTGTCGGAAGATCGTAAAATATTTTTATTTTATTCCCTAAGGGTTGGATCATTCTCATATTTTAATATGTTGCTTATGGGGATGTGAGACATGTCCATAATTTTTTACCAATTTGTTTTTGACCATTTTACCCCTGTCAGTCTTGTACTAGGAATAACTTTTGACTCAGGTCGAATCGGGTGGTGATACCTGTGCCATTGGAAAGGAAATGATCATTGTCTTTCCGTAGATTGGTTACATTAAAGATTTGGTACAGTGGTTTGGGAGGAATCGTTGTTTTAAGGTTTAACAGTCGGTTATCCAGGTTTATAAAGCCATAATGGACTGATTTGGGGAGGCCCGTTAGTGGGTTGGTGGAAGTTATAAATAGGGGGTGAGAGGTATGAAAAATAATTTACTTTCTCCATTCTCTCATTAGGTGGCCTTGTGTTCCTCCTTCCTCTAACACTTTTCCACCATTAAAAACAAGATATAAAGGGAGGAAATCGAAGATCTACACCACTTGAGGCTAGATCTACATCATTTGAGGGGAAAGTTCATCAGATCAAGGGGTTTGGTTCGAATTGCTTGCTGTCCGGAATCTTAATTCATTGATTTTAGCTTGTTTTGGAGAAATGGTGAGTGATTTGCATCTCTCACATGGATTCAATTGAGTGTATGAGCACTTGGTCATGTTTTTCATCAAATTCAAGTGTTTTCTTATAGATCTACACCTTGGTAAGTCCATTTCCATACGAATCACCCTAGGATCTAAGTTAGCATGTTTAAACCGGTAATTCCTATGCTATTTCATACGTTTATGCAAGTTAGATCCGCAATTTAGACCATATGTCCATTTATTATGATTTTGGTGAAATTGTATAATTTTAGTGATAATTGTTATACTCATGATGTTAGTGAGTTCATAACATTCTTGTGGTCGTGTTGGATGAATTAGACGAGTATATTTCATCGGTTGTATCGATTGGCGAAGTTTTGGTCGAAATTGGACTTGAATTGGGATTATCCAGGCTACAGGTCGAGCGCATAATACAACATGTAGTAAAATGTGCAGTACAATAGGGGGTCGGTCGCACGAAGGGGGTCGGTCGAGAAGTGGTTCTGTCGAGCATATATATGGCCGGGTCGAGCAAGCTAACAGGGGGTCGGTCGCACACATGTGGACGGGTCGCACCATGTTTGGGTCAAGCATGACCTGGGGTCGGTCATCAAGGGAGGTCGAACAAGATATGGGTCGAGCATGAATAGGTTGGTCACTAGTTGAGTGGTCGGTCAAAGACAGGTCGGTCGTGCATATGGTGGGCGGATCGGTCATCTGTGGAGGTCGGACCACTTGCAATATGAAGATGAGTCGGTCATGCTATGTGGTGTGGGTCGGTCGAGAGGAGAAGGGATGGTCGGTCGGTCCAACCTGGGTTTGAGAAAAGGTGGTCGGTCCAAGGTGGGGTCGGTCATGGCTTTTGGGTCGGTCGTGTACCCATGTAAAGGTGGTCGGTCAGTACAAGGGTTGGAGCTGACTGGTCGGTCGGCCCGGTGAAGAAGGGGTCGGTCGGTCTTATGGTAAATAGCCTAGTCGGTCGTGATGATTTGGTCGGTTAATGATGACTTGATTGTTGATGTTGAACCTTATACTGATCATTGTTCGGTTCAACGGTGTTATGACTCCAACGAATATCCAGGTGGGAATGTTCGAAGTGATGTGGTGAGTTCATTGATTGGCGTAAAGCAACGAATAAGCAGACAACTCAAAGGCGTTGGGTTATGGATAATGGTTACTCGAGTGGGACTTGAGTTTGTGATTAGTCGCCGGTGTTGACGGCTAGAGATGCGAAGGATGAGAGATTATCGTTATCGTAAGTTCTAGCAGACTCAAAGAAGGGGTAATTTGGGTAGTCGTTAAGGGCCTCGTACTTTGGGCAGTCGTGAAGGGCCTAGTTGTCGAGATTTGAGAAGACAGACATATGAGTCATGATGACGTATGGAGTTTTTGGTAGAACTGGGGTTACTATTAGCCCTTGATTTATGGCAGTCATGATGGGCCATCATACGATGAACGATGGTTTCAAAGTAGGATTGGTGGTGATAGCCAGAGTCAGTCATGGATGTTTGATTGTTTGGTTACTCTGTTTGTACTGTTTCATGTAGATTTTCCAACGTCGAAGTAGATGTGCCTTGGGTGCTTGACTGATATTGGTTTAGGCCTCTGGGGCTTGTGCTTGAGGGATGTTGAATTCGATTAGGATGGTTTACATGAGATATATAATCTGGATGTCATGAGTGCTTTACCATGATTGAATGCATGTTCTGGTTTCCATGGTTGAATTGTTTAATGCAAAGGCTATCATTGTCCGATGTGGGGTAGACAGGAGTTGAGTTCTTCTCTGGTGTTTGGTAGATTGGTTTGTTAATCTACCTATTCTCATATACTTTATTGATGAAGTTTGTAAGTTGTTTTATCACTCACTAAGACTGTTGTCTGACTCAAGGTTTTATGTTTCCTTCTTATTACCTTGGGTTGTTCATCCATTTTTGGATTAGCAGACTGGGTGGCAAGTGACAGGTGATTGCTTAGTGTGGACGATGTAGCTATTCGGAGGCGAGGAGGAGGCCGGAGTACTATCTTTTTACTACATAGTATTTGGATTTCCGCTGTTTGTTATTCTCTGAGTACTGTAGTGAGGCAATTTGTACAAACACTATTGTTGTAACTCAAGTCTATGGGTATTGCGTTCTAATCATTATGAAAGTCTAGTGTTTTATGCTTCACTATTAATACCTGTTGTATATATTCTATTATATATTATCCTTGCTCTGTGAGATTTACGATAGGTTCTGATTGTGTTATCATACCATGATGATCGTCCATGGCTGCCTGGCACGTCTTTGAGCGCATTATTCTTCTTGTTTAGTGCGGTGGCTGTGGGCGGGCGTCACATTTGGTACCAGAACGAGGTTAACGTTTTAGCCAAAGTTCGAAGACGTAATTACGTATGAGAGACGTACTTGTAGATTTCAGTTGGATGCTTGCTATATATATTAGTGCAAATAGTAATAGCGGTAGTATTCCTTTAGCAGTTTTTTTTAAAGTGGCTAATTATTCTAAATTGCAGATTTAGAATGAGTAGACGAGCATCAAGACATGCTACTAGCGAAGCTAATACTGGAGGGAGAAATGGCGGTGAACTATACTACCCAACCATGTTTGAAGCCATGATGGAGGCATTCATGTGAAGGGTGCCCGCTCCAGTGGCAGCTATGATAGATGTAGGTGTTCAGTTGCCTAGGGTTGTGGATTTCGCAAAGCTATGCAAGGGCTTTACATATCTAGGAGTAAAACCATTCAAAGGATCCGAGCCAGCTGAAGAGGTTCAGAGGTGGATGGATTCTTGCATCCGTATTTTTGGAGACTTGAGTTTGGATGATCCAACTAAGAAAAAGGTTGCGTCAAGGCAACTGTAAGACAGGGCCATGGAATAGTGGAATTCAGTTACACTTGAGACTCCAGAGGAAGAGATTTCATGGGAACAATTCCAGGCTAAGTTTGAAGAAAAGTTTATCTCCACAGCTCAGAAATCTGCTCTATTCAAGAAATTTGTGGAATTGAAGCAGAATGTTCGTCTTGTGCTTGACTATATTTCTGACTTTGAAGCCTTGTCCAGATATGCTCGTTCATACATTAATACACCCTATCAGAAGAATGAGAAGTTGGTCATGGGTCTGGATGCCAACATAGGAAGACCGTTGGTGGATCACTTTGATGATTCATTTGAGAAGCTCATGGAAAAAGCTGTTCGCCATGGGAGCTTGTTTCCTAAGGAAGCAAATGTTGTCGCTGCAACCAAGGAAGCTTAGAAACCATAGTAGAGTGGTAATAATAAGAAGAGGAATCAACAATAGAAGAAAGGAAAGGATGGCCAGAAGAAGCCTAAGAGTGAGGTGGTTTACTACAACTGCCAACAGAAAGGCCATTTTGCCAATGAGTGCAAGAATCCGAAGGTTGAGAGGAAGTGTCACAATTGTGGCAAGGCTGGGCATCTCAAGAATGACTGTTCGGAACCAGCTAGAGGGAAGAAGATTATGAAGGCATACACTTTGGAAGTCATGGCTTCTTCTTCGAGAGCTCCTACCACAGAGGAAAAGGGTGTCGTCGTACAAGGTACTCTTTCTTTCCTAGGTGTTTCAGTTCGGGTTTTGTTTGATACTGGAGCATCACATTCATTCAATTGTAATGAACTTGTGTGCCGCTTGGGTTTGGAACCCGAGATTTGTGATAGACCATTGATCGTGAGCCAGTTGGGGGTTCGTCCAGTTTGTGCATGTTGTGTCGTGGTCTAGTGTTGTTGAGTCATGGTTGCTCTTTTGTGTGTGATTGCTTTGTTCTTAACTTCGCTGGGTTTGGGATTATCTTGGGCATGGATTGGCTTAAGAGGTATGTGGCTAAAGTGAATTGCGAAAAGCTAGAGGTGAGGGTCGGTGATGTGGAAGGGCGAAAGGTGTTGTATAGATGTAAGAGCGAAGACGGGGTCTTCGTGAGCTATCCATATTCACTTGTGATTCCACAGGAAGACTTGTCATCTGTGCTAATCGCTAATGAGTATGAGGATGTCTTTGACGAAGTCAAAGGGTTGCCGCCGCATCATGAGATCCAGTTTAGGGTCGATTTGGTCGAGGGTGCTAGACCAATCGTTATGCCTCTTAGGCGGATGATGCCTAAGGAACAGGGAGAGTTAGAGGTGCAGGTTCGTGACCTTTTTGGAAAAGGGTTCGTTCGGAGAAGTGTTTCCGAGTGGGGCGCACCAGTAGTGTTTGCAACCAAGGCAGATGGCTCGTTGAGATTGTGTGTGGACTATCGTGAGCTAAATAAGGTGACCAAGAAGAACAAGTATCCGTTGCTGAGGATTGATGACTTGTTCGATCAGCTTCACGAAGCCAAAGTGTTTTCTCAGATAGATCTGGTAACGAGATTTCACCAGTTAAGGGTGGCAAAGGATAGTGTGCCAAAGACTGCTTTTAGGACACCATTCGGTTTCTTCGAATGGTTAATGATGCCATTCGGGTTGACTAACGCGGCAACATATTTTGTGGATCTTATGAATAGAGTTTTTAGAGATCAATTAAACAAGTTCGTACTTGTGTTCGTGGATGATATTCTGGTTTACTCTCGGAATGAGGAAGAGCACAAGACGCACTTGAGAGTTGTTTTGGAAATCTACGAAAGCATCAGCTGAGAGCTAAGTTTTCGAAGTGTCACTTCTGGAAGAGCGAAGTGAGATTCTTAAGCCATGTTGTTTCTTATAACAGCCCGCATTTTACGTATCGGAAGATCGTAAAATATTTTTATTTTATTCCCTGAGGTTTGGATCATTCTCATCTTTTAGTATGTTGCTTATGGGGATGTGAGACATGTCCATAATTTTTACTGATTTTGTTTGTGACCATTTTTCCCCTGTCAGTCATGTACATGGCATAACTTTTGACTCAGGTCGAATCAGAGGGTGAGACCTATGCTATTGGAAAGGAATTGATGATTGCCTTTCCGTAGAGTGGTTACACTAAAGATTTGGCTCAGCAGTTTGGGGGGAATCGCTGTTTTAAGGTTTTCTATTCATGATTTTGTGCCACAATGGGCTGATTTGAGAAGGCCCAAGTAGTGGGCTGATGGAAACTATAAATAGAGGTTGAGAGGTATGAGAAATAGTTTACTTCCCCATTCTCTCATTAGGTGGCCTTGAGCTCCTTCTTCCTCTAACACCTATCCACCATTAAAAATCAAAATCCAAGGAGAGAAATCATAGATCTACACCATTGGAGGCTAGATCTACATCAACTGAAGCAAGGATTCATCAGATCAAGGGATTTGGTGTGAGGTGCTTGCTGTCCGAATTCTTATTTCATCAATTTTAGCTTGTTTTGGCAAATCGGTGAGTGATTTACATCTCTCACATGGATGCAATGAAGTATATGAATGTTTGATCATGTTTTTCATCATATTTAAGTGTTTTATCATAGATCTATACCTCTATAAGTCCATTTTCACATGAATCACTCTATGATCTATTTTAGCAAGTTTCATTTGATGATTTCAATGTTATTTCATGTGTATATGCAAGTTAGATCTATAGTTTTGTTCATATTTACATTTATGGTGATTTTGGTTGATTTTACATAATTATTGATGAAATGGACAAATTGATGATGTTAGCGGTTTCATAAAATGTTCATGATTGTGTTGAATGGATCGGTTGAGTTGGTTTCGTTGATTGTGTCGATTGGCGGAGTATTGGTCGAAATTGGAGTTGCATAGGAGCAGTTCAGGTTTTGGGTCGCGCACGAGGGGGTCGTTCACACCAGGGATGATTTCTTAGGAAACAAGAGGGTGCAGGTTCGAGCGATCTAGGTGACAGGCAAGCAAACAGGAAATCCTGGAGGGGAGAGGGTTCAGTCGCGAATCCCTGGATGGTTGCTTGGTTCGAGCGAGCTTGGGTGAAGGGTTCAAGCAAGCTTGGTCAAAGTGTTTGAGCGAACGAGCCTATGGGTGAATTAATCTGGTCGGTCACACATGTTTGAAGCATGGATGTATTGTCCAAGTAAAAGTGGTCGGTCGCTCTTGAGTAGAAAAGGGACGGTTGGCTACTAATGGACCGGGTTTGTTCTCGTCTGGGTGGTCGGTCTTTTCCTGGTCGAACAGTCCTAAAGTTGAAATGGAGGATTGATGGGATCGGTCGAGCGAACCTTCAGAGGGATTTATGGGGTCTGTCGGGCGAGCCTATAAGTGGATTGAAGGGTCGGTCGTACTTCCAGGGGTCGGTCATTACTCCCGGGGATCGGTCGGTCGATGAGTTTTTGGCACCGCTTGTAAACGTTGTGGTTGATGGCATAAGTGCTATGGTTGGATTCCTTAGCTAATGATGATGAATGCTATGGACAATATTGATCCTTATATTGATGTTGTTCGGTTCGATTATGATAGTGGCTTCGACGAGAATCCAGAAGGGGATGTTCGAAGTGTTGAATGTGTCCATTGGCTAGTGTAAACCAACGAAGAAAATGGCAACTCAAAGGTCGTGAGTTGGTGGATAATGGTTGCTTGAGAAGGTTGCTTGAGCTATGAAAAGTCATCGGGTTTGATGACTAGAGTTGCGAAGGCTGAGAAGTTATCGTTGTCGTAAGTTCTAGCAGACTCAAAGCAGGGGTACGATGGGGGCACCCAAAAGACCGGTTGTAGGTCGAGTACTGTGGGTATCGTTGAAAGGCCTAGTTGTCAAGGTTGGACCTACATACGTATCGTTGAAAGGTGGGTTACCATTAGCCCTTGACATATGGCAAGGTTGAGCGTCATACGATTAACGACGGTTACAAGGCAAGATTGGCGGTGATAGCCAGAGTCAGTCATGGATGATTGGTTGTTCTGTTTGTACCATCTTATGTAGGTTGTCCAACGTCGAAGGAGATGTTACTTGAGTGCTTCTCTAATATTGGTTTAGGCCTCTGGGGCTTATTCTTGAGGGATGTTGTAACAACCCGTATTTTTTAAATAACATGTTATAACATAAACCAAGGCAGAATTAAATGATAAAATCTGAATCAAGGGAAACGGGCTATGCCATTGCGTTCGTCTCGGAAAAATACGCGAAATAGAGTCCGAATTTTCGAAAATCGGAGTCCGTATGAAGAAGATATGGACGAACGAAGTTAGGCAGAAAAACCGAAAACAAGCAAAAATGCACTGGCGCACTTGTGAAGTGCGCCAGCACAAAAATACATTGGCGCACTTGGGAAGTGCGCCCGTGTCGAGCCAGAAACCTGCACAGCTTTCTGGCTTGACCCTGGCTGGCTTGGTGCACCTGTTTTGGTTCTCTGGTCTGTTCTGCTGGCCTATGACGATTTTTGATGGTTTAGATCTAAACTAGGGTTAATCCTATGGCCTAAACTTCTATAAAAGGACCCTAATACCTAGCCTAAACCATCATAAATCAATCCTACAACTAGATTATGCCAAAATGTTTAATCATGGCCTCCACCCTCTTGTCATAGCCTCCATCTTCATTCATATGAGAGTTCCTAAGCTTGTTTGAGAGTTTCTAAGTTTGATTCAAGACCAAAGTTCAATCTTTCTTCATTAAAACAAGGGTCTTTCTTCATACAAATCATTGGAGCTTATTATTTGGGGGTTTTTAGAGTTGCTAGTGGCTTCGTCTCAATCTTATTTTATTTTATAAGTCTTCATAGCATTGTAAGCCCTATTCTACTCTTAGATTCTAACTATGAAGTTAAATATGACATGTTGCAAGTTTGAGTTTGGGCCTAAGTATGATTTGTGCTTTGATTCTATCATGTTATGCATAGATTTATTCTATGCATGTTTGTAAAGCTATCACCTTGACTTTGTGCATAGAAAGCTATGAGCTTTGATTCTATCATGTTATGCATAGATTTATTCTATGCATGTTTGTAAAGCTATCACCTTGACTTTGTGCATAGAAAGCTATGAGCTTTGATTTGAAATGTTGCATAAAGCAACATAGAAACTCTCATAACCCTTATGTTATCTTGCATATGATGTCATATGCGAATCACTAGCTAACATCCTATGTCATTTATGACCATGTTTCACCTATTTTGTTAAAGTTTGATATCATGCATGTTTTGAGGCTTATAATGTAATATGCAAGTTTATGAACACATTTGCCTCATATGCCACCATGTTTAACTTGTGGCCAAACCTTAACCCCTCATATTCCTTAATATGCTTGTGGCCAAATCACCCTTATGATATTATGCATGCTTGTGGCCAAATCACCCTTATGATATTATGCATGCTTGTGGCCAAATCACCCTTATCCTATTATGCGTGCTTGTGGCCAAATCACCCTTATGCTATTTGATATGTTTGAGGCCAAGTCACCTTTTATGCTATCCTACATGTTGAGGCCATATGCTAGTATGTTGAACCCCTTTTGGCCTCAAATATCACCATGTCTAACTTGTGATAGATTTTGCCATCTTATGCCCACCTTGTCATATTGTTATGTTCCCTCTTTGATCTATTTGCGTTGATGCGAATTTACGTGCGATGGGAATACGTTATGGGTAGTTGGGCAAACTTATATAACATGAAAGCATGACTTGAAAATATGACATGAAAGTTTGACATGTGTTTATGCTTGAAAACATGAACGTGGACATGACATGTAGAAAACATGGAAGTGTCCAACTCGAGGTTGGGTTGAGTTTGTAGCATAAATCTACCCGGAACCGACCGGCTTAACTAGTGGCTACAAACAATAGGACCCAATGTGAGTAGTTGGTCACATCGCACTTAAAACCCGAGGTTAGACTAGGTTGTGGTGTAAAGCTACCCGGACCCGCCCGGCTTAACTAGTAACCACAACAAGGTCTAATGTGAGAGGTTGGGGTGCATTAAGTTAATTAATGCCACATGGTAGGGTTAAGTCATGGACCACTTGAATACTTAACCAATTAAACACGATGTATTGATAGGGTTAAGTCATGGACTGCTTGAATACTTAACCAATTAAACCCGATGTATTGATAGGGTTAAGTCATGAATTACTTGAACACACTTAACCAACTCAATACATGGTTAGGATGGGGTTAACCACACTTAACCCATTTGAAATCCTAGTTGCGTGGTCCTTTTCAGCCGTAACCCACAAGAAGTATCATGGATACCCTGGACTAGGCTAGGGTGGGGCACGATTACTGGACTGATTGTAAGAGACCAAAAGAGACGGCTGAATGGTGCACCGGTTGTTCAGGCGGACCATGGTTGTGCACATTAAGTCCGGAGTTGAACATGGGCACCAGTAGGATTAGACTGTGCGTGCTTGATTTGTGTCTGTGGTTTACACCTTAGGGCAGGATACACCCTAGGATGGACCTTGCACAGTTAACTACATTTCACGATTAAGTCGTATGACACCGATACACGACGAGCTAGGCTTATAGGGAGCCGATCGACTAGACCATGTAGTTGGACCTTGATTTAGGTCATCTCATGATATTGGGCCAGCTTTGGGCTAAGGGATCATTTCTTGTTTATACTTGACATGGATTGGAATACTAGTACACACTTGGTGCAACTTAACCTTGTATATGCGATGCCACACTTGATCTATCTTGTTAACTTTTCACCATGCCAGTTATCATCCTATGTTTCATCTCTGCTTTACATGTCGAGTTAACTTTATTAGTTTTTATACTAATAATAGGTAGGACTTACCAGTCTTTTTGACTGACCCGTTTTTTTCGCCTCTTTTCTTCCGTTTCCCCCTCCCCCAAGGTTTACAGGGTGGGAATACTAGTACCTAGCTGGGATCTTTTGCTGCTTCTCTGGATAGCTCATGTACGGTTTGGACTTGAGCATGCTATGGCTTTATCCTACTTTGGGGATAGTTACTTTATGTTATTTCCAGTTTTCAATTTATGTTTTCTAGACTTTGTTTTGTTGGGAAAATAATGACTCAGTACTTTGATGTAACTTGACTATGGTTTTGAAATGTTAGTTTTTACCCGCTGCTTTATTTACTCTGTTTTTACTTATATGTTCTGTCTTGTGATATCTGCATGCATGTTTACCTCGTTTAACGCCCCTTCAAAGCCAGTGTACTTGCAAGAGTGACCCTGGCGGAGGTGGGGTGTTACAGATGTTGAATTCGATTCGTATGGTTTACATGAGATACATATAATTTGGATGTTATGAGTGCTTACCATGATTGAATGAGTGTTATTGTTTCCATGGATGAATGGTTGAATTGTTTATCGTAAAGGCTATCACTGTCCGATGTAGGGAAGATACGGTTGAGTTCTTCTCTGGTGTTTTGGGTAGATTGGTATGTTTATTTATCCATTTTCGTATACTTTATTGTTGAAGTTTATTAGCTATTTTATCGCTCACTAAAACTTTTGTTTGACTCAAGGTTTTATGTCTCCTCTTATTACCTTGGGTTGTTCATCCAGTTGTGGATGGGCAGACAGAGTAGCAGGTTATAGGTGTTTAGTGAGGACGATGCTGTTATCCGGAGGCGAGTTGGGAGCTGGCGTGCCTGTTTTATTACTATCTAGTATTTTTGTTTTCGTTGTTTGAGTGCTATATGAGGGTTGTAGTGAGGCCTTATGTACAAACTTTGGTATTTGTTTCATAACCTTTCAGGATATTGTGAAAGTTTGAAAAGTTTGCTATATGATGCTTCGTTACTATTACCTGTTGTATATGTTCTATTATAGTCTACCCTTGCGTTGTGGGTTTTACGATAGGTTCCGCTTGTGTTTACCTACTCTGATGATCGTCTATAGCTGTCGTGCACACCTTTCAGCGCATTATTCCTCTTATTAAGTGCAGGGGTTGTGGACGGTCGTCATATTTGGTATCAGAGCTCTAGTTAACGATTTTTAGCCAAAGTTCAAGGACGTAATTACGTATGAGATACGTACTTGTAAATTCCAGTTGGATGCTTACTATGTATATTAGCATATATAGTAGTAACAGTTATATTCTTTAGCAATTTTTCTTGGAAGTGGCTAACTATTCTAAACTGCAGATTTAGAATGAGTAGACGACCATCAAGACACGCTGTTAGGGGAGCTAATACTGGAGGGGGAAGTGGTAGCGAACCAGGCTACCCATCCATGATCGAGGCCATGGCGACAACGATCATGAATAGGGTTCCCGCTCTAGTGGCGGCTACAGTTGATGTTGGAGTCCCAGCGCCTAGAGCTGTAGAATTTGCAAAGCTATGCGAAGACTTTTCATCATTGGGAGGAAAACAGTTCAAGGGCACTGAACCAGTTGAAGAAGTCTAGAGGTGGATGGATACTTGTGTATGAATTTTCAAGGACTTGGGCATTGATGATGCAACCAAGAGGAAGCTTGCATCAAATCAATTAGTGGGCAGAGAAATGGACTGGTGGAACTCTGTCACACTAGAAACGCCTGAAGTGGATATTTCATGGGAGCTGTTTCAAGCCTAGTTTGAAGGGAAGTTTATCTCCACCGTGCAAAAATCGATTCTGTTTAAGAGATTCGTGGAGCTTAAGCAGAATGGTCGCCCAGTTTTTGACTACATTTCTGACTTCAAAACTTTGTCGAAGTATGCTCGTTTATATGTGGATACTCCTTATCAAAAGAACAAGAATTTTGTTTTGGGATTGGATGAATATCTTGGAAATCAGCTTGTAGACCACCTTGATGATAGTTTTGAGAAGATCATCGAAAAGTATTTGAGGCACGAAAGTCTATTTCCTAAGAAGGTGTCTGTTGTTGTAGCAAAGGAAGAACAGAACCCACAGCAGGGTGATATTAATAAGAAAAGAAAGCAGCAACAACAGAATGGAAAGGATGGCCAGAAGAAGCAGAAGAATGAAGTGACTTGCTTCAATTGTTGGCAGAAGGGCCATTTTTGCAAGAATCCCAAAGCTGAGAAGAAGTGTTTCAAGTGTGGAAAGCCTGCACATGAGAAGAAAGATTGTCCGGAATCAGCTCAAGGGAAACAAGTGGTTAAGGCTTATGCTTTGGGGGCTATTCCATCTTCTTCAAAAGCTCCTACTACTGAGGAGAAGGGAAAAGGTGTCGTGGTACAAGGTACTCTTTCTTTAATGGTGTTTCAGTTCGTGTGCTTTTTGACACTGGATGTTCACATTCATTCATTTGCAATGAGCTTGTGTTTCGCTTGAGTTTGGAACCCGAGATTTGTGATAGACCATTGATCATGACTAATATAGTTGGGGGTTCGTCCAGTTTTTTCATGTTGTGTCGTGGTCTAGTGTTGTCGAGTCATGGTTGGTCTTTTGTGTGTGATTGCTTTGTTCTTAACTTCACTGGATTCAGGATCATCTTTGGCATGGATTGACTCAAGAAGTATGCGGCAAGGGTGAACTGCGATAAGCTAGAGGTGAGAGTCGGGGAAGTGGAAAGGCGAAAGGCATTGATAAAGTGTAAGCGCGAAGAGGTTGTCTTCGTTAGCTATCTATATTCGCTTGTGATTCCACAAGAAGACTTGTCATCTGTGTTGATCGCTAATGAGTATGAGAATGCCTTTGACGAGGTCAAAGGGTTGTCGCCGCATCATGAGATCGAATTTAGGATCAATTTGGTCGAGGATGCTAGACCAATCGTTATGCCTCTTAGGCGGATGGCGCCTAAGGAACAACGAGAGTTGGAGGTGCAAGTTCGTGACCTTCTAGGGAAGGGATTCATTTGGAGAAGTGTTTCCAAATGGGGTGCACCAGTCGTGTTTGCAACCAAGGCCGATGGCTCGTTAAGGTTGTGTGTAGATTATCGTGAGCTGAACAAGGTGACTAGAAGAAAAAGTATCTGTTGCCAAGGATTGATGACTTGTTCGATCGGCTTCACGAGGCCAAACGATTTTCTCAAATGGATTTGGCAACGGGATTTCACCATTTGAGGGTGGCTAAGGGTAGTGTGCCAAAGACTACTTTTAGGACACCATCCGGTTTCTTCGAGTGGTTGGTGATTCCATTCGGGATAACTAACACACCAACGTATTTTGTGGATCTTATGAATAGAGTGTTCAGAGATCAGTTGAACAAATTCGTGCTTGTGTTCGTGGATGATATTCTGGTTTTTTCTCGGAATGAGGAAGAACACAAGACACACTTGAGAGTTGTGCTAGAGATCTTGCGAAAGCATCAGCTAAAGGCTAAGTTCTCGAAGTGTCACTTCTGAAAGAATGAAGTGAGGTTCTTAGGCCATGTTGTCTCTGGAAATGGTATAGCGGTTGATCCTGCTAAAGTGGCAGCAATCCAGGACTGGGATCGACCTAAGAATGCAACGGATGTTCGGAGTTTCCTTGGGTTGAAAAGATATTACCGATGATTTATCAAGGATTTCTCCAAGATAGCAGCACCGTTAACAGGATTAACGAAGAAGAACCAAGTGTTCACATGGGATGCAAAGTGTGAACAGGCGTTCAGAATCCTGAAGGAGAGATTAACGAGTGCACCTGTGTTGACCATTCCGAGTGGGAATGAAGAGATGGTGGTATACACCGATGCATGTGGTAATGAACTTGGAGCAGTGCTACTGCAGAAAGATAAGGTTGTGGCCTATACGAGTCGACAACTAAAACCGCATGAGAGGAATTACCCAACTCATGATTTAGAGTTGGCGGCGATCGTGTTTGCTCTGAAGATAAGGAGACATTACCTATTGGGAGATCGATTCGAGTTGTATATTGATCAGAAGTCGTTTAAAGTATCTTTTCTCCCAAAAGTATTTGAATCTTCGGCAGCAAAGATGGCTAGAGTTTCTGCCATCGTATGATTTTGGTATAGCCTATACTCCAGGCAAGGGCAACGCAGTTGCATATGCATTGAGTCGAAGACACAAAAGTTTGGGAGCGATATTTTCGGAATGGAAGAGCCTCGAGTATTTAGCAAGGTTTGATTTCAGGCCAAGGTACGAGTTGGAACCTGAAATGTTGGCAAGCTTATCGATAAGACCTACACTCATCTAAAGGATTGGCGAAAGCCAAAAGCCAAAAGCGAGATGCTAAGCTTGTTGAGTTTGTCTAGAATCTGGAACCAAAGGATAAAGAGTTCAAAGTCGATCGAGAAGGTTGGCTTCGAAAGCAAGAGCGATTAGTTGTTCCTGATATTGATGAATTGAGAGATGAGGTTCTGAGAGAATGTCATCACTCGAAGTTGACAATTCATCCCGGTAGTGATAAGATGTATAAGGACATGAAGCGAGTTTACTACTGGGAAGAGATGAAGCGAGATATTGGAAAGTTCATTTCCAAATGTATGAACTATTAGTTAGTGAAAGCTGAACGGAAGAAGCCAAGTGGTTTGCTTCAGCCATTGGAAGTTCCTACATGGAAGTGGAAGCAGATATCGATGGACTACCTAGAACTAGGGCAGGAAACGAAGGGATTTGGGTCATCGTGGATCGCTTGACCAAAGTGCAAGGTTCATTCCTATCAAGTCGATTAGGACGACATCGAAATTGGTTGAACTTTATGTGAAGTGGATAGTTCGATTCCATGGTATCCCAAAGAGCATAGTGAGTGATCGAGATCCATTGTTCATGAGTGGGTATTGGAAGAGTTTGCAAGAAGCTTTGGGAACCGAGCTGTGCTTAAGTACGACTTACCATCCCCAAACTGATGGTCAAACGGAAAGAGTCAATCTAGTTTTGGAAGATCTCCTGAGGGCTTGTGTGTTAGACTTCGGAGGATAATGGGAAGACCATCTACATCTAGTTGAGTTTGCATATAATAATAGCTACCATTCTAGCATTGGTATGGCACAATACGAGGCGTTGTATGGTAGACCATGCAATTCTCTAGCATGTTGGTTAGAAACTGAAGATAAGTTGGTACTTGGGTTAGAGATGATTAGAGAAACTCGGATTGTATCGAGATTGTTCGACAATGAATGAAGGCGGCCTAAGATCGTCAGAAGAGTTATACTAATAAACGTCAGAAAGATTTGGAATTCGACGTGGGCGATATGGTTTTCGTGAAGGTTTCACCGTTGAAGCATATGGTTAGATTTGGAAGTAAAGGGAAGTTGGCTCCTAGATTTACTGGACCGTTTCCGATAGTCGAGCGAATTGGAAAGCTCGCATATAGATTGGAGTTACCTGAGAAGATGTCGAGTGTGCATAATGTGTTCCATGTGTCGTTTCTACGGAAATTTGTGGAAGATTCGATTGTGGTGGATCTTCAGAGACATATGAAGATCTGGAAGTAGAGATCGCAGTTGAGAGACCTCGTAAGCCACTTCGTGTTGTGGGGAATGACACGAAACAGCTTAGGAGGAAGATGGTTAAGCTAGTCAAGGTACAATGGAGTGAAGATGGAGACAATTGTACATGGGAGATGGAAGAGAGCGTGAGGGTGACTCATCCGGAACTCTTTGTCGGTAGGATCCTTTGATATCGTGTCATCGCTATATCGTTGTATCATGTTGCTGTTTGATAGAATTCCGCATGCAAGGATAAGGCTATGGATGCATGGCTTGATGGTTGCTAATTTGGATGATAGAATTGGCTTCTCATGGATGATAGGCATGCGGAAATGATGTGGTTGCTTGTGTTTGCTTGGAATTTCGGGGGCAAAATTCTTAGGGGAGGGATGTAACAGCCAGCATTTTACGTATAGGAAGATCGTAAAATATTTTTATTTTATTCCCTGAGGGTTGGATCATTCTCATCTTTTAGTATGTTGCTTATGGGGATGTGAGACATGTCCATAATTTTTACCAATTTTGTTTGTGACCATTTTTCCCCTGTCAGTCTTGTACAGGGGATAACTTTTGAATCAGGTCAAATCAGAGGGTGAGACCAGTACCATTGGAAAGGAATGTATGATTGCCTTTCCGTAGAGTGGTTACATTAAAGAATTGGCTCAGCGGTTTGGGAGGAATTGCTGTTTTAAGGATTTTCAGTTGGTTGTTCAGGATTTTGTGCGACAATGGGCTGATTTGAGAAGGCCCAAGTAGTGGGCTGATGGAAACTATAGGTTGACGGTGAGAGGTACGGTAAATAGTTTACTTCTCCATTCTCTCATTAGGTGGCCTTGAGCTCCTTCTTCCTCTAACACCTTTCCACCATTAAAAATCAAAATCCAAGGAGAGAAATCGTAGATCTACACCACTGGAGGCTAGATCTACATCAATTGAAGTAAGGATTCATCGGATCAAGGGATTTAGTGTGAGGTGCTTGCTGTTCGGAATCTTTTTTCTTTGATTTTAGCTTGTTTTAGCAAATCAGTGAGTGATTTACATCTCTCACATGGATGCAATGAAGTAGGTGAATGTTTGATCATGTTTTTCATCATATTTAAGTGTTTTATCATAGATTTATACGTCTATAAGTCCGTTTTTACATGAATCACCCTATGATCTATTTTATCAACTTTAATTTGATGATTTCAATGCTATTTCATGTGTATATGCAAGTTAGATCTATAGTTTTGTTCATATTTACATTTATGGTGATTTTGGTGGATTTTAAATGATTATTGATGAAATGGCCAAATTGATGATGTTAGTGGCTTCATAACATGTTCATGATTATGTTGAATGGATTGGTTGAGTTGGCTTCGTCAATTGGCGAAGTTTTGGTCGAAATTGGAGTTGCATAGGAGCAGTTTAGGTTTTGGGTCGCGCACGAGGGGTTTGTCCGCACCAGAGATGACTTCTTTGGAAACAAGACAGGGTGCAGGTTCGAGCGAGCTGGGTGATAGGTAAGAAAACGGGCGAACCTGGAGGGGAAAGGGTTCGGTCGTGAATCCCTGGATGGTTGTTTGGTTCGAGCGAGCTTGGGTGAAGGGTTCAAGCAAGCTTAGTTTAAGTGTTTGAGCAAACGAGCCTATGGGTGAATTAATCTGGTCGGTCGCACATATTTGAAGCATGGATGTATGGTCCAAGTAAAAGTGGTCGGTCGCTCCTAAGTAGAAAAGGGACAGTTGGCTACTAATGGACCGGGTCGTGTCTCGTCTGGGTGGTCGGACTTTTCCTGGTCGAACAGTCCTAAAGTTGAAATGGAGGATTGATGGGGTCGCTCGAGCGAACCTTCAGAGGGATTTATTGGGCCAGTCGGGTGGGCCTACAAGTGGATTAAAGGGTCGTTCGTACTTCCAGGGGTCGGTCATTACTCCCGGGGTCGGTCGGTCGATGAGTTTTTGGCAGCGCTTGTGAACGCTGTGGTTGATGGCCTAAGTACTATGGTTGGATTCCTTAGCTAATGATGATGAATGCTATGGACTATATTGAGCCTTATATTGATGTTGTTCGGTTCGATTATGATAGTGGCTTCGACGAGAGTCCAGAAGGGGATGTTTGAAGTGTTCAATGTGTTCGTTGGTCAGTGTAAACCAACGAAGAAAATGGCAACTCAAAGGTCGTGAGTTGGTGGATAATGGTTGCTTGAGAAGGTTGCTTGATCTATGAAAAGTCGTCGGGTTTGATGACTAGAGATGCGAAGGCTGAGAAGTTATCGTTGTCGTAAGTTATAACAGACTCAAAGCAGGGGTACGATAGGGGCACCCAAAAGACCGATTGTAGATCGAGTACTCTGGGTATCGTTGAAAGGCCTAATTGTCAAGGTTGGACACACATACATATTGTTGAAAGGTGTATGGGCTTTATGTTAGAACTGGGGTTACCATTAGCCCTTGACATATGGCAAGGTTGGTCGTCATACGATTAACGATGGTTTCAAGGCAGGATAGACGGTGATAGCCAGAGTCAGTCATGGGTGATTGGTTGTTCTATTTGTACCGTCTTATGTAGGTTGTTCAACGTCGAAGGAGATGTTACTTAAGTGCTTATCTGAAATTGGTTTAGGCCTCTGGGGCTTGTACTTGAGGGATGTTTAATTTGATTCAGATGGTTTACATGAGATACATATAATTTGGATGTTATGAGTGCTTACTATGATTGAATGGGTGTTCTGTTTTCCATGGATGAATGGTTGAATTGTTTATCGGAAAGGCTATCACTGTCCGATGTTGGGAAGATAAGGTTGAGTTCTTCTCTGGTGTTTTAGGTATATTATTATGTTTATCTATCCATTTTCATATACTTTATGTTGAAGTTTTTTAGCTGTTTTATAGCTCACTAAGGCTGTTTTCTGACTCAAGGTTTTATGTCTTCTCTGATTACCTTGGGCTATTCATCCGGTTGTGGATGAGCAGACCGAGTAGCAGATTACAGGTGTTTAGTGAGGACGATGCTGTTGTGTGGAGGCGAGCAGGAGGCCGGTGTACCGGTTTTATTACTATTTATATTTCTGTTTCCGCTGTTTGAGTGCTCTATGAGGGTTGTAGTAAGGCCTTATGCACAAATCTTGGTATTTGTTGGATAACTTTTCAGGATATTGTGAAAGTTTGAAAAGTTTGCTATATGATGCTTCATTACTATTACCTGTTGTATATGTTCTATTATACTTTACCCTTGCACTATGAGTTTTACGACAGGTTCCGCTTGTGTTTACCTACTCTGATGATCGTCCATAGCTGCCGTGCACACCTTTCAGCGCATTATTCCTCTTATTAAGTGCAGGGGTTGTGGGCGGTCGTCACATTTCTGGAAATGGGACAGCGGTTGACCCCGCTAAGGTGGCAGCAATCTAGGACTGGGATAGACCTAAGAATGCGACGGATGTTCTGAGTTTCCTTGGGTTGGCCGGATATTACCAACGGTTTATTAAGGATTTCTCCAAGTTAGCTGCATTGTTGACAGAATTGACGAAGAAGAACAAATGTTCACATGGGATGCAAAGTATGAACAAGCGTTTGGAATCCTGAAAGAGAGACTGGCGAGTGCTCCTGTGTTAACCAATCCAAGTGGGAATGAAGAGATGGTGGTGTATACCGATGCATGTGGTACTGGGCTTGGAGCAGTGCTAATGCAGAAGGATAAGGTTATGGCCTACGCAAGTCGACAGTTGAAGCCGCATGAAGGGAATTACCCAACTCATGACTTGGAGTTGGCGGAGATTGTGTTTGCTCTGAAGATATGGAGACATTACCTGTTAGGAGTTCGATTCGAGTTGTTTACGGATCATAAGTCGTTGAAGTATCTTTTTTCCCAAAAGGATTTGAATATGTGGCAGCAAAGATGGCTAGAGTTTCTGGCGTCATATGACTTTCGTATTACCTATACTCCTGGAAAAGGCAACGCAGTGGCTGATGCGTTGAGTCGAAGACACGCAAGTTTGGGAGCGATGTTTTCAGAATGGAAGAGCCTCGAGTATTTGGCAAGATTGGATTTCAGGCCACGATGTGAGTTGAAACCTGAAATGTTGGCAAGCTTATCGATAAGACCTACTCTTATCGAAAGGATTGGCAAGAGCCAAAAGCGAGATGTGAGGCTTGTCGTGTTTATCCTGAAGCTGGAACCGGAGAATAAAGATTTCGAAGTCGATCGAGAAGGTTTGCTTCGAAAGCAAGGGCGATTAGTTGTTCCTGATATCGACGGATTGAGGGATGAGGTTCTGAGAGAATGTCATCACTCGAAGTTGACGATTCATCTCGGTGGTAATAAGATGTATTAGGACATGAAGCGAATTTACTATTGGGAGGGGATGAAACGAGATATTGGAAAGTTCATTTCCAAGTGCATGAACTGTCAGTTGGTGAAAGCTAAACAGAAGAAGCCAAGTGGTTTGCTTCAGCCATTGGAAGTTCCTACGTAGAAGTGGGAGCAGATATCGATGGATTTTATCGATGGACTACCTAGAACTAGGACAGGAAACGAAGGAATTTGGGTCATCGTGGATCGCTTGAAAAAAAGTGTAAGGTTCATTCCTGTCAAGTCGAGTAGGACAGCATCAAATTGGCTGAGCTTTATGTGAAATGGATAGTTCGATTCCATGGTATTCCAAAGAGCATAGTGAGTGACCGAGATCCACTATTTACGAGTGGATTTTGTAAGAGTTTGCAGGAAGCTTTGGGAATCGAGTTGTGTTTAAGTATGGCTTACCATCCCCAAACTGATGGTCAAACCGAGAGAGTTAACCGAGTTTTGGAAGATCTCCTGAGGGCTTGTGTGTTAGACTTCGGAGGATCATGGGAAGACCATCAACATCTAGTTGAGTTTGCAAATAATAATAGCTACCACTCTAGCATTGGGATGGCGCCATATGAGCTGTTGTATTGGAGGTCGTGCAATTCTCCAGCTTGTTGGTTAGAAATTGGAGATAAGTTGATACTTGGGCCAGAGAAGATTAGAGAAACATCGAATTATATCGAGATCGGTCAACAACGAATGATGGTAGCCTAAGACCATCATAAGAGTTATGCTGATAAGCGTCGTAAGGACTTAGAATTCGACGTAGGTGATATGGTTTTTGTGAAGATTTCATCGTTGAAACATGTCATTCGGTTTGGAAGTAAAGGGAAGTTAGCTCCAAGGTTCGTTGGGCCATTTCCGATAGTCGAGCAAATAGGGAAGCTCGCATATAGATTGGAGTTAACCGAGGAGATGTCGAGTGTGCATAATGTTTTCCATGTGTCGTTTCTACGGAAGTTTGTGCATGATTCGATTATAGTGGTATCTTCAAAGAAATACGAAGATCTAGAGGTAGAGACTGTAGTTGCGAGACCTCGTATGCCACTTCGTGTTGTGAGGAATGACACGAAACAGCTTAGGAGGAAGACAGTTAAGCTAGTCAAGGTATAATGGAGTGAAGATGGCGACGATTGTATGTGGGAGACGGAAGAGAGCATAAGGGTGACTCATCCAGAGCTCTTCGTCGGTAGGAACTTTTGATATCGTATCATCGTTATATCGTTGTATCTTGTTGTTGTTTAATAGAATTCTGCGTGCTATGATAAGGCTATGGATGCATGGCTCGATGGTTGCTAGTTTGGATGATAGAATTGGCTTCTCATGGATGATAGGCATGCATAATTTTTGTGGTTGTTTGTGTTTGCTTGGAATTTCATGGGCGAAATTCCTAAGGGGGGAGAATATAACAGCTCGCATTTTACGTATCGGAAGATCGTAAAATATTTTTATTTTATTCCCTGTGGGTTGGATCATTCTCATATTTTAATATGTTGCTTATAGGGATGTGAGACATGTCCATAATTTTTACCAATTTTGTTTGTGACCATTTTACCCCTGTTAGTCTTGTACTGGGCATAACTTTTGACTCAGGTCGAATCAGGTGGTGAGACCTGTGCCATTGGAAAGGAAATGATGATTGTCTTTCCGTAGAGTGGTTACTTTAAAGATTTGGTTCAGCGGATTAAGAGGAATCGCTGTTTTAAGGTTTAACAGTTGGTTGTCCGGGTTTATAAAGCCATACTGGGCTGATTTGGGGAGGCCCATTAGTTGACTGGTGGAAACTTTAAATATGGGGTGTGAGGTATGTAGAATAGTTTACTTTCTCCATTCTCTCATTTGGTGGCCTTGTGTTCCTTCTTCCTCTAACACCTTTTCACCAATAAAAACGAAATTTAAAGGGAGGAAATCGAAGATCTACACCATTTGAGGCTAATCTACATCATTTGAGGTGAAAGTTCATCGAATCAAGGGGTTTGGTTCGAATTGCTTGCTATCTGGAATCTTAATTCATTGATTTTAGCTTGTTTTGGAGAATTGGTGAGTGATATGCATCTCTCACATGGATTAGATCAAGTATATGAGTGTTTGAACATGTTTTTCATCAAATTCAAGTGTTTTCTTATAGATCTACACCTTGGTAAGTCCATTTCCATATGAATCACCCTAGGATCTAAGTTAGCATGTTTAAACCGGTAATTCCTATGCTATTTCATATGTTTATGCAAGTTAGATCCGCAATTTAGATCATTTGTTCATTTATTATGATTTTGGTGAAATTGTATAATTTTAGTGATAATTGTCATATTCATGTTGTTAGTGAGTTAATAACATGCTTGTGGTCGTATTGGATGAATTAGACGAGTATATTTCGTCGATTGTTTCGATTGGCGAAGTTTTGGTCGAAATTGGACTTGAATCGGGGTTGTGCAAGCTACGGGTCGAGCGCGTAGTACAACATGTAGTACAATGTGAAGTACAACAGAGGGTCGGTCGCACGAAGGGGGTCGGTCGAGAAGTCGGTCAGTCGAGCATATATATGGTCGGGTCGAGCGAGCCAGCAGGGGGTCGATCGCACACATGTGGACGGGTCGCACCATGTTTGGGTCAAGCATGACTTGGGGTCGGTCACCAAGGGAGGTCGAGCAGGCCATGGGTCGAGCAAGTATGGGTTGGTCACTAGTTGAGTGGTCGGTCCAAGATGGGTCGGTCGTGCATATGGTGGGCGGATCGGTCATCTATGGAGGTCGGACCACTTGCAATATGAAGACGGGTCGGTCATGCTATGTGGTGTGGGTCGGTCGAGAGGAGAAGGGCTGGTCGATCGGTCCAACCTGGGTTTGAGAAAAGGTGGTCGGTCCAAGGTGGGGTTGGTCATGGTTTTTGGGTCGGTAGTGTACCCATGTAAAGGTGGTCAGTCAGTTCAAGGGTTAGAGCTGACTGGTCGGTCGGCCCGGTGAAGAAGGGGTCGGTCGGCCTTATGGTATATAGCCTGGTCGGTCGTGATGATTTGGGTCGGTTAATGATGACTTAATTGTTGATGTTGAACCTTATATTGATCGTTGTTTGGTTCAACGGTGTTATGACTCCGACGAATATCCAAGCGGGAATGTTTGAAGTGATGTGGTGAGTTCGTTGGTCGACGTAAAGCAACGAATAGGCAGACAACTCAAAGGCGTTGGATTGTGGATAATGGTTACTCGAGTGGGATTTGAGTTTGTGATTAGTCGCCGGTGATGATGACTAGAGATGCGAAGGCCGAGAGATTATCTGTAACACCCCGTAATTCTACGACATTAAGATTCTTAAATTAAAGTATAATTAATTTTTAAAAGAAAAATTAAAAGAAAAAGATCCATGCAGTTGTTTAATTTAAGTATTGTAACTAACATGAAAAAGAGAAGGAGAGAACAATAATTATTATTGTTCTAAGACTTATTAACAAAAGCCTCTATAGCTCAGTTGGTTAAGGCATTGGATTTGTAGCATGGAGGTCGGGGGTTCGAACCCCGGCGGCGGCATAATTTTTTATCTTTGTTTTAGAGAGGGCCAACTGAACATGCAAATATATGTACGTATACAAATTCAAAATTAGAAAGGATAAGAACGTACATATAAGGAAATAAAGAATATATATATATACATATGAGAATATAAATATATATATATATGCAAAAATATATGTATACGAAAGATAAAATTCAAGATAAGGCTACAGTCAATGAAATATGGCAACATCATTTGAATTTTGAAAATAAAATGAAAGTTGTGCGTATATATATACGCGTAAAATGGTCGTTAGAGGAATTGTATACATATAAGAATATTTCATGTGAATAAAACAGTTAAATAAATTCCAGAAATTCAAAAGTTTGAAAATCAAACTTTTACGCCAAAATAGCTTGTGGGACCCAATGCTGACTCAGCACTGCGTGTATGATAAGGTTTGGCTAGATTCATCTACGTACCTGGACTATTTTCTTAACTAGGTTCAATGCTGACTCAGCGTTGCGTGTACGATAAGGTCTTGAGCAGCTATATAAACAGCCCTAGTCTTCATTCTCTTTGCACCAATTCTCTTCTATCCTTATGCTGCTAAGATTCATGGCTTCTTCCCCTCTTCTAAATTTTCTTAAATAAATAAAATAAAATATGATTCAAGACGAGGAGATGCTGCTAAAAGACTTTTAAGGAGGGATTCAAATCAAAGTTTCAAGTGAAGAATTCAAAGGCTAGCTCAAACAAGTTTCAAGCAACGACGCACGAATCATAGCCACGCTTTCCTTCTTTTCTAGATCTATTTTCTGTAAGTTGGTTATTTCTAGATCTGAATATTTTGTTTTATTTGTGACATGAAATTAAAGGAATAAAGGAATATGCCAAATCTCTCTCTCTCTCTCTTCGAATCTGTGTTTATACTCTTGGACTGAATTAAGAACTGTTATGATTCGAGGACAAATAAGACTGTAACCGTGACTATGACTATAGAACTGTGGCCTTTGAAAGCATATGCCTTTGGACTATGACATAAGCCTTTGATTTTGGGACATATAAACATTGCCTATGACAATGACTTAGGACTATGGGAATTATTTTCCCTTTTGGACTATGAACATCGCCTATATTGCCTATGACCATGGACACTACTTATGACTAAGAACATAAGCCTTTGAATTGGACATAAACTATTGCTTATGACATAATGAGGACAATTGTGATTTTGACACCCATGATTCATGATTAGGAAAATATTGCTTTAGTTTGGTGATTGTGAAATTGGGTCTAAACCCAATTATTTATTCTACCTGTTCCTTGTTTTTTTTTCTTTGGTTTTAAGACAGTGGGAATTTACCTATTAAGTTAGGTCTACCCACGTTCTTGAACCTATTTTGCCCATTCTTTGGTTTTAAGACAGTGGGAATTTACCTATTTAGTTAGGTCTACCCATATTCTTGAACCTACATTGTTATCCAAACCTTTTTATGCCAATTATTCCTTCTTGTCATTTTGATTCATTCCCTTTTTATCTACGAATCTAGATTTATTTATAATCTAGGTTGAATCACGATTATTCGAACGGTGGGAATGCGATTTGGGGAAAAACATGGAAATAAATATGAACGTAATTGTAAACTGGGAAATTGGCATAATTTGGAATATGTATTATGACATGCATATTAAAATGAAAACGGGGAAATTTGACATGGATTAGGGAATATGTGATTTTGACATATTAAATTTAGCGTTAGTAAGTAAGCTAAATTTTAGGCATAAAATGTAAACTAGAAAAATAATTCTAGTTTTGCCATAAATTGTGAATTAGGATGTTAAACCAAGATTGGGTTAATTAAGGTTGATTTGGAATAAGTATATTAGCACAATTTTGAATTTATTCATAATTGTGAGCAATTGTCATGTTTAGAATAAATTATGGTTAGCGACACTAAATTTGGTATAATTTACATAACAAAAAGTATAAATATGATAAATAAGAGAGAATGGGCCATAATAATAAATGTGACAATGTACATTAAAAGAGTAGTAATGAAATAAGTAAATTAGGAGTAATTTACTTATAGAATTCGTCATAAATGTTAAATTGTTCATTTACCACAAAATATGTAACTTGGTTAAGTTTTGGCCATAAATTATAAACTAGGATGTTTAATCTAGTTTCGGCAATGAAATAGGAAATGGCCTAAACTGCATGTTGGGTTAGGACTTGGGCCTAGAATATAAGTATACTAGTAGGCTTGACAAATAAATATAGGCCAAATTTGTCTAAAAAGGGGAAATGGGCTTTTGAAATAAATTGTTAACAAATTATAAACAAAAGAAAAGTATTTTGATAACATCCCTTTTTGTAACACATAGACCAGAAGGTTCTAGGGTGACAGAGAGGATAGTGTCTAGGCTTGGGTTTGGAAAATACAAGTTTCCTGCCCTCCCTGGCTATCCCTAACTGATCCGAAGGACGGGATGGTTGTTTTCAAAACCAGATTTGGAAATTAATCAAAAACCCTTTGAACTTAGAAAACATGAATATGCCTAACCCGAGGTTAGACTGAGTTGCGGTGTAAACCTGCCCGGAACCGACCGGCACATCCAGTAACCGCAGCAATATCTGTCTAATGTGAGAGGTTGCGGCTTTAATTTACTAATTAAAGCTAGAACAAGAATGGGAGAGTTAAGTCCATAAGGAACACTTAACCAACCTAACACGGTTAAGCTAGAATGGGAAGGTTAAGGAACACTTAACCAACTTAGCACAGTTAAAGCTAGAATGGGAGGGTTAAGTCCATGGGAATACTTAGCCAAATTAACATGTTGACTAGACTAGAAGGTGGGGTTAAGTAGAGTTAATACACTTAGCCAATTTAACATGTTAATTAGACTAGAGGTTGGGGTTAAGTAATACACTTAGCCAAATTAATATGTTAACTGGACTAGACCATAGGGTTAAGTAAACTTGAACGCTTAACCATCAGAATATGATAAATGAATAGGGTTAAGTAAAAAGCATGAAGGGATAACACTTAACCAGTGTAATAGGATAAGGGAAGAGGGTTAAGATAGCTTGAATCGACTAAAGACACTTAACCAACCCAACCTGGCGAGAAAGAAAACTAAGTAGTAGACCTCAGTTGAAAAAGGGACTAAGTAGTAAAACTTAGTTAAGAAAACAAGGAATTTGGAAACTAAGTGGTAAACCTTAGTTAGTAGAACTAAGTGGTAATTCTTAGTATAACACGAAGGAGCAGACATCCATCTGGTTTTAAGAAGGCTCCAACGAATTGGGTTACGAAGCCCGAGGCTTCGAGGGGACGTGAGGGTACTCTTGGTATCCCTCTGTGAGGCTGCAGATGATCATCCTGGGCTCACAGAGGTTAAGGTCTGCGTTAGAAGAACCGAGGGTATGCCTTGGTTGCAATATATATGTGGCAACCTAAAGACTAGGATGGACCAGCGTGATTCGGCGAGAAGACGGTAGCCCTGTGATAGCAACTCGTCGTCTACCATCCATCTTGAGTCAATCGAGATACGTGAAGCGGAAAGGCGGAGAACTCCAAAAGACCATATACTTGCTATCTAGTTATGGTTGCGGATGGCCATAGGATAGTGGGGCACCGGGGGCCGGCGTATAGTTCTCATTTTACAAGGTGTGCCTTTCATTAGCTGAGGGAGGGGTCAAGTGGGACCATAGCCACTGGAGTAAAAACAGACCTTAGCATCTGCATCGGCAGATATCTGAAAGCTCCCGACCGAGTTCTGTATTCCTTGATTTGCCCTGTCACAGGACTCAGATCGCACATTACAGGACATGTGCATCTAGACAAGCGATAACGATTCGCGATACATACGTGGGGAAGCCTAGGAACATATACCACTCTAGGTAGTGTGTCCTAGACTTGGGGGCATTGTTCGACAGGTAGCGTAATCCCTAGTTGGACTAGGTGGCATAAACCCTGAACTCGAAAAGCGTTCAGCAGATAGCGTAAAACTATAGTTAAATCTAGAAAGCAGTGGATAGAAAACCCTAGATTAGATCTAGGTAAAAACTAATAAATGGATGCCTGAAGGCGATGGAAAATACAGGGATTGGGATCACGTTATCGTTACTAGTTGAAACACTAGTTAGGTGGTGCAGAGATATAGAAACCAGTATAACAAGTAAATAGCGAAGCAGCGAAAGTATTAGAGCGTATCCAGTTTATCTTAGCATATCTTGTGACTACCTTGTCTAATCTTGTTGACCCTATCGTCATGGTGTAATCTTGTATTCAGTTAATTCATGTCGTTTTGTTTTCCATGTTCACATGCTAGAAGTTACTGAACTTACTCAGGCTTTATGTCTGACTCTGTTTTTCTTTCGTCTTCTTTCTTCCGTTCTCCCCCCCCCAGGTTGTTAAGGAGGAAATAGGATAGCTCAGATTTGTTTTGGGATGATTTCTCTTTCCAAGCTTGAAGAATCTTGGATGCATCGGCTTTGGATTGCTATGGCTGGCTTTTGTTACATTGGGGAATATAAATGTATTTTATGCTTCTTTATTTTGTAAAGACAGTTGATACTCTGATATTGTAAAGGAACCTTGTACAAATTATTTTGTCAATAAAGCAAAGTTTTATTTTCCGCTGTTTAATGTTTGTCTGTTTTGTAATTTATCTGCATCTTTTACCCATAATGCTCCACAGAACTTAGTGCATTCCCTTTGTGAGTGACACTAACGGATGTGGGGTGTTACACGTGGTATCAGAGATGAAGGTTACCAGATCAGATAAAGGATTTGAAAAATTATTTTCAAACGGTTTTAAAAGAAGTATTTTCAAAAGAAGAGATTTGTTTTAAAGGCATATTCCCCAAAGCCATACGCACTATCTTCTCTTCCTCTGTTTAAATTCTTGTCTCCTTCTTTCTTGAGTCTCTGGGGCTCCTGGCTTTCTGGGAGGTAACCTCATCGAAGGGCAAAGTAGTGCCCGGCTTCCATCCATAGCCGTAGTTGTTTCATCTACGGGCAGTTTTCTTTCAAAGCTTATAAGGTTTTCCGGACGATGGAGGCAGTTTTCGAGAGATTTGTCAACATGACTACACACGGAAGGGGATGAGGAGTTTGGCTAAGGAGCATAACCCTAGGATGAGGAATTCATGGATGTAGACTTAGCACACGAAGGAGGAAGAAATTATAAAACCTAAGACAAGAGGAAGTATTTTTACTAGGGTATGATAGGGCATATACTTAAGGACAAGGGCAAGAACGAGGACAAGATTTTCAGAAGGACAAGTACATGCTTTCGCCACGAAGTGCACCTAGGAGAAAGGTAGTTCGGTTGGAAGAGTCTAGTTTTCTGTTCGTGCTATTTCCTTAGGTTCTAGCGCTTCTCATTTGTTCATATCCACTTCCATAGTTGGGTCTCTGCACCATAGTACTTGTATAGTAGAAAGATCCCACTAGAGTCTCAAATCCAATTGGTGGTCCGACCAGTTTATTTTTTTAGTAGGGATTTGAGAATAGCTATCGAGTTTTCTTATATCATCTCACGTAGATCGTCTAAATTCGGGGAGATATTCCTTGGGTGCTTGTCTGATATTGGTTTAGGCCTTTGGGGCTTGTACTTGAGGAATGTCGAGTACGGTTTGGATGGTTTGCGGGAGAGATGAATAGTTGTGGTAGGCACCCCAAAGAGCATGTAGTGACCTTTCGACTCTTATAGTTATGGCATGACGGATAAGAGGGAAACCTCTAATCATCTTAGTACGTATACTTGGTACCGTGATTGACATCTGTTTATTTTGGAATTGGAGGTCGGAAACTTCACAATCGTGAAGTTAAATTGGTTAAGATACAGTGGAGTAAAGCTCAAGAAGGCTAGATACTAGCAACATGCCCTTTTTCCTTAAGGGTGCATTCTTGATTTCTCTGTTTAGGAGCTTTACGCGTAGTTGTTTCTCTCTTTCCAAAGTATATCCTCTAGGTCGTATCTGCAATCCTTAGGTAGAAGCCAATGGATGTAAACATGTATTTGAAACATGTTATGGTTGAATGGTTGCAAGTGGTTGCAAATGGTTGCTTGTGGATGCATATGCATACGTATTAGGCACTAGATCAAGTTCGGACGCTCTCATATTGCATTTACATATATGCATTTGTTTATAAGTTGAACTTGATATGATATCATATGGACGTTGCATATGGATGAATGGCTGTGCACGCATGTAGTATTTACATGACTAGGGATGTTTGCATGCATGATTGGACGCATGGCACTAACATGATTTGCATTAAGGAGGTCAACTGAATCAGTAGACCGCCTGATTTTGCATTAGATAGAGACATATACACACACTATGCATATGAACATGAAAGCATTAGAAATCTTTTAAGGACAATGAATGCCTGTGATTGAATGGTTGAGTAGATGGGTGATTGGATGGTAGGACACATTCTTCCTAACTTGAAGATTTCGGGGACGAAATCCTTTTAAGTGGGGGAGAATGTAACACCCCGTAATTCTACGACATTAAGATTCTTAAATTAAAGTATAATTAATTTTCAAAAGAAAAATTAAAAGAAAAAGATCCATGCAGTTGTTTAATTTAAGTATTGTAACTAACATGAAAAAGAGAAGGAGAGAACAATAATTATTATTGTTCTAAGACTTATTAACAAAAGCCTCTGTAGCTCAGTTGGTTAAGGCATTGGATTTGTAGCATGGAGGTCGGGGGTTCGAACCCCGGCGGCGGCATAATTTTTTATCTTTGTTTTAGAGAGGGCCAACTGAACATGCAAATATATGTACGTATACAAATTCAAAATTTGAAAGGATAAGAACGTACATATAAGGAAATAAAGAATATATATATATATATACATATGAGAATATAAATATATATATATATATGCAAAAATATATGTATACGAAAGATAAAATTCAAGATAAGGCTACAGTCAATGAAATATGGCAACATCATTTGAATTTTGAAAATAAAATGAAAGTTGTGCGTATATATATACGCGTAAAATGGTCGTTAGAGGAATTGTATACATATAAGAATATTTCATGTGAATAAAACAGTTAAATAAATTCCAGAAATTCAAAAGTTTGAAAATCAAACTTTTACGCCAAAATAGCTTGTGGGACCCAATGCTGACTCAGCACTGCATGTATGATAAGGTTTGGCTAGATTCATCTACATACCTGGACTATTTTCTTAACTAGGTTCAATGCTGACTCAGCGTTGCGTGTACGATAAGGTCTTGAGCAGCTATATAAACAGCCCTAGTCTTCATTCTCTTTGCACCAATTCTCTTCTATCCTTATGCTGCTAAGATTCATGGCTTCTTCCCCTCTTCTAAATTTTCTTAAATAAATAAAATAAAATATGATTCAAGACGAGGAGATGCTGCTAAAAGACTTTTAAGGAGGGATTCAAATCAAAGTTTCAAGTGAAGAATTCAAAGGCTAGCTCAAACAAGTTTCAAGCAACGACGCACGAATCATAGCCACGCTTTCCTTCTTTTCTAGATCTATTTTCTGTAAGTTGGTTATTTCTAGATCTGAATATTTTGTTTTATTTGTGACATGAAATTAAAGGAATATGCCAAATCTCTCTCTCTCTCTCTTCGAATCTGTGTTTATACTCTTGGACTGAATTAAGAACTGTTATGATTCGAGGACAAATAAGACTGTAACCATGACTATGACTATAGAACTGTGGCCTTTGAAAGCATATGCCTTTGGACTATGACATAAGCCTTTGATTTTGGGACATATAAACATTGCCTATGACAATGACTTAGGACTATGGGAATTATTTTCCCTTTTGGACTATGAACATCGCCTATATTGCCTATGACCATGGACATTACTTATGACTAAGAACATAAGCCTTTGAATTGGACATAAACTATTGCTTATGACATAATGAGGACAATTGTGATTTTGACACCCATGATTCATGATTAGGAAAATATTGCTTTAGTTTGGTGATTGTGAAATTGGGTCTAAACCCAATTATTTATTCTACCTGTTCCTTGTTTTTTTTTTCTTTGGTTTTAAGACAGTGGGAATTTACCTATTAAGTTAGGTCTACCCACGTTCTTGAACCTATTTTGCCCATTCTTTGGTTTTAAGACAGTGGGAATTTACCTATTTAGTTAGGTCTACCCATATTCTTGAACCTACATTGTTATCCAAACCTTTTTATGCCAATTATTCCTTCTTGTCATTTTGATTCATTCCCTTTTTATCTACGAATCTAGATTTATTTATAATCTAGGTTGAATCACGATTATTCGAACGGTGGGAATGCGATTTGGGGAAAAACATGGAAATGAATATGAACGTAATTGTAAACTGGGAAATTGGCATAATTTGGAATATGTATTATGACATGCATATTAAAATGAAAACGGGGAAATTTGACATGGATTAGGGAATATGTGATTTTGACATATTAAATTTAGCGTTAGTAAGTAAGCTAAATTTTAGGCATAAAATGTAAACTAGAAAAATAATTCTAGTTTTGCCATAAATTGTGAATTAGGATGTTAAACCAAGATTGGGTTAATTAAGGTTGATTTGGAATAAGTATATTAGCACAATTTTGAATTTATTCATAATTGTGAGCAATTGTCATGTTTAGAATAAATTATGGTTAGCGACACTAAATTTGGTATAATTTACATAACAAAAAGTATAAATATGATAAATAAGAGAGAATGGGTCATAATAATAAATGTGACAATGTACATTAAAAGAGTAGTAATGAAATAAGTAAATTAGGAGTAATTTACTTATAGAATTCATCATAAATGTTAAATTGTTCATTTACCACAAAATATGTAACTTGGTTAAGTTTTGGCCATAAATTATAAACTAGGATGTTTAATCTAGTTTCGGCAATGAAATAGGAAATGGCCTAAACTGCATGTTGGGTTAGGACTTGGGCCTAGAATATAAGTATACTAGTAGGCTTGACAAATAAATATAGGCCAAATTTGTCTAAAAAGGGGAAATGGGCTTTTGAAATAAATTGTTAACAAATTATAAACAAAAGAAAAGTATTTTGATAACATCCCTTTTTGTAACACATAGACCAGAAGGTTCTAGGGTGACAGAGAGGATAGTGTCTAGGCTTGGGTTTGGAAAATACAAGTTTCCTGCCCTCCCTGGCTATCCCTAACTGATCCGAAGGACGGGATGGTTGTTTTCAAAACCAGATTTGGAAATTAATCAAAAACCCTTTGAACTTAGAAAACATGAATATGCCTAACCCGAGGTTAGACTGAGTTGCGGTGTAAACCTGCCCGGAACCGACCGGCACATCCAGTAACCGCAGCAATATCTGTCTAATGTGAGAGGTTGCGGCTTTAATTTACTAATTAAAGCTAGAACAAGAATGGGAGAGTTAAGTCCATAAGGAACACTTAACCAACCTAACACGGTTAAGCTAGAATGGGAAGGTTAAGGAACACTTAACCAACTTAGCACAGTTAAAGCTAGAATGGGAGGGTTAAGTCCATGGGAATACTTAGCCAAATTAACATGTTGACTAGACTAGAAGGTGGGGTTAAGTAGAGTTAATACACTTAGCCAATTTAACATGTTAATTAGACTAGAGGTTGGGGTTAAGTAATACACTTAGCCAAATTAATATGTTAACTGGACTAGACCATAGGGTTAAGTAAACTTGAACGCTTAACCATCAGAATATGATAAATGAATAGGGTTAAGTAAAAAGCATGAAGGGATAACACTTAACCAGTGTAATAGGATAAGGGAAGAGGGTTAAGATAGCTTGAATCGACTAAAGACACTTAACCAACCCAACCTGGCGAGAAAGAAAACTAAGTAGTAGACCTCAGTTGAAAAAGGGACTAAGTAGTAAAACTTAGTTAAGAAAACAAGGAATTTGGAAACTAAGTGGTAAACCTTAGTTAGTAGAACTAAGTAGTAATTCTTAGTATAACACGAAGGAGCAGACATCCATCTGGTTTTAAGAAGGCTCCAACGAATTGGGTTACGAAGCCCGAGGCTTCGAGGGGACGTGAGGGTACTCTTGGTATCCCTCTGTGAGGCTGCAGATGATCATCCTGGGCTCACAGAGGTTAAGGTCTGCGTTAGAAGAACCGAGGGTATGCCTTGGTTGCAATATATATGTGGCAACCTAAAGACTAGGATGGACCAGCGTGATTCGGCGAGAAGACGGTAGCCCTGTGATAGCAACTCGTCGTCTACCATCCATCTTGAGTCAATCGAGATACGTGAAGCGGAAAGGCGGAGAACTCCAAAAGACCATATACTTGCTATCTAGTTATGGTTGCGGATGGCCATAGGATAGTGGGGCACCGGGGGCCGGCGTATAGTTCTCATTTTACAAGGTGTGCCTTTCATTAGCTGAGGGAGGGGTCAAGTGGGACCATAGCCACTGGAGTAAAAACAGACCTTAGCATCTGCATCGGCAGATATCTGAAAGCTCCCGACCGAGTTCTGTATTCCTTGATTTGCCCTGTCACAGGACTCGGATCGCACATTACAGGACATGTGCATCTAGACAAGCGATAACGATTCGCGATACATACGTGGGGAAGCCTAGGAACATATACCACTCTAGGTAGTGTGTCCTAGACTTGGGGGCATTGTTCGACAGGTAGCGTAATCCCTAGTTGGACTAGGTGGCATAAACCCTGAACTCGAAAAGCGTTCAGCAGATAGCGTAAAACTATAGTTAAATCTAGAAAGCAGTGGATAGAAAACCCTAGATTAGATCTAGGTAACAACTAATAAATGGATGCCTGAAGGCGATGGAAAATACAGGGATTGGGATCACGTTATCGTTACTAGTTGAAACACTAGTTAGGTGGTGCAGAGATATAGAAACCAGTATAACAAGTAAATAGCGAAGCAGCGAAAGTATTAGAGCGTATCCAGTTTATCTTAGCATATCTTGTGACTACCTTGTCTAATCTTGTTGACCCTATCGTCATGGTGTAATCTTGTATTCAGTTAATTCATGTCGTTTTGTTTTCCATGTTCACATGCTAGAAGTTACTGAACTTACTCAGGCTTTATGTCTGACTCTGTTTTTCTTTCGTCTTCTTTCTTCCGTTCTCCCCCCCCCCCAGGTTGTTAAGGAGGAAATAGGATAGCTCAGATTTGTTTTGGGATGATTTCTCTTTCCAAGCTTTAAGAATCTTGGATGCATCGGCTTTGGATTGCTATGGCTGGCTTTTGTTACATTGGGGAATATAAATGTATTTTATGCTTCTTTATTTTGTAAAGACAGTTGATACTCTGATATTGTAAAGGAACCTTGTACAAATTATTTTGTCAATAAAGCAAAGTTTTATTTTCCGCTGTTTAATGTTTGTCTGTCTTGTAATTTATCTGCATCTTTTACCCATAATGCTCCACAGAACTTAGTGCATTCCCTTTGTGAGTGACACTAACGGATGTGGGGTGTTACATTATCGTTATCGTAAGTTCTAGTAGACTCAAAGCAGGGGTACTTTGGGCAGTCGTTAAGGACCTCGTGCCTTGGGCAGTCGTGAAGGGCCTAGTTGTCGAGATTTGAGAAGACAAACATACGAGTCATGATGGCGTATGAAGTTTTTGCTAGAACTAGGGTTACCATTAGCCCTTGACATATGGCAGTTATAATGGGCCGTCATGCGATGAACAATGGTTTCAAAGCAGGATTGGCGGTGATAGCCAGAGTCAGTCATGGATGTTTGATTGTTTGGTTACTCTGTTTGTACCGTTTCATGTAGATTGTCCAACGTCGAAGGAGATGTGCCTTGGGTGCTTGTTTGATATTGGTTTATGCCTCTGAGGCTTATGCTTGAGGGATGTTGAATTCGACTAGGATGGTTTACATGAGATATATAATTTGGATGTCATGAGTGCTTTACCATGATTGAATGGGTGTTCTGGTTTTCATGGATGAACGGTTGAATTGTTTAATGTAAAGGCTATCACTGTCCGATGTAGGGAAGATGGGAGTTGAGTTATTCTTTGGTGTTTGGTAGATTGGTTTGTTAATCTACCTATTCTCATATACTTTATTGGTAAATTTTGTTAGTTGTTTTATCGCTCACTAAGACTGTTGTCTGACTCAAGGTTTTATGTTTCCCTCTTATTACCTTGGGTTGTTCATCCATTTTTGGATGGGTAAACTAGGTGACAGGTGATTGCTTAGTGTGGACGATGTAGCTGTTCGGAGGCGAGCATGAGGCTGGCGTACTATCTTTTTACTATATAGTATTTGGATTTCTGCTGTTTGTTATTCTCTGAGTATTGTAGTGAGGCAATTTGTACAAACACTATTGTTGCAACTCAAGTCTATGGGTATTACTTTTTAGTTGTTATGAAAGTCTAGCATTTTCTGCTTCGCTATTAATGTATGTTGTATCTATTCTATTTTATTTTATCCTTGCGTTGTAAGATTTACGACAGGTTCCGATTTTGTTATCGTACCATGATGATCGTCCATAGCTGCCTGGCACGTCTTTCAGTGCATTATTCTTCTTGTTTAGTGCGGGGGCTGTGGGTGAGCGTCACACGATTTGTATGCAAATCATATATCATAATTTCATGAAAATGCACTTACAATCAATAATCATATATTTAAGAACTTCTATCATCTAAACATAGCATAGTAAAACATATAACCATGCAATGATTAGGATCTAATTGTAAGTCGAATCAACAAGAATAGAAAAGAGTGAATATCATTTTCACCTTGAGATTTAAGAGAAAACTATAAATTTGTTTCTATGTGATTTTCTAAGCTTGATTTCTTTTTAGCTTATATTTCTCTTCTCTTCCTAGGAGTAATTACTGGTTTCAAGTGTGCTTAGTTTAGTTTGCAAACGAAATGAAGAAAGGCATGAAAGGTGTGAAGGGCTATATGTTAGGAAATGCCTTTTTCCTATTTTTTCCCTTTCATAATCCTCGTTGTTATCTATCAAATTTAGTCGATCTAATTAGTTGATTAGTCGTAGCTAGGCTCATTTAGTTAATCAAAATTTATTCTCATAATTAGCTTATACTTGTAACAACACGTCCGGAATAGGCTTAAATTCCGACCAAGAAAAGGCCCATTGGAACTTAGAGCCATTTTAAACAGATCATTGGTTCCTATAAGGATTACATTGATAAAGACAACTAAAACCGAAATCAGAATCTCTTAGAGGACGGGATAAAATATAATAACAAAAAATAGATGTACCATTAAATAAACCACAATAATATTGATTACATCAAGTCTCAACTGTCATTAAAGGTATATCAATAATAATAATATCTCATGGGTATAATAATACTACCAAACATGATTATAATAACTATAGATCCTTCTTCGTCAGGCTCTAGTCTCTATGACTTCATCACTCAAGTGTTCCCACCTACTAACTTGTTTAATTGTTATGAGGAGGGAGGTCAAAACAATAAGTTCAGGTGAATGAAAATCACATAAGTTTAAGGAATGTCTATTTCCTATGTTGATAGTACAAATTCGTTAAATTATGTCTACGCAAATTCAACACACAAATATATGTAATAATTAGTCAGACAACTCTAAAGTCACTCAAGGCCCACATGTTTATTTATAAATACGGATTCTGTTATCACTTAATACCCTACGAGATGGACTACCATTTGGTAACTTAAGGCCATTATCTATATTTAATTATGAGCGGATTTCCACTATCACTTAATGCCCTATGGTGGACCCTCATCACTTAAGACCTCGTCTTATAATCGTCAACGTTATTAAATATACTATCATTGTAAGTCTAGAGATAATAAGTAGTCATTTACAACCTAAAGGCTAGGTAGACGACTTTGTCATTTACGACCTTCCCCTGACGGACCCCTTTGTTACTATCTAGCTGTCATTACAGGTGAACTCCTAGCCACTTAATACTTCCTTTAGACAAGCGACCCCTTTAACATGTTATTAGGAACTCTTATTTGCCCATCCCTTGGTATGCTGTCATATAGCCCCTGGATAAGAAGCGGACATCTACCTTACACATACGACTATTGTTTTACTATGGACCATTTAATACATTATAAGTTTATAAGAGAAAGGAGGACTTAATGACCACTTAAGACCATTCAGCCCTTCTAAAGAATAAACATTAGAATATGCCAAATGTCCTAACCACTTAATACCCAAACAAGGTAGGTCAACCACTTAATACCTTCTGGAGGCAGGCCTACTTCACTCAAATGTACACACACATACACACACACACACAAAAGACATCTTATAATAAGCCGACAACTTGTAGATGCTAGATTTGTCGGATGGTTCCAGAAAGACTTCTACTACAAGTTGGGTTTAACCTCGCGTCTTTATGTAATAATTATAATGGTTCATGGCATCTAGACCTCTCACATTAACCCGATTGGCGTGTAGATAATGGATATGCCACTCGTTTTTAGGCAGGCTTCTACTACATGTTGGGATTAACCTCGTGTCTATGTGTCATTAATACTAATAAAAGCTATTAATACTCACACACATAAAAATTTCCTATGGTACATTTATAATTCTAATTTTCTATTTTAACGCGTTTAATATGCTCTTAATACGAATATAACATGCATTTGTAATGTGTTAATTACATTATAAATAGTAATAAATAAAATGTAAATCAAGCGCATGTAAGAAACATCCTAAACCATTGAATGTCAATCATAACATCAAATTAAGGTTTATAAGTTTATTTCTCTAACTTCATCAACATAACATAAACATGTATATTCACATTCAATCAACAATAGGGAAATAACAACATATACGTAAAAACTTATAAGCACGGTTTAAAAGATTATTTCAATAGTAAAAGAAAGATAAGGTGCAATATATCAAGTATTTATATAAAATTCCTTTTTGATACTGCTTCATTTTTTTCATATGATATATACACACACACACACACATGCACACAAAGACTTAAGACTTTAATGATTTGTATATAATACATTTAAACTACCTATTTTAAAAATAGATGTTTAAACTTATTAAATCTGCAATACTCAAGCCTTATGCTTTTGCACACACATACACATTTTTTATAAATTTATAAGGAAATAAACCAAACCATTATCAACAACTGTACAACCCCCAAAAACCTATCTTTTATTACATGAATAACTGAAACCCAATTTACAACACTTGACTGATCATTTTTGTAAATTATAAAGGATTTGAAGGATTTGTTTATATTTTGTTTTCGTGAAAATCCAAACCCCTTTAGGCTTAAAAATTCAAATCTACACTACATAATATAGAAAATGGAAAACTGATGTAATTTCCACTCATAGAGATATGAAGATAAGAATAGTGAATTTAGTGTAGAATCTAACAAATCTGGAATAAGCCTTTCGAGTCAGCGTACTTCAAGTCCTCATATATATATAAGAATCAGATTTAGAATCTCATATATAAATATGTATACTATACTTAATTCCATATCTAGATTGGAATTTAGAATTAGAAGAGACAAAATATAGATTAGAAGAAGAGAAGAAACCTAACCTATTTATGCAATTAAGAAAAATGGCAGAGAGACAGAGCGGAAACGTAGAATGGAGTGAAATGTAGGACTTGAGGAGAAGCTTGGGGACTTTTATAGTTGCTAGTGTGAATGTGGATCGTAGGTTTAGTTATATAAATCTGAACGATCCGTTTAAGCAAAACTATGTAAAAATCCCTAATAAAATAAAACCATCCCTACCCCTCATCCTCAAGGGCGGTCGACACCCTCCCTAGGAGGGAGGTCGACCCTCCTTATAGGGAGAGTTCGGCCCCCCTTAGGGTCGCATTTCAGGAAATTAATTCTCTTGGTCGTTTACCTTATTTATTTAATAGTGATTAATGTGATTGATTATATTCCATTTCTTTTTATTCGTATCCCCTCTTACATACACACACACACAAAAAAATTCAAACCTTCAAGGAATATTTGATTATGTTAATCAGAATATAATTTTATTCTAGATTTATATTCATTTAGTTTGAATTTCTAATTTTATGTGTAAATAATTTATGTATAACTTGTTTAATTAATAACTTCTTCATACGGACTCCGTTTTCAACAAATAAAATATGGAAAACGGACTAGAATCTCGTTACAAATACAATGGTAATATTTTTATGTCCCAATTCTTGATTACTCAAAGAAGATTATTTTCAACCCATTTATATTTTAATTAATTTATTATTATTTATATTTAATTTAATTATCTATGTATATTTAGGGTATATTTTACGATGTGTTATATTCTTCCCCTATTAAAAGAGATTTCATCCCGAAATCTTTCCAAAGGTCAAAAAACACAACTCGCTCTAACAAATATGTTATAATCCAAGTTATTTATAAACTTCCATACAACTTCCATTACTTCATGTGATTATGTATTGCAGACTTGCTAAAGTGAGCTTAGTCCCAGTATGAAAGTGTAACATGTGATGTTATATGTATGCAAAACACCCTAACATGCATATAATTCCTACATGAGCACGCAGTGCATTTGTGTTACAGACAAGTCCTACCATCCAATCTAGCGGCCACAATGCAACCATATAGTCCTAAGGTTTCGAGAAAGGCTACAAAATTTAATTTTTTTCATGCCTTCCATCGAATTTTCTCCCTTATGTACTTGAACTAATCTATCTAAATGTTGTAGAGCCTTGTAATCCCATGCTCCACAATATCTGTGATTGCATGAGACACTAAGGATTCGGTCTTTGTCCCCGTTTCTTGATTAGTCCCTACCAGAATTTGCCGTAGTGTGAAGGTATCTTATCAAGTATAAAGGTATAAAATGTCATGGGCTCCTATTAAAAAAATAACTTACATTTCCCTAATATTGGGAAATCCTAAAATATAATGCCAACTTTCTAACCACCACAAGCTACCTAAACAAATTATACTTTTTTCTAAAGTCTAATTACAAATTTGGTTCAAATGAAATTTATTGATGGTTTTCCACCAACACTTTAGTGATTCACATAACCTCCTTGAAATAATTCAAGGGTGTTACCCCGACCATCAAAAGTACTATACCAATTTTAAAGATAAATATTATTCCTATTGTCTAAGAGGTTCAAGATGCAAACTTTTCATTTCATCCTCAAAGCTCTGGATATTTCTTCAGTTTGCCTTTTGGTCTTCAAATGAGGTGTGATCCAAAAATTCAATAATTTCCTAAACCGAATTTTCTAAATCTAACTAACTAATGTCCTAGCCCATACCGATAACTAAAACATTTTTCCTATACTCCAATTTGTTGGAATTTAAAATCCTAATAAAGATCTATCATTTGCATAAATCTACCTAAACAATAATGTTGACATATATAAAATTATAAGAAAAGGGTATTGTTTTATTTTGAATAGATAGTATAATCTACGTGCAAACACGTAAAATTACACATCACACCCTTTACTTCTAATGTACATTCCTTATAATTTCAAATATAGTCTTTTTATGAAAATTGACAAAAGTGCTAATTTATAAAAATCAAACAAATATCCTTAAGAAAACGAAAACACGGTCATATTCAAACAAAAAGGCTAATATACGCAAATCCAATATTTAAGCCTATTTCTTAATCAGATGACTTAAATTCTTATTCTTGAGGATAACGTCCTTTAAAGCTAAACTTCTTTACTTAATATTCCAAAACTTTGAGTTTAAGATATTTCCTCGTCACGGGCTACAGATTCGATTCTCTTATTAACTTCCAAATTCCAAATATAATTAACAGCTAGTTAGGTGTCCCCATAATATTTTCTTACTCACAATAAATTTACTAAGTGGTTTTCAATCCAAAATCACATAAGCACAAATAAGGATACATTATTTTTACCACTTTATATCATTTACCAATTATTACGTGAGGTTACTAGCAATTAAAATCTCAAAGCCTATGAAAAGAAAATATTTTGTTCGCTTACACCAAGTGATAATAATGATATTTATGCCTTAATCCTTTATTCCAAGCTTAGCATACCATCCTAATAGTTTTTGTTCTTCTCAATTTTTCATTTTTGCTTTTCTCAAAATGTGGTCCATACATAATCTTAATTAATATCCATAATAGTCGAATTTTGGACCATTTAGCTAATCCTTACTCAACTTCTTTAACCTCTTCGAGAATATATTAGTTTCTCTAAATTAAATTAATTTTCAACTTCTTTCATCCATTTCCTCAGATTTCCTTTAAATCAATCACTATAATTTCTCTTATTAATTGCTAATTTTTTCCCACTAAAAAATTGTAAATACGTTATACCTGTATTTATATATTTATAATTGCTAGATACATTCATGATCATACTAATTTATAAACTAAACTATCTAGGGAAATCTAGTTTACAACAAGTGAAAATAAGTGTCAAGTCCTTAAAAGGTTTGAAAATGTAAACGGCATCCCTCATATGTTTCTAATTCAAACTCGGTCTCTATTTTGATACTTACGTGTTTTTGCAAAAAAAAAAAAAAAAAAAAAAAAAAAAGCGCTGCTAAGTAAAAAAAAAAATTTAAATTCTGCAAATATTCCCAGAAGACCACGAAAAAAAACTTGCATACATGTGTGCAAGTAGTTGCACACATGTATGCAACATTTGCAGAAGTTGTGTTCAATGAAAATCTGGACCGAAACTTGCACACAAGTATGCAACTATTTGAAATACTTGCACACATGTACGCAAGTATTGCATGAAGAAAACTTAAGTGAAATTTTGCCTGCCGATTATTGCACTCATGTGTGCAACTTTTCCGTTGTTTTGCACACTTGAATGCAAATAAATGTGAACTGATTTGCACGATTCTGAATTATTGCACACTTTTATGCAATAATTCTGCAATACTTGCACATATGTATGCAAGAAAACCAACACAGATGCATGACTGAAATACTTGCACGGATGTACGCAAGAACATACAAATATGTGCATATTAATATGCATTTAAGTGCAGTTTTGCTGTTTTTCTTGTTTTTGACGTGCTTTTTGATGGTTTTTTCGGCTGAATTTTTTAACGTTTACGTGTTTTATTTTAATAAGAATTTACATGATTTTTTATTTATTTACGAATTTTCGGAAAATAGGGACCTAATTTATAATAAGTTTAGGACCGCATGTGAGCCTAATTTTGAAACTTTACAGGGATGTGTGCAAACGCACCCTTACAACAATCCTTTGGTTTTGAAAATCCTTACACTTCACCAACTTTTCCAATATAAACCTTTGGTACTGATACTAAAATTTCCAAATTAGGTTGTACAACTTATTCTTACTTAGTTCTAAAACCTAATTCCGACTCACCTAATTGCCACCCTTATTTACCCTAGGGTTATTTCCTTTTTATAAAGTGAAATTTTAGAAGTTAGACAAAATAAGTATATTTTTCAGACCATTATTTGTGTCATTTTTATTATTCAAACTTGCACAAACTCAAAAATATGTGTTTAATGTTTCATAAAAACTTGAAAGGTCAATTTTTTTGCATTTTTCTCCAAAATGTAAATCTTTGTGAAGAGTTTAATGCTTACTGAACTAAATATCAATTCATGCTTTATTTTAAGAAAACATTCTTTATTATGAATTTCATTTATTTCAAATGTTACAATAAGGAAATTAGATGCCTCTTTTCAAAATTTTAAAGTTTTGAAAGTATCTACTAAATGTTCTAAAGTAAGAATAATAACTTTTATTTTTAACACTTATATTTATTAATGTTTTTAAAGTTAGCGATTAACACTTTTCAAAAACGATAAACAGTTTATGGTTTTGCACAAAAACTTCTTAATGGATAGTAAAACAAATGTTTATTCTATTTTTGAAAGTAAAATCTTAATTATATATCCAAAATGGAATTTGTCGACAATTAAGTTTCCTGAAATGTCTATTGCTATATTTTCAAAATATGTTATTACTTCTCAAAATACGTTTTGAAACATTATTCAGGGTATATACACCTTTTAGCAATAACTTCTTTATATATTTGAGTACTAAGGCACGTGCGATGCACTTGTGCAGGACAAACTTATGTTATAAAAGATTGATTGTAAGTTTTTTTTTTCATTACAAATGAATCTATATGAATGAAACGTTGAATTTTCTATGTGCATACATCCACAAAAAAAACCATGTATGAAAGTATAGATGCTGTAAGTTATTTTAAAAATAATAATTAACTTAATAAATAGAGCAATCAACCATTACATCAGTATGCAGAGAAATACGATAACTACTGAAATAAGCATTTACAATAGTTTAGAATTCATAAAACTTGAATCGATTCTATAATAAAAAGTAATGAATCAGTGTATTAATGTGTATAAAGAATTTTCGTTAACTAACAAAGATCTTACCTCCTTTGATACTCTCTTTCTGTGAACGCCCAGTACTTGTTGAAGTATAAAACTACTTGATATCAATGTATAAATTTTGAATTACTATTTAGTGTAATTATGCTGTGTTGCATTGTTTTCAGAACTAACACACGTTATGCATATGCACATGTAGGCAACATATCAATGAGAAGACAATAACGTGAATTTGCACGCTCTCCGAGTCCAAAATCCCGTGCTAGGACCTCTGGTAGACATTAAAGCTCATAGTTCAAGCTTTCTTCGTGCATGAATGATGGAACCAAATGAGATTACGATGTGCATGGCGGTGTTTCAAATCTTCATAATGATCCGTTACTTTAGATGCGAAAGTTATTTATTTTGATAATCACATTATTTTGAATGAACTATTTCATTATGTGACCCTTTTTCCACAAACTATGAGTAGCGTTTGTTTTGTGAACGGTTGAAAGTTGGATATTGTAGTTGTTATTATCACTAACATTGAACTTTGTGATACCCTATGCTTCTTATATCGTTGGTGTCTTCAGATAAGATTAGATTTTATCACTCAACTTGCAAACAAATGACTATGATTAGATTTGAATCTTGTATGTAATACTAATGGGATTATACATGTCCAAAAACAGCCCAAAAAAATGAAATAAGGTAATAGCATAGATTGGTATTACAATAATATTGCACAAAGTAATGATGCTAGCTCTTAGGAAGTGAATCAAGATTATAACTTTCTAAACGCTTTGCATATCTTTCTAGACTTTAAAGTAATCAGGGTAAGTTTTACGGATGCATCTATATCTCTAATTGTGATGGGTACATCTGAAAATGAGTAGTTAAGCAGTAATAAGGCCCCTCTACCGTGGTCGCCCTAGCTTTCTCAGCTCTTTGTAAATGGAAATCATTCGTTTTGTCTCCTCCACCCTCCACGAGGTAGCGTTATTAATGTAGTAGTGGTGGGTCTATCAGCATAAAGAGCAGAAACTATTAAGGGTGCGTTCGCAACAAGATTTGGGCGTGTTACCGTTGCGTTCACATCCGACTCGTCGGACGCGAGTAGCGCTCCCAATAAGGCAAACAACACGATTTGGGAACGTTAGAAACCCAGCCCTCGTCGGACGCCTACGACTGGATTTCCAACGTCCCTCTTCCTCCTCTATAAATCACCAACCTCCTTCAACCTCTTCACTCCACACTACTCAATCCATCTCCTCTTCTATTCTTCATCTAACCAAATCCGAGCAGAAATCAGGGTTTTTTCAGTTTGGTGTTTATGTTATATACCGTTACTGAACATAGTTTTTTACTTGTTTTTTTAATTTATTTCTAATAAATATTGTTTTTCATTTTTCAGTATGACCAACAGAAAATATGCACATCACTGGTCGTTTTCCGCAACTCAGATTATGTTGCAATGTGCTTTTAAAGCATATAGCACTTGTGGCAGCAATAAAAAGGGTGTTCAGAAAGCCATTGCGAAAAAGTTCAACAATGCCATACAAAACTATCCAGACTTCGAACCGATAGATGAAAGCAAGATTTGGAATAAATATGTTAGTCTTCGACGAGAGTGGATGAAATGGGATGCACTGATGAACAAGACTGGTGCTGATTGGGATGCATGTAAAGGAACAGTTTCTGAAAGAGACGAATAGTGGGAAGATCGTGTTAAGGTTCGTAAAATTTAATTTTTACCGTTTATTTATAGATAGATTCTTACAATTTTGTTTTTTACTTTTAGGAATTTGGAGTGATTGTTTTGAAATATAAGAAACGTCCGCTAGAAAACTTGAAGATGATGCAACAATTATTTCGTGGGACTAATGCTACTGGTAAATCGTCGTACACTCCTGCTACTACCGGACAACCGTCGCAGACTGGAACGCCACCTTCAGCATAGAGCACGTTTGATGGAACATGGGTTTTGATGGGTTTTTTTATCGATTGAATGATTTGCAAAATGATTATATTCCAAATTTGAATTCGTCATCAAATTCTCTATTGCAACAAACTTCAATGAATCCACCAATTTACGAAGCTCCAATTAACCCTCCTTCAAACCAAAATCCAATGAACCCTCTTTCTCAGCAAACTTCACGTCAAGGTTCAAGGCTGTGATCCTAATCATATTTTTTAAGTAATAAGATTACACCAATAATGAGAGATTGATAGAAGCACATAGCACTGTGAACTATGCAAACTAAAGGTATATGTGAATGCCTAAATATATATTTTACAAAAGATAAGTGTCAATAATTTAACATACACATTGCCAGATTTCAATCCAGTGTAGGATTAAGAATTTATTGCTCATTATAAATAGAATGTTAGATCATGTTCATAGTATAATTTCATTAAAAAGATTAAATTGCAATTCGTATCGTACTCTCAATCTCCCATATACCATCTACTGCGTTGCACTCTCGCGCAAATTACAACACGTCTAGTCCTTGAAGCTGTCCCACACATTTTTATCTAGCCATGCATGTCCACACGGGCGTAACCTTTCATCTTTTCCAAAGCATTCTCAGCCCTCAATGCGCTGGATGGTGTCTCCCATGAGAAGACCACTCATTTTAATAGTATAATTTAATTCTAACGTGGTTTTTTTGCTTGCAAGTTACATTGTATGCACACTTGTTTGCTTACGCTTTTCTTTTTCTTGATCATTATAAATAGAATGTTAGATCATGTTCATAGTACATGCAGCAGATCAAGTGCCAGACATTTGTCTATGAGCTTTATGGCCTATTATCAATAGAAATATAGAATATTACATTATATTCACAATAGATATAGAGAAGAAGAACAAAGCAAATGCCAGACCACCTTCTATAGCTTTATCATCAAACAATCTAAAAATAAAAACATAAAGAAATTACATGACTTCATGAAAATCATACTTGAAGATTTTGCTATAGGAAAATGGTTAAAAGAGAGATTGTTATATATCTTTTTAGACAAAAAACAAAAACAAATGATACTATCGTATTAATTTTAGTTAACATTCACTCGCCCATTTCTCTGCAGTTATAGCTCATATGTCACGGTCTGAGTCTCTAAATCAATATTTGTCATTATTCACTGGACTTGATAAGCAATATCTCATATCCGGGAAGGGATCGTCTGGACCAAGGGTACCTGTCCCCTGGTCCGGACCAATGAAATTGCCCCATTTCAGGGCAATTTGCACCTTACCCCCGAATTTCACCTGAAATTCGAGTGAAATTCAGAGGGCAAAGTGTAAATTGTCCGAAATAGGGCAATATTATTGGTCCAGACCAGGGGGACAGGGACACCCCGGTCCAGACGATCCTCTGCCCTCATATCCTCCATTTCATTTATTAATTTACCAACGGCTAAAAAAATCAGTCTACTCTACCCATAAAATAATAATTATGTTTCTTTTACATACACTTTACATGTTGAGAGACACACTTGAAGCTCTTATTTTCATGAAACCATATTCAACGCTATATATACATGAGATACATTTGAAGTTCTCATTTTCAAAAAACCATGTTCAAAAATATAGAACCATATTTGACACTATATATTGGAAAGAAACTTGCATATCTGAAACACCATATGTATAGGACACCTTATATTGAAAACTTGACATACACCCGAAGACTTAAGTCTCGTATATATAAAGTTGTGTTATTGAAAAGCATGCATCTACCAAAATTCAATGTATGTCCAAAACAAATATACCTTCAAAATCTACATACATGAAAATGTATGTTATTTGGAATTTTGATGTATAAGGAACTTTGCATCAAAAAGATGATGTGTATTCAAAACTCAAACATATAAAACATGTGTTATTCAATCTATATTCACATGCTAATAAACATAGCATCCCAAAGACTTTTTATTTGACATATTAGGAAACTGGTAAACCATGTTGATTAAAATCCCGTTTTTATTCAAAGATTTTAGCTCTTTAGAAATCCGTTACATCTAAAAATTTGTGCATCTGCAATCTACTATATAGCCGTACCAAACATTACTGAAATCCTGTACACTTCAAAATCATACTAGTATCTTTAGTTAATAAAAAACTGAAACGTGTTAAACCCATATTAAATATGGAAAAAGAATATTTTTAGAGTTTTTTTATCATAAAAAACTTGGCATATATGTTACTAACCATGTCAAAAAATTCGGACTCATCCTTCTTAGAGATACAAATGATTTGTTCTGTCTGTCAATCAAGGGAAAACATTCATTAGGTAAAAATTAGAGTAACAAGCATATAGTATGTTAATAGTAAAATTTGATAGTGTCATTGTTAAATAACATGTAAATTCCGACTTATTAATAAAATCTACTGTTGTTCATCATCATGATATCTTAGCAAGAGTTAATGTCAATGGACCAAATAACTTAATGAAATAATAAATGTAAGTTATGGGTTGTGGCCTTGATGTCTAAACTTTTTCAAACAAAATGTAAACAATAGGGTTGAATTTCAATAAGGCGTTCTAATATACAGCAGCAAAGAAGTAACATGCATACAAATCACAACTGAGTCTAGAGTGAAATGTAGCACCCATTAACTCTACTTCAATATCCACCATTGCATAAGCTTAATTTGTAAAGTGGTATAATCAAGTGAAGTACCTTGTAGCTATAAGCAGCATTAGAAGTTTCAATGGAAATGTAAAGGCCAACATCAAGGAGATTTCTGCACCAAGTGACAGTAATAATCTGAGACTAGCCAGAGATGACAATGCAATATGAAGATAACACCAGGCTTTGACCGATCGTTGTGGAAGCTGAAACAACAGTTGAAGATTCATCAGAAAAACTGTTATTTGAGCAAAAGCAAGAAAGGATTGACAACAACTCTTGCATTATTTTATTAGTCTACTTGTTTTGATGTTGAGAGAAGAGAGTTAAATGCAGTTGCTTTATATACACACACAACATGGTGTGTTGGGGATAATGGTTGGATTTAGGTCCATATCATGCTAACAAATAAACTAATTCATTTTATATTTAAAAAAGTAACATGTATCTATTATACTATAATGATCTAAACTTGTATAATACCATCATCGTTAACCCAATCTTAGGATTTATATATGATGGTAAAATAATTACTCAAGTTGGAAACGGATATTTTGACAGAACATTATAATAAATTTTTGATTTATATTCCTTCATGTGAAGTATATATTGTGCCAAATATCATAAGCCATAACTGCTTTGTTTAAGTTAACATAATGAATTTGAGTTAACAGAATACTTTTGCTAAGTTTGTTTTCATAAAATAAATAAGGAGAATTTTATCATAGTAATACTGACCATCCACGGATGCATTCAATAAAAAATTAATATATTTTTGGAATTGTCTCTTCCTATTCTACTGCCATCTTGCATCTAATGAATTGAGGTGTATATGTTGTGATTTGTGATATTAAATCACATGGATGTTGAAGATGACATGTTTTGATGAGTGCTTTGTAGTGGAGAAGACGGTGTGTGAACCTGAGTTCGGAGAAAGAGGCAGGTTTCCTGGTTTTGACCGGTTATTTTAGGAATATTGAGGAAGATGCAGGTTTTCTGTTTTTGACCGGTTATTTTAGGAATATGTTCCTAAAATATATTCAGAGAGGAAAATTGGATATTTTTTCTTGGCATTCTATTCTACTATGGTATGTCCGAATTGAGTTGAGAAATTGAGAGGTTGTACGCCTCCATGGCTTGTGCCCTGGAGAGGAAGATTAGAAATTAGGGCTGAGAGAAGCTATTCCTATTGGTGCCTCCAAATTGTCTAAGGGTTTTCCGTCGTTCTTCATTGTTCTCCTTCTCCAACAATAGTTGTATTCATCTAGATATTCTTTACATTTCTCAATAAGGTTATTAATTCAATTGTAGTTTACTTTTGGTTTTTGATCCATTCAGTGCAAACAAAGTTTGTTTTTGTGAATCAATAAAGAGGGTGGTTGGATGGAATATCTTTTGTTTGTGCGTGTAATTTCATATCTATGTTGTTTTCCCTTAAAATCATCTTTAATTAATTGGGTGAATAAGATCCTGGTAGTTTCCACAAATGCACAATTTTTCCAACAATTGGTATCACAGCGAGGTTATCGCAGAGCTTATAGTGATTCTGGATTGAAAAAGTTGATTTTTTTTATTATGTCGGATATGATGGCGTTTCCAAAGATGACTATTTTGATTGAAGAAATTGAGGAATTTTGGAGGCCTATAATGGTGAATGCTTTATACCACAATGATCTGATTGATGGAAATGAGAAGAAGCCCTCTGAAACTGATAAGGAAAGTGTTGAAGAATGGAGTTTTGATGACAACAACCTGGTTTCAATTATCATTGATTATAAAATATATTAACTAACGTCTCTATCTGGAATATATATATATATGTGTGTGTGTGTGTGTGTGTGTGTGTGTGCGTGTGTGTGTGTGTGCAGGGTTTGTATATAGGACTTAAATACTGAAGACTGTTACAGTTTTAGAGTTTCAAGAGTGTAACAACCCGAAAATCTGGGCCAGTTTAAAATTTTTATTTTGGCCATTTTAGCGAATTTTGATTATTTAAAATGAATTATTTTAAATAATATCGACGAGAAATTTATTTTGAATAGAATTCGAACGTATATATTATACGCGTCGTCGTTAGAATATAAATATTTATATATAATTATAAATAGAATTAAAAATGGCGCGGTAGTTCGATAATTCGATTTCAAACTTCAATTGAATGTACCGGGTGCAAAACAATCCGGATTTTAGTGAAACCAAAAACATTAGGATCTGATTGATAATATCTTTCCAACGAATCCGAAAAATCAAAAGTTCGTAGCGGGAATCAAAAGATATGTCCTGTTGAAAATTCTGAATAGTCGCTATGGAATTCAGGCCCTTAAAAATAGACATTTTGCAAATGACCTCGGATTTCGACGAAACCAGTTTTGTTGGGTCCGCAGTGTCAAGTTGTCGCTAGATTCCAAATTTCATAATTTTTCGAATCAATATGTGAGCGTGGCAAAGGAAAACGCGTTTGACCAGTTTTAGTTGATTTTAATCGACTTGAAATTGGCCATTTTTCTAACGGTCTCAGAATTCGACGAAACTAGTTTTGTTAAGACCGTATCGTCAATACGAAGCTAGAAAATATTTTTCTGGGATTTTTCTAGTTAGTATGTGACCCCGGTAATTTGAAATGTACGTTTAAAATTCAATAAAAGGATTTAAATGTAAATTCAACGGAAACTATTCGAAACAATCGAATCAGCTTACGATACATATCCCATTGTGTTCGAAATGGGGGTAAAACGCTAGGGACGACAGGCGGTGGGCCTCGTTTCGAGGTCGTATGTAAAAGTCAACTTTTAAGGAATAAAATAATTAAATAATAATAAAAAAAAACCCTTTCCCCTTATCTCTGGCCCCCCCCCTTCTTCGAATTCATTCAGAATAAAAAAAAAAAAAGAGAAAAAAACCCGATTGAATCGCGCGCCTCCCCCTGGATCCACCGCCGCCGCCCCTCGCCTGCGCCCACCCAAACCCCCGCAGCCGCTGACCCTCGAGCCCCCCCCTCCATCTCCACCTCGAGCGCAACCACCAAACCACCGCCGCCGCCCGAAGCTCGTGCCCACCTGGAGGAACCGACGCCCTAGCCGCCGCCTGAGACCACCGCCACCCCTCCGACCCCTCTTCTCCTCCATCCGCTGTAAGTCCCTTTCCCTTTTTCTTCTTATTTACTATTTTTGTATATATAACTGTTTTTTTTATATATATATTAAAAACGATTTTTTTTAGGATTATAAAACTGATTTTTATATATAAAAAAAAAGGGGGGGAAAACTGATTTTTTATAAAGATAAAAACTGAATTGATTTATTTTTTATAAAGATAAAAACTGAATTGATTTATTTTTTATAAAGATAAAAACTGAATTGGTTTTTATAAGCAAATAATAAACTGATTTTAAAAGTAAAAATCATATTTTTCAATATTGAAAGCAAAGGTAAAAATCATATTTTTATATGTGAAAGCAAAAGGTAAAAAATCATATTTTTATATGTGAAAGCAAAAGGTAAAAATCATATTTTTCAATATTGAAAGCGAAGTCAAAATCATATTTTTATATATTGAATAGCGAACTAAAAAATTCGATTTTTATATATTGAACTTTGAACTAAAAAATTCGATTTTTATATATTGAACTTTGAACTAAAAATTCGATTTTTAGATATTGAATAGCGAAGTAAAAATGGGATTTTTATATATGTAGTGAAAGCGAACAACGAAGGTGGCAAAAAGGCGAAACGACGAAGACTTCTGCAAAAGAAGAGCCGTGGAGCTAGGATAGCTATATGTGAGAATTTCTCACCTTTCAATTTCTTTTTCTAGTTATATATATATACTAGGATGCAGACGGTGCTTAGTAGCACCCGACACAATCGTCCACAGACCATGGACTTGTTTGTTTGGTTGCATAGATTAGTTGGATATTTGAATTGAAATTGAGTTGTTTGGGTGAATTGAATGAATTTGATTGATGTGTGAATGGCGTGGGCCTTCACTAGACCGGGGATAAGGCTAGGCCTTGTCCCGTTTCTAGTATCGTGCCGTTATGCCGCCGAAATTTTCTAAAATATGTTAGAAAAATAAAAATATCATTTTATTGAATAAATGAATTGAATAGAAATTCATAGATTGAAATAAAATGTTTTATCGTTAAAAATATAATTTTTAACGTGAATATGAAAATAGTGAAGTGAATAAATAAATATTCATTTACAAACCAGATGGTTTGTTTATGTACACTTATTTGAATGACATTGATTGGGACGATAAATTTTACACATCGCCCAACTGCACAACTAAAATCTGTGTTTGATTGTTTGAAACCCCACACGGGTGTTGGGATGAAATTTGAAGTTCACTCATCCTGATTGATTAAATATGTCGATCGATTGATTGACAGGCTGTTATAAGCGTTAGATATCTTTATTTGATGCTTATACAGTGTAGTGCACTTTGGTTGATGGTTGATCATTTTTCAATGCTGTTATATACATGTGTTGTGTGAAAATCCATATAATTAATTTTATGTGGTAATTGATTGGGCCTCATTCCAGTTTTAAAATAGAAATATTCGAAATAGAATATTTAAAAATAGAAATTTATGAAGCCGTGTTGATTAGATTGACGCCATTTTGACGTGAACGATATTTATATCGATTTTATTCATTTTAAAATGAATATTGAAAAGTGATTTTGAAATGAATTGAATTGAAAACGAATTCAAAGTGAATTGAATTGAAAACGATTTCGAAATGAATTGAATTGAAAACGAATTCAAAGTGAATTGAATTGAAAGTGATTTCGAAATGAATTGAATTGAAAACGAATTCAAAGTGAATTGAATTGAAAGTGATTTCGAAATGAATTGAATTGAAAACGAATTCAAAGTGAATTGAATTGAAAGTGATTTCGAAATGAATTGAATTGAAAACGAATTCAAAGTGAATTGAATTGAAAGTGATTTCGAAATGAATTGAATTGAAAACGAATTCAAAGTGAATTGAATTGAAAGTGATTTCGAAATCGAATATTTTGAAATGAATTGAATTGAAAACGATTTCGAAATGAATTGAATTGAAAACGAATTCAAAGTGAATTGAATTGAAAGTGATTTCGAAATCGAATATTTTGAAATGAATTGAATTGAAAACGATTTCGAAATGAATTGAATTGAAAATGAATTCAAAGTGAATTGAATTGAAAGTGATTTCGAAATGAATTGAATTGAAAACGAATTCAAAGTGAATTGAATTGAAAACGATTTCGAAATGAATTGAATTGAAAACGAATTCAAAGTGAATTGAATTGAAAGTGATTTCGAAATGAATTGAATTGAAAACGAATTCAAAGTGAATTGAATTGAAAGTGATTTCGAAATGAATTGAATTGAAAACGAATTCAAAGTGAATTGAATTGAAAGTGATTTTGAAATGAATTGAATTGAAAACGAATTCAAAGTGAATTGAATTGAAAGTGATTTCGAAATGAATTGAATTGAAAACGAATTCAAAGTGAATTGAATTGAAAGTGATTTCGAAATGAATTGAATTGAAAACGAATTCAAAGTGAATTGAATTGAAAGTGATTTCGAAATGAATTGAATTGAAAACGAATTCAAAGTGAATTGAATTGAAAGTGATTTTGAAATGAATTGAATTGAAAACGAATTCGAATTGAATTGAAAGTGAATTGAATTGAATTCAAATTGAATTGAAATTTGAATTGAATAGAAATGAATTTTAAAACGAATTCATAAAGAAGAATTCAAATTTGATTTGAATTGAAAAGGAAGTTGAAATTGCTTTTGAAAACGATTTCAAAACTATTTATATAATTCGTTTTAAATAGAATCGACGAAATATATATTATATATATTATATATATAATATAATGGCCTGAATAGAACGCGCCGCGCCGCGGCAGTTCGTGAATTTCGACCATTTATTTCAAACGGACATTACGGGAGATCCGACCGTCGGATTCTCCTAAAACCGGAACCGTTGGGTTCGTATCGAAAAGAGCTTTCTAGCGAATGTTAGAAATTTGAAATCTAACGGTTGGATTTGGAATTATGTCCAAATCAAATTCGAAAAAGGTCGTTGTAAGTGCAGTTCGATGACCGTTGTTGGGAATCGGCTGTACGGGCCTTGATAAAATTATTAAAAATAGTAATAATTTGTGTAGAATCATAAGAAATGATTTAGAAAGAATTGGGATGAAAAACTCCCTATTTGAAAAGATAAAAATAGATTTTTATCGAAATGAACTAGTTTTGAACTAGAATTATAATTCTATTTATTTTTAAATAAATAAATTGAATTTGAAAAGGGTTTTGAAAATAACCAAAATTTCCAATGATTGCATTGGAGTGGATTTGAATCGAAATTGTCTTCGGAATATTTCGATGTTGGAATTTGTGATTATACGGATGTTGTTACGGAAATTTGAAAGATATATATTCATATCGTTATTTCCAATACGACATTTGTTAATCGTAGAATTTGATATTGAATATAAGCCGATATATTTTCTATTCAGAGCCTTATATTGAATATCAAATGTGATTTGGGTTTGTCGTGAATGGTGTCTTCACTAACACTGTTCTTGAACCCAGTTGAGAAAAGATTAAATCTTTTTATTTAGATTTAATGAAGTGTACCAATTAAATAATATTTAATTGGAATTGAATTGATATTGATTTTTGGGTTTATCGTGAACAGTGTTTTAAATAACACTTGTTCTTTAACCCGATAATTAATGAATGTGATTTGGGTTTGTCGTGAATGGTGTCTTCACTAGCACTGTTCTTGAACCCAGTTGAGAAAAGATTAAATCTCTTTATTTAGATTTAATGAAGTGTACCAATTAAATAATATTTTATTGGAATTGAATTGATATTGATTTTTGGGTTTATCGTGAACAGTGTTTTAAATAACACTTGTTCTTTAACCCGATAATTAATGAATGTGATTTGGGTTTGTCGTGAATGGTGTCTTCACTAACACTGTTCTTGAACCCAGTTGAGAAAAGATTAAATCTTTTTATTCAGATTTAATGAAGTGTACCAATTAAATAACATTTAATTGGAATTGAATCGATATTGATTTTTGGGTTTATCGTGGACAGTGTTTTAAATAACACTCGTTCTTTAACCCGATAATTAATGAATGTGATTTGGGTTTGTCGTGAATGGTGTCTTCACTAACACTGTTCTTGAACCCAGTTGAGAAAAGATTAAATCTTTTTATTCAGATTTAATGAAGTGTACCAATTAAATAACATTTAATTGGAATTGAATCGATATTGATTTTTGGGTTTATCGTGGACAGTGTTTTAAATAACACTCGTTCTTTAACCCGATGATTAATGAATGTGATTTTGGGTTTATCGTGAACCGTGTTTTTAAATGACACTGATTCTTTAACCCAGTCAAAGATTAAAACTAAGTGGAGTTTTAATGAATCTTTAATTAGATTGAGAAATCGAAAAGGAGTATCACCAGTTTTGCTCCAGGCGATAGTTAAATCTTTAATTAGATTTGAACGTTAAATGGTAATTGAATTTACCGATAACACTATGGTGTTAGATATGAAGTATTACCAATTTTTTACTTCATGAGATGGATAGGTCGGGATGGGGAAATTAAAATAAATGATTACTTCGGTAAGGTTCGCTAATCCCGACTAGTTTGAATTGAGATTCAAAAATAGAAAGAAGAATAAATTCAAGGAATTTATCTTGGATAAAATTTATGGGAACCTTTCCCTATGAATGTGAAATCTAGAAACTAACTGTCGGTTGGCCAAGCGGAATGGCTTTCTGGGTATTGATCTGATGTTGGTTTCGGCCTTCGGGGTTAATACTTGGGGAATTATTCTCTTGATTAATTTACGGTTAGTGACTAATGAATTGGAATGAGGCGTATGTTGTGTTTGTGTAACACTTATTTAAAATATACGCGAGTTATTCGGAAAGACCGGGTTAATCCCATTCTGAATAACTGATACGACGATAAGTCGAAGATGAAGACGATGGTCGAAGACCGGAGGTCTTCACGTCGTTTGGGTAATTACTGATGATCTTGATTGGGCTGTACACCCAAGAAGATGGAAACAGTTAGTGATCGTCCAGACGTACTTGGAGATCGATGGATATGCGGGGTACTAGGTGCCTCCGGTTTCGTTCAGACCCAGAACGGACTTGTAAATGGACTGTGTGTCTGACATCGGATTTCATTCTGTGTGACTGATATCGGTTGCATAGGATGGTTTGCCTGTGTGGCATGCTAAGATGCAAATGATCAAGGCTTCTGTTGAAAAGCAAAGTCTTGTGGTGATGATCAAAGCACGGCCTTTGTGGCGTAGCTTTGTGTAACGTTTACCTCGCGTGTTTCACACCCGGTATGAACCAAAAACGGGAGACGGACCTCAGGGAGGACTTGCGTTTCTTTCTAGCTAGAAGTGGCGTCAGTGGTTTTACACGCCCTGACGAGTTTGACTTATGTGGTTGTTGCGGTTGCGAGGCGCCTCGGTTATATCGGTTTCGGCCGAATGCATTCTGGTCGGCTGACGGACCAGACTTACACCCCATAGGGTGGGGGGACGTATTGTTCAGGCATAATAATCCACTCCGTGTGGACCGGCCCTGACGATCCAAGGCTTGCCTGCGCGCTTGCCTGAGACATGGGCTAGATTGTCTCAAATCGGTTGAGGACTATCTTTTGCCTCGGTTCATAGAAGGAAATCCAATTTCCCAATACGTGACTTTGCGGTTTTATTTGTAAACCTATATATGGCGACATGATATATGGTACCCATGCCGCCTATGATTGATACTTATGATTCGAAGTTGTTTTATGCACTATGCACTTATTATAGTATCAAATGATTTGTTTTAAACGTATCAAGCATTCTTTGGCTATTATAAGGGAAAACCCTATCCCCCGGCTTGCGTTTGCATTGTGTGATAGGACCTGGGTCTTATAACAGCTTCATTTTTCTTTATTTAGCATGGCGCTATTTGTTTTATGCACTGGTATTCTTGGGAGGAAACCCGTTCCGTGTTATACGGCGTGGTCCCTTGATTTACCTAACTTCTAAAATAAAGATTAACTGTTTTAGTTCTCACACCAGTCACATGACTGACCTGGAGTTTATTGTTTTAACCTAAACTCTGGGTTCCCTTATTTCGACACGGGCAGCTAGTAGTTTTGGTTTTGCAGATTTATATTCACAGGATCCTGGTTTACAGCTGGAACGATATCCAGAAAGCTTTGTATCCGTATATCTCTTCTAGTTGTGTATCGTATTATTTTCCGCTGCTATGTATTTAAATGTAATTTAAATCTCTGATATTTCTGTGTAATATTCATTTATACTCTGTATATTCTTGTAATCTGATGCATTGTTGTAATATACAATGAAATGTTCTTCTGTATGTGTTCTGTTGTGGTTGGTTCTCGAACTATCCGACGCTTTCCTTTACGGGGAAGTTGCGGGTTTTCACAGTTGGTATCAGAGCTTTGGTTTACAAAGCAGAGAACAAAGCACATTAGAACCATATGAAAGAATTCATCAGATATTGGGTTAGTAATATCCAATTAGAATGACTCGTTAGAGATAGGATCAGTAGTATCCTAGAACGAGTGTGAAGAGTATATTTTTCAAATGAAAACAAATGTTGTTTTGAAAATCTAAATCAATTTTTCGTATTTGATTATTTATTTATATTGATGTGGACAATCCAATATATATAGATTTTGCGTATACGTCTGATCCGCGTGTATTCGAAATTTTAATATACTGGATAGATATAGAATTACGCTCTAGTCGCCCGGGGGTGATTCTGATGATTGATATATCATCATCAGAATTTATATTCGAGTGACGAACGTGTAATATCTATATATTTCCATTAGACTGGTGTGAGAACCAAAATTAGATAGGGCTAATTGTTGTGATTTGGCATCAAAAACATGATTTTTGACTATGTATCAAAATTATGAATTTGAAACTCTAATTCACTAATTGATTGATGTTTGTGTTGTTTGTTTAATTGTTTGCTAATTTTGAACCATTATGCCTAATTTAAACAAATATTGAACTATATTGAAAATTGGTCGCGTTTGCTTGCATATACATATACTTATATTGAACAGGTCATAGCAAGGAGGCTAGAGCAGAGAATAAAATTTGTTTGCCCGACAAATAGGTACATGTTTACTACATAATTTCCTGTTTTGTTTGGGTGATGATGATTTTGTGAGCCTATTGGCTAGCCGCTTGGCTTTTTCTTTTTCTTTTTTGAGATCTGAAGGACCGGGGAAGCTATTTGAAATTCCCCGATGCTCCCGGTGCAGGGGAGGTTATGGCGAAATTTTTCGAAAATTTAGGGTGTTAGCCAAATTTTTGAAATTTAGGAAATTCTCAGAAACTAAAGAGTTGGAGAATAGAAGCCAGATCGAGCGTAGTGTTGAATAATCAAACCACTTTCGACTTTGTTCCTTTTCGGGGACGAAAAGTTTTAAGTGGGGGAGATTGTAACAACCCGAAAATCTGGGCCAGTTTAAAATTTTTATTTTGGCCATTTTAGCGAATTTTGATTATTTAAAATGAATTATTTTAAATAATATCGATGAGAAATTTATTTTGAATAGAATTCGAACGTATATATTATACGCGTCGTCGTTAGAATATAAATATTTATATATAATTATAAATAGAATTAAAAATGGCGCGGTAGTTCGATAATTCGATTTCAAACTTCAATTGAATGTACCGGGTGCAAAACAATCCGGATTTTAGTGAAACCAAAAACATTAGGATCTGATTGATAATATCTTTCCAACGAATCCGAAAAATCAAAAGTTCGTAGCGGGAATCAAAAGATATGTCCTGTTGAAAATTCTGAATAGTCGCTATGGAATTCAGGCCCTTAAAAATAGACATTTTGCAAATGACCTCGGATTTCGACGAAACCAGTTTTGTTGGGTCCGCAGTGTCAAGTTGTCGCTAGATTCCAAATTTCATAATTTTTCGAATCAATATGTGAGCGTGGCAAAGGAAAACGCGTTTGACCAGTTTCAGTTGATTTTAATCGACTTGAAATTGGCCATTTTTCTAACGGTCTCAGAATTCGACGAAACTAGTTTTGTTAAGACCGTATCGTCAATACGAAGCTAGAAAATATTTTTCTGGGATTTTTCTAGTTAGTATGTGACCCCGGTAATTTGAAATGTACGTTTAAAATTCAATAAAAGGATTTAAATGTAAATTCAACGGAAACTATTCGAAACAATCGAATCAGCTTACGATACATATCCCATTGTGTTCGAAATGGGGGTAAAACGCTAGGGACGACAGGCGGTGGGCCTCGTTTCGAGGTCGTATGTAAAAGTCAACTTTTAAGGAATAAAATAATTAAATAATAATAAAAAAAAACCCTTTCCCCTTATCTCTGGCCCCCCCCTTCTTCGAATTCATTCAGAATAAAAAAAAAAAAAAAAGAGAAAAAAACCCGATTGAATCGCGCGCCTCCCCCTGGATCCACCGCCGCCGCCCCTCGCCTGCACCCACCCAAACCCCCGCAGCCGCTGACCCTCGAGCCCCCCCCTCCATCTCCACCTCGAGCGCAACCACCAAACCACCGCCGCCGCCCGAAGCTCGTGCCCACCTGGAGGAACCGACGCCCTAGCCGCCGCCTGAGACCACCGCCACCCCTCCGACCCCTCTTCTCCTCCATCCGTTGTAAGTCCCTTTCCCTTTTTCTTCTTATTTACTATTTTTGTATATATAACTGTTTTTTTTTATATATATATTAAAAACGATTTTTTTTAGGATTATAAAACTGATTTTTATATATATAAAAAAAAAGGGGGGGAAAACTGATTTTTTTTAAAGATAAAAACTGAATTGATTTATTTTTTATAAAGATAAAAACTGAATTGATTTATTTTTTATAAAGATAAAAACTGAATTGGTTTTTATAAGCAAATAATAAACTGATTTTAAAAGTAAAAATCATATTTTTCAATATTGAAAGCAAAGGTAAAAATCATATTTTTATATGTGAAAGCAAAAGGTAAAAAATCATATTTTTATATGTGAAAGCAAAAGGTAAAAATCATATTTTTCAATATTGAAAGCGAAGTCAAAATCATATTTTTATATATTGAATAGCGAACTAAAAAATTCGATTTTTATATATTGAACTTTGAACTAAAAAATTCGATTTTTATATATTGAACTTTGAACTAAAAATTCGATTTTTAGATATTGAATAGCGAAGTAAAAATGGGATTTTTATATATGTAGTGAAAGCGAACAACGAAGGTGGCAAAAAGGCGAAACGACGAAGACTTCTGCAAAAGAAGAGCCGTGGAGCTAGGATAGCTATATGTGAGAATTTCTCACCTTTCAATTTCTTTTTCTAGTTATATATATATACTAGGATGCAGACGGTGCTTAGTAGCACCCGACACAATCGTCCACAGACCATGGACTTGTTTGTTTGGTTGCATAGATTAGTTGGATATTTGAATTGAAATTGAGTTGTTTGGGTGAATTGAATGAATTTGATTGATGTGTGAATGGCGTGGGCCTTCACTAGACCGGGGATAAGGCTAGGCCTTGTCCCGTTTCTAGTATCGTGCCGTTATGCCGCCGAAATTTTCTAAAATATGTTAGAAAAATAAAAATATCATTTTATTGAATAAATGAATTGAATAGAAATTCATAGATTGAAATAAAATGTTTTATCGTTAAAAATATAATTTTTAACGTGAATATGAAAATAGTGAAGTGAATAAATAAATATTCATTTACAAACCAGATGGTTTGTTTATGTACACTTATTTGAATGACATTGATTGGGACGATAAATTTTACACATCGCCCAACTGCACAACTAAAATCTGTGTTTGATTGTTTGAAACCCCACACGGGTGTTGGGATGAAATTTGAAGTTCACTCATCCTGATTGATTAAATATGTCGGTCGATTGATTGACAGGCTGTTATAAGCGTTAGATATCTTTATTTGATGCTTATACAGTGTAGTGCACTTTGGTTGATGGTTGATCATTTTTCAATGCTGTTATATACATGTGTTGTGTGAAAATCCATATAATTAATTTTATGTGGTAATTGATTGGGCCTCATTCCAGTTTTAAAATAGAAATATTCGAAATAGAATATTTAAAAATAGAAATTTATGAAGCCGTGTTGATTAGATTGACGCCATTTTGACGTGAACGATATTTATATCGATTTTATTCATTTTAAAATGAATATTGAAAAGTGATTTTGAAATGAATTGAATTGAAAACGAATTCAAAGTGAATTGAATTGAAAACGATTTCGAAATGAATTGAATTGAAAACGAATTCAAAGTGAATTGAATTGAAAGTGATTTCGAAATGAATTGAATTGAAAACGAATTCAAAGTGAATTGAATTGAAAGTGATTTCGAAATGAATTGAATTGAAAACGAATTCAAAGTGAATTGAATTGAAAGTGATTTCGAAATGAATTGAATTGAAAACGAATTCAAAGTGAATTGAATTGAAAGTGATTTCGAAATGAATTGAATTGAAAACGAATTCAAAGTGAATTGAATTGAAAGTGATTTCGAAATTGAATATTTTGAAATGAATTGAATTGAAAACGATTTCGAAATGAATTGAATTGAAAACGAATTCAAAGTGAATTGAATTGAAAGTGATTTCGAAATCGAATATTTTGAAATGAATTGAATTGAAAAAGATTTCGAAATGAATTGAATTGAAAACGAATTCAAAGTGAATTGAATTGAAAGTGATTTCGAAATGAATTGAATTGAAAACGAATTCAAAGTGAATTGAATTGAAAACGATTTCGAAATGAATTGAATTGAAAACGAATTCAAAGTGAATTGAATTGAAAGTGATTTCGAAATGAATTGAATTGAAAACGAATTCAAAGTGAATTGAATTGAAAGTGATTTCGAAATGAATTGAATTGAAAACGAATTCAAAGTGAATTGAATTGAAAGTGATTTTGAAATGAATTGAATTGAAAACGAATTCAAAGTGAATTGAATTGAAAGTGATTTCGAAATGAATTGAATTGAAAACGAATTCAAAGTGAATTGAATTGAAAGTGATTTCGAAATGAATTGAATTGAAAACGAATTCAAAGTGAATTGAATTGAAAGTGATTTCGAAATGAATTGAATTGAAAACGAATTCAAAGTGAATTGAATTGAAAGTGATTTTGAAATGAATTGAATTGAAAACGAATTCGAATTGAATTGAAAGTGAATTGAATTGAATTCAAATTGAATTGAAATTTGAATTGAATAGAAATGAATTTTAAAACGAATTCATAAAGAAGAATTCAAATTTGATTTGAATTGAAAAGGAAGTTGAAATTGCTTTTGAAAACGATTTCAAAACTATTTATATAATTCGTTTTAAATAGAATCGACGAAATATATATTATATATATTATATATATAATATAATGGCCTGAATAGAACGCGCCGCGCCGCGGCAGTTCGTGAATTTCGACCATTTATTTCAAACGGACATTACGGGAGATCCGACCGTCGGATTCTCCTAAAACCGGAACCGTTGGGTTCGTATCGAAAAGAGCTTTCTAGCGAATGTTAGAAATTTGAAATCTAACGGTTGGATTTGGAATTATGTCCAAATCAAATTCGAAAAAGGTCGCTGTAAGTGCAGTTCGATGACCGTTGTTGGGAATCGGCTGTACGGGCCTTGATAAAATTATTAAAAATAGTAATAATTTGTGTAAAATCATAAGAAATGATTTAGAAAGAATTGGGATGAAAAACTCCCTATTTGAAAAGATAAAAATAGATTTTTATCGAAATGAACTAGTTTTGAACTAGAATTATAATTCTATTTATTTTTAAATAAATAAATTGAATTTGAAAAGGGTTTTGAAAATAACCAAAATTTCCAATGATTGCATTGGAGTGGATTTGAATCGAAATTGTCTTCGGAATATTTCGATGTTGGAATTTGTGATTATACGGATGTTGTTACGGAAATTTGAAAGATATATATTCATATCGTTATTTCCAATACGACATTTGTTAATCGTAGAATTTGATATTGAATATAAGCCGATATATTTTCTATTCAGAGCCTTATATTGAATATCAAATGTGATTTGGGTTTGTCGTGAATGGTGTCTTCACTAACACTGTTCTTGAACCCAGTTGAGAAAAGATTAAATCTTTTTATTTAGATTTAATGAAGTGTACCAATTAAATAATATTTAATTGGAATTGAATTGATATTGATTTTTGGGTTTATCGTGAACAGTGTTTTAAATAACACTTGTTCTTTAACCCGATAATTAATGAATGTGATTTGGGTTTGTCGTGAATGGTGTCTTCACTAGCACTGTTCTTGAACCCAGTTGAGAAAAGATTAAATCTCTTTATTTAGATTTAATGAAGTGTACCAATTAAATAATATTTTATTGGAATTGAATTGATATTGATTTTTGGGTTTATCGTGAACAGTGTTTTAAATAACACTTGTTCTTTAACCCGATAATTAATGAATGTGATTTGGGTTTGTCGTGAATGGTGTCTTCACTAACACTGTTCTTGAACCCAGTTGAGAAAAGATTAAATCTTTTTATTCAGATTTAATGAAGTGTACCAATTAAATAACATTTAATTGGAATTGAATCGATATTGATTTTTGGGTTTATCGTGGACAGTGTTTTAAATAACACTCGTTCTTTAACCCGATAATTAATGAATGTGATTTGGGTTTGTCGTGAATGGTGTCTTCACTAACACTGTTCTTGAACCCAGTTGAGAAAAGATTAAATCTTTTTATTCAGATTTAATGAAGTGTACCAATTAAATAACATTTAATTGGAATTGAATCGATATTGATTTTTGGGTTTATCGTGGACAGTGTTTTAAATAACACTCGTTCTTTAACCCGATGATTAATGAATGTGATTTTGGGTTTATCGTGAACCGTGTTTTTAAATGACACTGATTCTTTAACCCAGTCAAAGATTAAAACTAAGTGGAGTTTTAATGAATCTTTAATTAGATTGAGAAATCGAAAAGGAGTATCACCAGTTTTGCTCCAGGCGATAGTTAAATCTTTAATTAGATTTGAACGTTAAATGGTAATTGAATTTACCGATAACACTATGGTGTTAGATATGAAGTATTACCAATTTTTTACTTCATGAGATGGATAGGTCGGGATGGGGAAATTAAAATAAATGATTACTTCGGTAAGGTTCGCTAATCCCGACTAGTTTGAATTGAGATTCAAAAATAGAAAGAAGAATAAATTCAAGGAATTTATCTTGGATAAAATTTATGGGAACCTTTCCCTATGAATGTGAAATCTAGAAACTAACTGTCGGTTGGCCAAGCGGAATGGCTTTCTGGGTATTGATCTGATGTTGGTTTCGGCCTTCGGGGTTAATACTTGGGGAATTATTCTCTTGATTAATTTACGGTTAGTGACTAATGAATTGGAATGAGGCGTATGTTGTGTTTGTGTAACACTTATTTAAAATATACGCGAGTTATTCGGAAAGACCGGGTTAATCCCATTCTGAATAACTGATACGACGATAAGTCGAAGATGAAGACGATGGTCGAAGACCGGAGGTCTTCACGTCGTTTGGGTAATTACTGATGATCTTGATTGGGCTGTACACCCAAGAAGATGGAAACAGTTAGTGATCGTCCAGACGTACTTGGAGATCGATGGATATGCGGGGTACTAGGTGCCTCCGGTTTCGTTCAGACCCAGAACGGACTTGTAAATGGACTGTGTGTCTGACATCGGATTTCATTCTGTGTGACTGATATCGGTTGCATAGGATGGTTTGCCTGTGTGGCATGCTAAGATGCAAATGATCAAGGCTTCTGTTGAAAAGCAAAGTCTTGTGGTGATGATCAAAGCACGGCCTTTGTGGCGTAGCTTTGTGTAACGTTTACCTCGCGTGTTTCACACCCGGTATGAACCAAAAACGGGAGACGGACCTCAGGGAGGACTTGCGTTTCTTTCTAGCTAGAAGTGGCGTCAGTGGTTTTACACGCCCTGACGAGTTTGACTTATGTGGTTGTTGCGGTTGCGAGGCGCCTCGGTTATATCGGTTTCGGCCGAATGCATTCTGGTCGGCTGACGGACCAGACTTACACCCCATAGGGTGGGGGGACGTATTGTTCAGGCATAATAATCCACTCCGTGTGGACCGGCCCTGACGATCCAAGGCTTGCCTGCGCGCTTGCCTGAGACATGGGCTAGATTGTCTCAAATCGGTTGAGGACTATCTTTTGCCTCGGTTCATAGAAGGAAATCCAATTTCCCAATACGTGACTTTGCGGTTTTATTTGTAAACCTATATATGGCGACATGATATATGGTACCCATGCCGCCTATGATTGATACTTATGATTCGAAGTTGTTTTATGCACTATGCACTTATTATAGTATCAAATGATTTGTTTTAAACGTATCAAGCATTCTTTGGCTGTTATAAGGGAAAACCCTATCCCCCGGCTTGCGTTTGCATTGTGTGATAGGACCTGGGTCTTATAACAGCTTCATTTTTCTTTATTTAGCATGGCGCTGTTTGTTTTATGCACTGGTATTCTTGGGAGGAAACCCGTTCCGTGTTATACGGCGTGGTCCCTTGATTTACCTAACTTCTAAAATAAAGATTAACTGTTTTAGTTCTCACACCAGTCACATGACTGACCTGGAGTTTATTGTTTTAACCTAAACTCTGGGTTCCCTTATTTCGACACGGGCAGCTAGTAGTTTTGGTTTTGCAGATTTATATTCACAGGATCCTGGTTTACAGCTGGAACGATATCCGGAAAGCTTTGTATCCGTATATCTCTTCTAGTTGTGTATCGTATTATTTTCCGCTGCTATGTATTTAAATGTAATTTAAATCTCTGATATTTCTGTGTAATATTCATTTATACTCTGTATATTCTTGTAATCTGATGCATTGTTGTAATATACAATGAAATGTTCTTCTGTATGTGTTCTGTTGTGGTTGGTTCTCGAACTATCCGACGCTTTCCTTTACGGGGAAGTTGCGGGTTTTCACAGTTGGTATCAGAGCTTTGGTTTACAAAGCAGAGAACAAAGCACATTAGAACCATATGAAAGAATTCATCAGATATTGGGTTAGTAATATCCAATTAGAATGACTCGTTAGAGATAGGATCAGTAGTATCCTAGAACGAGTGTGAAGAGTATATTTTTCAAATGAAAACAAATGTTGTTTTGAAAATCTAAATCAATTTTTCGTATTTGATTATTTATTTATATTGATGTGGACAATCCAATATATATAGATTTTGCGTATACGTCTGATCCGCGTGTATTCGAAATTTTAATATACTGGATAGATATAGAATTACGCTCTAGTCGCCCGGGGGTGATTCTGATGATTGATATATCATCATCAGAATTTATATTCGAGTGACGAACGTGTAATATCTATATATTTCCATTAGACTGGTGTGAGAACCAAAATTAGATAGGGCTAATTGTTGTGATTTGGCATCAAAAACATGATTTTTGACTATGTATCAAAATTATGAATTTGAAACTCTAATTCACTAATTGATTGATGTTTGTGTTGTTTGTTTAATTGTTTGCTAATTTTGAACCATTATGCCTAATTTAAACAAATATTGAACTATATTGAAAATTGGTCGCGTTTGCTTGCATATACATATACTTATATTGAACAGGTCATAACAAGGAGGCTAGAGCAGAGAATAAAATTTGTTTGCCCGACAAATAGGTACATGTTTACTACATAATTTCCTGTTTTGTTTGGGTGATGATGATTTTGTGAGCCTATTGGCTAGCCGCTTGGCTTTTTCTTTTTCTTTTTTGAGATCTGAAGGACCGGGGAAGCTATTTGAAATTCCCCGATGCTCCCGGTGCAGGGGAGGTTATGGCGAAATTTTTCGAAAATTTAGGGTGTTAGCCAAATTTTTGAAATTTAGGAAATTCTCAGAAACTAAAGAGTTGGAGAATAGAAGCCAGATCGAGCGTAGTGTTGAATAATCAAACCACTTTCGACTTTGTTCCTTTTCGGGGACGAAAAGTTTTAAGTGGGGGAGATTGTAACAACCCGAAAATCTGGGCCAGTTTAAAATTTTTATTTTGGCCATTTTAGCGAATTTTGATTATTTAAAATGAATTATTTTAAATAATATCGACGAGAAATTTATTTTGAATAGAATTCGAACGTATATATTATACGCGTCGTCGTTAGAATATAAATATTTATATATAATTATAAATAGAATTAAAAATGGCGCGGTAGTTCGATAATTCGATTTCAAACTTCAATTGAATGTACCGGGTGCAAAACAATCCGGATTTTAGTGAAACCAAAAACATTAGGATCTGATTGATAATATCTTTCCAACGAATCCGAAAAATCAAAAGTTCGTAGCGGGAATCAAAAGATATGTCCTGTTGAAAATTCTGAATAGTCGCTATGGAATTCAGGCCCTTAAAAATAGACATTTTGCAAATGACCTCGGATTTCGACGAAACCAGTTTTGTTGGGTCCGCAGTGTCAAGTTGTCGCTAGATTCCAAATTTCATAATTTTTCGAATCAATATGTGAGCGTGGCAAAGGAAAACGCGTTTGACCAGTTTCAGTTGATTTTAATCGACTTGAAATTGGCCATTTTTCTAACGGTCTCAGAATTCGACGAAACTAGTTTTGTTAAGACCGTATCGTCAATACGAAGCTAGAAAATATTTTTCTGGGATTTTTCTAGTTAGTATGTGACCCCGGTAATTTGAAATGTACGTTTAAAATTCAATAAAAGGATTTAAATGTAAATTCAACGGAAACTATTCGAAACAATCGAATCAGCTTACGATACATATCCCATTGTGTTCGAAATGGGGGTAAAACGCTAGGGACGACAGGCGGTGGGCCTCGTTTCGAGGTCGTATGTAAAAGTCAACTTTTAAGGAATAAAATAATTAAATAATAATAAAAAAAAACCCTTTCCCCTTATCTCTGGCCCCCCCCCTTCTTCGAATTCATTCAGAATAAAAAAAAAAAAAAGAGAAAAAAACCCGATTGAATCGCGCGCCTCCCCCTGGATCCACCGCCGCCGCCCCTCGCCTGCGCCCACCCAAACCCCCGCAGCCGCTGACCCTCGAGCCCCCCCCTCCATCTCCACCTCGAGCGCAACCACCAAACCACCGCCGCCGCCCGAAGCTCGTGCCCACCTGGAGGAACCGACGCCCTAGCCGCCGCCTGAGACCACCGCCACCCCTCCGACCCCTCTTCTCCTCCATCCGCTGTAAGTCCCTTTCCCTTTTTCTTCTTATTTACTATTTTTGTATATATAACTGTTTTTTTTATATATATATATTAAAAACGATTTTTTTTAGGATTATAAAACTGATTTTTATATATAAAAAAAAGGGGGGGAAAACTGATTTTTTTTAAAGATAAAAACTGAATTGATTTATTTTTTATAAAGATAAAAACTGAATTGATTTATTTTTTATAAAGATAAAAACTGAATTGGTTTTTATAAGCAAATAATAAACTGATTTTAAAAGTAAAAATCATATTTTTCAATATTGAAAGCAAAGGTAAAAATCATATTTTTATATGTGAAAGCAAAAGGTAAAAAATCATATTTTTATATGTGAAAGCAAAAGGTAAAAATCATATTTTTCAATATTGAAAGCGAAGTCAAAATCATATTTTTATATATTGAATAGCGAACTAAAAAATTCGATTTTTATATATTGAACTTTGAACTAAAAAATTCGATTTTTATATATTGAACTTTGAACTAAAAATTCGATTTTTAGATATTGAATAGCGAAGTAAAAATGGGATTTTTATATATGTAGTGAAAGCGAACAACGAAGGTGGCAAAAAGGCGAAACGACGAAGACTTCTGCAAAAGAAGAGCCGTGGAGCTAGGATAGCTATATGTGAGAATTTCTCACCTTTCAATTTCTTTTTCTAGTTATATATATATACTAGGATGCAGACGGTGCTTAGTAGCACCCGACACAATCGTCCACAGACCATGGACTTGTTTGTTTGGTTGCATAGATTAGTTGGATATTTGAATTGAAATTGAGTTGTTTGGGTGAATTGAATGAATTTGATTGATGTGTGAATGGCGTGGGCCTTCACTAGACCGGGGATAAGGCTAGGCCTTGTCCCATTTCTAGTATCGTGCCGTTATGCCGCCGAAATTTTCTAAAATATGTTAGAAAAATAAAAATATCATTTTATTGAATAAATGAATTGAATAGAAATTCATAGATTGAAATAAAATGTTTTATCGTTAAAAATATAATTTTTAACGTGAATATGAAAATAGTGAAGTGAATAAATAAATATTCATTTACAAACCAGATGGTTTGTTTATGTACACTTATTTGAATGACATTGATTGGGACGATAAATTTTACACATCGCCCAACTGCACAACTAAAATCTGTGTTTGATTGTTTGAAACCCCACACGGGTGTTGGGATGAAATTTGAAGTTCACTCATCCTGATTGATTAAATATGTCGATCGATTGATTGACAGGCTGTTATAAGCGTTAGATATCTTTATTTGATGCTTATACAGTGTAGTGTACTTTGGTTGATGGTTGATCATTTTTCAATGCTGTTATATACATGTGTTGTGTGAAAATCCATATAATTAATTTTATGTGGTAATTGATTGGGCCTCATTCCAGTTTTAAAATAGAAATATTCGAAATAGAATATTTAAAAATAGAAATTTATGAAGCCGTGTTGATTAGATTGACGCCATTTTGACGTGAACGATATTTATATCGATTTTATTCATTTTAAAATGAATATTGAAAAGTGATTTTGAAATGAATTGAATTGAAAACGAATTCAAAGTGAATTGAATTGAAAACGATTTCGAAATGAATTGAATTGAAAACGAATTCAAAGTGAATTGAATTGAAAGTGATTTCGAAATGAATTGAATTGAAAACGAATTCAAAGTGAATTGAATTGAAAGTGATTTCGAAATGAATTGAATTGAAAACGAATTCAAAGTGAATTGAATTGAAAGTGATTTCGAAATGAATTGAATTGAAAACGAATTCAAAGTGAATTGAATTGAAAGTGATTTCGAAATGAATTGAATTGAAAACGAATTCAAAGTGAATTGAATTGAAAGTGATTTCGAAATCGAATATTTTGAAATGAATTGAATTGAAAACGATTTCGAAATGAATTGAATTGAAAACGAATTCAAAGTGAATTGAATTGAAAGTGATTTCGAAATCGAATATTTTGAAATGAATTGAATTGAAAACGATTTCGAAATGAATTGAATTGAAAACGAATTCAAAGTGAATTGAATTGAAAGTGATTTCGAAATGAATTGAATTGAAAACGAATTCAAAGTGAATTGAATTGAAAACGATTTCGAAATGAATTGAATTGAAAACGAATTCAAAGTGAATTGAATTGAAAGTGATTTCGAAATGAATTGAATTGAAAACGAATTCAAAGTGAATTGAATTGAAAGTGATTTCGAAATGAATTGAATTGAAAACGAATTCAAAGTGAATTGAATTGAAAGTGATTTTGAAATGAATTGAATTGAAAACGAATTCAAAGTGAATTGAATTGAAAGTGATTTCGAAATGAATTGAATTGAAAACGAATTCAAAGTGAATTGAATTGAAAGTGATTTCGAAATGAATTGAATTGAAAACAAATTCAAAGTGAATTGAATTGAAAGTGATTTCGAAATGAATTGAATTGAAAACGAATTCAAAGTGAATTGAATTGAAAGTGATTTTGAAATGAATTGAATTGAAAACGAATTCGAATTGAATTGAAAGTGAATTGAATTGAATTCAAATTGAATTGAAATTTGAATTGAATAGAAATGAATTTTAAAACGAATTCATAAAGAAGAATTCAAATTTGATTTGAATTGAAAAGGAAGTTGAAATTGCTTTTGAAAACGATTTCAAAACTATTTATATAATTCGTTTTAAATAGAATCGACGAAATATATATTATATATATTATATATATAATATAATGGCCTGAATAGAACGCGCCGCGCCGCGGCAGTTCGTGAATTTCGACCATTTATTTCAAACGGACATTACGGGAGATCCGACCGTCGGATTCTCCTAAAACCGGAACCGTTGGGTTCGTATCGAAAAGAGCTTTCTAGCGAATGTTAGAAATTTGAAATCTAACGGTTGGATTTGGAATTATGTCCAAATCAAATTCGAAAAAGGTCGCTGTAAGTGCAGTTCGATGACCGTTGTTGGGAATCGGCTGTACGGGCCTTGATAAAATTATTAAAAATAGTAATAATTTGTGTAAAATCATAAGAAATGATTTAGAAAGAATTGGGATGAAAAACTCCCTATTTGAAAAGATAAAAATAGATTTTTATCGAAATGAACTAGTTTTGAACTAGAATTATAATTCTATTTATTTTTAAATAAATAAATTGAATTTGAAAAGGGTTTTGAAAATAACCAAAATTTCCAATGATTGCATTGGAGTGGATTTGAATCGAAATTGTCTTTGGAATATTTCGATGTTGGAATTTGTGATTATACGGATGTTGTTACGGAAATTTGAAAGATATATATTCATATCGTTATTTCCAATACGACATTTGTTAATCGTAGAATTTGATATTGAATATAAGCCGATATATTTTCTATTCAGAGCCTTATATTGAATATCAAATGTGATTTGGGTTTGTCGTGAATGGTGTCTTCACTAACACTGTTCTTGAACCCAGTTGAGAAAAGATTAAATCTTTTTATTTAGATTTAATGAAGTGTACCAATTAAATAATATTTAATTGGAATTGAATTGATATTGATTTTTGGGTTTATCGTGAACAGTGTTTTAAATAACACTTGTTCTTTAACCCGATAATTAATGAATGTGATTTGGGTTTGTCGTGAATGGTGTCTTCACTAGCACTGTTCTTGAACCCAGTTGAGAAAAGATTAAATCTCTTTATTTAGATTTAATGAAGTGTACCAATTAAATAATATTTTATTGGAATTGAATTGATATTGATTTTTGGGTTTATCGTGAACAGTGTTTTAAATAACACTTGTTCTTTAACCCGATAATTAATGAATGTGATTTGGGTTTGTCGTGAATGGTGTCTTCACTAACACTGTTCTTGAACCCAGTTGAGAAAAGATTAAATCTTTTTATTCAGATTTAATGAAGTGTACCAATTAAATAACATTTAATTGGAATTGAATCGATATTGATTTTTGGGTTTATCGTGGACAGTGTTTTAAATAACACTCGTTCTTTAACCCGATAATTAATGAATGTGATTTGGGTTTGTCGTGAATGGTGTCTTCACTAACACTGTTCTTGAACCCAGTTGAGAAAAGATTAAATCTTTTTATTCAGATTTAATGAAGTGTACCAATTAAATAACATTTAATTAGAATTGAATCGATATTGATTTTTGGGTTTATCGTGGACAGTGTTTTAAATAACACTCGTTCTTTAACCCGATGATTAATGAATGTGATTTTGGGTTTATCGTGAACCGTGTTTTTAAATGACACTGATTCTTTAACCCAGTCAAAGATTAAAACTAAGTGGAGTTTTAATGAATCTTTAATTAGATTGAGAAATCGAAAAGGAGTATCACCAGTTTTGCTCCAGGCGATAGTTAAATCTTTAATTAGATTTGAACGTTAAATGGTAATTGAATTTACCGATAACACTATGGTGTTAGATATGAAGTATTACCAATTTTTTACTTCATGAGATGGATAGGTCGGGATGGGGAAATTAAAATAAATGATTACTTCGGTAAGGTTCGCTAATCCCGACTAGTTTGAATTGAGATTCAAAAATAGAAAGAAGAATAAATTCAAGGAATTTATCTTGGATAAAATTTATGGGAACCTTTCCCTATGAATGTGAAATCTAGAAACTAACTGTCGGTTGGCCAAGCGGAATGGCTTTCTGGGTATTGATCTGATGTTGGTTTCGGTCTTCGGGGTTAATACTTGGGGAATTATTCTCTTGATTAATTTACGGTTAGTGACTAATGAATTGGAATGAGGCGTATGTTGTGTTTGTGTAACACTTATTTAAAATATACGCGAGTTATTCGGAAAGACCGGGTTAATCCCATTCTGAATAACTGATACGACGATAAGTCGAAGATGAAGACGATGGTCGAAGACCGGAGGTCTTCACGTCGTTTGGGTAATTACTGATGATCTTGATTGGGCTGTACACCCAAGAAGATGGAAACAGTTAGTGATCGTCCAGACGTACTTGGAGATCGATGGATATGCGGGGTACTAGGTGCCTCCGGTTTCGTTCAGACCCAGAACGGACTTGTAAATGGACTGTGTGTCTGACATCGGATTTCATTCTGTGTGACTGATATCGGTTGCATAGGATGGTTTGCCTGTGTGGCATGCTAAGATGCAAATGATCAAGGCTTCTGTTGAAAAGCAAAGTCTTGTGGTGATGATCAAAGCACGGCCTTTGTGGCGTAGCTTTGTGTAACGTTTACCTCGCGTGTTTCACACCCGGTATGAACCAAAAACGGGAGACGGACCTCAGGGAGGACTTGCGTTTCTTTCTAGCTAGAAGTGGCGTCAGTGGTTTTACACGCCCTGACGAGTTTGACTTATGTGGTTGTTGCGGTTGCGAGGCGCCTCGGTTATATCGGTTTCGGCCGAATGCATTCTGGTCGGCTGACGGACCAGACTTACACCCCATAGGGTGGGGGGACGTATTGTTCAGGCATAATAATCCACTCCGTGTGGACCGGCCCTGACGATCCAAGGCTTGCCTGCGCGCTTGCCTGAGACATGGGCTAGATTGTCTCGAATCGGTTGAGGACTATCTTTTGCCTCGGTTCATAGAAGGAAATCCAATTTCCCAATACGTGACTTTGCGGTTTTATTTGTAAACCTATATATGGCGACATGATATATGGTACCCATGCCGCCTATGATTGATACTTATGATTCGAAGTTGTTTTATGCACTATGCACTTATTATAGTATCAAATGATTTGTTTTAAACGTATCAAGCATTCTTTGGCTGTTATAAGGGAAAACCCTATCCCCCGGCTTGCGTTTGCATTGTGTGATAGGACCTGGGTCTTATAACAGCTTCATTTTTCTTTATTTAGCATGGCGCTATTTGTTTTATGCACTGGTATTCTTGGGAGGAAACCCGTTCCGTGTTATACGGCGTGGTCCCTTGATTTACCTAACTTCTAAAATAAAGATTAACTGTTTTAGTTCTCACACCAGTCACATGACTGACCTGGAGTTTATTGTTTTAACCTAAACTTTGGGTTCCCTTATTTCGACACGGGCAGCTAGTAGTTTTGGTTTTGCAGATTTATATTCACAGGATCCTGGTTTACAGCTGGAACGATATCCGGAAAGCTTTGTATCCGTATATCTCTTCTAGTTGTGTATCGTATTATTTTCCGCTGCTATGTATTTAAATGTAATTTAAATCTCTGATATTTCTGTGTAATATTCATTTATACTCTGTATATTCTTGTAATCTGATGCATTGTTGTAATATACAATGAAATGTTCTTCTGTATGTGTTCTGTTGTGGTTTGTTCTCGAACTATCCGACGCTTTCCTTTACGGGGAAGTTGCGGGTTTTCACAGTGAGATTCGGGATTCAAAAGAGATTCAAGACTCACGAGTTACCAAACTATCAAGATTTCAAGAGTTCAAGAAAAATATAGTAATAGAGTCTGGTTTATAGGTAAGACTCTGAATAGCACTCAAGATTCAAACTCTGTTTTTCAAATTATCTCTCAAAATTAATTCAAAACTATTTTCGAATTGATTTCAAACTTCTCTCAAAATATTTTTAATCTTCCAAGAATTTCAAACTTATGATTTCAAATATACTTCCTAATTTATAAGTATTCTTATTTTTATAGTTTTGTTAAATCATATATATATATATATATATATTACTAAGTTTATATTTGATTATAATATTATATTCCTATTTAAACTCTAAATTTTCATATAACCTTTTTGTTTATATAGTTTATAAATATCTCTTTATAAATTCTTGTTTATATATTTCTAATTATATTATATATAGTTTTTGTATCACATATATATAATTTTTAATCATATGTTTAAATAATAATTTCTTCTGTTTTTATACTTGAAAAATAATGTTTTGACAACTAGTTTTGTATCAGGAATTTCCAGAATATATAGTGGTTTAAATACTTTAAAAATGATTTATAAATAAAAAATATGGTGTATATGTCGACATACATATATGGGTATGTCGACATACAATTGTCAGGAATTCAATTTTGAAAGGAAGTGTCTTTTCACCATTTGTAACGTTTCTGAATCATTGCAACCTTTCAAATCTTATAAATAAGGGCTGATTTTGAATTTTTTTTCCATATATTTTCTTCTCCACCTTCACCTCTCTTCATCCCACCGTTAATATTTCATATTTTATTGATTTCTACACTTCTACTTTGCCGATTTCTTCTCTAATTATATAAAACTTCTTCTTTTCTCACTCTCTATCCACTACTCTTTAATTGAAGTGCTATTGAAGAGTTATAGGGCTGTTGTAATCATTTGGGAAAGGGTGTGTTCCTTGTAGCCCTGAAATCAAGGAAAGAGAGCGGTGTTAACCTTCTAACCGTAGAATCAAATGTGTTTGGAGCGGTGTCAACCTTATAGCCGTGAAATCAAGGGGATTGTACTTGGATATTGATAATAATAAAACTCTGCACAATCCGGCGTTGCGTAGGACTGGACGTAGGAGTAATCCGAACCAGTATAAAATCCGGTGTGTTCTTTCCTTCTACATTTTATATTTATTTGTTTCTATGTTTGTGTTTGATTCTGTGTTTGTGATCATCTCTGGTGTGTGTGATTCATATAGTAAATCAATTAAGTTTGAGTTTTTGTAAATTCCTTATAAACACTATTCACCCCCTCTAATGTTTGTTTTGCCTTAAGATCCGCATTCTACAACCCTAACAATTGGTACCAGAGCCTAGGTTTTCAAAAAGTTCATAATATGATTTTTTTGAAATATTAAATGGCAAGTATAACAACCCGGAAATGCGAGCCAGTTTAAATTTTTTTATTTTGGCAATTTTAGCAAAGTTTGAACATTTAAAATGAATTATTTTAAATAATATCAATAGAAAATTTATTTTGAATATAATTCGACGTATATATTTATATACGTCGTCGTTAGAATATAATAATTATATATAATTATATATAGAATTGAAAATGGCGCGGTAGTTCGATAATTCGATTTCAAATTTCAATTGAACATACTGGGTGCAAAATAAACCGGATTTTAGCGAAACCAAAAATAATAAGATCTATTTGAGGATATCTTTCCAACGAATCCGAAAAATCGAAATTTCATAGCGGGGATCAAAAGATATATCCAGATGAATATTCTGAATAGTCGCTACGGAATTCAGGCCCTTAAAAATGGAAATTTTGCAAACGACCTCGGATTTCGACAAAACGACTTTTGTTGGGTCCGTTATGTCAAGTTATTGCTAGATTCCAAATCTCATAATTTTTCGAATCAATATGTGAGCGTGGCAAAGGAAAACGCGTTTGACCAGTTTAAGTTGATTTTAATCGACTGGAAAATGGCCATTTTTCCAACAGTCTCAGAATTCGACGAAACTAGTTTTGTTAGGACCGTATCGTCAATACGAAGCTAGAAAATATTTTTCTGGAATTTTTAGAGTTCGTATGTGACCCCGGTGAATTGAAATGCGCGTTCAATTTCAATATATAGAGTTATATGTTGATTTTGACGAAAACTGATCGAAACGATCGAATCAGCTTACGATACATATCCCATTGTGTTCGGAATGGGGTAATTAGCTATGGACGACAAGCGGTGGGCCTCGTTTAGAGGTCGAAAATAAAAGTTGCTTTTTGGGAGATAATTAAATAAAATAATTCCCCCTCCCCTTGCCTTATCTCCTTACATTGACCAGCCCCCCCCCCCTTTTCAAAATCGATTCAGTTGAAAATGAAAAAAAAAGAAAAAGAAAAAAAACCCTAAAACTATCGTTGCCCCCCCGATCTACTCACCGCCGCCGCACTTCCTTCTCCCCCTCCGCCTCGCGCCAGGCCGCGCCGCCTCCCATCGCACCCCCTTCCTCTTCTTTTCCTTCTCTTCCTCTCCTACTCTGCCAGAAACCGCAGCCCCCTCCCATCGTAGCGCGCGCCTCCCCCTATCTCCTCCACTCCGATCGAGCCGCCACCAGTTCATGAAGAAGCCCTCCTCCTAAATAAAATAAAAGAGAAACACTATAAGTTTTTTTTTAATTTATTTTTCTACTTTCAGTTTTGATTTTTCTTTGTTTACAAACTGATTTTTCTTTGTTTAGAAACTGATTTTTCTTTGATATATGAATATAATCTTTCATTATAGGAAGATATGATATTTTATAGTGTAAAGAAATTATTTTTATGAAAGGGTTTAAGTAAAAATATAATTTATATAATATAGAAAGGTTAAAAATATAATTCTTTATGTAGTAGAGGTAATAAAAATATAATTTTTATATTTTATAGATAGTAAAAATATCATCTTTATAATAGAAAAGGCGAAATCTTTATAATAGAAAAGGCGAAATCTTTATATAGAGAATAGCGATATAAAAATATAATTTTTATCTATGTAGTAGCAGTGTAAAAATATAATTTTTATCTATATAGAAGCGGTGTAAAAATAGAATTTTTATCTATATAATAGCGGTGTAAAAATAGAATTTTTATCTATATAGTAGCGGTGTAAAAATAGAATTTTTATCTATATAGTAGCGGTGTAAAAATAGAATTTTTATCTATATAGTAGCGAAGTAAAAATAGAATTTTTATCTATATAGTAGCATTGTAAAAATAGAATTTTTATCTATATAGTAGCGTTGTAAAAATAGAATTTTTGTCCATATGGAGTGATTATAAAAACATGATTCTTATATACATAGCAACAATATAAAAGTGTGATTTTTATATATGTAGTGGCTACGGGCAACGAAAGTGACAAAAGGCGAGAACAGTGATGATTCCCTACATTGGAAGTGTCGTGGAGTTGGGATAGCTTTGGTGAGAACTTCTCACTCTAAATTTCTTTTTCTAGTTATATATATATATATATACTAGGATGCAGACGGTGCTTAGCAGCACCCGACACCCATCATCCACAAACCATGGATGGCTTGTTTGTTTGGTTGATGTGTTGTGAAAATTGTTTGTGATGTTGATGTGAAATCGATAATAAAATGTAGATGGTTGAAATAAATTAATTATTGTTAAAAATATAATTTTTAACATGAAAGTGAATAAATAAATATTTATAAACAAATCGGCCGATTTGTTTATATGCACTGATTTGACTGATATTGATTGGGACGATAAATTTTACACATCGCCCAACTGCACAAATAAAAATCTGTGTTTGTTGATTTGAAACCCCACACGGGTATTGGGATGAAATACGACATACACTAATCCCAATAATTAGTTGTGTGTCGATCGATTGGCCGACAGGCTGCGTAAGCGTTAATTATTTATATTTGATGCTTATGCAGTTGTGTGGTGCACTTTGGATGATGGTTGATTGTTTATCGTTGCTATTATATACATGTGTTGTATGGAATCCATATACTTAACATTACATGGTGATTGATTGGGCCTCATTCCAATCGGGAAAATAATGAAGATTATAAAAGAAAATTTATGTGTTAAATATAAAAATAGTCATGTGTTGACGATGTACATGTGTTGAAACTATTCATGTGTCGAGTAAAATATTTTAACAATAAAATTTACATCTTTATCATATTTAAAATTAGAACTACTTTACAGTCGGAGTCTAATTAAAAATCAAACGATAGATACCATAGTTTTATAAAATATTTTACGTAACAAAAATAGTCGGGTGTTGACAGTACTCATGTGTTGAGATTAGTCGTGTGTTGAATAGAATAAATATTCATTTGTTGAATAGAATAACGAATTTATTGAAATATATAAAGTCGTGTTGATTAGAATTGCGTCATTTTGACGTGAGCGATATTTATATCGATTATATTCGTTTTTATAATGAATATAGAAAAGGTAGTGATTCCAAAATATAACGTTTTGAAAATATTATCATTTATATAGTAATGATATGAAATATTCAATTTTGATTTGAAACTGAATATAGAGTTTAAATGGTTTTGAAAACGAATTTAAAACGATTTATAAAATGCGTTTTAAAAGGAAATCGGCGAAATATATAATATATATATATTATATATATATATAATGGCCTGAATAGAACGCGCCGCGCCGCCGCAGTTCATGAATTTCGACCATTGACTTCGAATTGACGTTGCGGGAGATCCGACCGTCGGATTCTCCTAAAACCAGAACCATTGGGTTCGTATCGAAAATAGCTTTCCAATGAATATTAGAAATTTGAAATCTAACGGTTGGATTTGGAATTATGTCCAAATCAATTTCAGAAAAGGTCGCTGTAAGTGCAGTTCGATGGCCGTTGTTGGAAATCGACTGTACGGTCCTTGATAAAATTATTAAAAATATTAATAATTTGTGTAAAATCATAATATGTGAATTGGAAAGAACTGGGATGAAAAACTCCACATTTGAAATGATAAAAATAGATTTTTATCGAAATGACCTAGTTTTGAACTAGAATTAAAATCAATTTATTTTTGAAATAAATAAATTGAATTTGAAAGTGATTTTAAAAATAATCAATATTCCCAATACGTGAATTGGACTGGAGTTGAATCGAAATTATCTTCGGAATATCTCGATGTTGGATTTCGTGACTATACAGATATTGTTATGGGAATTTGAAAGATATATTTTATATCGTTATTTCCAGTACGATATTTGTTGGTTTTAGGATTTGATATTGAATATAAGCCAATATATTTTCTATTCAGAGCCTTGTATTTAATATCAAATGTGATTTGGGTTTGTCGTGAATGGTGTCTTCATTAACACTGTTCTTAAGCCCAATAGGGAAAAAGATTAAATCTTTCTATTTAGATTTAATGAAGTGTATCAATTAAATAATATTTAATTGAAATTGAATTTAAATTGGTTTTTGGGTTTATCGTGAGCGGTGTTTTGAACAACACCTGTTCTTTAACCCGATTAACAATAGAGTGTGATTTTGGGTTTATCGTGAATCGTGTTTTAGATGACATTGGTTCTTTAACCCAGTTAAAGGCAGGATATTGATTTTTGAAAAGATTAAAACTAAGTGGAGTTTTAATGAATCTTTAATTAGATTGAAATGTGAATTGATAATTTAAATTATCAAATCTGAAAGGTGATCGAGAATGGAGTACCACCAGTTTTGCTCCAAAGCGATAGTTAAATCTTTAATTAGATTTGAACGTGAGATGGTAATTAATTTTACCGATAACACCGTGGTGTGTTATATATGGAGTATTATCAGTTTTCTCCATGGGATATTTAGGTTAGGGTTGGGAAATAAAATAAATAATTACTTCGGTGTGGTTCGCTAATCCCGACTAGTTTGAAATGATATCCAAAGGAAGGTTAAAGAATAAATTTAGAAGAATTTATCTTGGATAAAATTAATGGGAACCTTTCCCTAAGAATGTGATTGTGTGAATAAATGAATATTATGAATTGGAATGAGGCGTTCGTAGTGTTTGTGTAACATTTGTTTATTATATACGTGGGTTATTCAGAAAGGCCGGGTTATACCCATTCTGAATAACCTATTCGGCGATAAGTCGAAGATGAAGATGGTGGTCGAAGACCGGAAGTCTTCACATTGTTTGGGTGATTACTGATGATCTTGATTGGGCTGTACACCCTAGATGAGGGAATCAGTTGGTGATCGTCCAGACGTACTTGGAGATGGATGGATATGCGAGGAAAGTGCCTCCGGTTTCGTTCAGACCCAGGAAGAACTTGTAAATGGATTGTGTGTCTGACATTGGATTTTATTCTGTGTTGATTGATCTCTATTAAATATACATCTGTTTGGCGGCGGAGAATTTATTCTCTTGCTTAACGCCCTTCTCTGAGACGTACGAGCTCAGAGGTTGTATATCGATGGACATCAGTTGCACGGAGTGAATTGCCAGTGTGGCATGCGTAAGTGGCAATTGATCAAGGCTTCTGTTGAAAAGCAAAGTCTTGTGGTTGATGCTCAAAGCACGGCCTGTGTGGCGTAGCTTTGTGTATAACGTGAATTCGCGAGCCTCACACCTCGGTATGAGTCAAAAACGGGATACGGACCCAAGGAGTGCACGACGTTTCTTTCTAGCTATGGTGGTGTCAGTGACCTACCAGCCCTGACATTTATATACTTTTCACCTGTGTGGTTGTTGGATACGAGGCGCCTCGGATATAGGTCTGTAAGGACCGGGAAACGTGTGTTCAGGAATAACTAGTCCTCAAAAGTAAGAGAGGACCGGCCTTGGAGGTTCCAAAGGATCATAGTGGGGTCCTGAGGCATTTGCTAGAGTGTCTCGAATCGGAGAGGAGCTTGCCCCTTGCCTCGACTCATGACGGAAATCCAATTTCCAATACGTGATATTGCGGTTTTAATTGTAGAACTAGTATGGCGACATGATAGATGGTACCCATGCCGCCTATGATTGATATTTATGATTGAATTGTTTTGACACTATACACTTATTATAGTATCAAGTGATTTGTTTTAAACGTACCAAGCATGTTTGGCTATTTTAAGGGAAAACCCTATCCTCCGGCTTGCGTTGCATTGTGTGATGCGACCTGGGTCTTATAATAGCTTCATTTTTTCAAAAAGCATTGCGCTGTTTTGTTATATGCACTAGTATTCTTGGGAGGAAATCCGTTCCGTGTTATACGGCGTGGTCCCTTGAATTACTCTCTTTTAAAGTAAGGTTTGAATAACTGTTTTAGTTCTCACACCAGTCACATGACTGACCTGGAGTTTATTGTTTTAACCTAAACTCTGGGTGCCCCTATTTTCCACACGGGCAGCTAGTAGTTTTGGTTTTGCAGATTTATATCCATAGGGTCCTGATTTACAGCTGGAACGATGCTCGGAAAGCTCTGTATCCGTGCATTACTTCTAGTTGTGTTTTTGTATTATTTTCCGCTGCAATGTATTTAAATGTAATTTAAATCTCTGATATTTGTTGAATGTAATTTATTCATTTATACTCTGTATATTCTTGTATCTGATGGAATTGTTGAAATAACAATGAAATGTTCTTCCGTTTGCGTCCTTTTGTGTGTTGTTCTCAAATTATTCGTGCTTTCCTTCACGGGGAAGTTACGCGTCCTTACAGTGGTATCAGAGCTTTGGTTTACAGAGCTCGAGAACAAGACACATTAGAACCACACGAAAGAATTCATCAGATATTGGATTAGTAATATCCAATTAGAATGACTCGTTAGAGATAGGATCAGTAGTATCCTAGAACGAGTGTGAAGAGTATATTTTTCAAAAGGAAAACAATTTTGTTTTGAAAATTTAAATTGTTTTAAACGTATTTGAATATTTTATTTGTATTGAATATGGACAATCCAATATATAAAGGTTTTGTATATACGCGTCATGAACGTATATTCGAAGTTTTAATATAATGGATAGATATAGGATTACACTCTAGTCACTCGGAGATGATTTTGATGATGGAGCTCCATCACCAAAATTTATGTTCGTGTTTCGAAGGTGTGATTTCTATATATTTCCATTAGGCTGGTGTGAGAACCAAAACTTATATAGATAGATTTATTTGTTGTGAATTGGCATCGAAAACATGATTTTCTGTATATATATCAAAATTATGAATTTGAAACGCTAATTCACTAATTGATTGATGTTTGTGCTGTTTGTTTATTTGTTTGATAATTTTGAACCATTTAGCCTAATTGAACCAAATATTGAATTGTATTGAAAATTGGTCTCATTTGCTTGCATATACATGTACTTACATTGAACAGGTCATAGCAAGGAGGCTAGAGCAGAAGAATAAAATTTGTTTGCCCGACAAATAGGTACATGTTTACCATAATTTACTGTTTTGTTTGGGTGATGATGATTTTATGAGCCGATTGGCTAGCCGCTTGGCTTTTTCTTTTTCTTTTTGAGATCAAAAGGCCTATATGGCAATTTCGGGATTTTCCCAGTGCTTCCGGTGCAAAGGAGGTTATGGCGAAATTTTTCGAAAATTTTGGGTGTTAGCCAAATTTTTGAAAAATTTGAAAAGTTCTTAGAAACTGAAAAGTTGAAGAACTTAAGCCGTAGTCAAAATAATGGAAGTTGAGTTGATTTGTTAAACAACTTTCGGCTTCGTTCCTTTTCGGCTTCCATTGTTATGTTCCTTTTCGGCCTTTGATTTAGAGAAGATTAGAATATCATCAATAAAAACCAGAACAAATTTATTCAATTAAATCACACATTGAACTGATTAGAAAATAGTTAGAAATATGTGCTTGTGCATTATATATGTTTGAACAGGAAATTGGATAGCTGTTGAGTAAAGATTTTATTTGCGTGCCCGACAAATAGGTAAACCTTAATGAGTTGGATGCGAAATATTATTATATCAACTCCTGTGAATGCCATTAGATGCGGAGTGTTGGTTATTCTGTGTGAAATAATAAACATCGCCATAGGATAGCAACAATTAATTTTGAACTACATTACATGGCATACCACTGGAAGATAAGCATACTTCATCATATATCACATAAGCATTTGGAGCTTGTGTGACGAGGTGGAAGATTTACCATACGAGCGAGAGGCGTGTATGGCAATGACTATATTTTACAGGTTGAACTGATGACTGATATGGACTATTTAAATTGTAACGATAAAATTGCCAGATTAATAAAAAACCCACACGGGTCTAGAGTTGACAATAATCACGTCTCTCTAGTTATTAGATACGGCACATGGACTATTTATTTCCCACACGGGACGAGGTGACGAGGATTTATCCTCTGGAGCATTTAAAATACACACTCCCTCAGGCTTTGACAGGGTGACGAGAATTTATTCTCTGGAGTTATTATCAATACACGCTCCCCTGTAAACACCAGAATATATCACTATAAATATGTGTATGCTTATTAGGATTTATTGGGTACCTAATACGGCCCAATAAATTTCCAAACCTCTCCCCGTACAAATGAGGTTATGGCGAAATTTTTCAAAAATTCCGGGTTTTAGCCAGATTTTTGAAGAATTTGAAAATTTTCAGAAACTAAAAAGTTGGAGAATGGAAGCCAGATTGAACGTAGAGTTGATTAATCAAACCACTTTCGACTTCGTTCCTTTTCGGGGACGAAAAGTTTTAAGTGGGGGAGATTGTAACAACCCAGAAATGCGAGCCAGTTTAAAATTTTTTATTTTGGCAATTTTAGCGAAGTTTGAACATTTAAAATGAATTATTTTAAATAATATCGACGAAAAATTTATTTTGAATATAATTCGACGTATATATTTATATACGTCGTTGTTAGAATATAATAATTATATATAATTATATATAGAATTGAAAATGGCGTGGTAGTTCGATAATTCGATTTCAAATTTCAATTGAACATACCGGGTGCAAAATAAACCGGATTTTAGCGAAACCAAAAATAATAGGATCTATTTGAGGATATCTTTCCAACGAATCCGAAAAATTGAAATTTCATAGCGGGGATCAAAAGATATGTCCAGATGAATATTCTGAATAGTCGCTATGGAATTCAGGCCCTTAAAAATGGAAATTTTGCAAACGACCTCGGATTTCGACGAAACCACTTTTGTTGGGTCTGTGATGTCAAGTTATTACTAGATTCCAAATCTCATAATTTTCGAATCAATATGTGAGCGTGGCAAAGGAAAACGCGTTTGACTAGTTTAAGTTGATTTTAATCGACTGGAAAATGGCCATTTTTTCAACAGTCTCAGAATTCGACGAAACTAGTTTTGTTAAGACCGTATCGTCAATACGAAGCTAGAAAATATTTTTCTGGAATTTTTAGAGTTCGTATATGACCCCGGTAAATTGAAATGCGCGTTCAATTTCAATATATAGAGTTATATGTTGATTTTGACGAAAACTGATCGAAACGATCGAATCAGCTTACGATACATATCACATTATGTTCGGAATGTGGATAATTAGCTATGGACGACAAGCGGTGGGCCTCGTTTAGAGGTCGAAAATAAAAGTTGCTTTTTGGGAGATAATTAAATAAAATAATTCCCTCCTTGCCTTATCTCCTTACATTGACCAGCCCCCCCGATCTACTCGCCGCCGCCGCACTTCCTTCTCCCGCTCCGCCTCACGCCAGGCCGCGCCGCCTCCCATCGCACCCCCTTCCTCCTCTTCTCCTTCTCTTCCTCTCCTACTCTGCCAGAAACCGCAGCCCCCTCCCATCGTAGCACGCGCCTCCCCCTATCTCCTCCACTCTGATCGAGCCGCCACCAGTTCATGAAGAAGCCCTCCTCCTAAATAAAATAAAAGAAAAACACTATAAGTTTTTTTTTAATTTATTTTTCTACTTTCAGTTTTGATTTTTCTTTGTTTAGAAACTGATTTTTCTTTGATATATGAATATAATCTTTCATTATAGGAAGATATGATATTTTATAGTGTAAAGAAATTATTTTTATGAAAGGGTTTAAGTAAAAATATAATTTTTATAAGATAGAAAGGTTAAAAATATAATTCTTTATGTAGTAGAGGTAATAAAAATATAATTTTTATATTTTATAGATAGTAAAAATATCATCTTTATAATAGAAAAGGCGAAATCTTTATAATAGAAAAGGCGAAATCTTTATAATAGAAAAGGCGAAATCTTTATATAGAGAATAGCGATATAAAAATATAATTTTTATCTATATAGTAGCGGTGTAAAAATAGAATTTTTATCTATATAGAAGCGGTGTAAAAATAGAATTATTATCTATTTAATAGCGGTGTAAAAATAGAATTTTTATCTATATAGTAGCGGTGCAAAAATAGAATTTTTATCTATATAGTAGCGGTGTAAAAATAGAATTTTTATCTATATAGTAGCGAAGTAAAAATAGAATTTTTATCTATATAGTAGCGTTGTAAAAATAGAATTTTTATATATATAGTAGCGTTGTAAAAATAGAATTTTTGTCCATATGGAATGATTATAAAACATGATTTTTATATACATAGCAACAATATAAAAATGTGATTTTTATATATGTAGTGGCTACGGGCAACGAAAGTGACAAAAGGCGAGAACAGTGATGATTCCCTACATTGGAAGTGTCGTGGAGTTGGGATAGCTTTGGTGAGAACTTATCACTCTAAATTTCTTTTTCTACTTATATATATATATATATATACTAGGATGCAGACGGTACTTAGCAGCACCCGACACCCGTCATCCAAAGACCATGGATGACTTATTTGTTTGGTTTATGTGTTGTGAAAATTGTTTGTGATGTTGATGTGAAATCGATAATAAAATGTAGATGGTTGAAATAAATTAATTATCGTTAAAAATATAATTTTTAACGTGAAAGTGAATAAATGAATATTTATAAACAAATCGGCCGATTTGTTTATATGCACTGATTTGACTGATATTGATTGGGACGATAAATTTTACACATCGCCCAACTGCACAAATAAAAATCTGTGTTTGTTGATTTGAAACCCCACACGGGTATTGGGATGAAATACGGCATACACTAATCCCAATAATTAGTTGTGTGTCGATCGATTGGTCGACAGGCTGTGTAAGCGTTAATTATTTATATTTAATGCTTATGCAGTTGTGTGGTGCACTTTGGATGATGGTTGATTGTTTATCGTTGCTATTATATACATGTGTTGTATGGAATCCATATACTTAACATTATATGGTGATTGATTGGGCCTCATTCCAATCGGGAAAATAATGAATATTATAAAAGAAAATTTATGTGTTGAATATAAAAATAGTCATGTGTTGACGATGTTCATGTGTTGAAACTAGTCATGTGTCGAGTAAAATATTTTAACAATAAAATTTACATCTTTATCATATTTAAAATTAGAACTACATTACAGTCGGAGTCTAATTAAAAATCAAACGATAGATACCATAGTTTTATAAAATATTTTACGTAACAAAAATAGTCGTGTGTTGACAGTACTCATGTGTTGAGATTAGTCGTGTGTTGAATAGAATAAATATTCATTTGTTGAATAGAATAACGAATTTATTGAAATATATAAAGTCGTGTTGATTAGAGTTGCGTCATTTTGACGTGAGCGATATTTATATCGATTATATTCGTTTTTATAATGAATATAGAAAAGGTAGTGATTCCAAAATATAACGTTTTGAAAATATTATCATTTATATAGTAATGATATGAAATATTCAATTTTGATTTGAAATTGAATATAGAGTTGAAAACGAATTTAAAACGATTTATAAAATGCGTTTTAAAAGGAAATCGATGAAATATATATATATATATAAATATAAATATATATATATATATAATATAATGGCCTGAATAGAGCGCGTCGCGCCGCGGCAGTTCGTGAATTTCGACCATTGACTTCGAATTGACGTTGCGGAAGATCCGACCGTCGGATTCTCCTAAAACCGGAACCATTGGGTTCGTATCGAAAATAGCTTTCCAATGAATATTAGAAATTTGAAATCTAATGGTTGGATTTGGAATTATGACCAAATCAATTTCAGAAAAGGTCGCTGTAAGTGCAGTTCGATGGCCGTTGTTGGAAATCGACTGTACGGGCCTTGATAAAATTATTAAAAATATTAATAATTTATGTAAAATCGTAATATGTGAATTGGAAAGAACTGGGATGAAAAACTCCACATTTGAAATGATAAAAATAGATTTTTATCGAAATGACCTAGTTTTGAACTAGAATTAAAATCAATTTATTTTTGAAATAAATAAATTGAATTTGAAAGTGATTTTAAAAATAATCAATATTCCCAATACGTGAATTAGACTGGAGTTGAATCGAAATTATCTTCGGAATATCTCGATGTTGGATTTCGTGACTATACAGATATTGTTATGGGAATTTGAAAGATATATTTTATATCGTTATTTCCAGTACGATATTTGTTGGTTTTAGGATTTGATATTGAATATAAGCCAATATATTTTCTATTCAGAGCCTTGTATTTAATATCAAATGTGATTTGGGTTTGTCGTGAATGGTGTCTTCATTAACACTGTTCTTAAGCCCAATAGGGAAAAAGATTAAATCTTTCTATTTAGATTTAATGAAGTGTATCAATTAAATAATATTTAATTGAAATTGAATTTAAATTGGTTTTTGGGTTTATCGTGAGCGGTGTTTTGAACAACACCTGTTCTTTAACCCGATTAACAATAGAGTGTGATTTTGGGTTTATCGTGAATCATGTTTTAGATGACATTGGTTCTTTAACCCAGTTAAAGGCAGGATATTGATTTTTGAAAAGATTAAAACTAAGTGGAGTTTTAATGAATCTTTAATTAGATTGAAATGTGAATTGATAATTTAAATTATCAAATCTGAAAGGTGATCGAGAATGGAGTACCACCAGTTTTGCTCCAAAGCGATAGTTAAATCTTTAATTAGATTTGAACGTGAGATGGTAATTAATTTTACCGATAACACCGTGGTGTGTTATATATGGAGTATTACCAGTTTTCTCCATGGGATATATAGGTTAGGGTTGGGAAATAAAATAAATAATTACTTCGGTGTGGTTCGCTAATCCCGACTAGTTTGAAATGATATCCAAAGGAAGATTAAAGAATAAATTTAGAAGAATTTATCTTGGATAAAATTAATGGGAACCTTTCCCTAAGAATGTGATTGTGTGAATAAAAGAATATTCTGAATTGGAATGAGGCGTTCGTAGTGTTTGTGTAACATTTGTTTATTATATACGTGGGTTATTCAGAAAGGCCGGGTTATACCCATTCTGAATAACCTATTCGGCGATAAGTCGAAGATGAATATGGTGGTCGAAGACCGGAAGTCTTCACATTGTTTGGGTGATTACTGATGATCTTGATTGGGCTGTACACCCTAGATGAGGGAATCAGTTGGTGATCGTCCAGACGTACTTGGAGATGGATAGATATGCGAGGAAAGTGCCTCCGGTTTCGTTCAGACCCAGGAAGAACTTGTAAATGGATTGTGTGTCTGACATTGGATTTTATTCTGTGTTGATTGATCTCTATTAAATATACATCTGTTTGGCGGCGGAGAATTTATTCTCTTGCTTGACGCCCTTCTCTGAGACGTACGAGCTCAGAGGTTGTATATCGATGGACATCAGTTGCACGGAGTGAATTGCCAGTGTGGCATGCGTAAGTGGCAATTGATCAAGGCTTCTGTTGAAAAGCAAAGTCTTGTGGTTGATGCTCAAAGCACGGCCTGTGTGGCGTAGCTTTGTGTATAACGTGAATTCGCGAGCCTCACACCTCGGTATGAGTCAAAAACGGGATACAGACCCAAGGAGTGCACGACGTTTCTTTCTAGCTATGGTGGTGTCAGTGACCTACCAGCCCTGACATTTATATACTTTTCACCTGTGTGGTTGTTGGATACGAGGCGCCTCGGATATAGGTCTGTAAGGACCGGGAAACGTGTGTTCAGGAATAACTAATCCTCAAAAGTAAGAGAGGACCGGCCTTGGAGGTTCCAAAGGATCATAGTGGGGTCCTGAGGCATTTGCTAGAGTGTCTCGAATCGGAGAGGAGCTTGCCCCTTGCCTCGACTCATGACGGAAATCCAATTTCCAATACGTGATATTGCGGTTTTAATTGTAGAACTAGTATGGCGACATGATAGATGGTACCCATGCCGCCTATGATTGATATTTATGATTGAATTGTTTTGACACTATACACTTATTATAGTATCAAGTGATTTGTTTTAAACGTACCAAGCATGTTTGGCTATTTTAAGGGAAAACCCTATCCTCCGGCTTGCGTTGCATTGTGTGATGGGACCTGGGTCTTATAATAGCTTCATTTTTTCAAAAAGCATTGCGCTGTTTTGTTATATGCACTAGTATTCTTGGGAGGAAATCCGTTCCGTGTTATACGGCGTGGTCCCTTGAATTACTCTCTTTTAAAGTAAGGTTTGAATAACTGTTTTAGTTCTCACACCAGTCACATGACTGACCTGGAGTTTATTGTTTTAACCTAAACTCTGGGTGCCCCTATTTTCCACACGGGCAGCTAGTAGTTTTGGTTTTGCAGATTTATATCCATAGGGTCCTGATTTACAGCTGGAACGATGCTCGGAAAGCTCTGTATCCGTGCATTACTTCTAGTTGTGTTTTTGTATTATTTTCCGCTGCAATGTATTTAAATGTAATTTAAATCTCTGATATTTGTTGAATGTAATTTATTCATTTATACTCTGTATATTCTTGTATCTGATGGAATTGTTGAAATAACAATGAAATGTTCTTCCGTTTGCGTCCTTTTGTGTGTTGTTCTCAAATTATTCGTGCTTTCCTTCACGGGGAAGTTACGCGTCCTTACAGTGGTATCAGAGCTTTGGTTTACAGAGCTCGAGAACAAGACACATTAGAACCACACGAAAGAATTCATCAGATATTGGATTAGTAATATCCAATTAGAATGACTCGTTAGAGATAGGATCAGTAGTATCCTAGAACGAGTGTGAAGAGTATATTTTTCAAAAGGAAAACAATTTTGTTTTGAAAATTTAAATTGTTTTAAACGTATTTGAATATTTTATTTGTATTGAATATGGACAATCCAATATATAAAGGTTTTGTATATACGCGTCATGAACGTATATTCGAAGTTTTAATATAATGGATAGATATAGGATTACACTCTAGTCACTCGGAGATGATTTTGATGATGGAGCTCCATCACCAAAATTTATGTTCGTGTTTCGAAGGTGTGATTTCTATATATTTCCATTAGGCTGGTGTGAGAACCAAAACTTATATAGATAGATTTATTTGTTGTGAATTGGCATCGAAAACATGATTTTCTGTATATATATCAAAATTATGAATTTGAAACGCTAATTCACTAATTGATTGATGTTTGTGCTGTTTGTTTATTTGTTTGATAATTTTGAACCATTTAGCCTAATTGAACCAAATATTGAATTGTATTGAAAATTGGTCTCATTTGCTTGCATATACATGTACTTACATTGAACAGGTCATAGCAAGGAGGCTAGAGCAGAAGAATAAAATTTGTTTGCCCGACAAATAGGTACATGTTTACCATAATTTACTGTTTTGTTTGGGTGATGATGATTTTATGAGCCGATTGGCTAGCCGCTTGGCTTTTTCTTTTTCTTTTTGAGATCAAAAGGCCTATATGGCAATTTCGGGATTTTCCCAGTGCTTCCGGTGCAAAGGAGGTTATGGCGAAATTTTTCGAAAATTTTGGGTGTTAGCCAAATTTTTGAAAAATTTGAAAAGTTCTTAGAAACTGAAAAGTTGAAGAACTTAAGCCGTAGTCAAAATAATGGAAGTTGAGTTGATTTGTTAAACAACTTTCGGCTTCGTTCCTTTTCGGCTTCCATTGTTATGTTCCTTTTCGGCCTTTGATTTAGAGAAGATTAGAATATCATCAATAAAAACCAGAACAAATTTATTCAATTAAATCACACATTGAACTGATTAGAAAATAGTTAGAAATATGTGCTTGTGCATTATATATGTTTGAACAGGAAATTGGATAGCTGTTGAGTAAAGATTTTATTTGCGTGCCCGACAAATAGGTAAACCTTAATGAGTTGGATGCGAAATATTATTATATCAACTCCTGTGAATGCCATTGGATGCGGAGTGTTGGTTATTCTGTGTGAAATAATAAACATCGCCATAGGATAGCAACAATTAATTTTGAACTACATTACATGGCATACCTCTGGAAGATAGGTATACTTCATCATATATCACATAAGCATTTGGAGCTTGTGTGACGAGGTGGAAGATTTACCATACGAGCGAGAGGCGTGTATGGCAATGACTATATTTTACAGGTTGAACTGATGACTGATATGGACTATTTAAATTGTAACGATAAAATTGCCAGATTAATAATAAACCCACACGGGTCTAGAGTTGACAATAATTGAAAAAGTCGGGTGTGTACGAGACTTGTGCAGGATCTATAATATGGCTATGCGGAATATGATAACAATATATATATATATATATCACAGATAACTTTAAATGCAGTAAAGTAAAGTAAAGTAAAGACACCAGGATTTTATACTGGTTCAGACTTCCCGTCCTACGTCCAGTCCCGAAGTTCCTCTTCGGCTTTTCACTAAACAACACCCTCACTTCACCCGGAGGAACAGGTTCACTACTTGATTTGCGGGCTACAAGTTTACCCACTTGATTTCACGGGCTACAAGCTTACCCACTTGATTTAACGGGCTACAAGCTTACCCACAAGATGATTACAAGAGTTTGACCTTGAATGTGTTCTTTCTTCAACACTGAATAGTCAATGATTGAGTACACCCTTCCTATAATCTTATCCTCAAATGTATTTTGATGTTTAGAAAGATTAGGAAGTAAATTATCGAGTTGAATCACAAGTGTATTAAATATGCTTGGAGATTCAAACGATAATTGAATGCTTTTGAGTGCTTTTTGAGAGAAAAGCATAATGCAAGATAGATCAGAAAATAGAGAGTAAATTCGATGATTTGAAAGTATGATTTCAAGTCTATTTATAGTGTAGAATAGTTGCATTCCTTCATGAAGAGATTCTATAAAGAGTTGTGTCCATTTCCCTTGAAATTGAATAGAAATCTATTCACAAAAAGAAGCATCCTTTCAGAAAAATTACAGCAAGAAAAAAGGTCGACAGGTCGAAATTAACAGGTCGACAGGAATTTGAAAAAATAGCCGTTATGCACAAAAGACAACAGGACCGGCGACAGGTCCTTTTTGGGCGGTCGACCGTTTTCTGGCTGTGGACCGGAGGACGTCGGTCCACAGTCTATATCACTCTGCACTCTTTCCCGGTCGAAGCCTGGACCGTTTGGGCTTTTTCTGTGACTTTTCAATTCCTCAAATATACAGATTTCAGCCCCAGCTAATTTCAATTTCTAAATTGTTTTGTGCATTCGTGTTATACTTTGAGGATAGATTTTAACATAAATCTAACACGACTCCATACCTACATATATATAATCTTAGCTCCATGTCATGATTTCCATTGATCTTCACTATGATCTTTATTGATTTCCACTTTGATAAATGTGAATTCAGTTCGTCAATGATCTCTATTTCTATGTTGTCATTAATCAAAATCTTGTGTATCAACATTCTCCCCCTTTTTGATTGATGACAACATCTTGCATATATTTTTGAGATACTGAGTAGCTCCCCCTGAATATATGCTTATATATTTCTATCTCCCCCTGTCCAAAAGCTTTCTGCACATTTTGTTAGTATATATAATAAAAACTTATTGTTTCCTGTAACAAAATGTTAGTGCATATAAAATGAATATTTATATGATACATGAATATATATATATATATATATATATATGCATATTTCTCCCCCTTTGTCATCGATTAAAAATAATAAATATCATGATAGAACAGTAATCGAACATAAGACATAAATTAAAGTACCTTCGGGAGATATTGGATCATGTGCAATTTGATAAACTGAATTTTGTTTTCAGAGACATTTGGAGAAATCAAAATCGCCTTCCTTTTATTGTGGTGTACCTGCAAAAAAGTAGAATATATATACTTTGGTACCCACTTGCTTTGTTTGGGTCCATGGGTTAGATGGAAGGTAGCCATACCCAAGAGGGTTTAATGGAACCTTTGAAGATAAAATTTTCATTATTAACTACTGAATCAAAATAATCATCAATATATTTTTCTCTGTTTTTCCAACTTACAGGAACCCAAATACTTAAGTAATCTCTATTGATATTCCTTTTCATACTTCTAGATCTATTATACAGATCTCTAGTCATAGAAGTATTCGAATTTCTATAATAATTGGATCTAGGATGAGCATTAGTACTAGCAGTAATATTTTTATTGTACATGAAAGCATATCTAGTACTATTTCTAAGATTAGTTTTATTATATCCTAAACCACTTTTGTCATGTAAAGGTCGAGATCTAGATAAAATCATATTTAAATCATTTTGACCTTTATTAAATTTTGCGAACTTATTAGCACTTTTATCAAATTTATTTCCAAAGTCGCTATTGACATTTTCAAAAGAAATTTTGTTATTCTTTAAATCATCAATTTCCTTATTTAATTCAGAATTTTTCCTTTTTAAAGTACCATTCTCAGTTTTGAGACCTAAAATTTGAGATTCTGAATTATCTAAAGAAGATTGTAACTTTTCAAAATTTTCTTTTGAGTCAGAAATTTCATTTTGCAAAATATTATTATTCACCTTTAAAAACTCACATTCTTTAGATAGTTCTAAATTCTTTTCAGTTAAAGCTCCATTCTCTTTTACAAGAGACGAAATTAAAGAACTAGAATTATTTAAAGAACCTTCTAATGATATATTTCTATTTTGCAAAAGATCGATTTCCTTTAAAAGAACATTGTTTTTATCTTCTAGTTGCTCATTTTCTTTTTGAAGGAAATCTTTTTGAGAAACAAGCTCTTCTAAGGTATCTTCAAAACATTTGGCTTGTTTTACCAAACGATTGTTTTCTTCTTTTAATTTGGAATTTTCTTCCTTATACTTTTTTGACATAGCTAAAACGACTGTATGGAGTTTCAATAATTTTTCATGGTCTAACAAAAGATCTTTAAATAATGAATCTACACATACCGATTGTAATCTGACTTTAGCCATGAGACATTTGCTTCCTTGCTCTCTTGATTCGGCTTTGTTGCTCTTCCACTTTCTAATCCCTTGACTAGACTTCTTTATTGCCATTTGTTCTAAGATGTTGTTACGATCTATAGAACACCAGGCTCTGATACCAATTGAAAAGGTCGGGTGTGTACGAGACTTGTGCAGGATCTATAATATGGCTATGCGGAATATGATAACAATATATATATATATATATATCACAGATAACTTTAAATGCAGTAAAGTAAAGTAAAGTAAAGACACCAGGATTTTATACTGGTTCAGACTTCCCGTCCTACGTCCAGTCCCGAAGCTCCTCTTCGGCTTTTCACTAAACAACACCCTCACTTCACCCGGAGGAACAGGTTCACTACTTGATTTGCGGGCTACAAGTTTACCCACTTGATTTCACGGGCTACAAGCTTACCCACTTGATTTAACGGGCTACAAGCTTACCCACAAGATGATTACAAGAGTTTGACCTTGAATGTGTTCTTTCTTCAACACTGAATAGTCAATGATTGAGTACACCCTTCCTATAATCTTATCCTCAAATGTATTTTGATGTTTAGAAAGATTAGGAAGTAAATTATCGAGTTGAATCACAAGTGTATTAAATATGCTTGGAGATTCAAACGATAATTGAATGCTTTTGAGTGCTTTTTGAGAGAAAAGCATAATGCAAGATAGATCAGAAAATAGAGAGTAAATTCGATGATTTGAAAGTATGATTTCAAGTCTATTTATAGTGTAGAATAGTTGCATTCCTTCATGAAGAGATTCTATAAAGAGTTGTGTCCATTTCCCTTGAAATTGAATAGAAATCTATTCACAAAAAGAAGCATCCTTTCAGAAAAATTACAGCAAGAAAAAAGGTCGACAGGTCGAAATTAACAGGTCGACAGGAATTTGAAAAAATAGCCGTTATGCACAAAAGACAACAGGACCGGTCGACAGGTCCTTTTTGGGCGGTCGACCGTTTTCTGGCTGTGGACCGGAGGACGTCGGTCCACAGTCTATATCACTCTGCACTCTTTCCCGGTCGAAGCCTGGACCGTTTGGGCTTTTTCTGTGACTTTTCAATTCCTCAAATATACAGATTTCAGCCCCAGCTAATTTCAATTTCTAAATTGTTTTGTGCATTCGTGTTATACTTTGAGGATAGATTTTAACATAAATCTAACACGACTCCATACCTACATATATATAATCTTAGCTCCATGTCATGATTTCCATTGATCTTCACTATGATCTTTATTGATTTCCACTTTGATAAATGTGAATTCAGTTCGTCAATGATCTCTATTTCTATGTTGTCATTAATCAAAATCTTGTGTATCAACAATAATCACGTCTCTCTAGTTATTAGATACGGCACATGGACTATTTATTTCCCACACGGGACGAGGTGACGAGGATTTATCCTCTGGAGCATTTAAAATACACACTCCCTCAGGCTTTGACAGGGTGACGAGAATTTATTCTCTGGAGTTATTATCAATACACGCTCCCCTGTAAACACCAGAATATATCACTATAAATATGTGTATGCTTATTAGGATTTATTGGGTACCTAATACGGCCCAATAAATTTCCAAACCTCTCCACGTACAAAGGAGGTTATGGCGAAATTTTTCAAAAATTCCGGGTTTTAGCCAGATTTTTGAAGAATTTGAAAATTTTCAGAAACTAAAAAGTTGGAGAATGTAAGCCAGATTGAACGTAGAGTTGATTAATCAAACCACTTTCGACTTCGTTCCTTTTCGGGGACGAAAAGTTTTAAGTGGGGGAGATTGTAACAACCCAGAAATGCGAGCCAGTTTAAAATTTTTTATTTTGGCAATTTTAGCGAAGTTTGAACATTTAAAATGAATTATTTTAAATAATATCGACGAAAAATTTATTTTGAATATAATTCGACGTATATATTTATATACGTCGTTGTTAGAATATAATAATTATATATAATTATATATAGAATTGAAAATGGCGTGGTAGTTCGATAATTCGATTTCAAATTTCAATTGAACATACCGGGTGCAAAATAAACCGGATTTTAGCGAAACCAAAAATAATAGGATCTATTTGAGGATATCTTTCCAACGAATCCGAAAAATTGAAATTTCATAGCGGGGATCAAAAGATATGTCCAGATGAATATTCTGAATAGTCGCTATGGAATTCAGGCCCTTAAAAATGGAAATTTTGCAAACGACCTCGGATTTCGACGAAACCACTTTTGTTGGGTCTGTGATGTCAAGTTATTACTAGATTCCAAATCTCATAATTTTTCGAATCAGTATGTGAGCGTGGCAAAGGAAAACGCGTTTGACTAGTTTAAGTTGATTTTAATCGACTGGAAAATGGCCATTTTTTCAACAGTCTCAGAATTCGACGAAACTAGTTTTGTTAGGACCGTATCGTCAATACGAAGCTAGAAAATATTTTTCTGGAATTTTTAGAGTTCGTATGTGACCCCGGTAAATTGAAATGCGCGTTCAATTTCAATATATAGAGTTATATGTTGATTTTGACGAAAACTGATCGAAACGATCGAATCAGCTTACGATACATATCACATTATGTTCGGAATGTGGATAATTAGCTATGGACGACAAGCGGTGGGCCTCGTTTAGAGGTCGAAAATAAAAGTTGCTTTTTGGGAGATAATTAAATAAAATAATTCCCTCCTTGCCTTATCTCCTTACATTGACCACCCCCCCCCCCCCCCGATCTACTCGCCGCCGCCGCACTTCCTTCTCCCGCTCCGCCTCACGCCAGGCCGCGCCGCCTCCCATCGCACCCCCTTCCTCCTCTTCTCCTTCTCTTCCTCTCCTACTCTGCCAGAAACCGCAGCCCCCTCCCATCGTAGCACGCGCCTCCCCCTATCTCCTCCACTCTGATCGAGTCGCCACCAGTTCATGAAGAAGCCCTCCTAAATAAAATAAAAGAAAAACACTATAAGTTTTTTTTTAATTTATTTTTCTACTTTCAGTTTTGATTTTTCTTTGTTTAGAAACTGATTTTTCTTTGATATATGAATATAATCTTTCATTATAGGAAGATATGATATTTTATAGTGTAAAGAAATTATTTTTATGAAAGGGTTTAAGTAAAAATATAATATTTATAAGATAGAAAGGTTAAAAATATAATTCTTTATGTAGTAGAGGTAATAAAAATATAATTTTTATATTTTATAGATAGTAAAAATATCATCTTTATAATAGAAAAGGCGAAATCTTTATAATAGAAAAGGCGAAATCTTTATAATAGAAAAGGCGAAATCTTTATATAGAGAATAGCGATATAAAAATATAATTTTTATCTATATAGTAGCGGTGTAAAAATAGAATTTTTATCTATATAGAAGCGGTGTAAAAATAGAATTTTTATCTATATAATAGCGGTGTAAAAATAGAATATTTATCTATATAGTAGCGGTGCAAAAATAGAATTTTTATCTATATAGTAGCGGTGTAAAAATAGAATTTTTATCTATATAGTAGCGAAGTAAAAATAGAATTTTTATCTATATAGTAGCGTTGTAAAAATAGAATTTTTATATATATAGTAGCGTTGTAAAAATAGAATTTTTGTCCATATGGAATGATTATAAAACATGATTTTTATATACATAGCAACAATATAAAAATGTGATTTTTATATATGTAGTGGCTACGGGCAACGAAAGAGACAAAAGGCGAGAACAGTGATGATTCCCTACATTGGAAGTGTCATGGAGTTGGGATAGCTTTGGTGAGAACTTATCACTCTAAATTTCTTTTTCTACTTATATATATATATATATATATATATATATATATATACTAGGATGCAGACGGTGCTTAGCAGCACCCGACACCCGTCATCCAAAGACCATGGATGACTTATTTGTTTGGTTTATGTGTTGTGAAAATTGTTTGTGATGTTGATGTGAAATCGATAATAAAATGTAGATGGTTGAAATAAATTAATTATCGTTAAAAATATAATTTTTAACGTGAAAGTGAATAAATGAATATTTATAAACAAATCGGCCGATTTGTTTATATGCACTGATTTGACTGATATTGATTGGGACGATAAATTTTACACATCGCCCAACTGCACAAATAAAAATCTGTGTTTGTTGATTTGAAACCCCACACGGGTATTGGGATGAAATACGGCATACACTAATCCCAATAATTAGTTGTGTGTCGATCGATTGGTCGACAGGCTGTGTAAGTGTTAATTATTTATATTTGATGCTTATGCAGTTGTGTGGTGCACTTTGGATGATGGTTGATTGTTTATCGTTGCTATTATATACATGTGTTGTATGGAATCCATATACTTAACATTATATGGTGATTGATTGGGCCTCATTCCAATCGGGAAAATAATGAATATTATAAAAGAAAATTTATGTGTTGAATATAAAAATAGTCATGTGTTGACGATGTTCATGTGTTGAAACTATTCATGTGTCGAGTAAAATATTTTAATAATAAAATTTACATCTTTATCATATTTAAAATTAGAACTACATTACAGTCGGAGTCTAATTAAAAATCAAACGATAGATACCATAGTTTTATAAAATATTTTACGTAACAAAAATAGTCGTGTGTTGACAGTACTCATGTGTTGAGATTAGTCGTGTGTTGAATAGAATAAATATTCATTTGTTGAATAGAATAACGAATTTATTGAAATATATAAAGCCGTGTTGATTAGAGTTGCGTCATTTTGACGTGAGCGATATTTATATCGATTATATTCGTTTTTATAATGAATATAGAAAAGGTAGTGATTCCAAAATATAACGTTTTGAAAATATTATCATTTATATAGTAATGATATGAAATATTCAATTTTGGTTTGAAATTGAATATAGAGTTGAAAACGAATTTAAAACGATTTATAAAATGCGTTTTAAAAGGAAATCGACGAAATATATATAATATATATATATATTATATATAATGGCCTGAATAGAGCGCGTCGCGCCGCGACAGTTCGTGAATTTCGACCATTGACTTCGAATTGACGTTGCGGGAGATCCGACCGTCGGATTCTCCTAAAACCGGAACCATTGGGTTCGTATCGAAAATAGCTTTCCAATGAATATTAGAAATTTGAAATCTAATGTTTGGATTTGGAATTATGTCCAAATCAATTTCAGAAAAGGTCGTTGTAAGTGCAGTTCGATGGCCGTTGTTGGAAATCGACTGTACGGGCCTTGATAAAATTATTAAAAATATTAATAATTTATGTAAAATCGTAATATGTGAATTGGAAAGAACTGGGATGAAAAACTCCACATTTGAAATGATAAAAATAGATTTTTATCGAAATGACCTAGTTTTGAACTAGAATTAAAATCAATTTATTTTTGAAATAAATAAATTGAATTTGAAAGTGATTTTAAAAATAATCAATATTCCCAATACGTGAATTGGACTGGAGTTGAATCGAAATTATCTTCGGAATATTTCGATGTTGGATTTCGTGACTATACAGATATTGTTATGGGAATTTGAATGATATATTTTATATCATTATTTCCAATACGATATTTGTTGGTTTTAGGATTTGATATTGAATATAAGCCGGTATATTTTCTATTCAGAGCCTTGTATTTAATATCAAATGTGATTTGGGTTTGTCGTGAATGGTGTCTTCATTAACACTGTTCTTAAGCCCAATAGGGAAAAAGATTAAATCTTTCTATTTAGATTTAATGAAGTGTATCAATTAAATAATATTTAATTGAAATTGAATTTAAATTGGTTTTTGGGTTTATCGTGAGCGGTGTTTTGAACAACACCTGTTCTTTAACCCGATTAACAATAGAGTGTGATTTTTAGTTTTTCGTGAATCATGTTTTAGATGACATTGGTTCTTTAACCTAGTTAAAGGCAGGATATTGATTTTTGAAAAGATTAAAACTAAGTGGAGTTTTAATGAATCTTTAATTAGATTGAAATGTAAATTGATAATTTAAATTATCAAATCTGAAAGGTGATCGAGAATGGAGTACCACCAGTTTTGCTCCAAAGCGATAGTTAAATCTTTAATTAGATTTGAACGTGAGATGGTAATTAATTTTACCGATAACACCGTGGTGTGTTATACAAGGAGTATTACCAGTTTTCTCCATGGGATATATAGGTTAGGGTTGGGAAATAAAATAAATAATTACTTCGGTGTGGTTCGCTAATCCCGACTAGTTTGAAATGATATCCAAAGGAAGATTAATGAATAAATTTAGAAGAATTTATCTTGGATAAAATTAATGGGAACCTTTCCCTAAGAATGTGATTGTGTGAATAAAAGAATATTCTGAATTGGAATGAGGCGTTCGTAGTGTTTGTGTAACATTTGTTTATTATATACGTGGGTTATTCAGAAAGGCTGGGTTATACCCATTCTGAATAACCGATTCGGCGATAAGTCGAAGATGAAGACGGTGGTCGAAGACCGGAAGTCTTCACATCGTTTGGGTGATTACTGATGATCTTGATTGGGCTGTACACCCTAGATGAGGGAATCAGTTGGTGATCGTCCAGACGTACTTGGAGATGGATGGATATGCGAGGAAAGTGCCTCCGGTTTCGTTTAGACCCAGGACGAACTTGTAAATGGATTGTGTGTCTGACATTGGATTTTATTCCGTGTTGATTGATCTCTATTAAATATACAATTGTTTGGCGGCGGAGAATTTATTCTCTTGCTTAACGCCTTTCTCTGAGACGTACGAGCTCAGAGGTTGTATATCGATGGACATCAGTTGCACGGAGTGAATTGCCAGTGTGGCACGCGTAAGTGGCAATTGATCAAGGCTTCTGTTGAAAAGCAAAGTCTTGTTGTTGATGATCAAAGCACGGCCTGTGTGGCGTAGCTTTGTGTATAACGTGAATTCACGAGCCTCACACCTTGGTATGAGTCAAAAAGGGGATACGGACCCAAGGAGTGCATGACGTTTCTTTCTAGCTATGGTGGTGTCAGTGACCTACCAGCCCTGACATTTATATACTTTTCACCTGTGTGCTTGTTGGATACGAGGCGCCTCGGATATAGGTTTGTAAGGACCGGGAAACGTGTGTTCAGGAATAACTAATCCTCAAAAGTAAGAGAGGACCGGCCTTGGAGGTTCCAAAGGATCATAGTGGGGTCCTGAGGCATTTGCTAGAGTGTCTCGAATCAGAGAGGAGCTTGCCCCTTGCCTCGACTCATGACGGAAATCCAATTTCCAATACGTGATATTGCGGTTTTAATTGTAGAACTAGTATGGCGACATAATAGATGGTACCCATGCCGCCTATGATTGATATTTATGATTGAATTGTTTTGACACTATACACTTATTATAGTATCAAGTGATTTGTTTTAAACGTACCAAGCATGTTTGGCTATTATAAGGGAAAACCCTATTCTCCGGCTTGCGTTGCGCTGTGTGATGGGACCTGGGTCTTATAATAGCTTCATTTTTCCAAAAAGCATTACGCTGTTTTGTTATATGCACTATATTCTTGGGAGGAAATCCATTCCATTTTATACGGCGTGGTCCCTTGAATTACTCTCTTTTAAAGTAAGGTTTGAATAACTGTTTTAGTTCTCACACCAGTCACATGACTGACTTGGAGTTTATTGTTTTAACCTTAACTCTGGGTGCCCCTATTTTCCGCACGAGCAGTTCGTAGTTTTGGTTTTGCAGATTTATATCCACAGGGTCCTGATTTACAGCTGGAACGATGCTCGGAAAGCTCTGTATCCGTGCATTACTTCTAGTTGTGTTTTTGTATTATTTTCCGCTGCAATGTATTTAAATGTAATTTAAATCTCTGATATTTGTTGAATGTAATTTATTCATTTATACTCTGTATATTCTTGTATCTGATGGAATTGTTGAAATAACAATGAAATGTTCTTCCGTTTGCGTCCTTTTGTGTGTTGTTCTCAAAGTATTCGTGCTTTCCTTCACGGGGAAGTTACGGGTCCTTACAGCAAGTTTTGAAATGGTTTCTAACTCTAGTTTAAAGTCATGCATTCCGTCTGTATTATATAGGTCTGCATTTTATTATGTTGAAAAATAAAGTTATCACAATCTGTCTTTTGAAAAATTTAAAATTACAATTAGTTATTTTGAAAAGTCACTTGATTTCTTTGAAAAGTTGTGTTGTTTTGCAGGGGAAGGGTTATGTCTAATGACTATTGGCCGAAAGACACCAAGATAATCGTTCATCAATAAGAGTTTATGAAGGGATATGACTTTTGGGCTTGTAGTAGTTGAAGTGTCCATTCATTCAAAATTCAAATTCAAAATTTTTGTGCCAAGTTGGTTAAACTACTAAATCATCGATCTCATCGTCAAAAACTGAAAGATAAAAATGTATGGTTCATGACAATGGAATAACAACAAAATGGAGGATTGCAAAAAATGTACGCTTTACAATATTTTGATCATTATTGTTACATTTAGGAATATACATATATAGGAATAGAAAATTATATGTTTTCTTATTCTAATTAAAATTTATCTAATTTAGATACACCATAGTATACATATATACCAATTTAATTAAAATTTATCTCATTTCTTATTATAATTTAAATTTCATTACTCTTTGATTTGGTTTTGAAAATTTGAAAGCACAACTTTTCAATATGAAGATGTTTGTCCAAACTCTAAATTATCAATTTTGTTTATCTACTTATGTTTCATATATTTGGTTTCAAAAATATATATATTGAAATTATATAAATCAATAAAATTATAAATAGTACATAGATATATGCTTGAAATAATTTAATTTTTTTTTGATATTGTTATAAAATATATAAATTTATATCTCTTTTATAAGTAGTTTAAAAATACATAGTTTAACTTATATATATTTTTCACCTATGATTACAAAAAGATTTGGGTTACATAGTAAAGTGAATATAATTTTGATTATCTTATTTTATTAGATTTATGAAACTTGAATATTTAAAAATTGGTATATATAACATATTTGTAGAGTTTATTCTATATTAACAGATTTTATAAAAAAAATATTTTTGTTATAGTTGTAGATTTTATATTATAATAATTTTTTTAATTTTAAGTTTTACCATATAAATGTTCTTTAGCAAATTAATATGTTTTGATTTCTAAAGTTTAATTTCAAAATTGATTGGTATCAAAAGATTAGTGTATATCTTATAATAAATTAAATTTTTAGTCTTTTTAAAATCAGTTTTTATAAAATTATGAATATATGTTTATAGTTTACTTCATAGGATAAAACTTTATATTCTCTTTAAAAAGATCTTTAATATTTACTATTTTTTTTTAAAGAAGCACCTTACTAAGATTATTTAACTCCATATTTCTCATAAAATTATTCTGAACATTTTACTACGTATCATGAATATATATTTTTGGAACTAGACGGTTGTGTAGAGCGGATCTATGATTAACATAGAAATGTGTTTATTTTATGCTCTTATATTTTATTTTTTGTAAATAAATAAATGATACTTTGGGTACTTTTGTGTGTTTTTATAGGTTGTCAAGAAATGCCTCCTTCGTTTCAAATTAAAGGCCAACTACAGATAAAAAGCTACTTCCCCATATTAAAGCCATCTCAATTACAAAAGACGTTGTAGCTCACTCGTAAATGCATAGAGATTTGTACTGAGAGACCTGAGTTCGATCCCCGTCGAGCTCACTTTTTGCCAAAGAACGGAACTTTCACACTACCCTTTTTGCTATGAAGAATATATTAATTAGTGTTATATTATATATATATACATATTCATGTGTATGTATAATATTCACTAATAGACATTTCAAGAGTAGTCATGGAAATCAATTCAGAAAATTCATTTTTCAATTTCCAATTAGAAGAATTTCTGATTGATTTATTGCTAAGAAAAAATCAATTTTGAAGATTTTATCCTTTGTTGCCTTTGGAGTCTATTGAGTATCCTTGTTTGGAAGAATTAATCACATGGAATCTGCTCATCAATCAATCAATCAATTTGCTACATGGAAGATAGGAAGATTTGGAAGATATTCACCATGTTTTGCTTTCCAATCAAGCTTGGGCAAGGAAGGTAAGAAATACAATGGATGATGAGGCCCAGTTATTCATAGACTTAATTAGGGTTTCCAGTTCACCTATAAAAGGACATGTACATCCCATTGTAAAAATGTCCATTATTCTGTACTCTCGTTTATTAATAAAAAGTTTTTGGCTATCTTTTTCTTTCATAACAAATTGTGTATCTATCCAATTAGTTTTGGTAGAACACATTGTTATTTTCTTTCATTACTGTTGGTTAGCTATTGTCCGTTTGATTAGATTCAACGGAAATTCTGCTTTTTAATTTTCTATTGTTGTTCTAGTTGTTATTTTCTTTTATCTAGTAATTGTTTCCTTTCTTTTCAATTGTTGAACTTGATACTGATTAGATTCAGATTCAGAGTAATTTCAACAACATTAAAAACAACTCCAGATTCTGCCTAACTCGCCCAAAAATAAATAAATAATAATTTTTAATTACACCTCCCTGTGTTTGACCTGTATGCTACACACCTGTATGCTTGCAGAATTTATTACAAATATCGCGACTTTCTAGCGTCGAACAAGTTTTTGGCACCGTTGCCGGGGAGGCAACAATTAAATTTTATTATTTATTTAATCTCTGATTTGTGTTAGTTTTTTTTATTTTAATTTTTTTCCTTGTTTGTGTTATATATATATATATAATCTTTCCACTTTCTCTTTTGATTTCTTTTCCTTTTCTTTTGTTTCTTTCTCTTTTCACGGTTTTTTTCTCTTTTCAACGATTCTTGACAAAAAAAAAGAATCCTACTTTCCTTGTTCTGCTATTCCTTTTTTTTTCCCAATACATTGCCTTTCTTCTCTTTTCTTTTCAAAAAAAAAAAAACCAAACAAGTCTCTACCACTCCCCTCTTCCATTAACGTTCTTCTCCTACCCCATTATCAGCACACTAATTTGGCATGACTTCTCAGCCATTCACGCCTTGCAACTCCAAAGACATCGCAACTCTTCCATTAGATCCATACAACTTCAACAGAATACTCCACACCAGTCCTTCAGAACACCGCACAAACCAGTTCAAATCTACACATCACGCTCATCTCCATCCGACTTGAGCCGCCGCAAATACCCTCTGCCATTCTCTGAACGCCACAAGCATCACCTTCCTTGTATTGTCATCCACCAGCCCCTTAATATCCTTGTACCCCCATCAGCCTCTCAGCGATCATCAATCACAATTCCCGAAAGCACCTGACACCCTTCTCATCACCTTGAACCATCCCACCGTCCAACCTCATACCTCAATACACAAACCCAACTCCTACCACAAAAAAAAAAAAACTGTCATAACAAGTTCATGCCATACACCATCAAATCATCTCCATCACCATTGATTGCATCCACCAGTTTCCAAAACAAACCCAATTCATCACTGCAATTCGTGAAAACCCCAAATCCATACATCAGTTCACAACTTCATCTCGAAGTCTGTAACGACCCGGATTTTGAGCGACTTTGGTTATCAACATAAGCTCGATGTCGATAACCAAAACATCGAAAAATCCCGGTAATTAATGAAAGAAGACAGAGGGTGAGGATAGATAAGATAGAAACTTAGAATAGAAGAAGAAGAAGAAGAACACAACATCAGAGTAACATGAACCTCACAGCGGAACGAATAACATATAATAGATAACATAACTTTGAAATATAATAGTTATGTATACAATAGCACTTATCAGAGTACAACACTTACAACACAGTGGAAATAACTATAGCTATATGATCCAGAAGCCTCCTGCTCCAGCTCTTCAAGTATATCTGTAAATCCCGACTACTTGACTGCCCGTACAAATTTAGGCACCCAAGAAATTAGGGAAAACAACAAAGTAAACTCCGAGTCAGTCATGGGACTAGTGTGAGTAAAACAGTTTAAACAGGTATATGAACAAGTAAACGATATCTCATAAGACCACGCCGCAGAACGGAACGGGTTTTTCCCTTATGAGAATCCAAAGTATCTTTATATCAAAAACCTTTTGATATTATAATAATGTCTATGTACAAATAGATATCAACTAGCAGAAATGCTTTCATCTCAAGTTCTACATATATAGTATACAATCAAAATCGCAAGCGCGTATTGGATAATGGATTTCCAACTATGACAAGGTATGGAACCACCTTCCGATCAGTGTACTCTAGGAACGATACACTGGAGTTCAACAAGAACATCTTGTAACTCAGCCACACATGACCGACCACTCATTTTACTTGAGTGTATCGAATGTATATCACCAACGGTTGGGATCAGCAACCGTTCCCGTATATATATATGGGACAACATTGATAGATTTAAGAAACAAATGAATATTCTCTTGATAGGTGATTATACACCCTATTTCGGTGCGACCGACTTAGCCATGCTACCTGCCCGATTTCTGTCATTTACCGGTTGATGAGGCTAGAAGCTACGCTTTATCATTACATCAGATTCACTTCGAATGCTACATTGTCAAATCCATCGAAATCACTAATTGACGTTTACAACAGTACATTACGTGTCAGCTAAAAGAAGATTCCTTCTCTGCTTCCACTCTTGGTACGGTTGAAGAAATCAATGTACGTGACCTTTCTGGAAATACTCTGTCAGACATCCATCTTCATTCACTTAAAATGTCACATCGTCATACCCACCAAATCACAAATTGACTTATCCAAAAATAACACGGGTATACAGTTAAGAGAAACGAATTCCTCTGCCACCAAACGTGGATACGTTTGAACAGATCAACTTACGCGATCCATTGGATATACTCAGTCAGAAATTCGTCCATACAAGTTGTCCTAGGACTGGACAAACCGAAGGCACTATTCAGTATATCCATCTTAGTCACTGTTATCTAAGACTTATACAACAGCCCTTGCATTTTACTCCGTCTTCAATTATCTTTGGCATAAATGATTCGCAACGCTTATGCCAATACAGAGTGGTTCTTTGGATAATAATCCAATCGGTCTCTCCATATTAACAACATTAAAATGGTCAAAACTTCGATAGTCTGTGATTTAACCATCAAAGAAAAACAAGTGTGCAAACAACGATATTATTTCCAGATGGAAATTATATCGGTAAATCATCAACATATATCTATATATATATATTCACATTGCCTTATTTTCTATGTTTAGAAAATATATGTTATTAACACTGGAAAACGTTTCCATCTGCTTATTTACAAATCACTACTCTTCCCCAACTATCAGTCCCTGACTGTGAACTAGTATGAGAACAATTCCCTAAGTATAAATCCCGAAGGTCGAAACTAATTACTTAGTTTAACCTAACTATTCACTTAACTCCTATCGAATAAACTATATTCGATAACTCCTCTAACTCTATTCGAATAAACTATATTCGATTAACTCCTTTACTCTATTCGAATAAACCATATTCGATTAACTCATTTACTCTATTCGAATAAACTATATTCGATCAACTCATTTGATTTAACTCTAATCGATTAACTCCATCGAATAAACTATATTCGATAACTCCTTCGATTTAACTAATATTCTATAACTCACTTCGATTAACTAATAATCGATAACTCCTTCGAATAAACTACATTCGATAATCTCCTCTCGCATAAACGATATTCGATAATCTTCCCTTTCGATTTAACAAATCGATAACTCCTTTTCGAAAAACTAAATTCGATAACTCCTTTCGATTTAACTAATCGATAACTACTTTCGATTTAACTAATCGATAACTCCCTTCGATGAAACTAACATCGATACTCCTTTCGATGAAACTAACATCGATTAACTCCTTTCGATGAAACTAACATAGATTAATTTAACTCGACGAACTTAACTCGACTCACTTATCTCGATAATCTAACACAAGAACTTAACTCGATTAACTTATCTCGATAATCTAACTCAAGAACTTAACTCGATTAACTTATCTCGATAATCTAACTCAAGAACTTAACTCGATTAACTTATCTCGATAATCTAACTCAAGAACTTAACTCGATTATCTTATCTCGATAATCTAACTCAAGAACTTAACTCCTATCGAATAACTAATATTCGATTTAACTTCATTTGCTTGGCTCTAGATCGCAGCGATCACAATGGTTACGCCTGACTCCCTCAGGAAACATCCGACCGCCGCAGGCTATTTACAGCCCTACGAATTACGCTAACAGTCGTACGAGATGGCAACTTACCTTGAATAACTCTGTTTGACTAACTCTATCTCAAATAACTATATTTGATAACTTCTACTTCGAATAAGTGGTATTCGATAACTTAACTCGATTATCAACTCGAAAATCTTAACTCGAATCGATTAACCCCAACTGATTAACTTGACTTACTTAACTCACTGGTTAACTCTATTGAACTGGTTAACTCTATTGAACTGGTAAACTCTACTGAACTGGTTAACTCTATTCAACTAACTCGACTCGACTAACCTCTTTCGAATAGCATATTCGTTTTACTAACTTTCGAATAACATATTCGATTTACTCCCTTCGAATACCATATTCGATTTAACTCCTTTCGATTACCATATTCGATTTACTTTATTCACTTTATAAAGATTTCCTTTTTAACAACGTTTTATTCATTTGGAAAGATTTACTTTTAAATAACGGTTCTACACTTTTAAAAATGATTTCCTTTTTATAACGTTTCCTTTTCATTTCTATTTGTAAATGGTTTACAAATATTTCCTTTTCAAATTTATTCTTGAAATATTCTAACTCCTTAAATTCTCTGAAAAATTCGCCATAACCTCCTTTGTAACGGGAGCATCGGGAAAATCCCCAAACCCGCCACACAGGCCTTTCCATTCAAAAAGAAAATGGTTTGTAATTATTTCATTTTTGAATATCTCCTATTTATAAATATTCCAATTTATAAACATTTCTTATTTATAAATATTCCACTTTATAAATATCTCTTATTTATAAAAATCCCATTTTATAAATATTCTATTTTCAATATCACTTTGAAAATCCCCTTATCAACATTTCAGTATGTTATGGTATTCAATCATATCAAATCACGATGTTCAATATCGTCCAAGTACATATAATCGCCCACAGATTCTATATCACAATATATGAATCAAAACAGTATTATAAATATTGAGGAACCCAGTTCGGTCCCTCCAACCTGTTTCCCTGCATCCACAGATGTTACACAGTAAAATCAACATCACTTTCAGTTCAGTACTAATTATTCTGATAACAACATCAATATATAAATATTTAAAGATTTATATATATATATATAATTTCCACTAACTGACTAGCAGTTCAATCAATCAACCAACACACAGCAATCAACATATGATTAACAGTTCTAAAAATACATTATAAAAATATAACTGTTCAGAGTTGGTGAGTTTTACTCACATTGACGCGTTAATCGTTAAACAACGGTTTGCGTTATTTGACTCAGTCGGACAATTTATTTCGCCATAAATTGTAACTAGCTCGGATTCACTCCCAGTCAGTCTCATTGTGTTGCTCCCGTCCATACGGTCCCACTGCAACTTACGGTTCGTGATTCTGATTTCATATGAATAAGTTATTGACATTCGAAGTTAACACAGATATTTTATTTGAATTTAAATAAAAACTAAATATTTAGATGGGCTCACTTTTAAACCAAGACCCAAACCACTTTACTACCTAACCCGCTCAGCTCTCTCTTCCACCTTCGGCTAAAATATGAACCCGTTCCTTACTGTGGCCAATACCGCAAGTCATTCTCCATCTAACACTTCCTTTGCTTCATGAACTTCAAACGAGAATTTCCATTCATCATCTCTCAACCTCCTCTTCTTCCGCGTATACAAATCATTGAACTCGATTTCCATCTCCTCGTTGCGACTTCAGATCTCGCGTGCACCATTACAGTGGGGCACCGAACCCTTATGTTCTTCTACGTTGATTTTTCGTGCTTCAGCACTTCTCATCTCCGCGTAGAAAAAGCGAAATGCAAGCTCCACTCACTCTCGTTATTTTCACCATTTCTCAAGGCCATTTACACCACTTTCGAACTGAGTTTCCCAATTTCCTATAACCTGCTAGCTGCTGTGAGGCTCACCAACGAGCGAACCAACCATCCTCCCCACGTTCAAAACTTTTGCAAGCTCCTTCTTCCCCCATTACTTCACAAGAATGTCACGTTCCCTCCCATTTCATTTTGTTTTTGTTTTGGATTTTTGAACAACTCGATTTTGGGTTTTGAGGATTACTAGCGGCTCGATTTTGGCTGTTGACTTCTCAGGAAAAACATTAGGTTTTAACGATGGTCTTTATGCAAGAGAGAGATGGACCTTTTTAATAATATTTTATTATAATATAACTTAACATTGAAGTACTGCGTAAAAACAACCTCATACAATCTCTGTTTTTGACAAACTAAGCTAATCCTAGCATAGAAAAATATTCCGGACCCAATGGGACAGGTTTCGTCGAATTCCGACACCGTTTGTAAAAATTCCTTAGAAAATATCGATGAAAAACACCGAGCATTAATTCATTAAAATTACAGAAAAAATCTTTAAAATATGAGGCCTTGACGTTTCACTAGACCTCTTCCTAAGGTTTCGTATGAAACTTGTTTCGTTGAATTCTGAGTTCGTTTGACCAGTTAACCATTCAGATAAAGTTACCCCTGTTTAAAACGTATAAATGGTTACCTCAGAATAAGGCGTTTTTGGCCACCAAAGTCACATATGTCATTGGTTTGCCGCGAAACTTGACTTTCTTATAACGATAAATTAATACGAACCCAATGGCACACAGTTCGTCGCATTTCGAGACTGTTTCCCGGTACGCTATTTTCTACGCACCCTAAGTGCTCCTTTAGACACCAAATTTTCCCATGTTCAAAAATAACAAATTATATATGTTTTCTGTCTCTAAACGATGATACGAACTCAACGGAACTGGTTTCGTGGCTTATTTCGATCGTCTGCTCAAGTTATGGTCAAAAACCCTTTTAAATAGAATTAAATTATTAATAAATTTCATAACGACTTTTCTAAAATTTGATTTGGACATAAATCAAAATCTACACGATGAAATCCCGATTTTTCTCTTCCACTAGAAAGATATACTCCACCAGCTCCACACGTTTCTTGTTTCACAGAAATCCGACTTAAAACAACTTTTGTATATTCAGTTGAAGTTTAAATCGCCAATTTACGAACTGCGGCGCCATTTCGAGCTCTATTTTAATTATATTAAAATCCTACGTTTCAAACTGACGTCGATTGAATATATTCGTCAATATAATTCAACTCTAAGCTGAATTAAATCTAAGGGATGACCCTGTTCACAGAATATTGTGATTTCCAATATTTTCGATTATTTCTGAATTAAATATATTATTTAATTATTTAATTTAATTAAATATTCACTATAATTTAATTAACGACGATTTAATTCCCTAAATCAATATTTATATAATTAAATAAATTAATTATAATACCTCTGACAATGCGGGTCATTACATTCTTCCCCACTTAAAATAATTTCATCCTCGTAATTGCTAAGTTAGAGGACGATCCTTTCTATTGGAACTCCTAAGATTTGTTTACCCCTTATTTCTGATTTCAACTGAACCAATTAATATCACTAAAATATTAATTCATTTCGACCAACTAAAATTTTCAAAAATTCTGACATTTTTCTAACACTTTAAATTTTCGGAAAATTTCGCCGACACCTCCTTTGTACAGCCCTATCGGTAAAACCGCAACTCGCCTCTCTAGGCCTTCTCCAACCCAAAAGAAAATCAAACAGCCAAGCAGCTTGCCAATTCGGCTCATAGATCTCATGCTTATATCAAATATAAACTTGTACCTTTTTGTCGGGCATATCAACCCTATCACTTTCACCTGCTGTCAATTCAGCATATACCAATGTATTTCCAATCAAACTCTAATCAATTTTTTATCCACAAATTCAACCATTCGCTTATACCTAAGTCGAATTTCATTTCAAATCAAAGTCCAATTCTTGATTTCAAATTTTTAACTCATCAATCCAATTTGTCTTGATATCGTTCTAACCCAATTTAATTCAATTTTCACCTAATTGATTTCAATTTTAATTCCAATTGCTTTTCCAACCTTTAATTCAAATTGGTTTTAATTCAACAATCTTTTCCTGGGAATTTTAAATCTCTTTATCATATCAAAAATCAAAGTGTTTATTTCAAAGTACCAAAACAACTTGATTTTCTCAAACAATTCAAAAACAAAATCCTCGGTAGTAATCCATCACTTATCAACTCGAAAATGAACACTGATGATGCTGCAGTCATCATCAGAATTATTTTCCAGCTATCGAAGTGAGTTCAATACTATATCACTTTTAAAACCATTTTTAAACCTTTCCACTTTGAAATCAATTCCAAATAACATTTGAAATGCTTTAAACAAATTTAAAATCTCCCAGGATCTTAAAATTCACATATATTAAATCCAGGTTCATTTACAAACACCTTTCCCATTTCTGGGATTTTAAATTCCAATTCTGATCTAAATTCAGATTTAATTCATTTAAATTTCATATAATTTACTTGAATTCTGATTGGTTATATATAACCATTTCACATGTTATAATCTTACTCGATTATAATCACATCCTATATATGATAATATATCACATATCCATACTGTGTCGGTCCATCGTATTCAAGTGTTTATTTACTCCTACCGATACAGTGGATCAAACTGATCGACCAGAACTCATAAACAACTCAGCCACTGAATCTCCACAATATAAAACCATTTTTTTATATCAAATACAAATACGCACTCGTATATATACACTCAAACTCAATCTAGGGTATTACTAACCCTATCTCTACCGAGTCACGCCACAGAGCCAAGGTAATTCTTAACTTAAGCTCTGATACCAACTGTAACAACCCGGATTTTGAGCGACTTTGGTTATCGACATAAGCTCAATGTCGATAACCAAAACATCAAAAAATCCCGGTAATTAATGAAAGAAGACAGAGGGTGAGGATAGATAAGATAGAAACTTAGAATAGAAGAAGAAGAACACAACATCAGAGTAACATGAACCTCACAGCGGAACGAATAACATATAATAGATAACATAACTTTGAAATATAACAGTTATGTATACAATAGAACTTATCAGAGTACAACACTTACAACACAGCGGAAATAACTATAGCTATATGATCCAGAAGCCTCCTGCTCCAGCTCTTCAAGTATATTTGTAAATCCTGACTACTTGACTGCCCGTACGAATTTAGGCACCCAAGAGTTTAGGGAAAACAACAAAGTAAACTCCGGGTCAGTCATGGGACTGGTGTGAGTAAAACAGTTTAAACAGGTATATGAACAAGTAAACGATATCTCATAAGACCACGCCGCAGAACGGAACGGGTTTTTCCCTTATGAGAATCCAAAGTATCTTTATATCAAAAACCTTTTGATATTATAATAATGTCTATGTACAAATAGATATCAACTAGCAGAAACGCTTTCATCTCACGTTCTACATATATAGTATACAATCAAAATCGCAAGCGCGTATTGGATAATGGATTTCCAACTATGACAAGGTATGGAACCACCTTCCGATCAGTGTACTCTAGGAACGATACACTAGAGTTCAACAAGAACATCTTGTAACCCATCCACACATGACCGACCACTCATTTTGCTTGAGTGTATCGAATGTATATCACCAACGGTTGGGATCAGCAACCGTTCCCGTATATATATGGGACAACATTGATAGATTTAAGAAACAAATGAATATTCTCTAGATAGGTGATTATACACCCTACTTCGGTGCGACCAACTTAGCCATGCTGCCTGCCCGATTTCTGTCATTTACCGGTTGATGAGGCTAGAAGCTACGCTTTATCATTACATCAGATTCACTTCGAATGCTACATTGTCAAATCCATCGAAATCACTAATTGACGTTTACAACAGTACATTACGTGTCAGCTAAAAGAAGTTTCCTTCTCCGCTTCCACTCTTGGTACGGTTGAAGAAATCAATGTACGTGACCTTTCTGGAAATACTCTGTCAGACATCCATCTTCATTCACTTAAAATGTCACATCGTCATACCCGCCAAATCACAAATTGACTTATCCAAAAATAACATGGGTATACAGCTAAGAGAAACGAATTCCTCCGCCACCAAATGTGAATACGTTTGAACAGATCAACTTACGCGATCCATTGGATATACTCTGTCAGACATTCGTCCATACAAGTTGTCCTGGGACTGGACAAACCGAAGGCACTATTCAGTATATCCATCTTAGTCACTGTTAACTAAGACTTATACAACAGCCCTTGCATTTTACTCCATCTTCAATTATCTTTGGCATAAATGATTCGCAACGCTTATGCCAATACAGAGTGGTTCTTTGGATAATAATCCAATCGGTCTCTCCATATTAACAACATTAAAATGGTCAAAACTTCGATAGTCTGTGATTTAACCATCAAAGAAAAACAAGTGTGCAAACAACGATATTATTTCCAGATGGAAATTATATCGGTAAATCATCAACATATATCTATATATATATATTCACATTGCCTTATTTTCTATGTTTAGAAAATATATGTTATTAACACTGGAAAACGTTTCCATCTGCTTATTTACAAATCACTACTCTTCCCCAACTATCAGTCCCTGACTGTGAACTAGTATGAGAACAATTCCCTAAGTATAAATCCCGAAGGTCGAAACCAACATCAGATTGGCACTTAGAAAACCATTCAATTTACTAATCTCTAGTCAGTTCTAATTTTACTTAACTCTATTTGATTAACTCTGATTGATTAACTCTAACTGGTTAATTCTAACCGATCAACTCTAACTGATCAACCTTAATTAATTAACTCTAACTGGTTTTACTTGGTTTGACTAACTCAATTTATTAACTCGACTGGTTGATTCAACTCGATTAACCTAACTTGATTTACTTAACTCGATTAACTGAACTAATCACTTTGATTAACTCGACTAATTCACTTTGGTTAACTTAACCAATTCACTTAACTAATTACTTAGTTTAACCTAACTATTCACTTAACTCCTGTCGAATAAACTATATTCGATAACTCCTCTAACTATATTCGAATAAACTATATTCGATTAACTCCTTTACTCTATTCGAATAAACTATATTCGATTAACTCATTTACTCTATTCGAATAAACTATATTCGATTAACTCATTTGATTTAACTCTAATCGATTAACTCCATCGAATAAACTATATTCGATAACTCCTTCGATTTAACTAATATTCTATAACTCACTTCGATTAACTAATAATCGATAACTCCTTCAAATAAACTACATTCGATAATCTCCTCTCGCATAAACGATATTCGATAATCTTGCCTTTCGATTTAACAAATTGATAACTCCTTTTCGAATAACTAAATTCGATAACTCCTTTCAATTTAACTAATCGATAACTCCCTTCGATGAAACTAACATCGATACTCCTTTCGATGAAACTAACTTCGATTAACTCCTTTCGATGAAACTAACATCGATTAATTTAACTCGACGAACTTAACTCGACTCACTTATCTCGATAATCTAACTCGAGAACTTAACTCGATTAACTTATCTCGATAATCTAACTCAAGAGAACTTAACCCGATTAATTTATCTTGATAATCTAACTCAAGACCTTAACTCGATTAACTTATCTCGATAATCTAACTCAAGAATTTAACTCGATTAACTTATCTCGATAATCTAACTCGAGAACTTAACTCCTATCGAATAACTAATATTCGATTTAACTTCATTCGCTTGACTCTAGATCGCAGCGATCACAATGGTTACGCCTGACTCCCTCAGGAAACATCCGACCGCCGTAGGCTATTTACAGCCCTACGAATTACGCTAGCAGTCGTACGAGATGGCAACTTACCCTGAATAACTCTGTTTGACTAACTCTATCTCAAATAACTATATTTGATAACTTCTACTTCGAATAAGTGGTATTCGATAACTTAACTCGATTATCAACTCGAAAATCTTAACTCGAATCAATTAACCTCAACTGATTAACTTGACTTACTTAACTCACTGGTTAACTCTATTAAACTGGTTAACTCTACTGAACTGGTCAACTCTATTCAACTAACTCGACTCGACTAACCCCTTTCGAATAACATATTCGTTTTACTAACTTTCGAATACCATATTCGATTTACTCCCTTCGAATACCATGTTCGATTTAACTCCTTTCGAATACCATATTCGATTTACTTTATTCACTTTGTAAAGATTTCCTTTTTAACAACGTTTTATTCATTTGGAAAGATTTACTTTTAAATAATGGTTCTACACTTTTAAAAATGATTTACTTTTTATTACGTTTCCTTTTCAATTCTATTTGTAAATGGTTTACAAATATTTCCTTTTCAAATTTATTCTTGAAATATTCTAACTCCTTAAATTCTCTGAAAAATTCGCCATAACCTCCTTTGTAACGGGAGCATCGGGAAAATCCCCAAACCCGCCATACAGGCCTTTCCATTCAAAAAGAAAATGGTTTGTAATTATTTCATTTTTGAATATCTACTATTTATAAATATTCCAATTTATAAACATTTCTTATTTATAAATATTCCACTTTATAAATATCTCTTATTTATAAAAATCCCATTTTATAAATATTCTATTTTCAATATCACTTTGAAAATCCCCTTATCAACATTTCGGTATGTTATGGTATTCAATCATATCAAATCACGATGTTCAATATCGTCCAAGTACATATAATCACCCACAGATTCTATATCACAATATATGAATCAAAATGGTATTATAAATATTGAGGAACCCAGTTGGGTCCCTCCAACCTGTTTCCCTGCATCCACAGATGTTACACAGTAAAATCAACATCACTTTCAGTTCAGTACTGATTATTCTGATAACAACACCAATATATAAATATTTAAAGATTTATATATATATATAATTTCCACTAACTGACTAGCAGTTCAATCAATCAACCAACACACAACAATCAACAGATGATTAACAGTTCTAAAAATACATTATAAAAATATAACTGTTCAGAGTTGGTGAGTTTTACTCACATTGACGCGTTAATCGTTAAATAACGGTTTGCATTATTTGACTCAGTCGGACAATTTATTTCATCATAAATTGTAACTAGCTCGGATTCACTCCCAGTCTGTCTCATTGTGTTGCTCCCGTCCATACGGTCCCACTGCAACTTACAGTTCGTGATTCTGATTTCATATGAATAAGTTATTGACATTCGAAGTTAACACAGATATTTTATTTGAATTTAAATAAAAACTAAATATTTAGATGGGCTCACTTTTAAACCAAGGCCCAAACCACTTTACTACCTAACCCGCTCAGCTCTTTCTTCCACCTTCGGCTAAAATATGAACCCGTTCCTTACTGTGGCCAATACCGCAAGTCATTCTCCATCTAACACTTACTTTGCTTCATGAACTTCAAACGAGAATTTCCATTCATCATCTCTCAACCTCCTCTTCTTCCGCGTATACAAATCATCGAACTCGATTTCCATCTCCTCGTTGCGACTTCAGATCTCGCGTGCACCATTACAGTGGGGCACCGAACCCTTATGTTCTTCTACGTTGATTTTTCGTGCTTCAACACTTCTCATCTCCTCGTAGAAAAAGCGAACTGCAAGCTCCCCTCACTCTCGTTATTTTCACCATTTCTCAAGGCCATTTACACCACTTTCGAACTGAGTTTCCCAATTTCCTATAACCTGCTAGCTGCTGTGAGGCTCACCAACGAGCGAACCAACCATCCTCCCCACGTTCAAAACTTTTGCAAGCTCCTTCTTCCCCCATTACTTCACAAGAATGTCACGTTCCCTCCCATTTCGTTTTGTTTTTGTTTTGGATTTTTGAACAACTCGATTTTGGGTTTTGAGGATTTCTGGCGGCTCGATTTTGGTTGTTGACTTCTCAAGAAAAAATTAGGTTTTAACGATGGTCTTTATATAGGAAAGAGCTGGACCTTTTTAATAATATTTTATTATAATATAACTTAACATTGAAGTACCACGTAAAAACAACCTCATACAATCTCTCTTTTTGACAAACTAAGCTAATTCTAGCATAAAAAAATATTCCGGACCCAATGGGACAGGTTTCGTCGAATTCCGACACCGTTTGTAAAAATCCCTTAGAAAATATCGATGAAAAACACCGAGCATTAATTCATTAAAATTACAGAAAAAATCTTAAAAATATGAGGCCTTGACGTTTCATTAGACCTCTTCCTAAGGTTTCGTATGAAACTTGTTTCGTTGAATTCTGAGTTCGTTTGACCAGTTAACCATTCAGATAAAGTTACCCCTGTTTAAAAAGTATAAATGGTTAACTCAGAATAAGGCGTTTTTGGCCACCAAAGTCACATATGTCATTGGTTTGCCATGAAACTTGACTTTCTTATAACGATAAATTAATACGAACCCAATGGCACACAGTTCGTCGCATTTCGAGACTGTTTCCCGGTACGCTATTTTGTACGCACCCTAAGTGCTCCTTTAGACACCAAATTTTCCCATGTTCAAAAATAACAAATTATATATGTTTTCTGACTCTAAACGATGATATGAACTCAACGGAACTGGTTTCGTAGCTTAATTCGATCGTCTGCTCAAGTTATGGTCAAAAACCCTTTTAAATAGAATTAAATTATTAATAAATTTCATAGCGACTTTTCTAAAATTTGATTTGGACATAAATCAAAATCTACACGATGAAATCCCGATTTTTCTCTTCCACTAGAAAGATATACTCCACCAGCTCCACATGTTTCTTGTTTCACAAAAATCCGACTTAAAACAACTTTTGTATAGTCAGTTGAAGTTTAAATCGCCAATTTACGAACTGCAGCGCCATTTCGAGCTCTATTTTAATTATATTAAAATCCTACAATTCAAACTGATGTCAATTGAATATATTCGTCAATATAATTCAACTCTAAGCTGAATTAAATCTAAGGGATGACCCTGTTCACAGAATATTGTGATTTCCAATATTTTCGATTATTTCTGAATTAAATATATTATTTAATTATTTAATTTAATTAAATATTCACTATAATTTAATTAACGACGATTTAATTCCCTAAATCACTATTTATATAATTAAATAAATTAATTATAATACCTCTGACAATGCGGGTCATTACAAAGTCACCCCTCGTTTCAACTCAATTCGCACCAAATCGCAATACGTGAAACCCTAATAACCCAATTCGAGCATTATCAAATCCATCGCAGCAATTTAATCCATTGAACCACCAGAAATCGCCTTCCTTCGAAACCCAAAAGCACCCTGTTTCCCAAACCCCTCCAAATCGACCTCACAGGAACCAATCCATAACCGAGATACTTGAAACCCAAAGCAGAATCAACATCCCAAACCCGAAGTACAATTGAAACATCAAGTTCTCCGAATACCATCGGATCTGAAGAAAAAAAAGACCATGTTCTTTGTTTTTATTTTGATCTGTTCAACATACGGCTTTGGAATTGTTTTATTTTGAGATCTGGAAAAGAGTAGACGTTTTTTTTATTGGATAGGAAGAGGGCAGCTTGGTTTTGTCTCTTGAGGGTTAATGTGTTTTATACATTGGTGCTGCCTTTAATTCTTGAATTTCTGAATCCCTTGTTTGATCGCTTGCACACCAAGTGGGGTGTGAACGCGCTAGCGCTACCCAAATTCACTGGACGGACTGCCGATCAAGGTGAGAAACTTTTAAAACTCTACAGGTGCTCTGCTGCAAAAGAAAAAATTATAGACAATTGTTGTAAAAAAATTCTGCAGGGGCAGCGGCTTGAATGTAATATTTTTAATTTCTGCAATTAAATTGTGTGATTGTTGTTATTTCTGCACTTTTTATTCATTCTGTTAAGGGCAATACCCCAATTCACATAAGGTGAGGGATTTCATCACCCTTTCCTTAGCCCACAAATTGCATTTCATCGTAGAACCTGACTAATAATAATGGTTAGACGTTGGACTTAAGGGAGTCACGGGCTCATCTAGGGCTTAATTGTATTGTGATAGTTGATTTATTTGGAACGAATTATTTCTTGGTGTCTAGACTATGGCAGAGAAATAGCCGTTTATAAATATTACAGTGATTCGTAAATATTATATCGGTTGTTACTCTGAAGGTACTTAAACCTTTGGCTGCATTGCTAGGGTGATTCCTGGTGCACCGATAACTCCTGTCCGTTAACTGGCTAAGAAATCTTTTGATCTAAGTAATCAAACGTGTCACTTTATAATTTTGGGTTAGGAGCCAATAAGGACAGAAAATTTCATTGTAGCTAATTTCTGTGCTTGCATTTAACAACAATGAGTGAAAAAAGTGTTAGCCAACAAAATTCTCCTAGGGGTTGTTGAATCAACCAAAATTTTCCAACCGAGTTGGATCAAAATCGAGTGAATCACAACCTTCCAAACTTTGGGGATCAAAATCAAATAAATCAAAATTTTCAAATTCTAAATATCCAAATGGATAGACCCTTGTCTCTTCGTGATCGATGTTATCCGACTAGGACCGTCCAACCCTCTGTCATCGTGTTCCCACCAGCTGAAGGAAACAATTTTGAGCTAAAACACTCTTTTATCCAAGGGGTACCAAAATTTACTGGGTCTGAAAATGCTTATGAATTTCTGAGTGAATTTGAATTGTATGCTTCCACAACAAAAATGCAACAACTATCTAACGAATCGATCAAGCTAAGGCTAATCCCATTTGCACTACTTGAAAGCGCTAAAAGATGGCTAAATTCTCTTCCAAAACATTCCATAAGAAGTTGGGATGAATTTATCACTGCATTCTTGAAAAAGTTTTTCCCTTTCCATAAATCTCTCAAAATTCGAACCGAGATAAATCAATTTTGTCAAAATGAGGGGGAAACTTTTTCAAAATACTTTGAAAGATTCAACCAACTATTATATAGTTGTCCTCATCATGGAACTCTAAGAGATCACTTATGTCAAATTGCATATAAAGGGCTAAACTATCAGACTAGAACTCAACTAGAATCAATGTGTGGAGGAGACTTTATGTCTAAAACAGCCGATGAAGCTTGGCGGTTCTTAGAAGATTATTCTGAAAAGGACATGCAGTGGGAATCGATTCGTGTTCCCATTCGTACTTCTACTAGAGGAGTGCATGTCGTGGATCCAAGTCAAATTCCCTTAGAAAATCAAACTCCTCAAGCCAGAGAAGGGCTACCCCACTATTACTCTCAGGACCAAGCGAATGCTATAGCTCAAAATAATCCTTACTCATCCACATACAATCCTGGTTGGAGGAACCACCCAAATTTTTCTTGGTCAAACCCCAATAATTCAGCTAACCCATCTCACGTGCAACCCTTTATTCCCAATCCAAATTATCAAGCTCCACCTCCACTTTCTCAAACCTCTCAAACTGCATCTCAATCCAAACAACCTTATAGGCACCCCAAATTTCAATCATCAAACCAATCCTCTCAACCTTCTCAACCGCCACAAGATATTGTGCGTTTAGAGAAACAGTTGAACTCTCACGAAGCTAAAATGAACTTACACGATGCTAAACTCGACCAAATAATGAGTATGATGAAAGAACTAATGAAAAATAATGAGAAAGGAAAATTGCCTAGTCAAGCTGAGGTGAATCCAAAATATAACTCTCGTGCTGTGAATTCTTGTAAGGACGATAACCATAATCCAGTCAACGCTATTACAACCCTTCGATCTGGAAAAAGGATTGATAATAACGTGGGCGACCCTGACGAACCTTCTAACTCAACCCCAATGCCAAATCTTGATGATCACCCATTGGCTTCGAATGCCAATTCTTCTAAACCTCCATTTTCCTCAAATGTTGGCAATCCCAACAGTTCCTCTCCTCGTGTCGTCAAACCCGACCCACCTTCGAAAAATAATGTTGGCAATACCAACATTCCATCTTCTGCAACCTTACCACCTTCTTTTTCCTTGGATAAACCTTCTTCCTCGAATGATGAAACTCATCACAGAGTCGAAAAACCAATAGCTCCATTTCCCCATAGACTCAATAATAAGAAGAAAGTGGCAAATTTCGATAAAATTTTGGAAATTTTCAAACAAGTCCGTGTGAACATTCCTCTTTTAGACACAATTGAACAAATTCCTCAATATGCCAAATGTCTTAAGGAATTGTGCACACAAAAATGTGCGACTAATGTCCCAAAAACCGCCTTTCTAACTGTGAATACAAGCTCTGTTCTTTCAAATCTTACCCCAGTCAAGTACAAAGACCCTGGCTGCCCTACGATTGATTGCAAAATAGGAAACACCGATATCTCTCGTGCCCTACTCGACCTTGGTGCCAGTGTCAATCTTCTTCCTTATAATGTTTATTGTCAACTTGGGTTAGGGGAGATTAAACCAACAAACATCACTTTTCAGCTAGCTGATCGATCAGTCAAAGAGCCATTGGGAATTATCGAAGACGTCTTGATACAGATTGAACAGTTTTACTTCCCTGTCGATTTCATAGTTTTAGAAACAGAGCCTGTCTCAAATCCCAAAGTTCAAATACCGTTGATTTTAGGACGGCCCTTCTTAGCAAACTCTAATGCTGTCATTAATTGTGGGAATGGTCAGCTTCGACTTTCCTTCGGGCACCTGACCATTGAGCTAAACATTTTCAATCTCAACAAACAACCTAGGGATTTTGAGACCGATGAGATCGACATGATTCAAACCATATTTGACGAAACCTCTAATGACACTTCTGAAGCCTTGAAAATGTGTCTGGAACATTTCGACTCCGATTTCGATGAACTTGAATACATTTCTGAACTGAATGAACTTCTTGACTTAAATCCTTCGTCTTCTGAATCTAACCAAGGAATGTTAACCAATGTTAACACTCAAGAACATCCTAAGTTAGATCTCAAACCCTTGCCACAAGACCTTAAGTACGCATACTTAGACTCCTCAGAAACTCTTCCCGTAATCTTGGCCTCTGATCTTACCGAGGACCAAGAAGAAAAACACTTAGAAATTTTGCGGGAAATTCGCGAACTGCCGCGGCGCGGCGCGTTCTATTCAGGCCATTAAATGTATATAATATATATATTATATATATTTCATCGATTTCTTTTCAAAACGTATTTTATAAATCATTTTAAATTCGTTTTCAAAATGGTTTCAACTTCATTTTCAATTTTAAATCAAAATTGAATATTCTATATCGTTAATATATGAATGATAATATTTTCAAAATATCAGATTTTGAAATCAATTCCTTTTCGATATTCATTATAAAAATGAATAAAATCGATATGAATATCGTTCGCGTCAAAATGGCGCATATCTAATCAACACGGCTTTTATTCAACATAGGAATATTGTTTAAATATTTTATTTAACACATTGATATTTTTATTTTATTCAACACATGAATTTTCTTTTATTCAACACATGAATTTTCTATTGTTCAACACATGAATTTTCTTTTATCCTTTTCTGAATATTATTTTAAAATATTCTTTATCTTCCAAATTGGAATGAGACCCAATCAAATACCATATAATGTTAATTATATGGATTCCATACAACACATGTATATCATGACAATGATAAACAATCAACCATCATTCAGAGTGCATTCTACACTGTATAAGCATTAAATATAAATATTTAACGCTTACAACAGCTTGTCAACCAATCGATCGACATACAACTAAACAATTGGGATTAGTGTACGTCAAATATCATCCCAACACCCGTGCGGGGTTTCAATCAACAAACACCGAATATTATTTGTGCAATTGGGCGATGTGTAAAATTTATCGTCCCAATCAATATCAGTCAAATCAGTGTACATAAACAAATCATCTGATTTGTAAACGAATATTTATTTTATTCACATATACGTTAAAAATTATATTTTTAATGACCAAAATATTTTATTCAACCTATGAATATTCTATTCAGTTCATTTATTCAATAAAATGATATTTTTTATTTTTCTAACTTATTTTAGAAAATTTCAGCGGCATAACGGCGCGATACTAAAAACGGGATAAGGCCCAGCCTTATCCCCAGTCTAATAATGGCCCACGCCATACACAAACCAAATTCTAATCAATTTCATATTCATACCACAAACCAATATTCAACCAAACACGTCAATCAACACAAACAACCAAACAAGTCGTCCATGGTCTGTGGACGACGGGGAAACAGTTCATATATGCAGTTACATAACAAATAACTGTATAAAGAAAATTAAAGTGAGGAGTTCTCACCTTAGGGATCCACTCCGCCAGTCTTTCTTTCTGAACTTTTTGGATTTCGTTTTGATTTCCGTCGATACCATCGCTATCTTTTCTCGCTGTTCATAGTAAAAATCACATTTTTAATAACGATGTTTATATAAAAATTATATTTTTAGCTTTCTATTCATATGATAAAAATCAAATTTTTATACCGTTACTTCGTATATAAAGATTATATTTTTATATCGCTGCTGTAAATATAAAAATCGAATTTTTATACTTCATTTACATAAGGAAAAATCGAATTTTTATACTTCATTTACATAAGGAAAAATCGAATTTTTATACCAAAGCTTCCTACATAAAAACCAATTTTTTTTTAAATATATACCATAAAAATCATATTTTTATATACAATAAATATCCCGTTTTCATATCAGTATTTTACAAACTAATTTTTAAATCTTTAAAACTGATTTCATAGGAAATAAATTTGAAATTAAATTTACCGTGGTTTCCAAAGGAGGGGGTGGAGCTCGTGCTCGCTGGAGGTGGAGGGGGTGGCTGGGCGTCGACAGGTCAGAGGTCAGGGGAGGGGAGGCTTCCGGCGCGGAGGATTTGGGGATTGGGGGTCGCATTTCCGGAGTTGGGGGGGTTCAATATGGAGAAAGGAAGGAGAAGGTGCGAGAGGAGGAGGGGCTCAGGCCGAGGAGGTGCTGATGGGTTCGGCGTGGGCACATCGGTGCTTGTAGCGGCGGATGGTGAAGGGGGTACAACGGAAGAAGCGGAGGCGATGAAAGCTGCTGCGAGGTAGGGTGAAGCGGTGAAGGAGGTGACGGACGACGGTGGTTGGTAGGGGAGGGCGATGGACCAAAAAGGGGATCGGGTTTTTTCATTTTAATTTCTGAGCGTTGACTAATGAAGGGAGGAGAGAAATAAGGAGGCCCTATATAATTTAATTATTATTTTATTTCTTTTAATTTCAAAAAGTTGTTTTTTTTCTTCGAACCCCAAATAGGACCCAATGACTATCGCCCCTAGCTAATACCCCCATTGCGAACGCAATGGGATATGTTTCGTAACCCAGTTCGGCTATTACGATCAGTTTTCTCAAAATTAAAATATAAATCAGTTTATATTTAATTTTAACGCACTTTTCAATTTACCGGGGACACATACGGACCCTAAAAATTCCAGAAAAATTATTTCCAGCTTCGTATTGACAATACGGTCCTAACAAAACTAATTTCGTCAAATTTGAAGACCGTTTGAAAAATGGCCAATTTCTGGTCGATCCAATTCAACTAAAACTGATCAAGCACGTTTAAGTGCACCAAGCTCACATATTGACTTCAAAAATTACGGAAATTTGAATCTAGCAATAATTTGACATCGTGGATCCAACAAAAGTGGTTCATCGAAAACAGAGGTCGTTTGCAAAACGGCTATTTTTAAGGCCTTTATATATATTAATATATATATAAATTCCACAGCGACTTTTCTGAATTTTAAACTAGACATATCTTACACCCTATAAAGTGAAATCTCAGTTTCTCAACTTCGTTAGAAAGATATCATCAAACAGATTCGAATATTTCTTGTTTCGCTGAAATCCGATTTATTTTGAATCCTGTACATTCATTTGAAATTCGAAATCGAATTTTCGATCTACCGCGCCATTTCAGGCTCGTTTTATAATTAAAATAAATTTATTCGTTTTAACTTCGTCGAAAATAAATTTTTCGTCGTTATTATTTAAAATTATTCATTTTAAATAATCAAAATCCATTAAAATCGCCAAAATAAAAATTTTAAATTGACTCAGATTTTCCGGGTTGTTACACTTCACTGCCATTTCTTCATAAGCAATTAGCTCACATCTTCCTTATGAACTAGAACCCACGGTTCCATTTTGTAAGCCGCTGTAACCATTCATTTTTTTTTAATTTTCTTTTTTTTTCTAAAGAAAAGGCCGTAGCCCAACACTCCTGAAGCCCACAAATTCGCATACTCTACCGCTTCTTCCCCAAACAAGTTGCAAACTCTTCCTCTTGAGACCAATACTGTGTGCACGCCATTCACTAACGCCACAGCAACCCTGACGAACTTCAAAATAAAATTCACCAATCTCTTTCCCTTCTCACGCTAGACCTATCGACACCGCCTGCTCCTTCTCTGGTGGTTTCGAACTCAGACACACTCCCCTGGTCAAAGAAAAAAAATCCGATTCAAAGTGGGCTGGCCGATGCGATAATTTTATCACCGGATTTCAAAGAAAAAAATGCCCCTTCAAGCGCCACACTCCCCTGGTCACTCCCCCCACACTCAGATCCGCGCAACAACCACTAAATATTGATATAAAAGCAACCCTAGAATTCGACTCTCGGCGTCGAACTGTATCGTTCGAATTGCTGAGATGACGAGTCTAAAGAGGGTGAATTTAGGAGTTCATTGCAACTCATTTCAGGATTTTTGAGTGATCGTGTGATTTTTAAAAAATCAAAGATGGTTTCGGATTTATTTTTTTTCACTGTATTTCATCTGGAAACGAACGATCTTATGATGTATTTATACAACGTGAAGACGAGTTGGCACGGGATATAATTGTCCATCACGCAAGAGATTTGGTCACCACGGCAGTTGTTTGAGACGCAAGGCAACTAGGACTTAGGTTGTAATGACCCGCATTGGCTGAGGTATTAGAATTAATTTATTTAATTATATAAATGGTGGGTTAGTGAATTTAATGGCCGTGGAATTTAATAATGATGAGTATTTAATTAAAATAATTAATTAAATAATATATTTAATTCTGAAATAATCAGAATTGGCTGAAATGACGATATGGTGTGAACCAGATCATCTGTGATATTTGGTTCAGCTTAGAGTTGGATTATATTGACGAATATATTCAATCGACGTCAGTTTGAACGTATAATTATATTATAATTAAAATCAAGCTCGAAATGGCGCTGCAGTTCGTAAATGGGCGATTCAAACTTCAACTGAATATACAGAAGTTGTTTTAAATCGGATTCTTGTGAAACAAGAAACGTACGGAGCTGGTGGAATATATCTTTCTAGTGGAAGAGAAAAATCAGGATTTCGTCGTGTAGATTTTGATCTATGTCCAAATCAAATTTTAAAATAGTCGCTATAGAATCGTTTATCGACCGTATCGGTTTATTCGATATAACTAGAGATCGTGTTGGAATTTAGACAAGGTTCTATTGGGAAATAACAATAATTTAATTTTTAGAATTTTTGATAATTTTTAATTAATTAAATAAGCAACTTTTTATTTGGGGTATTTGGCACCCTGTATCAATATTTTGGGGTTTCATAATATGAATTAACCTACCGATATTATTATATTTTTGAAATCGTAGCGCACTGCTTATCACAACGGCATTTTTTTTCCAGTCTGTAGCATCCGTACATGAATATAATTTTTCATAGCGGAGTATGTTAACCTTTTAAACTTGAAACAATTTAAAGATGGGAATTGTAAATATTTTTGACTTTTGATTGTTGATTTCAATACCTCACCACGTCTGGTTCAAAATAATTCTTACAAGCTACTATGGTTTAACTTGAATACAACCATATGATATTTTTAGTTCAACATTTACATACCAGGATATGCCTACACGTTGAGCTCGTCTTAGCCACTAAGTAAAGCACCGAGAATATATAAATAACCCCATTCCCTTTTCCTTAAGACCTAAATGAACACAACTTCTGCTAAATCAAAGAGAGGCCGCCAGTCTTAAAACATCTTCAAACAATTAAATCTCCTCAAATACTAAATGAAATGGAGCGAGGTAGGATCCTTTAAACTCATATGATCTTGAGCTTCATACCAGGGGTCCTCATGTTGGGTGCGACATCATTTTCCGAGGCTCGAAAATGTACGGCGTTAGCCTGAGGTTGAGTTTTCTTTGAGAAGACAAGGGCGAGATGATGAAGGGGTGGTGGAGCACATCGAGAGGGCAGTGAATGGGAAGTAGCGTGAGTGTGTGGAAAGAGGAGAGCTGCGTATGCGGGTGAGTGTTGTACATATATGTACTTAATTTGATTTCTGAGTTAGGAAGTCTTATGACCCTCAGTATTGCAGGGAGATTCTATTATGTGTTATGAGGAGAGTTGTAGAAAACATAAGGGAGCATGGACTGAGGTAGGTGCATGTAAAGGATGAAATCGTCCACTGAAAACAGGAGCAGGCGTTTCTTGTTCGGAAATGATGGGGTTTCAACTGAGCAAAGAGAGAGTGGGTTTGAGGCTCATTGGTGTTTGAACACATTCACGGTGATATCAGGGAACAGGAGCAGGACGTGTTCACTATTGAAGATAAAAGGAGCTGTAGGGGTGGTCCTTTTATGGTAGTGTGTTATGTATTTAGGAAGGGGACAACATACAGGAGTTGACTAAATGGAGCGGTGAGGATTTACAGTTGTAGTTGTTGGAGTATTTAATTTGAAGCAGTTTGCATTTATGGCATGGTATGTGAGTGGGGAGTTGCGGCTTTTTGTCCAACAGTGATTGAGGAAGAAACGTGAGTAAGCAGCGAAGAGAACTGTGTAAGGTTCAAAGGTGGAGATTTGATGAGGCATAACAATGGTTTTGCAAATGATTTGATAATTAGTTTTAAATTGTTGAAGTCCATTTTTTACTGAAAGAATGGGAGGGTGTAAGGTTCTAGTTTACTGGACGGAGTATGTTCAATCGGTGAAGAAGGAAAATGAGTGTTCTATTTGGAGCATCAAACGGATACGGGTCTGGACTTCTCAAAGAAAGGGTTGGGCTAGGCATTTGGGCCGACAGTTTGGGAATTTGACAAAACAAGATCCGATGGGATCGTATGGACGGCGGCTCCACAATGGAACTGACTGGGAGCGAATCTGAGCTCGTTACAATTTATTTTCAAAATAAATTGTTCGCCTAAATCAAGCGATGGTTATCGTTATTAACGATGATCGTCCAATGTGAGTAAATCTCACTAACTCTGAACAGTTTATAATTTCATGTTGTATTTTTAGAACTGTTAGATATTGGCTGATTGACTATATGTTGACTGTTTGATTGAACTGCTAGACAGTTAGTTGAATTTCTATATTGATTCTGTTTAACAGAATATATCATATGGAACTGAAAGTGATGTTATCTATATTGTTTAACATCTGTGATGCAGGGAAATAGGTTGGAGGAATCCAACTGGATTCCTCAACATTTATTTTACTGGTTTTCATATATTGTGATATATGATGTGTTATATAATCTATTATGGATTATGTGTGTTGAAATGATGTTGATCATTGTTATTCGATATTTTAAATATCATAAAAGTCCCTGGGATGTAAAAAGAATTATTTCAATGTATATTGAAATAAAATGGATTTTATAAAATCAACAGATTTTATAAAAGGAAATATTTCAAAAGTAAATAAAAGGGAAAAATGGTTTTAAAACGAATAGAGTTTTAAAAGGGGGAATCATTTGTAAAGTGAAGAACCGTTACTAAAAGTAAATCTTTATAAATGAATAGTTTAATCTAGTAAAGGAAGTAAATCGATTAGAGAGAAAGTAAAAGAAGTTAATCGATGTTAGTTTAATCGAATAGTTAAAGTAAAAGGAGTTAATCGATGTTAGTTTAATCGATTAGAGTTAAAGGAAATGAGTTAATCGAATATAGTTTATTCGAATAGTTAAAGTAAAATGAGTTAATCGAATATAGTTATTCGAATAGAAGCAAATGAGTTAATCGAATATAGTTTATTCGAAGAAAGTAAAAGGAGTTATCAAATATAGTTTATTCGAAAGGAGTTAAGTGAAATGAGTAAATCAATAGCGTTAGTTTAATCGATTAGAGTTAAAGTAAAAGGAGTTAATCGAATATATAGTTCATTCAAATAGAATTAAAAGAGTTATTGAATATAGTTTATTCGATAGGAGTTAAGTGAATAGAGTTAAAGTAAAATCAAAGGAGTTAAGTGAATAGAATAAATTGAATAGGGTTATCGAATATACCTTATCGAAGGAAAGAATTATCGAATAGAAAAGATTTGAAAGAGAGTTAAGTAAGGAATTTAGTAAAAGGAATATAAAGTGAACTTTGCCTATTTCAAAGTTAGAAATGTTGTTTAGTTAAGGTCTGAGAGGTAGTCCTACCCCAACTTGATTGGCTTCGTTTTTTAGCTAAGGAATAGTTAAGGTTCGGCAGTAAAGGAAATGGTTTGAGTTGGCATAGCAATGTTTGTTTAAACATCTGTCTAAGTCCAATGAAGAAGCTTTGGAAATGTTTTCCAAATAAAGAAACCAGAAATGTTTTCAAATAAAGAAAACAAGAAATGGAAATGTTTTCCATTGTTAATAACGTATTTTTTCCAAATTTAGAAAATAAGAAATATTGAATATAGGGAAACAAGAGATAAGTAAATTTATGAAATAAAGAGATAAATGTTGAATGATGTTTGATTGATATAAATTTCCATTTGGAAATAATATCGTTGGTTGCACACCTGTTTTTCTTCGATAGTTAAATCACAGACTATCGAAGTTTTGACCATTTTAACGTTGTTAATATGGAGAGACCGGTTGGATTATTATCCAAAGAACCACTCTGTATTGGCATAAGTGTTGCGAATCATATATGCCAAAGGAAATTTAAGACGGAGTTATGCAAGGGCTATCCTGTTTACAGAATAGTGCCTTCGGTTCATCCTGTTCCTGGATGACTTGTATGGACGGATGTCTGACAGAGTTATTTCCAGACGATCACGTATATTGATTTCTCCAACTGTACCAAGAGTGGAAGCGGAGAAGGAAACTTCTTTTAGCTAACGCGTAATGTATGGTTGAGGACGTCAATCGGTGATTTGATGGATTTGACGATGTGACATTCGAAGAGAATCTGGTGTGATGATAAAGCGTAGCTTCTAGCCTCACATCCGGTAAATGACAGAAATCGGGCAGGCAGCATGGCTAAGTCGGTCGCACCGAAGTAGGGTGTATAATCACCTGATCTAGAGTTTCATTTACTTCTAAAAATCTATTGTCGATACTGTCCCATTCGGGAAACGGTTGCTGATCCCAACCGTTGGTGATATACATTCGATACACTCAAGCGAAATGAGTGGTCGGTCATGTGTGGCCGGGTTGCAAGATGTTCTTGTTGAACCCAGTGTATTCCTTTCTAGAGGTACACTAGCGAAAGGTGGTTCCATACCTGGTCATAGTTGGAAATCCATTACCCAATACGTGTTTGCGGTTTTGATTGTATACTATATATGTAGAACGTGAGATGAAAGCATTTCTACTAGATGATTATTATATTGTGTTGATAGACATTATTATAATATCCAAAGGTTTTTGATATAAAGATATTTGGATTCTCATAAGGGAAAAACCCGTTCCGTATTCACGGCGTGGTCTTATGAGATATCGATTACCTGTTTGAACTGTTTTAAAATGTTTTACTCACACCAGTCCCATGACTGACCCGGAGTTTATTTTGTTGTTTTCCCTAAACTCTTGGGTGCCCAATTTTGTACGGGCAGTCAAGTAGTCAGGATTTACAGATATACTGGAAGAGCTAGGAGCAGGAGGCTTCAGGATCATATAGCTATAGTTATTTCTGCTGTGTTGTAAGTGCTGTACTTTGATAATGATATGTATATGCAAGTACAGATTTGTATTTCAAAGTTATGTTATGAAATATATTTATTCGTTCCGCTGTGAGATTCGTGTTACTCTGATATTGTGTTCTTCTTCTTCTTCTTCTGTTCTAAGTTTCTATCTTATCTTTCCTCGCCCTCTAATTTCTTTCACTAATGACTGGTATTTTTCGATGTTTTGGTTATCGACATTGTGTTTATGTTGATAACCAAAGTCGCTCAAAATCCGGGTCTTTACAGGTTGTATCAGAGCTTAAGTTAAGTATATTACCTTGGCTTTGTGGCGTGACTCAGTAGAGATGGGGTTAGTAATGCCCTAGATTGAGTTTGAGTGTATATATACGAGTGAATGTATTTGTATTTGATATAAAAATTGTTTTATATTGTGGTGATTTATTGGTTGAGTTGTTTATGAGTTCTGGTCGATTAGTTTGATCCACTGTATCGGTAGGAGTTACTAAACACTCGAATATGATGGGTCGGCATGATATGTTTTGAAAAGAGGGTAAAAGAAAATAGTTTACCCAATGTATATTTTGATATATATTGGATATATTGGTTGATATTATAATCGAGTAAGATTATAAAGTGAAATGGTTATGTAAATAACCAATCAGAATTCATATAAGTGAAATACGTGGAATCAGATGAGTTAAATCTGAAAAAAAATAAAACCAGAAATTTGAATTAAACTTTGGAGAATTGGATACGTGTTTGTAAATGAATTTGGATTAAAATAAGGAAAATTTAAGATCCTGGGAGATTTTAAATTGTTTTACAAGAAATGTGAATTATATTTTGAAATGAATTTCAAAGTGGAAATGTTTAGAAATGGTTTTATAGCACTGAACTCACTTCGATCGCTGGAAAATAGATTCTGATGATGACAGCTGCATCATCAGTATTCATTTTCGAGTTGTAAGTGACGAATTACTACCAGAGATACTGTTTTGAATTTGTTTTGGGAAAGACAAGTTGTGTTGAATTTCAAAATGGGATTTAAAATATAAATTTGAATTTTGATATAGATTTGAAATATTAACTTGTTTTAAAAGAAATTAAACGGGAAGTTCCTTTATAAACGAAGTTTATAAATAGTTCTTTTATAAACGAAGTTTATAAATGAAGTGAAAAGAATTATTATTGGATAATTCAGAAATAAAATACAAGTGTGAAATTGAAAGGGAAATCTATCTTCCAAAGGTAGAATTATCGATTTCAAAAGGAATTGAAATCGAGACTTATTTAAAGGAATTTGAATAAAGGAAGTTCAAACACAGAATTTAAATAGGAAAATTCAAAGGGGATTTGAATATAGAAATTAAAAGGGAGTTTGAATATATGAAATTCAATGGAATTGAAATAGAATTGAATATAGAAATTCAAAGGGAGTTTGAATATATGAAATTCAATGGAATTGAAATAGAATTGAATATATAAATTCAAAGGGGATTTGAATATAGAAATTCAAATGAGATTTGAATAAAGAAGATTTAAATAATGGAAAATTGAATATAGAATTCATATAGAGTAATAATGAAAATTTGAATATAGAATTCAAATAAATTGAAATGGAATTTGAAAATAGAATTTCAAAATAGAATTTGAAATAGGAATTCGAATATAGATTTCAAATAGAGTTGAAATGGGAATTGGAATATATAATTCAATAGAGTTTGAAAATATAGGATTTGAATACCGAAAGTGAAATGGAATTTGAATATAGAAATTCAAAGGGAGTTTGAATATATGAAATTCAATGAAATTGAAATAGAGTTTGAATATAGAATTCAAATGGAATTTAAACTATAGAATTTGAGTATAGAATTCAAATGGAATTTAAACTATAGATTTGAATAATAGAAGTGATATAAAATTTGAATAGTAATTGAATAGAATTAACTAAGTCAAAGAGGAATTAGTTAATCGAGTTTTGAATTTGAAGTTGAATTTTGAAAGGTGAATTGGATTTGTAAATGGATATTCGAAATCGAATATCTTAAATTTGAAATTTGGATTCAAATTAGTTAATAAGCAAGTTAAAATATATTTGAACATGTCATGTTCAAATATAAAAGTGAAATAGACTATAGGGTTAATTAACAAATTAATTATCGAATTGAGTTAAAACAATCAGGTATAGTTAAAATAGATTGGGCAGGTATAAATATACATGAGATAGGTATGGATAAGGTATGAAGGTATATAGATAGAATGCTCGACGAAAATGTATGTATTTAATTCACATATGAGATTTTATGCACCGTATCGGCTAGCCGCTTGGCAGCTGTGACGATCCCAAAACCCCGTGACACGGTGTTAAGGATAATCATTGGAATATAACACATTAATCATCATTAGCAGATCACAGATAATAGCATAAACAGAAAATAGAATAATTTACACACATATGACAGCGGAATCATATAGATAACACCACATCAGAGAAGCACAGTACAGGATACAACTTATTGCATAATGATACATAATCAGTCACCATCGCCTGAGGCGGAATCATACATAAAGAGTACACAAAAGGAATATCAGTCTACATCGCAAGTGGCGGAATCATAATATAGATACAATAATGGCGGAGAAAATCCAAGTCAGCACGGTGTAGTCAAGCCTCGCCATGAGCCAAAAGGTGCGTCAAAAACCTGTAACTCGGTGTAATAACCCGGAAAATCTGGGCCAGTTTAAAATTTTTATTTCGGCAATTTTAGCGAATTTTGGGTATTTAAAATGAATTATTTTAAATAATATCGACGAGAAATTTATTTTGAATATAATTAGAACGTATATATTATACGCGTCGTCGTTAGAATATAAATAATTATACATAATTATAAATAGAATTGAAAATGGCGCGGTAGTTCGATAATTCGATTTCAAACTTCAATTGAATGTACCGGGTGCAAAACAATCCGGATTTTAGTGAAACCAAAAACATTAGGATCTAATTGATAATATCTTTCCAACGAATCCGAAAAATCAAGATTTCATAGTGGAAATCAAAAGATATGTCCAGTTGAAAATTCTGAATAGTCGCTATGGAATTCAGGCCCTTAAAAATGGACATTTTGCAAATGACCTCGGAATTCGACGAAACCAGTTTTGTTGGGTCCGCAGTGTCAAATTATTGCTAGATTCCAAATTTCATAATTTTTCGAATCAGTATGTGAGTGTGGCAAAGGAAAACGCGTTGGACCAGTTTCAGTTGATTTTAATCGACTGGAAATTGGCCATTTTTCCAACGGTCTCAGAATTCAACGAAACTAGTTTTGTTAGGACCGTATCATCAATACGAAGCCAGAAAATATTTTTTGAGAATTTTTAGAGTTAGTATGTGACCCCGGTAATTTGAAAGGTACGTTTAAAATTCAATATAGTGATTTAAATGTGAATTCAACGAAAACTGATCGAAACGACCGAACCAGCTTACGATACATATCCCATTGGGTTCGGAATGGGGGTAAAACGTTAGGGACGACAGGCGGTGGGCTTCGTTTCGAGGTCAATAGAAAAAGTTACTTTATGTGAATAAAATATTGAATATTAAATTAATAATAAAAAAAAAGAATATAATTAAATCTCTTCCTGAATCGATTGAAAATGAAAAAAGGGGGGGCATCATATAAAGGAAAGCGTCGGATAGTTCGAGAACAAACCACAACAGAACACATACAAAAGAACATTTCATTGCTTATCACAACAATGCATCAGATTACAAGAATATACAGAGTATAAGCAAATAAATATTACACAGAAATATCAGAGATTTAAATTACATTTAAATACATAGCAGCGGAAAATAATACAATACACAACTAGAATGAGATATACGGATACAAAGCTTTCCGGATATCGTTCCAGCTGTAAACCAGGATCCTGTGAATATAAATCTGCAAAACCGAAACTACTAGCTGCCCGTGTCAAAATAGGGGCACCCAGAGTTTAGGTTAAAACAATAAACTCCAGGTCAGTCATGGGACTGGTGTGAGAACTAAAACAGTTAATCTTTATTTCAAAGTTAGGTAAATCAAGGGACCACGCCGTATAACACGGAACGGGTTTCCTCCCAAGAATACCAGTGCCTAAAACAACAGCGCAATGTTAAATAAAGAAAAATGAAGCTGTTATAAGACCCATGTCCTATCACACAATGCAACGCAAGCCGGGGGATAGGGTTTTCCCTTATAACAGCCAAAGAATGCTTGATACGTTTAAAGCAAATCGTTTGATACTATTATGAGTGCATAGTGTATAAAACAACTTCAAATCATAAGTATCAATCATAGGCAGCATGGGTACCATATATCATGTCGCCATATATAGGTTTACAAATAAAACCGCAAATGTCACGTATTTGGAAATTGGATTTCCGTCTATGAACCGAGGCCAGGGATCGTCCTCTACCGATTCGAGACGCTCTAGCCCGTGTCTCAGGCAAGTACTCAGTCAAGCCTTTGGATCATCAGGGCCAGTCCACCGATGTGGATTAAACTTAAACCCTGAACATGCGTTTCCCCGCCCTATGGGGCGTAGGTGAGCCAACTAAATGACTCCATCGGTTCGAGAACGACCGATCAATCCGAGGCGCCTCGCAACAGCAACAACCACATAAGTCAAACTCGTCAGGGCGTGTAAAACCACTGACGCCACTTCTAACTAGAAAGAAACGCATGCCCTCCCTGAGGTCCGTCTCCCGTTTTTGGTTCATACCGGGTGTGAAACTCGCGAGGTAAACGTTACACAAAGCTACGCCACAAAGGCCGTGCTTTGATCATCACCACAAGACTTTGCTTTTCAACAGAAGCCTCGATCAATTGCCACTTAGGCATGCCACACAGGCAATTCACCCCATGCGTTTGATATCCATCAATATATAACCCCTGAGCTCGTACGTCTCAGAGAAGGGCGTTAAGCAAGAGAATAAATTCTCCGCCGCCAAACAGATATATATTTAATAGAGATCAATCACACGGACTAAAATCCAATGTCAGACACACAGTCCATTTACAAGTCCGTTCTGGGTCTGAACGAAACCGGAGGCACCTAGTACCCCGCATATCCATCGATCTCCAAGTACGTCTGGACGATCACTAACTGTTTCCATCTTCTTGGGTGTACAACCCAATCAAGATCATCAGTAATTACCCAAACGACGTGAAGACTTCCGGTCTTCGACCATCGTCTTCATCTTCGACTTATCGTCGTGTCAGTTATTCAGAATGGGATAAACCCGGTCTTTCCGAATAACTCGCGTATATTTTAAATAAGTGTTACACAAACACAACATACGCCTCATTCCAATTCATTAGTCACTAACCGTAAATTAATCAAGAGAATAATTTCCCAAATATTAACCCCAAAGGCCGAAACCAACATCAGATCAATATCCAGAAAACCATTCTGCTTAGCGAACCGACAGTTAGTTTCTAAATTTCACATTCATAGGGAAAGGTTCCCATTAATTTTATCCAAGATAAACTTCTTGAATTTATTCTTTAATCTATTTTTGAATATCAATTCAAAACTAGTCGGGATTAGCGAACCTTACCGAAGTAATCATTTGTTTTAATTTCCCAATCCCAACCTATTCATCCCATGAAGTAAAACTGGTAATACTTCATATCTAACACCACAGTGTTATCGGTAAATTCAATTACCATTTCACGTTCAAATCTAATTAAAGATTTAACTATCGCCTGGAGCAGAACTGGTGATACTCCATTTTCGATCATTTCAATCTAATTAAAGATTCATTAAAACTCCACTTAGTTTTAATCTTCGACTGGGTTAAAGAATCAGTGTCATTTAAAACACGGTTCACGATAAACCCAAAATCACATTCATTAATTATCGGGTTAAAGAACGAGTGTTATTTAAAACACTGTTCACGATAAACCCAAAAATCAATATCGATTCAATACCAATTAAATATTATTTAATTGGTACACTTCATTAAATCTAAATAAAAAGATTTAATCTTTTCTCAACTGGGTTCAAGAACAGTGTTAGTGAAGACACCATTCACGACAAACCCAAATCACATTTGATATTCAATATAAGGCTCTGAATAGAAAATATATCGGCTTATATTCAATATCAAATTCTACGATTAACAAATGTCGTATTGGATATAACGATATAAATATCTACATCTTTCAAATTTCCATAACAACATCTGTATAATCCCGAATTCCAACATCGAAATATTCTGAAGACAATTTCGATTCAAATCCACTCCAATGCAATCATTGGAAATTTTGGTTATTTTTAAAACCCTTTTCGAATTCAATTTATTTATTTAAAAATAAATAGAATTACAATTCTAGTTCAAAACTAGTTCATTTCGATAAAAATCTATTTTTATCTTTTCAAATATGGAGTTTTTCATCCCAATTCTTTCTAAATCATTTCTTATGATTTTACATAAATTATTACTATTTTTAATAATTTTATTAAGGCCCGTACAGCCGATTTCCATCAACGGCCATCGAACTGCACTTACAGCGACCTTTTTCGAATTTGATTTGGACGTATCTCCAAATCCAACCGTTAGATTTCAAATTTCTAACATCGTCAGAAAGCTCTTTTCGATACGAACCCAACGGTTCCGGTTTTAGGAGAATCCGACGGTCGGATCTCCCGTAATGTCCGTTTGAAATAAATGGTCGAAATTCACGAACTGCCGCGGCGCGGCGTGTTCTATTCAGGCCATTATATTATATATATAATATATATAATATATATTTCGTCGATTTCTATTTAAAACGAATTATATAAATAGTTTTAAATTCGTTTCAAAAGCAATTTCAACTTCCATTTCAATTCAAATCAAAATTGAATTCTTCTTTATAAACTCGTTTTAAATTCATTTCTATTCAATTCAAATTTCAATTCAATTTGAATTCATTTCAATTCGCTTTCAATTCAATTTGAATTCGTTTTCAATTCATTTCGAAATCGTTTTCAATTCAATTCATTTCGAACTCGTTTTCAATTCAATTCATTTCGAAATCGTTTTCAATTCAATTCATTTCGAAATCGTTTTCAATTCAATTCATTTCGAAATCGTTTTCAATTCAATTCATTTCGAAATGAATAAAATCGATATAAATATCGTTCACGTCAAAATGGCTTCAATCTAATCAACACGGCTTCATAAATTTCTATTTTCAAATATTCTATTTCAAATATTTCTTTTTCAAAATAGTTGTTATTATCAAAATATTTCGTTCAACACATGACCAATCTCAATGGATGAGTACTGTCAACACATGAACCTTTATTTTATATTGATAAAGATGTAAATTTTATTACTAAAATATTTCGTTCAACACATGACCAATCTCAATGGATGAGTACTGTCAACACATGAACTTTTATTTTATATTGTTCTTTATTTTCTAAATTGGAATGAGGCCCAATCAATTACCATATAAAGTTAATTATATGGATTTTCATACAACACATGTATATAATAGCATTGAAAAATAATCAACCATCAACCAAAGTGCACTACACTGTATAAGCATCAAATATAAATATCTAACGCTTATAACAGCTTGTCAATCGATCGATCGACATATTTAATCAATCAGGATGAGTGAACTTCAAATTTCATCCTAACACCCGTGTGGGGTTTCAAACAATCAAACACATATTTTATTTGTGCAGCTGGGCGATGTGTAAAATTTATCGCCCCAATCAATGTCCTTCAAATAGGTGTACATAAACAAACCGTCCGGTTTGTAAATGAATATTTATTTATTCACATTCACGTTAAAAATTATATTTTTAACGATAAAACATTTTATTCAACCTATGAATATTCTATTCGGTTCATTTATTCAATAAAATGATATTCTTATTTTCCTAACATATTTTAGAAAATTTCGGCGGCATAACGGCACGATACTAGAAACGGGACAAGGCCTAGCCTTACCCCCGGTCTAGTGAAGGCCCACGCCATTCACACATCAATCATAACAATTCCATTTCACCAAACAATTCCATTCAAACCAAATCATCAAATTAATTTATGCAACCAAACAAACAAGTCCATGGTCTGTGGACGATTGTGTCGGGTGCTACTAAGCACCGTCTGCGTCCTAGTATATATATATAACTTAGAAAAAGAAATTGAAAGGTGAGAAATTCTCACCGATAGCTATCCAACCATCTTGCCTCTTCTTTGATATAAATCTTCTTCGTTCTCGCCTTTTTGTTACCTTTGTCGTCCGTAGCCACTACATAGGTAAAAATCGAATTTTTACTTCGTTATTCAATATATAAAAATCGAATTTTTACTTTGCTATTCAATATATAAAAATCGAATTTTTACTTTGCTATTCAATATATAAAAATCGAATTTTTACTTTGCTATTCAATATATAAAAATCGAATTTTTTGCTTTGCTATCATATAGATAAAAAATTCCATTTTAAAAATATAGATTTCGCCTTTCTTCTTTTTCCCTTCAAAATCAAATCTTTATAACTCGTTATGGATAATAAAAATTATAACTTCCTTGTTGCAAAAATCTATATTTTTCCCGAAGTAAAAATCATATTTTTACTTCACTACTCATCTCAAAATATCGTTCTTTCTATTTCATCACTATAAAAATCACATTTTTATTATGCTACCTATATAAAGATGATATTTTTAATATTTCTATCATGTAAAAATTATATTTTTTTTATTCTCTACCTAAACAAAAATCATATTTTTATATCATCTAGATAGTAAAAACTATATTTTTAATACTTTAAAAATATAAAAATCATATTTTTAATTCTTTAAAAATATAAAAATCACATTTCGAAATCGTTTTCTAACTAAAAATTTAACCTTAAATAAATAAACATCCTAACCCTAAATTTGTAAAAATATAAACTTTAAACAAAATAAAAATCATAACTTTGTCCTAGCATTTAAATTAAATTAAACTGAAATTAAATACGGATAAAAATAAATAAATCTCACATTTGGAATATGGAAAAGGGGCGTTGCTTTCAGGTGGAAGGCGGCTCTGGTGGTCGGCGTCAGGTGCGGGGGTTTTGGCTTGCGGGTGGAAGAGGGGTTGTCGGGCTCGATTCGGCTGAGAGGGGAGGGGTCGCACCATGATCGAGAGGAAGGGGGAGAGGGAGCGTCGATGGGGAAGGAGGTCGCGCCATGATCGAGGGGCTGGAGGCGCCAGCGAGGCGGAGACGTCGTGGGGTAGGAGGGTTCCGTCGCGCCTCTTTTTCTTTTTTTTTTCTTTTTTTTTTTATTTCTGAACTGTATCGGGGGGGGGGGGGGTATAAGGGAGAAGTTAGGTTTTTATTCAATTATATATTTATTTTTATTATTTCAAAAAGGTAACTTTTTACTTCGATTTCGAAACGAGGCCCACCGCCTGCCGTCCATAGCGTTCTACCCCCATTCTGAACACTATGGGATATGTATCGCAGGCTGATTCGGCTGTTTCGATCAGCTTCCGTTAAAACCAACATATAACTCTATATATTGATTTTGAACGTGCATTTCAAATTACCGGGGTCACATACTAACTCTCAAAATTCCAGAAAAATATTTTCTAGCTTCGTATTGACGATACGGTCCTAACAAAACTAGTTTCGTCGAATTCTGAGACCGTTTGAAAAATGGCCAATTTCCAGTCGATTAAAATCAACTGAAACCGGTCAAACGCGTTTTTCTTTGTCACGCTCACATATTGATTCGAAAAATTATGAAATTTGAAACCTAGCAATAACTTTACATCCCGAACCCAACAAAACTGGTTTCGTAGAAATCCGAGGTCGTTTGCAAAATGTCCATTTTTAAGGGCCTGAATTCCATAGCGACTATTCAGAATTTTCAACCGGACATATCTTTTGATTCCCGCTATGAAATCTTGATTATTCGGATTCGTTGGAAAGATATTCTCAATTAGATCCTATTGTTTTTGGTTTCACTAAAATCCGGATTGTCTTGCACCCGGTACATTCGATTGAAGTTTGAAATCGAATTATCGAACTACCGCGCCATTTTCAATTCTATTTATAATTATATATAAATATTTATATTCTAACGACGACGCGTATAATATATACGTTCGAATTATATTCAAAATAAATTTCACGTCGATATTATTTAAAATAATTCATTTTAAATAATCAAAATTCGCCAAAATTGCCAAAATAAAAATTTTAAACTGGCCCAGATTTTCGGGTTGTTACAATCTCCCCCACTTAAAACTTTTCATCCCCGAAAAGGAACAAAGTCGAAAGTGGTTTGATTAATCAACTCTATGTTCGATCTGGCTTGCATTCTCCAACTTTTCAGTTTCTGAGAATTTCCAAAAATTTGGCTAACACCCTAAATTTTTGAAAAATTTCGCCATAACCTCCCCTGCACCGGGAGCATCGGGGAATTTCAAATAGCTTCCCCGGTCCTTCAGATCTCAAAAAGAAAAAGCGGCTAGCCAAGCGGCTAGCCAATAGGCTCATAAAATCATCATCACCCAAACAAAACAGTAAATTATGTAGTAAACATGTACCTATTTGTCGGGCAAACAAATTTTATTCTCTGCTCTAGCCTCCTTGCTATGACCTGTTCAAGGTAAGTGCAAGTATATGCAAGCAAACGCCACCAATTTCAATACAATTCAATATTTGATGCAATTAGGCATAATGGTTCAAAATTATCAAACAATTAAACAAACAACACAATCATCAATCAATTTGTGAATTAGAGTTTCAAATTCATAATTTGATACATAGTCAAAAATCTCATTTTTGATGCCAAATCACAACAATAAGCCCTATCTAATTTTGGTTCTCACACCAGTCTAATGGAAATATATAGAAATCTCACCTTCGAAACACGAAAATAAATTCTAATGATGACGCGTCAATCATTAGAATCATGTCCGAGCGACTAGAGTGTGATTCTATATCTATCGAATATATTTGAGGCTTCAATACACGTGGATCAGACGTATACTAAAATCTCTATATATTTGATTGTCCAAATCAATGTAAATAAATAATCAAATACGTATAATTGATTTAAATTTTCAAAACAAAAATTTGTTTTCATTTTCAAAAATATACTCTTCACACTCGTTCTAGGATACTACTGATCCTATCTCTAACGAGTCATTCTCGTTGGATATTACTAATCCAATATCTGATGAATTCTTTCGTATGGTTCTAATGTGTCTTGTTCTCGAGCTCTGTAAACCAAAGCTCTGATACCACGTGTGAAAACCCGCAACTTCCCCGTAAAGGAAAGCGTCGGATAGTTCGAGAACAAACCACAACAGAACACATACAAAAGAACATTTCATTGCTTATCACAACAATGCATCAGATTACAAGAATATATAGAGTATAAGCAAATAAATATTACACAGAAATATCAGAGATTTAAATTACATTTAAATACATAGCAGCGGAAAATAATACAATACACAACTAGAATGAGATATACGGATACAAAGCTTTCCGGATATCGTTCCAGCTGTAAACCAGGATCCTGTGAATATAAATCTGCAAAACCGAAACTACTAGCTGCCCGTGTCAAAATAGGGGCACCCAGAGTTTAGGTTAAAACAATAAACTCCAGGTCAGTCATGGGACTGGTGTGAGAACTAAAACAGTTAATCTTTATTTCAAAGTTAGGTAAATCAAGGGACCACGCCGTATAACACGGAACGGGTTTCCTCCCAAGAATACCAGTGCCTAAAACAACAGCGCAATGTTAAATAAAGAAAAATGAAGCTGTTATAAGACCCATGTCCTATCACACAATGCAACGCAAGCCGGGGGATAGGGTTTTCCCTTATAACAGCCAAAGAATGCTTGATACGTTTAAAACAAATCGTTTGATACTATTATGAGTGCATAGTGTATAAAACAACTTCAAATCATAAGTATCAATCATAGGCAGCATGGGTACCATATATCATGTCTCCATATATAGGTTTACAAATAAAACCGCAAATGTCACGTATTTGGAAATTGGATTTCCGTCTATGAACCGAGGCCAGGGATCGTCCTCTACCGATTCGAGACGCTCTAGCCCGTGTCTCAGGCAAGTACTCAGTCAAGCCTTTGGATCATCAGGGCCAGTCCACCGATGTGGATTAAACTTAAACCCTGAACATGCGTTTCCCCGCCCTATGGGGCGTAGGTGAGCCAACTAAATGACTCCATCGGTTCGAGAACGACCGATCAATCCGAGGCGCCTCGCAACAGCAACAACCACATAAGTCAAACTCGTCAGGGCGTGTAAAACCACTAACGCCACTTCTAACTAGAAAGAAACGCATGCCCTCCCTGAGGTCCGTCTCCCGTTTTTGGTTCATACCGGGTGTGAAACTCGCGAGGTAAACGTTACACAAAGCTACGCCACAAAGGCCGTGCTTTGATCATCACCACAAGACTTTGCTTTTCAACAGAAGCCTCGATCAATTGCCACTTAGGCATGCCACACAGGCAATTCACCCCATGCGTTTGATATCCATCAATATATAACCCCTGAGCTCGTACGTCTCAGAGAAGGGCGTTAAGCAAGAGAATAAATTCTCCGCCGCCAAACAGATATATATTTAATAGAGATCAATCACACGGACTAAAATCCAATGTCAGACACACAGTCCATTTACAAGTCCGTTCTGGGTCTGAACGAAACCGGAGGCACCTAGTACCCCGCATATCCATCGATCTCCAAGTACGTCTGGACGATCACTAACTGTTTCCATCTTCTTGGGTGTACAGCCCAATCAAGATCATCAGTAATTACCCAAACGACGTGAAGACTTCCGGTCTTCGACCATCGTCTTCATCTTCGACTTATCGTCGTGTCAGTTATTCAGAATGGGATAAACCCGGTCTTTCCGAATAACTCGCGTATATTTTAAATAAGTGTTACACAAACACAACATACGCCTCATTCCAATTCATTAGTCACTAACCGTAAATTAATCAAGAGAATAATTTCCCAAATATTAACCCCAAAGGCCGAAACCAACATCAGATCAATATCCAGAAAACCATTCTGCTTAGCTAACCGACAGTTAGTTTCTAAATTTCACATTCATAGGGAAAGGTTCCCATTAATTTTATCCAAGATAAACTTCTTGAATTTATTCTTTAATCTATTTTTGAATATCAATTCAAAACTAGTCGGGATTAGCGAACCTTACCGAAGTAATCATTTGTTTTAATTTCCCAATCCCAACCTATTCATCCCATGAAGTAAAACTGGTAATACTTCATATCTAACACCACAGTGTTATCGGTAAATTCAATTACCATTTCACGTTCAAATCTAATTAAAGATTTAACTATCGCCTGGAGCAGAACTGGTGATACTCCATTTTCGATCATTTCAATCTAATTAAAGATTCATTAAAACTCCACTTAGTTTTAATCTTCGACTGGGTTAAAGAATCAGTGTCATTTAAAACACGGTTCACGATAAACCCAAAATCACATTCATTAATTATCGGGTTAAAGAACGAGTGTTATTTAAAACACTGTTCACGATAAACCCAAAAATCAATATCGATTCAATACCAATTAAATATTATTTAATTGGTACACTTCATTAAATCTAAATAAAAAGATTTAATCTTTTCTCAACTGGGTTCAAGAACAGTGTTAGTGAAGACACCATTCACGACAAACCCAAATCACATTTGATATTCAATATAAGGCTCTGAATAGAAAATATATCGGCTTATATTCAATATCAAATTCTACGATTAACAAATGTCGTATTGGATATAACGATATAAATATCTACATCTTTCAAATTTCCATAACAACATCTGTATAATCCCGAATTCCAACATCGAAATATTCCGAAGACAATTTCGATTCAAATCCACTCCAATGCAATCATTGGAAATTTTGGTTATTTTCAAAACCCTTTTCGAATTCAATTTATTTATTTAAAAATAAATAGAATTACAATTCTAGTTCAAAACTAGTTCATTTCGATAAAAATCTATTTTTATCTTTTCAAATATGGAGTTTTTCATCCCAATTCTTTCTAAATCATTTCTTATGATTTTACATAAATTATTACTATTTTTAATAATTTTATTAAGGCCCGTACAGCCGATTTCCATCAACGGCCATCGAACTGCACTTACAGCGACCTTTTTCGAATTTGATTTGGACGTATCTCCAAATCCAACCGTTAGATTTCAAATTTCTAACATTCGTCAGAAAGCTCTTTTGGATACGAACCCAACGGTTCCGGTTTTAGGAGAATCCGACGGTCGGATCTCCCGTAATGTCCGTTTGAAATAAATGGTCGAAATTCACGAACTGCCGCGGCGCGGCGCGTTCTATTCAGGCCATTATATTATATATATAATATATATAATATATATTTCGTCGATTTCTATTTAAAACGAATTATATAAATAGTTTTAAATTCGTTTCAAAAGCAATTTCAACTTCCATTTCAATTCAAATCAAAATTGAATTCTTCTTTATAAACTCGTTTTAAATTCATTTCTATTCAATTCAAATTTCAATTCAATTTGAATTCATTTCAATTCGCTTTCAATTCAATTTGAATTCGTTTTCAATTCATTTCGAAATCGTTTTCAATTCAATTCATTTCGAACTCGTTTTCAATTCAATTCATTTCGAAATCGTTTTCAATTCAATTCATTTCGAAATCGTTTTCAATTCAATTCATTTCGAAATCGTTTTCAATTCAATTCATTTCGAAATGAATAAAATCGATATAAATATCGTTCACGTCAAAATGGCTTCAATCTAATCAACACGGCTTCATAAATTTCTATTTTCAAATATTCTATTTCAAATATTTCTTTTTCAAAATAGTTGTTATTATCAAAATATTTCGTTCAACACATGACCAATCTCAATGGATGAGTACTGTCAACACATGAACCTTTATTTTATATTGATAAAGATGTAAATTTTATTACTAAAATATTTCGTTCAACACATGACCAATCTCAATGGATGAGTACTGTCAACACATGAACTTTTATTTTATATTGTTCTTTATTTTCTAAATTGGAATGAGGCCCAATCAATTACCATATAAAGTTAATTATATGGATTTTCATACAACACATGTATATAATAGCATTGAAAAATAATCAACCATCAACCAAAGTGCACTACACTGTATAAGCATCAAATATAAATATCTAACGCTTATAACAGCTTGTCAATCGATCGATCGACATATTTAATCAATCAGGATGAGTGAACTTCAAATTTCATCCTAACACCCGTGTGGGGTTTCAAACAATCAAACACATATTTTATTTGTGCAGCTGGGCGATGTGTAAAATTTATCGCCCCAATCAATGTCCTTCAAATAGGTGTACATAAACAAACCGTCCGGTTTGTAAATGAATATTTATTTATTCACATTCACGTTAAAAATTATATTTTTAACGATAAAACATTTTATTCAACCTATGAATATTCTATTCGGTTCATTTATTCAATAAAATGATATTCTTATTTTCCTAACATATTTTAGAAAATTTCGGCGGCATAACGGCACGATACTAGAAACGGGACAAGGCCTAGCCTTACCCCCGGTCTAGTGAAGGCCCACGCAATTCACACATCAATCATAACAATTCCATTTCACCAAACAATTCCATTCAAACCAAATCATCAAATTAATTTATGCAACCAAACAAACAAGTCCATGGTCTGTGGACGATTGTGTCGGGTGCTACTAAGCACCGTCTGCATCCTAGTATATATATATAACTTAGAAAAAGAAATTGAAAGGTGAGAAATTCTCACCGATAGCTATCCAACCATCTTGCCTCTTCTTTGATATAAATCTTCTTCGTTCTCGCCTTTTTGTTACCTTTGTCGTCCGTAGCCACTACATAGGTAAAAATCGAATTTTTACTTCGTTATTCAATATATAAAAATCGAATTTTTACTTTGCTATTCAATATATAAAAATCGAATTTTTACTTTGCTATTCAATATATAAAAATCGAATTTTTACTTTGCTATTCAATATATAAAAATCGAATTTTTTGCTTTGCTATCATATAGATAAAAAATTCCATTTTAAAAATATAGATTTCGCCTTTCTTCTTTTTCCCTTCAAAATCAAATCTTTATAACTCGTTATGGATAATAAAAATTATAACTTCCTTGTTGCAAAAATCTATATTTTTCCCGAAGTAAAAATCATATTTTTACTTCACTACTCATCTCAAAATATCGTTCTTTCTATTTCATCACTATAAAAATCACATTTTTATTATGCTACCTATATAAAGATGATATTTTTAATATTTCTATCATGTAAAAATTATATTTTTTTATTCTCTACCTAAACAAAAATCATATTTTTATATCATCTAGATAGTAAAAACTATATTTTTAATACTTTAAAAATATAAAAATCATATTTTTAATTCTTTAAAAATATAAAAATCACATTTCGAAATCGTTTTCTAACTAAAAATTTAACCTTAAATAAATAAACATCCTAACCCTAAATTTGTAAAAATATAAACTTTAAACAAAATAAAAATCATAACTTTGTCCTAGCATTTAAATTAAATTAAACTGAAATTAAATACGGATAAAAATAAATAAATCTCACATTTGGAATATGGAAAAGGGGCGTTGCTTTCAGGTGGAAGGCGGCTCTGGTGGTCGGCGTCAGGTGCGGGGGTTTTGGCTTGCGGGTGGAAGAGGGGTTGTCGGGCTCGATTCGGCTGAGAGGGGAGGGGTCGCACCATGATCGAGAGGAAGGGGGAGAGGGAGCGTCGATGGGGAAGGAGGTCGCGCCATGATCGAGGGGCTGGAGGCGCCAGCGAGGCGGAGACGTCGTGGGGTAGGAGGGTTCCGTCGCGCCTCTTTTTCTTTTTTTTTTATTTCTGAACTGTATCGGGGGGGGGGGGGTATAAGGGAGAAGTTAGGTTTTTATTCAATTATATATTTATTTTTATTATTTCAAAAAGGTAACTTTTTACTTCGATTTCGAAACGAGGCCCACCGCCTGCCGTCCATAGCGTTCTACCCCCATTCTGAACACTATGGGATATGTATCGCAGGCTGATTCGGCTGTTTCGATCAGCTTCCGTTAAAACCAACATATAACTCTATATATTGATTTTGAACGTGCATTTCAAATTACCGGGGTCACATACTAACTCTCAAAATTCCAGAAAAATATTTTCTAGCTTCGTATTGACGATACGTTCCTAACAAAACTAGTTTCGTCGAATTCTGAGACCGTTTGAAAAATGGCCAATTTCCAGTCGATTAAAATCAACTGAAACCGGTCAAACGCGTTTTTCTTTGTCACGCTCACATATTGATTCGAAAAATTATGAAATTTGAAACCTAGCAATAACTTTACATCCCGAACCCAACAAAACTGGTTTCGTCGAAATCCGAGGTCGTTTGCAAAATGTCCATTTTTAAGGGCCTGAATTCCATAGCGACTATTCAGAATTTTCAACCGGACATATCTTTTGATTCCCGCTATGAAATCTTGATTATTCGGATTCGTTGGAAAGATATTCTCAATTAGATCCTATTGTTTTTGGTTTCACTAAAATCCGGATTGTCTTGCACCCGGTACATTCGATTGAAGTTTGAAATCGAATTATCGAACTACCGCGCCATTTTCAATTCTATTTATAATTATATATAAATATTTATATTCTAACGACGACGCGTATAATATATACGTTCGAATTATATTCAAAATAAATTTCACGTCGATATTATTTAAAATAATTCATTTTAAATAATCAAAATTCGCCAAAATTCCCAAAATAAAATTTTTAAACTGGCCCAGATTTTCGGGTTGTTACAATTAGTGAGGGCCATGAGAGGCTATTTGAAATATCCCGATGCTCATGGTACAAAGGAGGTTATGGCGAATTTTTCCGGGAATTTAAGGAGTTAGAATATTTTTAAGATAATTTGATAGTTAGAAATCAACGTATCGATATGTATATAGAAGTCGATAAGGAAACGAACTTAAAAATAGAATAGTAAAATCAAAAAGGAAGACTAAGAATAAAATCTAGTAAGAATAGAAAGAGAAAGTGTATACGTGTTTAAAGGTGAATAAGTAGTTGTATGGTATTGATTATACGAGTAAGTAGTCATATCTGTTTTGACGTTATAAATGTTATTCAGTCAAGGTCTGAGAGGTAGTTATACCCCAACTTGATTGATTTCATTATTAACAAATAAATAGTAAGATTTCTGGCACGAAGATCAATGTTGAATAAGAGTTAGTTGAATATAGTATTTGGGTTGTCGTAACGATGTTTTACACAACATCCATTTTAACCTAAATAAGTGTAAGCTTGGAAATATAGTAAAGAATATTTCCTAATCGGAAAATAGATAAGTAATTGGAATATTTTCCAATTATAAATAGCATATATTTTCTAAAGTTTAGAAAATAAAGGAAGGCGATATTCGGAAATGTTTTCCAAATAACATAAAAGGCCAATATGGTTATTGAAAATATTTGGTTAACAAATATTGATAAAGAAATAGAGAAGTGTTTTAACAAATGGAATATTAATTAAGGGCTTAGTGGCATGTTCAAAAGGGAAATTTTGATTTTTTTAAAAGAGTAAACTGTTTGAAAACTCCCAGAGAAAGACTGTTTGAATTAAAAAACAAATTAAACAGAAATTTATGAAAGAAAAAATGAATTAAAGTCGAGCCAGTAAAGTGGTAACTGAGATTGAATTATAATGATATCAAGACAAATTGGATTGTGAGATTCAAATTTGAAGTGTAATATGATAATCAAGTTAAGAGTTGGGAATCGAGAAGAAACTCGAGTTGAAATGATATTTGGCTTGGTAAAAAGCGAATGGTTGTGTTGGAGGTGAAAGTGATTTCAGAATTTGATTGGGTTAACATTAGTATATGCTGAGTTGATAGCATATGGAAGTGATAGAGTTGATATGCCCGACAAAAGGTACCAGTTTATATTTCTATTGGATATAAGATTTATGAGCCGAATTGGCAAGACGTTTGGCTGTTTGATTTTCTTTTGGGATGGAGATGGCCTACAGAGGCGAGTGGTGGTTTGACCGATTGACCAGTACAAAGGAGGTACTGGCGAAATTTTTCGAAAAGTTAAGGTGTTAGGAAATTTTCAAGATTTTTGAAAATTTTCGTTGATAAGAATTTAATAAATATTTAATTGAAATTAAATTGGTTCAGTTGCAACTGAAGATAAGAAGTGAACAAATATGTTCTAACCAGTAGATGGGGTCGTCCTCTACCTTTTAGCAATTTCGAGGACGAAATTATTTTAAGTGGGGAAGATTGTAATGACCCGCATTGGCAGAGGTATTAGAATTAATTTATTTAATTATATAAATGGTGGGTTAGTGAATTTAATGGTCGTGGAATTTAATAATGATGAGTATTTAATTAAAATAATAAATTAAATAATATATTTAATTCTGAAATAATCAGAATTGGCTGAAATGACGATATGGTGTGAACCAGATCATCTGTGATATTTGGTTCAGCTTAGAGTTGGATTATATTGACGAATATATTCAATCGACGTCAGTTTGAACATATAATTATATTATAATTAAAATCGAGCTCGAAATGGCGCTGTAGTGCGTAAATTGGTGATTCCAACTTCAACTGAATATACAGAAGTCGTTTTAAATCGGATTCCTGTGAAACAAGAAACGTACGGAGCTGGTGGAATATATCTTTCTAGTGGAAGAGAAAAATCAGGATTTCGTCGTGTAGATTTTGATCAATGTCCAAATCAAATTTTAAAATAGTCGCTATAGAATCGTTTATCGACCGTATCGGTTTATTCGATATAACTAGAGATCGGGTTGGAATTTAGACAAGGTTCTATTGGAAAATAACGATAATTTAATTTTTAGAATTTTATGATAATTTTTAATTAATTAAATAAGCAACTTTTTATTTGGGGTATTTGGCACCCTGTATCAATATTTTGGGGTTTCATAATATGAGTTAACCTACCGATATTATTATATTTTTGAAATCGTAGCGCACTGCTTATCACAACGACATTTTTGTTTCAGTCTGTAGCATCCGTACATGAATATAATTTTTCATAGCGGAGTATGTTAACCTTTTAAACTTGAAACAATTTAAAGACGGGAATTGTAAATATTTTTGACTTTTGATTGTTGATTTCAATACCTCACCACGTCTGGTTCAAAATAATTCTTACAAGCTACTATGGTTTAACTTGAATACAACCATATGATATTTTTAGTTCAAGATTTACATACCAGGATATGCCTACATGTTGAGCTCGTCTTAGCCACTAAGTAAAGCACCGAGTATATATAAATAACCCCATCCCCTTTTCCTTAATACCTAAATGAACACAACTTCTGCTTAATCAAAGAGAGGCCGCCACTCTTAAAACATCTTCAAACAATTAAATCTCCTCAAATACTAAATGAAATGGAGCGAGGTAGGATCCTTTAAACTCATATGATCATGAGCTTCATACCAGGGGTCCTCATGTTGGGTGCGCCATCATTTTCCGAGGCTCGAAAATGTACGGCGTTAGCCCGAGGTTGAGTTTTCTTTGGGAAGACAAGACCGAGATGATGAAGGGGTGGTGGAGCATATCGAGAGGGTGATGAATGGGAAGTAGCGTGAGTGTATGGAAAGAGGAGAGCTGCGTATGCGGGTGAGTGCTGTACATATATGTACTTAATTTGATTTCTGAGTTAGGTAGTCTTATGACCCTCAGTATTGCAGGGAGATTTTATTATGTGTTATGAGGAGAGCTGTAGAAAACATAAGGGAGCATGGACTGAGGTAGGTGCGTGTAAAGGATGAAATGGCCCACTGAAAACAGGAGCAGGCATTTCTTGTTCGGAAATGATGGGGTTTCAACTGAGCAAAGAGAGAGTGGGTTTGAGGCTCATTGGCGTTTGGACACATTCACGGTGATATCAGGGAATAGGAGCAGGACGTGTTCACTATTGAAGATACAAAGAGCTGTAGGGGTGGTCCTTTTGTGGTAGTGTGTTATGTATTTTGGAAGGGGACAACATACAGGAGTTGACTAAATGTAGCGGTGAGGATTTACAGTTGTAATTATTGGAGTATTTAATTTGAAGCAGTTTGCATTTATGGCATGGTATGTGAGTGGGGAGTTGCAGCTTTTTGTCCAACAGTGATTGAGGAAGAAACGTGAGTAAGCATCGAAGAGAACTGTGTAAGGTTCAAAGGTGGAGATTTGATGAGGCATAACAATGGTTTTGCAAATGATTTGATAATTAGTTTTAAATTGTTGAAGTCCATTTTTTACTGAAAGAATGGGAGGTTGTAAGGTTCTAGTTTACTGGATGGAGTATGTTCAATCGGTGAAGAAGGAAAATGAGTGTTCTATTTGGAGCATCAAACGGATACGGGTCTGGACTTCTCAAAGAAAGGGTTGGGCTAGGCATTTGGGCTGACAGTTTGGGAATTTGACAAAACAAGATCCGATGGGATCGTATGGACGGTGGCTCCATAATGGAACTGACTGGGAGTGAATCTGAGCTCGTTACAATTTATTGCAAAATAAATTGTTCGCCTGAATCAAGCGATGGTTATCGTTATTAACGATGATCGTCCAATGTGAGTAAATCTCACTAACTCTGAACAGTTTATAATTTCATGTTGTATTTTTAGAACTGTTAGATATTGGCTGATTGACTGTATGTTGACTGTTTGATTGAACTGCTAGACAGTTAGTTGAATTTCTATATTGATTCTGTTTAACAGAATATATCATATGGAACTGAAAGTGATGTTATCTATATTGTTTAACATCTGTGATGCAGGGAAACAGGTTGGAGGAATCCAACTGGATTCCTCAACATTTATTTTACTGGTTTTCATATATTGTGATATATGATGTGTTATATAATCTGTTATGGATTATGTGTGTTGAAATGATGTTGATCATTGTTATTCGATATTTTAAATATCATAAAAGACCCTGGGATGTAAAAAGAATTATTTCAATGTATATTGAAATAAAAGGGATTTTATAAAATCAACAGATTTTATAAAAGGAAATATTTCGAAAGTAAATAAAAGGGAAAAATGTTTTTAAAACGAATAGAGTTTTAAAAAGGGGAATCATTTGTAAACTGAAGAACTGTTACTAAAAGTAAATCTTTATAAATGAATAGTTTAATCTAGTAAAGGAAGTAAATCGATTAGAGAGAAAGTAAAAGAAGTTAATCGATGTTAGTTTAATCGAATAGTTAAAGTAAAAGGAGTTAATCGATGTTAGTTTAATCGATTAGAGTTAAAGCAAATGAGTTAATCGAATATAGTTTATTCAAATAGTTAAAGTAAAATGAGTTAATCGAATATAGTTATTCGAATAGAAGCAAATGAGTTAATCGAATATAGTTTATTCGAAGAAAGTAAAAGGAGTTATCAAATATAGTTTATTCGAAAGGAGTTAAGTGAAATGAGTAAATCAATAGCGTTAGTTTAATCGATTAGAGTTAAAGTAAAAGGAGTTAATCGAATATATAGTTCATTCAAATAGAATTAAAAGAGTTATCGAATATAGTTAATTCGATAGGAGTTAAGTGAATAGAGTTAAAGTAAAATCAAAGGAGTTAAGTGAGTAGAATAAATTGAATAGGGTTATCGAATATACCTTATCGAAGGAAAGAATTATCGAATAGAAAAGATTTGAAAGAGAGTTAAGTAAGGAAGTTAGTAAAAGGAATATAAAGTGAACTTTGCCTATTTCAAAGTTAGAAATGTTGTTTAGTTAAGGTCTGAGAGGTAGTCCTACCCCAACTTGATTGGCTTCGTTTTTAGCTAAGGAATAGTTAAGGTTCGGCAGTAAAGGAAATGGTTTGAGTTGGCATAGCGATGTTTGTTTAAACATCTGTCTAAGTCCAATGAAGAAGCTTTGGAAATGTTTTCCAAATAAAGAAACCAGAAATGTTTTCAAATAAAGAAAACAAGAAATGGAAATGTTTTCCATTGTTAATAACGTATATTTTCCAAATTTAGAAAATAAGAAATATTGAATATAGGGAAACAGGAGATAAGTAAATTTATGAAATAAAGAGATAAATGTTGAATGATGTTTGATTGATATAAATTTCCATTTGGAAATAATATCGTTGGTTGCACACCTATTTTTCTTCGATAGTTAAATCACAGACTATCGAAGTTTTGACCATTTTAACGTTGTTAATATGGAGAGACCGGTTGGATTATTATCCAAAGAACCACTCTGTATTGGCATAAGCGTGGCGAATCATATATGCCAAAGGAAATTTAAGACGGAGTTATGCAAGGGCTATCCTGTTTACAGAATAGTGCCTTCGGTTCATCCTGTTCCTGGATGACTTGTATGACGGATGTCTGACAGAGTATTTCCAGACGATCACGTATATTGATTTCTCCAACTGTACCAAGAGTGGAAGCGGAGAAGGAAACTTCTTTTAGCTAACGCGTAATGTATGGTTGAGGATGTCAATCGGTGATTTGATGGATTTGACGATGTGACATTCGAAGAGAATCTAGTGTGATGATAAAGCGTAGCTTCTAGCCTCACATCCGGTAAATGACAGAAATCGGGCAGGCAGCATGGCTAAGTCGGTCGCACCGAAGTAGGGTGTATAATCACCTGATCTAGAGTTTCATTTACTTCTAAAAATCTATTGTCGATACTGTCCCATTCGGGAAACGGTTGCTGATCCCAACCGTTGGTGATATACATTCGATACACTCAAGCGAAATGAGTGGTCGGTCATGTGTGGCCGGGTTGCAAGATGTTCTTGTTGAACCCAGTGTATTCCTTTCTAGAGGTACACTAGCGAAAGGTGGTTCCATACCTGGTCATAGTTGGAAATCCATTACCCAATACGTGCTTGCGGTTTTGATTGTATACTATATATGTAGAACGTGAGATGAAAGCGTTTCTACTAGATGATTATTATATTGTGTTGATAGACATTATTATAATATCCAAAGGTTTTTGATATAAAGATATTTGGATTCTCATAAGGGAAAAACCCGTTCCGTATTCATGGCGTGGTCTTATGAGATATCGATTACCTGTTTGAACTGTTTTAAAATGTTTTACTCACACCAGTCCCATGACTGACCTGGATTTTATTTTGTTGTTTTCCCTAAACTCTTGGGTGCCCAATTTTGTACGGGCAGTCAAGTAGTCAGGATTTACAGATATACTGCAAGAGCTAGGAGTAGGAGGCTTCAGGATCATATAGCTATAGTTATTTCCGCTGTGTTGTAAGTGCTGTACTTTGTTAATGATATGTATATGCAAGTACAGATTTGTATTTCAAAGTTATGTTATGATATATATTTATTCGTTCCGCTGTGAGATTCGTGTTACTCTGATATTGTGTTCTTCTTCTTCTTCTGTTCTAAGTTTCTATCTTATCTTTCCTCGCCCTCTAATTTCTTTCACTAATGACTGGTATTTTTCGATGTTTTGGTTATCGACATCGTGTTTATGTGGATAACCAAAGTCGCTCAAAATCCGGGTCATTACATAGGTAGGTAGCTGAAGCTTCATAGGGTAAGGTACCATTTCCATTACAGTGTATATGTAAGGGCATTGGCTTGATGGAGACTCCACGGTAGGATAGGATAGGGTACGTATGGAGCATGTGAGGTCTCAGATATTAAATTAGATTTGTATGTATTTTCTTGTTTCATTGGAGATGTGCTGGCCTGTACAAATTTTGTGAAATGAAAGGAGGAGACAGCCTACTCCTTGACGGCCAAGAAATTCATAAATATATATATATATATGATTAGATATAATTAGGCTATGCAAGTGTTATATGGTAGGTTAGGCTTTGTTTACTTTTACTTAAGGTGGCTGTGTATGGGTTCTGGTATGGTATGCAGTTATAGGTGTTGATAATAGCTCCATACATGTGCGTAGGTAAAATTTGAGGGGAAAGGTTATGTAGACTGCTAAAACTTTGGGTAGGCATATGGTTATAGCTGTGTTAATTCCAGCTGGGTGATTTGAACTTTCATTTTCAGTTTTCACATGGGTTTCATAGGTCTGTATTTTTTAAACATAGACTAGTATAAGTTTGTCTATGGAGCATTTCAATAATTACAAAATGGTTTATTGGTTACTCATATGCAGATGTAAAAACACCCGAACATTCATCCATGCACCCCAAATATAGGTTCTGTGTTGATCTTTCACTTCACTTTTACCTTAGGGCTTATACTTGGTTTATACTTGGTTTAGTCAGTGTTGATCTTTTCAAAGTTCCTGCTAGTTCTCTTAGCACTTATCATCAAAGCCAAAAACCCAAAATGGTACTAATCTTTTCTAGATTCATTTTTTTTCCAACAATAGTCGAGGAGGAAAAACCAATATATTTCACTTTGTAAGTTACGGAACATGCCAAATTGTTTATGATAAGACAATCATGGATAAATGCGTAGGAGCGAAGGAGAGAAGAGAAGCAAAACGATGCAAAAGTTGACCAGTTTATTTCAATTTGTTAAAAGCTTGTATAGTAAGTGCATTAAACTATTAAATCATATATTTGTGCAGTTAAAGATGAAAAGTATAATCTAATGGTTAAATTTATACAAAGTAGCCCAACAGAACTTGATAAACTAAAATAAAATTCTTTATATTATATTAAATAAATGTTATTGTTTATAAACGATTCCATAGCGACTATTTTAAATTTTGATTTGAACATAATTCACAATATATAAGCTGAAATTTCGATTTTTCTCCTTTGCTAGAAAATTATAACCAATACGCTCCCAACGTTTCTTGTTTCACAAAATTCCGACTTAAAACGGATTCTGTGTATTCAATTAAAGTTCAAAACTCAATATTACGAACTATCGCGCCCCTTTCGAGTTTATATTATATTAAATAAAATCATAAATGTTCAATTTTCGTTTAATAAACATATATATATATATTAATAATCCATTAATATTTCTAATATAATATTTAAAACCAATTTTAAATATTTGAATTCAAATCGCTGAAAAATTCGGGTCGTTACATTCTTTCCCCCTCAAAAGAATTTCGTCCCCGAAATTACTAAGCAAGAAGAACTCTCCAAACCCAATAATATTTCTTTAAATTATTATCAAAAATATTCCAAGTTTAAAATTTTACGAAAAATTCGTCAGGATCTCCTCTACACAGCTTGATCGAAACAATTACAGCTCGCCACTTCGGGCCTCCCATCGATCAAAGAAAATAAAAGCCAAGCGGCTACCCAACTCGAGGTATAAAATCAATTACCAGATCAATATTATTAAGGTTTACCTATTTGTCGGGCGACCGATACTTTAGTCATGAATCAAAGCACAAACAGCTCTTCCCTTTTTCCATCCTATACTAGCTCAACTTTCAATGCCAATAACAGTTATAGGGTTAGCTTATCTAGTTTCACTACATATTGGTTGTATTCATATTCATTATATAAATAATTTATTCTCTTCATTTCCAGTTCATTCAGTTGTTCATGAACTTAATCCAATCAATCTAGCATCCGACAAACAAACAATCCAACATAAACAAATCATTCCATTATATCTTATCTTTAAGTTAACTTTTGATTCATTTAAATTCATATATTTAAATTTTTATTCTTAAATTCCATATTCTCTTCTGGTTTTATTAAACCGTTGAAGTTTTTAATCCAATTTGAATTCATTCAAATCAATCAAATACGCCAATATATCTATAATTTGATAAAATTATTTCCTTTATATGTAAAACATATTTTGGGCAAAATTATTTCATCTACCCACTTTACAAAACAATGTTGTATTAATTTGTCAGTTCAAATTGAACTGATCAAACAACACAATACAAAACATTTGTATATAAAATTCTACAAATACGTGCCCTCATACATATAAACTCAACTCAATCTAGGGTATTACTAACCCCATCTCTATTGAGTTATACCACAGAGCAAAGGTTATAACTAAACCATTTCTCTGATACCAACTGTAACGACCTGCGGGAATTCGAGCCCGAATTCCGACAATAATACAGATCCTGTATTACTTGTCAGAACCCAAGAATCGAAAACACAGATAGTTACTAGAAAGAAATAAGAGGATGATAAAAGAAAGAAATAAATATTAGAAAAGAAGAATAAGAAGAAGTACCAACACAGAATCAGAGTTTCACATCACAGCGGAACAAAATATAATATAGAAATAACTTTTATTGAGAGCTTAAAATCATACTTACAACATCAGAGTTTATCAATACATCTGGACAATTATAATAGCATGTCCTCATATATATAACACACCGCGGAAAAATAACGGTATACATCATACGTATGGACTCCTTCAGCTCGTCTTTGTACTTCACAGCATCCGATAACCTGAACCTGTACAGCCCGGTCTAACCCGAGCATTACAAATACCGGGTCAGTCTAGTGAACCAGAGTGAGAAAAACTCGCTAAGTTTAAATAACACCCATATTGATTTTAAGGTTCAAAATCCTTTTGAAAGAAAATGATAAAAGTAACACCAGTCCACACATAAACACAGATGGTTTTTACCTTACTATAACCCAAAACATTTTTAAAATCATATATATCTTCTGAAATTAAAATAGTGTCTAAATAAAAATAAATAGAATCTAGCAGAACGCTTGCATCTCACGCTCCACATATAAAATATACAAACAAAACCGCGGGTGCTTATTGGAGGTTGGATTCCGACTATGACAAGGTATGGAACCACCTGCCGATAGTGTATCTCTAGAGGGGAATACACTAGGTTCAACAAGAACGTCTTGCAACCCGGCCCACACATGACCGACCACTCATTTCTCTTGAGTGTATCGAATGTATATCACCAACAGTTGGGCTCAAACCACCGTTTCCCAAAAGGGACAGCATCAATAGATTAAAGAAGGAAAAGGAATTTCTCTAGATAGGTGATTATACACCCTAATGGGGGCGACCCACATAGCCATGCCGCCTGCCCGATTTTTGTCATTTCCCGGTTAATGAGGCTTAAGGTTACAATTCTTCTTTGAACACTTGGCCACCATTCACTTTGAATGCCACATTGTCAGATCCTCCAGGAAATTGCTAATTGACGTCCACAAAGATACTCTAGCTGTTAAGCTAAGAGAATGGCCATTCTCCGCCACAACTATAATACGTTTAAAGAAACCAATGTACGTAACTCCTTTGGAAATACTCTGTCAGACATTCGTCCATACAAGTTGTCCTAGGACTGGACAAACCGAAGGCACTCTCCTACCACATCCTAGGAATCACCCTATAGATCAGTAGCGAGTAGTCCTTGCAATCTGTAAATTCCAATCACGACAGAATCATCGTTAACTCTGGGGATCAACCAAAGGTATTTAACAATAGTTCTTCCGCTCATGAGGATTTTCGGTCTTCAATTGCTCCATCTTGATCAACATCTCTGACAGTAACGTACTTGCTGGTTCGGAATGGTTTCGAATATAGATTCGATCCCGGTCTTTTCGTACCAACATCGCATTGGGCATGATTTTGATAGTGGGTTATTTAACTATCAAAATAAACAATCATAACAATAAATAAATCCATTGGTTGATTATACAGCGTCACTTGGCCATTAAAATAATATATCATTTTTATTATATTAATATTCTTAAATCATTTTATATATATACTTGGAAAAATATTTTTAAAATCACTGTCCCATTTCCCGTTAACTATCGCTTCAAATCATTTATTACAACGTTACTTATTATTTAAAATTTGGAAACTAATTCAATTTATCATTCAAACAATCGTTACGATATCTCCTTTGTTTCGTTATTTGAACACCATAATCGTCACTTTCCCTTTCAGAATAAACTCGTTCAACATCCCATCTCCTTATTTTGAAAATATCGTTATATTTTTCACCAGTCTCCTTTTTATTTCTTTTATTATGGAAATATCACTCATATTCTCAAGCCCCTTTCCAATTCCTTTTATATTCTAGAATCCCATTTTATATATATTCCCAAATTCTTCAAATAACGTTACGTTATTATTCCTCATAACCAATTACTTCAAACATCTCTACCATTACAACTAATATCATCTTTCGATAATCCTGAAGCCGTTCAAGTTAGGGTATTCTCGTTACCTCTCAGACCTTAATCAACAACATTCATATCTTAAGATAAATATGAATTGTAATTTCAGAAACCCATATTCATTCTACTGCCAACAATTACCATTTCACTATTTTATTTAACGTACGGTTTTATAAACCTTCTTACTTTTGAAATCTCCTTTTTAAATACATTATTATTACTAAATTTATTGATTTAGTAAATGATTAAATAAACATCAACTTTTAAACTTTAATTTCTTTAAAATATTTATTTAATTATCCAGATCTTTATTATAAATTCTATAACTCGCCTTTTCCATTACAATAATCCTTTTTCTAACTTTTTAATCATTTCCCCTTAGGAAATCTTATTTCAAAAACTCATCCATTTCGCTTAATATCATCATTAAGTAACGTTAATTTTAAATTAACACTCTAACTTTCCATCTCTTTGTATAAACTCGTTTATAAAATTCTGGTTTAATATAAAACCCTTTTCCATCTGGATTTCCTTTACTTAATTCAAATATTAAGCAACATATATTATAAGCTTAGTGTTCGCTTAAAATCTCGCTTATAACTTAACTTGCCAAACCTGGTTTAGATATGAACCCCTTCATAAACTCCCTTTAAAAATCAATTATATTTCCTTACTAACTTACTTAAATGAACTTCATTTAAGAAATAACTCCTTAGATTATTATTAATTAAAATTATAATTTACTTGATCATTAACTATAATAAATATTAAATCTCATTTTTTATGTCTTATTAAGTTAAACACCATTCGCTAAATTACTCCATAAGATTAATCGGCATAAATTTATTTAATTTGATAATCAATTTTCGTTAAAACAGTTGGCTTCGTCAAATTTAAAACATGATTAACTCGTTAATCAACAATAACTCATTTTTCATTTAAATTAATAAATAATATTATTAATTTAAAAAATCTCATTTACTTTGATTATTATTAAATAAATAATAATCTATTTCAAAAATCTCTTTTTAATTGTTTCTTAACGCAATTTATCTCATTTATAAATCGTTAACTTAATCCTCGCTCATTTGCTTAACAATCTAAGCTTCATTAACAATTATGATGAGGCACGTGCTTCGCACACGACCAATTTTGGTACAAAATAGTGATTGGTGGTTAAACAAACAATATAAATATATGATTGGTTTTTTTCCTTTTTATAAACTTCATTTAAAATAATTTATTTAAAAATCTATATTTAGTTATAAAATAAATTTCATAACTTCATTTCTATCGATTCACATGACGGTAAATCAATCTTTATAAAACAGTTTGTATTTTGGCCATCTGCTATAAATTCCTCAACCAATACCGCCCATTGGTTAATATCAAAACGATGTTGAATTTGGATTCAATAATCGGTAATCAAATCAATAATCCAATCACATAGGTTAAACAGTTCATGTAATGGTCATATGCAGATAAAAATCAATTCAACTGATAGTGGCCAACCAATAATAATATTTCGAGCATCCAATTTAATTTAAAAACGTTTATATGATTACAAATGTAACCAACAAGGTAAGTTACCTCCATTGGAATTAATCGTTGAAGATAACGATTTCATTTCATGTGAACTAAACAACCGTTTAATTTAAACAGTATAGTAAATAACCAAACAATCATCAAATCAACCAACAACTAACAACCATAGCACACAAACAATAAGCCCGATTTATAAAAATTATAAATGGGGTAACTGAGTGAGTTAAACTCACCTTGGTTTGATTCTGTCGTTGAAACGCTTGTTCTTTATTAAATTAAACCGACGTTTAATTTAATTAAAATTACGGTAACTCCCAACCTTGACTAGGCCTGCTCCATTTCGAACTCTCCGTCCATACGATTCTCATGAGACCAACTGCGTTAAGCTCTGACAATATATAGTCATAATAAAGTTTTAACACGTTTCTATAAACAAATATTCTAAATTAAAACTTAAGTTTAAATTATAGGCCTAGTCTTACCCAAACCAAAGCCGTGTTAAAACCTGTACCGTATGCTACAGGGACCTTCGCCTTCCCAGTCTAAAACAAAAATAGAAAAACCCATTGCTTTGCTTCGGTCATGGTACCCTCACTTCACTTCCATTTCTTCATAAGCAATTAGCCCGCATCTTCCTTATGAACTAGAACCCACGGTTCCATTTTGTAAGTCGCTATAAACATTCATTTTTTTTATTTTTTTTCTAAAGAAAAGGCCGTAGCCCAACCCTCCTGAAGCCCACAAATTTGCATACTCTACTGCTTCTTCCCCAAACGAGTTGCAAACTCTTCCTCCTGACCAATACCGTGTGCACGCGATTCACTGACGCCACCGCAACCCTGACAAACTTCAAAATAAAATTCACTAATCTCTTTCCCTTCTCACACCAGACCTATCGACACCGCCTGCTCCTTCTCCGGTGGTTTCGAACTCAGACCGACATCCAAAGTGGGATGCCCGGTGCGACAATTTTGTCATCGGATTTCGAAGAAAAAAATGCCCCTTCGAGCGCCACACTCTCCTGGTCACTCTCCCACACTCAGATCCGCGCAACAACCACTAAATATCGATATAATAGCAACCCTAGAATTCGACTCTCGGCGTCGAACTGCATCATTCGAATTGCTGAGATGACGAGTCTGAAGAGGGTGAATTTAGGAGTTCATTGCAACTCGTTTCAGGATTTTTTAGTGATCGTGTGATTTTTAAAAAATCAAAGATGGTTTCGGATTTAATTTTTTTCACTGTATTTCATCTGGAAACGAACGATCTTATGATGTATTTATACAGTGTGTAGACGTGGTTGGCACGGGATATGGTTGGCCATCACGCAAGAGATTTGGTCACCACGGCAGTTGTTTGAGACGCAAGGCAACTAGGACTTAGGTAGGTAGCTGAAGCTTCATAGTGTACGGTACCATTTCCATTACAGTGTATATGTAAGGGCATTGGATTGATCGAGACTCCACGGTAGGATAGGATAGGGTACGTATGGAGGATGTGAGGTCTCAGATATTAAATTAGATTTTCATGTATTTTCTTGTTTCATTGGAGATGTGCTGGCCTGTACAAATTTTGTGAAATGAAAGGAGGAGACAGCCTACTCCTAAACGGCCAAGCAATTCATATATATATATATATATATATATATATGATTAGATATAACTAGCCTATGCAGGTGCTATATGGTAGGTTAGGCTTTGTTTACTTTTACTTAAGGTGGCTGCGTATGGGTTCTGGTATGGTATGCAGTTATAGGTGTTGACAATAGCTCCATGCATGTGCGTAGGTAAAATTTGAGGGGAAAGGATATGTAGAATGCTAAAACTTTGGGTAGGCATATGGTTATAGCTGTGTTAATTCCAGCTGGGTGATTTGAACTTTCATTTTCAGTTTTCACATGGGTTTCATAGGTCTATATTTTTCAAACATAGATTAGTATAAGTTTGTCTATGGAGCATTTCCATAAATACAAAATGGTTTATTGGTTACTCATATGCAGATGTAAAATCACCCGAACATTCATCCATGCACCCCAAATATAGGTTCTGTGTTGATCTTTCACTTCACTTTTACTTTAGGGCTTATACTTGGTTTATACTTGGTTTAGTCAGTGTTGATCTTTTCAAAGTTTCTGCTAGTTCTCTTAGCACTTATCATCAAAGCCAAAAACCCAAAATGGTACTTATCTTTTCTAGATTCATTTTTTTTCCAATAATAGTCAAGGAGGAAAAACCAATATATTTCACTTTGTAAGTTACGGAACATGCCAAATTGTTTATGATAAGATGGTCATGGATAAATGCGTAGGAGCGAAGGAGAGAAGAGAAGAAAAACGATGCAAAAGTTGACCAGTTTATTTCAATTTGTTAAAAGCTTGTATAGTAAGTGCATTAAACTAGTAAATCATATATTTGTGCAGTTCAAAATGACAAGTATAATCTAAAGGTTAAATTTATACAAAGTAGCCCAACAGAACTTGATAAACTAAAATAAAATTCTTTATATTATATTAAATAAACATTATTGTTTATAAACGATTCCATAGTGGCTATTTTAAATTTTGATTTGAACATAATTCACAATATATAAGCTGAAATTTCGATTTTTCTCCTTCGCTAGAAAATTATAACCAATACGCTCCCAACCTTTTTTATTTCACAGAGTTCTGACTTAAAACGGATTCTGTGTATTCAATTAAAGTTCAAAACTCAATATAACGAACTATCGCGCCCCTTTCGAGTTCATATTATATTAAATAAAATTATAAATATTCAGTTGTCATTTAATATATATATATATATATATTAATAATCCATTAATATTTCTAATAAAATATTTAAAACCAATTTTAAATATTCGAATTCAAATCGTTGAAAAATTCGGGTCGTTACACGGCGGATTTTTGAAATAACGAACTAGGGTTATGAAAAAAATCTGATTGGCCAACCTTTTATATTTAATTTATTATAATTCTTTAATTTCAAAAAGGCCCGTTAATCCATATGAACTCCAAATCAAGCCCAACGACTATCGCCCCTAGCTAAATACCCCTATTCCGGACATAAATATGTTTTGTAGGCGCATTCGATTGTTTCAGTCAGTTATTCTTTAAATTTAAATATAAAACATTTAGTATTGGATTTGAACGCACATTTTAATTTTCCGGGGCCACATACTGATTCCAAAAATTCATGAAAAATAAATGTAACAATGTTTTGACGATACGGTCCTAACAAAATTAATTTCGTCGAATTTGGAGACCGTTTGAAAAATGGTCATTTTCTGGTCGATCCAATTTGCATTGTATTTGCATAAACGTTTTAATTTACCATGCTCACATATTAATTCCAAAAATTATGGAAATTAAAACCTAGCAATAAATTGACATTCTGGATCCAACAAAAGTGGTTTCATCGAAAACGGAGGTCGTTTGAAAAATGTCTATTTTTAAGGGCTTTGTTCCTATTTAAAAATCAAAATTTTAAATTCTGACTCAATTTCTGTTAAAATAAATTTTTTAAATTATTTCTGATTTTCCGGGTTGTTACAATCTCCCCCACTTAAAACTTTTCGTCGCCGAAAAGGAAACAACAGTAAAGTAGGAAACAAAACAAAAATGCAAAATATTGTAAATGTACCTTGCACCAGAGCTAATCAGAGATGTTTACTCTGCACCTGGGATAAGCCTACTTAATGCTATCCTCGGTCTCCCATGCACAGTCTCTAGGGTCTCCGCTCCACTGCACTTTGACTAAATGTATCTTCTTGTTTCTCAGAACTCTAGTTTCTTTGCCAATAATCTTTACTGGCTCTCTTCTCACTACTAAGCTTGGAGTAATTTTCAAATCTTGTTGCGCTGCTTCTTCCACAATCAAGCCTGGATCATGCACATGCTTTCGAAGTTGAGACACGTGAAATACATCATGTACTCCTGGCAACCAATCAGGTAACTGAACCCTATAAGCAAGAGTTCCAATCCTCTCAAGTATAGGAAATGGACCAATAAATCTAGGCGCCAACTTCCCTGTTTTCCCGAATCGGACTACTCCTCTCATCGGAGAAACTCTTAAATATACATAATCACCAACAACAAATGATAAATCTCTTCTTCTTGAATCTGCAAACTCTTCTGTCGGCTCTGAGCTGTTTGTAGTCGCTTCTTAATGAAATCGACTTTATCTGAAGCTTCTCAAATCATGTCGGGACCCAGTACTAGCTGATTGCCTGATTCTACCCAACATGCGGAAGATCTACATGGTCTACCATACAATGCTTCGAATGGTGACATTTTTAAGCTTGCTTGATAACTATTATTATATGAAAACTCAACCAAATGCAAGTGATCTTCCCACGATCCGCCAAAATCTAGAATACATGCCCGCAACAAGTCTTCTAGTGTACGATTCACCCTCTCAGTTTGGCCATCTGTTTGAGGATGATATGCGGTGCTCAAATTTAACTTTGTCCCCAGCTCTACCTGGAATGTTTCCCAAAATTTACTAGCAAATATCGGATCACGATCACTAACCATAATACTGGGAACTCTATGTAGTCTAACGATTTCTCTGAAATAAATTTGTGCTAGACTTAGAGCTGTTCTAGTAGACTTCACAGGAATAAAATGGGCGATCTTCGTAAAACGATCTACGATCACCCAAATACTGTCATTGCCTTTCTTGGTTCGGGGCAAACCATCAATGAAATCGATGGAAATTTGATCCCACTTCCAATTTGGAACCTCAAGCGGTTGTAACAATCTGGCAAGTTTCTGCTGATCACTTTTGACTTGCTGGCAAGTAGAACACCTGCTAACATATGTGGAAATGTCTCTTTTCATAGATTTCCACTAGAACGTACGCTTGAGATCATGATACATCTTACTCACCCCTGGATGAATACTAAGCTTGGATTTGTGACATTCATCCATCACTTCTCTTCCCAGCTCAGGAATATTCGGAACACAAATTCGGCCTAATAACCTCAGAATTCCCTTGTTATCAATCTGGAAACTCGAGGGTTCTCCTTCCCGAACTCTTTTACTAATTCTCTGAATAAATTCATCATCCTTCTGAAGAGCAGAGATTTTGTCAATCAACGAAGGCATAATAATGAGATTAGCGATAATTGCATTCTTCCTGCTAAGCGCATCTGCTACAACATTGGCTTTCCCTGGAGTATACAAAATATCTAGATCGTATGCCGTAAGAAATTCTAACCAATGCTGCTGCCTCAAACTCAAGTCCTTCTGGGTGAACAGATACTTTAATGACTTATGATCTGTATATAATTCGAACTTCTCACCCAAAAGATAATGCCTCCATATTTTCAAAGCAAACACGATGGCTAACAACTCAAGATCATGAGTAGGATATCTCTTCTCATGCGGCTTCAACTGATGGCTAGCATAAGCAACTACTTTGCCTCTTTGCATTAATACCGCACCAACACCTTCAATAGAATCATCTGTATAGACCATTAAATCTTGATTGCCATCAATAATAGTCAACACTGGAGCAGTAGACAACCTTAATTTCAGCTCTTGGAAAGCTGCCTCACATTTAGGCATCCAATTAAACCTGGTATGCTTTTTGGTAAGCCTCGTTAATGGACAAGATAGCTTCGAAAAATCCTTAACGAATTTCCGATAATAGCCAGCCAATCCTAGAAAACTTCTAACTTATGTAGGCGTGCTAGGCTGCTTCCAATCTCGAATGGCTATGATTTTGCCTGGATCCACTGAAATTCCTTTCTTCGCCACTACATGACCGAGGAACTTTACTTCTTCTTGACAAAATATGCATTTAGAAAATTTGGCTTTTAAAACATTCTTTCTTAGAATTTCCAAAACTTCTTCCAAATACTTCTCATACTCGGCAGTTGACTTAGAAAAGATTAAAATGTCGTCAATGAAAACCAGCTCAAATTTATTCAAGACATCGCGGAATACTCTGTTCATTAAATCGACAAAGTAAGCAGGAGCGTTACATAAGCCGAACGGCATTACTAACCACTCATAAAATATGTCTGGACCTCTGAAAGCTGTCAAAGGAACACACTCTTCAGTAATACGTAATTGATGGAAACCTGTAGCTAGGTCCATTCTAGAAAATACTTGCGCTCCATTTAAGCGATCTAATAAATCATCAATATGCGGTAATGGGTATTTATTCTTTAGTGTCTGCTTATTGAGATCCCGGTAATCCACACACAATCTGAGAGTACCGTCTGACTTTAGAACAAACACTACTGCTGCACCCCAATTCGAAAAGTTGGGCCTGATCAGACCTTTCCATAAAAGCTGTTGAGTTTGATTACTTAATTCTTCTTTCTCTTTCAATGTCATTCTTCGAACGGCGTGCACGACTGGCCTTCCATTCGGAACTAGATCGATCTTGAAGTCAATTTCTCTTCGCGGAGGTAAGCTATCAACTTTTTCAAACACATCTGCATAATTTTTAACGATAGGAATATTCTCAAGAGAAGTTGGGGTAACTTCAAGCGCAGACCAAAATTCTTTTCTATCGGAATCTGAGCCATGGCATGGTATAATAACATTTCCCAGCTTCGTTTTAACTTTAACGATTCTTTCGGCACATTTAACCTCGGCTTCATATCTCGTTAACCATTCCAGCCCAAGAATAATATCGAACTCAAAAAAATCCATGACGATCAAATTAATTGGGAACTGGTAACAAGAATAAGAGATCGACACTCTGCAATATAAACTGAGAATAAGGGACACCGATCGGATTATGACCACTAATTGATTCTTTAAGATCCCTCGTCTTTACATTTAGCTTCTTGACTGTATTACTCAAAATGAAACTTTGTGACGCAGCTGTATCAAATAATACTGTAACAGGAATATTTTTAATAGTAAGAGTGCCTTCCAAAACATCTGGCCTTTTCTGACCAGTTGAGGGTGTTGGAGCTTCTCCCGTGCTATTGACTTGAGCCTCCTTGGTCGCTTTCAACAGCCGACAATTTTGCTTTACATGACCAATTTGATGGCAAAGATTGCATTCTCTATTCTCTTGAAACTTATTATTGGATTTAGATCCATGCTTTCTTTGTTTCTTTAGAGATCTGCATTTTATCGACAAATGTCCTTTCTTGTTGCAGTTAGAGCATGTTGTCGTCGTTAATGGTTCCTTCTTAGATTTAACCCCATTCTTATCAGCTTTAGGCTTCTTACTAACCTCAGGCTGCGTACTTGCCTCAGGACTATCAGTTTCAAACTTCCTTTTGCCGCTAGAACTGCCTTCCTCTTCATCTTCCAAATCACCTTGCCTATCGAGATTCTCGTAGCGACAAGCAATTTGTATCATCTTAGAAAAAGGAAGATTCACATGAGCAATTACTCTACCTGCGTATTTTTTTTGAAGTCCATTAATAAATCTCATATTCTTCCTCAAAGGAACTTCAATTAGCTTTGGGGAAAAACGAGAAAGTTCATTGAATTTATTCTGATACTCCCGAATGGTCATATCTCCTTGTTTCAGATGGTAGAACTCATCATATAACTGCTCAGTTGCTTCTGAAGGAATAAATTTTTCTGTTAAATTTTCTTTAAATCTACCCCAGGTAATATTACCTTCTGGATTTTCCTTAGTAACAGTTTTCCACCAGATTAAAGCTTCATCTTTGAGTGCCCAAGATGCCAATAATCTTTTCTTATCATCTCTCAGCTTTAAGCCTTCAAAAATTCTCTTAGAAGAATGCATCCACGCTTATGTTTCAATAACGGATTCTCTGCCCAAGAATGGTACTCCACCCAGATTTTGATACTTCTTTACTAGAACTTTTAGCTCTGATTCTGGTTGTGGGAGGACAATTGGCTCATTAGATTGTTGAACCATAGAATTACTTCTTCTGCTTCTGCCACTCATTTTCTACTATGTCTGGAAATAGCAGACAAAAAGTCAGGCCAACAGAAAAGATATTGTGAAGCATAGAGACATATATTTAAATGTAAATGCATCTATGTGGGTGTATTTTATTCTGCTATACTAATTCTAGGACATTACTAATCCTATCTATGATGAGTCATTCGTCTTAGAATACTGCTGATTCTATTTTCTAACGAGTTCGTTAATATGTTATATTCCGGAGCTAAGGTTAACCAAAGCTCTGATACCAACTGTGATAACCCCAAACCCCCGTGCCATGGAAGCAAGGATAATCATTGGAATATAACATATAAACAATAACAGCAGAACAGAAATTTAGTATTTCACTCGATAATATACCTCAAATTACACGGGAAATAATATATCATCTGAGTTACACAGCATAACAGGATCATACCTAGTACAGAATACAGTTTCAGCTTAATATAAAATGTCTGCAGTGGAATCAAACATAATATACTAAATGAAGTATGAACAGCATAATAGAAATGATAGAATCCATCTTCAGCTCCATAGCTATCCAGAATGAGTCTGCTAAAACCTGAATACAAGACTGCTCGAGTGGAAAATAGGGCACCCGAGTTTGCAAAGTTAAACAAACTACGAGTCAGTCATGGGACTGGTATGAGAAATGTATCTTACTTAACCTATTTAATAATAAGGCTAATCACAGGACCATGCCGCTAACGCGGAACAGGTTTACTCCATTGGATTGCCAGTGCATGAAATAAAGTAAATCATTAAACAATGCAATGCTTTTTAGAAAAATGAAGCCATTATAAGACTCAAGTCCCATCACACAATGCAACGCAAACCGGAGGATAGATTTTTACCTTATAATGGCCAAAATATGCTTGATACGTATAAAACAAATCATTTGATATTATTTTTAGTGCATATATGTTTCAAAAACAATTTCAATCATAATGTATCAATCATAGATGGCATGGGTACCATATATCATGTCGCCATATATAGGTTTATAATCAATACCGCACGATGTCGTATTGGAAGTTGGATTTCCATCATGAACCAAGGCAAGGGATCGTCCTTACCGAATTCGAGGCTCTCTAGCCCGAGCCTCAGGATTCAGTCGTAACTGCACCTGGATCTTCAGGGACGGTCCACTCTTACGTTTGTGGATTAATAATTCCTGAACAATATGTTTCTCCGCCCTATGGGGCGTAAATTTAGAGCCACTAGGGACTCAAATCCGAGGCGCCTCATTCCATCATCCACATAAGTAAAAATGTCTAGGCTCAATACCATGACACCACTCCTAGCTAGAAAGAAACGCATGTCCTCCCTGTAGTCCTCTCCTGTTTCTGGTTCATACCGGGGTGTGAGGCTCGCAAATCAACGCTATACACAAAGCTATGCTAATTAAAGTTGTGCTTTGATCGTCAACCACAAGGTTCTGCTTTTCAACAAAAGCCTTGATCATTTGCATCTTAGTATGCCACACTGACAATTCACGACATACGACTGATGTCTATCAATATATAACCTCTGAGCTCGTACGTCTCAGAGAAGGGTGTTAAGCAAGAGAATAAATTCTCCGCCACTAAACAGATATATATTTAATAGAAATCAATCAATATAGAACAAAATCAAATGTCAGACACACATCCATTTACAAGTCTGTTACTTCTAGGTCTGAACGAAACCGAAGACACCTTATTCCTCGTTCCATATGTCCAATATGGAAGAGAGGCTCTCGCATATCCGGACAATCAACAAGTACGTCCAGACAACTACCATTGTAACCCTTTCAAGGCAGCAGCTCTAATCAAAGGCATCAGTAGTCGTCCATTCGATGTGAAGATCTTCGGTCTTCAACCACCGTCTTCAATATCTTCGACTTTTAGTCGTCGTATAATTATTTGAAATAAGATTTAACTCGTCCTTTTCAAATAATTCGTGAATACATATAATTTAAATCAATTCTTTTCATTCCATATCGTTTATAATATTTTATAACGATTTATCACTATTTTTATTTATATAAAAATAGCCTCTTTTAATAGAACGACGCTTCAGGTTATTACGCGGCCCTGGCGCTGTTTTTATTAAAATTTGAATTACACATTTCTCAAAATCTATCCGTTGGATCTTAGCAAATTTTATATCGTTGGAAAGATCGTTCTAAAGCGAACCAAATGGTTCCAGTTTTGGCAAAATCCGATGGTCGGATCTCTCGGTATAATCGTTTAAAGTTACGATTCCAAATCGCGAACTACCGCGCGCTATTTGTTTTATTTTAATTTATATTTATGTATATATAAAAATATAATTCGTTCGACGATCTCAAATTATTTATTCTTTAAATAATTTTGTACACTTCATTTTTCATGTTAAAAAAAATATGTTTTTAATGAACAAAAATATAATTCAATGCATGGAAATTTTATGCACTTCCTATTCATGTTAAAAAATGATATTTTTAACACATACAAACATTCATTTAACAAACAATCATTTTTCTAACTACACTAACATGTTAATGAACAAGACATAAGATTATTTTTATAACATCGCTAACATATTAATGTTAATGATTTAATGGATTAAAACACATTTAGCAAATGATCATTTTTCTAACATCGCTAACATTTTAATGACAATGTTTTTAATCTAAAAAAATCATATTTAACCAATGTTCATTTTCCTAACATCGCAAACATTTTAATGACAATGTTTTTAATCTAACAAAAATCATATTTAACCAATGTTCATTTTCCTAACATCGCTAACATTTTAATGACAATGTTTTTAATCTAACAAAAATCATATTTAACCAATGTTCATGTTCCTAACATCGCTAACCTTTTAATGACAATGTTTTTAATGAATCAATACTACAATAAAAATGAAAATTTTATTAGCTAATCATTTTATTTAAAACATGATTCTTTTTAATGAATTAAACATACAATAAAAATGTGAATTTTATTGTCCAATCATTTTAAAATAAAACATGAATCTTTTTAATAATTCATTCTTACACTCAAAATATAATTTTTTAATGTTAAAACAATTTTTTATCAAACTTGAATCTTTTTTATTAATCATTCTTACATTAAAAATGTAATTTTTAATGTGATAACATTTTTATCCAACTTGAATGTTTTTTAATGAATCATTCTTACATTAAAAATGTAATTTTTAATGTGACAACATTTTTATCCAACTTGAATCTTTTTTAATGAATCATTCTTACATTAAAAATGTAATTTTTAATGTGACAACATTTTTATCCAACTTGAATCTTTTTTAATGAATCATTCTTACATTAAAAATGTAATTTTTAATATGATAACATTTTTATCCAACTTGAATCTTTTTTAATGAATCATTCTTACATTAAAAATGTAATTTTTAATGTGACAACATTTTTGTCCAAACAATGAATATTTTTACATATTTTTATTTATACAATAAAAATGTGATTTTTATTGTTTCAAACAGTTTTCATTTCATATATGAATATTTTTCATATTTTATATATATAAAAATATGATTTTTATTGTTTCAAACAATTTTCATTTCATATACGGATATTTTTCGTATTTTATATATACAATAAAAATGTGATTTTTATTGTTTCAAACAATTTTCATTTTATATATGAATATTTTTCATATTTTATATATTCAATAAAAATTTGATTTTTATTGTTTCAAACAATCTTCATTTCATATATGAATATTTTTCATATTTTATATATACAATAAAAATGTGACTTTTATTGTTTTAAACAATCTTCATTTTATATATGAATATTTTTCATATTTTATATATACAATAAAAATGTGATTTTTATTGTTTCAAACAATTTTCATTTCATATATGAATATTTTACATCACACGAATATATCAGAAAATTTCGACATTATAACGGCAGGGTAATTAAAACCGGCACCGTTCCTAGCACGGCTCCTCTGCTATCCCAGGCCACGCGGCGATACAAGGGTTTCATTTTCATAATTTCCATAATACAATTCATTTTCACAACAATGTGAATTTACCACAATCAGAACCAATTTCGTTTCAACCACAATCAATCATCCACAATCACAATCAATTTCACACCACAATACAGTCAAGTCGTCCATAGTCTGTGGACGACGGTGTCGGGAGCTACTAAGCTCCGTCTGCATCTCAATATAATTTTATTCGTTTATTCTTGAATTCAGAAATCTCACATTGCTTTGACTTCGCTTAAAGTTGTAGCAAGCTCCAAAATTTCTCTGGTCTCTTTTAGAATGTCGTGTACGATGCCATGAGTCCAATGTCTCCTATTTCATCGAATTTCGTTATCGTATGAAAAAGATACGATTTTTATTCGATAAAACGAATTAGCAACGGTTTAAAGTGTTGTAATTAGTTTAAATATATACCTCGCTATATCCCAGACTGTCTTTCAAAACTAGGGTGCGACTTTTCTTCCAATCCGCCCAGCTTGGTGACAATCAGCCGATGCCACGCGAAGCAGCTTCGAAGGACGCGCCTGGGGATGGTAACCGCTTCGAACTCGGTGGCGGGGGAAGGGAGAATTCCGGCGATGAACAGCTGCACTGCAGGGAGGTGATTCGATCAATACACAGAACGAGGCATACTGCAACCCGTATGGATTTGAAGAACTAAGGGAGCACTTCGAAATTCCCTGAAGAATCGCTCGATTTAGTTGCGTGGATCGAACGAATTTGAGGGAGGAAGTCTTGAGCAGTTTCTCGTGTTGATATGAGTGGCGGCGGCTTTTTGAAATAACTAACTAGGGTTACGGGAAAAATCTGATTGGCCAACCTTTTATTAATTTATTTTAATTCTTTAATTTCAAAAAGGCCTGTTAATCCATATGAACTCCAAATCAAGCCCAACGACTGTCGCCCCTAGCTAAATACCCCCATTCCGGATACAATGGAATATGTTTTATAGGCCTATTCAACTGTTTCAGATAGTTATTCTTTAAATTAAAATATAAAACATTCAATATTAGATTTGAATGTACATTTTAATTTACCGGGGCCACATACTGATTCCAAAAATTCCCGAAAAATAAATCTAGCTATGTTTTGACGATACGGTACTAACAAAATTAGTTTCATTGAATTTGGAGACCGTTTGAAAAATGGCCATTTTCTGGTTGATCCAATTTGCACTATATTTGCAAAACTCGTTATAATTTACCACACTCACATATTAATTCCAAAAATTTTAGAAATTAAAACCTAGCAATAAATTGACATTACGGATCCAACAAAAGTGTTTTCATTGAAAATGGAGGTCGTTTGAATAATGGCTATTTTTAAGGGCTTTGTTCCTATTTAAAAATCAAAATTTTAAATTCTGACTCAATTTCTGTTAAAATGAAATTTTTAAATTAGTTCTGATTTTTCGGGTTGTTACAAGTATAGTTTAATTTAGTATAGTCTAATCTAGTATAATATAGTCTAGTTTAGTTTAGTATAGGATAGTTTTTCATAATGACAAAAGGGGAGAAATTATAAAATATAAAATAACGATATAGATAAGATAAGCATAGTTTAAAGGGGGAGTTAAGGAATTCATGGTGAAAGGGGAGTAATCAAGGAATCAAATTAACAGGTATGGATATTTTATAATCTAAGGTTGTCATCATCAAAAAGGGTGAGATTGTTAGAGTATGGAGCCTTGATGACAACAACCTTATTTCAATTATCATTGATTATAAAATATATATACTAACATCTCTATCTAGAATACACACACACACACAAATATATATATATATATATATATATATATATATATATATTTGTAGGGTTTATATACATGACTTAAATATTGAAGACTGTACAGTTTTAGAGTTTCAAGAGATTCAGGATTCAGAAGAGATTCAAGACTCATGAGTTATCAAGATATCAACATTTCAAGAGTTCAAAAAAAATATAGTAATAGAGTCTAGTTTATTTGTGAGACCCTGAATAACACTTCAGCTTCAAACTCTGTTTTTTAAATTATCTCTCAAAATTAATTTCAAAACTATTTTCAAATTGATTTCAAACTTCTCTCAAAATAATTTTTAATCTTCCAAGAATTTCAAACTTATGCTTTCAAATATATTTCCTAATTTATAAGTATTCTTATTTTTATAGTTTCATTAAATCATTCATATATATATATATATATCACTAAGTTTATATTCGATTATAATATTCTTATTTAAACTCTAAGTTTTCATATAACCTTTTTGTTTATATAGTTTATAAATATCTCTTTATTAATTCCTATATATATATATATTTAAAATTATATTATATATAGTTTTTATATCACACACACATATATATAGTTTTTAATCATATGTTTAAACATATGTTTTTGTACTTGAAAAATAATGTTTTAACAACTAGTTTTGTTTCAGGAATTTCCAGAATATATATATTGGTTTAAATACTTTAAAAATGTTTTAAAAACCAAAAACATGGTGTATATGTCGACATACATATACGGGTATGTCAACATACAACTGTCAGAAATTCAATTTTGAAAAGAAGCGTCTTTTCACCAAATGTAACATTTTTGAAATGTTGCAACCTTTCAAATCTTATAAATAGGGGCTGATTTCGAATTTTTTCATATATCTTCTCTCCATCTTCACCCCTCTTCATCCCACCATTAATATTTCATATTTTATTGATTTCTACACTTCTACTTTGTCGATTTCTTCTCTAATTATATAAAACTTCTTCTTTTCTTACTCTCTATCCACTACTCTAATAAATTGAAGTGCTACTGAAGAGTTATAGTGCTGTTGTAATCATTTGGGAAGTGTTTGGGAAAGAGTGTGTTCCTTGTAGCCCTGAAATCAAGGAAAGGGAGCGGTGTTAACCTTATAGCCGTAAAATCAAGGGTATTTGGAGCTATGTTAACCTTAGCCGTGAAATAAAGGGGATTGTACTTGGATATTGATAATAATAAAACTTTGCGCAATTCAGCATTGTGTGGGACTAGACGTATGAGTAATCTGAACCAGTATAAAAACCGATGTGTTCTTTCCTTTTCTGCATTTTATATTTATTTGTTTCTGTGTTTGTGTTTGATTCTGTGATTGTGATCATCTCTGGTGTGTGACTCATATAGTAAATCGATTAAGTTTAAGATTTTTGTAAATTATTTATAAACACTACTCACGCCCCTCTATTGTTTGTTTTGTCTTAAGATCTGCATCCTGCAATCCCTAACAGGAAGATGGAAGAAGATGGATTAGTTGGCAATTGGTTTGATTTTCCTATACCTTGGTGATTCGGTTAATATTTTCGACTTGAGTCTTCACGTGGTGGATTGTGTTTGTAATTGAGAAGATGTAGTCGTAGCCCGCTCAAATCAATTAGGTGTGATTGTAGCCCGTAAATCAATTGAGTACTCCGTTGGGTGCAATTGTTGACTTGAAATTAATTGAGTCCTTGTACTTCGGAAATAAGCAGGGTGTATCTCGTGGCCTTGAAATTGAGGGTTGTATTAATTGGGAGTAGGTAGTCATTGAAAGAACTAGGTTGACTTGTTTGGTGATTGTTGGAGTGTTGATGTGATCTCATATTAACGTGGAGTAATTTGTGATTTGTGATATCATATGTCCATTGTAGTTGAATGACTTGTTTGTTGATGTGATTTCATATCAAGGTGGAGTGTTATGATTTGTGATATTGAATCACATGGATGTTGGAGACGGCGTGTTTTGATGAGTGCTTCGTAGTGGAGAAGACGGTGTGTGAACCAGAGTTCAGAGGAAGAGGCAGATTTCCTGTTTTTGACCAGTTATTTTAGGAATATTGAGGAAGAGGAAGATTTCCTGTTTTGAACTGGTTATTTTAGAATTATATTCCAAAACTATATTTTAATGGGAAAATTGGATATTTTTTCAAGGCCTTCTATTCTCCTATAAAAGCAGCATCTAGGTTTAGATTAGGGTATGGCCGAGTTGAGTTGAGAGATTGAGAGGTTGTGTGCCTTTAGGCCTCCTTAGAGAGGAAGATTAGGAATTAGGGTTGAGAGAAGCTTTTCCTATTTGTGCCTCCAACTTGTCCAAGGGTTTTCCGTCATTCTTTATTGTTCTCCTTCTCCAACAATAGTTGTAGTCAGTTAGATATTCTTTCCCTTTCTCAATATGGTTATTAATTCAACTGTAATTTGCTTACTTTTGGTTTTTGACCCATTTAGTGCAAACAAAATTTGTTTTTGTGAATCGATAAAAAGGGTGGTTGGGTGGAATATCTTGCATTTGTGCGTGTAATTTCATATTTTCGTCGTTTTCCATTAAAATCATCTTTAAGTAATTGGGTGAATAAGATCCTGGTCGTTTCCGCAAAGGCGCAATTTCCCTAACAATATACTTCATCGAATACATATTAAATTGATGAATTATCTGATTTTAATGCTTTGCCATAAAATCTTTATGCTTGAAATAATCATAGAAATGAAGATTGGATTAAATAATCAAGCAGTTAAACAAAACAAAATATGTTATAATTTTGACCTTTAAATAATCTATACGTTTACCTCCATATACCCGATATTTTTTGGACCTAATTCTTCCATATTTGTGTATTCCTCGGCTAAAACATAGATTAATATTCTTTAAAATAGGCAGAGTTTTGAGCACTCACTGCCATTACAAACTAAATATTATCATCTTGATATTAATGTTTGAGTGTTGTCTAAAGCAAAAAGATTTGGCATAGGAAGTACTCTCATCATTGAATAGAGATCATGAATTGTTTATCCAATCTAATTATTGATTATTTTAATTCATATAAAAAATAACCGATCCAATTGAATGAAAAGAAAAACCAAATGTATTGGAATGGGTTAGCATAATATTTAGAAATAAACTAAAATCAATCCAATTATTCTCATCATTGCATGGGAAGTACTTTCATCGTTGCTTGGTATCCTCTTTTAATATCAATCCAGTAATAAAATTATACATTTTAAACTAAAATGGCACTGGATATTCATCCCTGGCTGAATTTTATTATGGTACTCGCTCACTACCAAACCTGTTTGTTAAATTTAAAGTTAACTTATACGATACATCTTAAGTTACGTTTTATTATCCTTTTAAATTTAGTCTTAGTTTCCATAAAATGCCAATACAATAAATTTTACTTATTAATATCAATGCTTTGTTAATTAACTGTAGAATACAAAAAAGCGAACACTGCAATATGATACATAAGAAGAAATAGGAAAACTCATAGAAGAATCTTATTGGGTTAGTCGTTGATGCTCAAACTGAGAGAGACCAATGACTACACCGACAGTAGATGTTGAACATACCCATATTAACAGCAATAACAAACATGAACATGAAAGCCTAAAATAATTAGTTCATGATTCATCTAGTCAAATTCAAAGGAAAATTTTATGATAAAAGATTATATTCTATTTTTAAGGAATCATGTTCATTTATTCTCTGTAACACCCTCAAAATATAATTCACTATAACCATAATAAATATTCATAATTAACTAAAACCGTCATTACCGTTGCGTTCGTCTTGGAATTCTGGTTCGGATAGACCCCAAGTTTGCATAAAACGGACAACGTATGAAGAAGTTATAGGCTCCAGCAGTTTGTATACGCACAAAAAGCTTATGCGTAAATATAAGTTAAAATAAATTCCAGAAATTCGAACGAAGCAAGCGGGAAAAGGAAGCGGGAAATTGACATAAATATACATGTTTAGACTTGTTGTAGATACTTGCTGTAAAAGGACATTATGCATAAACTGTAACTTGAGAATATAGTTGATGAATAATATGCATATGAACTGGACATGTTGAATGTGACTTAAACGGACATTAAGTAAATGACATGACAAGAATAGGGTTATACACATATAATGACATTACAACCATGCTTATTAGTAAACTTAAACCTATTAGGTTAAACATAAATATTAATAAGCAAAGCAGTCCCCCATTTGCTGTTGTATCGAGTTTTGGGAACTCTTAAATTCTAGAAATTTGGGGGAACAAGCTTAGGTGGTTTGGCTTGTGTCAATCTGCTGTTTGGAAACCATATCAGTCAGTATCTCTGGAAGTATCTTATTAATGGTATCCCTCACTGGGTAGGGGACAGGACACACTTTACTGAACTGAATAGTAAGAGGTTCACGTAGGGGCGGTTACGAGCGTGTTCCGGCGGAGTCAAGAGTGTGCATGGATCCGACTAGGGAAGATAAGACATTATAACACCAGTAAATAGGTCTGTGTTATATAGTTGCTGGGTTAGGGAGTGATACATTCTACTACTGGGGCTGACACAGAGTATTTATGTAATAGGAAGACGATCACTTGGGTAGTAAGTAGGGTACACCTAATCCTGTTATGTTAGGGTACACCTAGTCCTGCTGTTTAAACCTGCTGTTAATCCTGCTGTTATGTGATTATGTTGAACTTGTTATACTAGTATTTGTGCAAACATATATGTTCGAATATTACCTATTTAGGATATAAATGTGAAGAATTACTCGATCATAGTTGATTTCGGTTATTCCTGTCCATCATGTTATTTTGTTTAGTTTATCTGTTATGACACTGTACCTTTCTTATCCAGACTTATTTACCGGTCTTGTCATTCCTATTTCATGCATATTTGCGAGTCACTGGAACTCGCCAGACTTTATGTCTGACCCTTTTTCTTTCGCCTCTTTCTTCCTTTCCCCCCTCAGGTCCTCAGAGTGGCAGCACTCAACAGTGATTAGGATTTCTCTTACAGCTTGGACTTGACTTGGACTTTTTGAGATGTATCGTTTTGAATTGCTCTCTAATTTAGTTTGGCTTATGGCATGGGATATGATTTTATGTACTCTGATATCTTATTTTCTGAGATGTTTTGAAAGATAGATTTGAGATAGTTTGCTAGTTGTAACTGGGTTTTGATGTATTTCTGACACTATGCTTTATTTCTTTTATAATAGAGTTTAAGATTTTCTGATGCATATTTTATCTGTCTTGGAAATGTTCTGTAATGATTACCTATTGCGCTTCACGGAACTTAATGCATTCTCTTATGAGTTACATTAACGGACATGGGTGTTACACTTGGTATTAGAGTTGAAGGTTACAAGATCAGAGAAAAAGTTTCCAAAATTGGTTTTAAAAGACAAGTATTTTCAAGTAAAAATATGTTTTTGAAAAACATATCCCCTTAAGCCATAGTCGGTATTCTCTCGATCTCTTGTTGAATCCTTTTTCTTTTCAGCATGTCCGGGGAACCCAATCTTCTCTAGGGCATTCCACTACCGACATTGTTCCGTAGATATCTTGAGGCTGCAGCACCTGTCGGAGGTCTAGGGGATGCTCCTCCCCCAGCTGCAGCCGTTGTTCCTCCACCTACACGAGCAGATAACTTCTCTAAGTTGTGCAAAGAATTCTGCGTATGGGGGGGAAACCATTCCATGGTATCAAAAGCTATGTTGAAGCACAGAATTGGCTACGAGAGATGGAAAATTTGTTTGGAATTTTTGAGGTCGATGACCGAAGGAAATTACAATTGGATGCAGGGAAACCTAAGGATGAGGCTTCCTACTAGTAGGAAGTAACGCAATCTGGATAACCGGTGGTGACTTGGGATGACTTCAAGCAAAGGTTCTGTGACGGCCCGCCCCGCACCAACCGACATTTACTCCAAAGGTGCGCTGTACACATGTCCAGTTAGCACGGAACGGGTCGCCAGAAGGAAAAGGAAGAAGGAAATGAACATACAAAGAACCTGTAGAATGTCTCACAGTGCATAGAATAAAATATAATAATAACATACTTGACATAAAACAGGAGAGACAGTGCATAAGCTGAAAATCAGAACTAAACATCATAGCAGCGGAAATCCAAAATACAGCTTATTACAACTTTCAAACTGTCTCAAAGCAAAAGTAAGATAAAGGAGGTACGCTACTAATGCCCAAGTAGCGACCGCCAACGACACAGGGAGAATGTGTGTATATATACATATATCATACGTGGAAGCCTCCTGCCCGCCTCCGAATCAGCTATTCGCGCACCACCAGTTAACCTGTCTCTAGTCTGCTCGTGTGAGCACCCAGAGTAATAAGAGGAGACATAAAACTCTGGGTCAGACATACAGCCTGGTATGAGCGATAAGCATCTAAAGTGAACAATAACAGGTAGACTAAAACATACCTGAACCTGGACCTGCAACCAAAGAGTTAGCACTACATAGTGTACAACACTCTAAGGTACCATATCAAACGGCGTAAAGATACGGAGGTGGGGGAGGTGTGCATGTCATAATGATGGCAAACAATCAAACATAGCATCCATCCTCACATCTCTCACTCAGTGCGTAAAGCATACGATATTCACCACTTCGATCACCCAACATACCTTGCTACGATCACTCTTCCCCATGAAGTCATAAATGGCTTCACTGCACTGATAACGTAGCCACTCATTCCTCGCTATGTCCACTTGCCCCATGGAGTTATTCACCCCATCTGCGCTGGCTCATAGCCTTACCAATCCTTACTATGTCCACTTGCCCCATGGAGTTATTCACCCCATCTGCGCTGGCTCATAGTCTTACTACGCATCACCTTGCCTCTCAGGTCATAATGACCCTACTGCACTGATAACGTAGTCTTGCTACCATCACCTTGCCCCTCAGGTCATAATGACCCTACTACACTGATAAGTAGCCATCATCCCTTTTTAGTGGTGAATCGAAGTTATGAACGTCGACAACTCCTTAGCACACGTCCCGCAGCAAAGTCCAACCATGAAGTGAACTCATCGGTTCCCAACTGGATCCTGAGCTCTAACTTCCCATATTGGACTACCTTTGCATCTCGGGTTATTGGTCAATACTGGGTCGGGTCGGGTTCCTCCTCAAACCATCGGTTCGGGTCGGGTATCCTCCATCGGTTCGGGTCGGGTCCTCTTCATCGGTTCGGGTCGAGTATTTCTCCTCGGGTCGAGTCTGGTGCCATCCCCCTCCAGTTTGTGCTTCCGATCCGTCTCCATGCTTCCTTCACATGCTCCTATCTGATCCATCCTCATGCTTCCGCTCCGATCCGTCTTCATGCTTCCGCTCCGATCCGTCCTCCTTAATCCGATCCGATCCCAGTTCAGTAGCGTGACCTTCCTTTTTGCCAATTTTCTCAAGTGTCAGGTTCCGATCCGATCGAATCCCTTGCCCAGTTCAACATATCCGATCCGAGCCCCTCATCCGATCCGAAACCTGCACTGTTTTCTGAAACTGTTCCAACAAGTGTTTACGCCATTCGACGACGTTTTCGACCATTCTAACTATTGAAACCAATCACAAAGCATTTCATACAGTCATAGCAACATGCATAATCAACCACAAACATCAAAACATCTATATGGTAGGTTAAAATGGATCAAACATACCCAAAATCCCATATTTCCCCTTAAGCATGTTTAGGTGAAACTAATGATAGGATTAGCAAAACTTAACCAAATTAACCCAAATTCACATCAGAGGTCTAAAACACCATTTAAGAATTTATGAACATTTTTCCTGAATTTTATCATGTTTAAATTCGCTAATTAACACTAATCACCCCTAATTAGCCATAATTAGTGCAAAACTATGCAAATCACTCACCTTAGCCACAAACAAAACTTAGATCTGAAATAAATCTTTGATTTGATGCGAATCCCGATGCTAAACAGCATCTCCAATGTTTCTTTGGTGTAGATCTTCCTTGATTAGGGGTTGCTAAGCCAAATCCTTGACCAAAAGGTGATTTGGAGGTGATTTAGAGGTTGGAGGCCATTTTTAGGGTTTCTTAGTGATAAGTGGAGGCTAGAAAACTGAAATGGAATGATCCTCTATCTTATTTCAGCCTTCCCATAACCCTAATCCCGAAATGGGTTATGGGCCTACTCACTAATCACCCGATTTGGCCCGGTTAAGCAGTTTTTCACCCTCCAAACCTTGTTTCAGCCATATCTCCCAAACGGTAAGTCCGTTTGGCTATTATGACCACTCTACGGAAAGGTAAACCATCAAACGAATCCAATGGAAGTGGTTTCAGGTCAAAATTTCTTTCCAATCAAAAGTTATGGCCAAAACAGTACCAACTAGGGGTAAAATGGTCATTTAAAAATCGACAAAAATCACGAACATGGGAAATGACTCTAATAGATGTTTCCCAAAGTTACATGACCATACGACTTCATATGGGAAAGAAATAAATATTCTACGATCCCCCGACGCGTAGAATGCGGGTCATTACACTCTCCCCCCCCCCCCCCCCCCATAAGAAATTTCGCCCCCGAAATTTCCTAATCAAAACATACATAAAGGTCCCGCATGCCTATCAATTATAAAACAACAATCAAACATGCAACCAAGCAAAACAAGTCTACCCTAGCATGCGGAAATCTAAATTGCAAAGTAAATCTTAACAGGCAAAGAGTTCTGGATATGCCTTCCTAATGCTCTCTTCTGTCTCCCAAGTACAGTCATTCTCGTCCTCGCCCCACTGAACCTTGACTAGCTTCACCGACTTCCTTCGAAGTTGCTTCGTATCGTGCCCCACAATACGAATCGGCTTGCGGTTCCCAACCGCCTCGGGTTCTACTCCGAAGTCCTATAACTGATCAGGTGAAATAGTCATATCTGAGTCGTGAACGAACTCCCTTAGTTGGGAAACATGAAACACATTGTGAACTCCCGCCATTTTCTCTGGTAAGCCAACTCTATATGCCAAATTCCCGACTAATTCAAGAACAGGGAATGGGCCAACAAATCTTGGTGCCAACTTGCCTCTCCTGCCAAATCGTATCACGCTCTTCAACATAGAGATCTTGACAAACACCAAGTCACCAACAGAGAATTTCAAGTCTCTTCTCCTCTTATCAGCATAACTCTTCTGCCTATCTTGGACAGCTTTCATTCGTTGCTGAATGATCTTAATATTATCCGAAGTTTCTCTCACCACATCTGGTCCAAGCACAAACTTCTCGCCAGTCTCTATCCAACATGATGGTGAGTTGCACGGTCTTCCGTACAAAGCTTCATATGGAGCCATACCGATACTGGATTGGTAGCTGTTATTATATGCAAACTCTACTAGATGCAAATGGTCATCCCATGATCCACCAAAATCCAATATACAAGCTCTCAAGAGATCTTCCAATATACGATTCACCCTCTCCGTCTGGCCGTCGGTCTGTGGATGATATGCGGTACTGAGATGTAATCCTGACCCTAGAGCCTCTTGTAAGCTCTTCCAAAACCCACTAGTGAACAACGGGTCTCGGTCACTCACAATGCTTTTGGGTACTCCATGAAATCTCACTACCCACTTCATATACAATTCTGCCAACTTGGCCGCCGTTCTGGTCGATTTGACTGGTATAAATCTTGCACTTTTAGTCAATCGATCCACAATTACCCAAATGCTATCATATCCCGATCTAGTCCTTGGTAAACCATCGATGAAATCCATCGAGACTTGCTCCCATTTCCATTCGGGGATTTCTAATGGTTGCAACAAACCACTAGGCTTCTTTTTCTCGGCTTTAACTAGCTGGCAATTCATGCATTTGGATATAAACTTCCCAACGTCTCTTTTCATCCCTTCCCAGTAGTAAGTCTGCTTCATGTCTCGATACATCTTATTACCACCGGGATGTATAGTCCGTTTTGAGTGATGACATTCTCTAAGCACTTCATCTCTCAAACCATTCACGTTGGGCACAACTAGTCTTCCATTCTTCCGAAGCCATCCATCTCGATCAAGCCCATACGCATTCATCTCCTCATCGATACCCATCTCTAACTTGGAGATGATTTCCAATAGATTAGGATCGTCCCTCTGACTGGAACCGATCCGCTCTATCAAAGTGGGTCTGATCGCCAAACTAGCTAGCATGATTGGATCCAATTCGCACTTTGGTCTGAAATCAAACCCCGCGATGTACTCCAGTTGCTTCCACTCAAGAAACATTGCCCCTAAGTTGGCATGTCTCCTACTCAAGGCATCGGCTACCGCATTACCCTTCCCAGGTGTATATGCGATATCAAAATCATACGAAGCCAAGAACTCTAACCATCTTTGTTGACGGAGATTCAGATCTTTCTGAGAGAAAAGATACTTTAACGATTTATGATCGGTAAACAACTCAAATCTTTCTCCCAAGAGATAGTGTCTCCACATCTTCAGCGCAAATACAATCACTGCCAATTCCAAATCATGGGTAGGATACTTCTTCTCATGCGGCTTTAGCTGTCGACTAGCATAAGCTACAACCCTACCTCCTTGCATCAATACAGCACCCAGTCCGGTACCACAAGCATCCGTGTATACCGTCATCTCTTCATTCCCTTTAGGAATGACTAACACTGGCGCACGCGTCAACTTCTCCTTTAGACTCTTGAAGGCATCCTCACACACTCCGTCCCAGACGAAGGACTGATTCTTCTTAGTCAATTGAGTCAACGGTGCTGCTATCTTGGAGAAGTCTTGGATAAACTTACGATAATATCCAGCTAATCCCAAGAAACTTCTCACATCCGTTGCATTCTTGGGCGTACGCCAATCCTGTACCGTAGCCACCTTCGCAGGGTCCACGGCAATACCACTCTCGGAAACAACATGACCCAAGAATCTCACTTCCCTTCTCCAAAAATGACACTTAGAGAATTTCGCTTTCAATTGGTGTTTCCTCAACACCTCCATCACTATCCTCAAGTACCCCTTGTGTTCCTCCTCTGTCCTTGAGTAAACAAGGATATCGTCCACGAACACAAGAACAAACTTATTCAACTGATCTCTGAATACTCGATTCATAAGATCCACAAAGTAGGCTGGTGCATTGGTCAACCCAAATGGCATGACCAACCACTCATAAAATCCATACGGCGTCCTAAATGCCGTTTTCGGAACACTCTCATCTGCTACTCGTAGCTGATGAAATCCTGTCGTGAGGTCCAACTGGGAGAACACTCTAGCTCCTTCCAGTTGATCAAAGAAATCATCTATCCGCGGTAGAGGATACTTATTCTTCCTCGTCACCTTATTCAACTCGCGATAGTCCACACACAAACGAAGGGAACCATCTGCCTTTATGGCAAACACAACTGGTGCTCCCCACTCGGAGACACTCCTTCTAATAAATCCCTTCTTCAAAAGATTGCTGACTTGCACCGCGAGCTCTCTCTGCTCCCTTAGTGCCATACGACGAAGTGGCATCACTATAGGTCTGGCATCTTTCACTAAATCAATACGGAACTCAATCTCTCGGTGTGGTGGAAGCCCGGTCACATCCTCGAAGACGTTCGGATACTGGCCAACCACGGGCACATCTGACAACTCATCCTGCGGGATGTCGAGGGAATTTACAAAACTAGCCATAACCCCATCACTAGGTAGACTACCAAACACTACCCTCCGCCCATCATCCGCCCTCACTGTCACCAAAAAGCCCTCACAATCTACCACCACCCCGTATCTTTGGAGCCAATCGACTCCCAATATAATGCCATACCCAGTAAAGCCCAAAACAAAGCAATCACATACAAACATACATCCATGAATCGATAAGACCAAATTCCTACAAATCATACTAAGGCTAGTCGAACCACCAATCGGGTTCGTCACAACCAATGGTCTATCGACTATCTCGGGTTCCAGTCCCAACCTATCTACCAGGTCACTAGATATGAAGGAACGGGAAGCCCCAGTATCAAACAAAACTCGAACTGGTACATCATAAATAGAAAGCATACCTTGAATAACAACATTCTTTCCTTTCTCCGCCGCAGTTGGGGCATTCGACGAAGAAGGAACAACATCAATAGCATATGCTTTCACAATCTGCTTCTCCTTAAGAGGTTGCGGACACTTATCCTTGAAATGTCCCACTTGACCACAGTTGAAGCACTTCTTATCTGCTGGCTTGGCCCGACAATCTTTAGCATAATGGCCCTTCTTACCACAGTTGAAGCACTCACATCCTTCTTGCTCTTTTTCTGGCCACCTTTAGATTGGTCCTGTTTCCTCTTATTCTGGGAGTTATTCTTGCCTCCACCGCCTGCTTGCGGCTTTGGCCCTTCTGCAGATGCAGCCTCAGTCTTTGACTTAGGGTAAAGACTCTCTGATCTCAAAGCCTTCCCCACGATCGATTCAAAAGTCTCATCGATGTGGTTGATAAGTCTTTCCCCCAAGTATCCATCCAAACCAGTAATGAACTTCTCATTCTTCTTCTCAGGAGTATCGATAAGAGACAGTCCATACTTCGACAAAGTGTCGAACTCAGCAATATAATCAGAAACTGCCCTTCCGTTCTGCTTGAGTTCCAAGAACCTTTTGAACAACACTGACTTCTGGGCAGTCGGAATGAACTTCTCGCTAAAGCGAGCCTTGAACTGATCCCAAGTAACTTGATCCTCTGGAGTAGCTGTTCTAATGGCATTCCACCAATTCATCGCTCGCCCTTGCAGCTGACGAGACGCTAGCCTTCTCTTCATCGCATCCTCAAGACCCAAGTCATCGAAGATACGGTCACATCTATCCATCCAATCTTGAACATCTGTGGCCGACTCCGTCCCGTGGAACGGCTTCCCACCAAGGTTAGTGTAATCCTTGCATAACTTGGCGAAATCGACCCTAGGCGCCTGCACTACTGGGCCAACACCAACTCCGAGATTGGGAACTGCCCCTTGCACTTCTCTAAGCATGTCTCTCATGAGGTCAGTAAACATTGCCCTCATGTCAGCGGCATTCCCTTGGTTGGTCCCTCTACCAGCACCCCTCGTGTCTCGGCTCATCGTCAATCTGAAAAAGGGAAACGATTAACGACCCCATAGTGGTGCTAGTGCAGTGCGACTTCATTCTTATACTACCAACAGTATATATATATAGCTTTTGAAAACCAAAGTAATCACAAATACGTGCTCTCATATACGTACTATCTCTCCCTAGTGTCTTTCCCTAGGTTAACTACGCAACCTAGAGCTCTGATACCAAGTGTGACGGCCCGCCCCGCACCAACCGACATTTACTCCAAAGGTGCGCTGTACACATGTCCAGTTAGCACGGAACAGGTCGCCAGAAGGAAAAGGAAGAAGGAAATGAACATACAAAGAACCTGTAGAATGTCTCACAGTGCATAGAATAAAATATAATAATAACATACTTGACATAAAACAGGAGAGACAATGCATAAGCTGAAAATCAGAACTAAACATCATAGCAGCGGAATTCCAAAATACAGCTTATTACAACTTTCAAACTGTCTCAAAGCAAAAGTAAGATAAAGGAGGTACGCTACTAATGCCCAAGTAGCGACCGCCAACGACACAGGGAGAATGTGTGTATATATACATATATCATACGTGGAAGCCTCCTGCCCGCCTCCGAATCAGCTATTCGCGCACCACCAGTTAACCTGTCTCTAGTCTGCTCGTGTGAGCACCCAGAGTAATAAGAGGAGACATAAAACTCTGGGTCAGACATAAAGCCTGGTATGAGCGATAAGCATCTAAAGTGAACAATAACAGGTAGACTAAAACATACCTGAACCTGGACCTGCAACCAAAGAGTTAGCACTACATACTGTACAACACTCTAAGGTACCATATCAAACGGCGTAAAGATACGGAGGTAGGGGAGGTGTGCATGTCATAATGATGGCAAACAATCAAACATAGCATCCATCCTCACATCTCTCACTCAGTGCGTAAAGCATACGATATTCACCACTTCGATCACCCAACATACCTTGCTACGATCACTCTGCCCCATGAAGTCATAAATGGCTTCACTGCACTGATAACGTAGCCACTCATTCCTCGCTATGTCCACTTGCCCCATGGAGTTATTCACCCCATCTGCGCTGGCTCATAGCCTTACCAATCCTTACTATGTCCACTTGCCCCATGGAGTTATTCACCCCATCTGCGCTGGCTCATAGTCTTACTACGCATCACCTTGCCCCTCAGGTCATAATGACCCTACTGCACTGATAACGTAGTCTTGCTACCATCACCTTGCCCCTCAGGTCATAATGACCCTACTGCACTGATAAGTAGCCATCATCCCTTTTTAGTGGTGAATCGAAGTTATGAACGTCGACAATTTCTTAGCACACGTCCCGCAGCAAAGTCCAACCATGAAGTGAACTCATCGGTTCCCAACTAGATCCTGAGCTCTAACTTCCCATATTGGACTACCTTTGCATCTCGGGTTATTGGTCAATACTGGGTCGGGTCGGGTTCCTCCTCAAACCATCGGTTCGGGTCGGGTATCCTCCATCGGTTCGGGTCGGGTCCTCTTCATCGGTTCGGGTCGAGTATTTCTCCTCGGGTCGGGTCGGGTGCCATCCCCCTCTAGTTCGTGCTTCCGATCCGTCTCCATGCTTCCTTCACATGCTCCTATTTGATCCATCCTCATGCTTCCGCTCCGATCCGTCTTCATGCTTCCGCTCCGATCCGTCCTCCTTAATCCGATCCGATCCCAGTTCAGTAGCATGACCTTCCTTTTTGCCAATTTTCTCAAGTGTCAGGTTCCGATCCGATCGAATCCCTTGCCCAGTTCAACATATCCGATCCGAGCCCCTCATCCGATCCGATCCGAAACCTGCACTGTTTTCTGAAACTGTTCCAACAAGTGTTTACGCCATTCGACGACGTTTTCGACCATTCTAACTATTGAAACCAATCACAAAGCATTTCATACAGTCATAGCAACATGCATAATCAACAACAAACATCAAAACATCTATATGGTAGGTTAAAATGGATCAAACATACCCAAAATCACATATTTCCCCTTAAGCATGTTTAGGTGAAACTAATGATAGGATTAGCAAAACTTAACCAAATTAACCCAAATTCACATCAGAGGTCTAAAACACCATTTAAGAATTTATGAACATTTTTCCCGAATTTTATCATGTTTAAATTCGCTAATTAACACTAATCACCCCTAATTAGCCATAATTAGTGCAAAACTATGCAAATCTCTCACCTTAGCCACAAACAAAACTTAGATCTGAAATAAATATCTGATTTGATGCGAATCCCGATGCTAAACAGCAGCTCCAATGTTGCTTTGGTGTAGATCTTCCTTGATTAGGGGTTGCTAAGCCAAATCCTTGACCAAAAGGTGATTTGGAGGTGATTTAGAGGCTGGAGGCCATTTTTAGGGTTTCTTGGTGATAAGTGGAGGCTAGAAAACTGAAATGGAATGATCCTCTATCTCATTTCAGCCTTCCCATAACCCTAATCCCGAAATGAGTTATGGGCCTACTCACTAATCACCCGATTTGGCCCGGTTAAGCAGTTTTTCACCCTCCAAACCTTGTTTCAGCCATATCTCCCAAACGGTAAGTCCGTTTGGCTATTATGACCATTCTACGGAAAGGTAAACCATTAAACAAATCCAATGGAAGTGGTTTCAGGTCAAAATTCCTTTCCAATCAAAAGTTATGGACAAAACAGTACCAACTAGAGGCAAAATGGTCATTTGAAAATCGACAAAAATCACGAACATGGGACATGACTCTAATAGATGTTTCCCAAAGTTACATGACCATACAACTTCATACGGGAAATAAATAAATATTCTACGATCCCCCGATGCGTAGAATGCGGGTCATTACAGGTTCATGGTGAAATTCTTATCTCAAGCAGAGGCGGGACTACAAATGGAAAGGTTCTTGGCTTTAAAACAAGGGGACACGCCGATTAAGGAATATGTGAATAAGTTTAATCAACTAGCGAGGTTTGGACTAGAGTTGGCGAATACGCCCCACAAGAAGGCGCTTAGATGTGCAAGAGGGTTGAATGAACCTTTCCAAGGACTTGCTTTATCCCATATACTGATGGGGGCAACTTTTGAAAGGCTAGTTGATATGGCTCTTATGCAAGAGGAAGGCAAGGAAGAAAAGAAAGAGACTAAGACTAAGGAGACTCATGCTAAGGTCGAAAAGCAGAAATGGTGGCCTAAGAAAGGAAACAAAAAAAGAAAGATGGAAAGTGTCATGGTTGCGGTGTTATGGGTCACTTTGTAATGAACTGCAGAAAGACAAAGGGATCATGCTTTAATTGTGGATAGATGGGATACTTTAAAAAGAAATGCCCTAGCAATCAAGGGAAAGGGTAGGAACTTCTGGACAAGTGCATGATTTGGAAGCAAGTGGACGTGATCGAGGTAGGAAAGTCACGGTCGAAGGTTTGATTTTCCTTTTTGACTATCTTTTTCGAACCCTATTTGATTCTGGTGCTTCACACTCATTTATATCCAGTTTTTTACTAGGTAGTCTGCACCTAAATACTAGTATAGTCTCTGAACTAGTAATAGTCTCAAACCCCATAGGAGGATCATCTTATTTAACCATGATGTGTAGGGGTTTGAGAATTTCTATCTTGGGAGTTGAGTTTGAATGCAACACATACGATTGGGCTTTATGGGCTATGGTTTGATTCTTTGTATGGATTTCCTAGCCATGTATGATGCCATCTTGATTGCTAAAAGAGAGTAGTTAGATTTCTTTCTTGTCATGGTAGGACTCTCGAAATTTCCTAGCCATGTATAATGCTCAGTTTTATAGAATCACTTGATACTTCTGTTGATATCTTGCGATCTGTGCCTATAGTTAGAGACTACCCAAATGTGTTTGAGGAGGTTAAGGGACTACATCCAAAGCATGAGATAGACTTTCGAATTTACTTGGTAGAGAACGCAATGCCAGTTGCTCTACCAGTGTGCCACATGGATCCTAGGGAAAGGAGGAAGCTCAGCAAGCAAGTAGAGGAGCTATTCGAAAAGGTTTTATTAGGCGAAGCATTTCAAAATGGGGAGCTCCAGTCATCTTCGCAAATAAGGCAGATGGCTCACTTCGTCTATGTGTGGATTATAGGGAGTTGAATAAGCTCACTAAGAAGAATAGGCACTCGCTACCAAAAATTGATGACCTGTTTGATCAGCTGGATGGCACGTCAGTTTTCTCGCAGATGGATCTGACCACGGGGTTTCATCAGTTAAGAGCGGCAGAGGACATCATTGATAAGACTACATTCATAATTCCAGATGGCTTCTTCAAATGGTTGGTTATGCCTTTTGAGTTAACCAATGCACCTGTCTATTTTGTGGACTTGATGAGTATAGTGTTTAGGGAGTTTCTGAACAAGTTTGTAGTGGTCTTTGTGGATGACACTATGATCTTTTCAAAGAACGAGGAGGAACATACCCAACACTTAGGGGAGGTTCTACGCACCCTCAGGTCACATCAGCTCAAGGTGAATTTTTCTTAAGTGTCACTTTTGGAGAAAGGAAGTAAGGTTCCTAGGGCATGTGGTCTCCAAGGACGGGATAACAGTGGATCCCGCAAAAGTCGTTGCAGTTCAAGATTGAAGGGCTCCAAAGATTGCAACGGAGGTGAGAAGTTTCCTAGGGTTGGCCGGCTATTATACAAATTTGCAAGAGTATCAGCCTCGCTTACCCGACTGACGAAAAATAACTTGGCTTTTTCATGGAGCGTGGATTGCGAGGATTCTTTTCGTAGGTTGAAGAGGGCTCTGACAATAGCCCCAGTTATGACTCTCCCAAATGGAAGCAAGATGTTTATGGTTTACACCGATGCATGTGGCACAGGGCTTGGTGTCGTTCTGATGCAAGAGGGAAGGGTAGTGTGCTATGGAAGCAGGCAGTCAAGGGTTCACGAAAAGAACTTCCCAACCCATGATCTAGAATTAGCTGTTATAGTGTTCACATTGAAGTCTTGGCTACACTATCTGCTTAGAGAAAAATTTGAGCTATATACCGTTCATAAGTCGCTCAAGTACTTGTTCTCACAAAATGATCTCAACCTAAGCAGCAATAGTGGATGGAGTTCCAAGCATTCAACAACTTCGAGATAGATTATACCCCTGGCAAGGGTAATGTAGTGGACGACGCACCGAGTAGGCAAATGATGACTTTGAGTCCTCTATTAGTAGAAAGGCGGAGCTTGGAGTAAATCTCGACTTTTGATTTTAAGCCTTCTACGGAATTCATAGAGGGATTGTTGGCATCATTGGAGGTGCAGCCTACTCTATTGGAGCGAATGGGATTTATACAATAAGAGGACCCATAAATTTCAGACATATTAGACAAAATCAATAGAGAAGAGACTTCTAGTCACGTTGCTAGATATATCGTGGATGATAAGGGGTGGCTAAGACGAGATGGAAGGAGGCTATGTGTCCCAAAGATTGGGGAATTACTTAAGGCAGTGCTTGAGGAGGCTTATCATTCTCGGGTGACTATCCATCCGGGCGGCGACAAAGTGTATCGAGACATGAAGTGGGTTTTCTTTTGGACTGGCATGAAGAAAGATGTGGCGGAATTTGTAGCTCTATGCATGACTTTCCAAAGTGTAAAGGCTGAACAAAGAAACCTAGCGAATTGCTTCAGCCATTGGATGTCCTAGAGTGGAAGTGGGAGAGCGTCTCTATGGACTTTATCGATGGATTGCCTCGATCAAGGAAAAAAAATACAAGAACTTGGGTGATAGTGGATAGACTAACAAAGAGCGCTCATTTTATTATAGTGAAGAGCAAGAGGACAACATCTTGACTGGCATCAGTTTATCTCCGAGAGATAGATCAATTTCATGGGGAACCTTCCAGTATAGTGAGCGACAACGACCCCATTTTTAGTAGCGAGTTTTGGAAAAGCTTGCGAGAGGCGTTAGGTACACAACTACTTCTGAGCATGACATACCACATTTAGACAAATGGGTAGACTGATAGGGTGAATAGAATTCTTGAGGATCTTCTGAGGCTGTGTATCTTAGACTTTGGAGGGACTTGGGAAGAGCACCTTCCTTTAGTGGAGTTAGCCTACAACAGCAGTTACCAATCCAACATAGGCATCGCACCCTTCGAAGCATTATCTGGACGACCTTGTAGATCGCTGACTTGTTGGTGGGAATCTACGGACAGACTTCTAATTGGACCGGAAATGATTCGAGACACTTCCAAGAAGATTGATCTTATCCGTCGAAGAATGAAAACCACTCAAGATAGACATAAATCTTATGCCTATAAAAGGAGGATGGATTTGGAATTTGAAGTGGGAGATATGGTCTTCATCAAAGTGTCACCGCTGAGGAATGTAGTTCGGTTTGGCTCAGTAGGAAAGTTGGTGCCAAGATTTGTAGGGCCATTCCCTATAGTAGAGAGGATAGTATAGATGGCTTATAGGATTAAGCTATTAGCTAGACTGGCGGGCGTACATGATGTAATTCACATTTCCTATCTAAGGAAATGTCTCCATGATACAATAGAGATAGTAGAGCCGAGCACACTTGAGGACGTGAAAGTAGAGAAGGAAGCATCAGTGAGACGATTTTCTACTAATATCCTTGGATCAAAAATCAAGAAGTTGAGGAACAAGGAAATCAGATTGGTGAAAGTGAAATGGGGAGAAGACCGCGAAGATGTGACATAGGAAACCGAAGTTAAGATTCGCGCTTCTTATCCTTTTCTTTTTTAGAGTACGTTCTTGACTTCTTTTCCAAGATTTTACTTTGCATTTGCATTTATCGTTCGAGTTTATTTATCCTATTGTTCGAACCCTTCCATCCTTAGGTTAAATCCAATGGTTAAAGACATGTGTTTGAAACATGTTATGATTGATGGTTGCAAGTGGATGCTAGTGTTTGCTCGTGAATGCATATACAAACACTAGGCACTAGATCGGCTCAAATCACTTACATGTTGCATATGGATGTATGTGCATTTTAGTTTTTCTATGGATGGAAATGGATATTGCATTTGGACGGATGATTGTGCACACATATAGATTTTACATTATATACTAGTACTATTTGCATACATTTTGGACTCATGGCACAAACATATATTGCATTAAGGAGGTCATCTGAATTAGTCGATGGCCTGACTCTCGCATTAGTGTAAGAATATATACACATAACACTTTGCATAAAGTTCATACAAGCATTAGAAATCCCTTGCGGACAATAGACGCCTGTGGATGATGGGTGAGTAGATGGTTGTAGATGGATGTTAGGATAGTAACATTCTTCCAGACTTAGAGATTTTGATGACGAAATCCTTTAAGTAAGGAGAGAATGTTACACCCCAAAATATAATACATTGTAACCATAATAAATATTTAGAATTAATTGAAACCGGCATTACCATTGCGTTCGTCTTGGAATTCTAGTTCGGAAAGACCCCAAGTATGCGTAAAACGGACAACGTATGAAGAAGTTATAGGCTCTGGAAGTTTGTATACGCACAGAAAGCTTATGTGTAAATATAAGTTAAAATAAATTCCAGAAATTCGAACGAAGCAAGCGAGAAAAAGAAAGAGGTCGTCTCATTAGTGGACGACCTACTCCAGCCCAGGTCGACCTAGGGGGTAGGTGGGTCGACCCAACCCTGATCCATCCGAGTTCTTCCTTTGAATCTGAACTTCTTTCTGGCTTTATTCATGCTGACTCAGCATGACTTGTATGGTTCAGATTTGAAACCTAGATCTAAGGGTTGATGTTGGCTCTGTAAATCTATAAATATATTGCTTCCCTCATTCAAATTCACACAAATTTTTCATTCTTCTGCCTCCATGAAATTATTCTGAAAAATATAAACATATATTGGGGGAGTGCTGCTAGAGATTGGATTGAGCAGAGACAACATCAAGACTTGCATACATACAACTTGGATTGGATTTAGACTTCTTAAGGCACGATGTTTTATAATTATCTTCACCAAGACTCACTGTAAGTTTCTATTATTTACAGATCTGATTTCTTAAGCCTTGAACATGACAGTTAAATAAAACTGGTTAGGATCTACTGTAACAACCCGCATATTTGATGATAATGTATTTAAATATTTTATTTAAATATAACGTTGTTAATCCTTAATCGAGTGTATGACCAAAAATTCACATTTCGCATATGTTGGATCTAGAATAACCCTAGAGGGGGGGTGAATAGGGTTTTTCACAGTTTTTAAATAAAATTGAAAAACTGACAGGATATTAAAAATAATAGACAAATCACAGAATATAGCAGAAACAGAAATGCAGAAAATAAATCACACACAGATATACCCAGCTTCGGCAAAACCCTGCCTACTGCTGCATTTCTAAGGTTTCTACTAGGTGATAGAACAGATCCCGCATACAAGACCATGTACACTCGCAAACCCTGCTCCTATTCTAACCCTACGCTCAAATCCCTAGACTGATCTAAACCCCTAGATCAGATTTCCCGAATTACAAACCCTGTAACTCGTAACTCAGATTTACAGACTCTGAAACTGACAGTCAACTCCTTGACTAAATCCCCCTAGATTTTACAGACCTAGAACTGTTCAGAAATGATTTTACAACACAATTTAAATAAAACAACAGAATGTAAGACAAAAATATAAACCCTAATTTTTAAAATAAAAATAAAGGAGTTTATATTAAAGGGGTCATCCCCTTTAAACAAATTCAAACCCCCTTTTTATCTTGGCCGGCCCATTTGTTTATTTGCCCGATCACTTTTGCTTTTGCTCTGGAGAGAAAAAAAATGGCGGCGGCGATTAGAAACTAGGGTTTCACCGAATCTCCCCCAAATCGATCGTTTGCTTGATGGATTTATGTCAAGGTTCTCTGATGGCTTCAACTTGATGATGTAGGTTGATTTGCGATGCTTCCTGCTTCACTGATTTGGGAAGATTCTTCTGTCTTTCTCGATCGAATGAAACTGTGAGTTTTTCTGAAAAATTGATTATTCCCCTTTGTTCATGAATGTTGTGGACTTTTATTTTTTTTAATCTCGCTATTTTCCGATGATGAATTTGGTGTGCTAATATAGGGTTATAGAAAACCCTAACTTTACTCTGATTTCGCTAATATTGACTCGGCTTGATTTTTGCAGTTTCCCCCCTTTTGAAATTCTTGATAGAATCGGCTGAAAAATGAATTTGTTCCCTTTAAATCTTCTTGTGAGGTTTCCTCTTTTGTTTATGCGTGATTCCTTGATTGAGTAATCTGTAATGACTCTCGAATTAAAAATTGCCTCTTTTGCAAAATCTTTGACTGATTGGAATGATCTTTAAAAACAGTTTCTATATTTGTGAATTCGGCTTGAAAAAGTTCCTGTGTGTAAAATCCTCTTTTGAATTCTCTGCATGATTGCTCCATTGATTTTTTGCCTTGAATAACTTGATATTATTCTGCCTTGAATCCTCTAAGGTATGAATGCCGTGAGAAAAAAAAAACTGTCTTGAATGAATTTGGATTTCCTGTAATTTCTGGAAATAAATTAATTTGCTACATATGAAGATTGATGAGCAAATCTTTTCTATGATAAAATCTTTCCAAAAAAAACTTTCCTATCTATGTCTGTTTTATTTGACAAAATAAAAACTTTGCCAAAAAAATGCTATCTTCATTTCTGAAAATCTTTTAGTACATTGTTGGCGAGTTGAATTGTTTGATTGAAGAATGCCAAATATTGTAGAGTGATTTTTGGAAATTATTTATGTATATGAATGTTGTTTCCCTTTGTTTCACTGATGTATAATAATACTGGAAATCTTTGATTGACCATGCCATACACTAATTCACTGATTAACTTGTGCATGCCATAAGCATTTATAATCTGCTCCTCTCTGTATTCTTGCTGAGTTGCTTCAACAAAGCGTTGCACTATATACTTGAAACTGAAACTCCAAGCACTTGTAGCTTAGCCATCAACCATGTATGCACCAAGATTGCTCCGATATAAACATGCTGCTTTGTTCCACTATGTTTGTGCACCCTGGTTGAACTATTTGTACAATGCAGATCAAAATAATAAGTCTGCCTACTTGCACATTCTCATGAGCTCTGACATGCTCATTTCAGTTTTGTTGGCTTGTGTTGATACATGAATTTTAACATGGGCCGAACCTTTCATGTACACATGTATGTTGCTGTGTAAACATCTTGCACCATTGGTTCATGCTCACTTTAATACATTGATTTGTTGACCTTGGCTATGTTATTTGACACACCTTATGCTGCTGTAAACATCTTGTACTGGTCATTTTGATTTGAACTTTGCTCGGCCCATTTGTGTCGAGCTGTCTCGACCACTTTGGTGATATGTTAAGTTGATTTCACTTTGACTTTATGTTGACTTGTTTGTCTTGTGTTGTGGCATGTTGTCCTGACATTCATCCCTATGCTTTGTTGTGTATGCACACTTGTTCATTGATGCATATGCGCTCGGCCATTTTATTTGGGTTGTGCTGTGTGCTTGAATTTGAGCTGCTTCCATTTTGTTTAGCCATGCACCATTTTTGCTTTGCTGTTTAGCTTTCTGAGCTCGACCACTAACACTTGTATCATCTTGATTCTGAAACCATCATGTATTCACATGTGCACGACCACTTTTAGTTGATCTGAACTGCACCACTTTGAATTTGTCCATCCATTCATGTTTTGATTTTAGTTGCTGCACTTGATCCTTGAACATGCTCGCACACACTAGTTTTACTTGTCCTGGTTTTCATTGTTTGTGCATGTTCAAACCATTATTGCTTTTCAAATATGCACTGAGTTGAGAAGGTCCACGTGGCTACTCCTCAGTTGCACGCTGAATTGGCGAGGCAGTGCACACGTGTATACACGTGTGTACATGCAGCCATCAGACGAGTTGTCCCTGTCCCTGCATTGAAATATATATGTTGTCTGCCTTGTGGTATTTACAGTGTATCATTGTGAATATCACAAGCTGTCTAGACACAGATTGATGGTTTTATAACTCAGATCAAGTCATGAAAAATGATGAGAAACACACCAGAAATCTGAGGCAAATAAAATTTTAAAAATAAAATTTAAATTTGCATGTATTCTGTTTTATTTCTATTGCAGTGTACTGTGTGTGTGTGTTTCATGTGTGACAGGTAAGCTGGGATGACTGGACTAACAAGCTGAAGACAAGAAGACAGTGTGTGGTGTCAATGAATGTATGAGTCTGTATATACAAGTGAAAATGGATATATATGAAATGTAAACTGAATGAATGTATGAGTGTTGCTGTGAGGAGCTGTGTATATATGAAATGTACTGATGTCTGTAATAAACAAGTTTGATTGAAATAAAATATCATTTTATTGTTGTCAAACGAACTTGTCTATTTTATTCTGTTTATACAAGTACAAATATTCTGTGAATGTATAAATAGTGGAGTTACAAATAGTTGTACTGTTTGAATATTGAAATTAAACATTCTATTTAAATAAAATACTGTGTTAATATTTGAATTTCTGTACAGTCGTATTTTATTTAAATATAAATATTATATTCATTGCTGTGATGTATATATATAACAGTACAGTACCAAACACATTTATAAAAAATATATTTGGTTGTTATCATCAAACAAAAATCATATAATTGTGTATACAACACCGTTATATACAACAATCTCCCCCTTTTGATGATGACAAACAAATAAAAGATTTTGAATATAATAAATGTGTTTGTTTGTGGATATTTGAACTCCCCCTATTTAAATGCTCCCCCTACAACAGAAACTCCCCCTATAACTATGCATGAATGAAATGTATGAATAGTAGTGAATTTTCAAAATTAAAAATATTTATCAAATATTCATTCATAAATCAAAATCTAAACCCATTCTCCCCCTTTTGTTATCATCAAAAGGATACAGAATTTAAAATACAGATGAAAAATGACTAACAAATACTATATCAGCTTAAGAGGAAAAAACAGTCATCATAAAATTCAATCAGTCAAACAAAAATCATAATATTCTAAGAACAGGTAGCATATTTCACATTGTAGAAAATGACGAATATACGATGAATTTTATAAAAAATGAGGAGAGTTATAAAAAATATGAATATTTCCCAATTATTTTCAAAAGAATTTTATAAGATTAAAGCACCAAAAACGGTGATGGGTTTGGATTATAATTAAAAATTCAATTTAAGTGAGAAAAACGAATAATCTCAAATCTCAATATCTATTAATCAACAAATCATAATACGTCATAATATTTTCAACACATTTCACAGATTAGAGAGATAGATTGATAGGTTGATTTTTACATACCAAGGAGAATTTCAATTTTATTTCAGTTTTTAGCGCACATTTTTTTTATTTATTTATTTAAGAGCACACTGACCACGCATAACCAGAGCTTGGATTTTTAAATGAGGTCAGTCGCAGCTTAAATTATAAGTTGTCTCTTAACCATGCATGACCAGAGCTTGGATTTTTAAATGAGGTTAGAGACACACTTATATATTTATTATATATATATTTATCATTTCACCTTTTAAAAAGAAAACACTCCTTGGTATAAAACCAATATATGGATGATAGGAAATGTGGTAGGTACAGAAATGGACTGTGAAATAAATTTCTAAATTAATTATATTATGAGATATGACCAACTGTACTTGGATTATTGAAAATTTTCAATTATCACTAATTCTGAATAATAATATAACCACAATTCCATCACAAATATTTTCACTGTTTATTTAAAATGATTTTAAGAAAAATTAAACTCTCCACATTTATATAAAATCATAACGGATGACAGAAGGATGATAAGTAATGAAAATTGCCGTGAAATAATTGCCAGTTCAAAGATATTATAATAAATATTTAACCATCATGAAAATCTAAATAAAATTCTCCTCTCGTTGTGAAATATACTGCAGTCACAATTCAACACAATTTCTAAATCTGATTATAATTTTGATGGATTATAAATACAGTTTAATTTGGATATTGATTTCAATTTCTGAAAGAATAATCAATAAATAATTTTAAAATTGAAAATCAATTACAAGAGTAACATGCTGATCTATACATGACAAGAGGGAAAAAATATATATATACAGCAAAAAAAATGTAGCACTTTTAAACTGATACCACATGGTGTCTCTACAAAGTGAAAAATCAGAACAGATGGATGAGACAAATATAAGGCGTTTCTGATACCAAATGTTCTCGCTTTCTCGAGGATTTTAATGACACCCCGGTGGCAAACAAATGGTACCTCAGTCAACAGAAAATACTTAATTACAAAGCAAGCCACTCAAGCATACAAATTTTATTTATCAAAGCACGATAAACCTTTGATACCAAAACAAGCAGTCCTCAAAAAAAATATTTACAAGTCAATTTCTTATAATCAGAGCAGCATGATTCCAAAACAAACATTTTTCAAAAAAACAGTATCAGGGCAGCACAGAGAAATCAGTATCACAACAGACTTGTCAAGATGTTGGTCACATAAGGTGGTTCATGATCCAAGATTTGCAAATATACTCTATTTTAAATCATTTGAAGAAATGTGAAAGTATTAGGATTTAATGAATCTATCACACCAGGTTATATTTCAGATTCAAGATATGTGTGAGATCCAATAAATCAATAATTTCAAATGATTTTAAACAAACATATATTCAAATCAAATAATCATGAAATAACAATGATTTTCAAAGACCATTTTCAAAAAGAATATTTTCAAGAATTTCTCAAAACTATTTCCGACAAGCCCAAGAGAAATTTCAGGTCATTTACATCAAATTTGAAAATATTCATGATCGGGATAATTTATTTGAAATCACATGAATCAATGTAAAATTTTGGGATATAATGAATCAGTCACACGAGGTTGACAGTTTCAAAAATAAGAGGTGTGTGATATTCAAAATATCTAGAATTTCAGATGATTTCAAACAAACATATTTCAATATAATGATCATGAATAAAGATGAATTCCAAGATGTATCACTGATATAAGCCAATCTGAAAATCAATGAAATTATCACAACTGATAAATAACAGAGTGTTGTAATGAGTATAATATTTTGAGCTTTTCTAAAATGAATTAGAATAAACTCAGAACAACAAAGGTGTGTGACATTTCATTAAATATTCAGATCTTCAAAAAATTTAGGATTCAAATTAACAGTGTTCAAGATATGATAAGAATACATCAACACTGTTATGAATTCAGAAATAAAAAAATCTCAAAAACAATTGCAGATATTTACAAGATTAAATTTAGGATATGGAAATGATTAACACACGATAATTTTATACAAATAAAGCATATTTCAAGAAAGATCATGAATTCTGCAACTGGAAGTTTAAGAAGTACAGACAGAGAAGAATATGGCAGTGTCAAATAAAAAATAGAGGAAGGAATAAAAACAGAAAATAAAAAACAAACAAAGAGAATATACAAAGGTGAGTTTAGAGATCATACCAGAAACCAATGTAAAGCAGAATCTCTAACTCAACAGATGTGGCTAAGGAACTATGAATGATTCTGTGATATGAAGCAGTTTGAATCCGTTTCTCTTTTCAGCACAGTTGTTCCTCAGCCTCCTTTGGTACCTAATGATTGAGATGATCAAGTGGTCGAACAAAATTAGTAAAACCACTCACAGTTGTATTCATTTGTTTTGGTACCCAGACTTGCTTATACAACAAACCATTAGAATTAACTTTTGTACTCTTAGGAACCCAAATCGATTTGAATTTAACAAAACCCGTTTTATTTTCATTTGAGGTCCAAGAAGGTTTAAATGGTTTGTTATAAAACAAATTCTCATTTCGATTGTGATTTACAAATCCTTTGAAGTTTTCAGAGTTAGAATTTTCAAAACAAACATTTCTAAAGTGATTTGAGGGATTTTTAAAGTTACAAGAATTTTGATTTCTAAAAACATCATTTTTCCCGAATCCAAGTCCAGATTTATTTCCATGATAAACTTGGTTTTGTAACAGCATATTCAACGATTTTTCCCCATTAGAAAATTTATCCAATGTTGATTCTAATCGTTGAATTTTGGATTTCAGATCACTATTTTCTTTTAATAAATTTGAGCAATTATTTATAGCGATCATCTGTTCAGCATTGGTCTGTTTCAAAACTAAATTCTCATTTTCTAACGATCTAATTTTGGCTTGGGATTCGGAAATTTCAAGTTCAAATTGTTTTTGTTTTTCAGACTCAAAATTCTTGGATTTTTCAATCTCATTTTCAAGTTCTTCTAAAATCAAATTTGATTTCAACAAATTCTCCTTTTCAGCAATTTCAAATTTGGAATTTATATCAGTCTTAAAAATTTCAAATTCCTTTTGTAGAAGATTGTTCAAATTTGATAACTCAATCTTGTTTTCTTTTAAGATCAGAATTTCCTTTTCAAACTTTTGAATATTTTTATTGAGATGAACAAGATTGGTTTTCAATTTTAAACAATTTTTGCAATTAGAATTTGAAGAATTCTTAATGTTTTTGAGTTTTGATTCCAAAACATTATTTTTGCAGATCAACTCAAGCTTCTCAGATTTCAGAAGTTTATTTTTAGATTTTAACTTCTCAACAGATTCAGTTAAACCATTTAAACGGTGAATCAAAGAAATATTTCCTGTTGAGTCTCCATCTGGATTTCCATCTGTACAACCTGACAGACACAAATCTGAAGCCGAGTTATCTTTCTGGGATTTTGAGCATTTGTCACTTTTTCCATATAGCGTGTTGAGAGTCTGCCAGATTTCCTGCGCAGTCAGACAATGAGAAATAAGGCTATATTGAATATCATCAATATACGAATATAAAATATGAGTAGCATGTAAATTAAATTCAATATCAACCCTACTTACAATATCATACCCATTTTTAATACTATTCCAACATTTCATATCAACAGATTTTAAATAAGATTTCATTTCTGATTTCCAATTTTAAAAATCTGTACCATTGAAAATAGATGGAATATGACTGGACTGACTCTCTATGGACTGACAACTAGGATTCACCATTTCTCTAGAGTTAAAGAAAACCTTGCTATGATACCACTTGTTGGATCTAGAATAACCCTAGAGGGGGGTGAATAGGGTTTTTCACAGTTTTTAAATAAAATTGAAAAACTGACAGGATATTAAAAATAATAGACAAATCACAGAATATAGCAGAAACAGAAATGCAGAAAATAAATCACACACAGATATACCCAGCTTCGGCAAAACCCTGCCTACTGCTGCATTTCTAAGGTTTCTACTAGGTGATAGAACAGATCCCGCATACAAGACCATGTACACTCGCAAACCCTGCTCCTATTCTAACCCTACGCTCAAATCCCTAGACGGATCTAAACCCCTAGATCAGATTTCCCGAATTACAAACCCTGTAACTCGTAACTCAGATTTACAGACTCTGAAACTGACAGTCAACTCCTTGACTAAATCCCCCTAGATTTTACAGACCTAGAACTGTTCAGAAATGATTTTACAACACAATTTAAATAAAACAACAGAATGTAAGACAAAAATATAAACCCTAATTTTTAAAATAAAAATAAAGGAGTTTATATTAAAGGGGTCATCCCCTTTAAACAAATTCAAACCCCCTTTTTATCTTGGCCGGCCCATTTGTTTATTTGCCCGATCACTTTTGCTTTTGCTCTGGAGAGAAAAAAAATGGCGGCGGCGATTAGAAACTAGGGTTTCACCGAATCTCCCCCAAATCGATCGTTTGCTTGATGGATTTATGTCATGGTTCTCTGATGGCTTCAACTTGATGATGTAGGTTGATTTGCGATGCTTCCTGCTTCACTGATTTGGGAAGATTCTTCTGTCTTTCTCGATCGAATGAAACTGTGAGTTTTTCTGAAAAATTGATTATTCCCCTTTGTTCATGAATGTTGTGGACTTTTATTTTTTTTTAATCTCGCTATTTTCCGATGATGAATTTGGTGTGCTAATATAGGGTTATAGAAAACCCTAACTTTACTCTGATTTCGCTAATATTGACTCGGCTTGATTTTTGCAGTTTTCCCCCTTTTGAAATTCTTGATAGAATCGGGTGAAAAATGAATTTGTTCCCTTTAAATCTTCTTGTGAGGTTTCCTCTTTTGTTTATGCGTGATTCCTTGATTGAGTAATCTGTAATGACTCTCGAATTAAAATTTGCCTCTTTTGCAAAATCTTTGACTGATTGGAATGATCTTTAAAAACAGTTTCTATATTTGTGAATTCGGCTTGAAAAAGTTCCTGTGTGTAAAATCCTCTTTTGAATTCTCTGCATGATTGCTCCATTGATTTTTTGCCTTGAATAACTTGATATTATTCTGCCTTGAATCCTCTAAGGTATGAATGCCGTGAGAAAAAAAAAACTGTCTTGAATGAATTTGGATTTCCTGTAATTTCTGGAAATAAATTAATTTGCTACATATGAAGATTGATGAGCAAATCTTTTCTATGATAAAATCTTTCCAAAAAAAACTTTCCTATCTATGTCTGTTTTATTTGACAAAATAAAAACTTTGCCAAAAAAATGCTATCTTCATTTCTGAAAATCTTTTAGTACATTGTTGGCGAGTTGAATTGTTTGATTGAAGAATGCCAAATATTGTAGAGTGATTTCTGGAAATTATTTATGTATATGAATGTTGTTTCCCTTTGTTTCACTGATGTATAATAATACTGGAAATCTTTGATTGACCATGCCATACACTAATTCACTGATTAACTTGTGCATGCCATAAGCATTTATAATCTGCTCCTCTCTGTATTCTTGCTGAGTTGCTTCAACAAAGCGTTGCACTATATACTTGAAACTGAAACTCCAAGCACTTGTAGCTTAGCCATCAACCATGTATGCACCAAGATTGCTCCGATATAAACATGCTGCTTTGTTCCACTATGTTTGTGCACCCTGGTTGAACTATTTGTACAATGCAGATCAAAATAATAAGTCTGCCTACTTGCACATTCTCATGAGCTCTGACATGCTCATTTCAGTTTTGTTGGCTTGTGTTGATACATGAATTTTAACATGGGCCGAACCTTTCATGTACACATGTATGTTGCTGTGTAAACATCTTGCACCATTGGTTCATGCTCACTTTAATACATTGATTTGTTGACCTTGGCTATGTTATTTGACACACCTTATGCTGCTGTAAACATCTTGTACTGGTCATTTTGATTTGAACTTTGCTCGGCCCATTTGTGTCGAGCTGTCTCGACCACTTTGGTGATATGTTAAGTTGATTTCACTTTGACTTTATGTTGACTTGTTTGTCTTGTGTTGTGGCATGTTGTCCTGACATTCATCCCTATGCTTTGTTGTGTATGCACACTTGTTCATTGATGCATATGCGCTCGGCCATTTTATTTGGGTTGTGCTGTGTGCTTGAATTTGAGCTGCTTCCATTTTGTTTAGCCATGCACCATTTTTGCTTTGCTGTTTAGCTTTCTGAGCTCGACCACTAACACTTGTATCATCTTGATTCTGAAACCATCATGTATTCACATGTGCACGACCACTTTTAGTTGATCTGAACTGCACCACTTTGAATTTGTCCATCCATTCATGTTTTGATTTTAGTTGCTGCACTTGATCCTTGAACATGCTCGCACACACTAGTTTTACTTATCCTGGTTTTCATTGTTTGTGCATGTTCAAACCATTATTGCTTTTCAAATATGCACTGAGTTGAGAAGGTCCACGTGGCTACTCCTCAGTTGCACGCTGAATTGGCGAGGCAGTGCACACGTGTATACACGTGTGTACATGCAGCCATCAGACGAGTTGTCCCTGTCCCTGCATTGAAATATATATGTTGTCTGCCTTGTGGTATTTACAGTGTATCACTGTGAATATCACAAGCTGTCTAGACACAGATTGATGGTTTTATAATTCAGATCAAGTCATGAAAAATGATGAGAAACACACCAGAAATCTGAGGCAAATAAAATTTTAAAAATAAAATTTAAATTTGCATGTATTCTGTTTTATTTCTATTGCAGTGTACTGTGTGTGTGTGTTTCATGTGTGACAGGTAAGCTGGGATGACTGGACTAACAAGCTGAAGACAAGAAGACAGTGTGTGGTGTCAATGAATGTATGAGTCTGTATATACAAGTGAAAATGGATATATATGAAATGTAAACTGAATGAATGTATGAGTGTTGCTGTGAGGAGCTGTGTATATATGAAATGTACTGATGTCTGTAATAAACAAGTTTGATTGAAATAAAATATCATTTTATTGTTGTCAAACGAACTTGTCTATTTTATTCTGTTTATACAAGTACAAATATTCTGTGAATGTATAAATAGTGGAGTTACAAATAGTTGTACTGTTTGAATATTGAAATTAAACATTCTATTTAAATAAAATACTGTGTTAATATTTGAATTTCTGTACAGTCGTATTTTATTTAAATATAAATATTATATTCATTGCTGTGATGTATATATATAACAGTACAGTACCAAACACATTTATAAAAAATATATTTGGTTGTTATCATCAAACAAAAATCATATAATTGTGTATACAACACCGTTATATACAACAGCATACAGATGACCTTGGACTCGAAAGCACTTCCATTGAGTCCGGATCATCGATTACGACCTTTTTGACTATAAGCTTCAATATGTTTTGAGTTTCGGAAATTTGGGACTTTGGGCTTAGGCTTGTATTAGCTAACCTAGCCCATTAACCCACTTCCCTATAACCCCTCTTAGCCCACCCTCTTCCTGATTCATTTTCCTCTTACTCTACAAATTAGAAAATGGAAGAGGGAATTGAAAATTAAAATTCCAAAGCTAGGGTTGGCTTCTAGAGATCCAAATCAAGGGGAAAATCAAAGAGACAGTTGTGTAAGATCTCTCTACTTCTCCTCTACCTCTCTACCTTCTCAATTTTCGGATTTTGTGCAACCCTAACACATATAAGTTTTCTTGTGTGTGTATTTGTTGTTTAGAGGGAAGAATTGATGAGATATTGGATTCCTTGCATGTGTAGAGGCTTCTTCTTCCTTGTTGGAACTTGTTCTTGCCATTCATGAGCCAAAGGTGAGTTCTTCATGAACTCACATCTATGCCACAAGCCATTGGCTTGTAAAAGTGTAATGTAGTGATTCATTTGAGTTTGCATATGCTTGCGAATTGAGTAGGTTAGTGTATGCATTAAGTTAATTGACTAGTTTGATGATTCCCTTGCTTTTTGAGTAATGGAAATCCTATTAAGTTCTATGTTCGGATTGTGCAAGCTATAGGTGAAGTTCTCATGTGCACACAAGTCCTTATAACTTTCCATTAGCATTTCCAAATCATCTTGTTTTATCTTGAATCGCATTCGGTTGATTGGTTCGTATGTGAAGTTTCCGGATTATGAAATTTGAATTCTTTTATATGAATTCGATGTGTAATTCGTTATAGGAGTTGAGTTTGGTGTTATAGGTTGTTTTGGCAAGTATTATATGCCTCATTTGCACTTTAGAATCTTCATAAACCATCGCCATTGATCCGAGCTCATCCGAAAACCATTTGCACATCATTTTCAAGGCAAACATTTGCCCATGCTTCAGCTAAGACGTCTGTCCGGGAGGGGACAGACATCTGTCAAAGTTTTGAGAGAAAATAAAATAATTGCATCAGCTCAAGCGTCTGACCAAAAATGGTCAGACGTCTGTCCAAACTATCAGGAAAACAGTTTTCCTGACAACAGACATCTGTCCTGGGGGTGACAGACGTCTGTTGGCTAAAAACTGTTGTTGACCAGTGGATACCACAGTCAATGGTTTAGGCCCGTTCAAGCTCTTTCCCGGCCGAGTTTCGGCCCATTTCGACTTCGTTTGTGACTTTTCAGTTTCTTTGGTTCGCATATTTCTGCATTTCGATTTCATGAACTTTCGATTGGTTCGTGGTGAATGAATTTATAATTGATAGTCATGATATTTAATTTACGTTATTAAAATGTGAATTCTTTGTTCGATCGTCATTTCGATCGCTATTCCACGAGATTTGCCACTTTTGAAACTATATAAAAAGGGTTTCTAAATTATTATAGATATCAAATCTTTTACTAAATGGTTTTTGATTCTACCTCATTATATGAGGTTATTTTCCAAATTGTTTTACTATCTACTAGTATATGATTTCTTAAACCTTTTTCTCGTTCGTTTGAGAAATCTAATTAAACGCCTTATTAAAAACAAGGACTATGACCCCTTGTGTTTGCTTTGATGGTTAATTCTTGGACTCGTCCGATTGAACACCGTGGCAATGATCGTCTCGTATTTCTAGTAGAATATACAACTTGATTGTAAATATTTGAGTAGAGCAAGTGGTTTTGGGACATGAGTTTAACTCTTATATTTACTAGCTTGGCATAGTTACACTATATTTGATCTTCGGATCAACCCAACCTTCGGGTCACTTTGATGATCTTTTGATCATTTTGAGGAACTTCGGTTCCATCTTAACGTAGGAACTTTGGTTCTGGTGGATCTTCGGATCATTCCGACCTTCGGGTCACTTTGATGTTCTTCGGATCATCTAGAGGAACTTCGGTTCATTCGTTTACGTCGATGATCTTTAGATTGTCTAGAGGAACTTCGGTTCATTTGTTTACATCGATGATCTTCGGATTATCTAGAGGAACTTTGGTTCGTTTGTTTATGTCGATGATCTTCAGATCATCTTGAGGAACTTCGATTCATTCCTTTATATCGATAATTTTCGGATCATCTTTGCGTGGTCGCGACCCGCGGTCTTCGGACCATCGTAGGAGCTTCAGCTCGACACTATGGCTTAAGCCTTGAGATCGCATCTCACCTTCGATATTGTGTTGGTTGAGTCTTCGGACTTTCATATTCACATGGTTGAGTCTTCGGACTCCCATATTGATTTTGATGAGCCTTCGGGCTCCCGTCTTAACTTAGGTCTTTCCCTTCTTTGGGATCTTCGAAATTTCTAATTTATTGATTTCTTTGATCTTATTTTTATTGACATATGTGTTGTCAATCTCGTAATGATATTAATTTATCAATCTTAGTTTCTTTGTTATTGAGATATCCTTATATAGTGTCAAGATTTCTTTGGCATATTTTCTGGACATATTTAGTGTGACACCCCCACGTCCGTTAATGTTACTCACAAAGGGAATGCAATAAGTTTCGTGAAGCGTTATACGTAAACAGACACAGAATATTACAAGACAGATATATAGAATAACAACGGAATAAAAACTTTATTTATAAGATACCATGGTCCAAAAACATTACATGTATGAAACATAGAAACCCATTACACCATAAAAGTTACTGTCTTGTACTTCAAATATACCAGAGTACACAAAAGAAGTAAAATTTCCCAAGAACAAAATATAGCCATAGCAACAAGGATAGGAGCTTGAGCCATACATATCAGCAGCTCCAGCAAAATAAGCAGAAATCACAGTCAAGCCTGAGTGTTTCCCCCTTGAGAACCTGGGGGAAACGGAAGAAAGAAGGAGAAACAAAAAAGGGTTAGACATAAAGTGTGGCAAGTCTAGTTACTTTTAGCAAGTAAATAAATTAAAGTAGCATGACAGGCATATAAAGTGGATAAGAGAGATCACTACATAAATGGAAGGTATGACAAGGTAGACATGATAAGGTGTATATGCTTCCCTAATGATTACTCTGCACTGTTACTAGTATAACCAAAATGAGATGATCCCTTCCACTATAAGGTGGTAGACTTAGGCATACGTCCAATTGTACCCTAACTACTACCCTAATCGATCGGCTAAATTCCTACTTCGTAGATACTCTGTGTCGGCCCCACAGTAGGATGTATCACGTACAAAAGTGGCCACCCCTTACCGAAATGCACAGCCCCATATCTACAGGTGTCACGGTCGTCTTATCCCCCTCTGCCCGGCTCATGCACGCACATGCCCAGTCGGTTTGCGCCGCCCACACCGTCCTCCGCGTTTGGATATCTTACAATCAGTCAGTAAGCATACCCCTTCTCCGCCTAGTACGGAGTACTTTGTTTGATATATACTCTGAGTTACTGACTGAAATGGGTCCCACACAATATGATACAAGCTCTCCCCTTTGTCTTGTATCCCCCACTAGGTTTTCACTGACTATGTATACCACTAGGTATCTTTAATTACATATCCCTATTCAGAACTTTTATATTTTTCACTGGTTATGTATACCATTAGGCGTCTATAATTACACAACCTTATTGGGTTAAGTTCGTGGGCCTATATATAAATATTACCCAACCCCTCAGATTTACTTAACCCACCCACTGTCCAACCAATTTTACTTAACCCTAACTTAAGTTCATAATCATACAATCCCTATGGATTAAATTAGGTTAAGTAGTCCAATTCATTACCATGTCCATTTATGGTTCATAATGGGCTAGACCTCCAACATTAGGCCTGCAACTTGTGGATGCTGGATATGCCAGTCGGGTCCGGGAAGACTTCTTCCACAAGTTGGGCCTAACCTCGTGTCATAGCCCGATCCGTATTTGCGTACTTAGACCTCTCACATTAGGTTCAACATTAGTGGCTGCTGGATATGCCGATCGGGTCCGGGGAGACTTCCACCACTAATATAGCCCAACCTCATGTCATAAGTGCAATTACAATTCCTAATTGTAATTACTAGACATTTCATTCTTATCCAATTCTTACCTATGCCTTTATAGGTGATTATGTCCCTAATTTCCCCTTTTTGAATTACATGTCCAATTTATAAACATTACTTAAATTATGCCAATTCTAACCACTTTTCCCTTGTTCGTTAACTATAGCATTCGCAAAATTGGCGGCATGCCTAGGCTAGACAATAGCCTAGTCATAAACGGTAAAAGGAAAATATAATAGGAATATGACAAAAGTGATTGTTTTGACATAACTTGGTGTAACATCCTGTATTTTTCACGGTTGAATAATTATTTAATTTAATTATTTAAATATCGATTTGGCGATATTGATAACCTGAATTAAATAATATTTATATTATAATTATAATCGAGCTCGAAATGGCGTGACAGTTCGTAATTTGGCAATTCGAACTTTAAACGAATTTACAGAATCCGTTTTAAGTCGGATTTCTGTGAAACAAGAAACGTTCGGAGCTGGTGAAGTATAATTTTCTAATGGAAGAGAAAAATCGAGATTTCGTCGTGTAGATTGTGAGTTGTGTCCAAATCATATTTTCGAAAAGTTGATATGGAATTCCTTTATAATTTATAACGATTTATTTATATTATAAATGAATTTTTCAATATAAATTGAATATCGATTTAACCGGGATTTGAATATCGAGTTATAAATCCCATTGGGAGCTGTATGATATTCTGTGTGAATATATACGATAATATTTATTTATACATATTTAATTTAATTTAATTATTTTTAAATATATTTATATTTAAATAAGGGTTATTTAGGGCTTTAAAAATAGCCAGTTTTGCAAACGACCTCCGTTTTCGATGAAACTAATTTTGTTGGATCCGAAATGTTAAATTATTGTTAGATGTCAAGTTTCGTGATTTTTGAAGTCAGTATGTGGCCATATGGGATTTTAATGTGAAATACAGTCGATAATTTGACCTTTAAAAATACGCTGTGTAAGCAAACGGACTTGGAATTCAACGAAACCAGTTTTGTCGGGACCGTAATGCCAAACTGTAGCTGCATGTCCATTTTCGTTATTTTTGGGTATCGTATGTGATCATAGGAATTTTTAACAATAAAAATAAATAGCGGTTGCTTATAAATAAATATAAATAATGAATATTTAATTATTTAAAATCTTCTATAAGTAATCCTTAACTCCTTAAACCTAATTCACAACTCTAGTCAATGAGAAAAATCGCGCCTCCAGTAAACAAAAGGAAACGCAGAAAAATCATCTTCAAAAATCAAGATTTAATCCAACAAAATTCTATAAATCAAAACTCATGTATATTCAAACTCCTGTGATGATTCTCTACAGTCTGGTGTATGATTAAAAGGGTGCAACACATTCTTTTTGAGGTCGACAATTTGAAAAGTGAAGCTAGGGCTTCAGCTGGAGGTCGAGACGAGGGGAGTTGAGTCAAATGGGTGGCAGAATCGGGTTCAGTATGGAAAACCGCACCTGTGTGCTGATTTCGTGGAAGTTCGGTGATAAAAGTTGTCGTTGTCTCTGCTGTGATGGTCGGAGGAAGTCAAGGGCCGCGATATCGAGGAGGCGACTGAGCTTGGTGAAAATAGTATCGAATGAAAGTGCCAGGTGAGAGAAGATCATTGGTATAATTAGATTGAGTTTTAATGAATGGGAGGAGGAGCGGTTTGGAGATGATGGTTGGAAAATGGCAGCAGGCGACGGTTTTAAACACATCGGGGAAGAAAGGGAAAGCAGCGGGTCGGGTTCAATAGGAGGGTGTGGGACGACATATAGGTTAAGCCCAATTAGAAATTTAGTTAAGTTATTTTAATTTAAATATTGTATAATAACTTGTATAAATCATATCTCGGTCATACTTAATCAGAATTAAGCGAAACAAGATCTGATGGGATCATATGGACGAACACTACGAAATGGAACTGACTGGGAGCGAATCGGAGCTCGTTACAATTTATAGAAAAATAAATTATCCGTCTGAATCAAGCGATGGTTATCGTTATTAACGATGATCGTCCAATGTGAGTAAATTTCACTAACTCTGAACAGTTTATATTTTTATAACGTATTTTTAGAACTGATAAATATTGGTTGATTGCTGTGTGTTGACTGTTTGGATAAACTGCTAGTCAGTTGGTTGAAGTTATATATATATAAATAGTAAAATATATGTATTGATTCTGTTACCAGAATATTTCATATTGAACTGAAATTGATGATAATTATATTGTGTAACATCTGTGGATGCAGGGAAACAGGTTAGAGGGATCCAACTGGATTCCTCAATATTTAATACTGTTTGATTTCATATACTGTGATATGACGTGATATATAATCTGTGATTGATTGTGATGACACTGGTATTGTTATTTGATTTGTTAAAATGCCATAAGTAATACCGGAATGTAAAAAGGGAATTTTCAAAGTGTTTATTGAAAATAAAATATTTATAAAATCAAAGGGTTTTATAAAAAGGAAATTTATTTATAAAATCAAAGGATTTTATAAAAGGGATATTTGTTTATAAAATGAATTAGAATTTATTAAAGAGAAATATTTATAAAATCAAGGGATTTTATAAAAGGGAATTATTTATAAAATCAAAGGATTTTATAAAGAGGAATATTTATTGGGGTAATAAATAAAATCATATAAGGAATATTTATTGGGATAATAAATAGAAGTATAAAGGGATTATTTATTTGGGAAATAAATAAGATATTATAAAGGAAATGTTTAGGAAATAAATAAGATATAATAAGGGATATTTATTTGGAAAATAAATAGGATTTAAAAAGGAAATATTTGTAAAACAAATATAAAAGGAAATATTTGTAAAAAAATAAAAGGAAATATTTGTGAAACAAATAGAAAAGGAAATATTTATAAAACAAGTAGAATTTTATAAAAAGAGAATTGTACGTTAGAAAAGATTAGACCCGTGCTTCGCACACGGTTATAACGTGATAAGGATTTAAAGTAAATATTTAATAGAAGTCTGTTTTAACAGATAAAAGAAGAAGATTAATTTATAAATAATGTTTTATAAATTAAATAAAACATTTATCATGTGATAAATGTAATATATAAGTCAGAACTTATATAGAGAAGCATAATCGGTTTCAACACTGATATTTGAAATGGAATGTGAACTCAGCATTTATAAAGGGAATTATAAATGAGATTTAAGTGTTAGAAATAAAAAGGGGATTTCGTACGAATAATTCTATAATTAGAAGTATAAATAGAATTTGGAAATGGATAATATTTTAAAGTACGAAATCAAACTTAATGGGTTATATAAAGGAAATATTATTCACATTCAATGTGAATAATGGATTTAAGTAAATATTTTGCAAATGCAAACATTTATAAAGGAAACTGGGCCTTGAAACAGGAATTTCAATAAGAGTTATCGAATTTGAATTAATCGATTAGAGTTAAATCAAAATAAGTTATTCGAAGTGAGTTAATTGATTAGAGTTAAATCGAATTTGAGTTATCGAATATTAGTTAATCGAATAAGAGTTAATCAATTTGGAGTTAGTCGAGTGTTAGTTAAATCAAATAGAGTTCGTCGAGTATTGGTTAATCGAAGATAAGAATTTATCAAATAGAGTTATTCGAAAGAGAATTAATCGAATAAGAGTTATTCGAAAGGAATTATCGAATATAGTTTATTTGAAAGTGAGATTATCGAATATAAGTTATTCAAAGAGAGAAAATCGAATATTAGTTATTCGAAAGTGAGTTAATCGAATATAAGCTATTCGAAGTGAGTTAATCGAATATAAGCTATTCGAAAGTGAGTTAATCGAATATAAGCTATTCGAAGTGAGTTAATCGAATATAAACTATTCGAAGTGAGTTAATCGAATATAAGCTATTCGAAAGTGAGAAAATCGAATATAAGCTATTCGAAGTGAGTTAATCGAATATAAGTTATTCGAAGAGAGTTAATCGAATATAAGTTATTCGAGGAGAGATAATCGAACATTAGTTATTCGAAGTGAGTTCATCGAATATAAGTTATTCGAAGAGAGTTAATCGTCGAATTCGATTATATCGAATTCGGGAAAGTACTTATACTTTCCGGTTTTTAAATCAAGATTTATTTATTTATAAATTAGGTGTTTATTATTTATTCAAATTAAAGAATAAAAGTTATATTTGAAGTTATATATTTCAAAAGTAGGGATTATAACGTTATCGTTATAACCAATGTTTCTGTAAAAGAAGTGGATTCGTAAACAGAATCCGAGAGTTATGTAAGGAAGATTTGTTAAAGATTTAGAAGGTGCACTTTGTTTATTTCGAGGTTAAAGATGTTGTTCAGTTAAGGTCTGAGAGGTAATTATACCCCAACTTGATTGACTCCATTTTTAACTAAGGAATGGTTAAGGTTCGATAGTGAAGGTTGGTTAAGGGAATTTAGTTAATAAGTGTTAATGGTTCGAGTGGGCATAGCGATGTTTTATTTAACATCTGTTTAAATCCAATGAAGGAGTTTTGGAAATGTTTTCCAAATAAGAATCAGAAATGTTTTCTAATATAGAAAATAAGAAATGAGAGTGAATATGGAAATGTTTTCCAATGATTAATAACGTATATTTTCTAAATTAGAAAATAAGAATTTCTTTATATATATATGGGAATAGGAAATGGGTACATGGATAAATTTATGATAAATTAATGATAAATTGATTTAAGATATAAATGATGATTGATGATTGATCAATAGAATTTCCATTTGGAAATTGAAATTTTTAACCATTTTTCCATCGTCAATACGGAGAGACCGGGATCAGATTCATGACCTGAAAACCACTCTGTATGGGCGTTAGCGTTGCGAATCAAATACGATGAAGAAGATTGAAAACAGAGTTATGCAAGGGATGTTCTGACGGTCCTAGGTAGCAATTGCCTAAGATGGATTTACAAAATAGTGCCTTCGGTTTGTCCAGTCCCAGGACGACCTGTATGGAAGAATGTCTGACAGAGTATATTTAATAGATCGCGTAAGTTGATATCTTCAAACGTATTTACGGTTGGTGGCGGAGGAATTCGTTTCTCTTAGCTGTATACCCGTTCTATTTTGGGGAAATCAATTTGTGATTTGGCGGGTATGACGATGTGACATTCAAAGTATATAAATGTGTGATCTGTCAGAGATAAGCGTGGCCTCTAGCCTCACAATCGGGAAATGACAAAAATCGGGCAGGCAGCATGGCTATGTGGGTTGCTTCCATTAGGGTGTATTATCACCTATCTGGAGATATTCATTTCATTCTTTAATCTATTCGATGCTATCCCATTCGGGAAACAGTTGCTGATCCCAACCGTTGGTGATATACATTCGATACACTCAAGCGAAATGAGTGGTCGGTCATGTGTGGCTGGGTTGCAAGATGTTCTTGTTGAACCCAGTGTATTCCTCTCTAGAGGTACACTATCAGAAGGTGGTTCCATACCTTATCATAGTTGGAAATCCATTATCCAATAAGTGCTCACGGTTTTGATTGTATACTATGTATGTAGAGCGTGAGATGAAAGCGTTTCTGCTAGATGATTATTATATTATGGTTGATAGACATTATTATAATATCAAAATAGTTTTGATATAAAGATTATCGTTTCTTTCAAAAAGATTTTGAAAGTTAAATCAAGTGTTTTGGATTCTCATAAGGGAAAAACCCGTTCCGTTATACGGTGTGGTCTTATGAGATATCGTTTTATTGCTCAAACTGTTTTAAACTGTTTTACTCACACCAGTCCCATGACTGACCCAGAGTTTATTTTGTTTTGTTTTCCCTAAACTCTTGGGTGCCCAATTTTGTACGGGCAGTCAAGTCATCAGGATTTTACAGATATACTAGGAAAGCTGGAGCAGGAGGCTTCAGCAGCGTTTATATAGCTATTGTTTATTTCCGCTATGTTGTAAGTGCTGTACTTTGATAATGATATGTATATTCAAGTACAATCTTTTTTTTCAAAGTTATGTTATATTTTATTCGTTCCGCTGCGAGGTTCGTGTTTACTCTGATGTTGTATGTTCTTCTTCTTCTTCTATTCTAAGTTTCTACCTTATCTATTCTCACCCTCTAATTTCTTTCTATTAGTTTTATGGTTTTCAGTGCAATGTGGGTTGGACTTGTGTTATTTGGTCACCTCAAATTGTACCGGAATTTTGGGACACTACAGTTGGTATCAGAGCTGAAGGTTAAGTAATTACCTTGGCTCTGTGGCGTGACTCAGTAGAGATGGGGTTAATAATACCCTAGATTGAGGTTGAGTGTATATATACGAGAGCGTATCTATTATTCAATATAAAATTATTTTATATTGTGGAGATTTATTGGTTGAGTTGTTTATGTGTTCCGGTCAATCAGTTTGATCCATCGTATCGGTAGGAGTTTATAAACACTCGAATACGATGAACCGACATGATATGTTTTGAAAAGAGGGTAAATTATATAATTTTAACCAAATTATATTTTGATATAAAGAAGATATATATATTGGAAATATAGTATATTGGATGTGTTAGTTGATTATAATTGAAATGGTTATGTAAATAACCAATCAAAATTCGTATAAGTGTTACGAAATGAATTAAATCAGAATTGAAATGAAAACCCTAGAAATTTGAATAAGTGTTTGTGTAACGACCCGAAAATTTGAGATCTTGATGTTCGATATGTGTTGTATATCGGATAATCAAAATTGCAAATACCGGATGGTTAATGAAAGAAATTAGAGGGTGAGGAAAGATAAGATAGAAACTTAGAATAGAAGAAGAAGAGGAACACAACATCAGAGTAACACGAACCTCACAGCGGAACAAATAACATATAATATATAACATAACTTTGAAATATAAATTTGTACTTGAATATACATATCATTTTCAAAGTACAACACTTACAACACAGCGGAAATTAACAATAGCAATATAATCCTGAAGCCTCCTGCTCCTGATCTTCAAGTATCTGTAAATCCCGACTACTTGACTGCCCATATAAAATTGGGCACCCAAGAGTTTAGGGAAAAACAAAATAAAATAAACTCCGGGTCAGTCATGGGACTGGTATGAGTAAAACAGTTTAAAACAGTTCGAACAAGTAAACGATATCTCATAAGACCACGTCGTATAACGGAACAGGTTTTTCCCTTATGAGAATCCAAAATATCTTTATATCAAAAACCTTTTGATATTATAATAATGTCTATCAACCACAATATAGTAATCATCTAGCAGAAACGCTTCCATCTCACGTTCTACATATATAGTATACAATCAAAACCGCAAGCACGTATTGGGTAATGGATTTCCAACTATGACAAGGTATGGAACCACCTTTCGCTAGTGTACCTCTAGAGAGGAATACACTGGGTTTAACAAGAACATCTTGCAACCCGGCCACACATGACCGACCACTCATTTCGCTTAAGTGTATCGAATGTATATCACCAACGGTTGGGATCAGCAACCGTTTTCCCGAATGGGATAGCATCAACAATAGATTTTTAGAAGTAAATGAAACTCTAGATCAGGTGATTATACACCCTAATAGGTGCGACCTACATAGCCATGCTGCCTGCCCGATTTCTGTCATTTACCGGATGTGAGCTAGAAGCTACGCTTATCTTTTACATGTCACATCTTCATTCACTTAGAATGTCACATCGTCATACCCGCCAAATCACAAATTGGCTTATCCAAAATTACCACGGGTATAAAGCTAAGAGAAACGAATTCCTCCGCCACCAACGTAAATACGTTTGAAAAGATCAACTTACGTGATCTACCAGATATTCTCTGTCAGACCTTCGTCTATACAAGTTGTCCTAGGACTGGACAAACCGAAGGCACTATTCAGTATATCCATCTAGGCACTGTTATCTAAGATTTATACAACAACCCTTGCATTTTACTCCGTCTTCAATTATCTTTGGCATATATGATTCGCAACGCTTATGCCAATACAGAGTGGTTCTTTGGATAATAATCCAACTGGTCTCTCTATATTAACAACGTTAAAATGGTCAAAACTTCGATAGTCGTTGAGTTAACTATCAAAGAAAAACAGGTGTGCAAACAACGATATTATTTCCAGATGGAAATTATATCGATCAATCATCATTCAACATTTATCTCTTTAGTTCATTAATTTTCTTATCTCATGTTTCCATATATTTTAAATTCTTATCTTCTATTATCAGAAAACATTTCTGATTCTTATTTGGAAAACATTTCCAAACTCCTTCACGATCAAACCTTACCATTCCTTAGTTAAGAAGGAAGTCAATCAAGTTGGGGTATAATTACCACTCAGACCTTAACTGAACAACGTTTTAACTTCGAAATAGTCAAAGTTTATCTTTTAAATCTTTAACAACTTCCTTACATAACTCTCGGATTCTATTTACGAATCCACTTCTTTTATAAAAACATTGGTTATAACGATAACGTTATAATCCCTACTTTCGAAATATCTAACTTCAATTATAACTTTTATTCTTTAACGTGAATAAATAAATAACTCCTACTTTATAAATAAATAACTCTTGATTTAAACACCGAAAAGTATAAGTACTTTCCCGAATTCGATATAATCGAATTCACCGATTAACTCTCTTCGAGTCATCTCTATTTGATTAACTCTTCTTCGAATAACCTATATCCGATTATCTTTCTTTGAATAATTTATATTCGATTATCTTTCTTCGAATAACTTATATACGATTATCTTTTTTCGAATTTCTTATATTCGATCTCTCGCTCTTTCGAATAAACTATGTCCGATCTCTTTCTTTCGAATATGCTATATTCGATCTCCTTTCGAATAACTATATTCGATAATCTCACTTTCGAATAACTAAATTCGATTAACTCCTTTCGATTAAACTAACATCGATTAACTCCTTTCGATTAAACTAACATCGATTTAACTCCTTTCGATTAAACTAACATCGATTAACTCCTTTCAATTAAACTAACATCGATTAACTCTTTTCGATTAAACTAACATCGATTAACTCCTTTCGATTAACTAACATCGATTAACTCCTTTCGATTAAACTAACATCGATTAACTCCTTTCGATTAAACTAACATCGATTAACTCCTTTCGATTAACTAACATCGATTAACTCCTTTCGATTAAACTAACATCGATTAACTCCTTTCGATTAAACTAACATCGATTAACTCCTTTCGATTAACTAACATCGATTAACTCTATGTTCAATTAACTATATTCGGTCGATTTACCCTTATTCACTAACTTTATTTACTTTATAAAGATTTCCTTTTAACAACGTTTATTCCTTTATAAAGATTTCCTTTTAACAGCGTTTATTCACTTATAATGATTTCCTTCTAACAGCGTTTATTCACTTATAATGGTTTCCTTCTAACAACGTTTATTCACTTATAATGGTTTCCTTCTAACAACATTTATTCACTTATAAAATGTTGAGTTCACATTCTATCAAAAACATCGGTGTAAATACCAATTTCTACTTCTCTATATAAGTTCAGACTTATATATTCCATTGATAAATATTTTATTTAATTTATAAAATATTATTCACAAATTATTCTTCTCTATCTATCTGTTAAACAGATTTCTATTTAATTCTACTTTAAATAAATCTTTTCCATTTATCTGTTAAAAACAGATTTCCCTTGTCTATTCATTTCCTAAATATTCCTTTGATTCAATTCTATTTATTTTCCCAAATAAATATTCCTTTGATTTAATTCTATATATATTTTTAAATAAATATTCCTTTGATTTAATTCTATTTATTTCCTAAATAAATAACCTTTTATACCTTTATTTATTTTCTGAATAAATATTCCCTTTATAAAATCCTATAACTTATTTTCAAAATATTATCTTTTATAAAATCTGTTGATTTTATAAAAAATCCTTTATTTCAATATGCACGTTGAAATATTCCTTTTCTACATACCAGAGTTTCTTATGGTATTTAACATACCAATTAACAATGATCAATATCATTCTAACACACATGATCAATAACAGATTATATATCACATCATATATCACAATATATGAAAACGGTAAAATAAATGTTGAGGAATCCAGTCGGATTCCTCCAACCTGTCTCCCTGCATCCACAGATGTTAAACAATATAAATAACATCACTTTCATCTTAACATGAGATATTCTGATAAACAGAATTCAATATTTGATTGTCGATATATATATATATATATATAACTATATCTACGTTTTCAATCAAATCTATTTAACAGTCCAAACAATCAGTACACAACAATCAATCATTTTCTATCAAAAATAAAGTACAATTTATAAAAATATAAACTGAGCAGAGTTAGTGAGTTTTACTCACATTTCGCGTTAACCGTTAAATAACGATTTGCATCTGTTGATTCAGACGGACAATTTATTTCGTTATAAATTGTAACTAGCTCCAATCTACTCCCCGTCAGTTCCATAGTGAAGTGTCCGTTCATACGATCCTGTCGGATCTGATTTCGTCTGATTCCCTTTTCACCGGCCCGTAATCTCTCCTACCCGATCCAAAATACCCAGGATCCTTCTTCCTTAATACCCAGTATGAACTGCTCCTCCACGCCATCACCCAATTTAACTCCTCTCCCTCTTCTTATCCCAAACCATCCCATTCAAGAAAAACCACACCTCATTTCCCAAGTCAAGGTAAATACACTCACTTATCTCCTACAGACTCCATGATCCCGTATTCACAACACGCTGGCCATCATCCATTTCAACTTTTGTTGAGTCCGTACACAACAAAACCCCAAGTTGCTCGAAGTGTAAATAACTTTATCTTCATAATACCATCAGCACCCTGGCTAGTGGCTATTTCCTTCCCATACAGTAAGTACCAACAGTGTCATTTGCACACTTCTTCTACTCTCCTGATCAACCCTTTCACAGACAACAATCTGCTCCAACCTTTATCACCAATCTTCACAACTTACTCAAACCAGAGCCCTTCCAAACTCAAGTCCCATTTCGAAACTTCCATACAAAAACGTCGGCATTTAACTCCTCATTCATAACAGAACCATCATCATAACACCATTTCCCACATTGTTTCTTCACCCAATCGTTCAAGGCTCAACTGCACTCCATTCTTTCAGCAAATCATCCATCAGTCGCTGCTCCCAACTGCTAACGCCACCCGTACCTCCAGACATGTTCACCATTCCCGTACCTTCTCTCCAAAACAACACAGTGCCGTGACCTCACCTGCTCCATTCAACAATTTGCTAACTCCACTTTAAAACAGTTCCATCCTTCAATCCATCGCGAAACTGTACAACCCCATCACCCAACTCCATCTCGATTAAATCTCCCTGCTACAGAACATTCCCAATTGCCATTAACACCACTTCGATCTTCATTCCCTCCATATGTTCCTCACGAAACCACAAGTCAAGACCGTCAGTGTACTTCCCATTCAAATCTTTCCACAACACTACTATTTTTATCACCTTTGACAACTCCTCCAAAAACATCGAACTCATCTTCACCACGCAACCGGTTGAATCCATCGATACTTTTAATTCCAGAAAATCCCCAAAAAAACTATACAAGTGCGGTTTTCCATTCTTATCCCAAATCCAAACTCCGTTCTTCCCATCAACGCTTCAAACTCCTGGTTTCCGCAACCCTAGCTCACCGATTGAAAAACTGGAGCGATGGAATTTGCGTCGAACTTGCTCAGACCGATGCTAGATTAAAGAGAATACAATCGTGAAGCAAAATATAAGTATATTATGATTTATAGGATTTTGTTTGATTTATTCTGGATTTAAAAGTTGCGATTTTCTTGTGAATACAGAACAGTGGAGGCTCACACTGTTTTGACCAGAAAAGAGAAAGTGAATTAGATTTAGGAATCGGTTTGTTATTTATATATGGTTTTTTTCTTGGTTTTGGTTTGTCCATGTTTTCATTTATGATCCGCGAAACATACTTCCTGCGTGTTCAGTTTGCTACCTTATATACGTTTATAGTCCCTTCTGTTAACTCATGTTCGATTTGTTTACACTTCCAACTATGTTCGATTGTTGTGTTCAATTCTTTCTAGTTTTGATTCAACCTTAAATTTTGTACCTTTAATTACTGTGATCTTTACGTTCCTGGAAGCAGCAGGTACTTGTAGTTTTGTATTTTAAAATAAAACATTTACACAAACCAATTTTATATAAATATCACTAAAACTGAAAGGTACCAAAAATGTTTGGTGAATCCCATTATCTATTGTTAATTTTCTTTCAAGTAGCGAATGAAGTTGAAAAGGGATATCAGATGCATTGAATAAAAGGTTGCAAACGACGCTTTAGACAATGTTCAAAGCTTTCGCTTCCTTCCACCGTACAAATATATCATTCTATTATTTATATTAATTAAATATAAATATTATTTAATTCTAGTTATAGATATCGTTAAATCGATAATTAATAATTAAATAAATAAATTATTCGACTGCTAAAAATGCAGGTCATTACAGTTTGTAATGGACTTGGATTAAGTATAAGAGAATTTTAAAATCCTGGGAGATTTTAAATTGTTTTACAAGCACTGTGAATGGTATTTTGAAATGTATTTCAAAATAGAAATGTTTAAATACGGTTTTTAAAAGTGATATAGTATTGAACTCACTTCGATAGCTGGGAAATAACCCTGATGATGAATCGCGACATCATTAGTGTTCATTTTTGAGTTGCTAAGTGACGGAATACTACCAAAGATTTTGTTTTTGAATTGTTTTGCGAAAAGCAAGTTGTTTTGAACCGGGGAAAGGGATATCTGGTTTTAGAAAAGCTAAACTATTTGGAATTCCCTGGGTAAGGTTGTTTGAATTAAAACAATTAAACTAGAATTTGTAAAAGCAAATAGAAATAGAAATTGAATTGAAACCAGTTAAGTGGAAAATGAATTGAGATAGAAAGTATCGAATTAGATTGGATTAGAGATAATCCGAAATGGAATTTGACTGGTAAGTTAAGAGTTGAAATTAAAAATGGAATCTGAGTTAAGAGCAGAATTTGGCTTGGGTATAACCGAATGATTGAGATGACATTGGTATATGCAGAATTGGTAACACATGGAAAGGATATATTGATACGCCCGACAAAAAGGTGCCAGTTTATATTATATATGGGTTTGAGATTTTGATGAGCCGAATTGGCAAGCCGCTTGGCTGTTCGATTTTCTTTCGGGTTGAAGAAGGCCCAGACAGGTGAGTTGGAGTTTGAGCTATTGACCAGTACAAAGGAGGTGCTGGCGAAATTTTTCGAAAAGTTAACGTGTTAGAAAATTTTAATGATTTTTGAAAATTTTCGTTAGTAGGAATGAATTAATTATTTAATTAAAATTAAATTGGTTCAGTTGAAATTGAAGTTAAGAAGTGAACAAATAAGTTCTAACCAGTCAATAGGGTTTGTTTTCTACCTTAGCAATTTCGAGGATGAAATTATTTTAAGGGGGGAAGAATGTTACGTCCCGTATTTTTCACAGTTGAATAATTAATTAATTTAATTATTTAAATATCGATTTGGCGATATCGATAACCTGAATTAAATAATATTTATATTATAATTATAATCGAGCTTGAAATGGCGCGGCAGTTCGTAATTTGGCAATTCGAACTTTAAACGAATATACAAAATCCGTTTTAAGTCGGATTTCTGTGAAACAAGAAACGTTCGGAGCTGGTGAAGTATATTTTTCTAATGGAAGAGAAAAATCGAGATTTCGTCGTGTAGATTGTGAGTTGTGTCCAATCAAATTTTCGAAAAGTCGCTATGGAATTCCTTTATAATTTATAACGATTTATTTATATTATAAATGAATTTTTCAATATAAATTGAATATCGATTTAACCGGGATTTGAATATCGAGTTATAAATCCCATTTGGAGCTGTATGATATTCTATGTGAATATATACAATAATATTTATTTATAAATATTTAATTTAATTATTTTTAAATATATTTATATTTAAATAAGGGTTATTTAGGGCTTTAAAAATAGCCAGTTTTGCAAATGACCTCCGTTTTCGACGAAACAAATTTTTTTGGATCCGCAATGTTAAATTATTGTTAGATGTCAAGCTCTGTGATTTTTGAAGTCAGTATGTAGCCGTATGGGATTTTAATGTGAAATACAGTCGATAATTTGACCTTTGAAAATACGCTGCGTGAGTAAACGGAGTCGGAATTCGATGGAACCAGTTTCGTTGGGACCGTAATGTCGAACTATATCTTCATGTCCATTTTCGTGATTTTTGGGTGTCGTATGTGATCATAGGAATTTTTAACAATAAAAATAAATAGCGGTTGCTTATAAATAAATATAAATAATGAATATTTAATTATTTAAAATCTTCTATAAGTAATCCTTAACTCCTTAAACCTAATTCACAACTCTGGTCAATGAGAAAAATCACGCTTCCAGTAAACAAAAGGAAACACAGAAAAATCATCTTTAAAAATCAAGATTTAATCCAATAAAATTCTATAAATCGAAACTCATGTATATTCAAACTCCTGTGATGATTCTCTACAGTCTGGTGTATGATTCAAAGGGTGCGAAGCATTCTATTTGAGGTCGACGATTTGTACAGTGAAGCTAGGGCTTCAGCTGGAGGTCGAGACGAGGGGAGTTGAGTCAAATGGGTGGCAGAATCGGGTTCAGTATGGAAAAACGCACCTGTGTGCTGATTTCGTGGAAGTTCGGTGATAAAAGTTGTCGTTGTCTCTGCTGTGATGGCCGGAGGAAGTCGAGGGCCGCGATGTCGAGGAGGCGACAGAGGTTGGTGAAAATAGTATCGAATGAAAGTGCTCGATGAGAGAAGAACGTTGGTATAATTAGTTTGAGTTTTAATGAATGGGAGGAGGAGCGGTTTGGAGATGATGGTTGGAAAATGGCAGCAGGCGACGGTTTTAAACACATCGGGGAAGAAAGGGAAAACAGCGGGTCGGGTTCAATAGGAGGGTATGGGCCGACATATAGGTTAAGCCCAATTAGAAATTTAGTTAAGTTATTTTAATTTAAATATTGTATAATAACTTGTATAAATCATATCTCGGTCATACTTAATCAGAATTGAGCGAAACAAGATCCGATGGGATCATATGGACGGACACTACGAAATGGAACTGACTGGGAGCGAATCGGAGCTGGTTACAATTTATAGAAAAATAAAATGTCCATCTGAATCAAGCGATGGTTATCGTTATTGACGATGATCGTCCAATGTGAGTAAATCTCACTAACTCTGAACAGTTTATATTTTTATAACATATTTTTAGAACTGATAAATATTGATTGATTGCTGTGTGTTGACTGTTTGGATGAAATGCTAGTCAGTTGGTTGAAATTATATATATAAGTATATATATATCGTAAAATATATATTTATTCTGTTATCAGAATATTTCATATTGAACTGAAATTGATGATAATTATATTGTGTAACATCTGTGGATGCAGGGAAACAGGTTGGAGGGATCCAACTGGATTCCTCAATATTTAATATTGTTTGATTTCATATACTGTGATATGACGTGATATATAATCTGTGATTGATTGTGATGACACTGGTATTGTTATTTGATTTGTTAAAATGCCATAAGAAATACTGGAATGTAAAAATGGAATTTTCAAAGTGTTTATTGAAAATAAAATATTTATAAAATCAATGGGTTTTATAAAAAGGAAATTTATTTATAAAATCAAAGGATTTTATAAAAGGGGTATTTGTTTATAAAATGAATTAGAATTTATTAAAGAGAAATATTTATAAAATCAAGGGATTTTATAAATGGGAATTATTTATAAAATCAAAGGATTTTATAAAGAGGAATATTTATTGGGGTAATAAATAAAATCATATAAGGAATATTTATTGGGATAATAAATAGAAGTATAAAGGGATTATTTATTTGGGAAATAAATAAGATATTATAAAGGAAATGTTTAGGAAATAAATAAGATATTGTAAGGGATATTTATTTGGAAAATAAATAGGATTTAAAAAGGAAATATTTGTAAAACAAATATAAAAGGAAATATTTGTGAAACAACTAGGACAGAAAATATTTATAAAACGAATAGAATTTTATAAAAAGAGAATTGTACATTAAGAAAGTTTAGACCCGTGCTTCGCACACGGTTATAACGTGATAAGGATTTAAAGTAAATATTTAATAGAAGTCTGTTTTAACAGATAAACGAAGAAGATTAATTTATAAATAATGTTTTATAAATTAAATAAAAAATTTATCATGTGATAAATGGAATATATAAGTCAGAACTTATATAGAGAAGCATAATCGGTTTCAACACCGATATTTGAAATGGAATGTGAACTCAGCATTTATAAAGGGAATTATAAATGAGATTTAAGTGTTAGAAATAAAAAGGGGATTTCGTATGAATAATTCTATAATTAGAAGTATAAATAGAATTTGGAAATGGATAATATTTTAAAGTACGAAATCAAACTTAATGGGTTATATAAGGAAATATTATTCACATTCAATGTGAATAATGGATTTAAGTAAATATTTTCTAAATGAAAACATTTATAAAGGAAACTGGGTTTTGAAATAGGAATTTCAATAAGAGTTATCGAATTAGAGTTAATCGATTAGAGTTAAATCGAAATAAGTTATTCGAGGTGAGTTAATCGATTAGAGTTAAATCGAATTAGAGTTATCGAATACTAGTTAATCGAATAAGAGTTAATCAAGTTGGATTTAGTCGAGTGTTAGTTAAATCAAATAGAGTTCATCGAGTATTGGTTAATCGAAGATAAGAATTTATCAAATAGAGTTATTCGAAAGGAATTATCGAATATAGTTTATTTGAAAGCGAGATTTTCAAATATAAGTTATTCGAAGAGAGTTAATTGAATATAAGTTATTCGAAGAGAGAAAATCGAATATTAGTTATTCGAAAGTGAGTTAATCGAATATAAGCTATTCGAAGTGAGTTAATCGAATATAAGCTATTCGAAAGTGAGTTAATCGAATATAAGCTATTCGAAGTGAGTTAATCGAATGTAAGCTATCCGAAGTGAGTTAATCGAATATAAGCTATTCGAAGAGAGTTAATCGAATATAAGTTATTCGAAGAGAGATAATCGTATATTAGTTATTCGAAGTGAGTTAATCGAATATAAGTTATTCGAAGAGAGTTAATCGTCGAATTCGATTATACCGACTTCGGGAAAGTACTTACACTTTCCGATTTTTTAAATCAAGATTTATTTATTTATAAATTAGGTGTTTATTTATTTATTCAAATTAAAGAATAAAAGTTATATTTGAAGTTAGATATTTCGAAAGTAGGGATTATAACATTATCGTTATAACCAATGTTTCTGTAAAAGATGTGGATTCGTAAATAGAATCCAAGAGTTACGTAAGGAAGATTTGTTAAAGATTTGGAAGGTGAACTTTGTTTATTTCGAGGTTAAAGATGTTGTTCAGTTAAGGTCTGAGAGGTAATTATACCCCAACTTGATTGACTCCATTTTTAACTAAGGAATAATTAAGGTTCGATAGTGAAGGTTGGTTAAGGGAATTTAGTTAATAAGTGTTAATGGTTCGAGTGGGCATAGCGATGTTTTATTTAACATCTGTTTAAATCCAATGAAGGAGTTTGGGAAATGTTTTCCAAATAAGAATCAGAAATGTTTTCTAATATAGAAAATAAGAAATGAGAGTGAATATGGAAATGTTTTCCAATGATTAATAACGTATATTTTCTAAATTAGAAAATAAGAATTTCTGTATATATGTATGGGAATAGGAAATGGGTACATGGATAAATTTATGATAAATTGATTTAAGAGATAAATGATGATTGATCGATAGAATTTCCATCTGGAAATAATATCGTTGTTTGTACACATATTGTTCTTTGATAGTTAACTCACCGATTATCAAAGTTTTTGACCATTTTTCCGTCGTCAATACGGAGAGACCGGGATCAGATTCATGACCTGAAAACCACTTTGTATGGGCGTTAGCATTGCGAATCAAATATGATGAAGAAAATTGAAAATGGAGTTATCCAAGGGTTGTTCTGACGATCCTAGGTAGCAATTGCCTAAGATGGATTTACAAAATAGTGCCTTCGGTTTGTCCAGTCCCAGGACGAACTGTATGGAAGAATGTCTGACATAGTATATTTAATAGATCGCGTAAGTTGATATCTTCAAACGTATTTTCGTTTGGTGGCGGAGGAATTCGTTTCTCTTAGCTATATACCTGTTGTATTTTTTGGGAAATCAATTTGTGATTTGCCGGGTATAACGATGTGACATTCAAAGTAAATAAATGTGTGATCTGTCAGAGATAAGTGTGGCCTCTAGCCTCACAACCGGGAAATGACAAAAATCGGGCAGGCAGCATGGCTATGTGGGTCGCTTCCATTTGGTGGTATTATCACCTATCTAGAGATATTCATTTCATTCTTTAATCTATTCGATGCTGCCCCATTCGGGAAACGGTTGTTGATCCTAACCGTTGGTGATATACATTCGATACACTCAAGCGAAATGAGTGGTCGGTCATGTGTGGCCGGGTTGCAATATGTTCTTGTTGAACATGGGTGTTCCTCTCTAGAGGTACACTATCATAAGGTGGTTCCATACCTTGTCATAGTTGGAAATCCATTATCCAATAAGAGCTCGCGGTTTTGATTGTATACTATGTATGTAGAGAGTGAGATGAAAGCGTTTCTGCTAGATGATTATTATATTGTGGTTGATAGACATTATTATAATATCGAATGAGTTTTGATACAAAGATTATCGTTTCTTTCAAAAAAAATTGGAAGTTAAATCAAGTGTTTTGGATTCTCATAAGGGAAAAACCCGTTCCGTTATACGGTGTGGTCTTATGAGATATTGTTTTACTGCTCAAACTGTTTTAAACCGTTTTACTCACACCAGTCCCATGACTGACCCAGAGTTTATTTTGTTTTGTTTTCCCTAAACTCTTGGGTGTCCTATTTTCTACGGGCAGTCAAGTAGTCAGGATTTTACAGATATACTTGGAAAGCTGGAGCAGGAGGCTTCAGCAGCATTTATATAGCTATTGTTTATTTCCGCTATGTTGTAAATGTTGTACTTTGATAATGATATGTATATTCAAGTACAATCTTTTATTTCAAAGTTTTGTTATATTTTATTTGTTCCGCTGTGAGGTTCATGTTTACTCTGATGTTGTATGTTCTTCTTCTTCTTCTATTCTAAGTTTCTATCTTATCTATTCTCACCCTCTAATTTCTTTCTATTAGTTTTCTAGTTTTCAGTGCAATGTGGGTTGGACTTGTGTTATTTGGTCAGCTCAAAATGTACCGGAATTTCTGGACACTACACTTGGCTTAAACACAAACTAGCATGGTGATAAGGTGGGCATAAAACTGATGAACTTGTGGCAGTCAATTGATTCTAACATAATTATGATGTCACAATAAGCATAATATGATCTAAATTAGCAATTTAGATGCCCAATTGGTTTAGATCTAACATGATAGGCACAAGGTGATAAACTAGATCACATAATTCAGATTCAATGATTAATAATAGATCTAACACAATTAGGTTCAAGATCCACATCATAGAATATCATAGACGTTACAGTAGATCTAACAAGATAGAGATTTGGATCAATAGTTAAAAATAGATCTAGCACAAATCATAGAATGCCACAAAGGTTACAATAGATCCAACAAGTTAAAAATTTAGATCCAAACCCTAACCAATTCAGAATGTCATATGTTCATGATTTACAATGGATCTGATATAATTTAGGCATACGAACAAATTCAAGTCATAGTCGTGTCATATTTACTTTTAAATATTCAAATCTAAAAGAAACTAGGGACTCACAGTGTTAGGATTAGAAAATAGAAGAAGAATGGATCTTGAATCTCTAGATTTGATTTGCAAAGATGATAGTTATAGGAGATTAACGGATTCAGTTCAAACACCAGCGGAGTTTGGCCACCATGAATTCTCAATGAAGAAAATATGAGAAATGGCCACGTATATATAGCTGCCAGACCCCCTGAAACCGACTGCCACATCAGCCATAGGGCTGTCGACACCCCTTAAGGGGGGTCGACCTCGGTGTCGACACCCCTCTAGGGGGGTCGACCCCCTAGAGCGGGAAATATACCGCCACTTTTTCTTTTTCAAATTCGAACTATTCTGGATAAGGTGCTGACTCATATCCGACTCCTATATGACTCATATGTGTATATATATTTCCTCGGTGCGTATACAAACTTAAAACCCTCATAACTTCTTCATACGGTGTCCGCTTTACACAAACCAAATATCTATCTTGACCAGAATTTTGAGACGGACGCAATGGCGTAGTCCATTTTCCTTAATTCTGAATATTAAATTAATTATTATTTAATTTATCCCCTTTTAGTGTCGTTAAAAATTCGGGGTGTTACATCGAGTCTTCACATTTCACATGTGAACATTGTAGTTACTTTATATATGTCATTTTCTGTTCATATCTCTGATTCTATTTCAGTCTATTATGATGAGTACAGCTAAATTGATCTGTTTATTGTTTATTCGTATAAATAATACTCGGGTCAGACCGAGTATTACAGTGCCTCTCCTTGTCTATGACATGGGCTAATCTTCCTTTTGGTTAATCGCACTTGTTTTAGTAGTTTTATCTTTCGTGTATTTGAGATTGTGACTCTTATGTGTGCATATTATTTTGTGTTGTACATGTATCCATTATTTTATGATATAGTGGATCTTGCATGACCACTTATAGTATGACCACCACTCTTGTAGTATTATTTATATCTATTTCTGCCTTTGTGATATGAATATCTGTGTCTGACTCTGATTCTATTGTTATGTATTTATATTGCTTTCCGAATTATATATAGCCACTGTGTAGTAGATTTGGACTTGATTTAGATGTATCGGATTTTCTCATGAGATTCAAAAAGTTAGACCATATTATCCGACATATTTAACACTCATTCAAAGCTAATATAAAGATGGCCGCTCCTCAACAGCCTTATTCTTCGGGTTAGTTGACACCATTGCTTGCATTGGCCTTGGCTAACGCGAGTATAGAGGTGGGGCGTTACACTTGGTATCAGAGCTAAGTTCGGAACAATATAAGATATTATGGCGAGGATCATTGTCCTAAGTTTCTTAGGAAATCGTGTTTAGGATTTTATTCGAGTCTTAGGACCCGTCATATCCTATCTTATATCTTGATCCTTTGTTTGACCAATCAATTTTATTTGAATCTAACATTTTTCCTCTTCTCTATTTTGGAGGAGAAGAATGGTTAGGAACATACTTTGTTTCCTTAGTTGTTTTTACTCATTGTTAGTTGATGCTATAATTAAGTTTCATTGCCCATATCTATTACTATCGAGACGTCTTAAGCTTTCTTTGGGTAGTGATTTAGTAATCTTATTAGCATCAATTAGTTACTTGTTGTACACAAGTAAGTCTTGCTTTTTCGGTTGAATAAGGACTTTAATTAAATGTTTTGGTAAAAACAAGGGGGTCGACACTCTTGCGTTTACTTCGGCAGTTAATTTCTATACTTAGACGATTGAAAATATTTTTTGTGTCCTAGTTGGTCACTTAAGTCTTAGCTAAGCAATGATTCTGCACTTCTTGAGTTATCTAGCTCAATTTTATGAAGTGGCAATTTATTGTTTTTACTGACCTCTTAGGAACTTTCCAGTTGGGCTTAGTTCGGAAGTATATCTGCATGTGCATTGCTGATTTGTCCGAGTCCAAACTTGATGGTTCGTCTGACGTGTTCATAGGCTCGTCGACTCACCAATTCCAGCGGTTCGTTTGATGTGTTTATAAGCTCATCAACATCTCGTTATTACGGATTCATCTGATGTGTTTATAGGCTCATCGATGATCCAATCTTTGTTGATCACATGTGTTGTATATCTTTATATACATCGATGTTGATCATTTTTCGTTTGAGCTCGTGTGGTGTATATCTTTATGTACATCGGCGGGAACCTTATGTGTTGTATATCTTTATATACATCGATAAGGAGGGGATCACATGTGTTGTGTATCTTTATAAACATCGATGTTAATCATTTTTCGTTTGATCTCGTGTGTTGTATAACTTTATGTACATCGGCGGGAACCTTATGTGTTGTATATCTTTATATACATCGATAAGGAGGATATCACATGTGTTGTATATCTTTATATACATCGATGTTGATCATTTTTCGTTTGAGCTCGTGTGGTGTATATCTTTATATACATCGGCGGGAACCTTATGTGTTGTATATCTTTATATACATCGGTAAGGAAGGGATCACATGTGTTATATATCTTTATATACATCGATGTTGATCATTTTTCGTTTGAGCTCGTGTGGTGTATATCTTTATGTACATCGGCGGGAACCTTATGTGTTGTGTATCTTTATATACATCGATAAGGAGGAGATCACGTGTGTTTTATGTCTTTATATACATCGATGTGATCATTTTTTGTAAGAATTTGTGTGTTGTACATCTTTATGTACATCAACGAGAACCTTATGTATTCTATGATGGGAGTATGGATGGAAAAAATGCTTGTGGGAGGTGTCAGCAACCTGACCGTTATTGACAGAACTGCTTTTGGGTGGTGCCAGCGAGCTTGTCATTATGGTCAAATTGCTTTTGAGGGGGTGTTAGCGACCTTGCCGAATGCCATTGGTGTCGGACCACCTTGTCGGATGACAAAAAGAATCCATGTGATGATTTATAGTGGATTGTGCAATTTGTTTCTAAATACTTGAGTTAAGTCAGTGGTTATGGGACATTTGGCTAAACTCGCCTATTTACTAACTTAGTGTAAACTTTTGCTTTTCTTGTTGATCGTTTGTGATCATCTTTCTATTTATGGAATGTTTATGCTCTCCCTTATTGTTGTTCGAGCATCTTTCCGTATTTAGATTCTTCTAGATCTTTTTGTGTGATTTCTAAGATTTGAGCGATTCGAGTTTTCATTTGAAAAGTTATCTCGAATCCTCTTTCGAAAAATGATAAGCTATATTTTGCTTATCTATTTTAGCCTCTTGTTTTCGGATTTCGAATTCGTTATTTCTGGACTGTCGTGAATATGGGTTAATAATTATTCCATTTTGTTGTGTTAACCTTATTGAACCAAGTTTTCGAGATCATAACCCGATTGGTATGACCTCATTCTTCTTGGTAACATCCTTGCGAATTTGAAAACCAAAAGTTTTCGAGTTTTATGAAATTCTTCCAATTTCTACCATTTATCATGTTTACATGATTTAGAAGTTGTTCGTGAAATATTAGAGGACGTGCTAATATTTCAAATTTGAGATTTTTGGAATTTATTGGAAATTTAAAAGTTCCAATTATTTGTTTTCGAAATGTTAGAGAACGTGCTAATATTTCCAATTTAGGGTATATAATCCGGATTTTTATTTCATGATTTTATTTCCCCAACGGTATCGCTTATCCTTATTAGTGGGATATATATGACCATCATATACGTCCTATTCAATGTAAGAAAAATTTGTAAGCTAGAATACTTTTAAGAAATTTTATAAAGGAAAAAATTTTCTAGCTAAAACGTGGTATGGAATATTCGACGATTTTGGATAGTCGATATTTCCAACTTTTTAATCTGATTGATTAATTAGTTTGTGTTGAAAACATAAGAGTATAGGTTTATAATTTATAAACTTATTGAACGTTAAACGAATTAATTAAATTTTATTAAAACGAGCTTGCCGCGGAGCGGTAGTTCATAATTTTCGATATGAATTTCAAAAGAGTATATAGGATCCAATACAAGTCGGAATGCTTGGAAACAAGAATTATCCAAACCTATTGGATTATATTTTTCTAATGAAAGAAAAGTTTTGAATTTCATCTTGAAAATTTTGAGATATGTCTAAACCAAATTTTCAGAAAAATCAAGGTAAGGTAGTTTGTGATTAAAATTTAAGTAATTATTGAAATTGAGGGTTTAAAATACATTGAATTTGAATAAGAAGATTCTAATTTCTTAAAAACACTTATGGGGAAAATAAGTTATAGCTCTTATACGTTCGTGACTTTTATTTGAGCATTATACCTGTATAAACATGAGTTATATAGTGATTTATAACTCAAAGTTTAAAAATTTTGTAATAATATTTCATAAGTGAATTTGTTGATTCAATATATTTATACATACCAATACTTGGTTAATGCTGGGTTGTTATCTATATTGAGTTTTTCCTTAAATAATTGCGAGTACGCAATTTCTTTAAGGGGGAAAGTCTGTAACAACCCGCATATTTGACGATAATGTATTTAAATATTTTATTTAAATATAACGTCGTTAATCCTTAATCGAGTGTATGACCAAAAAGTCACATTTCGCATACAGATGAATTTGGACTCGAAACCACTTCCATTGAGTCTGGATCATCGTTTACGACCTTTTTGACTATAAGCTTCGATATGTTTCAAGTTTCAGAAATTTGGGACTTTGGGCTTATGTTAGCTAACCAAGCCCATTAAATCACTTCCCTATAACCCCTCTTAGCCCACCCTCTTCCTCATTCATATTCCTCTTACTCCACAAATTAGAAAATGGAAGAGGGAATTGGAAATTAAAATTCCAAAGCTAAGGTTGGCTCCTAGAGATCAAAAATCAAGGGGAAAATCAAAGAGACGCTTGTGTAAGATCTCTCTACTTCTCCTCTACCTCTCTACCTTCTCAATTTTAGGATTTTGTGCAACCCTAACACATATAAGTTTTCTTGTGTGTGTATTTGTTGTTAAGGGAGAAGAATTGATGAGATATTGGATTCCTTGCATGTGTAGAGGCTTGCTCTTCCTTGTTGGAGCTTGTTCTTGCCATTCATGAGCCAAACGTGAGTTCCTCATGAACTCACATCTATGCCACAAGCCATTGGCTTATAAAAGTGTAATGTAGTGATTCATTTGAGTTTGCATATGCTTGTGAATTGAGTAGGTTAGTGTATGCATTAAGTTAATTGATTAGTTTGACCACTTCCTATTAAATTCTATGTTCGGATTGTGCAAGCTATAGGTGAAGTTGTCATGTGCACACAAGTCCTTATAACTTTCCTTTAGCATTGCCAAACCATCTTGTTTTATCTTGAATCGCATTTGGTTGATTGGTTCGTATGTGAAGTTTCCGGATTATGAAATATGAATTCGATTATATGAATTCGATGTGTAATTCGTTATAGGAGTTGAGTTTGGTGTTATAGGTTGTTTTGGCAAGTATTATATGCCTCATTGGCACTTTGGAATCTTCATAAACCATCGTCACTGATCCGGGCTCATCCGAAAACCGTTTGCACATCATTTTCAAGGCAAACATTTGCCCATGCTTCAGCTTAGACGTATGTCCGGGAGGGGACAGATGTCTGACCAAAAATAGTCAGACGTCTGTCCAAACTCTCGGGAAAACAGTTTTCCTGACAACAGACGTCTGTCCTAGGGGTGACAAATGTCTGTTGGCTAAAAACTGCTGTTGACCAGTGGAGATCACAGTCAACAGTTTAGGCCCATTCAGGCTCTTTCCCAGCCGAGTTTCGGCCCATTTCGACTTCGTTTGTGACTTTTCAGTTTCTCTGGTTCGCAGATTTCTACGTTTCGATTTCATGAACTTTCGATTGATTCGTGGTGAACGAATTTATAATCGATAGTTATGATATTTAATTTATGTTATTAAAACGTGAATTCTTTGTTCAATCGTCATTTCGATCGCTATTCCACGAGATTTGCCACTTTCGAAACTATATAAAAAGGGTTTCTAAACTATTAGTAGATATCAAATCTTTTACTAAATGGTTTTTAATTCTACCTCATTATATGAGGTTATTTTCCAAATTGTTTTACTATCTACTAGTTTATGATTTCATAAACACTAGTTTATGATTTCATAAACTTTTTTCTCGTTCATATGAGAAATCTAATTAAACGCCTTAGTAAAAACAAGGATTATGACCCCTTGTGTTTGCTATGACGGTTAATTCTTGGACTCGTCCGATTGTACACTGTGGCAATGATCATCTCATATTTTAGTGGAATTTACAACTTGTTTGTAAATATTCGAGTAGAGCAAGTGGTTATGGGACATGAGTTTAACTCTTATATTTACTAGCTTGGCGTAGTTACAATATATTTAATCTTCGGATCAACCCGACCTTCGGGTCACTTTGATGATCTTTTGATTATCTTGAGGAACTTCGGTTCCATCTTATCGTAGGAACTTCGGTTCTGGTGGATCTTCTGATCATTCCGACCTTCGGGTCACTTTGATGTTCTTCAGATCATCTAGAGGAACTTCGGTTCATTCGTTTACGTCGATGATCTTCGGATTATCTAAAGGAACTTCAGTTCATTTGTTTACGTCGATGATCTTTGGATTATCTTGAGGAACTTCGGTTCGTTTGTTTATGTCGATGATCTTCAGATCATCTTGAGGAACTTCGATTCATTCCTTTATATTGATGATTTTCGGATCATCTTTGCGGGGTCGCGACCCGTTGTCTTCGGACCATCGTAGGAGCTTCAGCTCAACACTATGGCTTAAGACTTGAGATCGCGTCTCACCTTCGATATTGAGTTGGTTGAGTCTTCGGACTCCCATATTGATTTTGATGAGCCTTCGGGCTCCCGTCTTGACTTAGATCTTTCCCTTCTTTGGGATCTTCGAGATTTCTGATTTATTGATTTCTTCGATCTTATTTTTATTGACATATGTGTTGTCAGTCTCCTATTGATATTAACTTATCAATCTTAGTTTCTTTGTTATTGAGATATCCTTATATAGTGTCGATATTTCTTTGGCATATTTTCTGGACATATCGAGTCTTCACATTTTACATATGAACATTGTAGTTATTTTATATATGTCATTTTATGTTCATATCTCTGATTCTATTTCAGTTTATTATGATGAGTACAGCTAGACTGATCCGTTTATTGTTTATTTTTATAAATAATACTTGGGTCAGACCGAGTATTACAGGTGCCTCTCCTTGTCTGTAGCATGGGCTAATCTTCCTTTTGGTTAATCGCACTTGTTTTAGTAGATTTATCTTTCGTGTATTTGAGATTGTGACTCTTATGTGTACATATTCTTTTGTGTTGTACATGTATCTATTATTTTATGATATAGTGGATCTTGCATGACCACTTATATTATGACCACCACTCTTGTAGTATTATTCATATCTATTTCTGCCTTTGTGATATGAATTACTGTGTCTGACTCTAATTTTATTTTTATGTATTTTATATTGCTTTCCGAATTGTATATAGCCACTGTGTAGTAGATTTGGACTTGATTTAGATGTGTCGGATTTCCTCATGAGATTCAAAAAGTTAGACCATATTATCCGACATATTAACACTCGTTCAAAGCTAATATACAGATGGTCACTCCTCAATAGCCTTATTCTTCGGGTTAGTTGACGCCGTTGCTTGCAATGGCCTTGGCAAACGCGAGTATAGAGGTGAGGCGTTACATCTACAGTGATAGTAAAATAAATGTTATACCTGTCAATTAACTATGTCGTTAGAATCAGTTATATATATGCATGTGATGTTGGATAAATAACAAGTTATACATATGCATGTAATGTTGATACATATGCATGTGATGTTAAGAGAACATATTCTCCGTCACCAAACATGAATATGTTTAGTAAAGATCAATCAATATATTACAAGATACAATGTCAAACACACATCAATATAAGTTCATTCTAGGTCTAAACAAAATCGAAAGCGCTTTATTCCTCATCCAAAAAAGGAGAGAAGTCCTTGCAAATTCGAAAAATCCTCCAAGAACATTCGGAACACTGCTAAAATATAGATAATAAATTTCAAGATGAAAGCTATCCACTTGAGACCATCAGCGATCAGTCTTCCCAATGTGAAGGTTTTGGGTCTTCAACCACCATCTTCAAATACACTTGTTTGCTCCATTACATCATATTATTATTCAGAATGGTTTTCAGACATAAGTTCTTATCCTGGACTTTGAGAATAATAAGCATCATTTTAAAACAATATAGGTGTATAGGATCTTAATCAAGTCTCAACTTGTCTTATACTTTGCAATTCCCATTAATCAGTAGAAACACTTCATTATACATTTGAAAAGGTTTAAGAAGGTTTAGGAGAAGATTATAAAGTTAAAACCTTTTAAAACCAATTATTAAGTAAAAATTTGTTTCAATAGCAATGCTAAAAGCGTTACAAATAAGCCTTTTTAACTAGTTTGATGAAAATTAATTTAAAACTCTATAATTTCTATCAAAAAACATTTATTATGATTTTTCAAAAAAGTTCCATATTTTTCGTAATTTTTATAAAGCCATTTCAGTTGATTTCCAAATTCGGTCATTGTACTTCACTACCGCGATTTTTATTGGAAACAGTTTTGGACATGACTTGAAAATTATACACTTAAATTGGGAAATTTATTTTTCATTTGAAAACTATTAATATTAGAAATCAAACGTTTTTTGTTTTAGGAAAATCTAATTTAAAATGAACCTGTTATAGCAGTTTATGTCACGGTCAAAATTCGCGAACTACCGCAACGGGACAAGCTCTATTCTAACTGTATTTTATATTTATATTAAAAATAATCCGATTTACTTAAAAATAGTTTAGAAATCAATTTAAAACATATATAAGACTATTTCAAAATAATTTTTTAAAATTTCAACTTTAATTTCAAAATACTCATTTTTCGTTAATATTATAATATTATTTAATTATTAAAATATTATTATTTTTCAAAAATTTATGTTTTGAAACCCAAACTTTCCAGAACTCGAATTAAATATTATATAAGATATATGGAACAAACAAATTGAGTTAAAAGGTCTTCTATATAGCTAAACCAAACAACAATTTCAAAATCAAAATAAATTTTAACTGATTAAACTTGAACATGTCGTTTACTATTAAACCTTGTTTAATAAAATTCCAACCTTTACAAAAAAAATCCAAAATCACATTAGCTTTGTTTCTATTAAATTCTAGAAAGAAAATTCCAACTTTTACTTTTCCACTATATTTAAATGGATAAAATATTCATTTATATTACCCGATAAGCATGAGACTTAATCAATACCCAGATATCACCGTATAAGTGGGAGTAGCATGTGTAGTAAGAACTACTATGACTACTAACAACCATTACAACATTAATAACATCCTTTCATTCATCGCATAGCATATATGTCATAGTAAATATGTATAAGCATTTGGTAATTAACGCTTACGCTATGTTTAACAAATAATTAACTATCAATCCACATCCATCAACATAACATACATAATAAACAAACATATGCGTAGAGTTTCTCACTGAGGGTTCCACTCCACAAATCTTTACGGTAGGACTTCCTAGTTAACCAATATTGCTCTGACCGACAGTATTTCTTCGCTAACTCTTTATAAAATAAATTATTCGTGATGGGGGGTTCTCGCTTCGCAGTTTGGTGGCGAACGGGAGACTCTTACCCCTACATGTCCCTTGTGGTGGGGGTTGGTTCGCCAGTGGGCGCGAGACTCGAGAGGGTTGCCGTAAAACAAGTAACTGGGGGACCATGTGAGAGCCACGGTGGGTTTTACCTGCTGCTTGGGGGATGAAGGGATGGTTGCAAAGCCTACTGGAGTTCGTCGGCTATCTTTAACCTAAACTACAGGTGCCCCTATTTTCGACACGGGCAGCTAGTAGTTTTGGTTTTGCAGATTTATATTCACAGGATCCTGGTCTACAGCTGGAACGATATCCGGAAAGCTTTGTATCCGTATATCTCCTTCTAGTTGTGTATTGTATTATTTTCCACTGCTATATATTTAAATATAATTTAAATCTCTGATATTTCTGTGTAATATTCATTTATACTCTGTATATTCTTGTAATCTGATGCATTGTTGTAATATACAATGAAATGTTCTTTTATATGCGTTCTGTTGTGGATTGTTCTCGAACTATCCGACGCTTTCCTTTACGGGGAAGTTGAGGGTTTTTATTGATGTGTGAATGGCGTGGGCCTTCACTAGACCCCAAAATGAAGCGACCCGAAACTTCCCCGGTCTCCGAAGAGATGAGAAAGAACGAATTACTGTGAGGACAAGACAAATCAGAACACAAACAGAAGAACATTTCACTGTTATTACAACAATGCATCAGATTACAAGAATATACAGAGTATAAATGAATATTACACAGAAATATCAGAGATTTAAATTACATTTAAATACATCGCAGCGGAAAATAATATAATACACAACTAGAAGAGATATACGGATACAAAGCTTTCCGGATATCATTCCAGCTGTAAACCAGGATCCTGTGAATATAAATCTGCAAAACCAAAACTACTAGCTGCCCGTGTCGAAAATAAGGGCACCCAGAGTTTAGGTTAAAACAATAAACTCCAGGTCAGTCATGTGACTGGTGTGAGAACTAAAACAGTTATTTAAAACTTTACTTTAAAAGAGAGTAATTCAAGGGACCACGCCGTATAACACGGAACGGGTTTCCTCCCAAGAATACTAGTGCATAGAATAAACAGCGCAATGCTTTTTCCGAAAAATGAAGCTATTATAAGACCCAGGTCCCATCACACAATGCAACGCAAGCCGGAGGATAGGGTTTTACCTTATAACAGCCAAACATGCTTGATACGTTTAAAACAAATCATTTGATACTATAATAAGTGTATAGTGTCAAGAACAATTTCAATCATAAATATAAATCATAGACGGCATGAGTGCCCCATCCCACTATGTCGCCATACTAGGCTCTACAAATAAAGCCGAAATACACGTATTGGAAATTGGATTTCCATCATGGTGGCTCCTGATTCGAAAGATCGATCGCGTAGTACAAATCACCGCGGCTTACGTCTCAGCGAGAGAAAACACCGCTATGCACATCCGCACTTTTGGGACTCAAGTATCACCGCGGCTTACGTCCCAGCAAGAGAAAACACCGCTTACTCTATCCCTCCGAGCACGAAGCTCAATATCGGTCGACCGAATCCACTACACTAAAAATGTATACTGATCAAACCATCAGTTTACCACTATCCCGGGCTGTGAGGCTCGCGGATCAACGCTATACACAAAGCCATGCTATATCAGCTGCACTTTGATCATCAACCACCAAACTTTGCTTTTCAACAAAAGTCTGGATCACTGCATCTCAGTATGCCACACTATCAATCCATATCGTACCACTGATTTCTGCCAATATATAACCTCTGAGCTCATATGTCTCAGAGAAGGGCGTTAAGCAAGAGAGTAAATTCTCCGCCGCCAAACAGATATATATTTAGCAGAGATCAACAAATACAATATAAAGGAATACAATGTCGGACACACAATCCATTTACAAGTTCGTTCTGGGTCTGAACGAAACCGGAGGCACTTTCCTCGCATATCCATCCATCTCCAGGTACGTCTGGACGATTACCAACTGATTCCCTCATCCTGGGTGTACAGCCCAATCAAGATCATCAGTAATCACCCAAACGATGTGAAGACTTCCGGTCTTCAACCACCGTCTTCATCTTCGACATCTCGTCGAATCGGTTATTCAGGATGGGTATAAACCCGGCCTTTCTGAATAACCCACGTATATAATAAACGAATGTTACACAAACACAACAAACGCCTCATTCCAATTCAGAATATTCTTTTATTCACAAAATCACATTTTTAGGGAAAGGTTCCCATTAATTTTATCCAAGATAAATTCTTCTAAATTTATTCTTTAATCCTCCTATGGATATCATTTCAAACTAGTCGGGATTAACGAACCACACCGAAGTAATCATTTATTTTATTTCCCAATCCCAACCTATATATCCCATGGAGAAAACTGGTAATACTCCACATCTAACACCACGGTGTTATCGGTAAAATTAGTTACCATTTCACGTTCAAATCTAATTAAAGATTTAACTATCGCTTTGGAGCAAAACTGGTGATACTCCACTCTCGATCACTTTTCAGATTTTGATAATTAAAATTATCAATTCACATTTTAATCTAATTAAAGATTCATTAAAACTCCACTTAGTTTTAATCCTTTCAGAAATCGATATTATGTCTTTAACTGGGTTAAAGAACCAATGTCATCTAAAACACGACTCACGATAAACCCAAATCACATTTGATATTAAATACAAGGCTCTGAATAGAAAATATACCGGCTTACATTCAATATCAAATTCTGAAACCAACAAATATCGTATTTGAAATAACGATATAAAATATATCTTTCAAATCCCCATAACAATATTTGTATAGTCACGAAATCCAACATCGAAATATCCCGAAGATAATTTCGATTCAACTCCAGTCCAATCCACGTATTGGGAGTATTGATTATCTTTAAAATCACTTTCAAATTCAATTTATTTATTTCAAAAATAAATTGATTTTAATTCTAGTTCAAAACTAGTTCATTTCGATAAAAATCTATTTTTATCTTTACAAATGTGGAGTTTTTCACCCCCGTTCTTTCCAATTCACATATTATGATTTTACACAAATTATAGATATTTTTAATAATTTTATCAAGGCCCGTACAGTCGATTTCCATCTACGGCCATCGAACTGCACTTACAGCGACCTTTTTCGAATTTGATTTGGACATAACTCCAAATCCAACCGTTAGATTTCAAATTTCTAATATTCACTGGAAAGCTCTTTTCGATACGAACCCAACGGTTCCGGTTTTAGGAGAATCCGACGGTCGGATCTCCCGCAATGTCCGTTTGAAATAAATGGTTGAAATTCACGAACTGCCGCGGCGCGTTCTATTCAGGCCATTATATATATAATATATATATATTATATATATTTCGTCGATTTCCTTTTAAAACGAATTTTATAAATAGTTCTACATTCATTTCAAAACAATTTCAACTTCCATTCCAATTCAAATCAAAATTGAATTCTTCTTTATAAATTCGTTTTAAAATTCATTTCTATTCAATTCATTTGAATTCATTTGAATTCGCTTTCAATTCAATTCATTTCGAAATCGTTTTCAATTCAATTCATTTCGAAATCGTTTTCAATTCAATTCATTTCGAAATCGTTTTCAATTCATTTCATTCCGAAATCGTTTTCAATTCATTTCATTTCGAAATCGTTTTCAATTCATTTCATTCCGAAATCGTTTTCAATTCAATTCATTTCGAAATCGTTTTCAATTCAATTCATTCCGAAATCGTTTTCAATTCAATTCATTTCGAAATCGTTTTCAATTCATTTCATTCCGAAATCGTTTTCAATTCAATTCATTTCGAAATCGTTTTCAATTCAATTCATTCCGAAATCGTTTTCAATTCAATTCATTTCGAAATCGAATTATCGAACTACCGCGCCATTTTCAATTCTATTTATAATTATATATAAATATTTATATTCTAACGACGACGTATATAATATATACGTTCTAATTATATTCTAAATAAATTTTTCGTCGATATTATTTAAAATAATTCATTTTAAATATCCAAAATTCGCTAAAATTGCCAAAATAAAAATTTTAAACTGGCCCAGATTTTCCGGGTTATTACAATCTCCCCCACTTAAAACTTTTCGTCCCCGAAAAGGAACAAAGTCGAACGTGGTTTGATTATTCAGCTCTACGCTCGATCTGGCTTCCATTCTCCAACTCTTTAGTTTCTGAGAATTTTCTAAATTTCAAAAATTTGGCTAACACCCTAAATTTTAGAAAAATTTCGCCATAACCTCCCCTGCACCGGGAGCATCGGGGAATTTCAAATAGCTTCCCCGGTCCTTCAGATCTCCAAAAGAAAAAGAAAAAGCCAAGCGGCTAGCCAATAGGCTCACAAAATCATCATCACCCAAACAAAACAGGAAATTATGTAATAAACATGTACCTATTTGTCGGGCAAACAAATTTTATTCTCTGCTCTAGCCTCCTTGCTATGACCTGTTCAATGTAAGTATATGTATATGCAAGCAAAAGCAACCAATTTTTAATATAATTCAATATTTGATACAATTAGGCTAAATGGTTAAAAATTAGCAAACAAATAAACAAACAGCACAAACATCAATCAATTAGTGGATTAACGTTTCAAATTCATAATTTTGATATATATAAAGAAAATCAAGTTTTTGATGCCAATTCACAACAATGTGTTCTAACTATATAGGTTTTGGTTCTCACACCAGCCTAATGGAAATATATAGATATCATACCTTCGTCACTCGAAAATAAATACTGGTAACGCTGCAGCATTATCAGAATCATTCCCGGGCAACTAGAAGGTGATTCTATATCTATCTAATATATTAAAACTTCGAATATACGTTCATGACGCGTATATGCAAAACCTTTATATACTAGATTGTCCATATTCAAAATAAATAAATATTCAAATACGTAAAAAGTGATTTAAATTTCTAAACAAAATTGTTTTCATTTGAAAAATATACTCTTCACACTCGTTCTAGGATACTACTGATCCTATCTCTAACGAGTAATTCTAATTGGATATTACTAATCCAATATCTGATGAATTCTTTCGTATGGTTCTAATGTGTCTTGTTCTCGAGCTCTGTAAACCAAAGCTCTGATACCAAAATGAAGCGACCCGAAACTTCCCCGGTCTCCGAAGAGATGAGAAAGAACGAATTACTGTGAGGACAAGACAAATCAGAACACAAACAGAAGAACATTTCACTGTTATTACAACAATGCATCAGATTACAAGAATATACAGAGTATAAATGAATATTACACAGAAATATCAGAGATTTAAATTACATTTAAATACATCGCAGCGGAAAATAATATAATACACAACTAGAAGAGATATACGGATACAAAGCTTTCCGGATATCATTCCAGCTGTAAACCAGGATCCTGTGAATATAAATCTGCAAAACCAAAACTACTAGCTGCCCGTGTCGAAAATAAGGGCACCCAGAGTTTAGGTTAAAACAATAAACTCCAGGTCAGTCATGTGACTGGTGTGAGAACTAAAACAGTTATTTAAAACTTTACTTTAAAAGAGAGTAATTCAAGGGACCACGCCGTATAACACGGAACGGGTTTCCTCCCAAGAATACTAGTGCATAGAATAAACAACGCAATGCTTTTTCCGAAAAATGAAGCTATTATAAGACCCAGGTCCCATCACACAATGCAACGCAAGCCGGAGGATAGGGTTTTACCTTATAACAGCCAAACATGCTTGATACGTTTAAAACAAATCATTTGATACTATAATAAGTGTATAGTGTCAAGAACAATTTCAATCATAAATATAAATCATAGACGGCATGAGTGCCCCATCCCACTATGTCGCCATACTAGGCTCTACAAATAAAGCCGAAATACACGTATTGGAAATTGGATTTCCATCATGGTGGCTCCTGATTCGAAAGATCGATCGCGTAGTACAAATCACCGCGGCTTACGTCTCAGCGAGAGAAAACACCGCTATGCACATCCGCACTTTTGGGACTCAAGTATCACCGCGGCTTACGTCCCAGCAAGAGAAAACACCGCTTACTCTATCCCTCCGAGCACGAAGCTCAATATCGGTCGACCGAATCCACTACACTAAAAATGTATACTGATCAAACCATCAGTTTACCACTATCCCGGGCTGTGAGGCTCGCGGATCAACGCTATACACAAAGCCATGCTATATCAGCTGCACTTTGATCATCAACCACCAAACTTTGCTTTTCAACAAAAGTCTGGATCACTGCATCTCAGTATGCCACACTATCAATCCATATCGTACCACTGATTTCTGCCAATATATAACCTCTGAGCTCATATGTCTCAGAGAAGGGCGTTAAGCAAGAGAGTAAATTCTCCGCCGCCAAACAGATATATATTTAGCAGAGATCAACAAATACAATATAAAGGAATACAATGTCGGACACACAATCCATTTACAAGTTCGTTCTGGGTCTGAATGAAACCGGAGGCACTTTCCTCGCATATCCATCCATCTCCAGGTACGTCTGGACGATTACCAACTGATTCCCTCATCCTGGGTGTACAGCCCAATCAAGATCATCAGTAATCACCCAAACGATGTGAAGACTTCCGGTCTTCAACCACCGTCTTCATCTTCGACATCTCGTCGAATCGGTTATTCAGGATGGGTATAAACCCGGCCTTTCTGAATAACCCACGTATATAATAAACGAATGTTACACAAACACAACAAACGCCTCATTCCAATTCAGAATATTCTTTTATTCACAAAATCACATTTTTAGGGAAAGGTTCCCATTAATTTTATCCAAGATAAATTCTTCTAAATTTATTCTTTAATCCTCCTATGGATATCATTTCAAACTAGTCGGGATTAACGAACCACACCGAAGTAATCATTTATTTTATTTCCCAATCCCAACCTATATATCCCATGGAGAAAACTGGTAATACTCCACATCTAACACCACGGTGTTATCGGTAAAATTAGTTACCATTTCACGTTCAAATCTAATTAAAGATTTAACTATCGCTTTGGAGCAAAACTGGTGATACTCCACTCTCGATCACTTTTCAGATTTTGATAATTAAAATTATCAATTCACATTTTAATCTAATTAAAGATTCATTAAAACTCCACTTAGTTTTAATCCTTTCAGAAATCGATATTATGTCTTTAACTGGGTTAAAGAACCAATGTCATCTAAAACACGACTCACGATAAACCCAAATCACATTTGATATTAAATACAAGGCTCTGAATAGAAAATATACCGGCTTACATTCAATATCAAATTCTGAAACCAACAAATATCGTATTTGAAATAACGATATAAAATATATCTTTCAAATCCCCATAACAATATTTGTATAGTCACGAAATCCAACATCGAAATATCCCGAAGATAATTTCGATTCAACTCCAGTCCAATCCACGTATTGGGAGTATTGATTATCTTTAAAATCACTTTCAAATTCAATTTATTTATTTCAAAAATAAATTGATTTTAATTCTAGTTCAAAACTAGTTCATTTCGATAAAAATCTATTTTTATCTTTACAAATGTGGAGTTTTTCACCCCCGTTCTTTCCAATTCACATATTATGATTTTACACAAATTATAGATATTTTTAATAATTTTATCAAGGCCCGTACAGTCGATTTCCATCTACGGCCATCGAACTGCACTTACAGCGACCTTTTTCGAATTTGATTTGGACATAACTCCAAATCCAACCGTTAGATTTCAAATTTCTAATATTCATTGGAAAGCTCTTTTCGATACGAACCCAACGGTTCCGGTTTTAGGAGAATCCGACGGTCGGATCTCCCGCAATGTCCGTTTGAAATAAATGGTTGAAATTCACGAACTGCCGCGGCGCGGCGCGTTCTATTCAGGCCATTATATATATAATATATATATATTATATATATTTCGTCGATTTCCTTTTAAAACGAATTTTATAAATAGTTCTACATTCGTTTCAAAACAATTTCAACTTCCATTCCAATTCAAATCAAAATTGAATTCTTCTTTATAAATTCGTTTTAAAATTCATTTCTATTCAATTCATTTGAATTCATTTGAATTCGCTTTCAATTCAATTCATTTCGAAATCGTTTTCAATTCAATTCATTTCGAAATCGTTTTCAATTCAATTCATTTCGAAATCGTTTTCAATTCATTTCATTCCGAAATCGTTTTCAATTCATTTCATTTCGAAATCGTTTTCAATTCATTTCATTCCGAAATCGTTTTCAATTCAATTCATTTCGAAATCGTTTTCAATTCAATTCATTCCGAAATCGTTTTCAATTCAATTCATTTCGAAATCGTTTTCAATTCATTTCATTCCGAAATCGTTTTCAATTCAATTCATTTCGAAATCGTTTTCAATTCAATTCATTCCGAAATCGTTTTCAACTCAATTCATTTCGAAATCGAATTATCGAACTACCGCGCCATTTTCAATTCTATTTATAATTATATATAAATATTTATATTCTAACGACGACGTATATAATATATACGTTCTAATTATATTCTAAATAAATTTTTCGTCGATATTATTTAAAATAATTCATTTTAAATATCCAAAATTCGCTAAAATTGCCAAAATAAAAATTTTAAACTGGCCCAGATTTTCCGGGTTATTACAATCTCCCCCACTTAAAACTTTTCGTCCCCGAAAAGGAACAAAGTCGAACGTGGTTTGATTATTCAGCTCTACGCTCGATCTGGCTTCCATTCTCCAACTCTTTAGTTTCTGAGAATTTTCTAAATTTCAAAAATTTGGCTAACACCCTAAATTTTCGAAAAATTTCGCCATAACCTCCCCTGCACCGGGAGCATCGGGGAATTTCAAATAGCTTCCCCGGTCCTTCAGATCTCCAAAAGAAAAAGAAAAAGCCAAGCGGCTAGCCAATAGGCTCACAAAATCATCATCACCCAAACAAAACAGGAAATTATGTAATAAACATGTACCTATTTGTCGGGCAAACAAATTTTATTCTCTGCTCTAGCCTCCTTGCTATGACCTGTTCAATGTAAGTATATGTATATGCAAGCAAAAGCAACCAATTTTTAATATAATTCAATATTTGATACAATTAGGCTAAATGGTTAAAAATTAGCAAACCAATAAACAAACAACACAAACATCAATCAATTAGTGGATTAACGTTTCAAATTCATAATTTTGATATATATAAAGAAAATCATGTTTTTGATGCCAATTCACAACAATGTGTTCTAACTATATAGGTTTTGGTTCTCACACCAGCCTAATGGAAATATATAGATATCATACCTTCGTCACTCGAAAATAAATACTGGTAACGCTGCAGCATTATCAGAATCATTCCCGGGCAACTAGAAGGTGATTCTATATCTATCTAATATATTAAAACTTCGAATATACGTTCATGACGCGTATATGCAAAACCTTTATACACTAGATTGTCCATATTCAAAATAAATAAATATTCAAATACGTAAAAAGTGATTTAAATTTCTAAACAAAATTGTTTTCATTTGAAAAATATACTCTTCACACTCGTTCTAGGATACTACTGATCCTATCTCTAACGAGTAATTCTAATTGGATATTACTAATCCAATATCTGATGAATTCTTTCGTATGGTTCTAATGTGTCTTGTTCTCGAGCTCTGTAAACCAAAGCTCTGATACCAAAATGAAGCGACCCGAAACTTCCCCGGTCTCCGAAGAGATGAGAAAGAACGAATTACTGTGAGGACAAGACAAATCAGAACACAAACAGAAGAACATTTCACTGTTATTACAACAATGCATCAGATTACAAGAATATACAGAGTATAAATGAATATTACACAGAAATATCAGAGATTTAAATTACATTTAAATACATCGCAGCGGAAAATAATATAATACACAACTAGAAGAGATATACGGATACAAAGCTTTCCGGATATCATTCCAGCTGTAAACCAGGATCCTGTGAATATAAATCTGCAAAACCAAAACTACTAGCTGCCCGTGTCGAAAATAAGGGCACCCAGAGTTTAGGTTAAAACAATAAACTCCAGGTCAGTCATGTGACTGGTGTGAGAACTAAAACAGTTATTTAAAACTTTACTTTAAAAGAGAGTAATTCAAGGGACCACGCCGTATAACACGGAACGGGTTTCCTCCCAAGAATACTAGTGCATAGAATAAACAGCGCAATGCTTTTTCCGAAAAATGAAGCTATTATAAGACCCAGGTCCCATCACACAATGCAACGCAAGCCGGAGGATAGGGTTTTACCTTATAACAGCCAAACATGCTTGATACGTTTAAAACAAATCATTTGATACTATAATAAGTGTATAGTGTCAAGAACAATTTCAATCATAAATATAAATCATAGACGGCATGAGTGCCCCATCCCACTATGTCGCCGTACTAGGCTCTACAAATAAAGCCGAAATACACGTATTGGAAATTGGATTTCCATCATGGTGGCTCCTGATTCGAAAGATCGATCGCGTAGTACAAATTACCGGTGCTTACGTCTCAGCGAGAGAAAACACCGCTATGCACATCCGCACTTTTGGGACTCAAGTATCACCGCGGCTTACGTCCCAGCAAGAGAAAACACCGCTTACTCTATCCCTCCGAGCACGAAGCTCAATATCGGTCGACCGAATCCACTACACTAAAAATGTATACTGATCAAACCACCAGTTTACCACCATCCCGGGCTGTGAGGCTCGCGGATCAACGCTATACACAAAGCCATGCTATATCAGCTGCACTTTGATCATTAACCACCAAACTTTGCTTTTCAACAAAAGTCTGGATCACTGCATCTCAGTATGCCACACTATCAATCCATATCGTACCACTGATTTCTGCCAATATATAACCTCTGAGCTCATATGTCTCAGAGAAGGGCGTTAAGCAAGAGAATAAATTCTCCGCCGCCAAACAGATATATATTTAGCAGAGATCAACAAATACAATATAAAGGAATACAATGTCGGACACACAATCCATTTACAAGTTCGTTCTGGGTCTGAACGAAACCGGAGGCACTTTCCTCGCATATCCATCCATCTCCAGGTACGTCTGGACGATTACCAACTGATTCCCTCATCCTGGGTGTACAGCCCAATCAAGATCATCAGTAATCACCCAAACGATGTGAAGACTTCCAGTCTTCAACCACCGTCTTCATCTTCGACATCTCGTCGAATCGGTTATTCAGGATGGGTATAAACCCGGCCTTTCTGAATAACCCACGTATATAATAAACGAATGTTACACAAACACAACAAACGCCTCATTCCAATTCAGAATATTCTTTTATTCACAAAATCACATTTTTAGGGAAAGGTTCCCATTAATTTTATCCAAGATAAATTCTTCTAAATTTATTCTTTAATCCTCCTATGGATATCATTTCAAACTAGTCGGGATTAACGAACCACACCGAAGTAATCATTTATTTTATTTCCCAATCCCAACCTATATATCCCATGGAGAAAACTGGTAATACTCCACATCTAACACCACGGTGTTATCGGTAAAATTAGTTACCATTTCACATTCAAATCTAATTAAAGATTTAACTATCGCTTTGGAGCAAAACTGGTGATACTCCACTCTCGATCACTTTTCAGATTTTGATAATTAAAATTATCAATTCACATTTTAATCTAATTAAAGATTCATTAAAACTCCACTTAGTTTTAATCCTTTCAGAAATCGATATTATGTCTTTAACTGGGTTAAAGAACCAATGTCATCTAAAACACGACTCACGATAAACCCAAATCACATTTGATATTAAATACAAGGCTCTGAATAGAAAATATACCGGCTTACATTCAATATCAAATTCTGAAACCAACAAATATCGTATTTGAAATAACGATATAAAATATATCTTTCAAATCCCCATAACAATATTTGTATAGTCACGAAATCCAACATCGAAATATCCCGAAGATAATTTCGATTCAACTCCAGTCCAATCCACGTATTGGGAGTATTGATTATCTTTAAAATCACTTTCAAATTCAATTTATTTATTTCAAAAATAAATTGATTTTAATTCTAGTTCAAAACTAGTTCATTTCGATAAAAATCTATTTTTATCTTTACAAATGTGGAGTTTTTCACCCCCGTTCTTTCCAATTCACATATTATGATTTTACACAAATTATAGATATTTTTAATAATTTTATCAAGGCCCGTACAGTCGATTTCCATCTACGGCCATCGAACTGCACTTACAGCGACCTTTTTCGAATTTGATTTGGACATAACTCCAAATCCAACCGTTAGATTTCAAATTTCTAATATTCATTGGAAATCTCTTTTCGATACGAACCCAACGGTTCCGGTTTTAGGAGAATCCGATGGTCGGATCTCCCGCAATGTCCGTTTGAAATAAATGGTTGAAATTCACGAACTGCCGCGGCGCGGCGCGTTCTATTCAGGCCATTATATATAATATATATATATATTATATATATTTCGTCGATTTCCTTTTAAAACGAATTTTATAAATAGTTCTACATTCGTTTCAAAACAATTTCAACTTCCATTCCAATTCAAATCAAAATTGAATTCTTCTTTATAAATTCGTTTTAAAATTCATTTCTATTCAATTCATTTGAATTCATTTGAATTCGCTTTCAATTCAATTCATTTCGAAATCGTTTTCAATTCAATTCATTTCGAAATCGTTTTCAATTCAATTCATTTCGAAATCGTTTTCAATTCATTCCATTCCGAAATCGTTTTCAATTCATTTCATTTCGAAATCGTTTTCAATTCATTTAATTCCGAAATCGTTTTCAATTCAATTCATTTCGAAATCGTTTTCAATTCAATTCATTCCGAAATCGTTTTCAATTCAATTCATTTCGAAATCGTTTTCAATTCATTTCATTCCGAAATCGTTTTCAATTCAATTCATTTCGAAATCGTTTTCAATTCAATTCATTCCGAAATCGTTTTCAATTCAATTCATTTCGAAATCGAATTATCGAACTACCGCGCCATTTTCAATTCTATTTATAATTATATATAAATATTTATATTCTTACGACGACGTATATAATATATACGTTCTAATTATATTCTAAATAAATTTTTCGTCGATATTATTTAAAATAATTCATTTTAAATATCCAAAATTCGCTAAAATTGCCAAATTAAAAATTTTAAACTGGCCCAGATTTTCCGGGTTATTACATATATATTTTTTAAATTATGAGGAGGAGGGAAGCTCGTCCAGGGCAGATCTTGGCTGTGGATTGGAGGTGCAAGGGGGAGCTTGGGCGTGGGCATTGGTGGTCAAGGATGGGTGCTATGGTGGCGCAATGTAAGGGATGGTGAGGCCGAGTTATGGGGTGCTAAGGGCGAAAAAGGGGAGGAGAGGGAGGAGGGTGGTGGCGGGTTTTGGAGTGGAGGATAAGGAGGTTAGGGAAGCTTAAAGGAAGGAGGAAGAGAGGAATAGGGAGGCCGAATTATGTGGGATAAGGAGGAAGAAAAGAGAAGGAGAAGGAGGAGGAAAGGCTTAGGAAGCCATGGACGAGAAAGTGAAGAAGAAGTAGACAAGAGAACGAAGAGTGGAATGAAACGATGTCTCCTTAAGAAGGTAAAGGATAAGGTGACACCTCTTAGGACACATGTCCGAATCCTAATAAAACCACTAAACCATCCATATAACCATGACACTCGTACATGCAATACATGGAAGACATTGTGGATACTAGATAATCGTTCGGGCAACTGCACTTTATTCGGGGGGGTCGACTCTGGGGTCGACACACAAAGGGGGTCGACACACACATGGGGGGGTCGACCCCGGGGTCGACCCGTCCCAGATTCGGGCATATTCATTGATGAATCTGGGCTGTTTTCTTAACCATGTTCATTGCTGACTCAGCGTTATGTGTACGATAAGATCCTGAACACCTATAAATAAGATAGCAGAGCCTAGCCTAAACCTCACATTTTCGGAGAAGCCGCCTAAGCTCTGCCATTCTTCTTCCTCCTCAAATCTCTTCAGAAAAGTAGAATAATTAGTTTAGGAAAATTCTGATTCAAGATCTGGAGGAAAAGAATGAATATTAATAAAGAAGGTGTTCAGAATTTTATTCGATGTAAGGTAAATTCTTGGATCTGGTCAATTTAATTTTATCCTCTTTCTTCTCCTTTTTTTTTAGTTAAGAATTGGGGATTCATGGTTATTTAGGTTCTAAATCCAGTTAAGAGAACAATGGTATGCTTGATCTAGACCAAATTCATGAGTTGGAAAGCTATTACGTGAGTGGATTTAAGTTATACCTTTTTGATAATGGTATATTTATCGTTTGACATTCCCCGTTAATATGCAATGTAAATTTGATAGAATGTAAATATGTTGAAATATTAATATGTTGACATGTTAATATGTTGAAATGTACGCCTGCTGAAATGTATAAACCTTTTAAAATATGTGGAAACGATTAGTGTTGTATACATACGTGTTCTAGTTACATGTTAATCTATGGCATATTATGTACCTGAACCCTTAACTGTAAAAATTAGGATAATTACATGTTAATTTGTTAGAATGGAATAATAACATGATTCGATGATTACATGTTATTTTAAAATAAAGTTAATTACATGTTAGGAAGAACATGCGACATGATAATCAGATAATGGACTTAATATGATATTAAATATGACATGAAAAAAAATAGATTAAAGTGAAATATGAAAGTATGAATATGCCTAAACTTACAGTAAAAAGGAAATTGTAAACTCACTTAGACACGAGGTTAAATTCAACTTGTGGTAGAAGTCTGCCCGGAACCGCCCGGCAAATCCAGCATCCACAAGTTGTTAATATAATGTGAGGGGTCTAGTGCGTAAATATACATGTAACGGTGCTAAGAAACGAGGTTAAGTCCAACTTGTGGTAGAAGTTTGCCCGGAACCGCCCGACAAATCCAGCATCCACAAGTGGTCGACTTAATGTGAGAGGTCTAGTACATAAATATATATATATATATAAAAGGATAGAAATAAATGGCACTAATTGTGATTAATGGAAATGGATGGAAATGAATAGGAAATGAAGGAAAGTTACAACAGTAAAAGAATTGAAATGAACGGGGAATGATAATAACCTATTATAACTAAATACATTAATGAGAATGTTATATAATAGGTGGGCTAAAATAATGTATAAATGCACATACAAGAAAATTTTACATATAAGGAAGTATAGAAAAATATATGTATATGAAAATATATGCGTATATATGTGCAAATATATATATATATACACACACACAAAGGAGAAATTCAAAATAAGGCTGCAATTAAGGAAATATGGTAAGAATTAAATAGCGGGATAACGAATTTTGAAAACGAAATAAAAGTTATGCGTATATATATACGTATAAAATGGGCATTTGAAGTTTTAAGAAGATTATATGTAAATATAATATTTAAAATAAATCAACGAAAGTATAACGGAATACTAATCAAACGTTTAAAATCAAAAACGTCAAAACTGTAAACATTTGCATGAAAATGCTCACGGGACCAAGGGGTCGACTCTGGGATCGACACACAAAGGGGGTCGACACACACATAGGGGGGTCGACCCCGGGGTCGACCCATCCCAGATTCGGGCATATTCATTGATGAATCTGGGCTGTTTTCTTAACCATGTTCATTGCTGACTCAGCGCTGTGTGTACGATAAGATCCTGAACACCTATAAATAAGATAGCAGAGCCTAGCCTAAACCTCACATTTTCTGAGAAGCCGCCTAAGCTCTGCCATTCTTCTTCCTCCTCAAATCTCTTCAGAAAAATAAAATAATTAGTTTAGGAAAATTTTGATTCTAGATCTGGAGGAAAAGAATGAATATTAATAAAGAAGGTGTTCCAAATTTTATTTGAAGTAAGGTAAATTCTTAAATCTGGTCAATTTAAATTTATCCTCTTTCATCTCTCTTTATTTTAGTTAAGAATTGTGGATCCATGGTTATTTAGGTTCTAAATTCAGTTAGGAGAACCATGGAATGCTAGATCTGGACAAGATTCATGAGTTGGAAAGCTATTAGGTGAGTGGATTTAAGTTACACCTTTTTTATAATGGTATATTTATCGTTTGACATTCCCCGTTAATATGCAATGTAAATCTGATAGAATGTTAATATGTTGAAATGTTAATAGATTGAAATGTTAATATGTTGAAATGTACACCTGCTGAAATGTATAAACCTATTAAAATATATGGAAATGATTATTGTTGTATACATACATGTTCCAGTTACGTGTTAATCTATGGCATATTATGTACTTGAACCCTTAACTGTAAAAATTGGGATAATTACATGTTAATTTGTTAGAATGGAATAATTACATGATTTGATGATTACATGTTTATTTTAAAATAAAGTTAATTACATGTTAGGAAGAACATGCGACATGATAATCAGATAATGGACTTAATATGATATTAAATATGACATGAAAAAAATAGATCACAGTGAAATTTGAAAGAATGAATATGCCTAAACTTATAGTAAAAAGAAAATTGTAAACGCACTTAGACACGAGGTTAAATTCAACTTGTGGTAGAAGTCAGCCCAAAACCTCCTGGCAAATCCAGCATCCACAAGTTGTTAATATAATGTGAGGGGTCTAGTGCGTAAATATACATGAAACGGTGCTAAGAAACGAGGTTAAGTCCAACTTGTTGTAGAAGTCTGCTCGGAACCGCCGGTGAATCCAGCATCCACAAGTGGTCGGCTTAATGTGAGAGGTCTAGTACATAAATATATATATATAAGGATAGAAATAAATGACACTAATTGTGATTAATGGAAATGAATAGAAAATGAAGGAAAGTTACAATAGTAAAAGAATTGAAATCAACGGGAAATGACAATAACCTATTATAATTAATTACATTAGTGAGAACGTTATATAATAGGTAGACTTGTCCTAGGGACAAGTGGAAATCATAACTTAGGTTATAATAAACAATAAAGAAAATGGTATTAACTTATGTAATGAGATAAGTTGTACTTAATTGTAAATTAAGTTATCTGAAAAATCAAGAATCTGAAATCCACTGATAAGAATAACATAAGTTATAATAAATGGAAACGAAACTTATTAGTAAACCTTAGTTAAGAGAACTAAGTTAATAAGTAAACAACGACAAGTTGTAGTGACAGTGTAAGATGAAATTATGATTAAATAAGAAAGAACATGGTGAATATATGGGATGGTATAGGTTATATTTAATCATAAATAATAAGTGATTGGTTAAACTGAAAATAGGTGAACTGAGATGAAGTATACTTAATTACATATTAAGTAGAACATGTTATTATAACCATGGAATCAGACAATGAATAATAATAAGGGATTGTAGATTACAGACCTTGGATTACAATATAGAGAATAACATGTTATGGGCTTATTAATGAACCTAAAAGTGTTAAGTTATATAGCCGAAATTTATAAGCAAGAGGGGTCCATTATTTAGAGATATAAGGGGCTCAGAAAAACTAGGTAACTTGAATAAGAAGTTAATATGATTTGAAATAACCAAGTTAAATGGAAACCTAATGAGGTAGAGCAAGCGGATAATTGAATGATTATACATAGGGTCTAATAACACTTTAAAACTGAGGCACTTAGACCAGTCCGTACGTTTGAGGGTGAATAACCTAACAGGGTAGATCATCGTGGTTCCATGAGGAATGGGAGGAGTGCACGTCCATCTGATTATTCTGTTATTCTATTGATATTCTGCTGGCTCCAAAGGACTGGACGGGGAAGTATGCGGCTTCCTAGGATGTGGAGGGTACTCTTGGTAGTCCTATGTGATGTGACAACATTCGACTGTGCTTGCAGAGGTTAGGTCTACGCGTTACTACCCGGTGAGTATACCTTGACTTTCACGATAATGGGCAGTCAGAAGGCTGTAGGGTGACATAGATGATCCGACAATCCACGGTTGACTTGTGAGTAGGCTGGATTACGACCATTTTATCGAGTACTGACATGTCTAACCATTTATTGATACCAAGACGTCGGGTACCTACCATCGACAGTCAGCATGATACGTGATGCGGAATGACGGAGAAGCTAAACCAAAAGACCATAGATCCTTTGCTATTAAGGCTATGGGTGAGGGACATGCCAATTAGGATTTGTTGTCTGTTGTTTTCTCTGGGGCCAAGTCACTAGCTCTCAATTCCGTTCGTCTTTCACTAGTTGAGGGAGGGGTCGGATGGGACCATAGCCACTGAAAATACATACCTTAGCATTTCTGTATACAGATATCTAAAAATCTCCCGACAAAGTTCCGTGTTTCTTGTACAGCCCTGCCACAGAACTCAGTGCACAGTAGAGGATATGTGCGGTTAAGGCATCGAGTACGATTGATGATACATACGTGGGAAAGTCTAGATAGATGCATGTCTGCTCTGGATGGTGTATCGTAGACTTTAGGGCACTACTCTATGACGGAATCTGATTCGATCAAAGATGGCAGTCTGTATGCTTACGTCGCATGGCGATGGATGATCTATGCGGAACGTAGCGTTGTTATATAGAGATCCGTACGTCACTCCAGCGTAGGATGACGGACTCCGTATATTTCTGTAGCGTTACGGCGGAGACCATGTGGGTGTGGTTCCATTGGGTGTACCTTAATATTGAGGGTAGCTACATATATCCTATATTAGGTTAGTCCACTAGGAAGTAGGTGGGTACGACGTGTGTGTAAGCCTTGAGTGTTGTTAACCCAAATAACCTAATAAACTAGAAAATGTAACTGAGCGGTATATGTAGGGTTATAAAAAAAAGTGTAGTTTAAATCTTGTCACCAGAACTTGTGTTTTGACCCCCTCCTCATAACATACTCGCAGGTTAGATTTGTGGTGGAGATATGATAGCTTGGGATACTGGTTAGGCAGTATTATCATCTGGGTAAGGCTATATTTTGATTATATTATATTTTATCCATTCCGCTGTGAGATGTTTTATGAGCCCTGATATATTTTATACCTCAGTATTTTCTGCAGGATACTAGACAAACCAACACGAGTTTCCATAGATTTGAATTTAGAAAAAAATTCCGTCTGTCGGAATTCGGGTTGTTACACTTAGTATCAGAGCTTAGGTTTAGGATTCTTGTATAGATAATGAGTGAACGTATTTGTAACACCCCACATTTTTAATATAATTAAAAATATGTAAAAATATGTATATATGCATAGATAGGTAAACAATGGTGATGTACAATGAGAATTAATTAATACATGGAAGAAAACGAAAAATTTAATTCAATAACAGTGTGTGTGACGGAAGAGACGAGAAAATAAAGATACTTAATTTAAATATCAGGAATTAAGTAAAACAGACATCACCATTGTGTTCGTCTCGAAATTCTGCTTGGGATAGAGTCCAAGTTTGCGTAAATCGGACTCTGTATGAAGGAGTTATGGCCTTTAGAAGATTTAACAAAAATTCAAAACTGTTCGAAATTCGACCCAGGCAGCTGGGCGGGAAATTTCTCGCCAAAACCAGGCAGATCGACCTGGGGGTTGACCTACCCCTAGGGAGGTCGACCTGCGGGTCGACCTATCCCCAGATCTAGGCGATTTCAGTTCCTGTGACGTGTTTTGATGTGCTATACGGGTCGGATGGCTTCTAGGTCGATCTAATGGCTCTAAAACACTCTCTACGCCTATAAAATAGTATCTAGACCTAACCTAATTCATAAACAATTCCTTCTAACACCTCCATGCTGCCAAACTTCAACCAAACATAGCCACCGCCCCAAAACTCTAATTTAAATTGCAAGTTCTACATCAACTTTGGAGTTTAATCAAATCAAGTAGCAAAGTTCGTCATCAACAATTCATGCTCTTCACCAACAATCAAATATGAAGATTAAATCAGCATTCTACATCAACAAATCGTTTATTTCCCCAATCCGGTCAAGATGAGTGGAATTACAATAAACTTGTTGCATAATAGTACTATTATCGTTCATCATTCCCCAGTTGTAAATTCAATTCAAGATTCATGTTATAATAATTGTTCTTTTATTCTCCTTCCCCTTTTTATTTTGGACCTAGGTTATCTCGAACCTAGATGAAATCTTATTATACATACGTGCGACTGAAATATGGGAATATTGGGGCATAATTTATTTTATGCAATCGAGGAATATGATCTGTAATTTGAGGATTGTGGCTTAACAATTATTATTACAAACATTGGGATAATTGGCAAAGTATATATTGAGATTATTTCAATGAAATGAGTGGAAAGTATCTTGAAATTGGTGATTTGGAGTAACTTACGCTAAAAATAAATAAAGTTTGGATTGGGAAGATCTTGAGATTTAATCAATGGATTAGGAAATTTGGGTAAAAAGATTATTTCACGAATGGTTGAATAAGCAAAGTAGAAATGGGTTAAGTAGCACTTGACATATGAATAAACTTAACCAACATATGAGGAATGATAGTAACCTGTTAGGAACACATGTATGGAAAATTGGAATAATAGGTATAGCCTATTAATGGGATTATAAGCATGAACATAAATTGGGGTTTTTGGGTGAAGCTTGAATTTGAGACTTGAAAATTGGATATGCCGTTAAGATCCTAGAAACATAATTAAAAATGGAATATGTTGGACAAACCATGTTTTTATGTAATTATGGAACGCGACACATAACATGAAATTGACAATAGTGGCATAACTTGAACATGAACATGCTTGTGAATTGGTAATTGACATTTGATATCTAAAATGAACATGAACATGCTTGTAAATTTATAATTGACCTATGACACCTAGAATAGACATGAATTGTTAATTGGCTAAACATAAAACATGGCTAACTCAGGTTAGAATGAGTTTGTGGTGTAATCCTGCCCGAAACCAACCGACACATCCAGTGACCGCAAACAATAGGTTCTAATGTGAGAAGTTAGTCATAACGTGCTTGAAACCCAAGGTTAGATTGAGTTGTGGTGTAATCTTGCCCGGAACCAACCAGCACATCCAGTGACCGCAACAATAGGTCTAATGTGAGAGGTTGGGCATTAATAACTAATTAATGCTAATGACACATGCTAGTATGGTAAGGTTAAGTCAACATGAAATACTAGTCAACACTTAACCAATTTGATATGATATATGGGTGGGTTAAGTCAACGTGAACCGCTAGATTACACTTAACCAATTTGACATGATAAATGGGTGGGTTAAGTCAACATGAACTGATAGAGAACACTTAACCAATTTGGCATGGTAGGTGGGTTAAATTGAATACGCGATTGGGGGTTAAGTCAACTTGGACACATGGAAAAACTTAACCAATATAATAGTATCAAAGCAAGGAAAAGTGGGGAATGATAAGATTAAATAATAGATAAACTTATCCTAGGGATAAGAAATGAATATGACTTAAGATGTAATACAAGACTTGAAGGGTAGGACGACTGATACCATGAAAGAAGTTAATCTAAGCTGGAAAGGTAGGGAAAACACCCGTACGCTATCATTTGATAAAGAGAAATTAAGTCATGCTTGAATTCATTGGTAAACCTTAGTTAAAAGGAACTAAGTAACAAACCTTAGTTAAAGAGAACTAAATAACACAAACTAAGTATCAAACCTTGGTTAAGAGAACCAAGTAATAAACCTTAGTTAAGAGAACTATGTAAATAATGAGAAAGAAAACTAAGTAGTAAACCTTAGTTAAGAGGACTAAGTTGTAAACCTTAGTTAAGAAAACGAACGATTAAGAGAACCAAGTAGTAAACCTTAGTTAAGAGGACTAAGTAGTAAACCTTAGTTAAGAAAGCTAATGATTCAGGAAACTAAGTAGTAAACCTTAGTTAAGAGAACTAAGTAGTAAACCATAGTCAAGAAAGCCAAGTAGAACACGAGGAGGAGCGAACATCCATCTGATCATGAAGAAGGCCCAACGGTCTGGGTTACGAAGCATGCGGCTTCGAGGGGACGTGAGGGTACTACTCTTGGTATCCCTCTGTGAGGTTGCAGATGATCCTCCTGGACTCACAGAGGTTAAGGTTTGCGTTAGAAGAACCAAGAGTATGCCTTGGTTGCAATATAAGCAACCTAAATCCTAGGATGGACCAGCATGAGGCTGCGATATCTTGTTTAGCCCTGTGATAGCACGTCGTCGTCTACCTACCATCTTGAGTCAATCGAGTACGTAAAGCGGAAAGGCGGAGAACTCCAACAGACCATATACTTGCTATCTAGTTATGGGTGAGGTTTATCCAATAGGTTTGTGGGGGAATAGGGGGCCTGCGTACAGTTCTCATTCTTGATTTTCTTCGGTGCCTTTATTAGTTGAGGGAGGGGTCTAGTGGGACCATAGCCACATACAGATAGAAACAGACCTTAACATCTACATCGGCAGATAACTTAAAGCTCCCGACCGAGTAATGTGTTTCTTGAATAGCCCTACCATGGGACTCGGGCCGCACATATAGAGGACATGTGCAACTAGACATCGAGAATGATTCACGACACGTACGTGGGGAAAGTCTAGGAACATATATCGCTCTGGGTAGTGTGTCCTAGACTAGAGGGCATCGATCGATATGTAACATAATCCCTAGTTGGACCTAGGTCGCGTAAACCCTGAATCTGAGAAGCGTTCAATAGGTAGCATGAACCCCAGTGGCCCTGGGTAGCGTAAACCCTGGTTGAATCTAGGAAGAGCTCGGTAGTAAACCTTAGATTAGATCTAGATGATGCACGGAATCTAGCAAGATCGAGAGTGGCAGTCCAAACAATTTCGAGAATGGTGGCACTACACTAAAGTAGTATAGATTTACATGATGAAGCCCGTACGACATACGGCAAGGGACTGTATATATATATGGAAAGGATTAGATGAGTTGGGGGTATCTACATATACGTTGTATTAGGTTAACCTACTAGAGGGACATGAGTATAGCCTTGAGAGCTAATATCGTGAATAACCTAATAAGTAAGAAAATATAACTGAACGGTATATGTACGATTATACAGAAGTTTATTCTAAGTCCAGTCACCAGAACTTATGTTCTGACCCCCTCCTCATTACATACTTCCAGGTTAGGTTCATGACAGATATGGTATAGCTTTGGATACTGGTTAGATAGTATGATATATAAGGTAAAGCTATTTTTGAATATATTATATTTTAATTCCTTCCGTTGTGAGATGCTTTACGAATTCCGACATGTTTCTTTATCTCTGTCTTTTTCTGCAGGATACTAGAGCACCCAACTCGGGTCTCGATGGATAGAATTTGAAAAAAATTCGATCTGTCGAAATCCGGGTTGTCACATCTGGTATCAGAGCTTCGGTTTAGTTATCTTAGGGCGATAGTGAGTGAACGTATTTGTATTTTCTAAAATATAAATATATTATATATAAAAACCTAAATCCATAGAGTAGCCCACTAGACATGAAAAGAGTTGGGATATCTAGTTTGTACACTAAAGGAATGAACATAGGAATTTTGAGACCCCTAAGAGGATTGGTTGGAAAGTGTACAACATGACTTGATGCAAGAGAAAGAAAATATCCCATAGGATGGAAACTGAAATGTTAGTATTTCATAGTAGTGGGTTTAGAAGTGTAACCTTAGAAAACTAGAAAAGGTTGAAAAACGAAAAATGGATTAGGAATATATATAGTCAAGAGAATTGAATTCGTGAAAGTGCCTAGGAAAGCCTAGTTGAGTTGAAGACCCGCTTTGAGTCTAACCCAATGATAAACTTTTAAGAACTTGAATTTGTAAAAGGATTTATTTTCCAAGATTTAATCTGAAAAGTATTTTGATAAATGCATGATGGGTTTTAAAGTAAAGTGGGGTATATTGTGTAAAACAATGATTTCTTGTTTTAAAAGAATTCTCTCATGAAAAGTTGCATATTATAGAGCATGTATAGCTCGCTAGTTTTCATATATGAAAGGACTGAAAAGAAGTTTTGAAATCTCTATTCTGTTAACAATAGACTTTGATTATTGTTTTAAAAAGAATTTTTGTTGGGTGAACAAAGTAAGTGGTGAGTGTAAGAATAGAGTAGATGCTTGCACCTTAGTAGCCAATGTTAACATTGTAAATAGGAACAATGTAACCTCGATAGTTGTCCTTGTCTACTTTAGTTTCGCGATTTGAAGAAAATGTTTTGCATTTTATTTTGTGACATGTTTTTTTTATGGTTTGGAAAAAGCAAGTTTTTGAGAAAAGAATAAAAGTTTTAACACTTCTAATTTTTTTGAAAGAAAAATGTAATGAAAAGAAAGGAGGCCAAACCATGTTTTAAAAAGAATGGAGTAGGTAAGGATTAGTGCCTAAAAAAGAACGAGAGAAAGTTAAAAGCTATGAATTAAACAATTGGAACCAACTAGAGATTGGTTGAGTTGAAGTGATTCTCTAAGTATCAATCTGATGTTGATTTCGGTCTTCAGGGTTGATATTTAGGGAGTTACTCTCTTGCCAATTTACATTCAGGGATTAGCTAATATTAAACTTATGAAAAATTCCCGTAGAATGCATAAGCATTGAGAAACCTAGGTTTGTTGCTTGAGAAAAAGAAAAAGGATAGGCTAGTAATACACAGCAAGGACTGGTAGTGACTACTAAGTAGTAAAGGGCAAGTAAGTGGGTAGATCCTGTTGTGTGGACTCGCAATTGTCTGAGATGACAAAGTCCTAAGATTCTTGGCCCATAGTAGTAGCTGTGTAGGATGCTATTTGAGTTGAAGACGAGAAGACTTACTTGAGAAATAATAAACTTAAGTAATTTGATTAAGTCAAATAAGCTAAGAAAGAGAAAAGCCTAGCTAACAAGAAACAATAAATTCAGTAAGTGAACAAATGTGACGGAAAAACAATGGAAATCTTAAGAAAAAGATGAATAAATATGAATTTTTTTGAAGATAAGTGGAAAAAGAGAAGAAATTTTCTTATGTGGTTGTGCTTGGATAGGAAAATAGGAAATCTTCATAGAATAGTCATATAAAAATCCAAGTACGATTAGAAAAGAAAAATGGAGGATGTGAATTTTCCGTTTTATACCTTTTCGTAACATAAGAAATCGAATTTGGAAAATTAGATTTTTCTAAATTTTGAATTTAATGATGGACGGTAGGGTTTTGGATGCGACAATTGGGTGAACTATGCTCTTATTCTATAAGAGTATGGGAAAACTTGGATGAAAAATATTTTGATTTTTCAAGAATATTGCATTCATATAGAACTGCAAGTATATTTAGGATGTGAGCATCATGTTTTGAAAGAGTTTTTAAAATTTGCATACATATAGGTAGATCCAAATTAGGCATACATACTTTACTATGATGTATCTCACTTTGCACATGTGCACAATGTTTGCAACAATCGGATGCACACTTGATGGATGGATATTGCGACGGGTTATCTATTTTACTCTTATCGAATTTCAGGGACGAAATTCTTTAAGGTTGGGAGAATGTAACACCCAGCATTTTTAATATAATTAAAAATATGTATATATGCATAGATAGGTAAATAATGGTGATGTACAATGAGAATTAATTAATACATGGAAGAGAAGGAAAAAATTAATTCAATAACAGTGTATGTGACGGAAGAGATGAGAAAATAAAGATACTTAATTTAAATATCAAGAATTAAGTAAAACGGACATCACCATTGCGTTCGTCTCGGAACTCTGCTTGGAATAGAGTCCAAGTTAGCATAAATCGGACTCCGTATGAAGGAGTTATGGCCTTTAGAAGATTCAAAAAAAATTCAAAATAGTTCGAAATTCGACCTAGGCAGCTGGGCGGGAAATTTCCCGCCAAAACCAGGGAGGTCGACCTAGGGGTCGACCTACCCCTAGGGAGGTCGACCTGGGGGTCGACCTATGTAACAACCCGTCTTTCTGACTGCTCCAAGTCGGTATTTAAACCAACTCAGAACGTTCAAAACGACAACTCATTATTTAGCTTAGCGGGTTTAACAGAACAAACACAGAATCACAGTGTACAATATTTGCAGTGGAATAAAATTTCATAAATTAATATCAGAGTTTACAGAATTCTTGTGCAGCGGAGAAAAATAATAATATAAGATGTACATAAATCTCTTGAAATAATTTTACTATTTTGTCGACCTTAGCGCGTGCATGCGTCTTCACGTTCCTTTCCCGTTTGCGATCTGAAATCCTTAAGCCTGGAACACTTAGGACCTGACCCGAGTGTCCCATGCAAAAACACGAAACACCTGAGTCAGGATTAAACTTATTTCAAGTTAGCAAACTTCGATTTAATCACATAAATATAATTAGTTCGATTCCAACAATTTATTAAATAAATAAATAAAAATGTGAACTATCGAGATACATTCACTCCTACGAATCAATGTACTTGCATGCGTCATATAGTAGTCTAGGTGGAAGTAACAAGTGATGAATGACATGATAATTTTGCATGCATAATAAATTCTATGCATGCCTAAGAAGCATACTAGCAATACTAGGTAACATGCATGTAACCCAAAGATGACATAGCACCCGTCAATATTGAAGTAAGCAAGGTAAGGAAATTGACCAATCATATATAAAGCTTTGTATATATATTTATGCATGCGTGAGAAGAACAAATTGTGACCAAGTTTAGCAAAATATGTTAGCATATGACTTGTAGTAAGGTAAGTAGCCGATAGGTGTTCAAATACAAGTTTTGGTGGGCTTCCAATGTAACTTATCCTAATTACCCATTTACAAAATTTCAAAGCCTACCAGTTCATGTTACCATAAGCAAAATTTCCACACAGCAACCATTCTATGTCATACTAGTTGTATCAGAAAGGACTAAACATCAAGGCTACTTGAATAGGAGGAAAAATAAAATAAACCTACATGATAAAACTGCAAATAGAGAATATTACATGCATTGAAATGGTAACTTAGGAGAGGCTTACAAAAAAATCGATATCACAATCTTCAAATCTACTAGTAGGGTAATTATGATATAAAGTCTAAGGAATCTCATATTAACATCATGGAAAAAGTTTCCAACAAGTAGCAAATCATTTCTTTTTTCAAAATCACCTTAAATGGTAATATGACAGACATAATTGCTATCAAGGTAGCAGGATACTTTTTTTTTTGGGAAAAACATTAAATGTCCCATAAGAACCAACATGCAGTGAAAAACGTAAAGGTATTTACGTTCCAGAACTAAGGAACTGGGTGACATGGTTTCATATTACCAGATTGTTAAAGTGACTACAAGGGTTCCATACACATAATTGGTTCTACATGCATACGGTATGGTTCAGCACGCAATGGGAGAAAAGTGGTGAACTAGGATGACATTGATGCTAGAAGATGGTTATGTATATATACATACGTCTACCGAATTCATAACAAGACAGTCGACAACAACCAAACAACAACGGTGAACAGACACAACCAATTACACTTTGCGAAGAGGCGAAATTTTCTACTTGCAATAAGTTTAAATCGTAAGCTAACTTACCATTAACCGGCGACATAATTTGGGTGACACGACGAGGCAGCGCTGCAGTTGCTTTCCGTCTCGGGTGGGTTCGATTGTGGGTTTAAGGCGGAGTCAGGGTGGTTGCAAGGCCAAAACTGCGGCTTGGAAGCGTTGCTTGTTAGCAGGCTTCGACGGTTGTTGGCCGAGACAAAGCGCGGGTTTTATCGATCAAGGAGGAGGCCGTAGAGAAATAGATCTGAGGAAAGAAGCCATTTTTTCTGATTTAGGGGAAGGGAGTATTTGAGAAAAGAGGGGCTGCTCCGTGTATAAGGAGGCGAGGGAAGCGACGGTGGCGGGCTGATGTGGTAAACAAGGTGAGAGATCGGTAGCTTTCAAGAGCCGTCTTTCTTTCTTTTTTTTCTTTTTAATTATTTTGAAGAGGAGGAAGAAGATAAAAAATTTATATAAGACAATTGCAGGGAAGAAAAAGAATAAGTATGGAAATTGAGAAAGATACATGATTTATATCTCTAATGTGTCCCTTAACATTAGATAAGTTACAAAGTAAATAAATTGGCTGACGAAGCACGAGGTGTCACTCTTATTTCTCATTCAAAATTCAAAAGTAAATCATAAAGATAAAGAGAATAAAAGGAAAGAAATGAATGGAAGATTAATTATTTGATGCTAATTGTTAGATGTGACTTTTCAAATTTCAAAACATATAATATTAAATATCATATGTTAAAAGTTTTATGGTATTATTTTTTTGCTTTTAAATATAAACAACATGATATAACCGATAAGGAAAATACACACACACACACAATCACACACACATATATTTATACGTGGAATTGTTTGTGTTGAATAGAAAGAAGGGAGGAGCGATGTGTGAGCAGATCTGAGGAGAAGAATGGCAAGAGTTAAATAAGAAGGGGAGGGAGAAGTGATCAAAAGGGTAAATAAACCAAAATGATGCAATTTCCTTTTATTTGTTTATTTAAAATGACCGAACCTAGCCAGATTCACAAGAAGGAACAACACAAATTTTGAAGAAACGGTAGACTTTAAATATGTATTTAAACAAGGTCCCACGTTTCCAAATCCTAATGTTTACCGTTTCAATTGCTATATTAAATTCAATTTATTGGTAATGGTCTAATTTATTTAATACAAATGAAATGAACTTTTGTACATTACTACGAAAATTCCTTCATTGCTATATTAAATTACACGTATTCCTAATATCAAATTTTCGTAATTAAATTTGACTACAAAATTTTACATAATATTTCGAGTAACTGCACCATTTAAATTGTACATTATTAAAATTGTTGAAACTTCCATTATTGATGTTTAATTTAAATTTACTTAAATTAAACAAACATATGTATTTTCATGTACGGGATTAAAGTTTGAATTTAAATTCAAACGCCAACCATTTCAATATTATTACGGTTGTTATTCCACGATTGACAACTATATTTCCTTTTATAAATAATACTTCAAAGTTAATAATTCCACAAAATTTAATAATTGTTTCCATTGTAATAAATCATCATTCATCTAATCATAAATTGCTGTTTATTAGAAATAAATTTGAAATCGTTTATTAATAATATCCTAAAATTGATATTCAAACCATTTTAAATTCAAGGATTAAATTCAATTAATTCAATAATTAAACGATCTAAATTTGCGGGATGTTACATTCTCCCTCACTCAGAACTTTTCGTCCTCGAAAAGGAACGTAGTAAAGAACTAGTAATTTAACGATATATAATTCATTTGCTTATCAACCTCAATTGCTTGTTTAAATACAAAATTGTGCTTCCAATTAGTATTGATAACCCGATCACTCTAGTGCAAACTTCAAATTCGACTTCTTGACAAGAAATGGAAAGCAACACCATGCACTAAAAAAATTTGATAATATCTTTCTAACGAATCTGAAAATTTGAAATTTCACTTTATAATTTGAAAGTTATGTCCAGTTTAAAATCTAGAAAAGTCGCTGTATAATTTATATATTTTTTAGTATAAAAAATAGCCCTTAAATATAGCCATTTTACAAACGACCTCTGTTTTCGACGAAACCACTTTTGTTGGAACCGGAATGTCAAATTATTTCTAGGTTTCAATAATTTTCGACGAAACCATTTTACAAACTATAACGACCTGCCTTTTGACTGCTTTAAGTCGGTATTTAAACCAACTCAGAACATTCAAAACGACAGATTGTTATTTAGCTTACCGAGTTTAAACAGAATAAACACTGAATCACAGACACAATATTTGCAGCGGAAGAAATTTTTGTATGAATAATATCAGAGTTGTACAAAATATTTATACAGCGGAAGATTTTACAAGTACAGTACATGAATTTTTAAATAAATAAAAGCTTTACGGTTTTGTCGAGTGCGCGCCGTATGCGTCTTGCGTCTTCATGTGCGTCTCTAGTTTTGCAAGCTAATATCTTTAAAATCTGCAACACTCGTATCTGACCCGAGCGTTCCATGCAAAACATAAAACACTCCAGTCAGGATTAATCATAATTCAAGTAAAATAATTTCAATAAGAACTGAAACATATTAGTTAATCTTTGCAATAATTATGTGTCGTAAGCCAATACACCGTTATAGCATCCGTTCTATTTCAGTTTATCTTTTATCCAGGGTCTGTCATCAATTTGTGTATACACATATAGGCAAATGATGTTCAACAAGCAAGAGGTGTACGCATATCAGTAAAGGAGCACAAAAAGGAAGTCAGCAAGAACAGACATTCAATGTTTCAACCTTTTCACAAGGCTATGTGCCAATTAAATAACAAAGCCAAGAAAGTCAAGAAAATACCATTCAGACTCTTTCCATGCAATTTAATAAGGGGCCACTTGATTATTCTGCGTTTATAAGACCATACACAGCTATAGAAATGGATTGATTTACCTATAAATGCATATACCATTCGGTCCATTCCACTGTTGAACACACACAAATCTTCATATATCTTGCTTTGGTATCCGCGCCTAATTATAACTCGAGAATGAAGCATGGGATTAAGGTGAGTTTCTTAATCTTTTTTTTTTATACAAATGCTACTAATTGTCCCTGGCAACTAAGTAATAAGTGTATGCTCTGAAAGATGACCTGACCTTAATGTTTAAAACATTATAAATGCTTAGAACTACATTACAAACGACTGAGCAAATTTTCAAATGACTTTGGTGACCAGATAAACTTGCATTGCAATGCATACCCACTTGGATTTGTCAACACAAACAAACTCCATTTAACTTACGGTGAAATTTGGGAGAACACCCGCACACAAGGCATTTACACCCACACAGTACACTAATACTTAACATACATGCAAGAAATCAACACACTAAAAACACACACATAGCAAATACAAACGCATGCACTCAAGTCACACAGCACACTCTCCATACATGGCGCGCACACACATATAACAAACATGCATGCACTCACATTGTTTTTTTTCTTTCCATTTCTGAACGTTCATTTAAAATGAAAGAGAATAAAGTGGACCCAAGATTCATAATGTGCAATCCTTACACTTCCATTCCAGTAATGCAAATCATATGCACAAGGGTATGTTAAGTTTCAATGCGAGCCCAAGTAAACAAGGAAAACAAACAGTAGTCCAAAAGAGGGAAAAAAATTGAAGTTAAATTACTTGAGCCCAAATTAATCGTGAGTGCGTATCTAAAAGAATCGAGCAGCTCCTCGAGTTAACGCGGTGCTTGGTTGGGGGCAAATCTCGAGAAGCAGTGCGGCAAATCCCGGAACAACCTAAGGTGGCTCGGCGTTGGAGGTTGCTGGCGAAGCAAATCTGGGAAAATGGATTTCCTGATTTGGAGAAGGTAGCTGATTTGGATAAGGTGGAGCGGTGGATACTCGATTCACGGTGGAAGGGGGCGCGTCCTCTTATTTGCGGCGGTGGAGTGACAAGGAACAGACGATCTATTTTGGAGGCCATTCTTTTTGGATTTCGGGGATTTTAATTTGGCTGGTAGAGAATGTAAAATGAAGAGGGAAAAAATTAAAGGGGTGGTACAAATAAGTGGAAAAGAGGGCTTGAGATCCAAAAAAATCGGTGAAACGGTGGAAAGATGGAGCGACTGATTCAACATTTTCTCTTTAAATTGAATAGTCGGGATGCGAATGGATAGGAGAAGCAGCGGTTATCGGATAGTGAATAGGTCAGTAAAATTTAATAAGAACTGAAGGTTTTGGAATGCAAGGCATCCATTCACAGTCCTTTGGAATCTATGTTCACGTTTGAATACATGTAAAAGAATGGAAAGAAAGAAATTGGCATAAAAATGAATGGCATGCTACAGACATGCATGCTTTGAGTTATGTATCAATTTTTTATTTATTTTTTTAGTATATATAAGATGTGACAAGACTTCAGGTTAGAATAGAACACAAATTTTGAAGAAACGGTAGACTTATAGTAAAAATTGTGCTCTGATACCAAAAATGTGACAACCACGGGATTCGAACCCCCGACCTCTCGAAAAGCAACACCATGCACTAACCACTGTGCTAAAAGATCTTTGTGTTAGCTTTTCGAGAGGGGTGTTACAGACTACCCCCCTTAAAGAGCCCAACATCCTCATTGGCTCATATCACTCACCACCCAGGCGTTGTGCATGTAACCCACATCAGTACCACACCGACTGACATCCGCATCATTACACACACAATTCCGGCTGGGTATAGGCTCTGATACCAAATGTGACAATCATGGGATTCGAACACCCGACCTCTCGAAAAGCAACACCATGCACTAAACACTATGCTAAAAGATCTTTATGTTAGCTTTTCGAGAGGGGTGTTACAACCTATCCCCAAATCTGGGCGATTTCAGTTCCTGTGACGTGTTTTGATGTGCTGTACGGGTCAGATGGCTTCTAGGTCGATCTAATGGCTTCTAGGTCGATCTAATGGCTCTAAAACACTCTCTACACCTATAAAATAGTGCCTAGACCTAACCTAATTCATAAACAATTCCTTCTGACGCCTACATGCTGCCAAACTTCAACCAAGCATAGTCACCACCCCCAAAACTCTAATTTAAATTGCAAGTTCTTCATCAACTTTGGAGTTTAATCAAATCAAGTAGCAAAGTTCTTCATCAACAATTCATGCTCTTCACCAATAATCAAATAAGAAGATTAATTCAGCGTTCTACATCAACAAATCGTTTATTTCCCCAATCCAGTCAAGGTGAGTGGAATTACAATAAACTTGTTGCATAACAGTATTATTATCGTTCATCATTCCCTAGTTGTAAATTCAATTAAAGATTCAGGTTATAATAATTGTTCTTTTATTCTCCTTCCCCTTTTTATTTTGGATCTAGGTTATCTCGAACCTAGACGAAATCTTATTATACATACGTGCGACTGAAATATGGGAATATTGGTGCATAATTTATTTTATGCAATCGAGGAATATGATCTGTAATTTGAGGATTGTGGATTAACAATTATTATTACAAATATTGGGATAATTGGCAAAGTGTATATTGAGATTATTTCAATGAAATGAGTGGAAAAGATCTTGAAATTGGTGATTTGGAGTAACTTACGCTAAAAATAAATAAAGTTTGGATTGGGAAGATCTTGAGATTTAATCAATGGATTAGGAAATTTGGGTAAAAAGATTATTTCGTGAATGGTTGAATAAGAAAAGTAGAAATGGGCTAAGTAGCACTTGACATATGAATAAACTTAACCAACATATGAGGAATGATAGTAACCTGTTAGGAACACATGTATGGAAAATTGGAATAATAGGTATAGCCTATTAATGGGATTATAAGCATGAACATAAATTGGGGTTTTTGGGTGAAGCTTGAATTTGAGACTTGAAAATTGGATATGCCGTTAAGATCCTAGAAACATAATTAAAAATGGAATATGTTGGACAAACCATGTTTTTATGTAATTATGGAACGCGACACATAACATGAAATTGACAATAATGGCATAACTTGAACATGAACATGCTTATGAATAGGTAATTGACATTTGATATCTAAAATGAACATGAACATGCTTGTAAATTTATAACTGGCCTATGACACCTAGAATAGACATGAATTGTTAATTGGCTAAACATAAAACATGGCTAACTCAGGTTAGAATGAGTTTGTGGTGTAATCCTGCCCGGAACCAACCGGCACATCCAGTGACCGCAAACAATAGGTTCTAATGTGAGAAGTTAGTCATAACGTGCTTGAAACCCGAGGTTAGATTGAGTTATGGTGTAATCCTGCCCGGAACCAACCGGCACATCCAGTGACCGCAACAATAGGTCTAATGTGAGAGGTTGGGCATTAATAATTAATTAATGCTAATGACACATGCTAGTATGGTAAGGTTAAGTCAATATGAAATACTAGACAACACTTAACCGATTTGATATGATATATGGGTGGGTTAAGTCAACGCGAACCGCTAGATAACACTTAACCAATTTGACATGATATATTGGTGGGTTAAGTCAACATGAACCGATAGAGAACACTTAACCAAATTGGCATGGTACGTGGGTTAAATTGAATACGCGATTGGGGGTTAAGTCAACTTGGACACATGGGCAAATTTGACCAATATAACAGTATCAAAGCAAGAAAAAATGGGGAATGATAAGATTAAATAACAGATAAACTTATCCTAGGGATAAGAAATGAATATGACTTAAGATGTAATACAAGACTTGAAGGGTGGGACGACTGATACCATGAAAGAAGTTAATCTAAGCTGGAAAGGTGGGGAAAACACCTGTACGCTATCATTTGATAAAGAGAACTTAAGTCATGCTTGAATTCATTGGTAAACCTTAGTTAAAAGGAACTAAGTGACAAACCTTAATTAAAGAGAACTAAGTAACAGAAACTAAGTATCAAACCTTGGTTAAGAGAACCAAGTAATAAACCTCAGTCAAGAGAACTAAGTAAATAATGAGAAAGAAAACTAAGTAGTAAACCTTAGTTAAGAGGACTAAGTTGTAAACCTTAGTTAAGAAAACGAACGATTAAGAGAACCAAGTAGTAAACCTTAGTTAAGACGACTAAGTAGTAAACCTTAGTTAAGAAAGCTAACGATTCAGGAAACTAAGTAGTAAACCTTAGTTAAGAGAACTAAGTAGTAAACCTTAGTCAAGAAAGCCAAGTAGAACACGAGGAGGAGCGAACGTCCATCTGATCATGAAGAAGGCTCCAACGGTCTGGGTTACGAAGCACGCGGCTTCGAGGGGACATGAGGGTACTCTTGGTATCCCTCTGTGAGGTTGCAGATGACCCTCCTGGACTCACAGAGGTTAAGGTCTGCGTTAGAAGAACCAAGAGTATGCCATGGTTGCAATATAAGCAACCTAAATACTAGGATGGACCAGCGTGAGGCGACGATATCTTGTTTAGCCATGTGATAGCATGTCGTCGTCTACCTACCATCTTGAGTCAATCGAGTACGTAAAGCGGAAAGGCGGAGAACTCCAACAGATCATATACTTGCTATCTAGTTATGGGTGATGTTTGGCCAATAGGTTTGTGGGGCATAGGGGGCTGCGTATAGTTCTCATTCTTGATTTTCTTGGGTACCTTTCATTAGTTGAGGGAGGAGTCAAGTGGGACCATAGCCACACAAAGATAAAACAGACATTAGCATTTGCATCGGCAGATAACTTAAAGCTCCCGACCGAGTTCCGTGTTTCTTGAATAGCCCTGCTACGGGACTCGGGCGCACATATAGAGGACATGTGCAACTAGACACCGAGAACGATTCACGACACGTACGTGGGGAAAGTCTAGGAACATATATCGCTCTGGGTAGTGTGTCCTAGACTAGAGGGCATCGATCGATAGTAGCATAATCCCTAGTTGTACCTAGGTCACGTAAACCCTGAATCTGAGAAGCGTTCAATAGGTAGCATGAACCCCAGTGGCCCTGGGTAGCGTAAACCCTGGTTGAATCTAGGAAGCGCTCGGTAGTAAACCTTAGATTAGATCTAGATGATGCACGGAATCTAGCAAGATTGAGAGTGGCAGTCCAAACGATTTCGAGAATGGTGGCACTACACTAAAGTAGTATAGATTTACATGATGAAGCCCGTACGACATACGGCAAGGGACTGTTTCTATATATGGAATGGATTAGATGAGTTGGGGGTATCTACATATGCATTGTATTAGGTTAACCTACTAGAGGGACATGAGTATAGCCTTGAAAGCTAATATCGCGAATAACCTAATAAGTAAGAAAATATAACTGAACGGTATATGTACGATTATACATAAGTTTATTCTAAGTCCAGTCACCAGAACTTATGTTCTAACCTCCCTCCTCATTACATACTTCCAGGTTAGGTTCATGACAGAGATGGTATAGCTTTGGATACTAGTTAGATAGTATGATATATAAGGTAAAGCTATTTTTGAATATATTATATTTTAGTTCCTTCCGCTGTGAGATGTTTTACGAGTTCTGACATGTTTCTTGATCTCTGTCTTTTTCTGCAGGATACCAGAGCACCCAACTCGGGTCTCGATGGATAGAATTTGGAAAAAATTCGGTCTGTCGGAATCTGGGTTGTCACAGTATTGCTATTTCTAAAATCATAAATATTATATATATATATATATATATATATATATACCTAGATCCATAGAGGAACCCACTAAATAAGAAAAACATAATATGGTAAAAGTTGGGATATCTGTTTTGTACACAAAAGGAATGAACATGGAAATCTTAGACCCATAAGTAATTTGGGTGGGAAGTGTACAGTATACTTTGTATGGAAGAAAGGTGAATCCCATATGTTAGTATTTCGGGTTAGTGGGTTTGGCGGTAAAACCTTATAAATTGGAAAAGGTTAAAAAGAGAAAAATGGATTAGGAATATATAGTTAAGAGAATTGACTTTGTGGGAGTGTCCAGGAAAGCCTAGCTAAGATTGGAAACCCACTTTGAGTCTAACCCCATTGTTAACTTTTAAGAACTTGAAATTATAAAAGCTTTTGGAAGATGGTTATGGTGTTTTCATCTTAAAAGTTATAATTTTAAAATATGTAAAGAACGTATTAGAAAAGTACATATTGAGTTTTAAAGTAAAATGGGGTATATTTCAGAAACAATGATTTCTTATGAAAATTTTGTCTAAAATATAATTCTCTCAGTAAAAGATGCATACTATAGAGCATGTATAGCTCGCTAGTTTTCTTGTAATATTGCATGAAAGGATTAAAAAGCAAAACTTAGAAAATGTTGCATTTTGTTGAAAGCTGGAATTTTCAGTAAAGAAAGTTTTGAAATCTCTATTCTTTTGATAATTTGTTTTAACAAGAAATTTTGTTGGGTGGATAAAATAAGAAATTAAGAATAGAGTAGATGTTTGCACCTTGTAGTAAGAAACTGAACTGACCTTATAGGCAAGAACAAGTCATAAACCTGATTGAGAATTAGTTGTCCTTGTCTACTCCGGTTTTTGTGATTTGAAAAAAAAAAGAAAACAAAAACGATTTACATTTTTTTTAGATGACATTTTTTATGGTTTGGCAAAAGTAAGTTTTGATGAGGAAAGATAAATTTTTTACACTTTTAGCTTTTGGAAGAAAGTGAAATGAAAAGGACCAACTGTGTTTTAAAAAGTATGGAGTAGGTAAGGATTAATGCCTTGGGAAGATGGGATAAGTTTGATGCTATGGAGTAAATAGCGAGAATTATCTTGGAATAATGGAAAGTTCCCGTAGAATGCGTAAGCATTGAAAAGCCTAGGGTGTTGCTTAAAAATTTCTGTTAGTACACAACAAGGACTGGTGGTGACTACTAGACAGTAGAGGGCAAGTAAGTGTTTACATCCTGTTTTTTGAATTTTTCTGTCTGAGAGGGACATAGTCCTGAGATTCTTGGCCCTTAGTAGTAGCTGTGTAGAGTGTTTGTTTTCCTGTTTTAGTTGAAGGACTAGAAGGCTTATTTGAAACTAAACTTAGATAAGAGGATTAAGTTAAATAAGCTAAGAAAAGAGTAATGGTACAACTAAAAAGGGAACAAAAAATTCAATAAAGCAACAAACATGACCGTTAAAGAAATGGAAAATTCTGAGAAAAGATGAATAATTCACTACAACAAAACAGATCTATTACAACGTCCATTTTACAACGGGCGTTTGATGCCGGTTGTAATAGACTGCTGTCACAACGGCCATTTTCTGGACCGTTGTAATAGATGCCTGTACAACACCTTTTCTACAACGGGCACATAACATCTGTTGTAATAAATGCTATTACAACGGTCATTTTTAGGCCTGTTGTAATAGATATCTATTTTACAACGGTCACAAAATGTCCGTTGTAATAGATGTCTATTTTACAACGGTCATAAAATGTCCGTTGTAATAGACGCTAATTTTTTACAGTCAATAATTAATAATTATAATACTTCCATAAAATTAATTTTGATTATTTAATAATTAATCATTAATCATATATTACTTATTATTAAGTATGATATTATATTACTAATTACTAATCATTAATAATATTATGTTATTTATTAATATTTAATAATCAATCACTTATAATATTATATTAATCAATTATAAATTATAATAATTAATGATTATTAATAATTAATCTCTGATTATTCATTATTATATATAATCAATATTCCAACAAACTTAATTTTACTTTCCAATTATTAGTAAGTAATATATATCCAGTAATCAATATCAATAATTTATAATTAACAATAAACATTAATAATTTATGATTAACAATATTACTATACTACATGAAAAATAATCATTTTAACTGATGTTAATTTTACAACGATCATACAATGCCCGTTGCAGTAATTATTATTTATTAATATTCGATTATATATTAATTAACGACGACTTTTTTAAAAGTTGTCATTTTTAAAAATAACCTTTTCAAACGTTGTTTTACTTATAGATTTGCATTAAATTTTCTAATTTTATTAGTGTTTATTAAAATATTGTAATGATTAATAATTTATAATCAAAAACAATGATTTGATACTTACTAGTTTAGTAAACTTTAATAAATAGATAGATCTATTTTATTCAATATATTTCATTATTTTAAGAATAATTTTAGTTACATATTCTGCAATATTACAGTGTTGTCTAGCAAGGTTTAACACCTTCGAAAATCCCATCATTAATTTTTTTTCTTGAAATCGTTTAATAGTACAATTTTTTTGGGATGACCTCGAAATTTCTTTAAAAAGCGCGAGAGGTAACGGTAGAATCTGTTAGATTTGAAACAGAACACATGTTTAATTTTTCTATTTGTATATTTCAAATGCATTGATAATAACAAAATAAAAACATCCTATATAATACTATGCCCAGATCACTTATCCGTGCCCGGCCCATTTATCTACTAACGAATCACGATAAACTGATCCCTTCCCAAAAGCTGCTCGTATCGTCGGCTGCTTCAATAAATGCTCTTAGCTTTTTTTTGTACGTGTGGCTCAAGCAAACAAATGAAAGCTAGTATTTACGTTATGTATTGCTTCATAGGATACTACTAGCTGTTGTACAATTCTGAGCTCTGTCTTTTCTGATTATATTATATTTTATCCATTCCGCTGTGAGATGTTTTCTGAGCTCTGATATATTTTATATCTCTGTCTTTTCTGCAGGATACCAGACAAACCAACACGAGTTTCGATAGATTAGAATTTAGAAAAAAAATCGGTCTGTTAGAATTCGGGTTGTTACAACTATACTTGCTTGATAACTATTATTGTATAAGAATTCGGCCAAGTATAAATAATCTTCCCATGATCCACCAAAGTCTAAAATGCAAGCTCGCAACATATCTTCAATAATTGGGTTAACTCTTCCAGTTTGCTCATCCGTCTGAGGATGACAGGCAGTGCTAAGATTTAACTTGGTACCCAAATCTATTTAGAATGCTTCCCATAAATGATTAGTGAAGATTGGATCATGGTCACTTACTATACTACTAGGAATTCCATAAAGATGAACAATTTCCTTCACATAAATTTCAACAAGGTGCAGTTCTAGTGGCTTTAACTGGAATAAAGTGCATGCTTTTGGGTAGTCAGTCAACTAAAATCCAAATACCTTCATTTCCATTCCTGGTTCGTGGCAAGCCATCAATGAAGTCCGTAGATATCTTATCTCATTTCCAATTTGGAACTTCCAATGGTTGAAGCAATCCTGCCACCTTCTGCTGATCGCTTTTAACCTGCTGACATAGTGGACATTTGCTGACATATTCAGACTTCCACCAAAATGTTCGCTTAACATCTTGATACATTTTGTTGATTCCTGGATGAGCACTAAGTTTTGATCTATGGCATTCATCCTTAACTTCCCCCTTAACCTCTTTTATATTTGGAACACAAATTTTTCCGTTTAGTCATAGAATTCCCTGATCATCAACTCTAAAACTACAATCCTCACCTTGTTGAATCTTTTCAAAGATTTCTTGGTTAAATTTATCCTCTCTCTGCTTACTAGTGATCTTACCAATAAGGGTAGGAGTGATTACCAAGTAGGAAATCATAGAATGCTTCTTACTTAATGCATTTACGACAACATTGGCTTTTCCAAGAGTATATATAATATCTAGATCGTAAGATGCTAGAAATTCTAACCAACGTTATTGTCTTAAATTCAAATCCTTCTGAGTAAACAAATATTTGAGAGATTTGTGATCTGTATATAATTCAAACTTTTCACTAGAAGATAATGTCACCAAATCTTCAAAAAAAAAACACTATTGCCAGCAGCTCCAAGTCATGAGTTGGATAATTATTTTCATAGAGTTTTAACTGTCTACCTGCATAAGAAACTACCTTCCCTTCGTGCATTAGAACTGCACCAATTTCTTCTTCACGGGAATCAGTATAAACTTTTATTCCTTTATTCCGATGTATGATCGTTAAAAGTGGAGCAGTAGTTAATCTCATTAATTCTTGGAAAGGTTCCTCGCACTTGGAAGTCCATACAAACTTGGTATTCTTCTTCGTTAGTCTAGTTAAAGGACAACCTATCTTAGAGAAATCTTTAACGAACTTTCTGTAATAGCCAGCCAACCCTAGAAAACTCCGGACTTCTCTAGGGGTTGTAGGTTGCTTCCAATCTTGAATAGCTGAAATCTTATTGGTATCCACATATATTCCATCTTATGGGACAACATAGCCAAGAAACCTGACTTCCTTCTCCCAAAAATGGCATTTGAGAATTTCACCTTTAACTCATTGCTTCTTAATATTTCCAAAGTTGTTTTCAAATGTTGAGTATGCTCTTCTTTAGTTTTAGAATATAGAAGGATGTCATCAATAAAAAATAGTACAATTTTATTCAGCATTTCTATAAATATCTATTCGTTAGATCTACAAAGTAGGTGGGAGCATTGGTCAGCTTGAAAGGCATAACCAACCATTCATAAAAAGTGTCGCGTCCCTTGAAAGTAGTTTAGTGGATGCAATCTTCAGCAATTCTTAAATGATGGAAACCTGTAGCTAAATCCATTTTAGAGAAGACTTTTGCACCACATAATTAATTGAATAAGTCATCAATTCTAGGCAAAGGATACTTATTCTTAATAGTTTGTTTGTTCAAATCTCGATAATCCACACAAGCGTTACTGCTCCATCTAACTTTGGAACAAATACTACTGTAGAACCCTAGTTTGAGTGACTTGGTCGGATAAGTCCCTTCATCAACAATTCTTGAATTTTCTTTCTTAGCTTTTCTTTTTCACTTGGGCACATACTTCTATTAAGGTGAACCATCGGTCTTGCATTTGGAATGAGATTAATTCTAAATTCGATTTCTATGTGCGGAGGAAGGAAATTAACTTTTTCGAATACATCTGGAAATCCTTAACCACGGGAATAGTTTTAAAATTTAATTCAGAAGAATTTAAGACATAATGAAGACTATCCCTTCTTATATCGGGATCTTCGCAAGGTATTTCTATAAAGTCTCTGAACTCCGTTCTTACTAATGTTGTTCTTTTCCAATAATCCAAAATAGCTTCATACTTGTTCATCCAACTAATCCCAAGTAAAACATCAAACCCAAAAAATGTTAGATGTAAAGGTCATGAGGAAATTGATGAAGAGAAAAAGAAATGGAGACTTTATTATAGTATAAACACAAATTCGTGGTTCCTCCTATAGGATTGGTTATGCAAAGTGGTTGTTTACAGAATTTTGATTTGAGTTCTAATTCTTCAACATTCTCCTTTTAAATAAAACTATGAGAGGAACCCGTATCAAATAATACTTTAACTAGACGATCGTGAATAAAAAAAGCTTCCTTCTAATACTCCTTCTCCATTTCCTTCCTTTGAAGTTGAAGGATCATTCTCTATTGTGTATACTTCAATCACTACTATCCCTCCTCTAAAGGACAATGTTCTTCTGACAGTTAGAGCACTTCTTAGTTTTCTAAATCTACTCCTTTAGCCTTGCTGGTTTCTTATAGTTACATGCATAATGTCCTTTCCTCATGCAGTTGAAACAAGTAGTTGTATTTTGATGATTCCCCTGAGTCTTTTTCTTTGGCTTCATCTTACATTCATTCGCATAATGACCCTTCCTCTTGCAAAGGTAGCAAGTAATTTTTGTAGTTTTCTTTTCTTCACTTTGCATTGGTTCTACTTCTGCCAACTTTTTTTTTCTTCTCAAGTTGATTCTTCTCATCCAAATCCTTGATATCGCATATTTCTAACTCTACAAAAGAACCTTTTACATGAGCGATCGTCCTTTGTTGATACTTCTGAACCTCTTGTTTTTCTTCAATGGTGAGTTAATCAGCTCCAGCGCAAAACATGACAACTCATTAAACTTCCTTACATATTCTTCAAAAGGCTTACCTTCCTACTTCGAATTCATCAATTCTTGGCATAATTGAGACATTCCAGCTAAAGGAAAATATTGATCCTTAAAGGCCTTCTTAAACTGCTCCTACTATATCTCTTCTTCGGGCTTCTCCCGAGTAATAATTTCCCACCATATTAAAGCTTCAACCTGAAGCTACCATGATGCCAAAAGCCATTTTTGGTTATCTTCAATATGTAGTCCATTAAATATACTTTTACATGACCGAATCTAGGCTTGTGTTTCAACAATAGATTCAATACCCTTGAACTGCTTTCCACCTAGTCTACTAAAGTTTTTGTTCAGAATCACCAAGTTTGGTTGAGATTGAATTAGGATAGCTAGCTCTACTGTTATAGTGGGATTCAGACCATAAGGAGTGGTATTTTCCCGTCCTATATCTCGTCTCCTTCTTCTGCTCATATTCTACTATTTATATATAATAAGAAAATTGTTTAGGTATTTAGATGAGATATCATAAGGATATGAAAACAGTTATATACATATAAAGAGGGATTTATTTTAAATTTTAATGTCTTAGATTTATTAATGTTTCCTTAGGGCATTACTAACCCTAATTCTAATGAGTTATACCCAATAGCTTTGTATAAAGCAAAGCTTTGATACCACCTTGTAACGACCGGGCTTTTTGACCGCTTTAAGTCAGTAATTAAACTAACTTGAAACATTCTCAAAGATAGACTGTTAGGGGTGGTAACACATCAGAACATAAACAAAATGAACTTTTATTACTTTATAATAATTTACATCATATACATTGATTTATCAGAGTACATATCAAAGTAAAAAAGCAGAACAACTATATCTACAATGGGTCCAAAATGCTCTAGTCCAGCTCCATCTAAAATCTAGTGTTGCTCCAAAATAGCTCCAATCTATAACTGCCTAACTACCAAGATTCCCTTGGAAAATAAAGGTGTAGTGGCCGGAGGGATTTTCAACCTCGAAAATCAACATAAAACACAACGTTGACTATTCAAGTATCGAAACTACCAGGTCATTAATAGAAAGAAGTTAGAGGGTGAGAAAAAGAAAGAAAGAAATTTAGAATAGAAGAAGAAGAAGATAACAGAAAATAATCAGAGTAAACACGAATCTCACAGCGGAACGAATAAAATATAATATATCACATAACTTTGAAATACAAAACTGTATTGTATATACATACCACATCAGAGTATAACTCATATACATCACAACGGAAATAATCTTTAAATAACTAACAGTGAAGCCTCCTGCTTTGAGCTCCTCCAAGTGTATCTGTAAAATCCTGAAACACTTGATTGCCCGTACAAATTTGGGCACCCAAGAGTTTAGGAAAACACAAACAAAATAAACTCTGGGTCAGTCATGGGACTGGTGTGAGTAAACTCCAACCATATTGTTTAACTTTGAAAATCCTTATGGAAGAAAAGGATAATAGTAAGACCAACCCACACATAAACACGGACGGTTTTTACCTTACTATAATCCAAAATATTTTTGATATCAAAATCCAGTGATATTATAATAATGTCTAATCAAGTTAATAACCAAATAGCAGAATGCTTGCATCTCACGCTCTACGTATATAGTATAAAATCAAAAATCGCAGGGCGCTTATTGGAGATTGGATTCCAACGGACAAGGTATGGGATCACCTTCCGATCAGTGTACTCTAGAGGGTATACACTGGGGTTCAACAAGAACATCTTGCAACCCGGCCACACATGACCGCCCACTCATTTAGCTTGAGTGTAGTGAATATATTGTCACCCATGGTTGTTGGCCATCCAACCGTAATCCGAAGATACAGAAACGAAAAGAAGAACAAATATGAATTTTCTCTAGATCGATGACAATACACCCTGCTTGGGTATGACCCAACTAGCCATGCTGCCTGCCCGATTTATGTCATTTCTCGGTTGTGGGATTGAGGCTACGTTTACTTTCAAAACACATGGCCACCATACACTTTGAATGCCACATCGTCAAACCCGTCAAATCACTAGTTGGTCTCCCCAAAAATATTACGGATATAAAATCTAAGAGAAACGAATTCCTCTGCCACCATACGTAATACCTTGACAAGATCGTCTGGTGTGATCTGTTACGGATACTCTGTCAGACATTCGTCCATACAAGTTGTCCTGAGACTGGACAAACAAAAGCACTATTCTGGAACAGAACGACCCTTGCACTGCACTCCCTCTTCAATTATCTTCAGCATAATCTAATTCGCAACGCTTATGCCTATACAGAGTGGTTTTCGGATAATAAATCCAAATGGTCTCTCTGTATTGACAACGATGGTCAAAAATCTTTGATAGCTGGTGATTTAACTATCAAAGGAAAATAAACATCCATCAAACAATCACTGGCCCATTTTATTCAATTTCTTATTAAATTGCCACTTCCCAATTTCCTATTTCCTTATCTTTCCCAATTTTATTTTATAATAACTATTCTATTTTTTTTCTAAATATCGTTTAAAATCAAACCACTTGTTTTAATATAATCAAAATTAGTTATTGAATTTCAGCCCAATCAAGATTAAATTCCTATTATTTAAAAATACTAAATAATAGATTTTCCTTTTAAAAGTCGAATTCTTTTTTAATATGTTTCAGGGTATTTTAAATACCAGTTTATTTCATACCAGTGTAATTCCACATTGCAACAAACAATAATTAACGACAGATTATTTACCACATCATAACGTAAAATATGAAAAACAACAATATAATTGTTGAGGAATCCAGTTGGATCCCTCCAACCTGTTTCCCTGTATCCACAGAAGTTAGTCAACACAAATAATATTAATTCCATGTCAATATGAGATATTAAAATAAACAGGGTCAATATTTAACCAATGTTTAACTGCATCTTTAATTTCAACCAATTTCATACGCAATTCAACCATCACACAGCATTCAACCATTATTTATAAATATTAAAATATAATTATAATATTTTAAAACTGAATAGAGTTAGTGAATTTACTCACCTTGGACGTTAACCGTTAAATACGGTTAACGGTCGGTATACCGTATCAGACGTTATAATTTCCAACGAGCTTCCAATGGTTTCGAACCAGTTCCAATACACTCGGTTGCCTTCATCCCTTCGCGGTTTCAGATCCATGCTCGGTCCATCACAACATTTCTCTTTTATTTTATTTGCTTATATTGTTCTCTCCTTTGTTATGCTTTGAACCATTCTATGCAACCGCCTCCTGTATATATATAAGCCACGCATGGTGCACTGGTACGCCAAACTGCACCAGGTCCCCCTCATGCACAAAATTCGTTTGTCCCTTCTTTTCTTTTCCTTTTTCTCTTTTTATTACATAAAACCTGCTCGTTCGTATACAGCAGCATCCAACACCTCTTCCTACAAATATGCCTAATCACTCCCTTGACAACTATCACCCCTTAACCCTCACCATTCACTCCATACTCTCTCTTCCCTCATAATCAACCACTTTCGCTAGAGGACTTCACACACCAAAGCTGTGCCACTTAAGCCTCACCCGCGAGCTGCTTTCCCCTTCATCAAAGTCCAAACTGAGAATATATATCACCACCATCATCACACACATTCATCACCTTCACCATACCCACACACAGACTCAACTTCAACAATTACCATCTTCTCTTCAAGTTCACAACCATCAGACTTCCCCTGTCTGCACAACAAACAAGATTTCCTTAACAAAACTTTTACTTCTTAACCCATGGGCATGAGCAGTATCCCCTATTAAATTTCCATACCACAAAATGCCTCTGTCATCAGTAACTCCATAAAACTTCTTCACTACTTCCAACTGCACCTCTTTGAACAATACAAACTCCATCTATTTTCGAAACTCCAAACCTCCCAAACCCCATACTCAAGATAGTGAACTCGCACTCTTCTTCTCCGTTGCGAGTTTCCAGTGTTCTCATATCTACACATGCCGGTTTTCCACTTCTCAAGCACCTCCATGCGTTTGGTTTTAGCATCATTTACTTGTTTAATTTGCTGTCTGCACTACTTTCAATTTCAACCCACGCCAACAGTGTATCTTGTGAGTCGTCCTCCCTTTCACGTCAACTCTCCTTCTCCAGTTACCAAGCATCACATATTGTTTCACTTATGTGGCAAGCCAACTTCCCGTTCACAGTTGCTACGAGTTGAATGAGTCTGATGAAGGTGGGAGCCACGCTGGACAAGGCAGAATGAAGCTGAAGGCATACGAAGGAGAAGTGCATGCAGGAAAAGTTTGAAATAGATAATGGAAATAGGGTTTATGATTATAGATGGTTCATACTATTTTCTTTTGATTTCCTGAAGGGATCGATTTCCTTATTTAAATGCCATGGAAAACTCTGGTTTTAGCTACTGATGTTGTGAGAACAAAAATGGGAAGCCATTTCGTAAAAATAGAAGAGAATGGGCTGTCTCGTGTATATTATATATCTTGGAGGATAAGATACACGTCACGTCTAATTTATAGGGTAAGCAATGCCATGGTCCTAGCTAACTGGTTTCAAACTTGGTCCGAAAAATATGGCTTCATTTGGTGAAAGCATGGGCTTCATTTACTGAAGGCCTGGCACGCATTAAATAGAATGGACGGTCGACTTTTTATCATGCGTGAAAAAGAGGGCGTTGTCTGCCATATTAATTTCTATCTAGCTAGTGCAAATACGGTAACGCTAACACATAATATGTTAGTACAAGTTCCACAGTTTTAACCGACTAGTTGTATTTATCAGGTTAGTTCATATACGTGGGTATTAGACCGGTGCCGAGTGCTTCAATATATACTGTACTTTAGCTCAAATCAAGGCAAAATGAGCATATGTCTTGTTTTTAATAGGCTTTAGGTTCATAAATTTGTATAACCCATTGTACAAAATTATGCTCATGTACCCATTACTACGGACAAAAATAAAAATGTCGTTGAGACGAGCAATGTGCCACGATCCCAAAAATATATTAATATAGAAAAGTTAACTTATTTTGTGAAAGCCCGAAATGTTGATATAGAGTGTAAAAGACTCCAAATAAAAAGTTGTCTATTTTTCAAAATAAAAATTACATAAAAATCCTAAAAATTAAATTATAACTACGTCTCAAAGATCTTGTCCAGATTCAAAACCAGTATTTAATTATATTAAATAAACCGTTATGATCCATAAACGATTCCATAACGATTATTTGAAAATTTGATTTGGATATAACTCAAAATCTATAACGCGAAATCTCCATTTTTCACTTACGTTAGAAAGATGGAGTTCAATAGCTTCAAATGTTTCTTGTTTCGAAGAAATCCGACTAATAACGGATCCTGTATACTCAACTGAAGTTCAAAACGTAATATTACGAACTACCGTGACGTTATGGGCTCGATTATAATTTATATTATAATTAATACGTTCAACTATCGTTTAAATAATATATTCGTTATTATAACTCGAATATAAACTAAAATAAATATCGTATATCATCCAAATTACACAATACTGCATTTTAACCATTTCCGAACATTTCGGAAATTAAATTTATTATATATTAATTTAATTATTCGAATATTTGAATTCAATCCATTCTGAATTATCAAACTAATATATATAAAATAATTTAATAAATTATTAAATCGCTAAAATTCCGGGACGCTACAAAAGGCACCCAGAGTTTAAAGGGAAAAACAATGAACTTCGAGTCAGTCATGGGACTGGTGTGAGAAACTTAAAAATAGTTATATTTTCAAAGTGAGGTAACTCATAAGACCACACTGCATCAATACGGAATGGATTTTTACCTTATGAATAACGGTGCAGAAAATTCTCAATGCTTTTTAGAAAATGAAGCTATCATAAGGCCTGTCCTACATAAAACAATGCAAGCGCACACCTATGGGCGAGTTTTATCCTTATGATAACCAAAAATGCATAATACACAAAAATCATTTGATATTATTATTAGTGCATAGTGTGGGAAATCTCTTCGCAAATAAATATATCAATCTTTGCCAACATAATACCCCATCCTATTATGTTGACATATAGTATACAACTAAAATCGTGTGGCAATGGTGCATTGGATAAAAACAATGACTAAGGAAAATGATCTTCCTTATCTGAAAGGACCACCTCTAGAGAGATGTACCCATGAGAAAACAACTCATGCTTTCTCGGCTACACAAGGTCGAACTAGCTTTATATGCTGACTTTTCTAGATGGTAGCACACATATAACAATCTCTGGTCATAACCAACCTTTAACTGAGCGCTCATTTCCATCATCCACATAAAGTAGATTTACACGTAAGTAAATATTTGGGCTCCATACCATGGTATGACTTTTTATCTAGAAGGGAATGGCTGTACCCTAATGGGAATGACCCACATAGTCTTGCTACCATAATCCTGTTTTAGGCAATTACCCGGGTGTGAGGCTTTACGAAGTCTCGTTACACAGCCACATTTTACCCTAAAGTCATGCTTTGATCATCTCTAGCTCAATCACTTAGTATGACACACTATCATTTCATAATATATAATTGATAATCAATAACCATATATATTTGAGCTTGTACGTCTCAAAGAAGGGTATTAAGCTAAGAGAACATATGCGCCGCCACCAAACAGTTATATATTAAGTAAAGATCAATTAATATATTACAAGATATAATGTCAGACACACATCCATATAACTTTGTTCTGGGTCTGAACGAAACCAAAGGTGCTTTATTCCTTGTCCAATAAAGGGGAGAAGCACTTGTAAATCTAAAATCCACCAAGTACGTTCGAACCAGTGCTATAATATAGATAATAAACCTTAAGAGTATTTATCCACTTGAGACCACCAGCGAGCAGTCCTCCTCATGTGAAGGTTTCTGGTTGAACACCATCTTCGAATACTCTTGTTTTCCCCATTACATCTTATTATTATTCGGAATGATTTTCAAACATAAGTTCTGATCATGGACTTTCCGAATGATACGCGTCATTTTAAAACGGTATGGGTATACGGGATCTTAATCAAGTCTCAACCTATCTTAGACTTTGAAATTCCTATTCATCATTAGAAACACTTTATTATACATTTGAAATGTTTAACAAGGTTTGGGAGAAGATTATAAAAGTTAAAACCTTTTAAAACCAATTATTAAGTGAAAAGTGTTTCAAAAGCGTTACACATAGGCTTATTTAACTAGCTTTATAAAAATAACTTTAAAACTCCATAATTTATATCCAAATTACTTTGAAAATATTTATTACGATTTATCAAATAAACATATTTTTGTAATTTTTATATAGCCATTTCAGTTGATTTCCAAATTCGGTCATTATACTGCATTACCGCAATTTTTATTGAAAACGGTTTTGGATATAACTTGAAAGTTATACAATGAAATTGGAAATTTCTTTTTCATTTTAAAATTATTATTATTAGAAAGAAAACATTTTTTTCTAGGAAAATCCGATTTAAAATAAACCTTTTATAGCAGTTTAACGTCTACGGTCGAAATTCGCGAACTACTACAGCCGTCGACAAGCTCTATTCTAATTGTATTTTATGTTTGTATTAAAATAATCCGATTTACTTCTAATAGTTTAGTAACCCATTTAAAACATATATAAGACTATTTCAAAACAATAATGTAAAATTTCAACTTTAATTTTAAATATTCATTTTTAATTAATATTATAATATTATTTATTTATTAAAATATTATTATTTTGCAAAAAAATTATCTTTTGGAACCCAAACTTTCCAGAACTCAAATAAATATTATATAAGTTATATAGAATAATCGTTTTGAGTTAAAATGTCTTCTATATAGCTAAACCAAACTTCAATTTAAAAATCAAATTAAATTTTAACTGATTAAACTTGAACATGTCGTTTACTATCAAAACCTTGTTTAATAAAATTCCAACCTTTATAAAAGTTTTTCAAAATCACTTTAATTTTTTTCTATCAAACTCCAGGTAGAAAGTTCTATCTTTTATTTTCCTGCTATTTATAATTGAATAAAATATTCATTTATATTACCCGATAAGCATAAGACTTGACTAATACCCAGATATCACCATATAAATGGGTGTAAAATGTGTAGTATCAACTAGTATCACTACTAACAATGAACAACATTCATAGCATCCATTCATCCATCACATAACATAAATATCATGGTATATATATAAGCGTTTGGTAATTAACGCTTACACTATGTTTAACAGCTAATTAGCTGCCACATCCATCAACATAACATGCATAATAAACAAGCATAAGCGTAGAGTTTCTCACCGAGGGTTGCACTCCACCAATATTTACGTTAGGACTTCCTAGATAACCAATATTGCTCTGGATCGACAATATTTCTTTAACGACTCTTTATAAAATAAATTATTATTATTATTAATTTTATATTAGGAGGAGGGGGGAGGCTCAGCTAGGGTAGATCTTCACTGTGGATTAAAGGTACAAGGGGGAGCTTGAGAAGGGGGATTGGTGGTCGAGGAGGGGTGCTATAGTGGCACAAGGAAGAAGGGATGATGGGGTCGAGTTTTGGGGTGCTAGTAGCAAAAATGGGGAAGAGAGGGAGGAGGTTGGTGGCGGATTTTTGAGTGGAGGAGGAGGATTTTTGGGAGGCACAAAGGGAGGAGGAAGAGGGGACTAGGAAGGCCGAATTATGTAGGTAGGAGGAGGAAGTGAAAGAGAAGGAAAATGAGGAAGAAAAGCTTAGGAAGTCGGGGATGAGAAGGTGAAGAAGAAGTAGAAAAGAGGACGAAGAGTGAAATGAAATGAAATGGGGAGGGAGGCCTCCTTTTATAGGGAAAGAGGGTAAAAGATAAGGTGACACCTCTTAGGACACATGTCCTAATCCAAATAAAACCACTAAACTACCCATTAAAACCGTAGGTGTATGCACACGGTTTTAGTTGAAATACTTTTGTAACACTTAAGGTTGTTGCAAAATTGTTACGCTTACTTATGTTGCTAAACATCAATGTATAGGTTATCATTTCTATCAAAAGTCGGTATATTTTGTCAACAAAATTTACAGTTATATTTTATAATTCTAAACAACTATTTTATTATAAATTTAACTAAATTAACTATTTAACTAGTCTAAATTTCCAGATCGTTACAGGAAACTAAATTATAACATTTTATAATTCATGGGCGAGTGAGATAGTTCTGAGATGTTATTCGGAAAAAAAATTGAAATACAATTTAGTTCAGAAAAAATCCAATTGAACTGACAACTAAACTGCAATTATCAATAAAAACAACTAACGGAAAACAAGCAAAACTATTATTGAAATCAATACAGATTCGAATCTAACCGAATCTATATTAAATTCGATATTAACTAATAAAACAAAATATTGAAATTAAAAATTGCAGAATAGAAATAAAAATTAGGATTACCACTGAATCTAATCTGATGGTCGATCACTAATAAGAAAAGAAATAGCAATCGCAATTTGTGCTCTATCAAATCTAACTGAATTGATAGCACAAATTGCCATGAATATAAAAAAAATGCAGAACAAAAGAAAAGCAAAGCTTTTATTAAGGAGAAGAAGAAAAGTATGAATAATGTTTACAATGGCTACATGAGTATTTATAATGGTTGTAGTATCATATCTACAAGAATATTGGGCCTAGAAAAAAATTTGTAAAATATTTCTTTTAGAAGGATAAAGGAATATTCTCCTCATGATTCTAAACTGAAGATTTTTAATCAAATGTTTCTTTTTGAAACATGGAACTGTCAGTGGTGAAGATCAGCATATGATATAAAGGAATCTGATTTGAAATCAATGATTGGCTTCTGATTTGGTAACAAATTCCTATTGAATCTTCTTCTCTATAGCAAGTAAATATGAATGATTTCCTTTGATTTCCTTGAGAAGAATATGACCAACTCCTAAAATCTTTATTAGTGTATATTATATGTATACATACATACATATGAATATACATATATAATATACCACTAGTCCATATAAGTAAGGGAGGCATTGTGTATATATTGATGTTCCTTTCTTCATCAAAAAGTATGGCCTGATAGGGACCGAACTTAGGACATTCTGTCCAAATTTCCAGGGCTTTACCAGTGAGCTACAACATCTTTTAGTATTGAGATATTGTTGATATGGGAAAGTAGCTTTTTCTTTGCAATTGGTCTTTAATTAATACAAAGGAAACATTTATTAAACAACCTGTAAAAGCATATAAAAATACCCAAAGTAATATTTATTTATATACAATATAGATTTGATATGAGCATAAAGATAAACACTTTTACATGTTAATCAAATACCTCCACACTTATCTTTTACTCGTACTCGAGTAAAACAAAAATTAAAAGATAAACTAGATAGGTCACACTTTCATGAAAAGCATGATTGCATTGAGTGGATGCAACAATCTGTTAAACCTCTAGGTGTCCCTAGTAGGACCAGTGGTGTCTCGTAAGGGCTTTTAGTGGATACTACCCACAAAATCCGAATATGGTATGATATGGTTCTAATGCAACTACATGAATGCAATGGAAAAACGCAAATTAAAACATAAATGAAAACACGACTTGTTTAAAAAAAGTTGCAATATAGCATTATATAATTCAAAGTCAATCCATAGAAAACTTTAGATCCTCAACTCTTCGCAAATTTTCAACATAATTCCAATTTTCATACGTTAAATTATAGTTTGATCAGTTGTTCGGTTGATAACATGGTGCAGTCATGAAATAAATTATTTGTTTGCGTGTCAGAGTTTGCAAAGTGGTATTCTTATTTTCTTGTGTATGACTAGTCAAATCAATAAAGTCAAGAAGTGCATGGGCATCAATTGCTTATTATCTCTCTATAAGATTAAAATTTATAACTACTTACACACACCTGACTAAGAAGACCAAGATATACCACCCATGCACTGCCTCACGGGCTTGCATGAGAGTTAGGACAGAGCTTGGTGGATTATGCAGACCGACGCCGACAATATCAACAAGATGTTGGTAATCCTTAGGTGTCCAACTCATAAAATGACACCAGTGTATACCATCCATGCACTGCCTCGTGGGCTTACGTGAAAGTTAGGAAAGAGCTTGGCGGGTTTGCACTTCAACGCTAGATTTATTAACAATGTTGGATATCGTTGTTTGCTATTATTATTGAACATAAAAAGAAGGGAGAGTTATGGAAATTCAGCTTAGCACAACTTATTTTTAAAAACTCGAAAATCCAGTAAATTTATTTTAAGTTCTCCACTCATTAAAAAAAGACTACAATTTAGAATGGATTTAATGGCCATTATCTAAGAATCTCCCTATATATTGGTTACACTATTATCACTCATAATTCAACTTTTCATTATAATTCTTATTCAATCTTACTCGAGATTTTTTTTTACCAACAACTGACCTAAAATTGTTAACTTACTTTGCTTTACCAATCTAAAATGAGTCGTATTTCAAAAAAAAGGTATGTTACTATGACCTAAAATGCATGATGGTCCTATCTAAATGCATGAAAATGAAAAGAGAAATACTAATGAAAAATAAAAGAATGCAATGAAGACTCCCTCCCCCCTCCCCCTCCTCCCCCCTCCCCCCCCACTTGGTACAAAAGTGTCCACACTGTAAACACGTATCGTAAATGTGAAAGATAATACCGTAAGACGGACTAGATGCAAAATGACTTGTAGAATGAAATGCAATTTAACAACTATATGTGTAATCAAATCATATACAAAATGAGATCTACGAAGATGATGAATGTTTTGCGAAGAACGAAATTACCTTTTCCCCTCATATTTACCTCTATCAAAAATGATGCACAATGATTTCTTATCATATTTGTGAGGTACAATAGGCATGTCGGTGAATTCTGAAATCAAAATCCTTCCTATGAAAATTTTGTCAAGCCAAGTGTTTATCCCATTTAGATGAATATTATCATAATCCCATAAACTTGAGCTTTTAACCACAATTTCTTTTGATGCTAAGGACTTAAGATTATCTTTGAGACATTCCCTAGGTTGATTCTCGCCATTTAAGAATTTAAGCTAATCCTGAAAAAGTTATTCAAAAGATATAGTGGCTATGTCTATTGAAGTATGAAAATATTTCTGAAAGGATAAATCTGATTTTTCATCTACAACTGGTTCTATCATGCCAAATTCTCCTATTTTAGAATCTGATTTTTAAAATAAAAGATATTTAATTCGATGGTTAGGCACCTAAAATATAGTCGAAGTTGGTCGCTCGTATAATTTTTGATAGCATTTGAGGTGCATAAGAAAGGATGACTCAAAATCATAGGAATTTGACTATTTGGATTTGAAACTGGCTTTGCTTCTAGCACTCTGAAACCCATGGGGAAATAGAACTATTCTATTTGAATTAAAACATCTTTAATTATACCCAGTTTCTTTTTAAAACATCGATCGACCAGTTGAATTGTGATGTTTGTTGGTTTCAATTCCCCTAGTCCTAGTTGACAGTACACAGCGTAGGAATGAAGATTGACACTTGCACCAAGATCAAGTGGGGCATGACTAATATAGGTATTACCTATTTTGCAACTGATCATAGGGAAACCGGGGTCCTTATACTTGATTGGTGAAGGATTTGAGAAAACTGAGCTAGTGTTTTCAGTTAAGAAGGCGGTTTTAGGAACATTAGTGGCTCGTTTTTGGGTGCATAGCATTTTGAGACACTTGGCATATTAAGGGATTTGTTTGATGGTGTCTAAGAGTAGAATATTGAAACGAACTTGTTCGATGATTTCAAGTTTTTTTTTGAAATTTTCATCCTTCTTCTTAATGTTAAATCTATGAGGATAACGAACAACTGGTTTATAGACTCTTTAGAATTTTGATCATTCAAAGAAGAAGGTTTCGATGTGGAAAGTGAAGAAGGTACATGTATAGAATATGAGATGTTGGGATTGCCAACATTAGAGGAATAGATATTATTACGGTTGCCTACATTAGAAGAAGAGATATTGGGTTTGCCAACATTCGAAGAAGTCGTTTCAGAAGGATTGACATTAATAGCCAATGAACGAATGTCAAGCTTTTGAATTGGAGTCAAAATCAAAGGATTGTTCGGATTTCTGACATTGTTGAAATAGTTTGTCCGAACCTAAGGGTGGTAATAGCATTGACCAAATTATAGTTCTTGGCCTCACAATAATTCGCTTTGTGATGACCCGTATTTTTGGTCAATTCAAAATTTGAAATTTAATCAATTTTAAAATGAAAAATGCTGATTTTGTACTCGATAAAATTTGAAAATAAATTTCAAACTTGGTTTTACATTTTACTTGACTTAAAACAGGATTAGTAAACTTTTTAAATCAATTTGAAAGTGAGATTTTGAAAATCGATATTTTAATGCTATTTTGATGACCTAATAAAGGACCATTTTTGTGACAGTCTCGAAATCTGACAAAACCACTTTTATAAGATCCGAAATGTCAAAATATGGTAGGATTTAAAATTTTAAGTCAAACAGAGTTAATATGTAAGCAAACGACAGTTAAAGCTAGAAATGAGGCGATTTTTCAAATGGTCTCCGAATTCGACGAGACTAGGTTCGTTGGAATCGTAGTTCCGTAATGTTGCGAGATTCCAATTTTCGTAATTTTTGGACTTCGCATGTAGTCGCACGACCAAAACGAAGCATATAATGTATAATTAATTTAGGGATTAATTAAACCATTTTCCCTAAATACCTATAACCAATTAAAATTAGAAAACACGTTGTCATATTGGACGAGTGTCATGAGCTTCCTAAACATGTCATTCCAATGTACTTCGTCCATTTTTTTCCTTTTAATTTCAATTTTCATTTCTAAGTTTCCTCTTCCTAAACCTTAAGCACCATTTCCACTTCCTTCTCCTCCCCTTTCCACCCTCCAAGCCCCACCAACGTGCGCCACCTCCCCACCACCTCGTACATCCCTCCATCCAAACATGGACCCCTCCTCCAAGCCAAAACCCCTTTCCCTTTTTTAAATTGCAAAAGATTCCACCTTTAAACCCTAAATCAAGTTTTACCACCTCCAACCACTTCTAGTGGACCCCACCTACCAACACCATGGCCTCCACCACCACCCACCAGCCTGAAGGCCCTCTACTAGCCCTAACCTGCCACAACCTGTGGCCTCCATGCCCCCTCGAACCCTAAAACCTCATAAAAATCTTATCTTTCCCACTGAATCTTCAAATTAGAGTGTATTCGAGAAGTTTCTTCTAAAATCGAAGTAGAAAAATGCGATCTTGAGTCCACTGAGAGCTAGTGAAGTCCTACCGTGAAGAATCATGGCATAGGATAGCTTCGGTTATAGCTCTTAACTTGTTTTGGTTAATTAAATAATTAATAGTAGCTTATGCAGTAATTTACGCTGTAAATTATTTGGCTGCTTTGTGGTTGAATTGGTATTGAAATGTGATATGAATTGAAACTTGAATTGGATTATATAACATTTTAAAAAACTGTTAAATATTTGTGGTAGTTGTTGTAGGGTTAAACACCCATATACAAGTCGAACAATGTATTTACAATCACCTGTTTAAGTCGAATTGACTTGGTAAAAATATAACTTGAAATAAACAAGATATTATTGATTGGTTGAATTTGTGCTTGATCTTAATTAGTTGAAAACCCCATACGGGTATTGGGATGATAATTAGCTTACACATCTTCCAAGTGTGCAGGTAAGTTCACATGGTTTGTGATGTAAACCCCACACGGGTATTGAGATGACAATTTATTTACACGTCTCCCAAGTGTGTAGATTATAATCACTAGTTGCGAATTGGTTGAAAACCCACAAGGGTATTGGGATGATAATGAACACTAATCCCAAATGTTGATTTGTATGTCAATCGGTTGATTGACAGACTTGTATAAGTGTTAATTATTTATTTAAGGCTTATACGGTGAATTTCACTTTGGATGAGAATTGAATATTTGATAGTTGTTTACAACTATTGTTCGATGCATATGATGTGTGAAATCCTTATAAATGGAATTATATTGTAATTGGTTGAATTTCATTCCGATTCAAAATAAATTTGAATATTTTAATAATATAATATTCAGTGAAACATCAAAGTTTGATTTTTTTTTTTGTATGTTCGATTTTGGATGGATGCAAAGATATTAAAATATCGATGAATATTCATAACTGTAACAAGTTATTTTGAAGTAATTTTCATATACTTATGGCATATCGAAGTTTTATTTTCGAAATGAATTGTAACTATCAAAAGTAAAGTTCGGTTAGGCTATCTAGAAGATGTTTTCAAAGAAGTTTCTTTTCGAAATTTTCTTATTTATTTTTATAACAACTGTTAGGAAGGTTTGAGTTTAAAATAACGAGTTTCAAAAAATAATATTATTTTATTGATTTAAATAATATTAAAATGGCTTAATATTGAAATATTTGATTTTGAAGGGAAATAATTGAAATAAAATTTCCAATGGTAGTTGGAAATAATTTAGATAACTTATATAAAAATTGGAAGCAATTCGTTTTATTTTTAATTATAAATCGATTTGGGCTTGAATACAACGTATACTGCAACGATAATTCGCGAAGTTCAAGTCATAACTTCGAATTGGTGTGTATTGGGAGATCTGATCGTCGGATTCTCCTGAAATTGGAAACGTTGGGTCCGAAATGAAAAAAGTTTAAAATAAAACAAGAAGTTTTGAAATCCAATAGTTTGACTTTAAGATAAGTCCAAATCTGTTTTGGAAAAGGTCGCTATGACTGCAGCGCGATGACCCGAAATTGGAAACCGACTATAAGGGCCAGAATAAAATTATTAAAAATATGGATAAATTATGTTAAATTGTAATAAATGATTTGGAAAGATTTTGGATGAAATATTCCAAATTTTGGAAAGATAAAAGATATTTTTATCTAAATGAGCTAGTTAACAACTAGAATAAAGAACAAAAAGGAATATGCGATGATTTCTTAGAGTACAATCTAGTACTACCTGTGGGATCAAAGTGGAAACCATTGCGTTAGACGAGGGGTAGGAAGAACCAAAAGGACATAAGATATTCGACTAAGATCAGATGATGTTTTCTGAAGAGAAATGATTCAATGGTTTTAAAATAACATATTGGATTGTAAGGGTTTAATACAACCAGAGTTTTCCCATACATAAATTGGATGGGTTTTGAATGAAATAATCTTAGGATATTTTGATATTGGATTTCGTAATTACACGGATACCGTTCTAAGGAATTTGGAAGATATAGATATCGTTATTCCCTATACGGTATCTGTTAGTTTCAGAATTTGATATTGAATATAAGTCGATACGATTTCTATTCAAAGCATTGTATTTGATATCAAATTGGATTTTTGGTATGTTGTGAATGGTGTCTTTAATAACACTATTCTTAAACCCAGTTGAAAATGGAATTTATAGAATAAATCTGTTGATTAAGATTTAGTGGAATTTTCCAAATTGAAGTTATCCGATCTAATAAATTAAAATGGAATTCGATTAGTAATAATCGAGATGAGATTCGATGAAGGAAGACCTTCACTATTTAAGAAATTTAAAAGGTTTTTCTATTATTCCGCTTATAGTATTAGTTTAATACAGGAATTTATATTGATTTTAAACTGATACGATTTTCGTGAAGATTCCATTTCAAATGGAAATTGATTATGGGTTTATCGTGAATGATGTTTTAAAATGACATTTGTTCTTTATCCTAGTTAAAGACAATATTAATTTCCTAATATTGAATAATTATTCAATAATGGTTTTTAGAGATTAAAACCAAGTCGGAGTTCTAATGAATCTTTAATTAGATTTGAGTTGTAAAAGGGGTAATTAAATTTACCAAAAACACGATGGGAGCAAGATATGGAGTACCACCAGTTTTTCTCCATGGGGTGAACAGGATGGGAATGGGATAACAATACGAGATATTATCTTTCGTGTAAAGCTTGATGATTCCGATAAGGCTTATAAACCTTAAAGTGTGAAGAGATATTATAAAATCTTTTGAAATGATTTCCAAGGAAATATTTAAACAAGATTTTAGATGATATAAATCTTTAATAAGATTTATGGAAATAATTCCCAACATAAAAGAATATTTGAACAAAAGAATATTCTGGATTGGAATGAGGCGTATGATATCTTTATATATCACTTGATTATAAAGATGCACGAGTTATTCGGAAAGACAGGGTTTAACCCATTCTGAATAGCTGTTACGATGATTAAAAGTCGAAAATATTAAAGACGTTGGTTGAAGAACGGAGATCTTCACATCGTTTGGATTATTACTGATGTCTCGATTGGGTCGTACACCCAAGACGAGGTAATAAGAGGTGGTCATCCAGACGTACTTGGAGATCGACCAGATATACAAGGACATCTCTCCTGTATTGGACATATGGGTCGAGGAATAAGGTGCTTCCAGATTCGTTCAGACCTAGAACGGACTTGCAAATGGATTGTGAGTCTGACATTGTATTTTATGCTATATTAATTGATATATACTAAATATATATCTGTTTGGTGGCGGAGAATTTATTCTCTTATCTTAACACCTTTCTCTAAGACGTATGAGATTAGAGGTTATATATTAATAGACATCAACGGTATGGTATGGATTGATAAATGTGGCATGCTAAGATGTAGTGATCAAAGCTTTTAATGAAAAGCAAAGCTTTGTGGATGATGATCAAAGCATCCCCGGTATGAATCAAAAACGAGATAAAGGATCGCAGAGAGGACATGTGTTTCTTTCTATCCAGAAGTGTTTCCATGGTATGGATCCCAGGCAATTTGCTTATGTGGATGTTAGAATTAAGGGCCCTTATATATGGTCGAATAAGGCCATGGTGGTCGACATACTGACCAAGAGGTCCAATAGGACCGGGAAACGTATTGTTCAGGTAATTATCCAATCAGCGACATACTGCTGACCTCTCTACCGCTCCAAAGGGATGTTGTTTTCCCTAAGACATTTAGCTAGAGATATTCCAAAGTTCAGACAAGGAAGATCCTCATGATGGAAATCCAATTTTCAATACGAATCTTGTGTTTTCAGTTGTAAACCTATATGGCGACATAATAGGATAGAGTATTATATCGTCTAAGATTGATACATTTTTTCGAAATTGTTTTCCACACTATACACTAATAATAATAAAAGAAATTTTTTGCGTATCAAGCATGTTTGGCTATTATAAGGTAACACTCTATCCTCCGGCTTGCGCTTGCATAGTGTGATAGGACCTGAGTCTAATAATAGCTTCATTTTTCAAAAAGCATTACAATTTTTGCTTTATGGTATTCATGTAGAGGAAACCTTTATGTGTCATATGGCATGATCCCTTGATTTACCTAACTTTAAAATAAAGTTTAAATAACTGTTTTAGTTCTCACACCAATCCCATGACTAGCTCGAGGTTTGTTATTTCCCACCTAAACTCTTAGTACCCATATTTTCTACACTGGCGCTAGTAGTTTGGGTTTTGCAAATATTTATTCAACGGGATCCTGGATTATGGCTGGAGCTATACTATGGATTATTATTTAATCTCCCGATGTGTTAGTTGATGTTTTCCGCTGTGTATTATATTTATGTATTTAAGTTTCCGTTGTTTTGTAATCTATTATTTATACTCCAATATTCTTGTACTCTGATGTAAATTTTTTGTAATAGCAATGAAATGTTATCTTATTCTATGTTCTGATGTACCGTGTTCTCATAACAATCCTCCGATTTCTACCGTTTCGGATCGGACCTGTAAGTCTTATGGCGATTCGAAGGGCGGAGGTTTGCAGGTCATTATAGTTTGGTATCAAAGCTTTGGTTTATAATGCTTTTAGAATACGACACATTAGAACTAGATGAAAGAACTCATCAGAGGTAGGATTTGTAACATCTTATGAAAGAATAACTCAATATATATAGGATCAGTAGTATCCTAGAATGAGTAACTCATTAGAGATGGGGTTAGTAATGCCCTAAAATGAGTTAAGAGTTATATGTTTATAAGGAACGTATTTGTGATTATCTTATATATTATATATATAATCTGACTTTAAAATTATACTTTGGGTATATAAAATATTTATGTTTTGATAACATATGTGATTTGAAAGTTAATCAATCCATTGGTTGTTGGATGTGATGTTTGATTGTCAATTTAACTGCTTAAGATGTATGGTTCGGATAAGTAAATGGATTTTTCGGCGATCTTTTACAGTCGATAAATTCCCGACACACCTTAGGGTTATATTTATGAAGGAAGTATATTCACAATTTTGGATAGTGAATATACATGAAACCACTAGTTTTTTCACTTAAAAAGAGTTAGTTTAAACTTATTTTCTAATTTGAAATTCTTTATTTAAAATTGTAGAGAGGCAAGTATTTTCCAGTTAGACAGTATGTGGCACACTTTATACATTCTTCTTCTTCGTCTAGTAGCTTATCCGATAGTTCAGATGACAGTTCTTCAACCTCACTATATGTTGATAACATCGATATTTTTCTAGTCATGATAGAGCCAGTGATTGTATGTCTGATGCTACATCCGTTTATAGACCACTCGAGGGTATGGATACAGATTCTGACTCATACGATGCTCGATGGACTTGGACTCCAATGAGTTTGAAGATTCCGAAGCATACGACAATTGGATGTTAGAGGACGATGATGGATTTGTGTTTGATGAGTACGGTCATGTAGCGATGGAAGATCTAGTCCCTGTAGCAACTCCTGCAGTAGATGTCCAGTCACCTCCGATGGTGGAGATTATTCCGAATTACGTTTTAGAGGTAGCTCCCAAGGTAGTATATCATAAGGCAAGTGTTGGTTTTCCCGTCTTACCACAGTCTGACCTAGATTTACTTATATGGCACGAAATGCAGTTGGTTCCCGAGATGGATATTATTGTGGTTGATTTGGCTCAGTACATGGAACTAGAGGAGCAACCTGTCTTGGATTTAGCTCCAAAGTTACAGGACCTAGTCGATCCACCAGTTGCACTAGTGTTACCCGATGTAGTAGAGCCACAGCTTTCTTTAGAGTTACATGAGCCAGAAGATCCACAGATAGAGGAGATAGTCGAGCCGTCGGTTGAGCCAGAGGTTGATGAGGCGGGATATGATGTGCACGATGAAGAGGGCAAAAACGATGAGCTCGATGGTATCTGGATGGGGGAGGAGATAGCTCTTGGCTGGGCTTATGAGCCTCTAGGTGACGATGATGAGTTTGATCAGGAGCCGGAGGGGTCATAACTTTCAGGGCCTTCTGTTCATAACTCTGGAGAGGAGTAAATGATTGGTAGTTGGCAGTCTGTGTATATGTTGTACATGTAATGATCTCGTTTTGGTGCAGTATATGCACTAGTTGTATATTTTGGGTATGACGTCATTTTGGCATTGTATAGACCGCCTTAAGTACGTAGTTGTACTCGGGTTGGCATAGTTAGATGCATGTACATGGCTTATACCTTAAGTGGCACTATACACTAAGGTATATGTTGTGTCTGTGATTATAGTTGATATTTTGGTTGTGACATGATGATATTCATGACAAGATATGATACTTTTTTTTAAATGTTTTAGTATGTTTAAGTATTGCTTCTAAGTTCTCTTCTTTGCTTTGTTTCTTTTCGCGGATAAAAAGTATTTTAAGTGGGGGAGATTGTGCTGACCCGTATTTTTAGTCAATTCTAAAATTTAATCTATTTTAATGAATTTTAAAATGGAAAATGCTAATTTTGAACTCGATAAAATTTGAAAATAAGTTTCAAACTTAGTTTTATGTTTTTTGACTTAGAACAGGGTCACTAAACTTTTTAAATCAATTTAAAAGTGAGATTTTGAAAATAAATAATTTAATGCTTTTTTGATGACCTAAAAATGAAACATTTTTGAAACAGTCTTGGAATCCGTTGAAACCACTTTTATTGGATCCGGATGTCAAAATATGGTAGGATTTAAAATTTTAAGTCAAACGGAGTCAATATGTAAGTGTACGATATATATATATACACGTAAGTTGAAAATTCAGTCGAATTTCAGTTAAATCTAAAAATAAGGCAATTTTTCAAATGGTCTCTGAATTCGATGAGACTAAGTTAGTAGGAACCATAATTTTGTAAAGTAGCGAGAGTCCAAGTTTCGTAATTTTTGGGCTTCTCATCTAGTCACACGACCAGAACGAAGTACATAACGTATAATTAATTCTAGGATTAATTAAACCATTTTCCCTAAAACCTATAAGCAATTAAAATTAGAAAACACATTGTCCTCTTGGACAAGTGTCATGAGCTTCCTAAACATGTCATTCCAATGTATTTTGCCCAATTTTGTTTTCTTTTCAATGTTAATTTTCATTTCTAAGTTTTCTTTTCCTTTTCCTAAACCTAAAGAGCTATTTCCACTTCCTTCTCCTCCCATTCTAGTCACGTCACCACCCTCTAAGCTCTACCAACCCCTCCACCAGCGTGCTCCACCTCCTTCAACCCTCCCTTCGGTCGTGGGCCCTTCCTCCAAACCAAAACCCCTTTCCCTTTTTAAATTGCAAAAGCTTCCACCTTTAAACCCTAAATCAAGTTCTACCACCTCCAACCACCTCTAGTGGACCCCACCTACACATGCCATGGCCCCCACCACTGTGTGAACCCCCTACTAGCCGTTCTCGAACCCTAAAACCACATTAAAATCCTAACTTTCCTACTAGATCTTCAAATTAGAGTGTGTTAGAGTGTATTCGAGAAGTAGCTAGGTAAATTGAAGTGGAAAACTCAATCTTGAGTTCATTGAGAGTTAGTGAAGTCCTATCATGAAGAGTCGTTTTGTAGGATGGCTTGGGTGTAAGCTCTTAACTTGTTTTGTTTAATTAAACAATTAATAGTAGCTTATGCAGTAATTTACACTGTAACTGTTTGGTTGCTTTGTGGTTGAATTGATATTGAAATGTAATATGAATTGAAAGTTGAATTGGATTAGATAACATGTTAACACACTGTTAAATTTTTGTGGTAGTTGTTGTAGGGTTAAACACCCATATATAAGTCGAACAACGTATTTACAATCACCTATTTAAGCAGAATTGACTTGGTAAAAATATAACCTAAAACAAACAAGTTATTACTGATTGGTTGAATTTGTGGTTGATCTAAATTTGCTGAAAACCCCACACGGGTATTGGGATGATAATTAGCCCACACATCTCCCAAGTGTGTAGATAAGTTCACATGGTTTGTGATGTAAACCCCATATGGGTATTGGGATGACAATTTATTTACACGTCTCCCAAGTGTGTAGATAATAATCACTAGTTGTGAATTAGTTGAAAACCCCCATACGGTATTGGGATGATAGTGAACACTGATACCAAGTGTTTATCTGTATGTCAATCAGTTGATTGACAGACCGGTATAAGCATTATTTATTTATTTAAGGCTTATATGGTGAATTTCACATTGGATGAGAATTGGATATTTGATAGTTGTAACAACTATTGTTGGATGCATATAATGTGTGAAATCCATATAAATAGAATTATACGGTAATTGGTTGAATTTTATTCCGATTTAGAATAAATTTGAATATTTTAATAATGTAATAGTGAAAAATCGAAGTTTGATTCTTTTTTGTTTTCGATTTTGGATGGGTGAGAAGATATTAAAATATCGATGAATATTCGCAACTATAACAAGTTATTTTGAAGTAATTTTCATTTACTTATGGCATATCGAAGTTTTATTTTTGAAATGAATAGTAACTATCAAAGGTGACGTTCGGTTAGGATATCTAGAAGATGGCTTCGAAGAAGTTTCTTTTAGAAAGTTTCTTATTTATTTTTATGACAACTATCGGGAAGGTTTGAGTTTAAAATAACGAGTTTCAAAAAATAACATTATTTTATAGATTTAGATAATACTAAAATGGCTTAATATTGAAATATTTGATTTCGAAGGGAAATATTGAACTAAAACTTCCAATTGCAGTTGTAAATAATTTTGATAATTTATAAATTATTTTGGAATCAATTTGATTTATTTTTGATTAAAATCGATTTGGGCTTAAATAGAACGTGTCGCGCAGCGACAGTTCGCGAAGTTCAACCTATAACTCCGAATTGACTACCGGGAGATCCGACCGTCGGATTCTCCTCAAACTGGAAACGTTGGATATGAAATAAAAAGAGTTTTCAAATGAAATAAGAATCTTTGAGATCCAACGGTTTGATTTTCAAATAAGTCCAAATCTGTTTTGGAAAAGGTCACTATGGATGCAGCGCGTTGACCCGAAATTGGAAACCGACTTAAGGGCCGGAATAAAATTATTAAAAATATGGATAAAATATGTTCAATCAGAATAAATGATTTGAAAAGATTTTGGATGAAATATTCCTAGTTTTGGAAAGATAAAAGATATTTTTATCTAAATGAGCTAGATAACAACTAGAATAAAGAATAAAAAGGAATATGTGATGATTTCTTAGAGTACAATCTAGTACTACCCATGGGATCTAACTGGAAACCATTCTGTTGGCTAAGGGGTAGGAAGAAACGAAAGGACAACGGATATTCGACTAAGATCAGATGATGTTTTCTAAAGATAAATGATTCAATGATATTAAAGTATCATATTGGAATGTAAGGGTTAAATATGACCCGAGTTTTCCCATGTATAAATTGGATGGATTTTGAATGAAATAATCTTTGGATATTTCGATATTAGATTTCGTAATTACATGGATATTGTTCTGAGAAATTTGGAAGATATAGATATCCTTATTCCCTATACAGTATCTGTTAGTTCTAGAATTTGATATTGAATATAAGTCGATACAATTTCTATTCAAAGCCTTGTATTTGATATCAAATTGGATTTTGGGTTTGTCATGAATGGTGTCTTTAATAACACTATTCTTAAACCCAGTTGAGAATGGAATTTATAGAATAAATCTTTTAATTAAGATTTTGTGGAATTTTCCAAAGTCAAGTTTTCCAATTTAATAAATTAAATTGGAATTGAATGGAATTCGATTTAGTAATAATCGATATGAGCTTCGGTGAAGGAAGACCTTCACTATTTAAGGAATTAAAAGGTTTTGCCATTATTCCACTTGTAGTATTAGTCTGATATGGGAATTTATATCGATTATAAACTGATATGATTCCCATGAAGATTCCATTTCAAATAGAAGTTGATTTTTGATTTATCATGAACGATGTTTTAAAATGACATTTGTTTTAAAAAGACAGTATTAATTTCCTAAAGTTGAATAATCATTCAATAATGGTTTTTGGAGATTAAAACTAAGTCGGAGTTTTAATGAATCTCTAATCAAATTTGAGACGTAAAAGGGGTAATTAAATTTACTGAAAAAACGATAGGTCTTAGATATGGAGTACCACCAGTTTTTCTCCATAGGGTGAATAGGTTGGGAATGGGATAACGATATGAGATATTATCTTTCGTGTAAAGGTTGATGATCCCGATAAGGCTTATAAACCTTAAAGTGTGAAAAGATATTATATAATCTTTTGAAATGATTTCCAAGGAAATATCTAAAAAAGAGTTTAAATGATATAAAACTTTAATAAGATTTATGGGAATAATTCCCAATATAAAAGAATATTCTGAATTGGAATGAGGCGAATGATATCTTTATATATCAATTTATTTTAAGGATGCGCGAGTTATTTGGAAAGACCGGGTTTAACCCATTCTGAATAGCTGTTACGATGATTAAAAGTGGAAAATATTGAAGACGATGATTGAAGAATGGAGATCTTCACATCGTTTGGATTATCACTGATGTCTCGATTGGAACGTACAGCGAAGACGAGGTAATAAGTGGTGGTCGTCCAGACATACTTAGAGACCAACCGGATATGCAAGGACCTCTCTCCTGTATTGGACATATAGGATGAGGAATAAGGTGCCTCCGGTTTCGTTCAGACCCTGAACGAACTTGCAAATGGATTGTATGCCCGACATTGTATTTTATGCTGTATTAATTGATCTATACTAAATATATATCTGTTATGTGGCAGAGAATTTATTCTCTTAGCTTAACACCTTTCTCTTAGACGTATGAGCTTAGCAGTTATATATTAACAGACATCAATGGTATGGTATGGATTGACAATGTAGCATTTTAAGATGCAGTGATCAAAGCTTTTGTTGAAAAGCAGAGCTTTGTGGATGACGATCAAAGCATGGCAATTTACTTCTTGCTAGAATTGTTGGAATTGAGGGTATGCGTTTCCTTCTTGCTAGAAGTGTTTCCATGGTATGGAGCGCAGGCAATTTACTTATGTAAATGTTAGAATTGAGGGTCCTCGGATATGGTCGAATAAGGCCATGGTGGTTAACGTATTGACCAAGAGGTCCAATAGGACCGAGAAACGTATTATTCGGGCAATTATCCAATCAGCGACGTACTGCTGACCGGCTCTGTCGCTCCAAAGGGATGTTGTTTTCCTTGGGAAATTTTGCTAGATGTTTCAAAGTTCATACGAGGAAGATCCATTGCCACGGCTCATGATGGAAATCCAATTTCCAATATGAACCTTGCATTTTCAGTTGTAAACCTATATGGTGACATAATAGGATGGGGTATTATTCTATCTAAGATTGATATATTTATTTTCAAAATTGTTTTCCACACTATATGCTAATAGTAATAAAAGAGAAATTTCGCGTATCAAGCATTTTTGGCTATTATAAGGTAAAACTCTATCCTCTGGCTTGCGCTTGCATTATGTGATGGGGCCTGGGTCTTATAATAGCTTCATTTTTTGAAAAGCATTTCGAGTTTTGTTTTATGGTATTCATGTGGAGGAAACCCGTTCTGTGTCATACGGCGTGGTCTCGTGATTTACCTAACTTTAAAATAAAGTTTAAATAACCGTTTTAGTTCTCACACCGGTCCCATAACTGACTCGGAGTTTATTGTTTCCCACATAAACTCTAGTTGCCCATATCTTCTACACGGGCTGCTAGTAGTATGGATTTTGCAGATATCTATTCAACAGGATCATGGATTACGACTGGAGCTATACTCTGGATTATTATGTAGTCTCCTGCTGTGTCAGCTGATGTTTTTCGGTATGCATTACATTTATGTATTTAAGTTTTCGTTGTTTTGTAATCTATTATTTATACTCTAATATCCTTGTACTCTTATGTAAAATTGTTTTAGTAGTAATGAAAAGTCCTCTTGTTCTGTGTTCTAACTTCAAATGTGTCGTGTTCTCATAATAATCCTTTGATGTCTGCCTTTTTGGATCGGACCTGTGCGGCTTACGATCGATTCGAAGGGTGGGGGTTTGCGGGGCGTTACACACTGTATAAGAACTATATTTTGAATTCACCTTAGTTTGACTAAGCAATTTCCCTTTCTTATTACTTTTTAATAACTCCTTAATCGTATTAATCGTTTTTTCGAATTTTTTCATCTTGATTGTTTATCTGATTCTCTAGTCAAAAAAATTCATGTAAAGGTGGAGAAGATTGAGGAGACTAAATTGATGATTGCAGGTTAGAATGCCTATATGGTTGATTGAAGGCTTAAATTTAGGTGAAACTTGAGAAGTTTGAGGACTAGAAGAAAATGGAGCTTGGTAATTCGAATTCGGAATCATGTAATATGGATTCGCTGCATCATTGAATTAAACCATGAGAAAGTTGGATGATTTCTCCAACTATGGTTATATGTGGATGAGTAAGGACTAATTTGAGTTATGACATTGACTTGGTCTTGAGGGTAATAATAAGCTAGTCCTTCTACAATTTGAGGAGTTAAAGTTTCTAAGGGAAAATGAATTGGATTCATGACATGCAATCTTATAGTAGAAGTAGGATGGGAACACGAATTGAGTCCCATTTACATGTCCTTTTTAGAATAATTTTCTAAGAATTCCCAAGCTTTATCGGCTGGTTTAGACATAAACTCTCCTCTGCACATTGATTCTAGTTGTGTCCTAGTCTGATAATTTAGCCCTTCATATGCAGTCTAGCACAAGCAGTGTTTTGGGATTGCATGATGAGCATAACTATACAATAGTTACTTGAATCTCTCAAAGTATTTTGAAAAAAAATCCCCCTCGTTTTGAGAAGACTGATTTATTTCAGTTCGAAATTTTAAAGTTTTATGGAACGGGAAAAGCTTTTTTAAAAATACAGTGAAAAATTCATCCCAACTTCTTATGGAATGTTTTAAAAGAGAATTTATCCATCTTTTAGCACTTTCAAGTAGCGCGAATGGGATTAGCCTTATCTTGATTAATTCATAAGATAATTGTTACATTAGTTGTGGATGCATACAATTCAAATTCACTTAAAAAATCATAGGCATTTTCAGAATCAGTGAATTTAGGTACTTTTTGAATAAAAGAATCTTTAAGCTCAAAATTATTTCCTTCCACTGGTGGAAATACTATGACAGAATGTTCAGCAACCCTAGTAGGGTAACATCGATCTCATACAATATCAAATCATTTTTTTTGGCTTGATCTTCAAATCCGAATTGAGTTCGAGTATTGTGTAGTGTAGGGTGTGATCGAAGGGGTTTTTTGTGATCGGGGTATCTAAGTCGGTCTTCTACTTTTTTGAGTCTTCGAGTTTCGTTGTAGTTTTTGACGGTTTTTGGATATGGGTATTTGATGTTGTAAATTGGTATTGTTTTGGCTTGAAGGGAAGACTGCGGGTTATGGCAGTGGTGTTTGGTGATGTTGATGGTGATCGGTTTTGATGTCTTGGTTTGAGCAGTGAGTGATTTTGTGGTTTTTCGGAGATTCGTATGGTGTTTTTCAAGTGATGATAGTTTGAGCAATTGGTGTTGAGATGGAAAACAGAGGGTGTTCGAATCTGGTTTGTGATAAGGGATGGTTAGGGCAAAGGATAGATTATGATGGGTTTAGGATTTTCAATGCAGTTGTGAAAGGTTGGCTTGGCAAGAGTTGATATTATGAGTTGTTGCTACGACATGGAGGTGATTGTTGATGAGTGAAGCAATGGATCATGTATGAGGTTAATGAGACCGATGTCGCTGTGTGGACATGTATCAAAGAGGTAGGCTGTGATGGTTGAAGTGCTATGTTGGGTTTGGTGTAAAGAGAAGTGGAGATTTTGCTGGAATGGTATGGGTACGAACTGACGAAGGTGGTTGTGTTGTTTGTTCGATAATGAAGTGTATGAAAGGGTGATGGTTGATGCGATGGTGTTGTTTAGCAGTGTGGCAATAGGTGTTGTATATATGGTTTGTATTGGTAGTGATGATTGTGTGATGGAACAGGGAAGTTGGACTAGGTAGAGGTGTTCAATTGCTTGTGAAGTGGAGTTTGGTTGGTAATGGTGATGTAGGATGAGCAGGTTGTGGATGTGGAGGATTTCAGGTATGGATGTGCGGTGTGGTAGAGAATTTTTTGAAATGGGAGGATGGCTTGGTGAAAGTTGGCAGTGAAGAGAAAAAGAAAAGGAATCTTGTATCTTTCCTTTTTTCAACTTGTAAAAGAAGAAAAGGAATGTATTGAAAAGTGGAAAGGCAATAGAGAAAGGAAAGAAACTGAAAAGAAAAGGCAAGTTTTTTTCCTCTTGTTTTAGAGATGGTGGTATCAACGAGTAATACCAAATCAACTAATCAAGAAAATTTTAATAAAACAAAAATAAGAAAAAAAACTAACACGAAACAAAAAATAAATAAATAATAAAATACAATTATTGCCTCCCCAGAAAAGGCACCTAAAACTTGTTTGACACGTTTCTATTGACTAGAAAATCGCGAATTATGTAATAATTTACTACAACCGCACAGGTATGTAGCATGCTTGTCAAACAAGGGAAGGAAAATTAAATTTTATTATTTATATAATTTCGTGGGCGAGTTCGACAAAGTTTTGAGATGTGATTTGGAAAAAATGTTGAAATTGCAATTTAGTTCATAAAAAATCTAATTGAATCGACAACTAAACTGCAATTATCAATAAAAACAAACTACAAAAAACAAGTAAAACTATTGAATTCAATACATATTCAAATCGAATCTGGTCTTTATTAAATTCAATATCAACTAACAAAACAAAATACGGAAATTAAAACTTACAGAATAGAAATAATAAACAGAAATAAAAATTAGGATTACCTGTAACGACCCGGATTTTTCCCGGACCTAATCGATCGCAAAATCGACCAAGACCGTTCAAAACCCCAATACGTTAACTTTGGGAATACAACAACATCAGAACAATAACAACAGACTTTTATTACATCATATAATGTTACATCAGAGTACATAATATCAGAGTACATCAAATAAAATACAGCGGAAGATTTAAATTACAACAAATACAATACAATGCAGCGGAAATAAAATAACTAAGGCAGCGGAGGAGAACTATGCTCTGGACACAGCTTTAAGCTTCAGTCCAGAATCCTACTCGAGATGAAGACCTGTAGACAAACTACTCGACTGCCCATGTGGAAAATAATGGGCACCCGAGTTTGCAAAAGTGGAAACAAACTACGAGTCAGTCATGGGACTGGTGTGAGAATTCTTAACTAATTTAACTAATAGTAATGAGGCAAATCCAAAGTCCACGCCGCTAACGCGGAACGGGTTTATTCCAATGGATTGTCGTGCATAATTTAAAGTGACAGAACAAACAAATAAGTAAATCGTAAAACAACGCAATGCTTTTGGAAAAATGGAATCACCATAAGACTCAAGTCCCATCACACAATGCAACGCAAACCAGAGGATGAGTTTTACCTTATGGTGATTAAACATGCTAAATACGATAAATACGAATCTAATATTATCATTAGTGAATACATGTTTCAAAACATTTCAAAATAGATGTATCAATCCTAGGAAGCATAGCTACCATATACTATGCCTCCATACTAGTAATACAATCAAATTCGTAGGGTCGTATTTGGAATTTGGTTTCCGTCATGAGTCAAGCCTAGGGAGGAGCTCCTTACCGATTTGAGACACTCTAGCTAATGTCTCAGGATTCCCCGCAGAGAACCCTTGGATCCTGCAGGGCCGGTCCACACATACAGCTTTGTGGATTGGCAATTCCTGAACACACGTTTCCCGATCCTATAGGACCTATCATCCGAGGCGCCTCATTCCATCATCCACATAAGTAAAATATCAGCCAGTTTAAGCACCGACACTACTTCTAGCTAGAAAGAAACGTGTTGCTCTCCCTGCGTTCCCTTCTCCCGTTTTAGACTCAACCGGGTTGTGAGGCTCGTGAAGCTACGTAATACACAAAGCTATGCTTATTCAAGCTGTGCTTTGATCGTCACCACAAGGTTCTGCTTTTCAACAAGAAACCTTGATCATTGCATCTTAGTATGCCACACTGTCACTCCATATCACTCTACCAATCCTTTGCCAAAATATACGAAAGGGTGTTAAGCAAGAGAATGTATTCTCTGCCACCAATCATTCATACATTCAGCAGAAAATCAATAAATACAATATAAAGGAGTACAATGTCGGACAGACATTCCATTTATAAGCCCGTTCTGGGTCTGAACGAAACTGAAGATACCCTCGTCCCGTATGTCCAGTACGGAAAGAAGGTACCCGCGTATCCGTGCAATCAACATGTTCGTTTGGACAATGACCATGACCCTTGAATTGGGAGCAAGTCAATTCAGGGTCTCAATCGTTGTCCGCTCGATGGGAAGATTGACGGTCTTCAATCGTCGTCTTCCAAACTTCGATTCTTAACGTCGTTTAATTACTTGGAATGAGATTAAACTCGGACTTTCCAAATAATCCTCGTATATATATAATGAAAATCCTTCCTTATCGTTAATATTATTTTATAACGATTAATCCGTATTCTTAATTAATTAAAATAATTAAATCTTTATTTAACGACGCCACGGGTCAATGGGCGACCCTGGCGCTGCTTTCAACTAATTTTGATTTACACATATCTCAAAATCAAACCGTTGGATTTTAACGTAGTTTATTTCGTTGGAAAGATCTTCCCAAGACGGTCCTAGCGGTTTCAGTTTTGGGAAAATCCGACGGTCGGATCTTTTGGTATGGTCGTTTAAAGGTACGATTTCAAAACGCGAACTACCGCGCTCGATTCGTTTAATTTTAATTATATTTATATAAAAATATATAAATATAAAACGTTAACCTTTTTATTTACATAAAAATGTAAATTCTATTACAATGTCCAATTTCATTCTTTTATTCCTTCATTTACATTAAAAATGTAAATTATAATTCAAAGTCCAATTTCTCCCTTTATTCTTTAATTCTTATATTTACATAGGAATGTAAATTATATTACAATGTTGAATTCCATTCTTTTAATTACACCGTAAGATCTTCCCTTTAATTACAATGTAAATTGTAATTAACATGATAGTGTAAAATTCCAACCTTTTAACTACAATGTGAAATCTCCTTTTTAACTACATTAAAAATGTATTTAACATTCCATGTTAAATTTTCTATCTTTTAATTTACGATGCAAAAAATGTAATTTACATTCCAATGCAAAATTATTCTTTTTAATTACATGTAAATTCTTATCTTTTTAAATTACATAAAAATGTAATTTTGATTCCAATGCCCAATTCTTCTTTTTATTACATAAGAAAGTAATTAACATAACGGTGAAAATTTTTATCTTTATAAATTACATTAAAAATGTAGTTTTATTTACAACGTCAAATTCTACTCTTTAATTACATTAAAAATGTAATTAACATAACGGTGAAAAATTATATCTTTATAAATTACATTAAAAATGTGATTTTATTTACAACGTCAAATTCTACTCTTTAATTACATTAAAAAATGTAATTAACATAATGGTGAAAAATTCTATCTTTATAAATTACATTAAAAATGTGATTCTATTTACATCGCAAATACCTATTCTTTAATTACATTAAAAATGTAATTTCTTTTTACAATGTAAATTCTATTCTTTAATTACATATAAAAATGTACTTTCTATTTACAATGTAAATTCTATTCTTTAATTACATATAAAAATGTACTTTTAATTTACAAAGTAAATTCTTATTCTTTAATTACATACAAAAATGTACTTTTCTTTACAATGCAAATTCTTATTCTTTAATTACATATAAAAATGTACTTTTCTTTACGATGCAAATTCTTATTCTTTAATTACATATAAAAATGTAATTTTCTTTACAATGCAAATTCTTATTCTTTAATTACATATAAAAATGTACTTTTAATTTACAATGTAAATTCTTATTCTTTAATTACATATAAAAATGTACTTTTAATTTACAATGTAAATTCTTATTCTTTAATTACATATAAAAATGTACTTTTAATTTACAATGTAAATTCTCATCTTTATTTACATAAAAAATGTAATTTCTATTATGTACAAAATCTGATCTTTTTACTTTTAACAGAAAGTAAATCTTTTTCTTACCGTCATCTCTTCCTTTTTACATTTTTAATAAAAAGTAAATCTCTTTCAAACCGCTTTTTATTACAGTAAAAATGTAATTAGCATTACAATGTAAATAAAAATGACTTTCCCAATTTTGTCTTTCTATTCGCAAATAAAATGCAAATAAATATGTGTTTTCTAAATATGAATTTTTATTTACAATTAAAATGTAAATGAAAAGGTCTTTATCCAATTTGCCTTTTTTTTACACATAAAATATAACTAAACATGTGATTTGGACTTACAATTTAATATCATAAAATAAACATGAGAATCTAATAATCTGTTTTGAAGGGACAAATTATTTTAATTCAACAACTATATCCAAATGATAATCTTTGACGACACCATGTCAATAAAAGAATCACAACACATATGATATTTTGAATGGATTTAAAATTCTAATCTCATCCGATTCTCAGGCAAGATGATATTTTTAATTGGATTAAAAATTCAGTTTAATCCAATTTTTATACAACATGATGATAATTATTAGATCTATACAGATCCATATACACAACCACAATCTAAACCAAAACATGACAAATCAAACAAAACAACATCAATAATCTTATCACGTCGCAGATCTAATATATTTACAATCCAACAGATTTAAATAACTATAGAATAATAATTAACTAGATTTAATTATTCAAAATAGAATCTCACCTTAATTGGATAAGAATTTGTCCCAAATGCTTTCTTTTTTTTAAAAAAAAGTTGTATTTGAAGTCACGGTTCTCTCGATCGTGGCGCACCTCACATCGACCGCCTTCGACTCGCTAACCCGCCGCCCAGGTCTCGGCCAACTCGCCACTATCTCCACCCTCGAAAACCAACCCCGAATCTTGCCACTTCATGCTGCCGCCCTAGCTACCGTGTGTCGTGAAGAGTTGAACCATTTTTGCATTGGAAGGGTTGTCAATTGATGAATGAATTAGAAGAAAGAGGAGGAAGAATAAGGGAGCGTGGTTGCCATCGATTCAGATTAGTGGTGGTTGTGTATAAGGGGGATTGGGGTTACGTATTTGGGCTGTTTTTATTTCTTTTTAATGTGTGTTCACATTCTAGAAATAGTTATCTACCTCCAATTTTTGACATTATTTCCATTTTTTCTCTTTTGATGTCCTTAATTGACATGAATTGGTAATTTAAAGGAAACATTGCCGTTGTAATAATAATTATTTCCCTTTCTTGATTTAATCCCTCTCTATCACACACATTTGTTTTCCTATTTTATTAAATGAAGTTTGCTAATATGTTAATGTTAATAATCTTCCATTACTTTCAAATTCAAACGCTCATTTTTTTCTTAAAAAAAAAATTAATGTGTGTGTACTTTATGATTATTTTATGGAGGGGGCAGATGAATTTTGACCTTAATATAATGAGAGAGGAGTATTTTGAATAAGAGTGTATGAGAGATTAACAGAGTGAGAATCTGAACAATTCACATTCATAAACCCAATTTAATAACCATTAATCATATTTACTAATATGAAATGAATCCTTGAAATAGAAACTTGAAATGTGTCAAATGCATAATTAAACCTCAAATTGCTTTAGGAGCTTAATTCGGTCAACGTAGAAAGAAAAGCTAAAATGTTCATTATTAAATTTCATTGTTAATAAATAAATATATATAACTAAGGGAAACTGCCTATGTTTGACAAACTTCATATATTTAACAACCATAAATAAATAAAATTGATTGACAATTTGAATCGACCACTTCCATGCCAGCGGCTGTATTTAACAACCATTGATTGTATTTCTAATATGAAATTAAATTTTGAAAGTGAGGTTACAAAATGGTTCAGTGGCAAAATTGTATCTTAAACTGCTGTGGAAGGTTAATTTGATGTGGGAATAAATGTAAAGAGGGAATTAGAAAGTCCAATAGTCAATTTTATGTATAATAAAATAGATAGATAATACGTGTGTGTGTGTGTGTTATTAAATGAAATATTAACTTAAGCTGAACAATAGACTACAAAACCACTACATATTTTATTCGTTAAATTTGGTAGTTTAATGCTATTGTCTTCATATAAAAGTAAAAGGGAATATAGGGGCTTGAATGAAAATAGGACCTTAAATCAAGGAGAAATGAGGATATGAGTTGAGAAAGAAAAAAAACAATGAATAAGAATGCTAATATATTATTTCATACCATATAAAAACACATTAGTTAAATAATGAGTTTGTGCATAGCAAGAGACTGCTATTGAAGTTTCCTAAGCATGTTTCAACCATTAAAATTTGTAATTTGGTGCTTTAGAATTTTAGAAAATGGTAAACATAAACATTTACATGAAAATTATAATTCTATACCAAAGAGAATTACTGATACGAGTTAAGAATGAATGAGGAAGAATTTTAGTTAACTAAAATTTTAATATTCTAAAGAATCAAATATTTGTTATAAAAAAAAAGAAGCAAAATCCATTAAGATGGAACTGAATCTATATGTTGTACAAATTTTGAATTGCCTTAGTGACATGGAATAAATGCAAATGAATGTCCTTGATTGTTTTTAAAAATATTTATTACCGTAAAAATATCAATAAAAATAATTAAGTATAACAAATGTATAAGGACATGCATATTTAGGCAGATATACATCTAGCTAACGTTTCCAGTTTTGTAAGAAAGTGTAATTAAAGGGACTTTAATTATTAATGTCATCTCAAAATAATATATATTTTTATATAACATATACATATATATAAACTATCAAGTCTAATGTTACACTTAGTTATGAAAGATAAAACATGGACAACCAATCTAACATTTAACTAATTGAGTATAAAGTTCAAATAAATCTTTAAGATAAATATTAATCCATTAACATGAATTAATAAATTTCATTAATGGAAAATTTAAATTCAATAATTTAAATAATAAAAAAATGGAATTTTTAAATTCTGACGTATTTTCTAACAAAATTTCCTTAAAATAAAATTTTAAAATTGGGTACAATTTTCCGGGTTATTACAATCTCCCCCACTTAAGAACTTTTCGTCCTCGAAAAGGAACGAATGCTAAAAGTTGTTTAATTATCCTATTCATTTTTCCTTCTTTTATTGGTTTTAATAATTTTATTAGTTGAACTAAAAATCACACAACACCATTATCAATAAATTGGTTGATTAGCTTCTAAAATATATATACTCAAAAATCATATTTCCTAAAGTCGGATATAATTAAAAATACGTTAATTATAAACTTGTCACTCCAACTCATTCTAGGGCATTACTAACCCCATCTCTAATGAGTTTTCTCATTGTAGGATACTGCTGATCCCCTCTCTAATGAGTATTCTTTTTATAGGATATTACTAATCCTACCTCTGATGAGTCTTTTGTTATGTTCTAATGAGTTGTACCCTAAAGATTTGAGCTAACCAAAGCTCTGATACCAACTGTAACGACTCGGATTTTGCCCGGACCTAATCGATCGTAAAATCAACCAAGACCATTCAAAACCCGAATACGTTAACTTTGGGAATACAACAACATCAGAACAATAACAGTAGACTTTTATTACATCATATAATGTTACATCAGAGTATAGAATATCAGAGTACATCGAATAAAATACAGCGGAAGATTTAAATTACAACAAATACAATACAGTGCAGCGGAAATAAAATAACTAAGGCAGCGGAGGAGAACTATGCTCTGGACACAGCTTTAAGCTTCAGTCCAGAATCCTGCACGAGATGAAGACCTGTAGACAAACTACTCGACTGCCCGTGTGGAAAATAATGGGCACCCGAGTTTGCAAAGGTGGAAACAAACTACGAGTCAGTCATGGGACTGGTGTGAGAATTCTTAACTGATTTAACTAATAGTAATGAGGCAAATCCAAAGACAACGCCGATAACGCGGAACAGGTTTATTCTAATGGATTGTCGTGCATAATTTAAAGTGATAGAACAAACAAATAAGTAAATCGTAAAACAACGCAATGCTTTTGGAGAAATGGAATCACCATAAGACTCAAGTCCCAGAACACAATGCAACGTAAACCAGAGGATAGAGTTTTACCTTATGGTGATTAAACATGCTAAATATGATAAATACGAATCTAATATTATCATTAGTGTATATATGTTTCAAAACATTTCAAAATAGATGTATCAATCCTAGGAAGCATAGCTACCATATACTATGCCACCATACTAGTAATATAATCAAATTCGGAGGGTCGTATTTGGAATTTGGTTTCCGTCATGAGTCAAGGCTAGGGAGGAGCTCCTTACCGATTTGAGACACTCTAGCTAATGTCTCAGGATTCCCCGCAGAGAACCCTTGGATCCTGCAGGGCCGGTCCACACATACAGCTTTGTGGATTGGCAACTCCTGAACACACGTTTCCGGATCCTATAGGACCTGTCATCCGAGGCACCTCATTCCATCATCCACATACTTAAAATATCATCCAGTTTAAGCACCGACACTACTTCTAGCTAGAAAGAAACGTTCTGCTCTCCCTGCGTTCCCTTCTCCCATTTTAGACTCAACCGGGTTGTGAGGCTCGTGATGCTACGTAATACACAAAGCTATGCTTATTCAAGCTGTGCTTTGATCGTCACCACAAGGTTCTGCTTTTCAACAAGAAACCTTGATCATTGCATCTTAGTATGCCACACTGTCACTCCATATTACACTGCCAATCATTTGCCAAAATATACGAAAGGGTGTTAAGCAAGAGAATGAATTCACTGCCACCAATCATTCATACATTCGGCAGAAAATCAATAAATACAATATAAAGGAGTACAATGTCGGACACACATTCCATTTATAAGCCCGTTCTGGGTCTGAACGAAACTGGAGATACCCTCGTCCCGTATGTCCAGTACGGAAAGGAGGTACCCGCGTATCCGTGCAATCAACATGTTCGTTTGGACAATGACCATGACCCTTGAATTGGGAGCAAGTCAATTCAGGGTCTCAATCGTTGTCCGCTCGATGGGAAGATTGACGGTATTCAATCGCCGTCTTCCAAACTTCGATTCTTAACGTCGTTTGATTATTTGGAATGAGATTAAACTCGGACTTTCCAAATAATCCTCGTATATATATAATGAAAATCCTTCCTTATCGTTAATATTATTTTATAACGATTAACCCCTATTCTTAATTAATTAAAATAATTAAATCTTTATTTAACGACGCCACGGGTCAATGGGCGACCCTGGCGCTGCTTTCAACTAATTTTGATTTACACATATCTCAAAATCAAACCGTTGGATTTTAACGTAGTTTATATCGTTGGAAAGATCTTCCCAAGACGGTCCTAGCGGTTTCAGTTTTGGGAAAATCCGACGGTCGGATCTTTTGGTATAGTCGTTTAAAGGTACGATTTCAAAACGCGAACTACCGCGCTCGATTCGTTTAATTTTAATTATATTTATATATAAATATAAAACGTTAACCTTTTTATTTACATAAAAATGTAAATTCTATTACAATGTCCAATTTCATTCTTTTATTCCTTCATTTATATTAAAAATGTAAATTATAATTCAAAGTCCAATTTCTCCCTTTATTCTTTAATTCTTATATTTACATAGGAATGTAAATTATATTACAATGTTGAATTCCATTCTTTTAATTACACTGTAAAATCTTCCCTTTAATTACAATGTAAATTGTAATTAACATGATAGTGTAAAATTCCTACCTTTTAACTACAATGTGAAATCTCCTTTTTAACTACATTAAAAATGTAATTAACATTCCATGTTAAATTTTCTATCTTTTAATTTACAATGCAAAAAATGTAATTTACATTCCAATGCAAAATTATTCTTTTTAATTACATGTAAATTCTTATCTTTTTAAATTACATAAAAATGTAATTTTGATTCCAATGCCCAATTCTTCTTTTTAATTACATAAGAATGTAATTAACATAACGGTGAAATTTTTTATCTTTATAAATTACATTAAAAATGTAGTTTTATTTACAACGTCAAATTCTACTCTTTAATTACATTAAAAATGTAATTAACATAACGGTGAAAAATTCTATCTTTATAAATTACATTAAAAATGTGATTTTATTTACAACGTCAAATTCTACTCTTTAATTACATTAAAAAATGTAATTAACATAACGGTGAAAAATTCTATCTTTATAAATTACATTAAAATGTGATTCTATTTACATCGCAAATTCCTATTCTTTAATTACATTAAAAATGTAATTTTCTTTTTATAATGTAAATTCTATTCTTTAATTACATATAAAAATGTACTTTCTATTTACAATGTAAATTATATTCTTTAATTACATATAAAAATGTACTTTTAATTTACAATGCAAATTCTTATTCTTTAATTACATATAAAAATGTACTTCTCTTTACAATGCAAATTCTTATTCTTTAATTACATATAAAAATGTACTTTTCTTTACGATGCAAATTCTTATTCTTTAATTACATATGAAAATGTAATTTTCTTTACAATGCAAATTCTTATTCTTTAACTACATATAAAAATGTACTTTTAATTTACAATGTAAATTCTTATTCTTTAATTACATATAAAAATGTACTTTTAATTTACAATGTAAATTCTTATTCTTTAATTACATATAAAAATGTACTTTTAATTTACAATGTAAATTCTTATTTTTTAATTACATATAAAAATGTACTTTTAATTTACAATGTAAATTCTCATCTTTATTTACATAACAAAAATGTAATTTCTATTATGTACAAAATATGATCTTTTTACTTTTAACAAAAAGTAAATCTTTTTCTTACCGTCTTCTCTTTCTTTTTACATTTTTAGTAAAAAGTAAATCTCTTTCATACCGCTTTTTATTACGGTAAAAATGTAATTAACATTACAATGTAAATAAAAATGACTTTCCCAATTTTGTCTTTCTATTCGCAAATAAAATGCAAATAAATATGTGTTTTCTAAATATGAATTTTTATTTACAATTAAAATGTAAATGAAAAGGTCTTTATCCAATTTGCCTTTTTGTTTACACATAAAATATAAATAAACATGTGATTTGGACTTACAATTTAATATCATAAAATAAACATGAGAATCTAATAATCTGTTTCGAAGGGACAAAATATTTTAATTCAACAACTATACCCAAATGATAATCTTTGACGACACCATGTCAATAAAAGAATCACAACACATATGATATTTTGAATGGATTTAAAATTCTAATCTCATCCGATTCTCAGGCAAGATGATATTTTTAATTGGATTAAAAATTCATTTTAATCCAATTTTTATACAACATGATGATAATTATTATATCTATACAGATCCATATACACAACCACATACCTAAACCAAAACATGACAAATCAAACAAAACAACATCAATAATCTTATCACGTCGCAGATCTAGTATATTTACAATCCAACTGATTTAAATAACTATAGAATAATAATTAATTAGATTTATTTATTTAAAATAGAATCTCACCTTGATTGGATAAGAATTTGTCCCAAATGCTTTCTTTTTTTTAAAAAAAGTTGTATTTGAAGTCACGGTTCTCACGATCGTGGCGCACCTCACATCGACCTCCTTCGACTCGCTAACCCGCCGCCCAGGTCTCGGCCAACTCGCCGCTGTCTCCACCCTCGAAAACCAACCCTGAACCTTGCCACTTCATGTTGCCGCCCTGGCTACCGTGTGTCATGAAGAGTTGAACCATTTTTGCATTGGAAGGGCTTTCAATTGATGAAGGAATTAGAAGAAAGAGGAGGAAGAATAAGGGAGTGTGGCTGCCGTCGATTCAGATTAGTGGTGGCTGTGTATAAGGGGGATTGGGGTTACGTATTTGGGCTGTATTTATTTCATTTAAATGTGTGTTCACGTTCTAGAAATAGTTATCTACCTCCAATTTTTGACATTATTTCCATTATTTCTCTTTTGATGTCCTTAATTGACATGCATTGGTAATTTAAAGGAAACATTGTCGTTGTAATATTAATTATTTCCCTTTCTTGATTTAATCCCTCTCTATCACACACATTTGTTTTCCTATTTTATTAAATGAAGTTTGCTAATATGTTAATGTTAATAATCTTCCATTACTTTCAAATTCAAACGCCCATTTTTTTATTTTAAAAAAATTAATGTGCGTGTACTTTCCGATTATTTTATGGAGGGGGCAGATGAATTTTGACCTTAATATGATGAGAGAGGTGTATTTTGAATAAGAGTGAATGAGAGATTAACAGAGTGAGAATCTGAACAATTCACATTCATAAACCCAATTTAATAACCATTAATCATATTTACTAATATGAAATGAATTCTTGGAATAGAAACTTGAAATGTGTCAAATGCAAAATTAAACCTCAAATTGCTTTAGGAGCTTAATTCGGTTAACGAAGAAAGAAAATCTAAAATGTTCATTATTAAATTTCATTGTTAATAAATAAATATATATAACTAAGGTAAACTACCTATGTTTGACAAACTTCATATATTTAACAACCATAAATAAATAGAATTGATTGAGAATTTGAATAAACCACTTCCATGCCAGCGGCTGTATTTAACAACCATTAATTGTATTTCTAATATGAAATTAAATTTTGAAAGTGAGATTACAAAATGGTTCGGTGGCAAAATTGTATCTTAAACTGCTGTGGAAGGTTAATTTGATGTGGGAATAAATGTAAAGAGGGAATTAGAAAGTCCAATAGTCAATTTTATGTATAATAAAATAGACAGATAATACGTGTGTGTGTGTGTGTTATTAAATGAAATATTAACTTAAGCTGAATAATAGACTACAAAACCACTACATATTTCATTCGTTAAATTTGGTAGTTTAACGCTATTGTCTTCATATAAAAGTAAAAGGGAATATAGGGGCTTGAATGAAAATAGGACCTTAAATCAAGGAGAAATGAGGATATGAGTTGAGAAAGAAAAAAAACAATGAATAAGAATGCTAATATATTATTTCATACCATATAAAAACACATTAGGTTAAATAATGAGCTTGAGCATAACAAGAGACTGCTATTGAAGTTTCCCAAGCATGTTTCAACCATTAAAATTTGTAATTTGGTGCTTTATAATTTTAGAAACAGGTAAACATAAACATTTACATGAAAATTATAATTCTATACCAAAGAGAATTACTGATACGAGTTAAGAATGAATGAGGAAGAATTTTAGTTAACTAAAATTTTAATATTCTAAACAATCAAATATTTGTTATAAAAAAAAGCAAAATCCATTAGGATGGAACTAAATCTGTATGTGGTACAAATTTTGAATTGCCTTAGTGACATGGAATAAATGCAAATAAATGTCCTTGACTGTTTCAAAAAATATTTATTACCGTAAAAATATCAATAAAAATAATTAAGTATAGCAAATGTATAAGGACATGCATATTTAGGCAGATATACATCTAGCTAACGTTTTCAATTCTGTAAGAAAGTGTAATTAAAGGGACTTTAATTATTAATGTCATCTCAAAATAATGTATATATATAACGTATATATATAAACTATCAAGTCTAATGTTACACTTAGTTATGAAAGATAAAACATGGACAACCAATCTAACATTTAACTAATTGAGTATAAAGTTCAAATAAATCTTTAAGATAAATATTAATCCATTAACATGAAATAATAAATTTCATTAATGGAAAATTTAAATTCAATAATTTAAATAATAACAAAAAATGGAATTTTTAAATTCTGACGTATTTTCTAACAATATTTCCTTAAAATAAAATTTTAAAATTGGGTACAATTTTCCGGGTTATTACATTACCGTTGAATATAATCAGAAGATCAATCACTAACAAGAAAAGAAATTGCAATAGAAATTTGTGCTCTATCAAATCTAAATGAATAACAACACAAATTGCCATGAAAGATAAAAAATGCAGAAATAAAAGAAAAGCTTTTATTAAGGAGAAGAAGAAAAGAATGGACAATGTTTACGATGGGTACACGAGTATTTATAATAGCTGAAGTCTCCGGTCTACATGAATACTAAACCAAGAAAAAAATCTATAAAAATATTTCTTTTACAAGGATAAAGGAATATTCTCTTTATGATGCTGAATTGAAGATTTTTAATCAAATGTTTCCTTTTGAATATGGTGCTGGCAGTGTTGAAGATTAGCATATGATATGAAGAAATCTGATTTGAAATCAATGATTGCTTCTGATTTGGTAACAAATTTCGATCGAATCTTCTTCTCTTTGGCAAGTAAATATGAATAATTTCCTTTGATTTCCTCGAGAAGAGTATGCCCAGTTCCTAAAATATTTATTAGTGTATATGTTATATATACATATATATATGTATATATATATAATATCCCTCTAGTCCATATAAGTAAGGGAGACGGTGTGTGTATACCGATGTTCCTTTCTTCAACAAAAAGTAGGGCTTGACGGGGAATGAACTTAGGACACTCTGTCCAAACTTCCAGGCATTTACCAGTGAGCTACGACATCTTTTAGGATTGAGATAGTGTTGACATGGGAAAGTATCTTTTTCTTTGCAATTGGTCTTTAATTGAAATGAAGGAGACATTTATTGAACAACCTGTGAAAACATATAAAAATACCCAAAGTAATATTTATTTATATACTAGACATATTAGATATAAGCATAAAAATAAACACTTTTACATGTTAATCACTTTGCCACCAAGTTATACCCTTCTATCCTTTCTTCCCATATCTTACCATCCTTATATACCGCGTAAACGTTCGTAAGATACTGAAGAATGGACTAAGAATGCAAAAGTATATATACCTATATAATTCAAATATAAGTACATCATAGAATCATTATCCTATACCTTAGAATATTTCTATGATCTTAAGGTTTTTAGTAAAAACTTTTATAAGAAAACGTTTTTAAATTTACACAAACTCATGCTCTGATACCAAGTTGTAACACCCCATTTTCTAAGTCCCAAAGCTCAGCGTTAGGGATGATCCAGTCATTTATAGTATCAATTTTCAATGATAGAAAATGATGAGTTAATAAAACAAAATACTGAGAGTATGTGAATATGAAAAAGATTGAAAAAAAAAATTATTCAGTATAACTCTTTACATTTACTTTTCGCATAACCCACATAAAGAAAATATAGATAATAACAAAACAAGAGAAACGTACGAGGGTGCCTTTTTAGATGATTAGAGTCTCGGTAATTGGCATTAAACTTCATTGCCTCTACCTTTCTCATTAAATATAAATGAACATACAGCAGAAAAATCCTTATTACTTATAGCCTCATATTCATCTTGATGATGTTCATTCAAAGAAGATAACCTGAAAATGTTAACTCTCATACTACTCAAAATTAGTACCCAATAGTTAAAGGGGAAAATAGAAACTGCGGGCCAGTCAAATAGACTAGTGTGAATAATATCATTTCTATCATAAATCGAAAGGCAACTAACAAGACCACACTGCATAACAGAACGTGTTAACACTGAAATATAACAATCAACATTGTACCCCTGCGCTTCGATGGCTAGTACAAAACAACAATAATGAAAGGATTATGATATACTACATGCAATATGTAATTATGTTGTAGATTTCCCCTCCCTCATGTTATACCAACTAAGTGTCCTAACGATGCTTTAATACGCCTTTCGACCTACTAATACTGCAGGTATAGTTTCCTAACTCAATTATAGGAAATATTCTTTATATTCAACTTTAGGATACCTTCACTTGGTTTCTTGACAATCTATCCTTAAAAATTTATAAAGTAACCCCTTCAATGGATGTCGGTTAACCGCCAGGCACCCTCTTAGTTTCATCCATTGGTTGTCTCAGAACTGGGTAGTTTTCTATCGTGGGACAACTAGAAACCCTTCCAAACCTGATGTGGATTACATATTACAGATCTCATAGTTTTTCTTATATAATAACTAAGAATCAGGTACTTTTATACCATGTAATAGGTGTAAACCCTTCCACTGGATGTTGGTTGAATCCCTGGTGCACTCTTATTTTATCCATTGGTTGGGTAGTTTTAAGCCATAGGATAAATAAACTCTTCCAAATCTGACGTGGATTATCTATCACACATCTCATAGTTTTTCACATTAATAACTATGAACCTGGTAGTTTTATACAGTGGGATGAATATAAACCCTTTTATCCAAAATGATGTAGTTTTATCCATAGGGTTACTATAAACCTCTTTACCCGCGAAACACATGTCGACATCACAAAGTTTTTTCCAAGGTTTACTAAGAACCTATTATTTTATTTTATACTTTTCTCCCACAACAAGTGTTCATGTCAAATTGAAAAACCCAAATTTATCATCTCATTTGTACCCCCTATGTGTTCAGTTAAATTCGATGACTTGTATTGTTTCCTACCATTGCGCCAACTAAAGACCAGCCTTTCAAAGGCCGAACATAACAGTGATAATGATGTCTTCTGCTAGCTACCAAGAGCGTCTATATTCAATGGGCTAAAAAAACTTTAGATCCAAAACCCTTTTCGACTCCTCCATTAGTTGTCGAAGTCACCTGGTACCCTCATGTGAAAAAGAATACAAGCAACAATCATTTGCAAGGTAATAATCTGAAGTAAACATGCAACAATTAAGTTATTCAATGGCATAAGTCTTGAACTCATTCCCTTTGGTTCTGCCGAAGGAAGCTAAGGAAATAACCACTTCCTCTTACATATGGGTTTCGAAAGTAAACCTCCTTCGACTCTTTCCTAAAGATTTGAAGTTTCAACATCACAAATGATAGACAAAGCCCTATTGGAATCACGCAAATAAGCAAGTAACCATAACCTACCAACATAAACTATAGCGACAAAGTACGGATGCAATAGCCTTTGGGTATTTTCATAATAAAAAAAGAAACTCCTTGATAATGATGTTGACGCCAACAAGTCTCAAGGTAAAGCCTCAAAATAAAGACTAGTTGTCATAGCCTCATAGGCAATCAACTTCAAGCAATTTCAGAAACAAACATAAACCACCCTCCTGATATTAACGGTGTCGATCGAATCATAGGCAAAAGCCTTGGTTTATAAAATAAACTTGACATATAAATTCGTTTGGTAGAATCTGTGCAGAAGGAAATTCTGGCAAAAAACCAACATGCCTTATCAATAAACTTTGCTAACATCACCTATGTCGGCATAACTATATGCAATGGATCATAAATATTTTTTACCTACATCAACTACATTGGAAAAATTCATAAGCTATAAGCTTGTAAACTAATAACAACAATTAATCAGAACTTACATCGGAAATCTCTCCCTTCTGAATCCACCGAAGGGAGTTAAGGCCATAACGTCTTATTCTAAGTGTTTAGGTTACAGAAATAAAATCCCCTTCCAGTCCCCCAGAAGATAAAAAGGTGATAACCTCTTCTACTTTATAAAGGTAAAATCTTTGTTATGACAAGTCCCTGCAGTTCCTCTGAAGGGTATTGAGGAGGAAGCATCACACTAAAGAGGTAATCCAAAATCCAAATGATGCAACCCTTACAACTTCGTTGGATAGCATGAAGGCTATGTGCTTTGGATCCTTCTAAGCATAGTTACCAAAATATATCTTCTCAACTCTGTCGAGAGATACCATGACGATAGCCCATCTTATCTTTTATAAAGACAAATGTTCCCTGAAAAAACCATTCATAAGGGATCCTTTCAATATCGTCGAAGGAACCTAGTCATTATCCCCTGACTTTTTATATAAAGAAAATTTAGAAAATCCTAACCCTTCCGTTTTCCATAGAAGAAATAGCCTTAGATACTACTAAGGAAATCTTTAATATTTAAAATACCTTTTTAAATAGCCAATCCCATCATCTCCATCGAAGGGTTCAGAGACATTGGCATTTCTAAGCATCATGCTCTTATCTTATTGTACTATATGGTCTGGAAAAATGGGCATAACTGCATATCATTGAATGATGTCGATGAATAACCCTTTATCCTTATAAAAATGTAGTAAGAGAATTTTGTCCCTTTGACTATGTCCAATGGTGATTGAAAAGCTTTGGATCATAGACCTCGGCTACCTTATTTGATAAAATTTTAGAATTATGTTCCTTTCATTACTTGAAGGGCACTAAGTCTACGGGCCTTTAATCTTTATAAAACTATATCTTTATGGAAAATAACCCTTTGATCATAACAAAAGGGTACTAAAGTTTCACACCTTGGGTTAATTCACAAAACATTTCCCTTTTACGGAAAAAATCCCATTGACTAGACACAACAACCGAATCCCCTATGAAAAGGAGATGGGCTTTATTGGAGTTAACGCTTTAAAACGTAAAGACAATGACCAATATCCTAAGACTAAAGCCGAAGGTCGAAGCCACATAGAAGGAACGGAAATATAAATGCTTCATATGCCAACTGATGACATTACAAGCATTAGATACTTTTCGGAAGGAATCAAAAGTTGCTCCCAACCATTCGAAAGAACAAGGAAGATACTTTATATCTTTAGGATGATGGCACTGACCGTAAATAATAATGAAGACTGGTCAACTCATTTATATATAGCGAATCATCATTGGTTCGAAGGAGAAACACACTGACCAAAATACAGTACTTCTTGTATTTTTCTAAGTGCAGAGTATAGAATATTTATACTTATGCACTAACACCATGTTCAATGCGTAAGTTTTCCTAAGTGAATGCGACCTTAGAAGTCTATATTAATTAGAGAAAACATGGGTTAATCACAAAATTAGATAAAATGAGGAGTATATCCTCTTTTACCATTCATAAATGTTTCGGGTTCAAAATAATTAATTAACCAATTTAATTAATTACTCCCAAAAATAACAAACAGTCTTCCTTGAGAAATTCATAGAGTATTTCTAAGTACTCAAAAAATTATGAAACTGGAAAACCATCTTGGAAATCATGTAACAAACAACATATCCAAATTTCATAACATTTAAAAAAAATTGTCATAGGTTTTACCCTAAAACCTATTCGTTTTCGTGTAAAATGAAAATATGGGTGTTGTCAAACAATCAAGTAGAAACCATTAAACATGAAAGTAATCATGAATTAACACAAATATTCAGGTATAAGAAAACAACCGAATCAAAACACGGGTAGAGATTATTATTTACCTTGTTTGGATTGAGATCTTGAGATTTGTAGATGTTGGTTTCCTAAGCTTTAATCTCTAGCTTGATTTTAGGTTTTCTTCTTTTTCCTCATTCTTTTAATGGATGACCGCTCCTAGATTTATTTTAAGTTTTGAGAGAATAAGGTAAAAATGAGAGAGAAGAGGTAAGAAAAGATCTTATATAAGAGGCCACAGTTACCCATTTGGCTTCTTTCATATTCATTCTTACGGCCAAACCCAACTATTATTTGTTCATATATACAAATCTCTACTCAACAATCCAACTACATTATTCTTACTTAATTCCACCGAATAAATATTATGAAAAATATTTTGAAAAATAAGGGATGTTATAGTGTAAGTGGGTAAGCACTCACATCGACAACTATCCAGACTCCATATAAACCTCGATTGCACACATGCACATATGACACACGCATAGATACTCGAATACACACACATTAACACAAACTGTAGCAACAAAAATAGGCTAATGACACTGCAACAACGAACCAAAGAGCTATGATGAACCATAGCGACTCATTAACGATATGCTGCTATGAGGATGGTTGCAGCGAGCGTGGTAACGGGAAGATAGCTTCTTATGGTGGTTGAGGCAGCTTTCCATATGGTTGTCGGGTCAGGAGGCCAGGAAGAGGATGCAGGTGGGTTTTACGGGTAGTGAAGACCTCGGCGATGTGATTTTATCTGGCGTGGTGGCAGCAGGTGTTTGGGTTTGGAGATGCGGGGGCTCGGGTTTGTCGGGATGTTATGCTTGTGGGTTCGATCGGCTAGCGGAGTTGGGGCTACAACGGTGGTCGGTTGCCTGGCGAGGAAGGATTTGATGGTGTGGTTGTCAATGTTCTAATGACAGGGGCATAGCTCGGGTTCAAAGGTGGTTAGACATGTTGGACGGAGAAAAGGATACAGGTGGAGGCAGCGGGATGCAAAAGGATGTTGCGTGGTCTTCAGTTGAAAAGGTGATAGATTATATGTGTGTGTTTGTGTGTATAGTTAGATGGTATACAACAAAGAAGAAAAAGAAGTCTTGCATTAAGATGAAATAGTGGTTGGTGTGTACGAAGAGAAAGAGTGGTGAGGGAAGTTTCAAAAATATAAACTTGTCAGATGAAAATAATTTTGTGGAGTAGCGCCCAATATACATGTAAATGAAATAAATATCTTTATCCCCAAAAGTCTCCATATTACTAGTTCACAAGGTTTACATGTTCTCACACATGATTTGAATTCGAAATGGTATGTCACAGGCCAGCTTGATATCTGCGTACTGCAAATTCAAAATACAAATCGACGTAGAGACCATTTCGGATGTCCAAACATGTGGAGTAAAATATGGTTGTGTTCAGTGCATCGATACAAACAAACTATCATATTAGAAAATGATATTCTAAAGTTCGCTTAAAATTTAACTATATGTTATATTTTTTGTCGCTACTATGAACCAATCATATAAGTCGATTTAAATGGAGCAATCAAAATAGAAATTCGACAAAATGAACATCGACGTTTTCAATATGAAATTCTCTACGAAATCTTATGAAATATATATATATATATAATTTAAAAATCAATATTTTGACCTTATATTATTTACTAATTTCACTTCAAAATTTCGACACAAATAAATTTTGAGTTAGAATCTTTTTAATTTCATATATTCAAGTTAAATGTATGATGTATACACACACACATATATAAATATATATATATACGCATATAAAAAATATAGATAAATACGTACATGTATATATATTCAAATCAAACTAAGACCTTAGGCGATTTTCATTTCATAATTTTAGCAAAATTCCAATTTTATCACTCTTCAAAATCACTTTTATTTGAGATCGAGATTAGAAATGGAAGCTTTCAATGAAATTGCTCTTCAAATATCCATTTATCTTTATTTTTCATTTCTTAACCCTTCAGTAGAACGAGATCTATGCCTTTTGAATTTTAGATGATCAATCCATCATGAATGGGAGATTCGGCGAAATCATATTCACTATTCAACATCGTATGCTGAAGATTTCGACTCATTAAACCGTTCTTTTAAAGGAATAAATCTATGTTGCTGATTTTGATTTATAAAGGATAAGTCTGTTTTAGTTATCAACTCAAGATTTTGGGTGACTATATATGTTGACGTGCCTTTTACCAAGGCCGTCGCAACTCTTGGTTCGATCTGCATCTCGGGTTGACTTAGGTCGACTCGACTCAAATTTTGATTTTCAGGCCTTAAAACTAAAGGTCCATTTTGGGTCGAACAACCCCGGGTCAGCATGGTTTTTCCTTTTCCTTCATCATTATTCCGATTCAAGGCATCTTGAGTCAAACCGACCCGTACTGACTTAGGGATAGAAGATGATCAAAAGCAGCAAAGGCCGATCTTCGAGGCCCTTTACCCGGTCAACTATGGCCTACTATACCTCCTTAAGTTCTGGATCAAATAACATGTATGCTATGAAATATGAGGAGGACTATGCCATATGTGAAGACTAGGTCTGGCTGTCTACCCCTGATTATTGGCATCACCTGGCACGTGGTCGACCCGACCCAGGATAGATGCCACATGACAAATCGATCCGACTTGGAACTCACCTATAAATACTTAGTTCAGAGGCCGAATAAAGTACTTTTGGTTCCCTACTTCTCACATAATGATATTTCAACAAGGGAGGCCAAGTATACCTCCAAAAAACATAAGGATTTTGTGCATAATTCATCTTCTTTCTCTACTTTCTTACAAATCAAACAACTGCAACCTATAATCGACAGTATAAACAGAGATCATAAGTTGATGTAGGCTAGGATTTGGCCGAACCACTATAAAACTGTTGTGTGCTCCCTGTGTTTGTTTTATTCTCCTACATTCCGTGATTGAGATTGTGAGAATATATTGTGAATTGTGTGTTGATTACACACTTGGGGGTTGATTGTCAAGAGTCCCACTTTTTGACGTCAATATTTTGGCGCACCAGGTAGGGGCGGTCCACGCACCTTCAGTAATTTTTAGATCGAAAGGCTTCAGATAGCTCATTTTTAGATTAAAAATGGTGAAGCGAAAGAAAGATGGAGCATCTTCCCAAGCACACGCCGCGGGCAATGAGGTAAGCCAGGAAGCATCATCCCATGGAAACCCCTCTCTGTACTTAACGAGGGAAGAGATTGACGGCGTTCTAAAGGAATTGAGAACGAGGATGGAGCATCAAGATGAACTCCTTTGCAAGCAACAACAGATGATGGGGAATTTCTTTTCCCGATCGGGTGGAAAGGCACAACAACTCGACTCGATATCTTACCACAGACCGAATCTATGCAACCCCCAACTCGGCCTACTGTTCATGCTGATCCGAGCACAGCCGGAGGGAATCATCCTTCACTCCTCAAGCAATGCAATACTACATCAGCTCGTGATGCTACGAAGTAAAATGCTAATGTGAACCAAGCTAATATGGCCTCGACTGGGGGTAACTAAGAGATGGGAACTGGAAATGTTATCCTAGGTTGGGTCGATCAGCGAGACCTGGGTCAGCTCAGTCAAGTCGACCCAAGAACTGGGGGAGATACAAGACGCACTTAAACGTGCAAGACATTGTTCCAACATGTAACGACCCGCGTTTTAGACCGCTTAAATCGACAATAATCCTCACATGTTGACTCAAGAAAATCTAAAATACAAATAGTTATTGGGATTAATATAAGAAAAAAAGAAAGAAGAAAAACAATCAAAGAATCTCACAGCGGAAGGACAAAATATAATAAATAAATAACAGTTCATGAAGCTATTAAAACATACATTGGATCATACTTTACACCAATTATCAGAGTTAATTATCACATAACTTACCAATATATGCATGCTGCAACAGAATAATAATAGTAATTACGTCTATCAAGCTCCATCTTCATCTTCAATACAGTGTGGTCTTCGCTAACTAAAAAAATCAGGCTGACCCGAGCACGAAATGAAAATACAAAAAAAAACTCGGATTAGAACTAAAATATTCTCATATCAGTCAAATCAAAATCAGGTAATAATATGAGTGTCACGACACCAGAGATGCTTACGGTAATTCACTTCTCCTATCCAAGGTGTTCGTGAGAGCAATAACTTAAGAGATGTTACGGGAATTTCCATCTCCTAAGGATCCGTCAAACTAGATACTATATAATATAATTTCACTATTATAATTGTCTATTCAGTAAAGTATCAAAATAACATAATCGGGATTACATTTTTACCCTTACATCGTTTATATACATTGTAGTCTATATAGTATTGTAAACTCCACCAAACCGGTAGGCTATCAGGGAGCACTCTATAGGTACAACGTAAGACAAAGTCATTGTGGATGCCCCAACGGTAGGATTCTACCGGATTGTGGGACCGGGCTAGTGATAACGCATAGCAACTACTACCGCCCACCTCGAACAACACTCTGAAAATCGTGGGTGGCCACTAATCAAATCGCGTATGGTATCGAAGAAGTGTGTCCGATCGAAGGAGCGACCTTCCATTGACCCAGCCTTGGCTCCTGTTTTAGTCATTTCAATTATGACCTGAAGATCAAGGATATCCATCATCGTTCTCTTACTTCATTCCAGTAGTGTTCGTCAAACCAACCTGCTTCGTTCTGGATTCATCCACCACGTATACAATTGTTAAAGTGGTTTTCGGTATTAGTATAGAGTATGAGATTATCTGATCCCGGTCTCTTTAACAACCAAACGTTTACATTTTTCACACCGGTTGGATCTTTACATTTCAAATGGTTCACACTTCATAGTAAAATATTAGGTTGGCTTTCAAACCATTTCATATCCAAAATAGAATATACTTTCATATTAAATTTCTATTTAAACCAACTTAAAATCTTGAAATAATTCCAACCTTAAAATAATTTGAATATTAAAAATAGTTAAGAGTATATTTAAAATAGTTTAGATATATATTCGAAATAGTCTGAAACTAAATAGTTTGTATTTAAAATAGAATTATTAAAATTTAGCAAAATCTATAGTTAAAATATTAAAGTTGTTTATAAAATAAATATATAATTATTAAAATGATTTATTTAAAAATAATGTATATATAAAAGTAAAAATAGATAGTTTAAAATGTAAATAATTAATTATTAAATTATTTTATTAATATACTTACTATGCATAAATTAAAATCGCACAGTTTATAAAGTAAAATAATTGCTATGAAAAAATAGTATATATAAGGTTTTAAATAAATAAATTTGAATTAGAATTGTTTGTTCAAAATATAAAACAAATTGGAAATTATATTCTAGTTTCAAATCAATTCAACTAAATTTCGATATCTTAATTCAAATGGATTCAACTTCCCAATTATATTTCAATTCGATTCAAACAATTTGGTTTACACATTCGATTCAAATACTTGAAATTTCAATTATTGTTCTCACTTTGAATTATTTCGATTTATAAAATCTCGAGTTTACAGTTCAATTATTACTTTAAATCAAGTTAACTTAAAGTAAATTTAAAAGATGGATAAACAAATCAATTTCAATAAATCTGACTCATATTCAATTTCAATTTAACTTCAGTTTACAACATCAAATAATTTCCTTTAGCTTTTATATATCAAAATCCAACGTTCAAGTTTAAAGGAAATCGATTTATAAAAACATCATTTATAATGTCTTTGAAACAGTATTTCAAGACTCATGGTTAAAACAAATTTTATTTAACCAACCGGTGTCCGTATATAATTTTCTATCCTATGGCCAAGTAATACTTAAAATTTAATTTTAGTAGTATAGGAGTGGATATATACCATTTCAATCCAAATCAGGGGTCATAGGTATTTATCATTTCAACCTATGTTCTTAATTCGTTTTAATGATTAATCCCGGGTTTATTTGATGCCCGTAACATCTAGAGTAAATGATTGAGATTAATCAACACAAACAATGGTCATATAAAAATCAAGGTGAATAACGGGTAAATTCACACTATTAAACATCAATATGTCAAACATATTAATTCGAATCCATTCATCACATCAATACATCCAAACATTTCAATATTGTATAAATTTACTAGTTATTATATGTCAGGTTTTAAACTAGTAGTTAAATGTCGAATGTCAACGTAACTATAAAACTTAAACTAACAGACAAATTAAATTACATTATCGGTGTCAATCAACATAAATATGTAATTTTAACTATCAAACAACAATCAATACAATCATATCATAGCATGATTTTAGTTTAACTAATATTCGAATACTTTAGTTAAGCGTGATTTTGAGCTTCGCGCTAAAGCATGTAGCGCTGGATTGCACAATCGGCAGCAACTTCTTGGAGATGAGAGCCAATTTTCCAGTTTAATTCGACTATTCTCTAGAGGTGGTACATCTCAAGGCGACGTGGATAACGTCAATCCTAACCCTTCAAGCGGGGCATTAGGAGCTCTCTCCACCCGCCAAACTTCAAGTTCCATCTTTAGAGCCATACAATGGCAGGACCGATCCTACCATACATCTGATGCACTACATGTGCCACATGGAAGTGCTATCAGCGTTGAATAATTCATGGCCAAATGTTTCCCCTGTTCCTGACCAACATCGTTGCTATGTGCTTCTGACAACTGGAATCTGAATCGATCGGCAACTGGAACGCACTGGTCGCTCGCTTAATAGAGCAATTCAGGGTCATATATCTCGGCCTAAGAATGTTATGACCCTCACATCCATCAAACAATGGTCACGCGAGACCCTGCACTCGTATTTCGAAAATTTTAATGTGGCGGTGGCATTAGTGGACCGACCAGATCCCTCCATGGTACTCATATTAGCCGTCTTCGACATATTAGACAAGACGGATGTCAAAGTCTCCTTACAACGAGATCCTCCTTGAGACCTTGGTGAATTCTTCTTTGAAGTCGACCAGTTTTTATGGCAAGAGGATGCTAATATCGAGGTGGATGTCCCTGATGTTTACTTGGCAGAGGATGAGGGATCATCCAAATCTAGAAAGAAAAAAGGCAAGGGAAAGGCCTTGCAAAAAATGGGAGGAATGTGCGGTTCTGAAGAGAATCCAAATGCAATAAGTATACCGAGCTCGATTCTTCATTATTGGATATATATACCTCGACGTGCGATGAACTCTTCCTTTCCCTAAGCCTCTCAGGAGGGAGCCAACTCAGAAGGAGCAGGATTCTGGGTTGCATTGCATGTTTCATGATATGACAGGCCATGCCACTAACGACTACAAGAACTTGCATGACCTTATTGAAGAGCGGATAAGACGTGGAGAGTTGCCCCTAATATGTCAAGCAATCAGCAGGCCTACACCAACACTACCATCTCCTCATGCTCCTCAGAATGGGAGTGATTCAGGACCGAGCAACCATGGGATCATTATTAGCTGATCTAAATTGGATCACCATGGATTTTCACTTTCTTAAGAATAAGATATGTATTTGCTTGTATTTGATTTTCGGATAGCCACGTCAACTCAAACGTGCACGGGGATTAGGATTTAATCTTGGGACATACTTTGTTCTCGATAATAAAACCATCTGATGAATAAGTGGCTAAGTTGAAGCATACATGTATGGGATTAGGATTTAGTCCTTGAGCATGGTCTGAATTCAATGATAAACCAATCAGGCTTTGTCTTGGTTATAATTGTAGATTCAATAAAACAGATTTTCAAGCACAGATTATGTTTGATTGTGCATAAGTATCTTGTCAGAATGTGGCAAGATTACTCAATCACAAATCTAAGTATGGATTATATTCATCTCTAAACGCTAGGTATGGATTATAGCTAGAGATGGATTATCTTGCCAGGTTATGGCAAGCATAATTCTATCACGACATGAGTGCAGTTTGTAATCAATTTAAAGTATCGTTTATACTCAGCCTAAAACTACTTGTATGGTTTATACTGGCGAGGACGAATTAACTTGTCAGGATATGACAAGAGAGCTCAATCGTAACTTGAGTATGGCTTATGCTCAAGTTTGGATTTCCGGGTATGACTTATGCCCGAAGGGTTGAATTATCTTGTTAGGATTTAACAAGGTGATTTAGTCATAGATCGAGTATGGGTTATGCTCACTAGGATACCAAAGCACGGTCTATGCTTGAAAAAGATGAGTGATAACTGTCAGGATTTGACACAGCTGTTTGTCAGGTCTCTTTGCAGGTATGGGTTATATTGGCGCATGGATAGGCCCAGCAGGGTCGTGTTTTTCCTAGATTTCTTCTGTAATACAATGCAAAGCGGTCGTTGGATTCCTTGGTATTCTGGTCTTCTGGTTTTATTATAATATGGTCAAACGAGACCATGTGTTTCTCGTTTTCTATTAATACGATCTGGTACGATCGGGGCACTTTGGATTTCTTGTAAAGGGTTCTCTTGGATTTCTATGGATAGTGGGTTATCCAGAACATACTTTCCATCATTAAGAAAGATATGTTCCGGGGGCCAAAATGCAAGGTCGTCACAACTCTTGGTTCGATCTGCATCTCGGGTCGACTCGACTCAAATTTTGATTTTCAAGCCTTAAAACTAATGGTCCATTTTGGGTCGAACAACCTCGAGTTAGCCTGATACGAGTTGGCATGGTTTTTCCTCTTCCTTCACCATTATTCTGGTCAAGGGATATCGGGTCAATCACGTCGAGCCGACCCGTACCGACTTGGGGATTGAAGACGATCAAAAGCTGCAAAACCCGGTCTTCGAGGCACTTTACCCGGTCAGTTATGGCCTACTCTACCTCCTTAACTTCTGGATCGAATAACACGTGTGCTAGGCAATACGAGGAGGACTGTGCCACATGTGAAGACTAGGCCTGGCTGCCTACCGCAGATTATCGGCATCGCCTGACACATGGCCAACCCGTCCGGGGATAGCCGCAACGTGGCAGGTCGAGCCGACCTAGAACTCACCTATAAATACTCTGTACAGAGGTAGAAGAAAGGTTTTTGGTTCCTTACTTCTCACGCAAGGATATTCCAGCAAGGGAGGCCAAGTATACCTCCAAAACACAAGGATTTTGTGTATAATTCATCTTCTTTCTCTACTTTTTTTACAAGTCAAACAACTATAATCTATAATCGATAGTATAAAAAGAGATTATAAGTGCACGTAGGCTTGGATTTGGCCGAACCGCTATAAAATTGTTTTGTCTTCCCTGTGTTTGTTGTATTCTCTTGCATTCTGTTTGTGAGAATATATTGTGAATATGTGTGGATTACACACTTTGGGGGTTGATTGTCAAGAGTCCCACTTTTTGATGTCAACAATATGGTTTCACAGCCACAGACTTTCGGTTATTCTTTTTTTGGGTTTGTATCTGATCTTAATGGCGATTTGTATTCTACTAAAAAATAAAAATTTTGACTATTAGAGAAGGTTATATTTAAACTAAGTTACATCTCCAGTAGTTGCTGGATGTAAATGGAACTTCTATGTTTCACATGGTTAGGTGATTGATAATGCTTTAATCATAACTGAGGCAATCTGCGTCAATGATGAAGAAATGTAGCAGCCTCATTAACACTGTCTTGGCTATTTTTCACGTCTTTTTTCAATTTCATGTATATCAAATTATGATCCTATGAAGCAGATTTTAGAAATATGTTTTGAGATGGTTGAATTTTTTAAGGTTGTTTACTAGTTATTATGCAAATTGTCATTCAGTAATGAGAATCTTCTACTGCAAATATCAACATGTTATAATCAAAAAGAAAAAGATGATCAACGTTAATTTTGATGGCTGGTATGTGCTGTTATATTTGAAATTAGGTGTTGTTATGGATAAAACAAGAGTACTCAATCAAAGATGAATTCAAAAGGAAATTCTGCTTGGTTACTCTTCATGTGTGAGAATCGGGGAAGTAATAGTAAACTTGGGTTGTAACTGTGTAAAATACATAGAGCGACTTAATTTTGGATTTGAAGTGCAGGGTTATATTGCACTTACTTTTAGAATGGGAGACCTCATGATGGGTCCAACGTTTGTATATGTCACCGTTTTTCTTTTATGTTTGTATTTAGTCCTCAGTACTTCAGATTTTATGCATATTTGTTATGTTTTTATTCGGGCTAGTATGTTAACATTGCTATGCACCATTCTGAAAGTTATTAAATGCGTACTGGTTTATATATATATATATACATATATATATATATATATACACACACACACACATACATATATATATACACATACATTCAAAAATCTGATTTATAAATTTGTCATATTTTAAAATAAATATGATCTCGTATAATTTTAAATAGCAAATTTGTGAGTTGTCACATGTTGAAGAAGACCAAACTCCCTCATTACTCTGTTGGGTAGATGGTATGCAACATCGATAAAAAAAATCAATAGTCCAGACCTTCATAACTACCTAGATTCAGTGCATTATGGCGATAGTGCATTAGGGTATGTATCATTATAAGGAATCCATGTCACAGCATCATAATCTAGGATTTCGAACTCGTTCCGGTAAATCAATAAATTTAGTCTTCGAGACAATTTAGCAGCCTTAGCCATCTGAAAGTATTGACGATTTATACATAATGCACTATATGTATAAATTTATAGAACCATAAAATCAACTCTAGTTTACCTCGACCCATACGGTTTTGAGTTGTCGATTTATAGTGCCCTCATTGTTATGCGACTAACTGGAAGATAAGACCAAGATCATAGCTGCAAGAATATTATATATTTTATTTCATTGTTTTTTGCAACATGTAGCAAATATGAAGTACTCAAAAACTATGATCATACTTTAATTAGATTCAAACACTCATTGGTGGACCATCGTTGTGCCAGTGATACTCTAGTAAGTTTTGAATAGAAGAAATCTAACATCGCACTATCCCATAAATAACGTCGACAAGAATCAAATTCTGACAACAAATGAAGTCACTAACACGCAAGTCTTTGGTCTATCGTAAAAAATACATTGAGTTAATATTAGCGTGGATGCACTACGCGCTTTGCAATGAAGAGGCATGTGGGAGTATCATCACCAACCGCTGTTTAAACCAAGTGGCCACTATTGACTCATTAGCTCGTCTTGCTTCTTATGGAGGAGGCATACCTAGCAAGCACCGACATAAATTCATAAAATCATCAACCAAATCATGTTTGAGAACGGGATTCCGGTTTATTGGTAAACCAAGCAACGGAGCAACATTATTTAGAGTTATGGTCGTCTCACCCATTTTAAGATGAAATGTAGATGTTTCAGATCTCCAACTATAGACCAATGACGTAATCAGGTTAAAAACCAACTGTGTGTATCCTAGCTTACTAATAAAACCAAATTAGGTTCTGTCTATAGCTCCAAAATAGCAAGATAAGATAACAAGACTAGCTTTAGTGCCGATGAATGGTTAATGATCTTTTCTGGATCAACCGGCTGCTTGTAAGTGAAACAACATTGTATTAATAATCACATTTACGATATATTTTCGTATTGCATAACAAAGTAAACCAAAACTATCATATGTTCGATATTGCTCATTCGATGTTATTCCTACAAGTAAAGAATGATTGCATCAACCGATTTTATTTTATTTTTTTGTTTCCATATTTTACGACAAGAAAGTACCAAATCAAACTCTAAGCTTTGTTGTATATACAATCAAATCCTTATAAAATAAGTATCATAATCATACAAATTACTTCAAATAATTACACATACAATGACTTCTACCTAAAAATTAAACTATACCCTAACCCAAAAAACAAAAAACAGCCAAATATTGCACATGAAATAAATATTACAAAGCTATAGGATGCGCTTGACACGATAAGAAAGACAATTTTTAATTTTTTTTATCAATTAACCGAAATTTTGAGTGAAAACAGAGTTTTAGGGTGAAACTAACTTTTTGGTTCTGAATGAAAAGGAAGAGGATTGGCTGATAACATCTATAGTGGATCCGGACGGTATTCAAAATGTCATATATTGACATCATTTCAAATGCCATATCCTGTTTTGCTAAAAATAAACAAACAGACCGACCTATGCATGACGTTTGAAATACCAGTTGCACACAACAGTACCGAGTTGGCGTAAAATGATCTTTTGTTATAAGTTTTGATTAGTCTTCGAATGCTGCCGAAATTAAAAAAAAAAAAAAAAAAAACAGTTCGACCAAATTTCCAATTCAATTTCAGAACACACCCAAAAAAATTCAAGAAAAATATGTAAATTAGCTTTGTAGAGTATATTATTGAATAGATGCAAAAATTTATGCAATTATTTAACAAATAATTGCATATATTTAAGTAATGATACCAAAAATTGCAGATATTTCTGTAATTACTCAATAAAAATATATGGAAATTTCCGCAATTATTCATCATCAAATACGAAAAAATTTACTATCTTCTGAGAAATTTGCAACTATTCATAAAAAAAATACAAAGATATTCACATATGTTCACCGAATGATTGAAGACAATTAAACAAATTTTGAATATAATTGCATAAATATATGAAATTATTTATTAAATAATCGCATAATTGTATGTAATTATTTAATAATCAAATTCTAAAAAAAAAAAAAAAAAAAAAAAAAAAAAATCTGACCACAAACAAATAAAATACTAACGTCAACATAGCATGCTATAAATACGCCATTCTACCATATTTAACCATTGAAAAAAAGGCCAAAAACCACAGCTAATGATCCAAGTATTTAGGAAGCAATAATAAGAAAAAAGAAACAAACTCATATTACAGTCAGCATCTTAAAATTGGCAATCAAAACCTGTAATTATGGTCATAAATGTATCAAAAAATGTACTCGTACAATGATTACGACCAACAATGATAAAACCATCACATAACTAATCATCGTCAAATTTAGTAGTCAAAACTATGATCAAGCCAAGAAGGCTCAAGGGCAAACCGAGGGCCTAATTCTGGCAGGCATTTGGATGCCATTAGTCGGTTTATTTTCCAAAGGAAAAAAATAGGAATTAGCGGGTGTTATTGACATCTGGTCTAGAGTAATTTCAATGTCGTCATCATCCTCAAGATCACCAGATTTCTCACTAATATTCTCAGAACTGTCGTCATCTTCACTAAGTTGGTCGTCCTCTGGAGCATCGAGCTCTTCATCCTCCGAATCAACATCCTCCGAATCAACATCCTTATACGTTTTAGCCCGCCAGGAATTGTAGATGGGACTAATGAATCTGGAATAAAAATTGTTAATGATGTATAAACAAAAAAATATAGCAACTCCACAGAAAATTTGCTGTCAAATACAACAGGAAAAATGGAAAACAAAAGCTTTTCCCCATCTATTTTGGCACATTTTAAATGTTGCAACAACTATTTTAGTTGGTGGCATCAAATAATGTACTAAAACCTTCATTTCACTGTACTGGATGTTATGTTATACATTATTTCCAGTGTAAGTTTTCTGATGGATGCATATAGCACTAACTGAAAATATGGTGCAATATCATACTCAGATAAGTTGACAATTTTTTTTGCTGTATATTTCACTGTTATGCGTATTTTTCCATTATTTTGAAGTGGTATTTCAGATTACTTTTTTTACTGGAATCTTGAAAAGTGGGTATGCAGCAAAATTTCAAATTTAATGGTAGGTTTATTTTCTCTACTACTGCTATTCGCTTTTTGGGAAACATCCACAATAAAGAAAATCAACCCATGATGTCCGGAGAGAAAACCATGCGGCCCACCAAAATGCATCAGAGTAGGGGACGTAAGCATAGTTAGCAGAACAATAGCTCATGATAATTACAAATTATGGCCAAAAAAAAAAATAGTCATGTAATTGTAGTAGTTAATGTCTGCACAAGGATCAAACAAAAATACCTGTCGGATTCTTTCAAACCATATGGGTCGAATGGGAAAAACATATCTAGCCTCCCATTGCCTCCAAATGCTTTAGAGAACCGAGACTCCAGTAGTTTTTTATCAGTGTGAGTTGTAGGCACTTGAAATAAGTTTGCAGCATCAGATTGACATGCAAACTCGTCTACTATTATCGGTAAGCAAACCTGTAAGAAACCAGCCAAGTGAAAATTAAAAACAAACAACCCAAAGGTGTGTATAAGGTAAATGATATATAAGTTACAGAAAGTACCTTCAAAGGGTTAAAAGAGCTATGCAGCACTGATTCAAGTTTCAAAAAGGGCGATATGAGATCAGCATCCAATAAAGATCTCATGTGGTAGCAAAGGATGTACATCACTGCCTGCACCCGAAATATACAATAATAGTTAGTATGTGAAATAAAAAATACTATAAATGCTCCTTGGCAAATATAAGATAAGAGGGGAAAAATTCATGTGGTTGGTCATACACATGAAAACTGGTCCCAGGTGTTTTGGATTTTTATTTTTATTTTCAAAAAAAATATTGTAGGCAGAAGAGTAAATTCGAATGTAACTGGTGGAAAATACAAAGGATGCCACTTCACACAAGAAGCAGTAACATACAAGAAGCACATATGAAATCACAATTGAATAAAATAACAAGAAACAAAGTAATAGCTAACCTGACATCCAGAGTAAAAAACTCGATGAGACTCCAGATAGACCATTCCCTCCAATTGATGTGTTTCATAATAACCAAGACACCATTCAAGTAAACTGAGGAATAAAAGGTCTTGTATTAGACAATAGAAGTATCAAGGGAAATGTCTATGCCGATACTGTTTTATATATATACATGTATATATGATATAAGGAGTAAACGAAACATACCTTTGAAGTATTTCTGCCACCAGAGAAGTGGGAATAAAATTTGCTCGAACCAAATAACTAGCAAGATATGAAATTGAACTCATTCTGCAAGCCATAAATTTAAACTTTATTGGCTGAGAAGATCGTCAAAAAGTGCATATAATTTATAAGCAGGTTATTTCACAACAGTAATAATAATATAATGTTAGCAAACATTGTCTATGGTGTCGTGTTTAGCTTGGTTCAATTTTTTTTTGACGGGTTTGAATGAAATGATACTGCTCGGATTGATGCGTATAGTCACTAGCCTCAAATGTTTTTTTTTCTTTTCCCTTACCCAAAAAAAGAAAAAAGAAAACGCACACAAAAACTACAGTTTCATGGTCAAAAATAAAAGATAAAATCATAGGTAGTCAAAATGACTGATTAAAGCAATAAATTGTTGTGTCTACACCATGGTATCAGTTTCGGCCGGAACCCCAAGAGTCCGGAATTGTTGTGTCTACACCATGGTATCAGTTTCGGCCGGAACCCCAAGAGTCCGGCGATCTCAGTTCAGTCCCGGCCAAAGGCGGGCGGGGTTAGGTCAAAATCCCGTCCCGTGCTAACAATCGAATAAATAAATCAAAATCGATCTTAACTGTGTCGTCTTCGGTAGTCGAGAATCGCCTTGTTCGTCGACAGTCGCCTTTGTTCAATGAGAATCACCATTGTTAGTGACTTGCCTTCGTTCGAGGATCGTCTTTGTTTATTCATCGAAATTCGCCTTCATGAGACCGGTTGGGGTTATTTGTTGCTAGGTCTAGCTGAAACTTAATGGGCTGGGCTACGTAAGTTACGGTTATTTGTTGCTAGGTTAACTTAATAGGGCTAAATGTCAATGGGTTGGGCTCTGTAAATTAATTATTCAATCTAGGTTATACTAAATGCTCATCTGATGGCCTGGCTTACACTAAATGCTCATTTGATGCTTGGATGGCCGTATGTTAATTTATATTTTGACTTTGTTTAGTATATTATTTATGTTTAATATTATTGCTGTGAATATTCTATCAGTACATTATGGCATATCAAACAGAAAAATGCTATCACAACCGAAACCAAAAACGAAACTTTTGAAACCAACGAAATTGACCGAAATCACAAAAAAGTAAACAAGCGAAACCTAGACCGAACGAGTTCTCAAACCTGACTCTACGGCAAACACCAACTATACTTTGATCATTGGACCTTTTATGCCATACATAATGCATATTAGTCATAACATATAAAACTACCTAACAGCTTTACTGAGGGGTGTACAAACCTTGAAAGAACCCAGTCATCGGAGACAAATACATCTCTAAGCATAAAAGCAAACTTCTTGCCACAATCTTCGGGATCAAGTGAACAAGCATAGAACATCACAAACTGCAGCCCAATCAAAATAAGAAATTAAAAGCTGTGACACTCAGCTACCTAAATTAGACCAAACACATGCACGTGCACACACACACACAAAAAAAACTTGTATCAATGTGCATTCTACTGCAAGTTTTAAATCTACATGCACTCTAGCATAGTATTGCACATCAAAATATTGGTCAAGACATGATAGAGGTGTACGGCCACACTTGACATACACTCTTTCAATTATTATTTATTTTGTGTTTATCAAATATCTCTCATCCGATACTGAAAGAAATGGTTGGCAACTTAGCATAGTTCAATACAGTATATAGTTATTTTATTTTCATTCATTAGTCAACATCTGTGATTATAGTGGGTTTGTCCAAATTCAATGGAACTGCTTAAAAATTTAATCAGATAAAATATTCCATCCTTCTAGCTAATTTGCAGGTAAATAGCACCTGAGCAAACTTTGTCTTGTAAGCATTCATCACAGTTTCAAGGAAGGCTCGGGATAGAATATCAAAAACCTGATCAGAAGATCCCCAAGACAGTCAGTCATAAAAAAAAAAAAAAAAAAAAAAAAAAAAAAAAAAAAACTTGTACTGTAACACTGTTAAAAGCAATATCATAATTCCACATATTACGCCCAAACATGTGTTACTGATACTGAATCATTTTGAACACCAACACTAATTATCTATGGTAATGCGCAAACATCAACCATTATCATCTGTAAATATAACATTGGGGGGGAGGGGGGGGGGGGTGTGCACACACACACACATGGGAAAGTCTGTTTGAATATAAAATTTTAACACAACTGGTGACACAATAAATCTACACCATTGGATCTCCCATGAATTCGACTTCTCCATATAAGGACAAAATGATCCAACGGTCAAGGGCTTTGTGTCTAAATATCAAGAGCACCCCTGATTTCCACAACACATTCTTGTTTCTCTCTCTTCTCACTAACTATCTTCCCCCACCAACTTATTTAAATATAAATGAGAGGCCCAAATTGAGGGGTAATTGGAATGCTAGGAAATAGGGTTCTCATAGAGCGCGCCTCATAATACTCCAAAAACAAAAAAAGTGTAAATTATTTACATGTTATTCACTTTATTCTCACACCATACTAAAATATATTATAAGTACACCCTAGACATCGCTTAATCGTTCTGAACATTAAAAAAACATTTATGGTAACCTATGCAAACATCAAATATGTAAATGCAACATACAAAATGATGCACGTATCAAATACAGTTAAAGCGCTCAACGGATTCAACGTGATGGAAGTGCAACATGTCGTAGCAGAGATACAGCGAGGATATAGCATGGACATAGAAGATGAGTCGATGACTCTAAAATATCATATAAAAACATAATTAATTTTTCACAAATATATTAATGGTGATTAAATGAAAAAATAACATTCAATTTAATTATAATTTAAATGTAAACTGTTTCCCAACTTAATTACTTTTAACAGAATATTACCAATATCCTTGTTTCTGAAAATATGTTACAAAATTTAATTAAAAAAATAATTTTGTAATTTTTGTAATGTATAAATGTCATTTCTCAATTCATTTCTTTTAAAGAAGACATAGCGGGAATAGCACGATATAGTGGGAATAACGGAATATATCACATATAGAGGAGACTAAAGCAGAAAGACTATTTTTGGGGCTCCTTGGAAAAATCATAATGGTAGAAATTTGCCACGGGGTATAGTCGGATTGTAGCAGGATAATAGCGAGGCATTAATTGCATAGCATGTGTCAAAGCACCAAAAAATAATGTGGTGTAAATTCTTAGTAGTTTAATTTGCACAAGATATCATAAGATATAGGGTGTTTTAATTCCTATGCTACACGGAAACCTTGCTAGATTCCTAGATTCTTCTCAATGCAACAAAAACAGTTTCTTCACTTGAAGGTAAGAAAATGTTTAGAGGTATTTCATGAAAAAGGCTTTCGATACATTTTGAAATAATACAAGGAGAAGGAATTAGCATGTCTTACTTTATAAGCAATTTCGTGAAAATCAAGACACTTTATGATATATATGATGAACGGAACATAGCTTGCAAACAGAGCTTGCAAATATACAAGAACTAAAAACTAAAAAGACAATTTTATTTCAAAATATTTACATAAAAAATTGTAATACAATATTCTTTGGAGCACTTGTCGAATGGAATAATCAATCATACAGTGGTATCTCAATTGTCACGCAAATGGATATCATTTTTCTTAAATTGAATTTCTTTAATTTCATAGGATACTCCACTATAAGAAACTGAAAAGAGAAAATTATATCTTATGTTTCTTAGTATATTAATACAGTTTTTTGTATTTAATCAGTGTATGGTAAAACTCACAACTGGATGCTAATGGATAGGTAAGACTCACGTAAGACGTTTTACACCAAACATTAACAAAAAAGAGAATCATAACACTAGGGAGAGAAAGAGAGAGTTTGTGTTCACTGGACAAAATTTACCGTCTTTAAGCAACCATTTGATGCACACGCATCAAGATATTCACATACAATCACCATTAGACTGTCAAGTTTATCCGCAAATGCATTTCCTAGAAGCCTTTCTTTTAGTGACTGGAGAGAAGAAGATAACATTATTATATAAAGAAGACCAATATCAAAGTTTAAAATGAGCAAACTACTGATTGTCGTGTATGGCACATTACCTTTGTGTCACAAGCATTTTCATCACCATCTTCTGGTTCGAACTCAAATATATCTTCCTTAGGAATATCTTCCAACCGTATATTAACCTGAAAAGTTGATTAAAAAATTAACACTAGAGGATTGCTATTTTCAAAAGACATCAACCTTATTCAAGTTAATGAGGAAAAGTAGTGCTTACATCTATGTCTACAAGCAGTTCTACCACCTTAGTAAGCATTGTGCTTCCAATAATTTCTCCAACTTTGTGATTTGCCAACTCAAGCATACATTTAACAAAAGAATTAATTACCTATATGTAAAATAGACAATGTCAGATATATTACACCTGAGAATTAGTCAAGAAAATAAAGGCGTAGATAGTAAAATAAATAATCAATTTTTTAGTAGATGTCAAAAATGAAAGTATTTTTTAAATTAAACTAAAATAATAAACCGAAAATTGGAAGAATACCAAACAGGCTATGCATAAATAGAGGTAAAGATGGTTGATAACAAGTACGATTCACAAATTTAAGCATCAGTGCCTTGAAATCTACACCATGTTAAACAAAGTGGGTATTCTCTTTCCATTCCAGTTTATTGTAGTTTTCCATCTCTGCTCATAAATTTGGTACTATGATCATCATCAGTACATAAATATACAAGGGAAAGTCTATTTAGACACAGATTTGACACAAAATCTGAACCATGAGATAACCCCGTGATTTGCACTCCTCACATAAAGACAAATTAATCATGTGGCTGAGATTTTGTGTCTCCTGATTTGTGTCAAAATTTTGTGCTCATATAGCCGCTCCCAATATATAAACACACACACATATACATAAAAACATACCGCATCCCCCCCCCCCCCCCCCCCCTTAAAAAAAGTCCATAAAAATCAGTGACTATTCTTAGAGTTTATATACTGATGAATATACCGTGTTTTTATGTTGGTGGTGTGAGGTTATCTTCTCCCTACTCTATAGCTTGCATCACTTTGTGTACAACTAGCCTTCATTGTTGTCAAAAATCTAAAAATCCTACGATTTGAATCCCATTTCAAATTGAATCTCTCCTTTAAAGATTGGATTTATATTCCAATTCAAAATCAGCTAATACCGCACTTTATACTTATTTGGATCTACAATTCCAATTCTAATCATTTTCGAACTAAATTAAATAGAAACAAGAGAGAATGATGTTTTGGGTTTAGAAGTAGAAGTTCAAACCTCAAAATCAATTTCAAAATGTGCACAAACGTTAAAATATAGGTTTTTTTGAATCTTCGATTTACGATTTAAATCTTATTTTGATTTAAAGTTTGAATTTTACGATTTACGATTTAAATTTCATTTTGAAAATCTTGCTAGCCTTAAATTATCATCTGCCTATGATGTTAACATGATAAAAACTAGCCTAAGAGTCAAAAATCTGCCTTAAATTATCATCTGCCTATATTATGTGCCTTAAATTATCATCTGCCTTAAATTTCATTTTGAAAATCTTGCTAGCCTTAAATTATCATCTGCCTATAATCTTGCTAGCCTTAAACTATCATCTGCCTATATCATGTGTACACCCCCTTACCAAAAAAAAAAAAAAAAAATCTCCTTCCTCCTACATGTATATATGCGTGTATGTGTGTGTATAAAACATAAATCAGATGGAATCTCTATCGCTCCGCTACAAGAGTCAAATATGAGACTTCATACACCTTAACATTCATAGGATAAAAAGAGGTTCTTTTGAGTCTCAACACTGATGGGCTAGTATTTACCTTATCAATTAGCAAATCAATGGCAGGTTCTATTTCACTTGGTACCTGGCTTCACACTCAAATCGGACCAAATCAAATAGCTAATGATGTGCAGTATAGAACAATAGATCTTGGGTAGTGCTCTATTATTCTATGGTGGTATTAAGCCGAGTAGAGTACGTCCCAACTTACTGATGAGATGTCGACCGCAATAAGATAAAATATCCTAAATTGAGTATATGGTTAGATCCACTTAGATGGATATGATCATGTTTATGACACAAGAATTTCTGATCAAAATTACTGCAAACTTGTTTGGATTATTTAATATATACACACACATATATATACACATACATAAAGCAATGCTCTACAACACCCATGTTTTGCAGCACCTCAAAAACACCCCAACCACAACCACAAGTTCTATCTGAATAATGGATTGATAATAAGAGAGAATGAGTGGGTGGAGTGCGAAACAGACCTTGTGGTTGAAATCATAAGGTATTTAGGGGTGCTGCACTGTTTAAGGTGCAATGGGACACCCCTATATATATCCTTAAGAACTTCAATTGTATGACTTAAATCCTAAAATGTGACCAAATTGTATTGTCGTGTCGTCGGACCCCCTGGTGATCAAAGAAGACGTTGTCCTGTATGTACGACGAACGGGTGTGGCTAGGGTTGGAAGACAGCATAACAATTGGATTGTTGTTGCGTAGCTGAGTGCAATGGTGGGTTTGGTTTGGCCACTGACTCGTTGTTGGTCAAGAACGACGATTTCATGACAACTAGCTAAGGCGAATCCATGACAAATAGCTAATGAAAAATGGAAGTATAAAAAAGATGTGGCTAAGAAATATGACAGGTGCATACATGCATGCAATTGGATTGTTGTTGCGTAGCTGAGTGCAATGGTGGGTTTGGTTTGGCCATTGACTCGTTGTTGGTCAAGAACGACGATTTCATGACAACTAGCTAAGGCGAATCCATGACAAATAGCTAATGAAAAATGGAAGTATAAAAAAGATGTGGCTAAGAAATATGACAGGTGCATACATGCATGCAAAATTAAAGAAGAGAGCGTTGATGTGGTAAGAAAAAAATATTAAATAAAATAGCGTGAAATAGAAAAGTGCACGCATGCCCACAACATGGTCAATAAGTAAAATGAAAAGAAAAATCAGAATATGTGCATGCTTTGAAAAACGAAAACAGCGTGTACATGTCCACGGTCCACGATGACACGTCATGCACTACACACGATTTAATTTGATAGTGTTTAATTTTTGAATAAATGAAAGTACATACTATGAATGATTTATCTGTGCTTGCAAGTACTCTAGACATATACATATACGTGTGTGTGTGAGAGAGAGAGAGAGAGAAAGGGAGAATTTAAAGGAATAAAACATATATATTTAAGGAATAATTGACACGAATAATCCAGAGTTTAACGTGTCTTTCCATATTAATCCCAAGTTTGAATTATTTTCAATTAATCTCATGTTTAGGGGGTTCCTTCCCATATTGATCCCAATTACCTTTTAACCTGTTATAACAAGTTTCAACTTTTCACATGTGAAAACGTGTCTTCTCCTGCGTGTTTCTCCTCCTCAAAAACTTTCAATCGAAATCAAAGTAATAAAAAAACAAAAGATTTACACAAAATCATTAAACAAATTATGCAGCTATCTTCTCCTCACTTCTCCTCTCTCAAAACTTCTCACAACATATGAAAAGAAAAAAGAAACCCGGTCAGTATTTTGTCCTCTACCCAAAAATGGCAACTTCATCTCGTTCCCACTCCTCAAATCCACGCGAGCACCCAAGCATCCCACCCAAAAACGCAACCCTCGGGTGCTCAATCCGTTGTCAAAATCCAATTTATCTATCACTTAGCCAAATCAAAATCGTTCACCGTATGCCTTAAGCTATTAATCGATTTCGTGTTTCAAAGAGGGGAAGTGAAAAGATATAGCAAAGGTGATCGCGACTGACGATGGATGGCCTGTGAGGCGAGAGGCGGTTGCAGACATCGGAGGGGAAACACGAGGAAGCTGAAGCGGTGCATTCAGAAGCTGAAGTAGGTTAGATCTATCAAGGTCATGAATTTGAAAACGCATAATAGGTACATACTTGGTTAGCAATAGATCCTTCGATGGGCTAAGATTTCAATTTCTGAAAAAATTGTTGTTACAAAAAAGAAGATGGCGGAATCTTCAACTGAGTGGACATGAAAATGATGCGGCTTCATTTTTGGCAGAAGACAACTAATGGTGTTTGTTAATGGTGTACGATTTTTGTGGACACGAAGATTATTGTGCTTGTTAATGGTGTACGGCTTTCTCTGGGGTGGGAAACTAGTTTGGGAAAGAAAATTCAGTTTGATTTGGGAAAGCTAAAGGTGGGAAACAGGTTAAACAGGTCAGCAGGTTAACCGGATCAATATGGGAAGAGACCCTTAATCCAAACTCTAGATTAATATGGAAAGACATGTGAAACTTGGGATTAATCGTGTCAATTTATCCAATATTTAAATAATTCAAATTATTTTTGCCATGAATGTGACTTGGATTGATATGTGCTGAGTATTCAACGCTATATTAGTAAAATCGGTGTGCTACAGCAACTGAAGGCACAAGAAGCCACTGGGACATGTTTGTCCATAGCTGAATCTTAATTCATCCTTTGAGCCAACTCTCGGATATGGGAAGGACCGGAAGGCTGCTTCTGAACAACGTTACATTATGACAGAGCCATATAAAGTTTCTTAAAAGGAACCAAGCTTCATCCTTTCTTCCTCTTGTCGGTATGTTTTGGTTACTTTAAATGCCATCGCAAAGGCATGTAGATTTTTGTCGATTAGGGATTGATCAAAATATAAATGCACATTGAAAAGAGGTGTGTTACAAGAGGGTCAATTGTATGGCAATGTAGCAGTCCCAGGTACTGGGTTCAACAGATTTAAAATACATATAGAGGCTTCAGAAGCTAGCTTCAATAAATTTAAAATTTATGCAAAGCAATAAAAATATTTGACTACTATTTGACCATATGACATCAACTACGATGTTTGTAACAGACATAAAGGTGGATGCCAAACCAGCGTTTTAAAGATTCAATCTAACCTCCGTTCGACCTAGGTTAAGCTCCAACCCTGGAGGCTACGGCTCTAAAAAATAAAAATAAATCTTGCGAAAATTTTCGTTGAATAATTGTGGAAATTTCTACAATTTTTTGATATAATTGCATAAATTTCCGCAATTACTCACTGATAATTGCATAAATTTATACAATTATTAGTTAACTTAATTCTAGGAACAAATTTACATACTTTATTCAACAATGATGTTTTGTCTATTTTAATCTATATAGAACAAAATTACATGGTATATCATTATTTATTACATATTATGAATGTTCATGTTGAACTTACCAGTGATATACGACCAAAGAAAATCCAGCCTGAAACTCCAAGCATTTTCAAAAAATTTAAGCAATAACGAAAATGAGAACCAATTGGGATAATTACAACATATATTTTGATTTGAGTACACGGACAATGATACACAAAAACAGCAGACTCGCCAAAAATGCAATCAATCCACAAACGCATTCATTCGAAGTCCCAGACGCATGTTCTTTTTCAAAGTGTGATAAAATTTGTCTACTTGATCCATAGCTCAACACAGTCCCAGAATCACCGTGCTCTTCTATAAATACCTTGCATGGTTTTCAGAACCAGTTATATTGACTTTAAATCTCCTATACATAGCATGAGATCTCCTTTTCACCCTAACACGAGACTAGACTCAAATCCTAGGTTTTAGATCTACGATTGCAGCCATGTTCCAAACATAGTAGTTAAGGCGCCAAGGCACAAAAAGGTGCAAACATTGAGCCTGAGGCTTTTTTGAGTCTTGGGCTTTTTTGTGTGCCTTTTATATGAGTTTGATCTGCTATTTTAGTAACTACAAATTAATTTTTAAACCATATTTTATAATTCATTCAATTATTTACATATTTTATTAATAAGATTTAAATTTTAAACCATATTTTATAATTTGTTGAACAATCAAAATTTTTATTTAACTATTTATAAACAAAATTTCCAAATTTAGCCAAAGAAAGCGCCTCAAACTGCAAAAAGGCGCAAGCCTTGAGCCTTGGGTCTTGGGTTTTTTTGCGCTTAGGCGTGCCTAAGCGCGCGCCTTGGTAGCTATGGTTTCAACATGGAAAATCTAGAGGCATGATCTTCTAGCGGGGAGATCCCAAACGTGATGAGCGCAATTCGGCATCTATCTTGGATTCACATCTCGAATCATAAAGTTCATTTTAGGAACATCAAGAGGTATGTGTTACCTCAAAACTGACTTCTGTGCATAATGATGTGTTTACTTTAAAAAAAAACATGATTTCTACTACGAATCGTCTAATTCCACTAATAATTGATTTAAATTGTCTCATGATTAAAAATCAAAGTAAATACATATAATTGAGAAATCGTGTAAATTGAACCTCGGCCGCCTTAAGTTTACATAATTCCCTAACAAATCAAATCAACATGAAAGCAAATGATTCTCTTCCTAATTGAATCTAATCATCTCCTAATGAATTTAGTGATTGCCTAATTCAGAATCAATCAAACAATCATAATGCTTACCATAGTAAAGTATGAGAGAAAAATGATATCCAATCATGAACGAAAAGAATTGTGTGAGGATTTACTCATCAATTTCCCCTTATCGATATAATATTTGAATTCTCTATTATTATTTTCCCATTAAATAACTTCCATTCTTATTGTATAGTTCCCCTACCGAATGATGAATAAGAAGGAAATAGTGAATTAGGCATTTATGGCTCACGAGATTTTGACCCCGAAGGTGAATTACAATCCCATTAAAAATGAAAATCAAATTCACTCGGAATATTTCTAGTCATCGGATGCAACTTTACAAATTCGCGTAGATCTTTGGTGCAACCGGTCGTATGTTGAATTATGTTCATCCGTATGTGATCCAGTTTGCATTATTGCTATTATTAACGTAAAAAGCTATATTCTAACTAGATCACATGCATATATGAACATGTGTTACGTTAGTTATCACCCAATTTTAGTTTGCATCAACTCGGGTTGTCATTAAAAACAAGTGTCAACCTAGATATCAAATTTTTATCTCAGTCGAGAATCGAGATACTGAGATCTCCACCAATACACATAAAGCAAGATTTTTACCAAAACCGTCTCGTTCCGCTAGTTCCTTCCCAAAATTACTATTAAGATCTTGGCGGAGATGACTGAAATTTGAAATAATGCCCAAATCTCATTCACATCGTCTTTGATTCGTTCAAAATTATTTATGCTTACCAAACATATGAATCGCAATCTCAATCTAAAATCTCACCCAAAAGAATATGATTCTTCATCACCATGCACATAATGTTTTTTTTTTTCTCTTTTTCATATGGGTTCAGTAGAAACAACCAATCCAGTTATTATTTATCTAACCCCTAGTACAAACAATTTTCATCTATTTTAGTGTTCAGGAAAGAGGGTTATAACATCAGCTTTGGACACGTAAGCTACACCGAGATGATTCCAAGATGTACTTTAAGACCGGATATGTCCACTCTAAACACCATCATTTTGTCTGAGATCTCTTACAATGTGAGATATCTCGCGTAGGAATCCCACGATGCAATGTTAACCAAAATTTGAGATTTAAAACATTGATGTTGACTTGGGTTAAAATTCTAGAGTTATAGTTTAATTGTTGGTACTTTCTAGACATAATAATTCTTATCCAGGAAGTTAGTTGTAGAACAAATCAAGAATTATTACTTCATTGGTGAAAGGAAAAATAATCAGTTTTTTGGGTTTAAGATCATTACTGCAATTCCATATTATTATTTTTGCTCTTTTTGATTAGTGTCTTGTTCTATTTCATTTTGCTTGCTTGTTTTCTCCATTGCGTTTTTTTTTTTTTTCAGTTTAGCTTGCATTCGATAACTTAGAAAACAGATCATATAAAATTGGCATATCTAGACTCTAAAAATAATATATTTAAAATGAATACAACTCTCCGTGGTTCAATCCTTAACCAAGTATAATTCTTGGCACCGTGCATTTGCCATCGCAAGTGAAACTGTGATCAACACTTAAACATACGCACAGGGGCTGAGCTGCTTTTGGGCCCGCTAGGGCAGCTGCCCTAGCTGAAAATACAAAATAAATTACATAATAGGAAATTTTGATGTTGGTCCCCATCTAATTTTTTATACTGGCCGTAGTTAATACCAAAATTAAACATTTAGGTCCATTTTACTTACGTTTTCATAAAGAATCGTAGTTCAAATTATTGTTCACATAAAATTTATCCTTTAAATGTACTAAAATTCAAGTTATGTTAATGTTGTGTAAACGATAATCTTTTAGTTAGCATGATTATTATGCAGTAGAATTATTCCCTTAGTTGAATCATTAAGCTATCCCCCCCCCCCCACACTGCGTACGCAACACCAGCCTTTGGAGTCTCAACGGTACAGTCCTAAAACATATCCATGCTAAAAAAAATATTACAGAAGCATTGCAACAAATAGCAATTAAGACCAATCACACGATGTCTAAATGTATGAACTTTCAGGTAAACAAATAAAAAAATTGGATGTAACAATATAATACGGTTCGTTAGAACCAGGGCATTACACACATTTGACCAATTTCAGTCGGCAATACACTGAATAAATGAAGAACACATCCAGCGAAAATGAGTAGGATATGAATGCCCTAAGAGCATATTTTGATACTTAGGAGGTACAAAGAAAACACTGAATTTTTTTAAGGGAATCTGACAACAAAACAGAAAACATACTGGAATTTTTTTTCTTCCCCAAAAAAAAGAACAATAAAAGGAAAAATAAAAGAAAAGAGGCAGCATTTACTAAAGCATAGCATACAAACATATATTGAGACAGCGTCTACCAAATATGTTTTAACTCAAAAATAATAATAATAACAATAATAAGGCAGGAGTGTCAATAAGAATTAAAGTAGAATGCGAAAAAGACTTTGCAATAAATCGTCTTAATTTACCAAAACACATATACAATTTGCAAGATAACTAAAACTCTACAAAGACAAGCATGCAGTTTTAGGGACAATAGTACCCAATAATTTTCCTATTAGACCATTATCTTCTATGCATTAAGATTATGTATGTGTCTGCGCTGTGGTAAAAGTTTATTTATATTTTAAAAGGATTTGGAACCAAGTTAACAATATATAACACTTGATATTGGGATACCTCCTTAGGATCAGTTACTCTTGGCATTTTTTTAATGATTACTTCTCTTAATGACCAGGGAGCAAGAGGCACCAAGTAAGCAATGTCATCCAATGTTCGGCATAGCTCGAGACGGATGGCCAATTTATCAGCATACCGTTCACGAACTCGCCCGGATGGCACAAAATTATCTACAAGCATTTCCAAGCAACGTTTTAGGTACTTGTCTGGAACAGCAGCCTAACAACGTGATAACAGACATATTATTATACAATTCTATTGTAATTTCAAATGATGCAATCCAAGAAAGAACATACCAAATTTATTATCAAATCCAATATTACTTTTCGTGTCTCGAGCTCGTAGTTCCTTAAGGGAAGGGAAAATATCTGCAGATTAAAAGATAATGTAATGTACATCTAAAAGAAGAATACACGGACGTACCATATAACATACATTACGCAATAGAGATGCATGATAAACAACGTTTATCTTGGAAACGGCTCCTATGAGTGCCTTCAAAGTTGTCTGGTAAATGTAACCTCAAAAGTTAGGTATTCAACAGCAATAGTTAATGCTCCAAAACTTCAATCTAAAGCATGTTGATCAAATGCTTACCACAAGCAATGCATCATCTCTTGGACTTCTGCTAAATGGGTTGAGAATATTAACTATTTCCTCAAACTGATATCTGTGTGTCAAATTGATCTCAGTTGGAGCCTGGAGATACCCAAAAAAAAAGTATAGAAAATGGAAGTACTTAATATAACCGAATTATTATAGAAAGAACTAGCTACACGAGAAACTTATTTATTTATCTCAAAGCTCAATGTCAACCAATATATTGCTCTAGTTATACTCAATATCACAAATCAACGTTATCGGTTATTTTGACTATTATAAGGTATACTAGCTAGACTAGCCAACAAAACGCACACGCTTACATATATCTACGTATTGAACTTTTATTATGAACCACATAAAGACGAAGAATGAAGGTAACCCTGTAGTACAGAGTAATCTTGAAATCATTTAGCAACAAGCATGTTATTTTTAAGTAGATTTAAGTGAACGATAGGAAGTAAAAATTCGATGAATAACTAAAATTTTGATAATTAGCTGCAAAATACAAAATAATTATGACCTATTAACTTATCAAACTTACTTTTAAGAAACAAGCTTAAGTCGTTATCCAGCAATTTAGCAGTTATGTTCTAAAAGTAACTTAAAACCTATGTTATCTTAAACATTATTAAAATTCATCAAAATCAAAATTTTAGCCATACAGATTCTATATCGAACTTTACGCCATTAATAAAAGTCAAACAGCCAAATTCAGTACTTCTGGTCAAGTTTAAGCTATAATTCACAAATATCAAAACAGAAAAGAACTCGTTTGCAAAATTGAACAGCTTGCAGAACAAGCCATTGCAATATATTTAAAAATATAACATAATCAAATTGAAATATAGAAAAAGTTTACCGCTGCAACGTTGTCGAGAGCTTCTATGACAAAAGAGAAAGCTTCAGCATCACTAATATAACTATCTTCGTGATCTATCAGCTCCATACGTCTGACCTTAGGGTTCCAACTCTGAAACGAGCTTTCAGAAAACCCTAAAAAACATGGCCTAAAGTAATGGAAAGTCGGCCCAAAATAATAATGATAAAGTTTCCCCCTTTGATTATTCAAGCAGCTTTCTCTTATCAGGCCTGCCACTCCACTTTTCTACAACGATTTAGGGTTTCATCACATTCGAAGCCGCCAATTCTTCTGTATGATCGATCGGAGAATTTTATCGTCTATCGATCTCCTGTCTATGGATTTATTCGTCTATCGATCACCGGTCTATGATTACTCTCGGTTGCTTTGAGGTCGATTTCAGCTCCGTTCGATTTTTGCTTACTCTGGACTTTTATAAGTCTGAAAGGAGAATCTCCTGATTTTCAGCTAGACGTAAAGCGTTTCGTATTTTATAACAGTGGCAATATTTGTTTAGGCCCTTGTAGTCAAATTTAATGCCATGTTGTTATTCACACTCCAACTATTATTAAGAGGGGTCTATTTTTCAGAAACACTCAACTCTTTGAAAAATTGTTAAGGGGCTACGCAAATATATTATTTCACACTACTCAATATTCCCTTCAAATTAGATTTAAAAAAACTTATTCGAAAAGGGAAACCAAATTAAAATAAGCAATTCGTCACCACTGCAACGAATGCAGCACGTAAACAATTATATTTGTATTTGACAGTGATATGTCAAAAATTAATAATCATTTCGATGCATTGTCTTTGTAATTATAAAATTCGGTATATTTATGTCAACAAAAATAAATAATAATAATAGTTCGATCATATTCCTCCGAAAACGCTTATCCTTTCGGGTTTAAAAAAATTGATATATGCAAATCAAAAAAATTACTACGACCCTTGCAATATTTGTTGAAGGACTAAATGAGTAATAAGGTAAAATTATCTTAATTTGTTAAGGGGTTACTTTCCTCATTGGTACCCCCCTTAACAATTTTTTTTAAAAAAAAAAATTGATCCTCCCTTAACAATATTTGGAGTGTCAATAAAAATGCCCACTATGGAAACTCCTTTATATAAAAACTACAAATCAGATCTTTAAAATTTAATTTTAAAGTTTTTTTTTTTTTAAAATGAAGATATATATAACAAAACGGAGAAACTAGTCATTCTCCAACGGCTCACAAAAACAGATCATGTAGAAATGGTTACATAACCTGTGTACACACAAAAGCAAGACAAAACAATAAAAAAAACAGCTGGCGAATACAAACAAATACAAGCAAGACCAAAAGAAAAAGGAGAGCCGAAACCAAGCGGACCTTCAGAAGTCACTCGCCAACGATGAGGCAGGCGCCGGAGCCATCACAAGTCCAATGAATAAGGACAGTGAACCAGAACCATCCTCTGAAGAAGGGAAAAAAAAATCAAAGTCAGACCTCTGAAATCTTCCGCTCCCAGACAAGTAAAAATCCAACAAAAAGCTCCTGCTCCACCTCCAAAGCATCAACTCTAGAAAGCTCCAAAAAAGTTCTTCCAACTAGCAATAGACCAATGAGAAACAAACCAGAAAACCTATAAAACCTAGACCTACGGCACTAGCAAACAGCGTAAGAAATTAAGGGGAGTGGGTTGTAGGGGAAAGGTGACAAAAAAAAGAGGAGATAGGGGAAACCTCCCAAACTAACAAAAACTGGATCGACTTCAGCTGATCCCCGCCCTAAGAGCAGGCAGAACTATGGAAACTGTAAGGTTTGAATGATTTAATCGATTAAACCCAAAATGACTCTATAACAATTACAAGTCTAGGATCTATGCAAATATTAGTAAATCGAAAAAAAATTGATTAGGATTTGTACCTGTCAGTGTAGAACCCTCGATATTGAACGAACCTTGATGGTATGAACTTTGGTAGAACTGAATCTAGAGCATAACAGTCGCCATGCCTCCATAAGTGTCCACACAAACATAGTTTTCGATCGAATTGAAGGATAAGGGAAGATGGTGGTGCTAGCCGCCATTTCTGATTTTCCTTTTTTAGTGTTTTTCTCAAAGGATCGGATTAATCAAATAAAGGCATCTGCGTATATTATAAAAGGGAAATAAAACTCCCTTTAAGGTGTACACGTGTTCTAGAGATAAGGAACTACTCCTTATACTGATTCAAATGAAATGTCAACAGTTGACATTTCATTTTTGCCCCAAAACAAAATCAGTCTTCCCCTTACAATGTTCTAAATGTGTGACCCTATAGGCTATTACAATGTTGGCAATGATTTCAAATTGTATTTCCTAAACTATGATTGACATCTAGCAATACGTCGATGCTACACAAGTTATAATAAGATCAACGATTCGATACAACCTTTCCGTGACCAGTGCATCAATGTAATATAATTCTTTTAACCAATATATCCAGGATTAAACTCGAAGCATGGAACGTATCACCCTCTTTATGATTTAATCCGTTTATCATGATCGATGAGTAGACTGTTTTAAACAAATCAATATTTGAGCATGGTCATGCATTTCACAGTCTCACTCAATCAAGAGGCCCATGGGTATCACTACAAATATACTGTAGGGTTAAATTCCATCCAAATCATTCATAAGTTTCATTCGATTCGAGATGTATCCAATAATCATTATTATCGTCTACTCTATTACAAGTAACTTTAGATGGTATCAAAACACAAATATCCTCGAATAAAATTATAATAATTTCAGGTCTGAGGACCATTACATCACTGTCACCGTGAGAATAACTTATGATACAGTTAATTATATTGCATGTAGTTTCCTCACGGTGGGTCAGCCCAATACGCTATTCTCCAATACGTATTTATATCTTGACATTAATATCACGTATATTAATGATCAATGAGATGTGATCATCAGTCAATCAATACTAGTCTCAATGTTTCATTGTTGCCCTTTATAAACAATAAAACTTGACTAGGGACATTTAAGAATTATAATACTTAATAATTATATAACCTCAAGCTCAAGTCTTACTCGAACTATATAACTCCGTATTATTATTCTAAGGACTTCTGTTATGTTAATATTTATATTGCGCAGTAAATATATTAACATAACAGAATATTTTTATTCCAAATAAAATAATAACATCAATAGTGTTATTAATCACATCAAATGGATTGCCTCTAGGGCATAAATTCTAAAAATCTCCCACTTGCACTAGAGTCAATCATTCATGTATCATATACTCATGAAACTAGTGTGTCTATTAAATTTATACTACGATAGAATTTAACTCAGTAGGTCTGCAACTTTACAACTTTTGCAACTTTGCAGATATGTTCATTTCCTTTGTGAACTACTTCACATAATAATTATATTTCTTAAATATAGTTTGGATCGATAGTAAGTTTAACATTTTAGGCCTGAGCAATAGCCATATTGTTATCGCAATGTAAATCATTGGATCAACAATGAATTAAGTTCAGTTATGAACTTCTTAATCCAAACATTTTCAGAATCGGTATCTATTTCTTGTTTTAATAACTAACATTATTTTCAATAATTAATGTGTTATAATATAACATTAAAATTATTGTGATACCCCCACTCAATTTCTTGTCTATACAAGATTCAATAGTATTTTGTGGTTTACGATACACTTCAAATTCTATTTCATCCCCTTTGGTATCTAAGAGACTGGCTCTCCTTTAAAAGGATACCAATTCAAGCAATAAACATTTTACTCTCAGAGGATTTATAGAAATAATATCCATTTGTTTCTTTTGAATATTCCATAAAATAGTTATCTGATTTGTGTTCGATCTTATCAGAGGAAGGACGTATAATAAACGCCTTACGTCCCAAATCTTCGCATTAGACATACTAGGACATTTCCTAGTTCATATCTTATATGGCGTCTTCAAATTATTTTGGTAGGATTAAATGTAATTGTTCTAACTTTAATTTATTGGAAGATCTATATGATTTATCAATGATCGTACCATATCTTATAAGGTGCGACTTCTTCTTTCAGACACACCATTTCAGGATGGTGTTCTAAGTATAGTGAGTTGTGAAACAATTTCACACTCATTAGATAGTCATTAAATAATCGGTTTAAACATTCTTTTGATCTTTTCGAAGAGAATTTATTTTCTATCAAAATTGGTTTTGAACTTCATTTTTGAATTCTTTGAACTTTTCTAAGGATTCTGATCTGTGTTTCATAAGATACATATATCTATATCTACTGAAATCATCAGTAAATATAATGAAGTAATAAAACATGCCTATAACTTATGTATTCATTGCACCATATACATCATTATGTACGAGACCCAATACTTATTACCCTTTTACTGTGTCAAGTGAAAGATGATTCAGTTATTTTACCTAACAAACAAGGTTTGCATTATTCACATGATTTGAAATCAAATGATTTCAAAGTTCCATCATTATGGAGTTTTGATATACTCTTCTTGTTTATATTGGCTAACTGACTATGCTAAAGGTGTGCCAGATTTAAATCATTAAATTTAAACCGCTCAGTTTTATGTCTAGTACATTATAGTTAAGGATTTATAAAGATCATTAACCATTTATGAAATTCCATATGATATTTCATTTAAATAAAACGAATAACAATTGTTCTTTTATTTCAAATGAAATTCAAACTTGTCTAAACAAGATCTATTATAACATTTATTTTAAGTGGAATTTCATAATAACAATTATCTTTATTTAATTAAGCCAGTGTATTCAACAAGAATCAACTTCCGATGAATAATCCAGCAACATTTGCTTCATTTCCAATTGTAAGTCAACTTGTCCTTTTATCAGATTTCTACTTATTTTGCAATTTTTGTAAATCAACATACATTTATGTGATTTATATCTAGTATCTAATACTAGAAATGTATAAGTAGATTATTATAACATTTATATATTATTCGGTTGAAGTCATACTTCAACTTTCTTATAGATCTTCGATAGTTGTAAAACAATTACGTTCAAATTGTTTGAGGACAATATTCAAATTTCAATGTCAGTTTAGAAATTTGATTTAATTCAATTTATCCTTCTTAAGAACTAATTTGAATTATTGGAGTTATTTGTTATTTAATATATATAATAGATAATAAATAATAATTGATTCTTTAATATTTATTTAATATAAATACAAAAAATTTGACATTCAAAATTTATATTAACATAAATGTATAATTTAAACTAAAATACGCTCCCACTCAAATTAGCATCCCTATATATATATATATATATATATATATATATATATATATCAGTTTGTATATATATAATGGTGTTCCAAGATCCATATCTAGTTATGCCTTGACCTAACTTTGGCTAACACCCCAAAACATAACATTTTAGGTAAACATCTTATGTCAATTATGTCGTATATAATTCTTGGATCGCATGATGAATATTTTGTTCAGTATTATTCATTTGCTCAAATATAGAATAATTCACGTTGTTGTCTCTAAGCCATAATCTTATTATGCAGCTTAGTTAAGTCAGACCCAATAAAACAGTTCAAGTATCACTTTTACTCCGTCGCATATAACCAAAATAAAAGAATGCACAATGCTTTGGCATTACCTACATTCTGTGATTCTGGACATTGATGAGTGTATTATTGGAAGACTTCACCATGACTTAATATAACAGAATTAGCTTTAAAAGGGAATTTTATAATTCGTAGTGACGAACGATATTATAGTCATTTACATATCAAAATATATGTATTTTATATTCATATATTTAATTGGATTTAAATATATAATTAAATTCAACATTTTATACATATATATATATATATATGAAGTATGCCCTTTCTTAACCTTTTGAATAATTCAAAATTATGGATGATAAAAAAAAAATCACCTCAAAGCTCACATTTCTACATACATGGCCTTTTCTACTAGTTACCATATTGATGATATAAAACCCAAGATTATTTTATTACCAGAATTCACTACAACAAAAACACCATATTACAACTTTAATTTTACAACGGTGGTTAAAGCACCGTTGTAATAAATGTTTTTTACAACCTTTTTCCAGAAAAGTTATAATAACTTTATTTTTAATAACTGTGTTATTTTGACAGTTGTAATAAAAGCCTATCACAACTTTTATTTTTTGACTGTAGTAATATATGACTATATTTTAATATTAATTATTTTCATTAAATAATTTTTAATAATTAATATTAACAACTAATTAGTAATCATTAATTAATAACGTATATATTAATATTAAATATTTAATTAAAAGTACTTCAATAAATAAATAATTCATGCTAATAATTAGTAATTGACAACCAATTAGTAATTATTAATTAATAATCAATAAACACATATTAAATATTTATTTAAAAATACATAAATAAAAAAATAATTCCTACTAATAATTACTAATTAACAACCGATTAGTAATTATTAAATAATAATCAAGATATAAATATTAAATATTTAATTAAAAATAATTATTTATAACTACTTCATTATTAAGTACTAGTAATTAATTAGTAAGTAATAACAAATCAGCGGTTAATAATCAATAAGTAAATAACAATTAATAAATATTTAATTTATAATTAATCATGACTATTAGTAGCAATTAATATTTAGTATATAATATTTTTTAATAAGTAATCGTTAATTAAGTAACAATTGTAAGTTAAAAATCAGTAGTAATTAATAATAATAATTTATAATTAACTGAAATAATAATTGAAATTAATGATAAAAACATATATTAAATAAGTAATGGCTCCGTGCTGCAGCTATTTTTAGGGACAGTTTAATAGTTCAATCCAAATTTTAAGCGGAAAACCAAAAAAATTGGCTCCAACTACTTCAAGTTTAAGCGGGAAACCAAAAAATTAGCACCGACCTACTTCGTATTTTTTTTAATAGTTGCGTCCACCCATTCTTTCCCTAAATCAATATCGACCTGCCTCCATCCATTCGTTTCCCCAAATCAAAAACTAAAATGCAATCGAGCTTTCCTGTCCTACAATGGTGACTAGGGTTTCCGCCGCCCCGTTCTCTTCCTCAGTTTTCGTTCTTCTGCTCTTCTTTTCCTCGTCGTATCCCTTCCTCTTGTCCCCTCTCTTCTCCGTCCTCTAGCCCTAGCTTTCATCGTCGTGGGTAGGAGCTCGCCTTTCTTCCTCTATCTCTACTTAATCGGCCGCCTCTTTTCTGGTATTCTCCTCTTAGTCGATCTGTTTTATGGATTTGTCTTGGATTTGCTGAATACGGTAAGTTTTGGATCTGTTTTGCTGAATATGGTAAGTTTTGGATCTGTTTTGTGCTGAATACGGTAAGTTTTGGATTTGCTTGGATCTGTTTTGTGGAGCTATATTCCGTTGGTTTTAGCTCTTGGGTGTTGTGAGCATTTGATATCTATTGTGTGTGTCGTCTTGTTTTTCTGGGTGGTGGATGTGTGTTGGGTGATACTGTTAGTTGATATCTGTTTCTTGATCCTTTGAGAGTTTATTGTCTGGTGTTGTTTTCGTGGGAGTTTCAAGGTGCTGGTGTGGGTTCTTTGGTCTATCTTTTTCTTTGGGGTTTTTTGTGGTTATCGCTTGTTGCTGGATCTGGCTAATAGCCAAGTCCTCTGTGTTGTTTGTTTTCAGGTTGCTGACAGTACATCTGTGATCTAAGTATCTTCAATCATCTGCCTCATTCAACCTTCTGCATCTTGGTTATTGCTTTCTGTTAGTAGCCTGTATTTTCTGTCTGGCTTGGTGCTTTATCTATGCGTTGCTAAGTGAGTTGTTGAACGATGCATTGCTAAGCCTAGAGCTAGATCGTTTGCCTCGGATTTGTTGAGCGATCAGTTTGTAGTGAGGAATGTATGTATTATTATGACTGTATTATGTAAAAGTACTGTATTATGTAAAAGTGAGTTGTATGATAGTGGATCACAAAGTTGTACTAATTCAAATATTGAAATAAAATATTTAATTGATTATTTCAGTTCTTTGTAGTATCATTTTATTCAATATAAATATTTATTTTTATATGAAATGTAATGTATAACGAAACAAAAATCATATTGTTATAATTAGTTGTAGTAGGAATTACTACAACGGTGAAAAAAAGTTGTAATATGTATTACTACAACAGTGCAAAAATGTTGTAATATGTATTACTACAACAGTGGAAAACAGTTGTAAAATATACATTTAACAACGGTGTCGCAACGGTGTATAAAAGTTATAAAAGATTTCAGTCTATTACAACTTCTTCATAGACGACGGTGGCTCCACCGTTGTAAAAAGTCTTTTACAACTGTTTTCCACTGTTGTACTAGGGTCATTTTGTTGTAGTGATTATACATGGTTCATGATTAATTCAGAATATCATATAAATAGAAACACATCCAACATGTTAGTATAATGCAATACAACCATTATATAAGGTGGTCATCTATATCTTTACATCTATCCTAAATACGAGGAAATGTGTGTGTGTGTGTGTGTATATATATATATATATATATATATATATATATATCCAGGCCCTACGCATCTCATAATCATGTGATTCGATCTGCATTTAAAATAAAATACAACTTGCAGGCATAAAAAGGAACTGTATACGTCTATACAACTTAAACAGAACAAAATAACACAGTTTGTGTTAATTATACAATTACAAGCATCAAATATATATACACTGCTTATCAGCTTATTCTAAATTATACAGGCAGTATAATATATATTTATACAATTACATACACACGCAAATAACCTGATAATGAACAATTCATATATGTTTATTCAACATGTGCTTGCATTAGTTTCTTCTGCCACCATATGTACTTGTGTTGCCACTTTACACTGAAACTGTTTCAGTGTATAGATTGCCCCCTGTTAAACAAAAATTAAAAATCAAAGGGTTAGCTTAACCCATATATATACACATCAAATGTATATTATATATGTACGGTGACCTACATACATCAAATGTATAAATTGCTTTAACTCATATTACATCATATGTATTATATATAAATATATATACTGCAATTCGTATATATATCAAACATGCTATAACTTTTATACTAGTTTTCTTTTTACAAATACAATGTACAAATGTAACTGGATATCTTAATATAAGTTATAATGAATTGTAGTGCATTTTATAGAAACTTGTACGTGCTATCAGATCCAATTATTACATCATGTTATTTGAATCATATATTCAAACATATGTAATACTGATATATATATATATATATATATATATATATATATATATATATATATATATATATATATATATATATGTAATGACTTGTGAATTGATTACAATATCAATTATGTATCATAATACAGTTGATATTTAATCAAACATCAAATTAGATTTGTTGTAACCAATATTTTAAATCTAGTATGATTACCTTACATATATGTATTCTAAATACACGTGGGTATATGCTTATGTAGTAATTCATATAAGTCATGTATATGAAAGGATCATGACTGTGCAAACTACATCTGCATTTGTATAAATATGTGTGTATGTCATTACAAGTCATATCTTTCTTAAACTTATATCTTTACAGATATAAACAAAATCCTATAAAAAGGGGAAGTCAAAAAATTGCAAAAGGTTTGAACCATTTTATATCTATGCTAGTAAAACAGTATCGATTTATACTGAACTGAGTCGAGCAAAACATATCATTTATGCTGTAAAATTACAAATCTATAATTATGTTACATATGTGTGGTTGACCCGGGTAAAATCAAAATAGGTTTTTGATTTTATAGCAACCCGGCCCTACTATAAAAGATAATCATATATAACATTAAAACAAAAACAACAAATCATATTTGCTATGACCCAAAATAAATGATTTCCAACTTATTTGTCCTCATAAATATAGAATTTGTGTTCAAACATTTGTCAACAAGCAAAAACATAACTATTTTTCAAATATCAATATATTTGTATCAAAAAAATTAATATCCATATGTTACTGCACAAGAAGTGGTATTATATATAAATACATATCATCATAAATGCAAATGCTTATCTATGTATGTAAAATTGTTTGTCAAGCCAAGTTCATAAACTTAATTGACTTAATATTTAATAACATGCAATGATTCAAAACATTCAGGTTATTATTGGAGTGTCAACAATATTTGATCTAAATCAAATATATTTATAACAGAGTCATACTCTGTATTTACTATGCATTTATTTCAAACAAATCATTATAACTGACCTAATTTTATCATTTCAATGAATACTCACATATGGTTAATCAACACTTTTCAAGACTGAACTAGTAATAGTTTAACTTAAAAGTCAGATCCCAAAATGACTTGTCAATTTTGGGTTTTTATACAGGATTCCTTTGTTTATTAACAAAGTAATAACAATTTTAAACTGGGTTGTTTTTCAAACTTAACCATTAATGATATCAATGAATCAAAGTTCATCAGAGAGGTATCTTACTGATTCATTAACTAGTAAAACCAATTTTAATTAATGGAGAAAATCAATGATAAGTTATAGCCATAAATACTTATTAATCAAACATGATAATAATAAGTTTAATACTGTTTACTTATATAAAAAGATTTAAAACAAAGCATAACAGGCAACTTTTAACAGTATTATAAAAACTGAACCAGTATCAACTCAAAGGCAAAAAGTCTTAAACTTGTTTAATATAAACAGTTCAGTTAATAGTAAATGTGTAGACTACATCATTAAGATAAAATAAAATTGATGAGCATCAATATGACATTATATAAGATACTTATGAAATTTTAACATGATTTCTGAAATTTGTTTCAAAGCCCATATAATCTAAAATGTTACAGATCAATGTAAAACTTTTACGATTAATTGGCTTTAAAACATTCAGTTAATCAATATAAATTGCAGTAATAAAACAAAATGATTCATACATTTTGACACTACTTATAAAGCAGATTTGATCAACATGGATATTTAACCCCATTTTCAATCGTCAACTTTTGATCTATAGATGAGCAGAGTATACTTAATTGATAACCAAAATTTCAGTAAACATCAGAAATTATTATTTAAACCATAAATGATTAACTTGTAATCATTAGTATCAAAATAAATTCTTAATCAAACAAGCATGGTCTTTTAGGATATTATAATCACTATTATACCATCAGTATTATATATATATATATATCCTTGCATGTACATAAGGATTTGATATTATGATAACCCATTTTTACTGAAAATAATTTCAATATATAAAGAACTATATCCTAGAATCTGGTTTGTATAAGATATCAACAATAATTTGGTTTTTCAAAATCAACAATTGGTTTTGAAGAACAGATTCACATCATTATGTTATCAAATAAAATAGATCCAAAACATCAATGAATTAAACTTAGTTGAACAACTTAAATGAACAATATTTTAAACATTTAAAAGTTATTGTTCAAATTAAATCCAATCCCTATAATTCAAACAATATAACATCAAAATAAAACTAAATAAATGTTCAGTATTAAGCACGAACCCCTTTTGTAATTTTGTATCAAAATCTAACTGTAGTAAACAATTTTACTTTAGTATCGAATACTATTTTCGATCGCAGCGGAACAATTTGGATTCTATAAATGAAATTACTATAAATTCTAATATCAGCGAGTTCCAATACATGATTATCTGGTAATTCAAGTAAGCAGAAACCAAAATCAAGATTCAAAGTACTAAATTTCGCAAAACACGGCTCCGATACCACTGTAGGGTTTGAATGATCTAATCGATTAATCCCAAAATGACTCTATAACAATTACAAATCTTGGATCTATGCAAATATTAGTAAATCGAAACAAAATTGATTAGGATTTGTACCTGTTAGTGTAGAACCCTCGATATTGAATGAACCTTGATGGTATGAACTTCGGTAGAGCCGAATCTGGAGCACGACAGTCGCCGTGCCTCCTTAAGTGTCTACATAAACATAGTTTTCGATCGAATCGAAGGATAAAGGAAGATGGTGGTGCTAGCCGCCATTTCTGATTTTCCTTTTTTAGGGTTTTTCTCAAAGGATCGAATTAATCAAATAAAGGCATCCGCGTGTATTATAAAAGGGAAATAAAATCCCCTTTTAAGGTGTACATGTGTACTAAAGATAAGGAACTACTCCTTATACCCATTCAAACGAAATTTCAACGGTTGACATTTCATTTTTGCCCCAAAACAAAACCAGTCTTCCCCTTACAATGTTCTAAGTGTGTGACCCTATAGGTTATTACAACGTTGGCAAAGATTTCAAATCGTATTTAAAATCATAAACAGTGATTGGCATCTAACAATACGTCGATGCTACCCAAGTTATAATAAGATCAACGATTCGATACAACCTTTCCGTGATCAGTGCATCAATGTAATATAATCCTTTTAACCAATATATCCAGGATTAAACTCGAGGCATGGAACGTATCACCCTCTTTATTATTTAATCCGTTTATCTTGATCGATGAGTAGACCGTTTTAAACAAATCAATATTTAAGCATGGTCATGAATTTCACAGTCTCACTCAATCAAGAGGCCCATGGATATCACTACAAATATACTATAGGGTTAAATTCCATCTAGATCATTCATAATTTTTATTAGATTCGAGATATATCCAATAATCACTGTTATCGTGTACTCTATTACAAGTAACTTTAGATGATATCAAAACACAAATATCCTCGAACAAAATTATAATGATTTCAGGTCTGAGGACCATTACATCACTGTCACTGTAAGAATAACTTATGATACTATTAATTATATTCCATTTAGTTTCCTCACCGTGGGTCAACCCAATACGCTATTCTCCAATATGTATTTATGTCTTGACATTAATATCACGTATATTAATGATCAATGAGATGTGATCATCAGTCAATCAACATACTAGTTTCAATGTTTCATTGTTGTCCTTTATAAACAATAAAACTTGACTAGGGACATTTAAGAATTATAATACTTAATAATTATATAATCTCAAGCTCAAGTCTTACTCGAACTATATAACTCCGTATTATTATTCTAAGGACTTCTGTTATGTTAATATTTATATTATGCAGTAAATATATTAACATAACATAATATTTTTATTCCAAATAAAATAATAACATCAACATTGTTATTAATCACATCAAATGGATTGCCTTTAGGGCATAAACTCTTACAGAAACAGACAATAAACCCACAAGTCTCCTCGAGCGGGTGCCTAACACACCCCTAAACGGTCTACCGTGGAAAGTAAGGAAAACATTATTCCTAACTCACTGAATGATGGTAGGAGGATCTATAGGAATTTCATCAAATATTGCCTTGTTCCTGCGCATCAGATATGCCAGCAAATAAGGCAAGGTATAAGGCGAAAAAGAATCGAACAAATAGATTTACCTGAGATACCAACCCACCAGTGGCTCGGTAAATCAGAGGAAGAAGAGGCGTTACCTCGGAGCCTAACTAGATTCCCGAAGTAATTCCAAACAGCGGTAGCAGAATAACTACAGAAAAATAAGTGAGTTAAAGATTCCATCTCACCTAATCTGCAGCACCTGCAATAAGACACAGTAGGGATGCCAATTTTTAGAAGATTCTCGTCTAGTGGTAACCCGTCATACAGGGTTCTCCACATAAACAAAGAAATCTTCGGAGGTAATCGGACATTCCAGATGAAAGAGTAGATATGAAGACGTGGAGTCGAGTTCCTGGCCGAACTCCACGACGCCTGAATCGAGAAAGGGTTGTCATCCCATATGGATCCACCTCCATGTGAGTCATGTGTTTCCACGTCTCACTAGCGTGGAATGGGAAACCAGTGTAATTCATGCTTGAAAGCCTGTGGTATTTAGCGTGGAGGAACGTTGCCCACAAGGAATCGTTCGCTCCAAACTATGCCCACAACTTATGAACAAAGGCAGTACATGCATCCTTAGGATTTCGAAGACTCAAACCCGACCTCACTTTTGGGACGAAAAATGACATCCCAAGAAATCCAATGATGTCGATTAGCGTTGTCCTTTTTCCCCCAGAAAAAGGACGCAGCTAACGAGCGATAAGAACAGAAGAAGGAAGAAGTCAGAGTCATTACAACAAATACATGTGATCCAATAGAGTCCAATACTGACTTTATGAGAACCAATCTTCCTGTCTGAGAAAGATGAGCAGCATTCCAGCGAATGATCTTGCCCCTCACTTTGTCGGACAAGGGATCGAAAATGTGGTTGAGCTTCTTACCTTTGTATAGAACAATTCCAAGGTAAGGGAAGGGAGGCGGCCTTGAAACCAGTTAAGCCTTCTATCCAAGAAGATCTAACCGGAGACAAATCTTTCGTCGGGACAAAGCAGCTTTTAACAGAATTAACGAGTTGGCCCGAGCACCTCTCATACTGCTGAATGAGGCTGAGCAGACGACGAATAGAGCGAGCACTACCATTAGTGAAAATGATTATTTCGTCAGCGAACGATAAGGACGAGATAATATGGTTGCCCCTAAGAATGCCAAACCTATGAATCTGATTTGCAATCGTGAGGGAATGCAAACCACGAACGAAAGCCTCAGTAGCGATGACAAACAGGGAAGGTGAAAGGGGTCTCCCTGACAAAGCCCCCTTCCCACCTTAGAATAACCATTGGTCGATCCGTTAATTAGAATGGAAACCCAACAGTTAGAAATAAGTCTCCAAACAATATCGATAAGGGGTTCTGGAAACCCGAAAACCCTCAGAACTTTAATGACAAAAACCAAGACATGCGGTCATAAGCCTTAGCCATGTCTAGCTTAACGACCACATTAGAACCCTTGATCTTCCGATCGATCTAGGAAACTAGCTCTTGGGTTAAAAGGACGTTGTCCCACTACAACAAAAACACCCTTTTGCAACAATCAAAAGGAGTTGTAATAGCTCTATTACAACTGACATTCAGCAGTCCTTATATCCAGAGTTGTAGTAGCTTCTAACTTTTATACAACTATTTTTAACAGTTGTAGAAATCCTTTTTGTAACTGCTTTTGGCAGTTATAAAAAGTCTTTTCTGCAACTGTTTTGCATGTTGTTCTAAATTCTACAACAACTGTTTTTGCCTGTTGTCAAACAAATGCAAAATTATATAAAAAAAATACATTTTGCAAAATAGATAAGCATAAATAATATGATAAAATTAACAATACACTATAAGCAAATTATATGACAAACCATTGCAATTTGTGAATTACTTCTTCCAACGAAAACAAAATCACAAAAATTCAATTTGAACAACATTTTTCATTACAAAACTACAACTCAAAGACATAAACTCCAAATCAGTTTCAGTCTGCACAATTATTCATAGCATTGCTCCCCTTCCCCTCTTCATTTCAAAGCATAATCAACACCACCTACAACAACCATCAATTCGCAAGAAACATCCAAAACACCTTCAAAAAAATTAACAGCCTACTTAGAACTGAAGCTTTAAACTCCTACGATATATTTCACCTTCCATATAATCACTAACAAATACACTGTTCCGCCGACTGCTAACAACTAGTACCTCCAAGTTAAGCGAATTGATATTATCCTATTATGTCCAAACCACCATTCAAAACTGAACACTATACAAACCAACTAGACTAACCACATTGCCAAACAATCGACAATCTCCATCACTCTTTATTGAAATTCCTCACCGCAGTTCAAAGTCACTAACGGCTTCATCTGCAAACCAATCCATGACTTCAGCCGACATCTGATTCTCTCCTCTTCTTCTCATGCAAGCCCCTCTCTGTTTCCTCCTCTTCATCAGCTCGTTCATAAAAAACAAAACTAAAAAGCAAAAATGTGCCACAAAATGCATGAACCTGTAGCAAGGTTGCAAACCCAGTACCATGCGCATGTGCTTCATTTTCTCAACCACCTGTACTAAAGAAAAAAAATTAAATAATCTTGGTTAAAAAAACTAACGCAGAAATACATTACTAGCGGTTAATTATAATGCAATAGCTATGTGAATGCCTAAAGAATCGTGAGAGTAATCATTTATGTTAAAGCGCAACAAATCTATAAACAGTATACTATAGTGATTGGACAACGATTACAGGCACTCAAAAGAGAATTCATGAAAGATTATTCTCAACTTTGATATTTTTATAACATTTATTGAGCTGTTATGGATAAAATCATCACTATAGTACTTGAAATACTCAGAGAGAAATTTCATCAAACAAGTTTTGGACAACATTCCACCTCTAGTGGAATGGCCTGATCAGCAAATATCATGGTTAATGACTGGCACGATAAAGTTCAAGAAACAGGCAAAATACCACGGTAAAGTTCAACGAATACGGTGACTGTTTTTCACGTGACCCGTCTATCTTCAACTGCACCCAACTCCACACCTTCCTCCCACCACCGTAACCTTCCTTCGCCCACCACCATGCTCTGACACTCCGCGCCCCTCCTTGCTCCTCCAGCCATTAGCTATTGCCCACACCTCACACCAAAGAGACCGAAACCCTACCCTCCCTGCAAATCAGCTCCTGCCTATGCCCTGTCCACCGAAACCATGAATCGCCTCGTCCACTCATGAAAAAACTGTAAACCGAACCAAGATGGCTTCAGGCGTGTGATTATTTTGACAACAACGATTGGCTTTATTTTACGTTGCAAACTTTGATGATTGGTTTCAAGGTGGAATTTACTGTTTGGGAATAAGGAGGAGGCGATGTGTTTGTTTTTTATCTGGGGAATTGGAATGAGTGGATGAACATGGGATACGTTTTATTATTTAACGGAGTAGGTGGGGAATTGGTACGAGAGGCCGACAAGGACAGTAAATAATGACAATTTACGGAGGGAAATAAGAAAAGTTTGAGCCAAAATTTCCAAAAATGAGCGCCAAATTTTTTTTTGTTTGGAGGGAATTTTTTAACTAAAGCCTAATTTTTAATTTATGGGGAAAACGATAGGTAAAAGATAAATTTGTACAACTTAAACTGAAAGAAAACTAATACATACAAAATAAAAATGTTACTAAAGAAAACAACAAATGAATATAGAAGTAATAATTTGCAGCATATTTTTTTTAAACTTTGAAGTTTTTAACATTTGTGAGTTTTCTTAAGTTTGAAGATTTTATTTAGTTTAAACTTATCTAAAGTCTAAAATTTTTGGATTCATGAAAGTCTCATTTTTTTTTATAAATTTTATGAATATTACAAAATTTATTTTAACAAATTTTATGAATATTCAGAAACTAATTAATATTTAGTGGTTATTAACTTTTGAATATTAATTATTAATAATAAATATTAATTACTTATTTATAAGGTTACCATTAAGCATTAATTATTAAAAAAATCTTTTACATCTAACAAGAAGAGTTGTAATAGACATCTATTGTAACTGACAAAAAAAAGAGTTCCTAAAAACAACTGTCTTTTACAATTGACAAAAATAGTTGTAATACAAACTATTACAACTGATAAAAAAAGAGAAGTTGTCAAAAATAAGTATTTATTACAACTGCCGGAACGGAATAGTTGTAATAGACATTTATTACAATTAACAAAATAAAAGAGTTGTAAAAAATCTCTACTATAACTGCTATTTTGTGATAGTTGTAAAATTATAGTTGTAGTAGGGTTTTTTTGTTGTAGTGTCCGTGATCAAGCATCTTTTTACAAACCCATCCTGAGAAGATGAGACAATACATTTCTGAAACGGTGCTAGTCGGGAGGCTAGCACCTTAGAGATAACCTTATTTGAGAAGTTACATAAGCTGATAGGATGAAAATCCGCATAAGAATGCGGATTCTCACACTTGGGAATAAGGAACAAATTGGTGGAGGTCCATCCCTGAGGAAGGGTTCCACCGCTGAAGAAAAACTGAATAGCCAAACAAAAATCTTCCTGGATAATCGGCCAAACACTACAATAAAAGACCTCATTGAAACCATCAGGCCCACTCGCATTGTCCTTACTAAGTGCAAAGACGCAAGCACGTACCTCTTCCGGTGAAGGATGTACAACAAGGTCCACACTCTCCGAAGGAAGAACAAGTCTGGGAATAAAAACTAATAGGGCCAGATTAGAAATAGACATAGGGGGACAACCCAAAAAGGATTGGAAATGAGATAGAATAGTTTCTTTGACTTCCTGTGGCATGGAAGCCAATGATAGATTAGGGCGAAAGATCGGCGAATCGAAAGAAGACTATTCTTCTTTCGGATAGAGGAATTGAAAATTTTGGATTTCGTATCTCCTTTGACCACCCACTTGATCCTCGCCTTCTAGCGAAGATAGTCGTTTTCAATACGAAGTTCCGACGAGATGGCAAGCGCCCAAGCCTCTTTATTAGCCGGTGAAGGATCCTCATCAAAGGACCCTTCACCTAAGATAAGTTTCTCTTCGGCTGCCCTAACACATTCGAAGATGTTCTTGAAAACTAGCACGTTCCAATCCTTAAGATAAGCCTTGAGACAATGCAGCTTACGAGAAAATACAACAGCAGGATAGCTAGAAGTAGAAGAGTTCCAAGAATCTTCCACTACCTGATGGAAAGAGTGGTGAGATCTCCATATACTCTGAAACCGAAAAGACTACGGACCAGAAAGGGACAAGGGAGAGCAGCGGAGAATCATAAGAGCATGATCCGAGAAGGTACGATGAAGATGGGAGACATAATACGTGAATGGAAGGTTGAATCAATCTTCCGATCCGAATACTTTGCCAAGTATGGAAAGAATCGGGTTAGGTCCTGGTTGGTTGTTACACCAAGTAAAGGTTGAGCCGCCGAGGGAAACCTCAGAAAGACCCGAACTGAGGATGAAGGCATTGAAATCTGCTACTGCAACCCGGTTAACAGCATTGCCTTCTCGTTTCTCAGCTTAACAGGCAACTACTTTAAAGTCCCATCCCAAAACAGAAACCCCAAAACCAAGGTCAGAAAGCGAGAGGATGTCGGACCAGAGACTTAACCTCTCAACCCGATCACACTTCGTGTAGACCGCCGAAAAAAGAAAAGATGTAGCGATGGATGGAGTTAAACAGACCACCATGATAAGCTAGTCTGAGTCGAACACCAAGCGAACGACCACATTTTTGGAGCAAAGGATCCATAACTTAGCAGACACATTGGCATTGGCTCCACCAAACCCAATGGATAAGACGGTTTAGGTGATCACTTCCGGACCTATTGAAGGCTCCAAAAGTGCCACTAGACAAATAGAAAACTTCCTAACGATGCACTTTAGCCTAGCTGTCAACGCATCATTACCAATGAAAGAGACCATGCAGTAGTAGGATCGTATAATATGGAATATAAGTAGAGTAATGTGTAGATAGCAGAATATCAGCAATAAATAAAAAGTGACACCAAGATCTTTATACTGGTTCGAACCTTCGTTCTACGTCCAGTCAGACTCGCTTCTGGAATTTCACTACTAACGACCCTCACTTAACTCGGAGGAATATGTCTACAACTACCCGAACAGCCAAATGGGATTTCTTGCCTCAACTGCTGAAGAGGACTTCGACAATACAAAAGTTTTGATGACTACTTGTGTTCTAAATAACACTGATATGTAAAATTAATGTACACCCTTCATATATTATTTCCTCTATGATAATAGTGTAGTTCGTGAAAGAATAAGGAAGATTGAAAATGATTTGTAATCACAAAAATATAGAAATAGACTGCGCTTGCAAGTATGATTACAATAGATTAGATAGAAAGAATAAGAATGAAATTTGGTGAGGAAATTGTTTATTTGAATCTCTATTTATAATATACAAATAGTTGCAATCATTCACGAAGAGATTTGATGATTAGATATGAATTAAGAGTTGTGTCCCTTCGTTGAATAGTTGCATCTATTCGTATTCAAAAGTCTGAATTAAAATTTCAGAAGTCTGTTTTTAAATAAAAATATATACAGAAAGGAACTAGGCAAATTCGGTACAGATTCAGATGTCTGAAATATTCAGGTCAGACGACTGGATATTGTGCTTAACATAATTTTTGTTTCGTTAGACGTACGTCTGAATTGAATATTTCAGACGTATGTTTGTTGTAACTGGCCTATGTCTTATTCATGTCTCATAAAAAATCTTATATTAAAATGTGCATCTATGTGTATATCACCAAGGAATATTTTAACAAAATCTATACTTATACATACAGACTCTAAACAAATATAATCTTCAATCGAGCTCTTGAATCTTTTTGTAGAGTTTCTTCCTACAAAACAAAGTTAGTCGATATATATGTACATGTATAGTTATCATAATCAAAACACTATAAAGAGAGATCCAACATTATCCCCCCGTTTTGATATAACTATATATGTAACTCCCCCTGTCAATATGCATATATTTTCTCCCCCTTTTTCATTGACTAAAAGGAGATATAACTATAAAGCCAGACACACAAATATGCACAACACACAAACAACATACACAACATAAACACAAGCACGAATATTCACATACAAACATTAAGACGTTCACCACCATAGCAAGCACATAGCAATGTTTTGTGCCAAATTTACCAAAGCGTCAAAAATTATTACAAACCGTAGGAATAAAGAGTTTGATGCAAAACTACCATAAAAATCATACCAAGTTTACCAACTATCGATTGCGGACAAGCTAAGAGCAACATTAATATCGCCACCTTTAGGATCATCATGTCCGGAGCTAAAATTCGGTGCTTCTTCATCATTGGAACTAGAAGACCACTGAAATGGAGCTGGATCATGAGATTTAGAAGATTGAGGTCCGATGAATGAGCTTTTATCCCAAATCTTGTTGAGAAAGCCTTACAAAGAGTTAAAAAATTTACTGATTTTATTCTCAAATCATTTAAAATCCTTGTGAATTTTTGGTTGATTCCGAAAGAGCATGACCAATGCTTGTTTAGGCGGAAGATCGGGAGTAACAATTTGAATATCCTCTTCTTCTTCTTGTACAAGCCGGCGACGACGACGAGATGATGATTCTGTTATTGGTGTTACCGGTTGTGATGCAAAATGTTCTTGCCAAGCTTGAAAGGACATGTATTCTAATGTTGGTAGGTTGGGATCAATATCCATAAGTCCTAAAGTTTTTGGACTAATTTCCTTGATGCTCAAATAGCCGGTGTCGGGTATGTCCACTCCATTCTCAAGAAGAATTCGTGTTATATAAGCACCACAATGAACTGTTTTATACTTTCGTTTTTGTGTGATGTCCACCCATTCGTCAAGTGTTATCTTAGCCCAATTGACTTGTTGTTAGATTTAATAGCATGCAAAACTTGAAAATCACGTTTATATACCTTCTCATAACTTCCTTTCCTTGGTTGAATAGTTCAGACTAAAATGCGACTCAAGAGACGTTCTTGGGTACGAAGATGAGTGGACGTAAGATCTTTCATGTTAACTAAATTGTCGAATAAAAACTTATGTGATACTTCGTCACGATCTTCCATGTTAACTTCAATAGAGTTAATATCTAAACCTTGCCATGCACAATGTAATATTTGTCCTAGATGTTGGATAGATAATAAAATTCGTTTACCTCAAACCATAGACCACACACAATTCGTTCTATTCCTTGGGGCTTGGTGGTTCAAATTTAAATTAGCCAAGAAAACTTTGACAAGTGAAGGGTATATTTTAGCATTGTTGATATTGTATTCGACTAAAGATTCGAAATTGAAGTGCCTACCGTATTGGGGAAGACGGTAATGGGAGAAAGCATCAAATTTTACAAAAGCTCCTTCAAAGAATTTTGAGTTTTTCACAGATTTGTACCTTTCCTTAGCAATGTCATTCCATAGCCATTGTTGGATTTGATCATCGGAAGGAGGCTCGAATTCTTATTGTCTTGAGCGTTTTGGTCTATTTTCCATTGATTTTTGTCGTGTGGAAGTGTTGGTTTTTGAATTTTATGAAATAATGGAGGCTAGGGTTTTTTTTGGTGAAAAGGGGAAAGTAAATAATGAGTAGTAGAGATGAAGATGTGGGCAAATAAGTAGGGTCGTTCCTTTTTTTAAAATTGACTCAACAGGAAACAGATGTTTGTTTTTGGTAAAATTTCAAAAAGCGCCGAAACAATTCAATTTTACCCATTTTGCAGATGCCTGTTTTTGAAGATTCAGACGTCTGAATCTGGAATGATATTATAGTTAATATCAGTATTCAAACGTCTGATATTGTTGAAACAGAAGTCTGTTTCCTAGAAAAATTTCCTTCTTGTTTTCAACTTGTAAACTCTATTAAATTTTTATTATATAAAATGTTTTTGTTAATACATTTATTAACAGAAATAAAATAATATGAATAATATAACATTAATTCTTGGAACATGGTGACTTCTTTGGTATTGATTTTTTACTCCCCTCGTTAGCCACTAGTTCTTGTCCCATGTATTTGGGCTATAATAAGGTCTCTGTGGTGATACCCAAGGATTTATTGGATCTTCTGGTGTACGATACGATGTAGATGGATCAGAAGGACTAACCGATCGTGGTAACGGTTCACTCACGTCTTTTTTTTGCTACAAAATTTTAAACCAATTTGTTCGAGGAAGCTCAAACGTTTAACTGTGACCTTTTGTTCAAAATACAATTCTCGTTGAAGGTCTATCTGCTGCCGTTGGTAATGATGAATTTCATCAACCTTCTTTTTCATGTCTGGAGAGATAAATAAAGCACGTTTGGATTTCTTAGATTCCAGTGTATACCCGGTTCGATAATTTTCCCATTTATGGATGGGCTCATGATTTGGTGTTGGCGTAGGAAGAAGCGGTGTTTTTGCCGAGCTATCGGCAGAGAATGTTATGTTGAAGGATGAGGTTGATTTGTTGGAAGACATTTTCAAATGAGTCTAAATTTCTTTTGTTCGAAAATTTAATTAATTTGAGTTATTACAATATTTTTCTTGATTTATAAATATACCATTTGATAATTTTTTAATTTGAATCTCTATTTATAATATACAAATAGTTGCAATCATTCACGAAGAGATTCGATGATTAGATATGAATTAAGAGTTGTGTTCCTTCGCTAAATAGTTGCATCTATTTGTGTTAAGAAGCCTAAATTAAAATTTTAGAAGTCTATTTTTAAATAAAAATATATACAGCAAGGAAATAGGCAAATTCGGTATAGATTTAGACGTTTGAAATATTCAGGTCAGATGTCTGAATATTGTGCTGAACATAATTTTTTTTCTTCAGCAGACAGACATCTGAATTGAATATTTCAGACGTCTGTTTGCTGTAACCGGCCCATGTCTTGTGCATGTCTTATAAAAAAATCTTATATTAAAATGTGCATGTGTGTGTGTGTGTGTGTGTGTGTCACAAAGGAAGATTTACCAAAATCTATATTAATACATACAGACTCTAAAAAATATAATCTTCAATCAAGCTCTTGAATATGTTTGTAGAGTTTCTTCCTGCAAAACAAAGTTAGTCGATATATGTACATGTATAGTTGTCATAATCAAAACGCTATAAAGCGAGATCCAATAACCAATAATACAAACATTCCAGAATAGGAAATTCGCTCCAAAGACAAAAAACGATCAGGAAGCTAACGAGAAGAGGAATAATTCCAAAAGGAGAAGGCACCGAAGAACAGCTCAGATAAGATAAAGCGTGTGACGAGTAGATCGAACGATTTGCTCATACGCCGCTATAGAGCATGTGCGAATGGTACGAGGAATGCAAGGACCATCTCTCAGTCTTCGACGCGAGGAGCAAAAGGGGACGACAGATGGACGAGAGGACACCTCACTAGTTTCGGGGGAACCGAAATATACTCCGAAACTATGAACAGATGGATGAGACCTAGAGACGTTGGACTTTGAAGGACAAGAATTCTTAGTAAGTCGAGATAGACGATCATTAATGATAGTTATCTCGTCTCTACAAAGCAAAGGAGAAGACATAGAAGCGGGAGACACATCAGCAGCATGTGATGTACATAATGGGATAACCGATAATGATTAGGATGGCATAAATGTAGGGTATGTCAAGTACCGCACCACTAGTTCCCGTGTGAACTTAACCAAAGCTGAGCTGTCGTTAGATTGACAACCCCGCGAAGTTGGTAAAGTTCCCGAACCCAAGCTCAGACTATTTCCGTAATTTAATTTTAAAGTAACTGCTTAAATTATACTTATCTAGGAAATAATTGTAGATATTTATGCAATTATATCCAAAAATTGCATAAATTTCTGCAATTATTCAATGAATAATTGCAGATATATTCGCATTTTTTGGTAAATAATTGCGGAAATTTTTGTAAATTTCCATTGAGTAGTTGCGGAATTATTTGTAGTTTTTAGATATGATTGCATGATTGTCCGCAATTATTCACCGAATAATTGCATAAATTTGTGTATTTATTTAATAACTTAATTTTAGAGACCTAATTTTGCTTTTTTTTAAAGGAAAGATGTTTGATATATTTTTAAACTTAATAGTGACTTTAGCCAAACTATCCCTAATTTTTAAATATGTTGCTACAGACAACTTATTTCCTTCTTTCTAATACCATTACAAAAAAGTATCATAAAATATTAGATCATATTTTTCCTAATACCAACCTTTTAAAGGCTATCAAATACATCATTTTCATTTTTTATCACACGATGAGCAACCACCGACCACCACTATTTTCTGCAATGATTAACCACCGAGCTACAGTTGTTCGGTGTTTGAGGACCGTGGAAAATGGTATCGGCCGACGGTAGTCCGTACGAAAGGATTTATACGTTGGTTGATTGCGGAATGAAATGTCTTTTGTATTGGAAAGTACATAAAATTTATTGTGTTTGGTGTTTTTTATAGTATTAAGAAGAGGAAACCCAGGTCCTCTTGGCAACACACGTCTTTAATATGAACACAATGGCATGCGCTTTGGCATGAATTGTTACTATGTAAATATATGTTTAATACATTTAAGAGAAGATGATTTGAAGAAAAAATTCATCATATTTTGCATCGAAATTATACGTTGTTAGTTTAAGTTTTGTCTTTTAAGTTGTGACATTATTTCATTTTGAATATTTTTTATAGTGTCAAGTCATAAATTATTTAGTAGATCTTGTTTTTAGTAATATTAAGATCTCACATTCTGAAAATATGCATGTCCCAACACTCGAACCCAACGCATCTCATAACACAACTAGATGACATACCACTAGACCATGTAACAATTACTGAACAGGTTGCCTTTCCATTTAAAAATATAACATACTTTTCTAAAGCACCACTCGACACCTATTGCCCTCTTCCGCCACCTTCAGCGGCGTTGCCCTAGACAAATGCCTCGGCTGCCTTGCCTCTAGGTTAGGTCTGATTAAGTTTTGATAGTGTATATAGATAAACATTTTCAGTTTGTAGAAAAGATTCAACTATTAAATGACATTAAGATTTGAAAAATATTAGCAGAAGGATGGTTTGAATTTCTGGAGAACGATTACAACTTAATTGTTTGTCTATAAATTGAATATGTCAACATTTCTCAAGAGAAATGATTTGCACAAAAATTAAATCATATTTTTATGGAATTATTTGTGGCTAGTTTTGATTTTTATTTCTTAGTTGCAACATTTAATTTATTATTAGCTTTAATTTTTAGTTTTACTAATTTGTAAAAGAAATTTATTCATTAGATTTTATTTTTAAGTTGTATTAGAGTTTATAATATTTATATAAGGAAATTTTGAATTTGTAAAGAAATTAGTTTGTTGATCCTATAATCAAGCGATACTAAGATTTGGTAATATTTATAGAGGTTTATTTGTTAGATTCTATGTTTAAAGGATATTAAAATTTTACCTTATTTCTTGGAGAGAATTTTGAATTTATAATCGAAGCTAGACCCAATTTTTTGATGATAATAAAATAGAGGGGCATTTTTGGTAGTTCATGTTGATACCAAAAAGTGTAATGTCAAACGTATTACAACTACTATTAGCCACAAAAATGGTTAACACCCTGAAATGGTAAATTTCTTATGGCGTCCTTAGTTAAGCCTTGATCCACTCAAGTTGCACCTTTCGATTTAAGGGAAGGTTAAGATATCCATTAAAATCAAATAGTTACGTTCTATAGTTTTAATTGCATTTCCAATGTCAAGAATCTCTTTAAATCCTGTCTTTAGCCTTTTGTGCTTCTCTGAAACATACTCATATTGAAATAAAGATAATAGATGGGTGCTTGAAGTTTAGTATTGAAATTCCTTTAATATTGAAGTAACTGGTACAAGTAATCTAGATTCATGTTGATTTGATATTGAAGTTGTCTATAAAGGGCTTTTGTTATCATTGGATCATCTTATTCATTAATTAAATGACTTTCATAGGGATAATACTCATCTGAATCCTTTTGAAGTTACCAAACAAAGGCCTTTGCCCCACTAAGGTGATTGTCTATGTAGATTTAAGTCACTTATAAGGTTTCAAAATGGGTTATCATGGTTCATTTCATCTATAGATAACTTTCGGTCAAAATTTAGGGTATTGATTTTCGTAAGAGTTGGTATTTTTAATTGAAGTTGTCAATAGGAGGCTATCAGACAAGTTAAGAGGTTTTAGACAACTTGAATAGCCTTTGATGAGTTTTAGGTTTTGGAGGGTTTCAGAATTAGGACCCTTCAGATCGGTTTTGTTTATCTTATTCTGTTTATTAGGCTCTTTCAGAGATGCTTAATGTTACTTTATTGGTCAACCACCTTTGTAGCATTCGAAACTCAAACATGAAAAGTTAAGATATAATAAAATAATAGTAATTCAATAATTGCCATCATATTACCTTAACTGGGATTAAATGAATATTCTTTTTACTAATGCTAAAGAAAGTACAAACATTTAAGTACCTCAATTCCCAAAAATCCCCTAATTTGATTTAGGAATTGGGGTTTACAGCTTAGTACTTTACTAATAAGTGAGAGAATATGGAATTCGGTCTGGATTCTGGACCTTTGTAGTCGTATTTATAGGTATAAGTTGACCCTTATCCGCCTTGATGTTATCGCTTCGATGCCTTTGCATCGGTTAATTTGGAGGCTTAACGGAACAATTCCAGTGCTCCAAAGCTTTTTATGTAGTCTAGAAGTGGAAGCAAAGTTCTGTTGTGACTCTTTGATCAACATTCTTTAGTATGGTCTTCGATTCCATCGAAGGACAGTGTCAGATCTAGACGTAAATGTGGTACTTGACATTGTGAAGTATGACTTCGAAGGTCCTTTTCCTTTGGAACTCCGAAGGGCTACTTATTCCAGGATGAAATAGTCTTTTTGCGGCAAATATTTTTTCTAAGATTATATAGACGGAAACTTCCTTTCGTATGAATCAAATAGGGCATTTGAACTAGCTCCCCTTTGCTTGTTTATAGGCTACTGCTTTGCGGTGATAGGAATAAGTGTGCCTTTTGGCAAGATCGAAAAGGCTTATTACTACTGAAAGGGATCCCTTGCTCTTGTCATTCCTTTAAAAACAAAATGTTATAGTGTGCTTTTTGTTGCTTCTGGAACTCCTTCCTGTTGACATCCCTTCACTACAACCTTCTATCACTAATACTGTGTTGGTTTTTGGTTCTAACATTTGCCCCCTAGTGAAGGGGTGCTTTTGATTTTTTAAGTCAACAATTCCAACTTTTCAGCTTCCGTGGGAGCCCGTTGGATGTTCCTACCTTTTGGTTTTCCTACTGGACGATCAGATCAAATCCAACAACAGTTTTATTTTCTTTCTTTTCCTTATAAATAATTTGTTATTTCCATCCTCTTTGTTATTCCTACAATTTAAGATTTTTCGAGCATGAGTATCAATATTTTCTAAGAATCCAAATTCATTCTAACTCATCAATTGCAGATCAAAGTAAACATATGCTTAAATTCGATTCCAAAATCAATTTCCAAATTCTACTTTTTATGATTTTCATATTGAAACTAGAAATTGGTTTAGGTTTAAGTGATCATGAAACTCGCCATTAATTTCGAGATGTTCTCAAACTCGGTTATGATAAGACATAATCCGGACTTTAATCTAATTTTTTCTAGAGACTGGTAAATATTTTTGTTTAACGGCGCAGTTATTAAGATTGAAACTCATTTTGCCCAATTACAACTGACTTCAGTATCTTTAAGTTTCCTAGGGTAGTGCTTTTAGGGCCAGTATCCATAATATAGTTATATAATTTGAAGTAACATAGTAACGGAATTTCTTTTGACTTTTTTGAAACCTTTTTTTATTTTTCCATAGATGAAACCCTATTTCAGGGTTTCGACATGGTTAACTTTTGGGTCTAAAGGATTCTGAATTAGCCAAAGGGTAATCCTAAGTTTTAGATTAATTACTAGTAATTTACGGTCCTGGCTTGGTCGAAAGGTCGTAAATTTCTTCAGTTGCTACCCCTTCAGAAGTATAAGATTAGTTACGTTGCTAATTGACCTATATTGCTTTCGAATGGGACAGAAATAAGTGTTTTTCTTGTGTTGTCTTCAAATTGTTTTCAATTTAATAGTAATGAAACGATATCCCCTAGCAGCACTATTAGTGAAAAGAAACCGAGAACAAAAATGTCTGGTTTGAAAACCACTTTCAAGGTCAAAGGATCTCCTTCGATCGCCCATGAGAAGGTTTATGTAACAACCCGGAATTTTGGCGATAATTTATTTATTTAGATTCCAAAAATGGGAATTTTGTAAATGATGGATTTGACCACGAGACTTGCACCGTTTCATTCGTAATGGAATTCTGGTCAACTTTCGTGTTTGGAACTTCGCGAACGGAGTCCGTATGAAAAAGTTGCAGACGAAATACGAAAACGAACGAAAAATAAATATATAACAATATAATACCATTTATAAACCGCCATTACTGAGCGTTTTAGACCCAGGGCAGTCGACCTTAGGGTTGACTTGGGGATCGACCTCTTTGGGCGAATTTATCTCAATGGCGGTTAGGTCTTAAGGGGTATCTTACATAATAAAATTTATAAACGGACAATTTTTTCTAGAATTCAATCCGATGGATTAGGGTCATTTCTATGTCTATAAATAAAGAGCTAGACCCCCACTCTCTTCTTCATATTTTCTACAGGCAGCAGCGAAGCTATGTCATTCTCAATCCTCTAATTTCTTCTAAAACTAAAATTATAAACATATACAAATTAGATTAACAAGAATTGGGGAGATTAGATTCAGATTTATGAAAAAAGGTGGTTCTTCGCTTAGGTTAGGTGATACTGTTATTCAAATTTCCTTCTTTTTTCCTATTTCTCTTTCAGATCTACAAATCTGAATCTATGTTTGTGCATATCCTTTGTACATAAATTGTAGATTTGTAAAATTTGGGAATTGCAGGCGTAAAAGCTTTGTTCAGATTCAGATTTGGATATCGTTCGAGTGAGTAGGAAATTATATATATTGTTTGTAACAACTTACATAGTTTGTTTGTGTTGAATCTGAATTATACACCTAAAAATTTATCATATTTGTTTGTTTTTATCAAATCTGAAATAATATGTTTTAAGTTTGTATATGGGTTTGTAGGCCTTTTTGTTTAATAAGATTATATTTCCTACAATTGTTCTTGATTTGTTTGTGGTTATTGTAAACACCTTGGATTTGAAAATTAGTCCCAAAACCATTATTAGATTTGTAGTTTTATTCCAGATTCATAGGATTTGGGCGTTGATTCATGGTTGTGCAGTTTTGATTAGAAAGATAATCCATTTGTGTTTGATATTTTTTGGTGTTTTACTTGGTTATTATAAATATGTCATTTTGTTCTTTTTAAATAAAAAGGCATTATTTGAAATCAGTATGAAATATATACAAACCAAATAGGAAGGGATATGTAAATTTACGTATGTTTGTACGTAGGTTACCACATCCATTCCAAAAATATATAATTCCTATTTCTTATGATTTAAAATATGTCAATATTCCTCTTTTAAATATTTTGGGCAAAATTTACAATAGCTACAGTTAGTAGCATTTTTATAAGATTTTGAATCTTAAACAAGATTAAACACAAAAATGGTTGTTTTGGTCATTAATTTGGACCAGAACATAAATAGTAAATAATAATAAAATAAAATTTAGTAACTACGTTAACCGCACTTAAAATATAAAAAAAAACTTATCCATCCAAATATATGTAAATAACGCTAATATATCATATTAATAAATGTTTGTTGTTGTATACTTGAATAGTTTCTGTTTTTATGGGGATGTATATGGAAATATAACTCATATTAAATGGAAATAGATATTATGACCGTTATAGCAATAAATGTAATTGAGTTGCTATAAATAAAAAGGGTCATAATAAGGTAATGAATATTATAACCATGTTTTGGGGGGAAATGGATTGAATCGAATAAATATGTCTAAATGGTTACAATTAAATTGGTGTTTATAAATATAGATTGTAACTCTAACTAGAGAAATAAATAAATAATAAACTTATATATGTATGTATATATGCATTCAAATAAGAATTAAATGGAATTAAACTTATAGGAATATTTGGGAGTTACAATTATTAGATTAACATTTAAATGAAATTGATATAAATGGCATTAAATAGATTAATTGATGCCTTAGGAAATATGATACTTAGGGTCATTAATGGCAGGTAACCTAATTATTAATGATAAATGGAAATTAAATGGGGATTAATAGGGGCGGTGATTGTCGTAGTAAATGCTAAGTCCAATAAGGAAATAAATAATTAAACATCGTAGGATAAGAAGTTATATATTTTCCTTATTTAATTCTAGTTAATCTATAATTAATATAATTAGAAATAAGGATTAGACTTAGTAAGTTAATGATGTGAGGCCAGTTGCCTTATTCACCATAAGTATGCACTTTCCATTAGTCGGATATATGCCCAACTAATGTGAGATATCATTAACCATAGGAAACCTTGACGATTGTCAATTTGCATAACGAGAATTATTTTCTAAAATAAGGTTTACTTCATGTGTTAACGTATTAAGTGGTTGTAGAGCCCGCCTTTCGTCCAAAAGAAGAAACTAAAAAGGAAATAATTCATAAGCGTAATTTGGTATTTGAGGTATTAAGTAATGAGATCCACCTATTGGGTATTAAATGTTTCGATTCACCCTTCCCCATAAGGGTAGAATCATTTGGTTCCACCCTTAAAAAGGTATTAAGTGATCGAGTAGCTCGCCTCCCCATAAATAAGAAGTACTAAAGGCTAATTGGGTACGAAATTGGTAATCTTCACGATTAACTGCTTCCTCTGGGTCTTTAGTGACTAGGGTTCGGAGTCCGCCCTTGTAATAGGTATTAAGTAACTGCCACGGAGGTACCATAGGTCCGTTTATCTGTAACAACCCAGAATTTTGAAAATAAATAAATTATTTATTCAATTAGATTTCCAAAATAGGAATTTCTACAAACATGAAAGTTGTTACACTATCCCACGGGAAGTATTAAGTGACTAAGGGATTATCCAATAAGGCTAGCTGGATAATAACACAGGGGTCCGCCTACGAAAGGTCATAATGATGGTTAGTCGTGTACCTATGATGTAACAGCCTGCATTTTACGTATCGGTAGATTGTGAAATATTTTTATTTTATTTCCTGAGAGTTGGATCATTCTCATATTTTGATATGTTGCTTATGGGAATGTGAGACATGTCCATAATTTTTACCAATTTTGTTTGTGACCATTTTACCTCTGTCAGTCTTGTACAGGGCATAACTTTTGACTCATGTTGAACCAGGTGTTGAGACCTGTGCCATTGGAAAGGATACGACGTTTCCCTTCCCGAGTGGTCACATTAAAGATTTGGCTCAATGGTTTGGGAGGAATCACTGTTTTAAGGTTTACAGTTGGCTGCTCAGGTTCGATAAACCATAATGGGCTGATTTGGAGAGGCCCATTAGTGGGCTGGTGGGAGGCTATAAATAGGGGGCAGGAGGCATGGAGAATAGTTTACTTTCTCCATTCTCTCATTTGGAGGAGCTTGTGATCCTCCATTTCTCTATTCTCCCACACCTTTCCACCATTAAAGCTTAGGGAATTTGAAGATCTACATCATTTGGGGCTAGATCCACTCAAATCAAAGAGGGAGTTCATCAAATTGAAGATTTTGGATTGAATTCCTCGCTTTCCGAAATCATATTTCAATCATTTTGGGTTGTTTTGGAGAATTGGTGAGTGATATGCATCTCTCACACGGATTCAATCAAGTATATGAGTGTTTGATCTGCTTTTTCATCAAATTCAAGTATTTTCTCTTAGATCTACATCATTCAAGTATAATTTCATATGAATCGCCATAGGATCTAATTTAGCAACTTAAAACCAGTATTTTCTTTGTAATTTCATATGTTTATGCAAGTTAGATCCATCGTTTTGTTCCTATGTTCATTTATCATGATTTTGGTGAAATTTACATAACTTTTGATGAGAATTGTCATTTTCATGTTGTTATTGATTTCATAACACGCTTGTGGCTATGTTGGATGAATCGGATGAGTTGGTTTCGTTGAATTGATCATTTGGCGAAGTTTTGGTTGAATTCGGGGGTGAATTGGGTATGTCCAGGTGTTGGGTCGGTCGGTTTCAATGTGTCGGTCGGCTGTAATATGGCTTGGGGGATAAGTCAGCAGATGGGTCGGTCGACATGGGTAGTGATGGATCGGTCGGTTCGTATGTCGGTCGGTCGGTCGGCATACTTCACATGGGTCGGTCGATCGGTGTGAATAGATGATGGGTCGACCTGGTTCAGAAGCAGATGGGTCGGTCTGGACTCTACAGCAAGGGGTCAGTCTTGTTTTGGAAGATGGATTGATCGGGCAAAGGGTGATGGGCCGGTCGGTCAATTTTCCAAGAGTGGGTCGGTCGTGCACCTTTATGATGGGTCGACCAGGGCTTGCATGATGGGTCGATCACCAAAGAGGGGTTGGTCGATCACCATTGGGTCGGACCTTCACTAGTGGGGGTCAGTCGGTCTTTGCTGTTGATAGCGGGTCGGTCGCACAGGGTCATTTCTGAAAAAAATTATTTTTTGGGTACGACCCAGATTTGAACAAAAAAGGGCTTTTAAAAAAAAAATCGGGCAGAAATTCCCGAAACCGTGCCGCAGCGTAGTGCTGGGAATATTCGAAGTGTTGAATGTGTTCGTTGATCGGTGTAGAACAATGAATGAAGTGATAACTCAAAGGTCATGAGTTGGTGGATAATGGTTGCTCGAGAAGGTTGCTTGATCTATGAAAAATCATCGGGTTGGATGACTAGAGGTGTGAAGGCCGAGAGACTATCATTGTCGTAAGTTCTAGCAAGCTCGAAGTAGGGGTACAATAGGGGCACCTAAAAGACCAGAAGCTTGCTGGTCAAGTACCTTGGGTATCGTTGAACGGCCTAGTTGTCAGGGTTAGACAAACATACATATCGTCGAAAGGCGTGTGGAGTTTATGATGGAACTGGGGTTACCATTAGCGCTTGACATATGGCAAGATTGGACGTCATACGATTAACGATGGTTTCGAAGCAGGATTGGCGATGATAGCCAGAGTCTGTCATGGTTGATTAGTTTTCTTGTTTGTACCGTCTCACGTAAATTGTCCAACGTCGAAGGAGATGTTTCTTGGGTGCTTGTCTGATATTGGTTTAGGCCTTTGGGGCTTGTGCTTGAGGGATGTTAAATTCGATTAGGATGGTTTACGCGAGATACATATAATCTGGATGATATGAGTGCTTGTGGTGTTTGTTCTAGATTCCATGGATGTATGGTTGAAGTGTTTGATGTAAAGGCTATCACTGTCTGATGTGGGGAAGACAGGGTTGAGTTCTTCTCTAGCGTTTGGTAGACAGGTTTGTTAATGTACCTATTCTCATATACTTTATTGTTGATGTTTTTTAGCTGTTTTATCGCTCACTAAGACTGTTGTTTGACTCAAGGTTTTATGTTTCCCTCTTATTACCTTGGGTTGTTCGTCTGGTTGTGGATGGGAAGACTAGGTGGTAGGTGATAGCTTAGTGAGGACGATGTTGCAGTTCGGAGGCGAGCTGGAGGCTTACGTGCCAGTTTTATTACTATCTAGTATTTCTGTTTCCGCTATTTGTGTTGCTCTATGAGTGATTGTAGTGAGGCTTCATGTACAAACTTTGATGTTTCCTATGATGTATGGATGATCTTTCAGGATGTTGTGAAAGTTTCAAATGTTTGATATATGATGCTCCACTATTTCTATCAGTTGTATATGTTCTATTATATTTTATCCTTGCGTTGTGAGTTCTACGACAGATTCTGCTTGTGTCTACCTGCTTTGATGATCGTCCATAGCTATCGTGCACACCTTTCAGCGCATTATTCTTCTTGTTAAGTGCAGGGGTTGTGGGCGGTCGTCACATTTGGTATCGGACTTCTGGTTAACGATTTTAGCCAAAGTTCGAAGACGTAATTACGTATGAGAGACGTATTTGTAGATTTCAGTTGGATGTATACTATATGATACTATATAGTATAGTAGTGTTTGTACTTCTTTAGCAGCTTTTCTTGCAGGTGGCTAATCATTCTAATTTGCAGATTTAGAATGAGACGACGTGCTTCAAGGCATACTGCTAGGGAAGGGGCTATGCTTGGAGGGGGTAATAGCAGTGCATTAGATTACACAACGATGTTTAAAGCCATGGTGGAGGCATTTATGCGAAGGGTGCCCGCTCCAGGGGCAGCCACGATAGATGTAGGTGTTCAGTTGCCTAGCGTTGTGGATTTTGCGAAGCTGTGCAAAGATTATACATCTCTAGAAGGAAAGCATTCAAAGAAACTGAGCCAATTGAAGAGGTATAGAGGTGGATGGATTCTTGTGTTCGTATCTTTGGAGACTTAAGGTTGGATGATGCAGCTAAGAGAATGCTTGCATCAAGGCAGTTGCAAGGAAGGGCCATGGAGTGGTGGAATTCTGTTACACTTGAGACTCCAGAGGAAGAGATTTCATGGGAGCAGTTCCAAGTTAAATTCGAGACGAAGTTTATCTCCACTGCTCAGAATTCTGCTTTGTTCAAGAAGTTCGTAGAGCTGAAACAGAATGGTCGTTCTGTGCTTGACTATGTTTTTGATTTCGAGGCCTTGCCCAGACATGCTCGTTCATACATTGACACACCATATCAGAAGAACGAGAAGTTTGTTATGGGTCTGGATGCCTACATTGGAAGACCATTGGTGGATTATCTTGATGATTCATTTGAGAAGATTGTGGAAAAAGTTGTTCGCCATGAGAGTTTGTTTCCTAAGGAAGCAAATGTTGTCGCTGCAACTAAGGAAGTTTAGAAACCACAGTAAGGTGGTAATAATAAGAAAAGGAAATAGCAACAACAAGAAACCACAGCAAGGTGTTTCAGTTTGTGTGTTGTTCGATACTAGAGCATCGCATTCATTCATTTGTAATGAGCTTGTGTGCCGCTTGGGTTTGGAACCAGAGATTTGTGATAGACCATTGATCGTGACTAATCCAGTTGGTGTTCATCCAGTTTGTGAATGTTGTGTCGTGGTCTAGTGTTGTCGAGTAATGTTTGCTCTTTTGTGTGTGATTTCTTTGTGTTGAACTTCGCTAGGTTTAGGATCATGTTGGGCATGGATTGGCTCAAGAGGTATGCGACAAGACTGAATTACGAGAAGCTAGAGGTGAGGGTCGGGGATGTGGAAGGGAGAAAGGTGTTGATTAGATGTAAGCCTGAAGACGAGGTCTTCGTGAGCTATCTATATTCGTTTGGTATTCCACAAGAAGACCTGTCATCTATGCTGATCGCTAATGAGTTTGAAGATGTCTTTGACGAGGTCAAAGGGTTGCCGCCGCATCGTGAGATCGAGTTTAGGATCGATTTGGTCAAGGGTGCTAGACCAATCGTTATGCCTCTTAGCCGGATGGCGCCTAAGGAACAGCGAGAGTTGGAGGTGCAAGTTCGTGACCTTCTAGGAAAGGGATTCATTTGGAGAAGTATTTCTGAGTGGGGCATACCAGTAGTGTTTGCAACCAAGGCAGATGGCTCGTTAAGATTGTGTGTGGACTATCGTGAGTTGAATAAGGTGACCAAGAAGAACAAGTATCCGTTGCCAAGGATTGATGACTTGTTCGATCAGCTTCACGAGGCCAAAGTGTTTTATCAAATGGATTTGGCAATGGGGTTCCACCAGATGAGGGTGACAAAGGATAGTGTGCCGAAGACTGCTTTTAGGACACCATCCGGTTTCTTCGAATGGTTGGTGATGCCATTCGGGTTGACTAACACCCCAACGTATTTGTGGATATTATGAATAGGGTTTTCAGAGATCAAGTGAACAAGTTCGTGCTTGTGTTCATGGATGATATTCTGGTCTACTCCCGGAACGAGGAAGAATACAAGACACACTTGAGAGTTGTGTTGGAAATCTTGCAAAAGAATCATCTGAGAGCCAAGTTTTCGAAGTGTCACTTCTGGAAGAGCGAAATGAGGTTCTTAAGCCATGTTGTTTCTGGAAATGGAATAGCGGTTGACCCCGCTGAGGTGGCAGCAATCCAGGACTGGGATAGACCTAAGAATGCGATGGATGTTCGAAGTTTCCTTCGGTTAGCAGGTTATTACCGACGGTTTATCAAGGACTTCTTTAAAATAGCTGCACCATTGACAGGATTGACGAAGAAGAACCAAGCGTTCACATGGGATGCAAAGTGTGAGCAAGCATTTGGAATCCTGAAGGAGAGACTGACGAGTGTTGTTGTGTTAACCATTCCAAGAGGGAATGAGGAGATGGTGGTATACACCGATGCATGTGGTAATAGACTTGGAGCAGTGCTGATGCAAAAGGATAAGGTTGTGGCCTATGCAAGTCGACAACTAAAGCCACATGAGAGGAATTATCCAACTCATAATTTGGAGTTGGCAGCGATTGTGTTTGCTCTGAAGATGTGGAGACATTACCTGTTGGGAGTTCGATTCGAGTTATTCACGGATCACAGGTCATTGAAGTGTCTTTTCTCACAAAAGGATTTGAATCTTCGGCAGCAACGGGGGTTAGAGTTTCTGGCATCGTATGATTTTAGTATAGCCTATACTCCTAGCAAGGGTAACGCAGTTGCAGATGCGTTGAGTCGAAGGCATGCAAGTTTGGTAGCGATGTTTTTGGAATGGAAGAGCCTTGAGTATTTGGCAAGATTCGATTTCAGGCCAAGGTATGAGTTGGAACCTGAAATGTTAGCAAGCTTATCGATAAGACCTACTCTTATCGAAAGGATTGGCGAGAGCCAAAAGCGAGATGTGAAGCTTGTCGAGTTTATCCAGAAGATGGAACCAGAGAATAAAGAGTTCGAAGTCGATCGAGAAGGTTGGCTTCGAAAGCAAGGGCGACTAGTAGTTCCTGATATCGACGGATTGAGAGATGAGGTTCTGAGAGAATGTCATCACTCGAAGTTGACGATTCATCCCGGTCATAATAAGATGTATCAGGACATGAAGCAAATTTACTACTGCGAGGGGATGAAACGAGATATTGGAAAGTTCATTTCTAAGTGCATAAACTGTCAGTTGGTGAAAGCTGAATAGAAAAAGCTGAGTGGATTGCTTCAGCCATTGGAAGTTACTACGTGGAAGTGGGAGCAGATATCGATGGATTTTTTTGATGGACTACCTCGAACCAAGGCAGGAAACGAAGGGACTTGGGTCATTGTGGATCTCTTGACCAAAAGTGCAAGGTTCATTTCTGTCAAGTCGACTAGGACGGCATCAAAGTTGGCTGAGCTTTATGTGAAATGGATTGTTCAATTCCATGGTATCCTAAAGAGCATAGTGAGTGACCGAGATCCATTATTTACGAGTGAATTTTGGAAGAGCTTGCAGGAATCTTTGGGAACCGAGTTATGTTTAAGTACGGCTTACCATCCCCAAACTGATGGTCAAACCGAGAGAGTTAAACGAGTTTTGGAAGACCTTATAAGGGCTTGTGTATTAGACTTCGGAGGAACATGGGAAGACCATCTCTATCTAGTTGAATTTGCATATAATGATAACTACCAGTCTAACATTAGGATGGCACCATACGAGGCGTTGTATGGTAGACCGTGCAGTTCTCCAGCATGCTAGTTAGAAACTGGAGATAAGTTGGTACTTGGGCCAAATATGATAAGAGAAACATCGGATTGTATCGAGATCGTCCGGCAACGAATGAAGGCAACCCAAGATCGTCAGAAGAGTTATGCTGATAAGCGTTGAAAATATTTGGAATTCGACGTTGGTGACATGGTTTTCATAAAGATTCGCCATTGAAGCATGTGGTTCGATTTGGAAACAAAGGAAAGTTAGTCCAAGGATCGTTGGACCATTCCCGATAGTCAAGCAAATTGGAAATCCCGCATATAGATTGGAGTTACCTGAGAAGATGTTGAGTGTGCATAATGTTTTCCGTGTGTCATTTCTACGGAAGTTTGTGCATGACTCGAATGTGGTGGTATCTCCAGAATGGTATGCATACCTAGAGGTTGAGCCCATAGTTACGAGACCTCAGAAGCCGCTTCGTGTTGTGGGGAATGACACGAAACAACTTAGGATGAAAACGTTTAAGCTAGTCAAGGTACAATGGAGTGAGGATGACGACGATTGTACGTGGGAGACGGAAGAGAGCACGAAGGCGACCCATCCGGAACCTTTCGTCGGTACGACCCATTAGTATCGTATCACTTTACATCATTGTAACTTGTGCTATGGTTGTTTTTAGAATTCCGCGTGCTAGGATAAGGCTATGGATGCATGGTCTGATGGCTGCTAGTTTGGATGATAGAATTGGCTGCTCATGAGTGATAGGAATGCAGAATTATTGTGGTTGCTTGTGTTTGTTGGAATTTCAGGGGTGAAATTCCTAAGGGGGGAGAATGTAACAACCTACATTTTACGTATCGGAAGATCGTAAAATATTTTTATTTTATTCCCCTAGGGTTGGATCATTCTCATATTTTGATATGTTGCTTATGGGGATGTGAGACATGTCCATAATTTTTACCAATTTTGTTTGTGACCATTTATTCTTGTCAGTTTTGTAAAGGGAATAACTTTTGATTGAGGTCGAACCAGGTGTTGAGACATGTGCCATTGGAAAGGAAATGATGTTTCCCTTTCCGTAGAGTGGTCACATTAAAGATTTGGCTCAATGGTTTGAGAGGAATCATTGTTTTAAGGTTTAACAGTTGGCTGTTCAGGATTGATAAGCCATAATGGGCTGATTTGGAGAGGCCCATTAGTGGGCTGGTGGGAGGCTATAAATAGGGGGTAGGAGGCATGGAGAATAGTTTACTTTCTCCATTCTCTCATTTGAAGGAGCTTGTGATCCTCCATTTCTCTATTCTCCTACACCTTTCCACCATTAAAGCTTAGGGAATTTGAAGATCTACATCATTTGGGGCTAGATCTACTCAAATCAAAGAGGGAGTCCATCAAATTGAAAGAGTTTAAATCGAATTCCTCGCTGTCCGGAATCATATTTCAACCATTTTGGGTTGTTTTGGAGAATTAGTGAGTGATATGCATCTCTCACACGGATTCAATCAAGTATATGAGTGTTTGATCTTGTTTTTCATCAAATTCAAGTGTTTTCTCTTGGATCTACATCATGATAAGTATAATTTCATAAGAATCGCCACATGTTAACCGGCGTTTTGTTCTGGTTCCCAAGAATGCATAGAACACGCTTGACTCAACGAATCGCGTGAAGCCGAAGCCGAGAGTGTCTCCAAGGAGCGAAGGAAACATGTTGAAGAAGCGATCGCGCTAACGAGAGCCTCACCGCTCCTCTAAATACAGCCAAACTAGCACCTCATCCCCGAAAAGTCACAAAGACCCAAGGCTTGCCTCCTCTCGCCCCTTTCATGAATTCTCCGTACCCCCCGGGGTACAAATTTCGTACCCCTAAAGGTACAAAATTCATACCCCATGGGGTACGAAATTCATACCCCAGAGAGGGGTATGAAAATTCTGGCATGGGCGGTGAGGGATACGAAATTTCGGAGGCCGACTATAGGGGATACGAAATTCGTGGTGTGGTCCCATATTTCTACCTACTCCTACCTATAAATACCCTTGGCCTTACACTTCAAAGGGGTTGGAATTCTATCACTTGGAACCTCTAGAGAGCTCCAAAAGCCTCTTTAATGGCATCTCCACTTTGAGGAAGAAGAAGGACTAAATTGTCTTTTTCTCGATAGTTTGCATATAACCATTATGACTTCATGTAACTTGGAAATGAATGTAATGAGATGTCATGAGATAGTCTCGGCTTTGTAATCCTTGGTGATAAATAATATTTCAACGACTCTTCAAAGTGGATCCCCCTCACCGGGCTTCTCTGTCGGTGAATAAACGACACCTGCGCTCACACCCCGAATGAACGACGGGAGATCCCCCTCACCGGACAAATCAACGTCCTACTCTTTCGCTCTACTTGGGACTTACTGCGGGCAGCCCAAGACAGAAGGCGTTTAGCCTGGTTTCACAACTACGGGTTTCCCGAGCTGGGGGAAACTTACTGAAACCAGCGCTCTCTCTCGCCCCTCTGGAAACAACCCAGAGCACGACCTTTCATCGCATTTCTGTTAAGTGTAAAGGTAAGTATGTTTATGCAAGTACAGGACGCTGGAAAACATAAGAAGAACATCCAAACACCCGACAAAAATGGCGATTTTTACTAATTCATATTTCATTTTCACACATACACTGAACAAACTACATGTCTAACATCTTTCTTTTCTAAGGACAGGGTGTACATGAAAACCACACCATGTCTTGATAAAACAAAAGCGAGGGTCGTACTCGCGTAAACTATCGGCCTACACTACCAAAATGACGGTAACTTCTACTTCAGTTGTTAAAACTAATCATGCTTTTTCCTCTTGTGCTTGTGCTTTTTTTTTGTAGATTCCGCACTCGACGGTTCTCCACCCGTGCCAGGCCTCTTCTTTCCTGACCCGCGTGTAACACCCGGTATTTTCTGTGAACGTCAAAGTAACAAATTAAAGAATACTTAATTTTAAAAGTAGGAATTAAGGGAAATGGGTTACGCCATTGCGTTCGTCTCGGAATTGTGCTTGAGATAGAGTCCAAGTTTGCGTGAATTGGACTCCGTATGAAGAAGTTACGGCCTTTAGAAGTTTCAGGGATTTAAATAAATTAAAACAGCTCAGATTCAAAATTCGAATTCAAAAACAAAGAAGCGGACTGGGCGGGATTTTTCCCGCCCCAGGCCAAGTCGACCAGGGGGTCGACCAAGGTGTCGACCTCCCCTATACAGGTCGACCTGGGGGTCGACCTACCCCCTCGGCCAGATCCGAACTGTGACGATTTCTGACTCATTGCTGAGTCATTAGGGCATAAGTGGTTGTTTCTGGATAACTCTAAAGGGTTTGGATGGTTCTGATTATTCCTAGGTTGATCTAACGACTCTTATTAAATTAAACTTCTATATAAGCAACCCCAACCCTAAACCCTAAACCCTAAACCACACAAATTCATACCAAGAGCCTTCATGTTGTCCATGGTCAACCTAGAGTAGCCGCCATTCTTCTCTAACTAGGAAGCAAACTAGAAAGCAAGTTAGAAGCCTAAAATCAAATCTAAATTAGAAGAACAAATAGTCTACATCAAAGGATAGCTATTCAGTTTCAGAAAACAGATCCCAGAAAACAAGATTTGTCTTTGTTTTGTAAGTTCAGTTACTTTTTAGATTTGAACACCTACACCTAATTGTGACATGTAATAAAATGAACATGAGAATATGCCTGATGTAAACAATCATTTCATTTGAATCTATGCTTGTATATGCCTTTGGGAATCATTATTGACTATGGAATTGGTCCAATCATATATATCCTTATTGAATAGCGGAATTGTAATCCTGTTTAAGTTCATGATATAACTCTTGTCAAACCTATATGTCTGTGACGGTCATGATGATATTCATTTCATATCTATATGCCTGCAATGTATTCTATGCAAAACTTGTCAATTTGGTATATCAAATTTATTGGACCAATAGTTCTTATCGTCATATGCCTATCATGTTCCATATTGTTTCTCCGCTTATTTCATGAATCTTGCATTGAATCTCGAAATACGTACATTATTAATGCGGGGGTAATTGGGTATAACATGAAATTGACATTATTTGGCATAATTTGGAACATGTAGTATGGCATGACTGTTAAGATGCAATTTGAGGTAATATGACATAAATTAGGGAATATGTAATTTGACATATTGAACCTAGAATTGGCATGAACGACAAAGTATGTAATTTAACATGAAAAATCTAGATTTGGCACAAACTGTAAATTGGAATATTAATCTAGATTTGGCATAACCATTGGTTGAGACGCCAAAACATAACGTATATTAGGGTATTGGGGCATGACTATTATTACAAACTTGGGAAGATTAGGTGTATCCTATTTTGAGTAATAACTTGAAATTGAATTTGGGGGCCATAACTTGCAATTAGCTTTGTTGGGCATAACTTGAGAATTGAAACATGACTGGTTGGGATAATTAGCATATAAATCTAGACTTGGACATTTATGGTAAATGTGGCATAATCTGAAATTGACAACAATTGTGAATAATTTACATATAAACTGTAAATATGTAAATTAGTGAAAAGAGGAATATGCCTAACCCGAGGTTAGATTGAGTTGTGGTGTAAAACTGCCCGGAACCGCCCAGCACATCCAGTAATTGCAACAACACAGATCTAATGTGAGAGGTTAGTGCATCATTCCCAAGAAAAACCCGAGGTTAGATTGAATTGTGGTGTAAAACTGCCCGGAACCGCCCGGCACATCTAGTAACCGCAACAACACATATCTAATGTGAGAGGTTGGTGCATTAATAAATCAATTAATGCTAATGAACAAGATATGCTAAGAAATGAGTAGAGTTAAGTTAATAGGAACACTTAACCAATATAACATGAATGACTAGGGTTACTAGTTGGGACATATGTCTTATATTCAGTTTATTCATGTCATGTTGCTTTTACCTGTTCACATGCTGAAAGTCACTGAGCTTACCAGACTTATGTCTGACCTAGTTTGTTTTCGCCTCTTTTCTTCCGTTTTCCCCCCAGGTAGTCAGGGAGGGAATAGCTCAGCTTAGTTTGGACCGTTTCTCTTTCCAAGCTTGAAGATTAGTTGGTGTATTTCTCTGAACTCTCTTTTCCACTGCTATGGATGGCTCATGCTTTATTGGGGAATATCATTGTCATGCTTCTTTATTTTGTTAAACAAGACAGATACTTTGGTATTGGAAAACAATCTTTGTACAAGCTGTTTTATCAATGAAGTAAAGTTTTATTTATTTACCGCTGCTTTAATTGTCTGTCTTGTAATTTATCTGCATCTTTTACCTAAAACGTTCCACCGAAGTTAAGGCATTCCCTTTGTGAGCGACCTTAACGGAGGTGGGGTGTTTCACTGCGCTTTCCTCCTCGACCTTTCGGAGGAGTTGCCGACTCATGAGAAATCGAGAGGCGCCTCTCCCCTTCGTCGTCACCACTCAAGATCTCCGTAATGTCAGTAGGAATAATATGCGGCAACAGCTTGGGTGCATTCCCTGCAGCAAGGGCCACCACCGCATCAATCTTTCCTGTTACCTCCTTGGTTGCCCGCTCTGCCTTCTCCTTTGCTTCCTTGGCAGCCCGCCACTCAGCCACTTTTTGGGACTTAAGTTTCAAGGCGTCATCAGCTTTAAGCTTCTCACGGGCTTCGGTAGCCCTCCGTTGGGCTTCGTCATCCTCCTTCTCCTTCTAGGCCTCGTCAGCAGCCCTCTTCTTCTTCACCTCTTCCTCTGCTCAGTCGTTTCAGTGGCTCTCTTCTCAGCATCCTGTTCGGCCTTCTTTACAGCCTCCTCCTTGCAACCTCGTCTTTCCTATGCTTCTCCTTCATCTCCTCGCACTTGGCCACCATCCGACTCTTCAAACTATCTACCAGGCCTGCATTGAGGGTACATCGTCGTCCACTGCGCCCATCACATGAGCGCTCTGGCCATCTACAACCTCTCCATCCTCTATGAAGCACTCATGAATGCTGGATCCCAGCCTGATATCGGAAGATGTGTCCAGTTGACCACCGCCCAATCCGAGTTGCATTCCTTGCGGCCCTGGCCCAGATTCCGTAGTTTGTGGAATCACGGGGGAAAAGCCCAATGTCATGGTAGGTTCGGGAAGGGCTGCACAGTAAAAACACAACCTTTTAGTCCGCAAATTCGGTAATAACATCATCCTTGGGAATACATGGTTACGGGAAATTACCTCCGGTCAGAGATGGTGTAGGGAAGACAGGAAGCATGATCGTCATGGCAGATAAGGTAAATCTGGTCTCTCCTAGCTTCGGATACTCAGGGTTGTACTCAGTCGAAGCCTGAGCTAAGGTCGTAGGATCGCTCGTCACGGCGGATTCGGGGGCCAATGGCCAGTAAGAGCTTCCATGTGACGGGCCGCCCTGCACCAGCCTACATTTCCCCGAAATGCGTTGTGTCAATGCCCAACTAGCACGGGACAGTCGTCAAAAGAAAAGGGTTTGAAAATATAAATCACCAAAGAACCTGTAGTATATCTCACAATGCATGGAATAAAACATAATAATAACATAACTTGACATAAAATAGGCGAGACAGTGCATAAGCTGAAAACTAAACCATCATAGCAGCGGAATCCAAAATACAGCTTATGATCCAAACCATCATTATTACAACTTCAAAATACTGTCTCTAAAGCAAAAATAGAAAAGGTACACTACTAATGCCCAAAGCAGTGACTAGCAACAACACAGAGAGAATATATGTAAATAGTACGTGGAAGCCTCCTGCTCGTCTCAAGACAGCTACTCGTGCATAACCACCTAACCTATCTCTAGTCTGCTCGTTTAGGAGCACCCAGAGTAATAAGAAGAGACATAAAACTCTGGGTCAGACAGAAGTCTAGTGTGAGCGATAGCAGCAAAATAAAACAATAACACGTATAAATAATCTTACCTGAACCTGCAACCAAAGAGTTAGCACAACAAGATGTACAGTACTTTAAGATAACACTAACATAAAGTGTAAAATGGGAGTGTGCGTGTTATGGTGATAGCAAACATCAAACATAACAATCATCCTCACATCACTCACTCAGTGCGTAAAGCATACGATATCCACCGCTTTGATCACCAAATCCATTGGGGCCATGACGGAAACTCCGTACAAATATTGCTATGACCATACTTCCCTGGTCTATAGTCAATAACCCTACCCAGTCCACACATCCCTGGCTATAGGTTAAGGTCCAACCAGTCCACACTTCCCTGGCTCTGGTTCGTCTACATGCCCCCTCTCTTCAACGGTGAACCAAAGTTATAGATATCGATAACCCCTTTGCATACGTCCCGTAGCAAAGCCCAACTCTAGAAGTTAACTCGTTGGTTCCCATCTGGATCCTGAGTAATAATTTCCTACTTGGACTTCCTTTGCATCTCGGGTTCTAGTCGGGTTGGAATTGAACTTCAGAAGAATCCACGATCGTCATCGCGTAGTCGAAGTTCGAATCTGGTTCGATTTGGAGTCATCATCTTGGTTCGGGTCGTGGTCCTCGTCAAGGTCGGTTCGTGGCTCGTGACCCCCTGGTTCGTGACCACCCCATGGCTCATGACCACCCCCCAGCTCTTGACCACCCCTGGTTCGTGACCACCCCCTGGTTCGTGACCACCCCCTGGTTCATGACCATCATCTTGGAGCGGTTCGTGACCATCATCTTGGAGCGGTTCATGACCATCATCTTGAAGCGATTTGTGACCATAATCTTGGAGTGGTTCGTGAGACATACCCCTTTCAGGAATCGAAGTTCTCCTGGGCGGTTCGTGAGGCATACCCCCTTCAGGAACCGGTTTTCTGCAGTTTTTCCAACAAGCTAATTTCGCCATACGATGGCGTTTTCAACCATTCTAACCTTACTATGAAGTCACAAAACATACCAAACAACACTAGTGACATGTAGAATCAACCAAAAACACCAAAATATCAATCACATGAAATATTTTAGATCAAACATACCCAAAAAGCATGATTTTCCCCTTAATCCTCTTAAGTATGTTTTAACTATAAGATTAGCAAACTTAATCCAAATTAACCCAAATTTTCACTAGTGACATAAAATATGATTTTAGAATTTTAACATATTTTTCCAGAATTTTTAGATGTATAATTTTGCTAATTATCACTAATCACCCCTAATTAGCCGTAATTAGTGAATAAAAGTGCAAATCACTCACCTTAGCCACAAATGAATCTTAGATCTGAAACTATGATTGATATGGCATGAATTCCAATGTATAGCACCAGCTCTATCTCTGATTTGATGCTAATTTCTCTTGATTTGATGTAGTTTTGGTTAATTAGCGATTAGGAAGCGATTCGAATGAGATTTGGAAGATGAAGGTCATTGCTAGGGTTCAAGGAAGGTTAGTGGCGGCTGGAAAACTGAAATGAAATGTTTTCCCAAACCCTTTCAGCCCTCCCATAACCCTAATCCCGAAATGGGTTATGAGCCTAGCTGTTAATTACCCTGTTAAGCCCAATCATGCTATTTTTCTACTTCCAAACCTTATTTCGGCCATATCTCCCAAACGGTAAGACTGTTTGATTAATATGACCACTCTACGGAAAGGTTAACCATCATCCGAATCCAATGGAAGTGGTTTTAGGTCAAAACTCCTTACCAATCAAAAGTTATAAGCGAAACAAGATTCGCTAAAGGCAAAACGGTCATTTAAAATTCAGAAAAAATCGTGAACATGGGGAATGACCCCAATAGTCGTTCCCCAAAGTTATACGACCATACGACTTCGTATGAGAATGAAATAAATTTTCTACGATCCTCCGATGCATAGAATGCGGGTCGTTACACTCTCCCCCCTTAAGAAATTTCGCCCCCGAAATTCCTTAACCAAGAAACATACAATGGTGGCCCGCATGCCTATCAACCATTTACAAACAATCAAACATACATAATAACATCACAAGCCTACCCTAGCATGCGGTTTACTAACAAGGGGATAACTATATCGTGATTAAAATCTTACCAGGCAAAGAGCTCTGGGTATGACTTCCTAATGCTCTTCTCGGTCTCCCAAGTACATTCATTCCCATTATCACCTCACTGGACCTTAACCAGTTTCTCCGTCTTCCTTCGAAGTTGCTTCGTATCATGTCCGATAATACAAATCGTTCTATGGCTCTCCACTGCCTCAGATTCCATTTCGATATCATCCAACTGATCTGGTGAAATAGTCATACCAGAATCGTGCACGAACTTCCTTAACTGAGAAACATGAAATACGTTGTTCACTCCCGCCATCTTGTCTGGTAATCCAACTTTATATGCCAAATTCCCAACTTGACGATCATTTAAAATTCGGCAAAAATCGTTAACATGGGGAATGACCCCAATAGTCGTTCCCCAAAGTTATATGACCAACGACTTCATATGAGAATGAAATAAATATTCTACGATCCTCCGATGCGTAGAATGCGGGTCGTTACACTCTCCCCCCCTTAAGAAATTTCGCCTTCGAAATTCCTTAACCAAGAAACATACAATGGTGGACCGCATGCCTATCGACCATTTATAAACAATCAAACATACATAATAACATCACAAGCCTACCCTAGCATGTGGTTTACTAACAAGGGAATAACTATATCGTGATTAAAATCTTACTAGGTAAAGAGCTCTGGATATGACTTCTTTTTCTCTCCTCGGTCTCCTAAGTACAGTCATTCTCATTATCACCCCACTAGACCTTAACCAGTTTCACCGTCTTCCTTCGAAGTTGCTTCGTATCATGTGATTCATGTCCGATAATACGAATCGTTCTATGGCTCCCAACTGCCTCAGATTCCATTTCAATATCATCCAACTGATCTGGTGAAATAGTCATATTTGAATCATGCACGAACTTCCTTAACTGCGAAACATGAATACGTTGTGCACTCCCGCCATCTTGTCTGGCAATCCAACTTTATACGCCAAATTCCCAACTTGTTCGAGAACTGGAAATGGACCAACAAACCTTGGTGCTAATTTACCTCTCCTACCAAATCGAATCACACTCTTTAACGGAGAAATTTTGACGAATACCAAGTTGCCAACGGAGAATTTCAATTCTCTTCGTCTTTTATCAGCATAACACTTCTGCCTATCTTGGGCAGCCTTCATTCGCTGTTGAATAACCTTGATCTTATCTGAAGTTTCCCTTATTACATCCGACCCAAGCACAAATTTCTCACCGGTCTCCAACCAACATGATGGTGAGTTCACTACAACAAAAAAGGGATTTTTATAGCGTTTGAAAAACGCTATTATAGCCAAATATAGTGTTTCAGAGAACGCCATGTAACGACATGCTATCTTAGGTCGTCGACTTTAAATATCACTGAGTAAAACGCTATTAAAAGTTGATATTCTATAGCGTTTTATCTTTGCTATCAAACATAAACGCTATATGAAATCATAGCCAGCAACAACCTGTTATAGCGTTTACGCCTAATTTTTATAGCGTTTATCCACCTTCTACTATAGCGTTTTCTTTTATTTCTATTGCGTTTATTACTATAATTTTATAGCTTTTAGAAGTACAATTGAATAGCGTTTACTCTATGTTACTAATAGCGTTTGTGCAGATAATTTTATAGCGTTTTAAAAACGCTATAATCTTACATGCAAATCCATAGCATTTACCATTTGTATATCACCATTTCAGCTCTTTCGTTAATTTTAAATACATACATATCATTCAAACGCTCATATATATCATTATCTATTTCTCAAATATATACAAACAAACATGTAAACTACAACATAATATTTCATATATATCATTGAAACAACATTCATATATTCAAACTTAATATTTCATACATATAATTCAAATTACTTCTCACATATCCAAACTTAACAATTTATACATATAGTTTGTTTAACTCTTCCATGTCCATAATACATCATATATACATGCGTTAACAAGTTACTTACAAAGTAATCAAATACTTAATCTTGCTTTGCTTCTGATATTTTGTCCAAAACATGAGCAATTTGGTCCTATCACAATAAAAAATAAGCAATATTTAAGTCAAAATATTTAAATTTGCATATATATAATACATACACAGAGACACAACATAATTGAAGAATAATTCAAGAGGAAAAAACAGTGAAAATGCTAATAAAAAGTAGCATGGCAGTAGTCAATTACCAAAGTTGTTCCGAAATACAATGCACCAATTTTCATTCCACAAAGAACTGAATCCCACCTACACAGATCATAACAAACATTAAATTTGGTGCATAATTGTAACGGAAATAAATACATAGAGCACATAATTGCCTGACCCAAAGCATTAAATTGCTTGACCAGGACTTCCAGTGCCTGAACTCAATACATGTATTTTCAGGAGTTATAACCCGAAGCAAGACGCGGAGCACATAACAAACCTTTGGATGATAACTCTATTATTTGGCACAACACTCCCATGTTTTCATACCTATTACAGCTCCTCTACGTCAGTTGTAAACATCATATGCAAGATTTCAGCAATAATTGGAGCAGACATGTCTGTCCAGAATCCGGATTCACTACAAAAATCCCATATGTTTTATTGTTATTTGATCAAAAGTTGTCTATGTTATTATACCTATACCGTTGTTACAGAATCCCCCCTAAGAAAACTCTCTTTTAAAGTATATTTCCAGTCTACATTGTGAAACTGAGAACCTGAAAGGTTTGTTTGCTCACTTAAATAGGACAGAAACATATCCAAAATCTAACAGTTTTAGAAGAATGAAAGCTTTAATTAATTTGGACTATTAAGTACAAAAGCTGAAGACTTGTCTGACAACCATTTCAGATCAGGTTTGGTAACTACTTGTACTAGCCAAAACTACTTATAAGTCTATTATTGTAATTTAAGTATTTGACAGCTTCTTAAAAGAAGCTTACAAAAGTACCAAACTGTTTAAAATAAGAGAAACATCAATTTATTGCTTATGACTTATGGACATATTTTATAATCAATTATGACAAATTATTTCAGTTATTTTAACTTGAAAATCAAATTACATACAAACACTTTTTGCTTATTTCAAGCACTATTTAAAACAACTTAAAGTTACTATTCAAATTCTACTTTAAGCGGTTTTCGAAATAAGTCCATATTATCCAGCCAAGAGTTGTCTAGACACATTAGGTAAAACAAATGTAAAAAATAGAAGAAATTACAAATTATTATTTTCCATTTCAATTGGTGAATCTCTGAACCCAAGCAAATTTCTACTACCTGTGATCTATATATTTCACACAAGTTTCCCCCTCTACCTGAAAACTAAAACAACACAACCCACATGATCTTGTCGTATTGAAATTAGTGCTCTACATAAACAGACTTTTAGCTTTATTGTTACCAGGAAAGCAACAAAAGAAGAAAAAGAATCAAAAGATGAAATCTATCTATGTATCGGCGTAGGTAACCCTGTATCATTGAGGGCAGCAGTGAAGGGCCAGACAGTTGCAACCCAGGCATGTGGGACTACCTTCTTCTCGGCCCTGGTGCAGCTTTATGCCTTATAGGCCTGCAGTAGCCCCTTTCAGTCCTGCACCGCCTAGCGAGCTGTGCTGCAATGCGGTTCATAACTTAGGGCAGCCCTGTTTATGTTTTATTGCTAATGGACCCCCTATTTCTGGTGTCGATCGTACTGGCGCATTGGAGCTTCCTGCTAAGTGCATCGTCAATTACGAGTAATGTTTGCAGTCTTCTTTTTTATTCACCGCTTTTTCATTATTGTGCTTAGGATTGACTGCATAACTACATATGCACTATTTATTTTACAAGCTCAGCTATTGTTTTAGGCTGGTTTCTGTACTTGCAATTAAAAAGAAAGGAAGAAAAATGCAGTGTGTTCATTATTAAAACGTTGGCTTGAAAGTCCATTTTTTCCATTAAATTACGAATTTTTTAGGGTCTGTAATAAAATAAATCATATAAATGTGGACATACAATTCCTGAAAATCATACTTTATATCGATTTCAATTTTTATTAAGGAACCTCTACTCTGTTGGCCATTCTAGCGGTTAACTCATAATTTTAGTGTGGTGCTAAGGGCACCCCAATATGTTCTTCCTAATACCGCAACTAAAAAAAATAAAACTCATTAAATTTTGTATGCTTCCTAATACCACATTACTTTTCCATTCTAATCTCCCACTCAATCATTATTTGCCAAACTAATCAGGTATTAAGCTAATCTAGATAACCTAATCTCTCGTAATCGCTGTCTTCTTCGCATCTCTCGCGGGGAAATTCAAATTTGTACGGTAATCTCTCAATTGTTTAGTGATCTGAAAACACTAATCTCTCACTTCCTCTTTTAGTTTGCTTAATTCAAACCTTATTCACAGCTTTTGTATATTGCGGCATCGAATTCATTGATTGGTTATAGATCTAAGGTTTAGATCGTTGATCGGTTTTACAAATGAGGACGAACGAATATCGGGCAAAATAGAAATAGGGTAAAACAGTGTGGTAGCCCCTATTTTTTAAGCGTGTGGTATTAAGAAGAGTGTATAACTAATTCTTGTGGTATTTTTTAGTCGCGGTATTAGGAAGAACATATTGGGGTGCTCTTAGCACCACACTAATTTTAACATAATTGTTTATCTACCAAAGAATCATATATGAATCGATAGAATTAATCAAATAATAATTTAGTTATGAAAACCCTGGTCGGTCGGTCGCACGTAATTAGACTTGGTCGTTCATAATCCCAGTCGCTCATTCTTTCGAACAAGGGGAGTCAGTCATCTTCTCATCAATAGCAAGATGGTCGCATGACCAAGACACAAGTTCCATTAAACATGTTCTGAGTCGTTCTTCCTCTTGCATCAACAAACATCCGGTCGGTCTCATAAGAGCTCCTAGTCGGTCGGTCTCATAAGAGCTCCTAGTCGGTCGGAATCCTTCAGACCATTTTTCAAGAAGGGTCGGTCATAATGGACAATATCTCTGGTCGTCCTTTTTCTCATAAGGCTCCTGGTTGCTTTTCTTTCCAAGTAAAGTGGTCGGTTTCTTTCTTGCTATCACCCTGGTTGGTTCCACCATTCATGAAGTCCTGATTGTTCTGCTCTGGATCTAAGCCTTTGGATCGTCCTGATGTCACATAATAGCCGGTCGGTCTTGTCTCTATGCAAACCTGGTCGCTCCAACCTGCTTCGAAGCCTCAGGGTCGGTCCGCCCTATGTCAAAGATCCCTGGTCGGTCCGCTCTACACCAAAGCTTCCAGGTCGTCAAAATAGGTTTTGGATCGGTCAAAGCTGATCTGGTTGGTACAAAAGCATGCCAGCTGGTAACAGAGAGCAGTGGCATTTCCGTAAATACTCAAAATACCGACCCATAACCTGAAGGTCATATTTCAGCCATTTCGTCACCTATAAATAGGACACCACTTCCATCATAAAGGGGGGGATTTTTTGGGAAGAGCAACAAGGTGCTATCGGATTGTTCTTTGACTCTTTCCAAACATTCCAACATTCATTCTAGATCATTCACCGAAGACTTGTCAAGCTTGTGGCCATGGCTTCCATAGAAGAAGAAGCATATGTGTTCCATAAGAGAAGGGATTAACCGCAAAAGCTCCGTCATCAAAGAGTTCTTCGCTGTCCTTTCAAGCTTTCAATCATTATCAATAAGTGTGAAGATGAATGTATATCAAAAAGAGCTTCTACGAATGTATGGGTGAACAAATATTATAAAACTCTTGGTGAACAATAAAATTCTCTCTTCAGAGTTGACGTAGACCCTAATAAGGGTCGAACCACTATAAATTCTTGTCTTCTTTTCATATTTTGATGTTTTTTAGATCCTAGATATGGCTTCACACAATTGTAAAGGTATTCTTACACCTTGCCTCTGAAAAGGTGACGTGCTTTCTAAGCATCTCGCCTCCGATTAGGCGACGTGTCAAGCAATACTTCGGTTGTTTTGCCAAACTTTGGTGTAAACAATTAAACGCCCACCGTGGGGCCAGATCTACTTTCTGACATCAAATATATTGCGAAGACCTTAAAGTCTTTGAGCCCAATCTCAAAATAGATCGTTTGAATCTACGAGTTGGGCCTTCTGACGAACACTCCTCAAAGTTTAAGCTACTTTCGGAAATAATGCCGCCAAAAGCAAATAAGGAAGTAAGGGCTAGAGCACCTAATGAGGGAAATCGAGAGGAAACCCCCGCGGTTAACCGACTTGAAGTAGGCGAAACATCGAATGGAGGCGTGAATGTCACAAGACGCGAGCTTGATCAAGCCGTCGCTGGACTGACACAACTGTTGGAGATAGCTAACAAAGCCATGTTGGCAAGGCTAGATTCACTCTTTGCTCTTCAAGCCGCTACGGCAAAGGTAAATTCAAAGCCTGCTCATGCAGAAGATGCGAGTTCCTCTTCTTCTAGTCCGAATCGAGAAAAATCTTTCCAAGAGATCTCTGATCCTGATAAAGGAAAACTTGAGAATTCGAAGCAAGTTGATTGGAACCGTAATGCAGGGATTACTTCTCATCAAGTTGCTAATTCTGCCAAAGGGGCACTTTCCAATGAAGAAAGACTAGGACCCCGGAGTCGCAACCGTGATGGTTTGCTTAAGCAAGCCTCCGGTCGAGACAAAAGCGTCCGCCCCGCAGATAGCCTCCACAAGAAGGATCGTCTCTGGAAAATGGTCCGACAGATTATGAAAGAAAGCAAACATCGAAACGATAATGAGGCTGAATGGGAGTTCGCGCTATCAAAAACCCCTCTCACTGAAAGAATCAAAAAGGAAACTTTCCCACGGAAATTTAAGCCACCTACAATCCAAGCCTACAATAGGACAGGCGACCCCAATGTGTTTTTGTTTCGATACGACCAACACATGGATGGGGCTCAAGCAACCGATGAGCTTAAGTGTTTGTACTTCCCAGTGTACTTGGAAGGGGTAGCATCATTATGGTTCACTAAATTGCCTCCCAGGTCTATTGATAATTTTTCACACTAGCAAAATGCTTCCAAGATCAGTTCCGCCTCCAGACAACGAAGGTTAGAGATATTATGTCCCTCAACGAGCTGGAACAAGCCCTGGGTGAAACGATTAGATCTTTTCTGAATCGTTTTAATGCTGCCGCTGCCGAAGTGGGTACCCACGAGCCAAGGTTAATTCTAATGGCTTTAATGGGGGGCATAGATAAACAATCTGAATTTGGAAGGTGGTTAAAGAGAAAGAAGCCTGATACACTAGAGAAATTCTATGACAAAGATGAGGAATACATGTGTCTTGAAGATGATCCCATTTATTCTGTTGGCAATGTCAAAACAAATGTAGTTCCGGAGAGGAAGGAAGCTTCTACAAAAACCAATCAAGGAAATTTAGGAGGGGGGCAAAAAAGAGGAAACGGTAATGATGCTAGGAATGACAAGGATTCCAAAAAGCGACGCTTCTTCAAGCCAACAGACCTTACTCCGTTGAATGACACAATTGAGCACATATACATGGCAACTAAGGATACGGAGGATTATCCGAGCCCGAAGCCAATAAAGGTGTCCGAAGAAGCTGCAAATTCAGGAAGGTTCTACCGGTTTCATAATCGACCGGGTCATGACACGAATGAGTGTCAGCACTTGAGGAATCTGATTGAAGAAAGTATAAGAAAAAACCGTCTTCAGGAGTATGTGAAACGTTCATCAGATACTGAGCCTACTCAGGGGCAGCAAGCTCATCCAAGTCAAGATGAAAGAACACCTGCAAACGGTTCTCGACCTATTATCAATACGATTAGTGGTGGACCTCATCCTGTAGGAGATACCTGGGAGGACATTGTCAGGTATACAAATGAACTAAGTGGTGCTTCAAAGGAAGATGGATTTGAAGTTTGCAGTAACTCTCTTCGTTGGAAAATGCTAATAACATCCTGGGAAGATGTGGTGTTCCGAGATCGGGATTCTAGCGGAGTGCTGACTCCAACTATTGATCCAATGGTGATCACTATTGGCTTGGGTCCAGCAATAGTAAATAAGGTACTGATTGATAATGGGGCATCGATAAATGTCTTGTTTTACAATACTTTCTCTAAGATGGGGTTGTCTATGGATAATGTGCGAGCAAGTAAAAATAAAATACACGGTTTCACTGGTGTACCAACTCAGCCTGTTGGTGTGGTCGATCTCCTCGTAGAGCTTGGTGAGGGGAAGAAGCAAGTTTCCATGATGCAGCCTTTTGTTATAATAAACTCACTTTCAGGGTATAATGCATTTTTGGGAAGGCCAGTACTAGCTGCTTTCAGGATAGCTCTTGCTCCATGGTGCTTAATGATGAAGTTCCCAACTGCAAACGAAGTGGGAGTAATCAAAGGAGATCCTCAAGAGTCAAGAGATTGCTATATGGCAGAATTGATTAAAGCTCGGAAGTATGAAATTAAGAAGGATGTGGAGACTCCTCTCTGCATCCGTGAAGCCCCCTTATAGCAATTAATGACCTCCCCCTGTGCTGGAAAATACGACGACATGCAAGAAGATATGGATCCGCGAAAAACTAGTGCAGGGGATGAAAGGGCAGCACCAGCTGAAGCTACCATTTCTATATAGGTCTGTGATAATGATCCAGATAAGGTGGTGAAGATAGGCTCTCAGTTGGATCCTTTGCTGCAAAAGGAATTGATTGTTTTTCTAAAGGCGAATTTGGATGTTTTTGCTTGGAACCACTTAGATATGTGCGGAATATCTCCGGAAGTGATGGTGCATAAGCTGAATATTGATCCTAGCATACATCCCGTGAAATAGAAAAGACGGATGCAAGGCCTTGAAAGATCTGAGGCTTTGAAGGATGAGGTGTATAGGCTATTGAAGAACAATTTCATTCGTGAATCCACCTATCCTAATTGGGTGTCTAATCTAGTTCTTATGAAAAAGTCAAACGGTAAATAGCGGGTGTGTGTTGATTATTCTGATCTAAACAAAGCATGCCCGAAAGACAGCTTCCCCCTAACTCGAATTGATCAGCTTGTTGATGCAACGGCGGGGCATGAACTATTGTCTTTCATGGATGCGTACTCAGGCTACAATCAGATCATGATGCACGAGCCGGACCAGGATAGTACTAGTTTCATAACTGATCGTGGGTTGTATTGTTATAAGGTAATGCCGTTTGGTTTGAAAAATGCAGGTGCCACATATCAACGCCTGGTAAATTCAATGTTCAAAGGGCAAATTGGAAAGACCATGGAAGTCTACGTTGATGATATGTTGGTGAAATCCAAGGAAGCAAAAAGTCATATGGGAGACCTTGACGAGATGTTTCAAATCCTAAGAAAATACGACATGAAGTTGAATCCACTCAAATGTTCATTTGGTGTAGCTTCAGGGAAGTTTCTTGGCTTCATGGTAAATGCTCGGGGCATTGAAGCAAACCCAGCGCAGGTGATTGCCTTGCGAGAAATGCAAGCTCCGCGAACTAAAAAGGAACTCCAAAGCTTGAATGGCAAGGTAGGAGCTTTAAGCCGTTTCATTTCAAAGGCGACGGACAGGTGTATTCCCCTCTTTGATGCATTGAAAAAGGAAAGGAAGAGTTTCCAGTGGACTCCTGAGTGTCAGCAAGCATTTGAGGGTCTTATCAAGCACATGGAATCACCTCCGATGCTGTCAAAACCAAGGGATGGAGAAAGCCTGTTCCTATATCTTGCAGTATCATCCCATGCTCTAAGCGCAGCCCTCATCAGGGAAGAAGATAAAGTTCAGTGGCCGGTATACTACATCAGTAAAAGGTTTACCGGGGCGGAGATGAATTATTCAAAGATAGAAAAGCTTGCATATGCTTTACTTATCGCATCACAGAAGCTCAGGCCTTATTTCCAATCTCATTCTATTAAGGTCCTTACAGATCAACCTTTGAAATAAGTATTGTTCCGTCCAGAAACCTCGGGGATATTACTAAAGTGGAATGTTGAGCTCAGTCAATATGATATTACTTATCACCCCAGGAAAGCGATAAATGGGCAAGCTCTGGCTGATTTTATTGCCGAGTTCACTAATAGAGGAGAGGAAATGGAAGAAACCAATGAATTGATCGCCAGATGGAAGCTTTTTGTTGATAGTGCTAAGAATGAATACTGTGCTGGGCAGGAATAGTGTTCGATACTCCAGAAAGACGACAGATATGTTGTGCTCTGCGGTTCGGATTCCCCGTTACCAACAATGAGGCCGAGTATGAAGCTTTGCTTGGAGGGTTGAGACTTGCGGAAGAATTGAACCTGAAAAGTTTGTTAATCTTCAGCGATTCACAGTTGATGGTTTCCCAGATCAAAGGTGAATTTCAGACCAAGATGGGAAAGCTCCCGACGTATCTACGCAAAGCCAAAGAGTTCCTTGACAATCTGGAGTATTATTTTATTTCCCATATCCCTAGAGGGGAAAATTGGAAAGCCGATTCTTTATCAAAGCTGGCTAGTACCGGAGATCCTCAAATCTTCGATCTAGTTCCTGTTGAAGTTTTATCTAGTTCTAGTATTGAAGAACCTGATGTAGATTGGGTTATGAAGACAACCAACGAACCAGACTCGTGGATGACCCCCATCAAGAACTATATACTCCATGGAACACTTCCTGAAAATCCGAAGAGTCGCAAGAAGTTGCTCCGAAAGTCTCGTTTGTATCTCGTCCAAGATGGTCGCTTAAATAGAAGAGGATTTTCAACACCTTTGCTACGATGTGTAACAAAGGAAGAATCCAAAGCAATCCTGGCAGAATTACATGAAGGAGATTGTGGAGGGCATGTAGGTGGACAAACTCTTGCCAAAAAAGTTCTTCGATATGGCTACTTTTGGCCTGATGTAAATCTCAACTCTATGATCTTCGCTAAAAAATGTGACCGATGCCAAAAATTTGCAAAAACTCTGAGAGCTCCATCGACTGAGTTGACACAAATGTTGATCCTTGGCCATTTGCCGTCTGGGGCATAGACTTGATTGGAGTATTACCTACCGCAAAATCCAGCTTCAAGTATGCCATAGTCGCTGTGGACTACTTTACTAAATGGGTTGAAGCTGAACCACTGGCAACCATCACATCAAGAAAGGTGATCAATTTCATTTTGAAAAATATCATATGCAGATTTGGAATTCCGCAGAAGATTATCACCGACAATGGCACACAATTTGAAAGTGATGAATTCAGGGACTTTTGCAACAAATATCATATTCAGAAAAGTTTTGCAGCAGTTGCCCATCCGCAGGCCAACAGGCAAGTCGAGGCAGTCAACAAAATCCTGAAATCTACCATTAAGAAGCGTCTCGAGAAAGCTAAAGGTAATTGGATTGAAGAACTGCCACTTGCGCTATGGGCTTATCGTACGACTCATAAAACTGCAACAGGGCACACTCCATTCTCTTTGGCATTTGGTTCAGAAGCAATGATACCTGTGGAGTTAGAGGTTCCTACTCACCGCAGAATTCACTTTAACCAGAAAGAGAATGAAAAGCTGCAACTTGAAGCCCTTGATTTACTCGAAGAAAAAAGGGCCGAGACGGAGCTTAGAATAGTCGCCCATCAAAGAAGAATTGCCCAGCACTTCAATCAAAAGGTCAGGCATAGAACATTCGAAGAGGGAGACTTAGTAATAAAAAAGATCATGACCGCAACAGGAGTCTTTGGCCCAATTGGGAAGGTCCATTTGTCATCGATCAAAAGCTCCTCGATGGCACCTTTAAACTCAAGACTACAGACGGAGTGGAACTCCCAAGGGCCTGGAACAGTGACCACCTCCGTCATTATTTCAAATAACCTTCTATCTCATATTCCTTTGTATTCTTCAATGAATATAGTAGATACTTTGTACGAGATTACATGAATACGAATAAAACAGTTCTTTTGATTCCTGTCTAAACTGTACATTTGCATACCTTTGATTATATATTCAAAGATGCTAAGTTACAATTTCTGGTTACAGGACATAATAAATCCGCTGGTTCATTGTCCGATGAAAGCCCGGTGTAGTTCATAGCATATTCTAAAAGGACAAATTGCGTACCGCCCGTCAAAATACGGGAGTATGAAATGTCTCCATAAGATAAAAGAAGAACAAAACACCAAGGCCAACCAGCGGGAAAAACCAAAGGAATAAAATCAAGAAAACTCGCTAAAATTCCACCAAAGGAGCATCATCTGAAAGGATCGACCTAGGGTTATGGTTTTACTACCAAGACATCTTGATCAATCCAAATGTCCAAAAAAAAAAATCAATACCTACTCCGTGGAACTAGGCAGACAAAAATTTAACCCAAAACCTCTCCGGGGGTGCTCAGTCAAATAACTTAAAGTCAGAAAAATCTGACCACGTTATTACTGAGTCATTAACCCAAAACCTCTCTGGGGGTGCTCAGTCAAATAACTAAAAGTCAAAAAAATCTGACCACGTTATTACTAAGTCATTAACCCAAAACCTCTCCGGGGGTGCTCAGTTAAATAACTTAAAGTCAGAAAAATCTGACCACGTTATTGCCAAACTGAGTTTTTAACCCAAAACCTCTCCGAGGGTGCTCAGTCAAATAACTAAAAGTCAGAAAAATCTGACCATGTTATTACTGAGTCATTAACCCAAAACCTCTCCGGGGGTGCTCAGTCAAATAACTTAAAGTCAGAAAAATCTGACCATGATATTGCCAAACTGAGTTTTTAACCCAAAACCTCTCCGGGGGTGCTCAGTCAAATAACTAAAAGTCAGAAAAATCTGACCACGTTATTACTGAGTCATTAACCCAAAACCTCTCCGGGGTGCTCAGTCAAATAACTTAAAGTCAGAAAAATCTGACCACGTTATTGCCAAACTGAGTTTGTAACAACCCGAATTTTTATAAAATGTTATAACATAAATCAAGGCAGAATTAAATTTTAAAATCTGAATCAAGGGAAACGGGCTATGCCATTGCATTCGTCTCGGAAAAATACGCGAAATAGAGTCCGAGTTTTCAAAAATCGGAGTCCGTATGAAGAAGATATGGACGAACGAAGTTAGGCAGAAAAACCGAAAATAAGCCAGAATGCACTGGCGCACTTGTGAAGTGCGCCAGCACAAAAATACACTGGCGCACTTGGGAAGTGCGCCCGTGTCGAGCCAGAAACCTGCACAGCTTTCTGGCTTGACCCTGGCTGGCCTGGTGCACCTGTTTTGGTTCTCTGGACTGTTCTGCTGGCCTGTGACGATTTTTGATGGTTTAGATCTAAACTAGGATTAATCCTATGGCCTAAACTTGTCTCTACTCCTATAAAAACACCCTAATACCTAGCCTAAACCCACACAAATCATTCCTACAACTAGGTTATGCCAAAATGCTCCCTAATCATGGCCTCCATCTTCATCTTGAGAGCATGAGTGTTCCAAATCAAATCTAAGTCCAAGAAACTATCTTTCTTTGTTCAAAGAGCCATCTTTCTACGTCATAGAAGCTATTTTACTTATTTCTCAAGGCTTAGGGTGGAGCATATTATTTTCCTTGCGGATTTGCTAGTGGCTTCGTCTCAATCTTGTTTTATTTTATAGTCTTCATAGCATTGTAAGCCCTATTCTACTCTTAGATTTAAACTATGAACTTAATATGACATGTAGCAAGTTGAAATGAGACTTTTGTGTTATGCTTGTCTTGGATTTCATGCATAGATTCATTCATGACCCTTTTGATCTATGTTTGTGGACCTAATGCTTACCTATCATGAACCTAGTACCACTTATGTTGACTTTTGGGTGGAAAGCTATGAGCTTTATGTGGTGATTGTGCATAAATGCAACATAGAACCCCTCACGACCTTGATATTAACTTACCATGATGCAACCTATATGCTAATCACAAGTTTATCACCCTATTTGCTAAGTTTAATGCCATACATGTGTAGATTGGAATTGGACCTAAGTGCAATATTTGCCTTGAACCTATCATTGTATGCATAGATCTATTGCTGCCTCTCTTGATCTATGATTGTGGACCTATCATGAACCTAGTACCATTCATGTTGACCATTGGGAAAAATGCTATGAAATGGATTATGGCTTATGCATGTTAACAAACCTTAACCCCTCATGTTTCTTAACATGCATATGATGATATTGATCCTATTTTCTAATTATGCTATTATGCATGCTTGTGGCCAAGTCACCCTTATGCTATTATGCATGCTTGTGGCCAAATCACCCTTATGCTATTATGCATGCTTGAGGCCAAAGCACCCTTATGCTATTTGATATGTTTGAGGCCAAGTCACATTTTATGCTATCATACATGTTGAGGCCATATGCTAGTACGTTGAACACCCTTGCCTCAAATATCACCATGTTTAACTTGTGATAGACTTTGCCACCTTATGCCCACCTTGTCATATTGTTATGTTCCCTCTTTGATCTATTTGCGTTGATGCGAATTTACGTGCGATGGGAATACGTTATGGGTAGTTGGGCAAACTTAAATAACATGAAAGCATGACTTGAAAATATGACATGAAAGTTTGACATGTGTTTATGCTTGAAAACATGAACGTGGACATGATATGTAGAAAACATGAAAGTGGCCAACTCGAGGTTGGGTTGAGTTTGTAGCATAAGTCTACCCGGAACAGACCGGCTTAACTAGTGGCTACAAACAATAGGACCCAATGTGAGTAGTTGGTCATATCGCACTTAAAACCTGAGGTTAGACTAGGTTGTGGTGTAAAGCTACCCGGACCCGCCCGGCTTAACTAGTAACCACAACAAAGTCTAATGTGAGAGGTTGGGGTGCATTAAGTTAATTAATGCCACATGGTAGGGTTAAGTCATGGACTACTTGAATACTTAACCAATTAAACACGATGGGTTGGTAGGGTTAAGTCATGGACTACTTGAATACTTAACCAATTAAACACGATGTATTGATAGGGTTAAGTCATGAACTGCTTGGATACACTTGACCAACTCAATACATGGTTAGGATAGGGTTAACCACACTTAACCCGCTTGAAATCCTAGTTACGAGGTCCTTTTCAGCAGTGACCCACTTGGGAGTATCTAGATACCCTGGACTAGGCTAGGGTGGGGCACGATTACTGGACCGATTGTAAGAGACCAAAAGAGACGGCTTAATGGTGCACCGGTTGTTCAGGCGGACCATGGTCGTGCACATTAAGTCCGGAGTTGAACATGGGCACCAGTAGGTTTAGACTGTGCGTGCTTGAATTGTGTCTGTGGTTTACACCTTAGGGCTGGATACACCCTAGGGTGGACCTTGCACAGTTAACTACATTCCATGATTAAGCCGTATGACACCGATACACGACGAGTTAGGCTTATAGGGAGCCGATCGACTAGACCGAGTAGTTGGACCTTGATTTAGGTCACCTCATGATGTTGGGCCAACTTTGGGCCAAGGGATCATTTCTTGTTTATACTTGACATGGATTAGAATACTAGTACACCTGGTGCAACTTAACCTTGTATATGCGATGCCACACTTGATCTATCCTGTTAACTTTTCACCATGCCAATTATCATCCTATGTTTCATCTCTGTTTTACATGTCCAGTTAACTTTATTAGTTTTTATACTAATAGTAGGTAGGACTTACCAGTCTTTTTGACTGACCCATTTTCTTTCGCCTCTTTTCTTCCGTTTCCCTCCCCCAGGTTCTCAGGGTGGGAATACTAGCACCTAGCTTGGATCTTTAGCTTGCTTACTGGATAGCTCATGTACGGTTTGGACTTGAGCTCGCTATGGCTTTACCACGTCTACTTTGGGGATAGTTTACTTTATGTTATTTCCAGTTTTCAGTTTAAGTTTTTCTAGACTTTGTTTTGTTGGTAAAATGATGACTAAGTACTTTGATGTAACTTGACTATGGTTTTGAAATAGTAGTTTTATCTGCTGCTTTACTTGCTCTGTTTTACTTATATGTTCTGTCTTGTGATATCGTTATGAATGTTTACCTTGTCCAACACCCCTCCAAAGCTAGTGTACTTGCAAGAGTGACCCTGGCGGAGGTGGGGTGTTACATTTGGTATCAGAGCATAAGGTTTACGAGATTGAACAAAAGGCTTTTTAAACTTACCTTTTGAAGAACTATTTTCAAAACCAATTAAGTATTTTCCAAGAAAAGTCTAGTTTATTTTAAAAGGCTATTCCCCAAAAGCCATTAGCACTATCCTTTGTTTCCTCGTTCTCAATCTATCTTTTTCTTCGTTTCAGTATGGCCGATAATTTTGCCATTCTGGAGGGCGTACCAGTACCTATTTGGTTTAGAAGGTACATGGAGGCAAGGGCGAATGAAGCCGGCCCCACGAGCATTCCTCCTCCTTTCCCCGTGGCTAACATTCCTCCTCCTCCCGTAGCTGAGGTTCCTCCTCCTCCTCCGCATCCACAAGCGGATTTCGCGAAGATTTGCAAGGACTTTAAGGCGATGGGTGGCAAGAATTTTATTGGGACAGAGACTTATGTTGAAGCAAGTAACTGGTTAAAAGAAACTGAAGACCTCTTTGCTATCTTTGATGTGGAAGGCCGTAGAAAAGTTCTGTTGGCAGTATGGCTATTGAAAGAGGAAGCTGCATATTGGTGGGTAGTCACCACCACTACTAGGCCAATCCAGACTTGGGATGACTTTAGGAGAAGGTTTGGACTGAGGTTTCTATCATCGACAGAAGAGAACCTTCAGATGGAGAGGTTCCTATCACTAAAGCAAGGGGACATGACCGTGAGGGAATACGTGGATAAGTTTAATCAGCTTGCTCAGTTCGGTTTAACTTGGTTAACACAGCTCAGAAGAAGGCCCTACACTTTGCTCTAGGATTGAATGAGCCATTGCACGGTTTGGCCATGTCCCATATACCCATGGGGGAGACCTTCGAGAGTTTGGTGAATATGGCCTTGCTTCAAGAGGAAGATAAGAGTGGCAAGAAGGAGGTCAAGGCAAATGAGTCTCAAGGCAAGAAGGAAGATTACGAGAAAGGAGACAAGAACAACAAGAAGGGAAACAAGGCCAACAACAACAAGGCAAAGGACACAAGAAAGTGCAACTTCTGTAGGATCACTGGGCACATAGTCAAAGACTGTAGGAAGAAGAAGAGGAAGTTGGACAAATGCTTTCATTGTGGAGAGTCTGGAAACTATAGCAAGGATTGCCCGAAAAAGCGAGGACAAGGGAAAAGGCAAACTCAGCGAGCAGGACCCTCTGGAGGGCAGTTGCAGGCTCCCCTCGCTCTTCCAGCTTTTGATCGAGGTAGTGTTTCTATAGAAAGTCATGTTTACATTTCTGATTTCCCTGTTCGCACCTTATTTGATTCTGGCGCATCACATAGTTTTATTTCTGATCTTGTTGAAAGTTTGCACCTAAGAACTAGTCTAGTTGAGGATCCCGTTAGAGTTTCAAATCCAATTGAGGGTTCCGCCCATCTATCTGTGATTTGTGTGGATTTGAAGATTTCTATCGTGAACGTAGAATTCATGTGTAATTCTTATGTTCTCGGGTTTTCGGGATACGGGTTGATTTTGGGCATGGATTGGTTGTCCAGTTATGGAGCCATTCCTGATTGTGAGCATAGGGTGGAGAGGCTCATGACTCGCCTCGGTAATACCCTAGAAATTTCTTGTAAACCTCTGGATCCCGTCATGTTATGTTATCTTGAATCCCTCGACTCGTCTATTGACAACCTTCAATCTGTGAGGGTGGTCCGATAATATCCTGATGTTTTTGATGAGGTGAAGGGGTTACCCCCTAAAAGCGAGATAGACTTCCGTATTTATCTGGTTGATAATGTCAAGCCAGTTTCATTGCCTGTTAGGCACATGGCCCCGCGAGAAAGAAGAGAGCTTAGCAAGCAAATCAAGGAGTTGCTTGAGAAAAATTTCATTAGGCGAAGCATTTCGGAATGGGGTGCTCCGGTGGTATTCGCTACTAAGGCGGATGGTTCGCTTCGTCTATGTGTTGATTATCGTGAGTTGAACAAGCTGACAAAGAAGAATAGATACCCGTTACCGAGGATTGATGATCTCTTTGACCAGCTGGTTGGCGCTTCTGTTTTCTCTCAGCTCGATCTAGCCACCGGATTCCATCAGCTTAGAGTGGCTGAGAATAGTATTGATAAGACCGCGTTTAGGACTCCAGATGGATTCTTTGAATGGCTAGTCATGCCGTTCGGTTTGACTAATGCACCCGCATACTTTGTTGATTTGATGAGTAGGGTGTTCAGGGAGTTCCTTAACATGTTTGTGGTTGTTTTCGTGGATGATATTCTGGTCTTCTCTAAGGACGAGGAAGAACGTGCTACACACCTCAAGGAGGTTATGGATACGCTTAGAGCTCATCAGTTGAAAGCCAAGTTCTCTAAATGCCATTTTTGGAGAAAGGAAGTTCGGTTTCTTGGACATATAGTTAGGATGAAGGTGTCCACTTAGTTGACCAAACTTTATGGGCTTTATGGGATATGGGTCATAGTTGATAGACTTACGGAAAGTGCTCATTTTATTCCGGTGAAGAGCAAGAGGACCGCATCATGGCTAGCATCTGTTTATCTTCGAGAGATAGTATGATTGCATGGAGTTCCTTCTAGCATAGTCAGCGATCGTGACCCAATCTTCACTAGCCAATTTTGGAATAGTTTGTAAGAAGCGATGGGTACGCGATTGAATCTAAGTACCGCCTATCACCCACAGACGGATGGCCAGACCGAAAGGGTGAATAGGGTACTAGAAGATCTGTTGAGGCTATGCATCCTTGACTTTGGTGGTACTTGGGAAGATCATCTTCCTCTAGTGGATTTTGCTTATAATAACAGCTACCAAGCAAGCATAGGGATGGCACCATCCGAAGCTTTATATGGGAGGCCGTGCAAGTCAACAACATGTTGGTGGGAGACGATGGATAAGCTTATACTTGGGCCCGATATGATACGGGACACATCCGAGAAAGTTGAATTGGTGAGAAGACGGATGAAGACGGCCCAAGACAGACAGAAATCCTATGCAGACAAGCGAAGGACGGACTTAGAGTTTGAAGTGGGAGATATGGTCTTTGTGAAGGTTTCTCCTTTGCGTCATGTAGTTCGATTCGGAGCAGTTGGGAAGTTGGTGCCAAGGTTCGTAGGGCCCTTCCCTATCATTGAGAGAATTGGGCAAATGGCATATAGAGTGGAATTGCCCGAGAAGCTGGCAGGAGTGCATAACGTCTTTCATGTCTCGCATCTCCGGAAGTGTTTGCACAGATCCGCCGAAGTGGTTGAACCAAGTATTCTTGAAGACATGGAGGTAGAGAAAGAGGCAACCTTGAGGCGAGCTCCGATTCGTATCTTGGGAACGGAGATCAAGAAACTGAGGAATCGAGAAGTCAAGTTAGTAAAGGTTCAGTGGAGTGAAGTCGATGAAGATGCAACTTGGGAAACCGAGGAGAAGATGCGTGGGCTTTATCCATTCCTTTTTTAGGGTACATTCTCAATCTCTTTTCCTAGTTAGCATATCTTTCCTTTGCTATCCATGTTTATCTTGTTATCTCGTTAACCTTGTCTTGAGAACCTTAGGTAGAAACCCTTTGGATGAAACATGTATTTGAAACATGTTATGCTTGATGGTTGCCAGTGGTTGCAAGTGTTTGCAAGTGGATACTCGTGGATGCATGATACACATTAAGCACTAAGATCGGCTAACACACTTTCATATTGCATATGCATGAGTGCTTATACTTATTCATGGCTGAAACTTGTTATGCTATCACGTGGATGTTGCATATGGATGAATGTTATGTGCACTCATATAGAGATTATGAATTATGTTAGGAATTTACATACATATGGACTCATTTCACTAACATACTTTGCATTAAGGAGGTTTACTGAATCAGTAACCGCCTGATTTTCACATTAGATAAGTACATATACACACACCTTTGCATATGATCATACATCATTTAGAATCTTTTAAGGACAATGATTACTTGTGGATGATGTTTTGAGTAGATGGATGATGGATGGTAGGATACGTTCTTCCTAACTAGGAGATTTCGGGGACGAAATCCTTTAAGGAGGGGAGAATGTAACAACCCGAATTTTTATAAAATGTTATAACATAAATCAAGGCAGAATTAAATTTTAAAATCTGAATCAAGGGAAACGGGCTGCGCCATTGCGTTCGTCTCGGAAAAATACGCGAAATAGAGTCCGAGTTTTCGAAAATCGGAGTCCGTATGAAGAAGATATGGACGAACGAAGTTAGGCAGAAAAACCGAAAACAAGCCAGAATGCACTGGCGCACTTGTGAAGTGCGCCAGCACAAAAATACACTGGCGCACTTGGGAAGTGCACCCGTGTCGAGCCAGAAACCTGCACAGCTTTCTGGCTTGACCCTGGCTGGCCTGGTGCACCTGTTTTGGTTCTCTGGACTGTTCTGCTGGCCTGTGACGTTTTTTGATGGTTTAGATCTAAACTAGGGTTAATCCTATGGCCTAAGCTTGTCTCTACTCCTATAAAAACACCCTAATACCTAGCCTAAACCCACACAAATCATTCCTACAACTAGGTTATGCCAAAATGCTCCCTAATCATGCCCTCCATCTTCATCTTGAGAGCATGAGTGTTCCAAATCAAATCTAAGTCCAAGAAGCTATCTTTCTTAGTTCAAAGAGCCATCTTTCTTCGTCATAGAAGCTATTTTACTTATTTTTTCCTTGCGGATTTGCTAGTGGCTTCATCTCAATCTTGTTTTATTTTATAGTCTTCATAGCATTGTAAGCCCTATTCTACTCTTAGATTTAAACTATGAACTTAATATGACATGTAGCAAGTTGAAATGAGACTTTTGTGTTATGTTTGTCTTGGATTTCATGCATAGATTCATTCATGACCCTTTTGATCTATGTTTGTGGACCTAATGCTTACCTATCATGAACCTAGTACCACTTATGTTGACTTTTGGGTGCAAAGCTATGAGCTTTATGTGGTGATTGTGCATAAATGCAACATAGAACCCCTCATGACCTTGATATTAACTTACCATGATGCAACCTATATGCTAATCACAAGTTTATCACCCTATTTGCTAAGTTTAATGCCATACATGTGTAGATTGGAATTGGACCTAAGTGCAATATTTTCCTTGAACCTATCATTGTATGCATAGATCTATTTATGCCTCTCTTGATTTATGATTGTGGACCTATCATGAACCTAGTACCGTTCATGTTGACCTTTGGGAAAAATGCTATGAAATGGATTATGGCTTATGCATGTTAACAAACCTTAACCCCTCATGTTTCTTAACATGCATATGATGATATTGAGCCTATTTGCTAATTATGCTATTATGCATGCTTGTGGCCAAGTCACCCTTATGCTATTATGCATGCTTGTGGCCAAATCACCCTTATGCTATTATGCATGCTTGAGGCCAAAGCACCCTTATGCTATTTGATATGTTTGAGGCCAAGTCACCTTTTATGCTATCATACATGTTGAGGCCATATGCTAGTATGTTGAACACCCTTGCCTCAAATATCACCATGTTTAACTTGTGATAGACTTTGCCACCTTATGCCCACCTTGTCATATTGTTATGTTCCCTCTTTGATCTATTTGCGTTGATGCGAATTTACGTGCGATGGGAATACGTTATGGGTAGTTGGGCAAACTTAAATAACATGAAAGCATGACTTGAAAATATGACATGAAAGTTTGACATGTGTTTATGCTTGAAAACATGAACATGGACATGACATGTAGAAAACATGAAAGTGGCCAACTCGAGGTTGGGTTGAGTTTGTAGCATAAATCTACCCGGAACCGACCGGCTTAACTAGTGGCTACAAACAATAGGACCCAATGTGAGTAGTTGGTCATATCGCACTTAAAACCCGAGGTTAGACTAGGTTGTGGTGTAGAGCTACCCGGACCCGCCCGGCTTAACTAGTAACCACAACAAAGTCTAATGTGAGAGGTTGGGGTGCATTAAGTTAATTAATGCCACATGGTAGGGTTAAGTCATGGACTACTTGAATACTTAACCAATTAAACACGATGGGCCGGTAGGGTTAAGTCATGGACTACTTGAATACTTAACCAATTAAACACGATGTATTGATAGGGTTAAGTCATGAACTGCTTGGATACACTTGACCAACTCAATACATGGTTAGGATAGGGTTAACCACACTTAACCCGCTTGAAATCCTAGTTACGAGGTCCTTTTCAGCAGTGACCCACTTGGGAGTATCTAGATACCCTGGACTAGGCTAGGGTGGGGCACGATTACTGGACCGATTGTAAGAGACCAAAAGAGACGGCTTAATGGTGCACCGGTTGTTCAGGCGGACCATGGTCGTGCACATTAAGTCCGGAGTTGAACATGGGCACCAGTAGGTTTAGACTGTGCGTGCTTGAATTGTGTCTGTGGTTTACACCTTAGGGCTGGATACACCCTAGGGTGGACCTTGCACAGTTAACTACATTCCATGATTAAGCCGTATGACACCGATACACGACGAGTTAGGCTTATAGGGAGCCGATCGACTAGACCGAGTAGTTGGACCTTGATTTAGGTCACCTCATGATGTTGGGCCAACTTTGGGCCAAGGGATCATTTCTTGTTTATACTTGACATGGATTAGAATACTAGTACACCTGGTGCAACTTAACCTTGTATATGCGATGGCACACTTGATCTATCTTGTTAACTTTTCACCATGCCAATTATCATCCTATGTTTCATCTCTGTTTTACATGTCCAGTTAACTTTATTAGTTTTTATACTAATAGTAGGTAGGACTTACCAGTCTTTTTGACTGACCCGTTTTCTTTCGCCTCTTTTCTTCCGTTTCCCTCCCCCAGGTTCTCAGGGTGGGAATACTAGCACCTAGCTTGGATCTTTAGCTTGCTTACTGGATAGCTCATGTACGGTTTGGACTTGAGCTCGCTATGGCTTTACCACGTCTACTTTGGGGATAGTTTACTTTATGTTATTTCCAGTTTTCAGTTTAAGTTTTTCTAGACTTTGTTTTGTTGGTAAAATGATGACTAAGTACTTTGATGTAACTTGACTATGGTTTTGAAATAGTAATTTTATCTGCTGCTTTACTTGCTCTGTTTTACTTATATGTTCTGTCTTGTGATATCGTTATGCATGTTTACCTTGTCCAACACCCCTCCAAAGCTAGTGTACTTGCAAGAGTGACCCTGGCGGAGGTGGGGTGTTACATTTGGTATCAGAGCATAAGGTTTACGAGATTGAACAAAAGGCTTTTTAAACTTACCTTTTGAAGAACTATTTTCAAAACCAATTAAGTATTTTCCAAGAAAAGTCTAGTTTATTTTAAAAGGCTATTCCCCAAAAGCCATTAGCACTATCCTTTGTTTCCTCGTTCTCAATCTATCTTTTTCTTCGTTTCAGTATGGCCGATAATTTTTCCATTCTGGAGGGCGTACCAGTACCTATTTGGTTTAGAAGGTACATGGAGGCAAGGGCGAATGAAGCCGGCCCCGCGAGCATTCCTCCTCCTTTCCCCGTGGCTAACATTCCTCCTCCTCCCGTAGCTGAGGTTCCTCCTCCTCCTCCTCCGCATCCACAAGCGGATTTCGCGAAGATTTGCAAGGACTTTAAGGCGATGGGTGGCAAGAATTTTATTGGGACAGAGACTTATATTGAAGCAAGAAACTGGTTAAAAGAAACTGAAGACCTCTTTGCTATCTTTGATGTGGAAGGCCGTAGAAAAGTTCTGTTGGCAGTATGGCTATTGAAAGAGGAAGCTGCATATTGGTGGGTAGTCACCACCACTACTAGGCCAATCCAGACTTGGGATGACTTTAGGAGAAGGTTTGGACTGAGGTTTCTATCATCGACAGAAGAGAACCTTCAGATGGAGAGGTTCCTATCACTAAAGCAAGGGGACATGACCGTGAGGGAATACGTGGATAAGTTTAATCAGCTTGCTCAGTTCGGTTTAACTTGGTTAACACAGCTCAGAAGAAGGCCCTACACTTTGCTCTAGGATTGAATGAGCCATTGCACGGTTTGGCCATGTCCCATATACCCATGGGGGAGACCTTCGAGAGTTTGGTGAATATGGCCTTGCTTCAAGAGGAAGATAAGAGTGGCAAGAAGGAGGTCAAGGCAAATGAGTCTCAAGGCAAGAAGGAAGATTACGAGAAAGGAGACAAGAACAACAAGAAGGGAAACAAGGCCAACAACAACAAGGCAAAGGACACAAGAAAGTGCAACTTCTGTAGGATCACTGGGCACATAGTCAAAGGCTGTAGGAAGAAGAAGAGGAAGTTGGACAAATGCTTTCATTGTGGAGAGTCTGGAAACTATAGCAAGGATTGCCCGAAAAAGCGAGGACAAGGGAAAAGGCAAACTCAGCGAGCAGGACCCTCTGGAGGGCAGTTGCAGGCTCCCCTCGCTCTTCCAGCTTTTGATTGAGGTAGTGTTTCTATAGAAAGTCATGTTTACATTTCTGATTTCCCTGTTCGCACCTTATTTGATTCTGGCGCATCACATAGTTTTATTTCTGATCTTGTTGAAAGTTTGCACCTAAGAACTAGTCTAGTTGAGGATCCCGTTAGAGTTTCAAATCCAATTGAGGGTTCCGCCCATCTATCTGTGATTTGTGTGGATTTGAAGATTTCTATCGTGAACGTAGAATTCATGTGTAATTCTTATGTTCTCGGGTTTTCGGGATACGGGTTGATTTTGGGCATGGATTGGTTGTCCAGTTATGGAGCCATTCCTGATTGTGAGCATAGGGTGGAGAGGCTCATGACTCGCCTCGGTAATACCCTAGAAATTTCTTGTAAACCTCTGGATCCCGTCATGTTATGTTATCTTGAATCCCTCGACTCGTCTATTGACAACCTTCAATCTGTGAGGGTGGTCCGAGAATATCCTGATGTTTTTGATGAGGTGAAGGGGTTACCCCCTAAAAGCGAGAAAGACTTCCGTATTTATCTGGTTGATAATGCCAAGCCAGTTTCATTGCCTGTTAAGCACATGGCCCCGCGAGAAAGAAGAGAGCTTAGCAAGCAAATCAAGGAGTTGCTTGAGAAAAATTTCATTAGGCGAAGCATTTCGGAATGGGGTGCTCCGGTGGTATTCGCTACTAAGGCGGATGGTTCGCTTCGTCTATGTGTTGATTATCGTGAGTTGAACAAGCTGACAAAGAAGAATAGACACCCGTTACCAAGGATTGATGATCTCTTTGACCAGCTGGTTGGCGCTTCTGTTTTCTCTCAGCTCGATCTAGCCACCGGATTCCATCAGCTTAGAGTGGCTGAGGATAGTATTGATAAGACCGCGTTTAGGACTCCAGATGGATTCTTTGAATGGCTAGTCATGCCGTTCGGTTTGACTAATGCACCCGCATACTTTGTTGATTTGATGAGTAGGGTGTTCAGGGAGTTCCTTAACATGTTTGTGGTTGTTTTCGTGGATGATATTCTGGTCTTCTCTAAGGACGAGGAATAACGTGCTACACACCTCAAGGAGGTTATGGATACGCTTAGAGCTCATCAGTTGAAAGCCATGTTCTCTAAATGCCATTTTTGGAGAAAGGAAGTTCGGTTTCTTGGACATATAGTTAGGATGAAGGTGTCCACTTAGTTGACCAAACTTTATGGGCTTTATGGGATATGGGTCATAGTTGATAGACTTACGGAAAGTGCTCATTTTATTCCGGTGAAGAGCAAGAGGACCGCATCATGGCTAGCATCTGTTTATCTTCGAGAGATAGTATGATTGCATGGAGTTCCTTCTAGCATAGTCAGCGATCGTGACCCAATCTTCACTAGCCAATTTTGGAATAGTTTGTAAGAAGCGATGGGTACGTGATTGAATCTAAGTACCGCCTATCACCCACAGACGGATGGCCAGACCGAAAGGGTGAATAGGGTACTAGAAGATCTGTTGAGGCTATGCATCCTTGACTTTGGTGGTACTTGGGAAGATCATCTTCCTCTAGTGGATTTTGCTTATAATAACAGCTACCAAGCAAGCATAGGGATGGCACCATCCGAAGCTTTATATGGGAGGCCGTGCAAGTCAACAACATGTTGGTGGGAGACGATGGATAAGCTTATACTTGGGCCCGATATGATACGGGACACATCCGAGAAAGTTGAATTGGTGAGAAGACGGATGAAGACGGCCCAAGACAGACAGAAATCCTATGCAGACAAGCGAAGGACGGACTTAGAGTTTGAAGTGGGAGATATGGTCTTTGTGAAGGTTTCTCCTTTGCGTCATGTAGTTCGATTCGGAGCAGTTGGGAAGTTGGCGCCAAGGTTCGTAGGGCCCTTCCCTATCATTGAGAGAATTGGGCAAATGGCATATAGAGTGGAATTGCCCGAGAAGCTGGCAGGAGTGCATAACGTCTTTCATGTCTCGCATCTCCGGAAGTGTTTGCACAGATCCGCCGAAGTGGTTGAACCAAGTATTCTTGAAGACATGGAGGTAGAGAAAGAGGCAACCTTGAGGCGAGCTCCGATTCGTATCTTGGGAACGGAGATCAAGAAACTGAGGAATCGAGAAGTCAAGTTAGTAAAGGTTCAGTGGAGTGAAGTCGATGAAGATGCAACTTGGGAAACCGAGGAGAAGATGCGTGGGCTTTATCCATTCCTTTTTTAGGGTACATTCTCAATCTCTTTTCCTAGTTAGCATATCTTTCCTTTGCTATCCATGTTTATCTTGTTATCTCGTTAACCTTGTCTTGAGAACCTTAGGTAGAAACCCTTTGGATGAAACATGTATTTGAAACATGTTATGCTTGATGGTTGCCAGTGGTTGCAAGTGTTTGCAAGTGGATACTCGTGGATGCATGATACACATTAAGCACTAAGATCGGCTAACACACTTTCATATTGCATATGCATGAGTGCTTATACTTATTCATGGCTGAAACTTGTTATGCTATCACGTGGATGTTGCATATGGATGAATGTTATGTGCACTCATATAGAGATTATGAATTATGTTAGGAATTTGCATACATATGGACTCATTTCACTAACATACTTTGCATTAAGGAGGTTTACTGAATCAGTAACCGCCTGATTTTCACATTAGATAAGTACATATACACACACCTTTGCATATGATCATACAGCATTTAGAATCTTTTAAGGACAATGATTACTTGTGGATGATGTTTTGAGTAGATGGATGATGGATGGTAGGATACGTTCTTCCTAACTAGGAGATTTCGGGGACGAAATCCTTTAAGGAGGGGAGAATGTAACAACCCGAATTTTTATAAAATGTTATAACATAAATCAAGGCAGAATTAAATTTTAAAATCTGAATCAAGGGAAACGGGCTGCGCCATTGCGTTCGTCTCGGAAAAATACGCGAAATAGAGTCCGAGTTTTCGAAAATCGGAGTCCGTATGAAGAAGATATGGACGAACGAAGTTAGGCAGAAAAACCGAAAACAAGCCAGAATGCACTGGCGCACTTGTGAAGTGCGCCAGCACAAAAATACACTGGCGCACTTGGGAAGTGCGCCCGTGTCGAGCCAGAAACCTGCACAGCTTTCTGGCTTGACCCTGGCTGGCCTGGTGCACCTGTTTTGGTTCTCTGGACTGTTCTGCTGGCCTGTGACGTTTTTTGATGGTTTAGATCTAAACTAGGGTTAATCCTATGGCCTAAACTTGTCTCTACTCCTATAAAAACACCCTAATACCTAGCCTAAACCCACACAAATCATTCCTACAACTAGGTTATGCCAAAATGCTCCCTAATCATGGCCTCCATCTTCATCTTGAGAGCATGAGTGTTCCAAATCAAATCTAAGTCCAAGAAGCTATCTTTCTTAGTTCAAAGAGCCATCTTTCTTCGTCATAGAAGCTATTTTACTTATTTTTTCCTTGCGGATTTGCTAGTGGCTTCGTCTCAATCTTGTTTTATTTTATAGTCTTCATAGCATTGTAAGCCCTATTCTACTCTTAGATTTAAACTATGAACTTAATATGACATGTAGCAAGTTGAAATGAGACTTTTGTGTTATGTTTGTCTTGGATTTCATGCATAGATTCATTCATGACCCTTTTGATCTATGTTTGTGGACCTAATGCTTACCTATCATGAACCTAGTACCACTTATGTTGACTTTTGGGTGGAAAGCTATGAGCTTTATGTGGTGATTGTGCATAAATGCAACATAGAACCCCTCATGACCTTGATATTAACTTACCATGATGCAACCTATATGCTAATCACAAGTTTATCACCCTATTTGCTAAGTTTAATGCCATACATGTGTAGATTGGAATTGGACCTAAGTGCAATATTTTCCTTGAACCTATCATTGTATGCATAGATCTATTTATGCCTCTCTTGATTTATGATTGTGGACCTATCATGAACCTAGTACCGTTCATGTTGACCTTTGGAAAAAATGCTATGAAATGGATTATGGCTTATGCATGTTAACAAACCTTAACCCCTCATGTTTCTTAACATGCATATGATGATATTGAGCCTATTTGCTAATTATGCTATTATGCATGCTTGTGGCCAAGTCACCCTTATGCTATTATGCATGCTTGTGGCCAAATCACCCTTATGCTATTATGCATGCTTGAGGCCAAAGCACCCTTATGCTATTTGATATGTTTGAGGCCAAGTCACCTTTTATGCTATCATACATGTTGAGGCCATATGCTAGTATGTTGAACACCCTTGCCTCAAATATCACCATGTTTAACTTGTGATAGACTTTGCCACCTTATGCCCACCTTGTCATATTGTTATGTTCCCTCTTTGATCTATTTGCGTTGATGCGAATTTACGTGCGATGGGAATACGTTATGGGTAGTTGGGCAAACTTAAATAACATGAAAGCATGACTTGAAAATATGACATGAAAGTTTGACATGTGTTTATGCTTGAAAACATGAACGTGGACATGACATGTAGAAAACATGAAAGTGGCCAACTCGAGGTTGGGTTGAGTTTGTAGCATAAATCTACCCAGAACCGACCGGCTTAACTAGTGGCTACAAACAATAGGACCCAATGTGAGTAGTTGGTCATATCGCACTTAAAACCCGAGGTTAGACTAGGTTGTGGTGTAGAGCTACCCGGACCCGCCCGGCTTAACTAGTAACCACAACAAAGTCTAATGTGAGAGGTTGGGGTGCATTAAGTTAATTAATGCCACATGGTAGGGTTAAGTCATGGACTACTTGAATACTTAACCAATTAAACACGATGGGCTGGTAGGGTTAAGTCATGGACTACTTGAATACTTAACCAATTAAACACGATGTATTGATAGGGTTAAATCATGAACTGCTTGGATACACTTGACCAACTCAATACATGGTTAGGATAGGGTTAACCACACTTAACCCGCTTGAAATCCTAGTTACGAGGTCCTTTTCAGCAATAACCCACTTGGGAGTATCTAGATACCCTGGACTAGGCTTGGGTGGGGCACGATTACTGGACTGATTGTAAGAGACCAAAAGAGACGGCTGAATGGTGCACCGGTTGTTCAGGCGGACCATGGTCGTGCACATTAAGTCCGGAGTTGAACATGGGCACCAGTAGGTTTAGACTGTGCGTGCTTGAATTGTGTCTGTGGTTTACACCTTAGGGCTGGATACACCCTAGGGTGGACCTTGCACACCGATACACGACGAGTTAGGCTTATTGGGAGCCGATCGACTAGACCGAGTAGTTGGACCTTGATTTAGGTCACCTCATGATGTTGGGCCAACTTTGGGCCAAGGGATCATTTCTTGTTTATACTTGACATGGATTAGAATACTAGTACACCTGGTGCAACTTAACCTTGTATATGCGATGCCACACTTGATCTATCTTGTTAACTTTTCACCATGCCAGTTATCATCCTATGTTTCATCTCTGTTTTACATGTCCAGTTAACTTTATTAATTTTTATACTAATAGTAGGTAGGACTTACCAGTCTTTTTGACTGACCCGTTTTCTTTCGCCTCTTTTCTTCCGTTTCCCTCCCCCAGGTTCTCAAGGTGGGAATACTAGCACCTAGCTTGGATCTTTAGCTTGCTTACTGGATAGCTCATGTACGGTTTGGACTTGAGCTCGCTATGGCTTTACCACGTCTACTTTGGGGATAGTTTACTTTATGTTATTTCCAGTTTTCAGTTTAAGTTTTTCTAGACTTTGTTTTGTTGGGAAAATGATGACTAAGTACTTTGATGTAACTTGACTATGGTTTTGAAATAGTAATTTTATCTGCTGCTTTACTTGCTCTGTTTTACTTATATTTTCTGTCTTGTGATATCGTTATGCATGTTTACCTTGTCCAACACCCCTCCAAAGCTAGTGTACTTGCAAGAGTGACCCTGGCGGAGGTGGGGTGTTACAGAGTTTTTAACCCAAAACCTCTCCGTGGGTTCTCAGTCAAATAACTAAAAGTCAAAAAATCTAACCATGTTATTACTGAGTCATTAACCCAAAACCTCTCCGGGGGTGCTCAGTCAAATAACTTAAAGTCAGAAAAATCTGACCACGTTATTGCCAAACTGAGTTTTTAACCCAAAACCTCTCCGGGGGTGCTCAGTCAAATAACTTAAAGTCAGGAAAAATCTGACCATGTTATTGTCAAATTGAGTCATTAACCTAAAACCTCTCCGGGAGCACTCAATCGACTATTAAAATCAGTAAAAATATGAACAAACAAAGTCACAAATTGGGTAAAAGCTCTCTTCATGAGGCGTCCACTTATTCTGCAATATCTGGTCCTTCCAGATACAGAGAATATCGGATTAAAGTTAACGCAACTGTTCGCGTAGCATTGGGCCCACCCATTTGTGAAAACAGTTGCCCAGGAAAAAGCCTTCATCAGAGGCATTCATTCATACAATATCTGGTCCATCTGGATACCAGAAATAACGGATGTTAATCAATATCTAGCAAGTAGGTAAAATGTGTGAAGTGCATGTGTAATGTGCAAACAAGAAAGCCAAAAGAATAAGGCATAACACATAGGCACATCACATACATATACCAAAACGAAACCACCAGCATCATAAGTACATCCATAGAGTACTAACAAAAAATAGTCTAGAAGTTAAAGGCGAGGGCTGGCACTCGCTTACTACAAACCAGTCTAGATTAAAATTTCAGAAAATAAAGATCGTCAAACAAAGAGTGCTACACAATCGGGTGCTCCCTAGGCCTCCCGACCTTCCTCTTCGCTGGGACAGAACCTGAAGGGGAAGCACCAGAGGTAGGCCTCTTGTCAGAGGGACCCGCTAGTTCAATATCGCCTTTCGGGAAAGCAGCAATGATGGTATCCCGAGCTCGTAAAGCTTGAATCAGTTTCATCTTGTCCTCTTCCAAGACGGCAATTCGCTAAAGATTTTCCCTGTGAAGTCTGTCCAAATCTCCGGCCAGTATGTACCAATCTTGAAGTTTTTGAGCAATCTGATCCTTCAGCATAACCATTTATCTATTAAACTGCTCCAAAGCATCCTCCATTCGGCTCGGTAATCTAGATTTAACAATGACCATATCACTAGACATAATCTGATGATCAAAAGAAGAGACACCCACATTGGAAGTAACTCCTTGTAAATTCCAATCGGGAAGGCGTCGAGCAAGTCTAGCATTACATACTCCTGGGGAATAACGGGGCCTGTTTATAACAGCCTGGAGTTCAGGATAAGATGGCCGAATAAGTAGAGGGGTGTTCACGGAAGGCTGGACAATCATTTCGGCATCCCTATCGAAGTATTTCTTTACAAACTCCTCTCGAGACATGTCCATCTTGCACAAGGATTTCACAAACTTTTGGTCAACAATCAATTTCAAGTGGCGTCGGTTCTGTAAACTAAACTGGTCAGTCGTGTGTGGTTAAACAGGGTAGGTCGGTCTCAAAACTGCTCTGATCTGGTTGGTCGGTTACATATGATAAAGTTGGTTGGTACGGATCGCACAGAGCAATTCATACCGACCCGATCTAATAAAACGCGGGTATATACGACCGAAACCAGGTCGTGTATAACAACCGCACCTAGTTGTGCATAACGACCAGGCCGGGTCATATAAAATCGACCCAAGCTGATTGCATTTGGACACAGTTCAAGTCTGTTCGACTAGGATCAAGTAAAGCAAACGTATGCAGATAATACAGAATGACACAACGGGATTTACAACACAGACATTCAATTAAATGTCTTATATGCGTCAATGTCTCAAATGAAGTGTTAAAGATAAATGCAAACCACGGAGATAAAAATTTGAAAGAAAATCGCCTTCAATTGACAAAAAATACCTCAAGTGTCAAGAGATAGCTCTAATTGGATTAGAAGATGATCGGATTTTTCCGTGGGGATCGAGCGCAACTGCCGGATTTGAAAGCGGCGGATGATCTAGTGTGATTAAAGCTTGAAAAAAAAATCGGTTGTAAACGATGCTTTAAGGATCTTCAGTGCGAGAGAGAATGAATTGCCGCCATGGAAGCTTTTTTCTGAAAAACCTAGGGGAAATGATGAAACAGAACTCAGAGGGGTACATAAAAAGGGGGAATATGAAAAGACTGATTTAACCCAGTTAACTCGGGATGATCGACCGACTGTAACAATTTGTGGGAGAACCGATCCGACCAGCATTGAGCTTAACTAAAGTATAAAATTTGATTAAATCTTTTGATTGGTATTACGTTTATTATTTCGAAGCCTGTAAATTCTTCACGAAACCATAACTTACAAACTTCGAGGGGCAAATGTTTATCTACCAAAGAATCATATATGAATCGATAGAATTAATCAAATAATAATTTAGTTATGAAAACCCTGGTCGGTCGGTCGCACGTAATTAGACTTGGTCGTTCATAATCCCGGTCGCTCATTCTTTCGAACAAGGGGAGTCGGTCATCTTCTCATCAATAGCAGGACGGTCGCATGACCAAAACACAAGTTCCATTGAACATGTTCTGAGTCGTTCTTCCTCTTGCATCAACAAGCATCCGGTCGGTCTCATAAGAGCTCCTAGTCGGTCAGAATCCTTCATACCATTTTTCAAGAAGGGTCGGTCATAATGGACAATATCTCTGGTCGTCCTTTTTCTCACAAGGCTCCTGGTCGCTTTTCCTTCCAAGTAAAGTGGTCGGTTTCTTTCTTGCTATCACCCTGGTTGGTTCCACCATTCATGAAGTCCTGATCGTTCTGCTCTGGATCTAAGCCTTTGGGTCGTCCTGATGTCACATAATAGCCGGTCGGTCTTGTCTCTATGCTAAGCTGGTCGCTCCAACCTGCTTCGAAGCCTCAGGGTCAGTCCGCCCTATGTCAAAGATCCCTGGTCGGTCCGCTCTGCACCAAAGCTTCCAGGTCATCAAAATAGGTTTTGGATCGGTCAAAGCTGATCTGGTTGGTACAAAAGCATGCCAGCTGGTAACAGAGAGCAGTGGCATTTCCGTAAATACTCAAAATACCGACCCATAACCTGAAGGTCATATTTCAGCCATTTCGTCACCTATAAATAGGACACCACTTCCATCATAAAGGGGGGGATTTTTTGGGAAGAGCAACAAGGTGCTATCGGATTGTTCTTTGACTCTTTCCAAACATTCCAACATTCATTCTAGATCATTCACCGAAGACTTGTCAAGCTTGTGGCCATGGCTTCCATAGAAGAAGAAGCATATGTGTTCCATAAGAGAAGGGATTAACCGCAAAAGCTCCGTCATCAAAGAGTTCTTCGCTGTCCTTTCAAGCTTTCAATCATTATCAATAAGTGTGAAGATGAATGTATATCAAAAAGAGCTTCTACGAATGTATGGGTGAACAAATATTATAAAACTCTTGGTGAACAATAAAATTCTCTCTTCAGAGTTGACGTAGACCCTAATAAGGGTCGAACCACTATAAATTCTTGTCTTCTTTTCATATTTTGATGTTTTTTAGATCCTAGATATGGCTTCACACAATTGTAAAGGTATTCTTACACCTTGCCTCTGAAAAGGTGACGTGCTTTCTAAGCATCTCGCCTCCAATTAGGTGACGTGTCAAGCAATACTTCGGTTGTTTTGCCAAATTTTGGTGTAAACAATAATTAAACAGTCTTCTATAAAAAAGGAAATTTTGGTGTCTTTAGGGGGAAAAATGCTGGAGACAAAGAAGATAAGGCTCGATAAATGTTAGATATGTTTCTTTTCTTGCTAATGCTAATTTTAGCAACTTTCTCTTTCATTAATATACATGGCCTTTTGACGATAAAATCATCAGTTATATTTGCCTTCTGACCGAAAAGAATTTTTAACTATGAAAGATAGTTTAACATCCTTTTTAATATATCAGTTTTATGGTGTGTCATGAAATACGACTTATACAAAATAAATTTGTATTTGTGTGCAATGCCAATCATTAAAAACATCTGCATAATTTATGATTTAATTGTGAAAAGTGAATTGATTTTTCATTAAAGATCTTTGCATTTTATTGGTTTTTGAAAAAATGGAGAAATGACTGAGCTATATATAATGGAAAATTAACTAACAATACCCATTTTACAAAAAAAAATATGGTTGGGATTCAGTTTCCATTTAGGTTGTAATATAGTTAGCTGTTTAAAAAATTCACGTGCACGTAAATTTAGAAACATGGCCTTTCATCACATAAACTGGCATTTCAAAAATTCTGAGTTTGGTAAGTAAAAGTATTTTACTTTTTACCCTTGTGTCTGGAATCCAAGAAACCGCAAGTGTTGCACATAACAAGCTCCTTGACAATGCACAAAAGTTGAAGGTGCCTGTTCTAGAACTACAGTTAGTTGCTTTGTTTATCTGTTGGAAAATAGACACTTTCTGCCATTCCTCATCTAGTTTAAATCTTGCCTGCAAAATGTAACTTTCAATAAGATCAATACTAAAGAAAACAAGTACCGACTATACAAAAAAATGATCACAATAAAATATAATCAACACAACATAATCTTCAAATTTTTTTTAACCATTTAGCTTAAAGAGTTGACTTTTGCAAAAAATTAAGGGCAACACAATATGTTACTAATAGGATTTTTTTCTCTTTTCTAATCTGCTACCCCTCCTCTTTTCTAAACCCCCTAAAACACCAACCTACTTGGCTTACTGTTATTGTACTTTGAATTCACACAATGTATTTGTTGAAATGACGATATCTACTAAACAGCACAGCACAAAGGCTAATTGTAATGTTTTGGTTGTTTTCTTTTCTTGTAATTTCTGGCTATTTATAAATATCTAGTTTGTCTTTCATTTTCATATGGGACCTTAGGTCAAATTTTGGACTACGGGAGAGTTCCGAAGCTGTTAATAAAGATAGTTTCATTCTGAACCACCCTTGGTATTTACCATTCATATTTTTTTTTATCAAACTGCACTTATACTAGTAACTTGCTTCATAATTAACATAGACAAAATTAAGATTAAATCCCCAGGTATCGAACTGCACTCATACTAATACATGTCAACCTTCTCAAAGCCATATTTGTTTATCAGACTTTTTGATCAAAAGCGCTCTTATGCAGAAACATTGACCAAAGTATATGTAACTTCTGCGCATAAATTCACACAGTAGTAGTGGATCTTCTTTTATTTCCCAATATAAAAAAAAGTTGCTTTTATCAGAAAGTTCAAAGTTTTCTTAACTCATAGAATATTTTCAAATTTAAGGGCAGCAAAATATGTTGCTAATAGGATAATTTTGCATAAACCTCATAATTTAAATTTTGCTGATTCTTCAACAACACCTACTAATACAGTACACCATTAATATTTCAAGTGTTAGGACAAACCCCGTCACAATTTAGCTTCGGATAACCGTCAGAGGAAGATTCAAAGCAAGCCCATGCCATCAACATGGATTTAAGACGTATGTTGGACCCAAGAAGTTGCATATGGCGAGAACAATCACAAACTCAATCAACTACAATCAACTTGGTGAGATTCCATAACTCAGACAAGGACATGTACACTCCAAAACTCATACATACCTATTTGTGCATACCACCATCAACGAAAAAATTATGTCGTAAACCCCCTTTCAAAAGAAAAGATATTGCAAACCTGGAAGATCCAAACACTACAAGAAAACAGGCTATTTACGACGACTGATTTGCGAAGGCTTCAAATGGGCCGTCGGCGGCCGTCGGAACATTTCGTGATAAACTGCCTAGCGAACTCTTTTTTCCTCATTTCTTTTGCTCATCCATTTTTTCCAGCTACGGTTTTTAGAACCTTACCACCCCAATTCCGATTTTTTTTGCCTTCAAATCCCGATTTCTTCGCGCAAGAACCTCCTTGGCTTTCATTCAAATCTATAGAGCAATCAATTTAAGGTATAATCACTTTTTTCCAAAAAAATCCAATTTTTACCTAAATCTATATTTGCTTAAATTAGAAAATTAGGGTTATCTATTGATTGCAATTGGTTTAAATAACGTTTTAGTGGGTTATAACATCCTATTATGTGGGTATTTCATGTGATATAATGAAATTGAAAATTTTATGTGCAATGTTTGGTTATTTGTGCATATATCCCCCTTAACTTGATTTTGACCATTGTATAATTGTGGTTATTTGTGTATATGTGCACCGTTATGTACTTGTTATTCTTGTATTTGTTGCAAAAGTGGAAAATCTTACAAAAATTGTTTGAGTACATCTAACAAAACAAAAACCCTTTTTGTGATTTAATTTATTTATGAATCAACGATGCAGATTTAAGAGAACACATCAAAATAGGATAATATGCATGAAATTGATGCATTATATCTATAAATATTACATGTATGAATAAACTTGTGAAGTAACATACAAAACTAACTATTTTCAGTGTTGGAACAACCGTGTGGGAAGTATTTGTCAAGTATTGGAACACTGATGAGGCTAAGATAAGTGCACAAAATTATTTGTAAGTATCAAAAATATTTGATTGATAATGTCATTCTTTGCAGACCCGGCCCAGCAACCTCCATACTTGCGCACATATTATCCGTGATGCTGGTGATAATATCATCATGACACATTAACTACTTTACTTTATCTCTTGCTTAAAATAAACGAGCAATTAAACAATGTTCTACCAAATTTGATGATACGAGCTTGTCCGATTTTGTTTTCGCCAACTTCTTCATGTAGTCAACTAATGAACTCTTGGCAATGATTGCAGGGAGACAAATTGGACGAATTTGAACCCCTCTTCGATTACATTGCAGTCACCCCCTTTATGTAGTCATAGAAGGTAAACTCTCTTACCTATATCTTGGTGTTTTTGTTGGAATCTCAATTCCTTTTTCTTTTTTGTTAGTATTAATGCATATATATTATAGATGACGACGATGGCACAGTTCCTTTAACTATTTTGGATGGGCCTACGTGAAAGAGATGCTTAAATTCTGATTTCAAGGTATGTTTTTCTATTTATTTTTTGTTAAATATATTTTTAAGGTATGTTAATTCTGATTTTAAGGTATGCTTAAATTCTTGTTTTATATGCGTGTATGCGAAAGCGATGCGAAACAGGCGGTGTGGATTTGGAAATCAAGTGGTAAACGATTTTTTTCTTAATATAATTTTTAGTTTAGAAATAAAATCATGTACCCTAACACAGTTGCTACAAATATGAGTTAGGATTCAAACTATCCACTTCATCATAATTTGTACAAAATATGAGTTAGGATTTGGAAATCAAGCAGACTTTTTTGGGGTAGTGTATTTATTATTGGTATATATATTGGTGGACTACGTGGAGTGCACAAACTTATGTATTATGTAGTTCATGGTTTAAGTTTATGGTGAAATTTTTGTGTTTTTGTTAATTGGTTGAGAGCTGATATGTTGGATTATCAATTGATTGATTAGATAGTGGTTTTAGTGAAGAAGTATAGTTGGAAGGCTAAATAGCAGCTGAAATGTCAAAAATAAAAAATATGCAGGTTTTCCAACGGCTTCCGACGGCCGACGAAAGCCGTTGGAAACCGTTACAAAGAACCAGAAACCGTCGGAAACAAAAACTACGGGTTGTGTCGAAAACCGTCAGAAAATCAGATTTTCGACGGCTCAAAAAGCGACGGGCATTTCCGACGGCCGCCGACAGTTTTCGGCCGTCGGAAATAGCCTTTTTTCTTGTAGTGTAAGGAGTAATATCTCAGCGCTCTCCTTAAAAGAAAACCGGGTCTTTTCTCATTAACATGCGCTCAGTTAGCTCAAAGCCACAAGGGTACAACAATGCAAAAATATTCAAGTTTAAACAGAATGGAAAACCAAGAATTTGTGACAGTATTGCGGACGAACAGTTGTTTCTTAATTGAGTTTCTGATTAAGTGGTTTCTAGAAAGAGAAGAAGCTCAGCTAAAACAGCTCTAGTGAAAACTACTGGCTCTGGAAGACGATTTGTTGCTTGTCCAAAACTAAGTCCCCTTCTTTTTTGTGGAAGAGTTATTCAAGTGTTTCACGGAAATTATAGTGTTTAACAAAATTACGGAGGAAGCCTGTAGTGAGCAAGGCAGTAAAAAGTATGATTCAACGTATCCTTGAATCACATTAGTTGAAATTGCATTGTGATTTTTCATGCGTGATATGGAAGACGCGTTCTGGGCTGCTCGTAGACTTCATAAAAATAATACCAAGTTCGACCACCTACTCCAAGTTAACATTGTCAAAACACAAGGAAATGGGGTGTTCTAGATTGTCTTGTTGGTCATTCTTTCAAACACCATGTTAATATTTTAGATTCAGCAATATTTCAAGTTGAATATGGTCAGAATTCATATCGCGGACTGGATCTATAATAGTAGTAACATATTCATGTCGCGGACAATACTGTGTTTTCCGTTTGTTTCTATTTAGGCCATCTTCAAAAGAAGAAATCACAGACATGTGAGTAAAGATATGGATCTCACTTCGGTATTATTTCTTACGGTAGAAAAGCACTTAAGTCCGCATGGTTCAGTTTTGGTCTTTTTGCAATGGTGATAGAAGCCATTAAATTTAATAGTAATATTAATAAGAGAATTAAAGATGAGAAAGCATCATGTCAACCATACTGTCACTGATATGTTATTTCCAACAATGTTTTCATGGTCTGACTCTACGATGGAATAAACTTGAATCTTGAACGGTAGGTCCGGCATGATCTGTAACTCAACCAAGCCTGAATCATGCTTGAACTCTGATCACGCCTTCAAAACAGTGATTTCACCATCAATTTTAACAGGCCAAACCATGGTTTTTTTTCCTCTCTACTTTCTCTGCAACGACCCGGATTTTCAGCCGTTTAATTCTGAATATTTAAATTGGTTTAAACAATTTATTTGAATTTTATATAGGAATTTATAACGAATTTATTAATAAAACGATATTTAAACGTATAATTTAGAATATAATTAAAACGAGTTCAAAATGGCCCGGTAGTTTGGAAATTCGATTTCAAATTTCAAATGAATATACATGATTCAAAATAAATCGAATTTTAGCGAAACAGGAAATATTTGAATCTGTTTGAAAATATCTTTCCAACGAATGTGAAAAATCCAAATTTCATAGCGGGAATAAAAAGTTATGTCCAAATCAAATTTTTAGAAAGTCACTATGGAATCGCATATAGACCATAACGGTTTATTTAACATATTTAAATATCGGTCTTGAATTTGGACAAGGTTCTTTTGAGACGTAGTGATAATTTAATTTTTAGAATTTTACTGTAATTTTTAATTAATTAAATATGCAACTTTTTATTTGGAGTATTTTGCACCCTATATCAATATTTTGGGGTTTCATAATATAAGTTAAACTACCGATATTATTATATTTTTGGGATCATGACACCTCGCTGGGCACGATCGCATCCTTACTTCTGTCTGTAATGGCTCGGACATGAACGTAATTTTAGACAACGAAGTTCGAAAATTTCTTTTTTATAAACTACTTGGCCAAAACAATAAACAAGGATCTTTCTATTATTATTATTATCATTATAGTCTTGTACACATATCTGAACTTAAATTTATAATAACATTAGTGCATGGAAGTTTGTTTAAATGAAGCGCATGGACTGTTTTCAAGACGTGAGTTATTCTGTTTGGCCTAGAACATTTTCTTTAGCACATTCTTTTTAATGCAACTCACCATAACGGTGTCAATATGGTACAAAAACATCTGCCAAGTTTTAAAAACAGTGTGTGCCAAATTAATGAGAACCGTTTCCCGCAAGCTATCATATCCGTGTTCTCCACGTTATCGAACCCGTGCACGTCAAGGCATCAATACCGTGAGTGCCAAGCTGTTCAGGCATGGGTGCCAAACTACCATTTCCTTTAAATATGATGCTCGACTCTTTTTATTCGTTCGGATCTCAGAAGAAAACTTTTCTTCCTTTCCACCACGAACTGTCCTTATTCTCCCAGATAAATCTCCACAGATCTCTTCCTACTTTCTATAATTCGATTGAAATTCACTAACTCCAAACCATGGAATCGTTATGCTAGGGTTCCAATCGTGAGTTATCTTGATGCTGAAGGGTGAACATGTGACGCTTTGGTGCAGGGGATCGGGATTCGATCCTCCTCTGTTGTGATCAAAGAATGGGGATCATTATGATGCTGTGATCCCTTGTTTTGTCTCGGATATAAAAGCTGAAGCTTTTGAGGTTGTTTATGTTTGTAGTGAAGGAAAGTCAGGTGCTGCTCAAACCAATAGAAATGGCGTGGAGGGATTTGTGCATCCATGGGATATGTGAGTGGAGTTGATGGTGGAAATAGGATGTTGGATATGGTCTAAGCGGTGACAGGATTTAGTCAAAAGGGGGAACATGAGCGTGAATGGAGCGATAATGAAGGAGGACCTGTAGCGGTTTGGAATAGTGGAAGAATAGTGCGACAATGGTGCTTGGTCCCTGTAGCCGATATTTGGAACAATAAATGAGGAACTTCTGCTATTTTTCTTTTCTTGGAGAAGAATACTGTAGCATGTTGGTATTGAACTGAGGTGGGAGGTCTGAACTGGTTTTGTTGGGTTATTGCCTGGAGCGTGTGGGTTAGTAGTATAAAGGAGAAAAAAAAGAAAAAAAGAAAGAAGAATTATACGTTAGTCACTATTAGAGAGGTTAGTGAAGATAAGGTAAAGTGTTGACTATGAGCAAGTGGCTACAAGGAGTTGGCAAAATTTGAACAGAAGAAATACATATGCGAACTATTTTTCATGATAATGACAAGATGGAGCTTGAATAGAGAAGCATGTGAGTGACAACGGAATTTGTGATTGGTGTCTTGACTTATGAAGTATGGGAGGAAGTTGATATATGTAGCATGGTGTCGGCAAGAAGAAGAGTACTGAGGAGGAGATTAGCAGCTAATAAACAATATTAAGGTTTATAATTGGTAATTAATTTGTTTAATTTAAATATTATTATATTAAATCAATGCTTAATGTTGTAATCACTATAACTCATCCGTTCATGGACATAATCACACGAAACTGATCACATTGGGATCATAACAACAAAATCTACGTTGTCGAGCTAGTGTAGCTGAGAGCGGAGCTAATGGAATTTCATGATAAAATCAAAAGCCTGTTTGATTTAAAACGAAACGAAGGCAGAATCATCAACTGCGAACCTAGATGAGTAAACTCACTAATTTTGCCTCGTTTATATTTCTATATAAACGAGTTTTTAATTTATTTTATACTGTGTGATGGTTGATTGGTTGAAATGGTTGATAAAATTGGTTGAAATAGTTGATATAGATACATCGTTGATCGATTATCAGTTCTGTTTACTATGATATCTTATATTGATGTGATTAACATCTGTGGATGCAGGAAAACAGGTTAGAGGGGCCCAACTGGGTTCCTCAACATTTATATTATTGTTTCCATATAATTGCATTATATGATGTGGTACGTATCCTATGATTGATTTTGTCACTGACCCTAGAAATTTTAGTATTTAAATACCATAAAATATTTTTGAGTATGGGAAAACGGGTTTGGAATTTAAAAAGAAAATTTATTTCCATAAAAATAGAAATTTAGTTTCAAATAAAATTGAAAGTAGAAATCTGTTTAAATGAATAAACATGAAGTTGTTTATAAATGAGCTGTAACTTAAGTGTACTATTTATCATTGGATAAACTGAAAATATAATTTCAAATTGAATTTACATAAGGGTGGAAATCGGTTTTTAAACCAATATTCGAAATGAAATTCGAACTTGGTAATTACAAAGGAAATTATATAGGGAATCATAAGTGGTTGTAATAAAATGAGATTCGATATGAATAATTCTGAATAAAGGTTATAAATAGAGTTTGGATTTAAGAGATGTTTACAAGTATGAAATCATATGGTATATAAAGGAAATATATTTACGATTAATGTGAATAATAATTTAAACCAAGTATTTTGCAAATAAGATATCTGTAAAGGTAATTTAGTTTTGAAATATGATTTCAAATTGGAATTGGATTGAAAAGGGGAAATGGATGAACGTTTGAAAAGGGAACGACTATTTTTACTCCAAAAGGAAGAAATATAGAATGAATTATGTTTTGTAAAGTGGAATGGTTATAAAAGAATTTGGTACTGTTTTGGTAAATCTAAATAGCGATTTTAAACGCTGCCGTTATAATAAATGTTTTGGTAAATCTTAATAGCAAATTTTTAACGCTGCTGTTATAATAACTGTTTTGTAGCGATCTTAACGCTATTATTATAATAGGGGTTCTATAATTCTAAACAGCGTTTGTAACGCTGTTGTTAAAAGTAACGTTTTATAAATCAAATATTTGGGAACAATGATTATAACGCTATCGTTATAATCAGAGTTTTTCCATGGAAGATGTATGTTTTTAGATTGGATCTGAAGGTCGCGTAAGCGATGTTTGGTTTAAAGTTGTAAGCATTAACTATTTCAAAGTAAGAATGTCGTTCAGTTAAGGTTTGAGAGGTAATTATACCCCAACTTGATTGACGTCACGATTGACTGAGAAATGGTTAAGGTTCGGTGATAAGGGTTGGTTACTGGTACGTTCGGTTAATGAATGTGTTCAGTTATAATAACGATGTTTTATCTAACATCGGTTTAATCGAGTAAAAAGTATTTTGGAAACATTTCCCAAATATAAAGCAGAAGTATTTTCTAAGTATAGAAACTGAAATGGTTTAATTAATGGGAAGTTTGAAATAGAAGTTTGAAATATTTTCCAATATTAATAATGTATATTTTCTAAATATAGAAAATAAGAAATGTGAAGAGTTGGAAATATTTTCCGATGTTAAAAATGTATATCTTCTGAAATATGGAAAAATAAGAGTTTAAATAACTGGAAATGTTTTGTCAGAAATCGTGAGAGGCTAAACGGGTTTTGAGAAATATCTGGAAAGATATGGGAAATGATAAATTTAATAAGAAATTAATTTAAAAGGGCCCAATATTGTTTGATGGTGGATCGATAGAAATTTTCATTTGGAAATAGGGTTGTTGGTTGACTGGATGTTCCTTTGATAGTTAAATCACCGACTATCAAAGTTTTGATTTATTTTATACCTCCGTTGTCAATATGGGGAGACCGGGATCAGATTTAGTATCTGAAACCACTCTGTATTGGCATAAGCGTTCGAATCAACTTATGTTGAAGACATTATGGAGACAGAGTAAAATGCAAGGGCTGTTCTGTTAACCCTAGGTAGAAATTGCCCAAGATGGATTAATAGAGTGATGCCTACGGCTTGTCCAGACCCAGGAAAACTTGTAAGGACGAGTGTCTAACAGAGTATTTCCAAAAGGGTTACGTACGTTGATTCCTTCAAACGTACGAAGTTGGTGGCAAAGAAGGGAAACTTCTTTAGCCTGACAATCTGAGTATTTTTTTGGAAACCAATTAGTGATTTCCAATGGATCTGACGATGTGGCATTCAAAGTGAATGGTGACCAGATGTTCTGGAAGATAATTCAAACCTCAAGCCTCACAACCGGGAATTGACAAAAATCGAGCAGGCAGCATGGCTATGTGGGTCGCTCCCATTAGGATGTATAATCACCTATCTAGAGAAATTCTATTTGTTCTTTAATCTATCGATGCTGTCCCTTTCAGGAAATGGTTGTTGATCCCAACCGTTGGTGATATACATTCGATACACTCAAGCGAAATGAGTGGTCGGTCATGTGTGGGCCGGGTTGCAAGACGTTCTTGTTGAACCCAGTGTATTCGCCTCTAGAGATACACTATCGGCAGGTGGTCCCATACCTTGTCATGTTGGAAATCCAATCTCCAATAAGTGCCCTGCGGTTTTTGATTTTATATTATATATGGAGCGTGAGATGCAAGCGTTCCGCTAGATTCTATTTATTTGTTGTAGACGCTATTATAATATCACCAAATTTTGTTATCAAAATATTTTTGGTTATCGTAAGGTAAAAACCATCCGTGTTTATGTGTGGATCGGTCTTACGATTATCATTTCTTTCGAAAGGATTTTTGAAAGTTAAACAAATGGTTGGAGTTTACTCACACTAGTCCCATGACTGACCTAGAGTTTATTTTGGTTTGTTTTCCCTAAACTCTTGGGTGCTCAAATTTGTACGGGCAGTCAAGTAGTCGGGATTTTTCAGATTCACTTGGAGGAGATGGAAGCAGGAGGCCTCACCAGTTAGCTATAGACTATCACATTTTCCGCTGTGTATTATGTTGTATCTGGAAACACGTATTTATAACTGTTCTAGGAATAACTATAGTGCTCTGATGATGGTATGTATATACAATTACCGAATTGTATTCCAAAAGTTTATGTTATCTAATATATTTTATTCGTTTCCGCTGTGAGTTTGTGATCTTCGTTTTCTTCTATTCTAATATTTCTTTCTTTCTATTTCTCATCCTCTAACTTCTTTCTAAAAATGATTTGTATTTCTGTACAATTTGGGTTGGACGTGTGGTATGATTAGTCGACTCAAAGGGTACGGAAGTTCGGGTCGTTTCATTTGGTATCAGAGCCAGGTTGAGTGATAACCTTGGCTCTGTGGCGTGACTCAATAGAGATGGGGTTAGAAATACCCTAGGTTGAGTTTAAGTATATATACGAGTGAGCGTATTTGTAGATTTGATATAAAAATCGTTTTATATTGTGTTGACTGGTTTGTTGAGTGGTTTATGAATTCTGGTCGATATGGGATGTACAACTGTATCGACAGGTGTTTCTAAACCCTCGAACAAAACAATTCGACGCAGTATTGTTTGAAAGATGGGTAAATGATATAATTTTGCCGAAAATATATTTTCGATACAAAAGGGATAATTTTCTGAAATTATGAATATGATTGGTTGTTATTACAATCAAATGGAATTATAATATTGTAATGGTTATATGAAACCAAATTGAATTTGTGTATGAATGGAATATACAAATTAGCTGTATTAAAATTGGATTCAGACCAGAATTTCGAATTTAAAATTCCGGATGTTTAGAAATGTTTTTTGAAGTATTTTTAAAAGTAATATAACTTTGTTTTAAAGTATTTTTGAATAAGAATGATTTAAATGGGTTTTGAAAGTGATTAAGCATTGAAATCACTCCAGTGGCGAGAGAATAATTCTGATAATGGGTCGCGACATTATCGGTATTCATTTTCAAGTTTCTGAGTGGTGGATTGCTACCATGAAAATTAATTGATGGGAAATTGGTTTGAAAAGAGCGAGTTATTTCCATAAAATCCAAGTATTTTGAATTTGCAGAAGATTTTAAATACATGTGCATAGTTATACGATTTCAAACTAATTTGAAATAAAAACCGGGAATTTAAATTCTGAAATTGAATTTAACTTGTATAAGTTGAAATGGTAGAAGTAAATCAAATGAATTGAGATTTAACCTAAGTTAAATATAATTAGACCGGATTGGAGATAATCCAGAATGAAATTAAGCAAGCTGAACATATATTGGATATTGTTAATTGAAGTTTAATTGTGATAAATATTGGATTCAAGCAAAATAAGTGGATTGATTTTGGAAATAGAAATCAAGTTTGAATTATAAAATGGAAGGGAACTAATCAGAAAGTTGATTAGTGAAGTGGGAAACCAGGAGTTTATTTGGAAATCAATTGGAATGGAGATGTTGAGCAGATATTGAATGGAATCAAACGCAAGAGATAGATTTATGCCCGACAAAAAGGTACATGTTTACAATATTACTTGGGCTTGATGATTTTATGAGCCTAGGGGGCAAGCCGCTTGGCTTTTTGATTTTCTTTTGGAATGGAAAAGGCCTAGAAAGGCGAGTTGTGGTTGTGACGATTGAGCCGTGCAGAGGAGATGCTGCCAAAATTTTTCAGAATTTAAAATGTTAGAAATTTTTCAGAATTTTTGAAAATTTTCGGCACTAAGAATAAAATATTGGAATTGAAATTAAATTGACTCAGTTAAGCTAAAGATGATGAGTAATACGAAAGATTTAACCTAGTTATAATAGGGTTGTGGTATTATTTTTCCTACCCTAGCAATTTCGAGGACGAAATTATTTTAAGGGGAAGGAATGTAACGACCCAGATTTTCAGCTGTTGAATTCTGAATATTTAAATTGGTTTAAATATTTATTTGAATTTTGTATAGGAATTTATAACGAATTTATTGATAAAACGATATTTAAACGTATAATTTAGAATATAATTAAAACGAGTTCAAAATGGCCCGGTAGTTTGGAAATTCGATTTCAAATTTCAAATGAATATACAGGATTCAAAATAAATCAAATTTTAGCGAAACAGGAAATATTTGAATCTATTCGAAAATATCTTTCCAACGAATGTGAAAAATCCAGATTTCATAGCGGGAATAAAAAGTCATGTCTAAATCAAATTTTTAGAAAGTCGCTATGGATCGCATATAGACCATAACGGTTTATTTAACATATTTAAATATCGGTCTTGAATTTGGACAAGGTTCTTTTGAGACGTAGTGATAATTTAATTTTTAGAATTTTACTATAATTTATTCATTAAATATGCAACTTTCTATTTGGAGTATTTTGCACTCTATATCAATATTTTGGGGTTTCATAATATAAGTTAGACTGCCGATATTATTATATTTTTGGGATCATGACACCTCGCTGGACATGATCGCATCCTTACTTCTGTCCGTAACGGCTTGGACATGAACGTAATTTTAGACAACGAAGTTCGAAAATTTCTTTTTTATAAACTACTTGGCCAAAATAATAAACAAGGATCTTTCTATTATTATTATCATTATAGTCTTGTACATGGAAGTTTGTTTAAATGAAGCGCATGGACTGTTTTCAAGAAGTGAGTTATTTTGTTTGGCCTAGAACATTTTCTTTAGCATATTCTTTTTAATGCAACTCACCATAATGGTGTCAATACGGTACAAAAACATCTGCCAAGTTTTAAAAACAGTGTGTGCCAAATTAATGAGAACCGTTTCCCGCAAGCTATCATATCCGTGTTCTCCACGTTATCGAATCCGTGCGCGTCAAGGCATCAATACTGTGAGTGCCAAGCTGTTCAAGCGTGGGTGCCAAACTACCATTTCCTTTAAATATGATGCTCGTCTTTTTTTATTCGTTCGGATCTCAGAAGAAAATTTTTCTCCCTTTCCACCACGAACCATCCTTATTCTCCCAGATAAATCTCCACAGATCTCTTCTAACTTTCTATAATTCGATTGAAATTCACGAACTCCAAACAATGGAATCATTATGCTAGGTTCCAATCGTGAGTTATCTTGATGCTGAAGGGTGAACATGTGACGCTTTGGTGCAGGGGATCGGGATTCGATCCTCCTCTGTTGTGATCAAAGAATGGGGATCATTATGATGCTGTGATCCCTTGTTTTGTCTCGGATACAAAAGCTGAAGCTTTTAAGGTTGTTTATGTTTGTAGTGAAGGAAAGTGAGGTGCTGCTCAAACCAATAGAAATGGCGTGGAGGGATTTGTGCATCTATGGGATATGCGAGTGGAGTTGATGGTGGAAATGAGATGTCGGATGTGGTCTAAGCGGTGACAAGATTTAGTCAAAAGGGGGAACATGAGCGTGAATGGAGCGATAATGAAGGAGGACCTGTAGCGGTTTGGAATAGTGGAAGAATAGTGCGACAATGGTGCTTGGTCCCTGTAGCCGATATTTGGAATAATAAAGGAGGAACTTCAGCTATTTTTTTTTTGCTTGGAGAAGAATACTGTAGCGTGTTGGTATTGAACTGAGGTGGGAAGTCTGAAATGGTTTTGTGGGGTTCTTGCCTGGAGCGTGTGTTTTAGCAGTACAAAGGAGAAAAAAAAGAAATAAGAATTATATGTTAGTCACTATTAGAGAGGTTAGTGAAGATAAGGTACAGTGTTGACTATGAGCAAGTGGCCACAAGGAGTTGGCAAAATTTGAACAGAAGAAAATACATGTGCGAACTATTTTTCACGATGATGATAAGATGGAGCTTGAATAGAGAAGCACGTGAGTGACAATGGAATTTGTGATTGGTGTCTTGACTTATGACATATGGGTGGAAGTTGATATCTGTAGCATGGTGTCGGCAAGAAGAAGAGTACTAAGGAGGAGATTAGCAGCTAATAAACAATATTAAGGTTTATAATTGGTAATTAATTTGTTTAATTTAAATATTATTATATTAAATCAATGCTTAATGTTGTAATCACTATAACTCGTCCGTTCATGGACAGAATCACACGAAACTGATCACAATGGGATCGTAATAACGAAATCTACGTTGTCGAGCTAGTGTAGCTGAGAGCGGAGCTAATGGAATTTCATGATAAAATCAAATGCCTGTTTGATTTAAAACGAAACGAAGGCAGAATCATCAACTGTGAACCTAGGTGAGTAAACTCACTAACTTTGCCTCGTTTATATTTCTATATAAACGAGTTTTTAATTTATTTTATACTGTGCGATGGTTGATTGGTTGAAATGGTTGATAAAATTGGTTGAAATAGTTGATAAAGATATATCGTTGATCGATTATCAGTTCTGTTTACTATGATATCTCATATTGATGTGATTAACATCTGTGGATGCAGGAAAACAGGTTGGAGGGGCCCAACTGGGTTCCTCAACATTTATATTATTGTTTTTATATAATTGCATTATATGATGTGGTATGTATCCTATGATTGATTTTGTCACTGACCCTAGAAATTTTAGTATTTAATTACCATAAAATATTTTCGTGTATCGGAAAAGGGGTTTGGAATATAAAAAGAAAATTTATTTCCATAAAAATAGAAATTTAGTTTTAAATAAAATTGAAAGTAGAAATCTGTTTAAATGAATAAACATGAAGTTGTTTATAAATGAGTTGTAACTTAAGTGAAATATTTATCATTGGATAAACTGAAAATATAATTTCAAATTGAATTTACATAAGGGTGGAAATCGGTTTTTAAACCAATATTTGAAATGAAATTCGAACTTGGTAATTATAAAGAAAATTATATAGGGAATTATAAGTGGTTGTAATAAAATGAGATTCGATATGAATAATTCTGAATAAAGGTTATAAATAGAGTTTGGATTTAAGAGATGTTTACAAGTATGAAATCAAATGGTATATAAAGGAAATATATTCACGATTAAAGTGAATAATGGTTTAAACCAAGTATTTTGCAAATAAGATATCTGTAAAGGTAATTTAGATTTGAAATATGATTTCAAATTGGAATTGGATTGAAAAGGGGAAATGGATGAACGTTTGAAAAGGGAACGACTATTTTTACTCCAAAAGGAAGAAATATAGAATGAATTATGTTTTGTAAAGTGGAATGGTTATAAAAGAATTTGGTACTGTTTTGGTAAATCTAAATAGCGATTAAACGCTGCCATTATAATAAATGTTTTAGTAAAACTAAATAGCAAATTTTTAACGCTGCTGTTATAATAACTGTATTGTAGTGATCTTAATGCTATTATTATAACAAGGGTTCTATAATTCTAAACAGCGTTTGTAACGCTGTTGTTAAAAGTAATGTTTTATAAATCAAATATTTGGGAACAACAGTTATAACGCTATCGTTATAATCAGAGTTTTTCCATGGAAGATGTATGTTTTTAGATTGGATATGAAGGTCGCGTAAGCGATTTTTGGTTTAAAGTTGTGAGCTTTAACTATTTCAAAGTAAGAATGTCGTTCAGTTAAGGTCTGAGAGGTAATTATACCCCAACATGATTGACGTCAGGATTGACTGAGAAATGGTTAAGGTTCGGTGATAAGGGTTGGTTACTGGTACGTTCGGTTAATGAATGTGTTGAGTTATAATAACGATGTTTTATCTAACATCGGTTTAATCGGGTAAAAAGGATTTTTGGAAACATTTCCCAAATATAAAGCAGAAGTATTTTCTAAGTATAGAAACTGAAATGATTTAATTAATGGGAAGTTAGAAATAGAAGTTGGAAATATTTTCCAATATTAATAATGTATATTTTCTAAATATAGAAAATAAGAAATGTGAAGAGTTGGAAATATTTTCCGACGTTAAAAATGTATATCTTCTGAAATATGGAAAAATAAGAGTTTAAATAACTGGAAATGTCTTCTCAGAAATCGTGAGAGGCTAAACGGGTTTTGAGAAATATCTGGAATGATATGGGAAATGATAAATTTAATAAGAAATTAATTTAAAAGGGCCCAATATTGTTTGATGGTGGATCGATAGAAATTTTCATTTGGAAATAGGGTCATTGGTTGAATGGATGTTCCTTTGATAGTTAAATCACCGACTATCAAAGTTTTGATTTATTTTATACTTTCGTTGTCAATATGGAGAGACCGAGATCAGATTTAATATCTGAAACCACTCTGTATTGGCATAAGCGTTCGAATCAACTTATGTTGAAGAGATTATGGAGACGGAGTAAAATGCAAGGGTTGTTCTATTAACCCTAGGTAGAAATTGCCCAAGATGGATTAATAGAGTGGCGCCTTCGCCTTGTCCAGACCCAGGACAACTTGTAAGGACGAGTGTCTGACAGAGTATTTCCAAAGGGGTTACGTACGTTGATTCCTTCAAACGTACGAAGTTGGTGGCAAAGAAGGGAAACTTCTTTAGCCTGACAATCTGAGTATTTTTGTGGAAATCAATTAGTGATTTCCAATGTATCTGACGATGTGGCATTCTAAGCGAATGGTGACCAGATGTTCTGAAAGATAATTGAAACCTCAAGCCTCACAACCGGGAATTGACAAAAATCTGGCATGCAGCATGGCTATGTGGGTCGTTCCCATTAAGATGTATAATCACCTATCTAGAGAAATTCTATTTGTTCTTTAATCTATCGATGCTGTCCCTTTCGGGCAACGGTTGCTGATCCCAACCGTTGGTGATATACATTCGATACACTCAAGCGAAATGAGTGGTCGGTCATGTGTGGACCGGATTGCAAGACGTTCTTGTTGAACCCAGTGTATTCGCCTCTAGAGATACACTATCGGCAGGTGGTCCCATACCTTGTCATGTTGGAAATCCAATCTCCAATAAGTGCCCTACGGTTTTTGATTTTATATTATATATGGAGCGTGAGATGCAAGCGTTCCGCTAGATTCTATTTATTTGTTGTAGGCGCTATTATAATATCACCAGATTTTGTTATCAAAATATTTTTGGTTATCGTATGGTAAAAACCATCCGTGTTTATGTGTGGATCGGTCTTACGATTATCATTTCTTTCGAAAGGATTTTTGAAAGTTAAAAAAATGGTTGGAGTTTGCTCACACCAGTCCCATTACTGACCCAGAGTTTATTTTATTTTGTTTTCCCTAAACTCTTGGGTGCCCAAATTTGTACGGGCAGTCAAGTAGTCGGGATTTTTCAGATTCACTTGGAGGAGCTGGAAGCAGGAGGCTTCACCAGTTAGCTATAGACTATCACATTTTCCGCTGTGTATTATGTTGTATCTGGAAACAGGTATTTATAACTGTTCTGGAATAACTATCGTGCTCTGATGATGGTATGTATATACAGTTACCGAATTGTATTCCAAAAGTTTATGTTATCTAATATATTTTATTCGTTTCCGCTGTGAGTTTTTGATCTTCGTTTTCTTCTATTCTAATATTTCTTTCTTTCTATTTCTCATCCTCCGACTTCTTTCTAAAAATGATTCGTATTTTTGTACAATTTGGGTTGGACGTGTGGTATGATTAGTCGACTCAAAGGGTACGGAAGTTCGGGTCATTTCATTCTCATCATGTAATTCTATTTCATTTTCATATTTTGTACTGGGTTGGAGAAATCAAATAAATTTATATGTCAAAAATTATAATTTTTTCCAAAGTATGAACCACAAACTCTATTACTTTATTTACAACTATAACTCTTTTGATACCAGTGCATTTTTCATTAAGTTTATCATCATTAAATTTCTCCGAGTTCATGTCGCGGACTGGATCTATAATAGTAGTAATAGATTCAGTAATTTTTGGCATTACACTGGATAATGCTGCATCAATACAATGAACCACGCACAAGCATTTGTACAGTTTCATCGACTTCCAGGCCATTCAGAAAAAAAACAAAAGGAAATTTTGTGTTCTCTATTTTTATTGTTGAAATTTAATTTAATTTACTTTTAAGGTTAAGACAGCCCATACTGTTGAAGCATAACAGAAAATTAAATCTTAATTTTGAATGAGGATAATATCAATCTTAGCAAGAAACTCAGTTCATAATAATTATATGAAAATGATACCTGAATGGAACTCCACAACACCAACTTTAAATTATCGCCAATTGAACGCCAATCATCAATTGTGAATGGACATGCTCCAGTACGAGCGGTCCTAAGTAAGAAGACAATTTTACAGAACCTTCTCTTATTGGTATAACATTTTCGTTGAATTCAACAGTAATCTGAGATACACGATCCGATGGAAGTCTTTTCATTCTGGTCCGATCTCTCATTTTTTTCTTTTCAACCAAATTTTCATGTAGTTGAAAACCGGTCTCGTTTTCCACCAAATTATTTTCAACTTCAAACTCATTGGTTTCAATATTTAATTCAGATTGCATCGTATTTTCTCTACATGCTTCAGTTCCCTGCTTGGTGGTTTTTAAATTTGCTTCATGATGCTCATTGGTTTGTAAATTTGCTTCATGTTGCACATTAATTTCTACATTTGCTTCAGGTTGCTCGTTGGGTTCAATATTTGCTTCAAGTTCTTCATGGGGTTCCTCGGCTTGTTTTTGTTTGCGGGTAATCTTCCTCTTTTTCGCCATTTCCTACATTAACACAATAAAATACTGAGAATTACACAGTAAAGAGAATCAATTTGGCTATGAGAGTGTAATAACTCGGAAAATCTGCGGCAATTTAAATTTTTTATTTTGGCAATTTTAATGAATTTTGAATATTTAAAATGAATTATTTTAAATAATGACGATGAGAAATTTATTTTGAATAGAATTAGAACAGAAATGTTTATTTGAATCGTCATTAGAATATAAATATTTATTTTATATTATAAAAGGAATTGAAAAATGGCGTGGTAGTTCGAAAATTCGATTTCAAATTTTAAATGAATGTACAGGATTCAAAATAAACTGGATTTTAGTGAAACCAAAAATACTAGAATCTATTTGAAAATATCTTTCCAACGAATCCGAAAAATTGAAATTTCATAGCGGGAATAAAAAGTTATGCCCAGATGAAAATTCGGAATAGTCGCTATGGAAAATATAGCCCTTAAAAATGGAAATTTTGCAAACGACCACTGTTTTCGACGAAACCACTTTTGTTGGATCTAGGATTTCAAGTTATTGCTAGATTCCAAAATTCGTAATTTTCTGAATCAATATGTGAGCGTGGCAAAAGAAAACGTGTTTTAACTGTTTTAGTCAATTTCGATCGACCAGAAAATGGCCATTTTTCAAACGATCTCAGAATTTGACGAAATTAGTTTTGTTAGGACCATATCGTCAATACGAAGCTAGAAAATATTTTTCGGGAATTTTTATTGTCCGTATGTGGCCCCGGTAAATTGAAATGTGCGTTCAAATTCAATATATAGATTTATATTTTGATTTTAACGGAAACAGATCGAAACAGTCGAATCGGCTTACGATACATATCCCATTATTTTTGGAATAGGGGGTAATTAACTAGGGGCGACAGTCGTCGGATCTCGTTTGGAGGTCAGATTAAAAAGTCAACTTTATGGAAATTATTAAATATAATATAAATTTTAATAAAACCCCCTCACCCCACTTTCCTCTCCCATTCCCCGTTCAACAGAAATAAAAAAAGAAAAAAAAAACAAATCGCGCTCAGTTCTCCCCACCGCGACGTCGCATATGTCCACCGCGCCTCCTGCCGGCGAGCCACCACCCTCGCCGCCCTGTCCAGCACCCACTCCGACCACCCACCGCCTCTTCTCCCCTTTCTTCGATTAGAAATCCCCCCCCCCAAAAAAAGAAAAAAGAAAAAAAAACCTAGCTTGAATCGCGTCGCCAGCCCCCACCCCCCCCCCCCCCGCACAGCCATACGCCGACCAGAAACGGGATCCCCATTACCTTCCGCCTCCAGCGTTCCACCTCCGGTCCCCTGTGACTGATGAAAGGTGATTTCTATTTTATTAAATCAGTTTTTAATTTAATGTCAGTTTTATTATAAATCAGTTTTATTGCTTATAAAATAAAAAAAATCAACTTCTAAAGTATATAAATCAGTTTATAAATTTGCAGTTTTTAAATATATATCATAGTATAATAAAAATATAATTTTTATATAGGTAAAGTAATAAAAATATAATTTTTATATATGTAACGAAAAAGTTTGATTTTTATTGCTTAAAAGATTTGATTTTTATCGCTTGAAAATTATGATTTTTATCTAAGTGAAGAAGCGATAAAAATGTGATTTTTATCTACGTGAGAAAATGATAAAAATGTGATTTTTATCTAGGTGGAGTTGAAATAAAAATGTAATCTTTTTATATGTAGTAGCGTTGTAAAAATATCATAAAGGTATTTTATATGGAAATAGCGAAGGAAAAATATGATTTTTTATAGGATAAAGAATATAAAATTACGATTTTTATATATGTTGTAGCGAAATAAAAATTTGATTTTTATAAGAGTAGCGGATTGAAAATATAATTTTTATATAATAGAGAATATAAAATATAATTTTTATATATGTAACGAAATATAAATCTGATTTTTATTATATATATTTTGAGATAAAAATGTGATTTTTATAGCGTCGAAATAAAAATTCGATCTTTATATAAGAAGTAGGAATATAAAAATATAATTTTTATATAGAAAGAAGCGTCGAAAAAAATATATGAAGTAGAAATAAAAATGTGATTTTTATTTATTGGAATGAAGTAATAAAAATATAATTTTTACTATAAACAGCATGGAAAAGGATTGCGTTGACATTACGGGAAGATCCAAACGGTTCAGAAATTCAGAAATAGAACTGAAGGAGTGGATCCCAATGTGAGAACTTCTCACTTTTAATTTGTTTTCTAGTTGAAATATATACTAGGATGCAGACGGTGCTTAGCAACCCCCGACACCCGTTGTCCACAGACCATGGATGACTTGTTTGTTTAATTGATGTGTTGTGAAAGTTGATTGTGTGATGTGGGATGGAATAAAATATTTTATAGTTGAAAATATTTTATAGTTAAAAATATAATTTTTAACGTGTATATAAAATAAATATTTATAAACAAATCGGACGATTTGTTTATATACACACATTTGACTGATATAGATTGGGATGATAAATTTTACACATCGCCCAACTACACAAATAAAACCTGTGTTTGATTATTTGAAACCCCACACGGGTATTGGGATGATATTGAACATACACTAATCCCAATAATTAGTTATATGTCGATCGATTGATTGACAGGCTGTTATAAGCGTTAAATATTTATATTTGATGCTTATACAGTGTATAATGCACTCTGGATGATGGATTGCTGTTTTCATTGTGGTTATACACATTTGTTGTGTGAAATCCATATAATCATATTATATGGTTATTGACTGTGTCTGATTCCAAGTCAGAAGAAAAGAATATTTTAAAATAACTATTATTTTAAAATAACGAATATATTCAAATAATATTCAGAAAAGAATCAAAATTTGATTTTGATGTCCGATTTGGGATGGACACGAATATATTTAAATATATATAGCCGTGTCGATTAGATTGACGTCATTTTGACGTGAATGATATCTACATCGATTTTATTCATTTTTATAATGAATATCGAAAAAGAATTGATTTCAAAATATAATGTTTTGAAAATATTATCATTTATATATCGATTGTATGGAATATTCAATTTTGATTTGAAATTGAATATGAAGTTGAAATCATTTTGAAAACGAATTTAAAACGATTTATAAAATACGTTTTAAAAAGGAAATCGTCGAAATATATATAATATATATATTATGTATATATAATGACCTGAATAGAACGCGCCGCGCTGCGGCAGTTCACCAATTTCGACCATTGACTTCGAATGGACATTACGGGAGATCCGACCGTCTGATTCTCCTAAAACCAGAACCGTTGGGTTCGTATCGAAAAGAGCTTTCCAACGAATATTAGGGATTTGAAATCTAACGGTTGGATTTGGAATTATGTCCAAATCAAATTTGGAAAAAGTCGGTGTAAGTGCAGTTCGATGGCCGTTGATGGAAATCGACTGTACGGGCCTTGATAAAATTATTAAAAATAGCAATAATTTGTGTAAAATCATAAGAAATGATTTGGAAAGAATTGGGATGAAAAAATTTCATATTTGAAAAGATAAAAATAGATTTGTATCGAATTGAACTAGTTTTGAACTAGAATTATAATCCATTTATTTTTGAGATAAATAAATTGGATTTGAAAGGGTTTTAAAAGTAGCCAGAATTTCCAATAATTGAATTGGAATTGATATGAATCGAAATTGTCTTTGGAATATATAGATATTGTTATGGAAATTTGAAAGATATATTTATATCGTTATTTCCAATACGATATTTGCTGGTCGTAGAATTTGATATTGAATATAAGCCGATATATTTTCTATTCAGAGCCTTGTATTTATTGTCGTGAATGGTGTCTTCATTAACACTGTTCAAAAACCCAGTCGAGAAAAAGATTAAATCTTTTTGTTTAGATTTAATGAAGTATACCAATTAAATGGTATTTAGTTGGAATTGAATTTGAATTGATTTTTGGGTTTATCGTGAACGGTGTTTTAAATAACACTTGTTCTTTAACCCAATAATTAATGAAATGTGAATTGAGTTTATCGTGAACTGTGTTTTAACGACATTCGTTCTTTAACCCGATTTACAGTGAAATGTGATTTGGAATTTATAAATCTTTTGTTAAGATTTAAAGGAGATTTTCCAAAGTAAAGTTTTCCAACTTAATAAAATAAATTGGAATGGAATGGAATTCGATTTGGTAATAATCGTGAATTTCTGTGGAGGAAGACAACTAATATATCTGGAATTTGAAAGGCTTTGCCATTATTTCATTTATATTATTAGTAGGATATGGAAGTTTATATCGATTTGTTTTCCATGAAGATTCCATTGTAAATGGAATGTGATTTTGGGTTGTCGTGAACGGTATCTTTAATAATACTGTTCTTAGACCCAATGGAGTTAAGAAAATCAGAAACTAACTGGAGATTAGTTAAGTTGAATGGTTTCCTGGGTATTGATCTGATGTTGGTTTCGGCCTTCGGGGTTAATACTTAGGGAATTGTTCACTTGCTAATTTACGGTTAAAGTCTGATGGAATGAAATGTGATTTTGGGTTTATTGTGAACCGTGTTTTAAATGACATTGGTTCTTTAACCCAGTTAAAGACAAGATATGATTTCCCAAGTTGAACAATCATTAATATTGATTTTTGGGAAAATTAAAACCAACTGGAGTTTTAATGAATCTTTAATTAGATTGAAATGATCGAGAATAGAGTATCACCAGTTTTGCTCCAGGCGATAGTTAAATCTTTAATTAGATTTGAACATGAAATGATAATTGAATTTACCGATCACACCGTGGTGTTAGATATGAAGTATGACCGGTTTTACTTCATGGGATGAATAGGTTGGGGTTGGGAAATTTAACAAGTGATTACTTTGGTAAGGTTCGCTAATCCCGACTAGTTTGGATAAACCATAATTTGGTTTGAATTGATATTCAAAAGAAGATTAAAGAATAAATTTAAAGATTTTATCTTTGATAAAATTAGTGGGAACCTTTCCCAAAGTATAAGAATATTTGAATAAAAGAATATTCTGAATTGAAATGAGGCGTATGTTGTGTTTGTGTAACACTTGTTGATTATATACGCGAGTTATTCAGAAAGACCGGGTTTATCCCATTCTGAATAACTGATTCGACGATGTGTCGAGGATGAAGACGGTGGTCGAAGACCGGAGGTCTTCACATCGTTTGGGTAATTACTGATGATCTTGATTGGGATGTACACCCAAGAGGAGGGAATCAGTTGGTGATCGTCCAGACGTACTTGGAGATCGATGGATATGCGAGGTACAAGGTGCCTCCGGTTTCGTTCAGACCTAGAACGGACTTATAAATGGACTGTGTGTCTGACATTGGATCATTCTATGTGATTGATGGATATCGATTGCATGGAGTGGTTTGCCTGTGTGGCATGCTAAGATGCAAATGATCAAGGCTTTTGTTGAAAAGCAAAATCTTGTGGTTGATGATTAAAGTACCGTCTGTGTGGCATAGCTTTATGTAGCACTAATTGGCGAGCCTCACACCCCGGTTGTGAACCAGAAATGGGAGAGGACCTCAGAGAGGACATGCGTTTCCTTCTACCTAGGGTGGTGTTAGTGACCTACTGGCCCTGACATTTATATTATTTTCACCTGTGTGGTTGTTGGATTGCGAGGCGCCTCGGATATATCGGTGACTATGTGGAGCCAATGGAGTCATTAGGCTCATTGACGCCCCAAAGGGCGGGGAAACGAAGTGTTCAGGCATTTTAATCCACATCGGTGGACCGGCCCTGTCGCTCCAAGGGACGATGCGTTCTGTTCCTGAGACACGGGCTAGAGCGTCTCGAATTCGGTAAGGACGATCCCTTGCCTTGGTTCACAGATGGAAATCCAACTTCCAATACATGACTTTGCGGTTTTAATTGTGTACCTATATATGGCGACATAGTAGTATGGGGCACTTATGCCGTCTATGATTGATACTTATGATTGAAATTATTTTGACACTATGCACTTATAATAGTATCAAATGATTTGTTTTAGCGTGTCAAGCATTCTTTGGTTATTATAAGGTAAAACCCTATCCTCCGGCTTGTGTTGCATTATGTGATGGGACCTGGGTCTTATAATAGCTTCATTGTTCTTTATTTAGCATTGCGCTGTTGTTTTATGCACTGGTATTCTTGGGAGGAAACTCGTTCCGTGTTTTATGGCGTAGTCCCTTGATTTACCTAACTTTAAAATAAAGATTAATAACTGTTTTAGTTCTCACACCAGTCGCATGACTGACCTGGAGTTTATTGTTTCAACCTAAACTCTGGGTGCCCCTATTTTCCGCACGGGCAGCTAGTAGTTTTGGTTTTGCAGATTTATATTCACAGGATCCTGATTTACAGCTGGAACAATATCCGGAAAGCTCTGTATCCATATATCTCTTTCAGTTGTGTTTTGTATTACTTTCCGCTGCTATGTAATGTAATTTAAATCTCAGATATTTTTCTGATGTATAATATTTATTCGTACTCTGTATATTCTTGTATTCTGATGGAATTGTTGTAATAAGCAATGAAATGTTCTTCTGTCTGTGTTCCGATGTGGCTTGTTCTCAATTCAATCCGGGCTCTCCTTCATGGGGAAGTTCGGGTCGTCTCAGGGAGGATTACTAAATATAGAACATTTTTTTGTACAGTTGCCCTTTTTATGCATGTTATCAAACAGTGTAGTAAACATTGAAAATCGAAGCTGCAGGGTAAATGCGGACATGTTGCAATTTGGTGTAATTATAACATATAACCACATTACAACCATAAAGAGACTGCAGTGCCTCGAATCAGGTAAACAAATTTACAAACAACCTTCTTGATTGTTCATAACCATATAACAAATTTCTTCCTAACAACAAAGAGAAATACATATTGTTTTATCTTACTCAAACAAAAGCAACAGATTAGAAGAAAATAAACAACTAAATGAAAACAATCTATATTACAGAGCATAAATAGGTGGATACCCAGTGCCAAAGGCTCCCATACTCAAGTGCGAGAGGACTTCCTAGGTCAGTCTCCCATCCTGATACTATTCTCAAAGCTTTCCATTACGGAACATAAATAAACATTTAAATATATGTTCCAAGTTATCAATTTGGCATTACAATGATAAGAAACCTACTATTCTGCAATATATATGATGAATGTATAAAAGAATGTGTAATCAAATTTGGTGCCAAGTGCAGTGTTAGGTCACTAGGAAGATGCATAAACATGAAAATGTGAAGGGGAAAATTAAGCATATATACTGCAATTTTAGGGGAAATCAACATAAACAATTATTTGTAAAGACAGCTAACTAGAACAGTAACCGATCGTAAGCACGAGAGGATATTCAAACCAATATACACACTACAAGAAACTTTGTTATTTTCGACAGGACTGAGCGACGACTTCCGACGGCTAATTTCCGACGGACTGTCGGCGGCCGTCGGAAGCCGTCGATTATAAACGTATTATCCCTAACTCGAGACCATTTCTGCTTCATTCCTCCATCCCCCAAACCCATATTCAGCACGAATTCTCAAACCCTATGCCCCTTAAATTTCGATTTTTGGCCTCCAAACACCAAAATTTTCACGTCCAATTTCCCCCGCCTTCCACTCAAGCCTCCAGCAAGAGCAATTTGAGGTATAATTTCGTTTTTTGCTTAAAATTTCAATTTTTACCTAAACCTAAATTTGTTAAAATTAATAAATTAGGGTTAATGGTTGATTGCAATTGGTTCCTATGGTGTTGCAGTAGGTTATATCATCATATTATATGTGTATTTCATGTGCTACACTGAAATTGAAAATTTTATGTCCAGTATTTGATTATTTGTCTATGTTACATTGAAAATTAGGCATGCTTTGGATAGGTTGTTGTAGGTGGTCATAACAATGGTAAAAAGCTCGAGCAGTTAAATACAACTAGTGTGCACCCGTGCTTCGCACACGGGTTTGACAATAATCATGTGGTTTCATTTGATATTTTAATTTACAGTTGAAATGTAGCGCTACTATATGAAAGGATAAAGATTGCATAGGTATATTTGGTTTTTGAAGGTAATGGAACAAAAAATAAAAGGAGGCAAAGTTAATATTTAAATAAAAAGGATAAGACACCATGTCATTTATAGCAGGAATATATTTATATAAAGATTATAGGATTGACCACTAATAGTTATTAATGTCCTTGTAAAATTATAATGTTAATAGTATGCAAGAAACCACAACGTTATAATAAAGAAATGCATAAAAATGACAATCATGTAAAAATGAAGCTATGTAAAAACATGTCAAAACATCATAATTTTTTATCAATGATGTCTGTGGAAAAATAATGTTAGCATTTTGAAACTAACTCCTCTATGTACTTTTTTTATGACAAACGCAATCCTTCATCTAAATCAAAGAAAATCAATCCTTAAATTAGTTTTTTCCTCATGTGAACAAAAGATTTCATAAGAGATGGTCGATCAATAAAACATCTCAAAATTAATAGCAACTGAAATTTTCTCAAGGACTTATAATATTAGATACAACATCCACTGAATCGTGTAATTGCAAATAATTATCGAATGCAACTCATTAACAGTCTATATCATATGACAGATCAATAATGGAGTGTAGGTTATAAACCTGACAAACATATAATAAAATCATAATGAACTATAATAGAACTATAATGAAAGGCAACTCATTAACGGTCTTAAGAATGGATGGGTAGATAAAGTAGAAAAGTAAGAAGGAAGCATGTTTAAATAGCTTAGAAGCAAAGAATTAAATTGTTGTATAATGCAACAGTGTCATGTACAAATAACTTAAAGAAACAAATACATTAGTAGTGCTGATAATATGTCAAAGCTTTTAGGCGGTATTTTCATATCCACTTAATATTGTATTCTAATTAAAGTCACTCTCTATTTTAGCTTCAATACTTGAAATTTTGAAAAATAGAGCAAAGGTAAAGAAAAAAGCAGATTCAAATAACGGAGTACGTAAAATTTAAGATTATAATTTGGTGGATATAAGTTTTTATATATTTTGTTAGTCCTTTGTTTTATCTAGACATGCGCTGATATAGAGTTGGCACCTTATGATGGCAATTCATCAACAACAAAGATATGCTACAACACTAATCACCCTAAGATTTTATGTTTGTTCAGCGACAATAGCAAAATGATGTTGCGGGTCATTATTTCGAAGGAGTAAGGACAACATAATCTATAACTATAAGCGGTTCTAAAAATCAAAAAAGAAATGAATTTTTCATATTAGAAATGAAAATTTTAATTCTACGCATTAAAATTACATTTTTTAAGATTTTAATTCATATAACATTTTTTCTATGTAAAGATCACAATGACTCTAAACTCGTAAGTTAAAATATTTTGTCCACGGGTTTGCACAATACATAAAAAAATTAATACATAAGACTTATAGCAGTTTGTAGTGAATTTACTATTATCACTTAGAAATATAATCGTACATAGCAATAAGCGGTACCAATCAGATAAATAGACAGTTGCATGGCAATTTTGTACATTGCATAATTGCTATAGATAATCAAATAAAAAAAGATAAGTTTTAGTTTGGTAATGAAATTGGAGTAGGAAATTAATGATAGGATCGATTAAGGGTTACTTCAAGCTACACCCACAATATTACACACAAGATAATCAATCAACACACCATTCAAAAAAAAAAGATACGATGAAAGTAAAATAGCAAGACACAAGATTTTATACGTGGAAAACCTCTTCGATGTGAAGAGTAAAAACCACGAGACCTCTTAAGGAGTCTACCCTCTTCTCTTATTGATAAACCAAAAGGGGAAAACAGCCCCAAAATGTTTACAAAAGATTCTCTTCTAATCACTGGAATCCAAAAACAATAAGAGATGAAAAAGGTGTAAGAGAACACCCTATGTGTGCACTTCAGGCCAGCGGTGTATCGAGCAAGAATGAAGCTCAATCTTGAAGACCAAAACACCTTGAAGAAGATGATAAATGACCAAAAACTGCTACTGTCTTATGTGACCAGATCTGGTTATATTAACCCTTTTTCTTTTAATGTGCATACCAAAATTGTGAGTAATCTCCCAATTGTCTTTCCTTAAAAGAAAAGATATTGTTGCACAAAAGGCATGCTTGCACAACAAATCTAGGAAAAAGACAAAACCAATAAATCTCTCCCACAAATTAAGCATGGCCTGCATAAAAAGATATGCCAAATATGCCTGCATACAATTATACTTGCATAAAATTATGTCAAATATGCCTGCATAAAATTATGCCAAATATGCCTGCATAAAATTATACCAAATAAGCCTGCATAAAATTATGCCAAATATGCTTGCATAAAATTATGCCAAATATGGGCTGGAATACCCAACAATCTCCCCCTCCAGCCCAACTTGGGGAAGATGTGCATGCTTCAATCATCATTTGAAACTCATTCCCACAAGCTTGCTACAAACATCAAGCTTGTTTCCTGGAACCACTTTAGTCAGCATATCTGCACCATTCTTGTTTGTATGAATTTTCTTTAACTTGAGCATATTTTCTTCAATCACATTTCTTAACCAATGATACCGAACATCAATATGCTTAGTGTGTGCATGATACATGGAATTCTTGCTCAAATCCATAGCACTCTGACTGTCACAGAATACTATATACTCTTCTTGTTGCAAACCCAACTCTTGAAGGAACCTCTTCAACCAAAGCATCTCTTTACTTGCTTCCACAGCTGCTATATACTCTGCCTCGGTTGAAGATAAAGCCACACACTTTTGTAACTTGGATTGCCAAGAAATGGCTCCCCCTGAAAATGTGAACACTTAACCTGAGGTAGATTTTCTACTATCAATGTCACCAGCCATGTCTGCATCTGTATACCCCTCAAGAACATGTTTGCTACCTCCAAAACATAAGCAAAATCTAGAAGTACCACGCAAATATATGAAAATCCACTTTACTGCATCCCAGTGAACTTTACCAGGATTGGATAAGTATCTATTCACCAAACCAACAGAATGTGCAATATCTGGCCTAGTGCACACCATAGCATACATCAATGAACCAACTGCAGATGAATAAGGAATAGAAGACATACTTGCTTTTTCCTTCTCCGTTGTTGGACAATCCCTCTTACTTAGCTTAAAATGAGATGCGAGTGGTGTACAAACCGGCTTAGCATGCTTCATATTGAACCTTTCAAGCACACGTTCAATATATTTTTCTTGAGATAGCCACAACTTCCTAGCTTTTCTGTCACGAACAATCTCCATGCCTAAGATTTGCTTTGCAGGACCCATGTCCTTCATGTCAAATGACTTGGACAAATCTTTCTTCAATTTGCTAATCAATTCTAAGTTTTGTCCAACTACCAACATGTCATCCACATATAAAAGAATAATAATGAAGATATCACCAGGAAACTTTCTAAAATACACACAAGGATCTGCAACAGTCCTCTTATAACCATTGCTTGTCATAAATGAATCAAATTTGTGATACCACTGCCTTGGTGCTTGCTTAAGTCCATAAAGACTCTTTTTCAACTTGCAAACAAGTTTTTCTTTTCCCTTTTCTTCAAATCCTTCAGGTTGTTCCATGTAGATTTCTTCCTGCAAATCACCATGTAAAAATGCGGTTTTTACATCAAGTTGTTCCAATTCAAGGTCACAACTTGCTGCTAAACCCAAAATGGTTCTGATAGAAGTCATCTTGACAACTGGTGAAAAAATCTCATCAAAATCAATGCCTTTTTTCTGATTGCATCCTTTGACTACCAATCTAGCTTTGCGCTTTACTATCTTCTCACCATCTTTCTTGTTCTTGAAAACCCATTTGTTTTTCAAAAGCTTCTTGCCTTTTGGAAGTTTCACTATCTCAAAAGTCCGATTCTTCATCAAAGAATCCATCTCCTCTTTCATAGCCTCAAGCCAAAGATTCTTGTCTCGACTAGACAACACTTCTTGGAAGCTCTCGGGCTCACCATCAGCTGTAACTAAGATATAATCTGTGCTTGGATATCTTGTAGATGGTTTATGTTCTCTGGTTGACCTTCTAACTTGAGCATCATCCACTTGTGGGGCAATTTGCTCCCCCTGCTCATAAGCCACTTCTCCATTTGGTTGAGCTTCATCATGAACATCATCAAAATGTGCACCATCAAGTTGTGCATCATCAACACCTTCATGTGTTGCATCAAGATCAGCCTGTATTGGCTGTTCAACAAAACCACGAGTAGGGGACAAAGAAACATCAGTAGTATCAATAAAAAAATCTGAGCTAGTATGATACCTTGCACTCAAAAGTTCTGCACCTTTTTCATGCTCAAAGAACACTACATCTCTGCTTCTTACTACCTTTCCTTTTTCTGGATCATATAGCCTGAACCCATACTCTTCATCACCATAACCAACAAAAACACATGGATTAGTCTTGGAATCCAGCTTTGATCTTTGGTCTTTTGGCACATGCATGTATGCCTTGCATCCAAATACTCTAAGATGTGTATATACAGGATCACATCCCTTCCATGCTCTCTCTGGAATGTCAAGCCCCAATGGAATAGATGGAGAACGGTTGATCAGATAAACTGCTGTATTCACTGCTTCAGCCCAAAATGACTTTGGTAGATCGGACATCTTCAACATGCATCGCACCTTCTCCACAATGGTTCTATTCATCCTCTCAGCTACACCATTGTGTTGGGGAGTGCCTGGAACTGTCTTCACATGTCGAATACCATATTGCGCACAATAATTCTTGAACTCATGTGAGGTATACTCTCCACCATTGTCTGTACGAAGGCACTTCAACTTGCTTTCTGTCTCCCTTTCCACCATAACACGAAACTTCTGAAAAGTTTCAAACACTTGGCTTTTGGTCTTCAAAATGTAAATCCATGTCTTTCTAATAGCATCGTCAATAAAAGTGACAAAATATTTGTTGACACCATTGGATTCAACCTCAATAGGACCACATACATCCGAATGTACAAGCTCCAACTTAGCCTGCTTTCTTGTAGACTTTCTAGCAAAAGAAGCTCTATGTTGTTTTCCTGCTAAGCAATGATCACAAGGGTTAAGAGAAATTGTAGTATTGAAAGGAATAAGATATTTACCTGCTAAATATTTCAAACCCTTTTCACTCATGTGTCCCAATCTTCGATGCCACAAATTAGGAGAATCTTTTTCTTCCACTGGATTGAGCTCACCAAAACATACAGTCAAATATGTCTTGTACAAAGAACAACACAACTCGCCTCTTGCAATTGTCATGGATCCCTTGGATAATTTCCACTTGCCACTCTCAAATGTGTGACGAAAGCCTTCTTGATCAAGAATATGAGCTGAAAGCAAATTAAGACGCAAATCCGGAATATGACGTACACCTTTCAATGTAAGCATGCATCCAACATTAGTCTTCACACGAATATCACCAATCCCAACTATGCTTGCTGAACTCTGGTTACCCATTTTGACACTGCCAAAATCACCTGCTTGATAATTCAAAAAATACTCTCTCTTAGGAACACAATGATATGAAGCACCTGTATCAACCAGCCACTCAGAATCTGTACTGCTAACATGATGACATTCACTAGTTGCGCAAATTAAAGTGACATCATCATCACTTTTAGAGGCTACTGCTGCAACATTTTTATCATCGCCTTCTTTCTGAAAATCATTCTTCTTCCCATGTTCTCTTTTCCAACGAAAGCAATACTTTTTAATATGGTCAGGCTTCTTGCAATAGTTGCATATGAAGTAATTCTTTCCATCACTAGACTTGGATCTACCTCTTGAGTTATCACGGCCTTTGGGTCCTTTGCTCTTGCTTCTTCCTCTATTCTCCACAACAAGAGCTTGTGAATTGTCAACTCCAATCTCTTTTCTTCTAATTTCTTCATTAAACATGCTTTCTTTGATCACATCCAAAGATATCACACCATCTGGAGCTGAATTACTAATGGTCACAACTAAAGTTTCCCAACTATCTGGCAAAGAACTCAATAAGAACAAAGCTTGCAATTCATCACCAAAAATGATCTTCATAGTTGTCAACTTGTTAATAATATCGTGGAAATCACTAAGATGCTCAGAAACTGACTTTCCACCTTTCAACTTTAGATTAACAAGCCTTTTAATCAATGAAGCTTTGTTATGGGCGGTTTTCCTCTCATACAAACCTTCTAATTTCTTCCACAAATCATATGGATCGGTCTCTTGTGACACATGGTTAAAAATGCTAATGTCAACCCATTGTCTAATGGTTCCTAAAGTTTTCCTTTTCAACTTTATCCATTCATTCTCTTCCATTTTATCGGGTTTAGAAGGTTTAGAGATAATACCACTCGAACTAGTGACAGTTTCAACAGGGTCATGTAAATCCCTGTAATATAACAAGTCTTCCATCATAGGTCCCCAAATAGAATAGTTGGTTGATGTCAACTTAATCATTGAGCTATGACTGCTCGACTCCATAGTGTGATAAATAACCTACCCAAGCTCTGATACCAATTTGATAGGATCGATTAAGGGTTACTTCAAGCTACACCCACAATATCACACACAAGATAATCAATCAACACACCATTCAAAAAAAAAAAAAAGATACGATGAAAGTAAAATAGCAAGACACAAGATTTTATACGTGGAAAACCTCTTCGATGTGAAGAGTAAAAACCACGAGACCTCTTAAGGAGTCTACCCTTTCCTCTTATTGATAAACCAAAAGGGGAAAACAGCCCCAAAATGTTTACAAAAGATTCTCTTCTAATCACCGGAATCCAAAAACAATAAGAGATGAAAAAGGTGTAAGAGAACACCCTATGTGTGCACTTCAGGCCAGCGGTGTATCGAGCAAGAATGAAGCTCAATCTTGAAGACCAAAACACCTTGAAGAAGATGATAAATGACCAAAAACTGCTACTGTCTTATGTGACCAGATCTGGTTATATTAACCCTTTTTCTTTTAATGTGCATACCAAAATTGTGAGTAATCTCCCAAATGTCTTTCCTTAAAAGAAAAGATATTGTTGCACAAAAGGCATGCTTGCACAACAAATCTAGGAAAAAGACAAAACCAATAAATCTCTCCCACAAATTAAGCATGGCCTGCATAAAAAGATATGCCAAATATGCCTGCATACAATTATGCCAAATATGCTTGCATAAAATTATGTCAAATATGCCTGCATAAAATTATGCCAAATATGTCTGCATAAAATTATACCAAATAAGCCTGCATAAAATTATGCCAAATATGCTTGCATAAAATTATGCCAAATATGGGCTGGAATACCCAACAATTAAAACATACTGAATTCAACAGTACAAAAATGTTATTGTAAAAATGGGAAATGTACAGGGAAAAAAGGATTAAAAAGCCTAGAAATCTTGAAATGTGGATGTTGTATTTACATAAATTTTATGACTATTTTTTATATTTGTGTAAACTATAATCTATTAGTTTTAGATTATTATTTATTAACATATAGGGGAATACAAATGTTGAACAAAGGGTATGGGAAAGTATACTCATAAAAAAAAAGGAAAATTGCCATAGAGATGAAATAAGAACAAGTAGTTGAATAAAAAACATCTAAATTATACACAGTTAAGTAGTAGTCATAGGGGGTAATTAAAATAACAGACGTTTAAAATTGCAGGCAAATGTAGTAATCTTTTATTAGAACAAAGATTATTACTACTTAAATTAATTATTATACATACGCTAGGGCAAGCTGCATAATTATAATATAACCAAATTACTCAAATTTATGGAGGGAAAAATGGGAAAAGTTTATTGGTCAAAAATGCAATTTAGAAGCGAAATATGATCTGGGTTAAGGAATATCAAAATCATGTTTTTTGTATACAATTCAATTAAGAATTATGAGTGTACAGGCATGAGGATATGTTTAGCGTAAGATAAAAAATTTATTTCAATGTTGACCAAAACGGTCCAAATTGCACAACCATTAAAGTGTACATAGAAAGTCGATTAACGTACAAAACAGATGTTAATATACACCTTCTAAAAATCACAAAATTTATGGCTTTGAATTGTCCTAACAGTTAGGACTTGAAGTTGAATATAACATTCACAGATACGTAAGCAAGATACCCATTATTAATAGATCCAATTATATCCACCTATAGATAATTATTTTTATCGCTAACCTTCATAAAACAATCACTTACACATGCAAACATAAATATAGAAGCAAGGGGTTCGATCCGAATTTCAACTATGAAAATATCAAACAAGAGGCCTGAGATTTTCCTTGCTTGTCTTATATTGAAGTGCTATTCATTGTTTAATTGGCTAAAAGTTCAAGCTTTGCAATCAAAGGCAGACTTGATTTCAAGAACATGGTTCTTTAATTATAGCTCTATATTGTTAGAACGAATCTATTAAGGTGACGGGACAGATATTTAACATATAAGATCTCTACATTGTTAATTTTTATCTAAAATTTATATTTGTTGGAATAAATAACTAATGGAAAAACTTGCTAAATATTAAATAAAAGATATAAAAATAGCTGATAAGTTACCACAACTGCTATTTAATTTTCTTAAACCTAATTGAATGGTCCTGAAAACATAATTGAATGGACAAACTACGTAACTATACTTTCCATGTATCAAATAAACACTAATATACAAAATTTTGGTTGATTTTGTATTTCAAGCACATCCACAAAGTAATATATGAGATTAAACCTGAAGTCATAATTATGGGAAATACGTTTGTTAAGAAAATATAAAAATTCAAGTCCATGTTTATTTGGCATATAAATATTAAACCGGTGCAATTAAACTTATTCTTGTTGGCATACTTAACGGATAAGTTACCACAAATGTCGTTAAACTCAAAAATAATAATGAGTGATTAACTGTAAGTCTCTTAGTTTGGAAGGATTACTCTTTTGTTCTTCCACTGGCTAGTTATAAACTAAACTAACAACAAAAATCAATTGTTTTATGGCCATTAAATGCTTTTAACGGATTAATTCCATTATAAACCATAAGGTTTAAGATATAATGGCATTCCTTGTGGAATTGTTCAAAGTTTTAGCTGCAATTAATCACAGCAAAAACAATTCATTAATTCAGTTTGCTCAATGTACGAAATCATGAATATGAATCAGTTTATAAAACAATGGCAAATACTTTGAGCTGTCAACTTTACGAATTCAAAGCTTTATAAATTCCAATCAAATATACATGCTTAATTAAATAAAACTCAACTTTGGTCGAGCAACATACTAATCTAATACACTAATAAACTGAGTTACATGTATTTTGTAGTTAAGTGAAAGAAAACATAAACATATGGAATAAATATGGAATAAAACATTAAAAAAGAAAATATCATGTTAAAAGATATTTCCTACCTAAACATAAAATGGAACCAGTTTTGCTAAAAAGTCCGAACAAAACGCTGGTAATTTGTCCGAACTAGAGATACAAAGCTGGGACCCCCTGAATTCAAGGCGAGATTCCTGTTCGTGAAAATCACAATTCCCACAACCCTGACATTATTTTTCCGGGCCCTGTAGCACTACTCAAAATGGAACTATTCATAAAAGGATACAAACAAAAAAATTATTACGTCAAAAGATGTTTCCTATCTATACTTATAAATAGCTTAAATTGTAGTCTTAAGTATGAACGATCAAGACACAGTAACATACAATTGAATAAACTTAAATCAAACATATGGGAATATATATTCAGTCCTTAAAGCGAGATAATGGAACAAAAATAACAAACGGATAAAATAAAGCCTGAAGCGTAGTTGAATTTGCACTGAGTTTTCTTTAAATGTCCTAGTCTGGTTAATAAGAAAGTTATGTCAAACTGTTCCTCACTACTTTATTATTAGCTGCAAATCCAAACATTGCAATCCAGATATATATATTACATCTCTATGCAGTTAATTACTGCTGAAAATTTTATTTGGTTGAAACCAATAACTAACAGCAAATCTTGCTAGGAAATAACTAAAATATATAAGAATAATTTACTATCATTTAATTTTAAGAAACATAAATTTAATTCTAAGAAATTGAATGGTTACAATGTGTAACGGTATGAACTTTCCATGTATCAAATAAAGGTTAATATAGGAATTTCGAAGTTTAAATTTTGATTGATTTAATTTTATATTTAAGTACATCCGCACAACCATAAATAACGTTAAACTAACGGGAGCGGATCACCTGGTCCGGATTTGTCTGGACCCGGTGGTCCAAACAAATCTGGACCCCTGATTTCCGGTGGGTCCCACCGGAATCAAGGGTCCGGATTTGCTTGGTCCACAGGGTCCATGCAAATCCGGACCAGAGGATTTGCACCCTAAACTAACTGTGGGAAATATGTTTGTTAAGTACACATGAAAATCCAATTTACGCTTATCATCGTATAAACGCTAAATCAATGTAACATAATTCCTTTTGTTTGGCAGGAATTTAAAAATAAGAACTTTTTAGCTCTTCCATAATTCCATTGGCCATTTATAAAAAAAACTAAAAACAAAATGATTGTTTGGCAGCCATGAAATGCTGCTAACAACTAAATTTTATTATAAACCATAAGGTTTGAGATATAAGTTCTACTTTTTGTGCAAAGATTCAAAGTTTTAGATGTAGTAAACCGTAGCAAAAGCAATATATTAATTTAGTTTGCTCAATGAATCAAATCAAAACGTGAATACGAATTGAGTAATAAAAAAAATTTAACAATGGTGTATGTATATGTTTGTGTATATATGTATGAGTGAAACTCAATTAAACAAATTTTAATTTCAATACACAAACATGGTAAGAGATCGCTGCACTGTATACATGCATCATTATCATTAAAATTCTAACTTCGCCCTTTTAAAATTATAAAATCGTACATCATACTTGAAATTTAAATCATATCTCTAAATAGAATCTCTCCAAAATAATTTTGATATCAGTTCTAAATTCTAAATAAAATAAATCAAGAGAAACATAACTAGATAACTTGTTGCCAACATTATAAAGATGAAGGATTATGAACTGCAAGGGACTATGAATTTCAAGTGTTTTGGAAAAGGGAAATAATGATAGCGCATGAGTTCAATTTTGATAGTACTGAATTATAGCTAAGAACATATGTATTTAGCTGTTATATATATGTATAATAATATCTACACATCCTAATCACCTGAAGTCGAACAACATATGTCTAAAATATGCAAAAAGATTATGACAACATAGAAATCATAAAAGGTAATGTTTTTTATACAACTTTACTGTCAAAAGAGTACTGAATGGCCAAATAGAAATTTTAGGACTATTATACCTCTAACTGTCAAAATGGCAAGGTGATATAAATTATCAAAAAAAAAAAAAAAAAAAAAAAAACAGGATACAGACGTAAGAGGTAGTTTTGACGGAGCTAGTTAAGATAATGCGAAAAGTTTGTAAAAGCCATACCTACGAAAAGAAAATGATACCTCTATGAGGTCTAAAACGTTTAAATTGGAAAAGTCAGTAAGGGGACCATGAATGAATAAAAAGTGATATCCTTATTCATGCATATATGGGTAACTGTACATAGACATCCATATATGTTCAAAATTTTTGTTAAACAGTTCTATATTATTTATTATTTTAAGCCATTTGACAAAAAGGTTATGTGTTTATCCTTCGCTAAACAGATTCTGAGCATGCACTCATGACTCAACCTATTTTACCAAACATGTACATATTCCTTAATAAGGGAGGGAGCAACTGTTAAGTATGACTCGCATTGGAATGGAGTGGATGCATGGATTGAACGGGCAAATTGTCCCACATCGCAAGATATTAAGGAAAATCATGGTATATATATGGTATTGGTGGCATGTAACATTGGGGATTCCTTTTGTTACAACAAGTGCTTGCCAATACAAAATTATATGCTAACTCAACAGCAACCAATTCATCTAATTTCAAGTACGGTTATAAAATTCTCAACAAAACAACATTACCCAGAATACATGCATATAGCAATTAGTACACTTGCCGTATCTTTAAACCATGCTTTCGAAACCAAAATCCCAATCCACACCAAACGGTTGGCATAAACGTAAAAGACAAACAACAATATATTGAAACACTTTGAATACAACAACCATGGGTATGAAATAATAATAATAATATATTGAATACATCAAATACAACAATTTTTGCAAGGTTTTCTAAATGGTACAATAAACATATCAAGCTTGAATATCATATTCTCTTTAAGCATGCATAAAGTAAACCTGAAATTGATTATACAAATTTAACCATACATGCATAATAGAGTATACATATGTAGTAATGGATAAATTATCAAACATACCTTAAATCAACAGTAATATACGCCTAGAAAAAAAATCAAACAAATACCAGTATATTACATATGACATTATTGTATAGTTCTTCCAAAAACTTCCAATTAGAAGCCGCAACAAAGCTGGAGATTTAACCTCAAACAATTTTTTTTTCTTAATTGATGTGTATGATGTGGCAAATGTAATGATCATGAATGAGAAAATTCATTCCTCCTAGAGAGGTAAAAGTAAAGGTGAAGGTCTAAAGGTTCTCAAAAGTTATTGCATGCGCACACACAGGCACACACATAGATGGAAACAAGGATCTGTTAATATGGGCATGGGCTCAACTTTAACCATCAAGATTCAAACTAAGCATGAACCTGTAACTATTAAGGTCTATTCATATACAAACGCCTTAAGGTAAATAAATGGAAAATAAATGCAACATACTATTTATATTTTAGAAATAGAGCAGCTAACATTACATGTGAAAAGAATGAAATAAACTAATGGAATGGAATCCATAATGGCTTAAAACAAACTTGAGTGGTGCCAACAATTTTTTTGAATCTTTCAACCCAGTCCATAAGATTTCCAAGAGTAGTCTATAAATTCTCAAGTTCATTGTTGAGTCACTTGAAGAGTGCCAGTTAAAAAATATTATGTTCCCATAATGTATAATTAACATAAAATAAAGTTTGAATTATAAAATAGTAAGCTAACCACTTTTGTGCAAACATAAACTACATCGCATCACACCATTGCATGAACAAAATAACCAAAAGAACTGAAACTGGAAAGTCATTTATGACATGTACAACAACATACACCAAGTGATACCATAAAACCTTAAATTCTAGTAAACCCTTGTCACAAATCAAGTATTCTAAAACTCAAATTTTAAGAAGACCAAAAATTTACGTGGACGATGAGATGTTACAATAGAAAAGATGTAAGCCTTGGAAAGTTAAAATAACGTGACAGTTACATTCGGCAATAGAGTTATAGATGGTGATGCAATCATTAAGTAATAGACAAAGACAACAAAATTATAATTAGCCAACTAAGATGTTGCCTACGCAGCAGATGTTCATGCAGCCTTGCAGAAAGATGCTTTGATAATCATCATCTTTGCCCTTTGGTGGCCATTCCAAAAGACAGAAAACTGTTGACAGCAATAATAAAATGTTCATACGATGATAAAATTTCCAGCGATGTTCATACAATGATAAAATTCTAGCAATGTTCACACGAACGATAAAAACACATAGAATCAAATTTGGCAACATCCATCGAAAACTACTAAAAATCAGGTGATTCACAGTGTATCTATGTATAATAAAGGTTAGTAAATCATAGAATAATCCTTATTTTAAGTTAATGACACATGCACTCATGTTTCAGATGGAATCAATGCTTAAAGTTGGAAATTTTCACGTATACATCTCATAATCGAAATCATAGAAAATAATTTCCAATAACTCAAGGATCAAATCCCATGTTTTAAGTCAACATAAGATGATATGTGTGTGAACTTACACAATTTAGACACAGTAATATATATAGTCCTTTTTATTACATATAAGGACTGTGTATTCATCAAGAATTAAATTGAAAATATATGCAGCCAGTCAAAAGAGCATTGAAGAAACACTCAAAACATCACAAAAATAAAATCTTACACAATACCATGAATGGTTGGGGGGGGGGGGGGGGGGGGGGAGATTTATTTTCCTCTTCATCTTCCTTCTCCAGAAGTTGAAGCACCATCAAGTGGTCTCTGAAGTACAAGAAATGAACAAAACAATCATGAGTTTACCAACGATGATAAAATTCCAACATTTTTCATTTGTAATAATAAAACCGAAGGATAAGCTGCATATGGACATATAAAAATTCATGGAAGAGAAACTAACAGACATGATAAGAGCACCATCCATTTCCCGTTTTCAGTTATCTAGTTATGGACTGATATTAAAGGGTGACTGTAGAAGGAGCACCAAATTAAATATTGCAAGAAGGTCGCAATCCTTCATGAAAACTACATGATAATAATAACAGCCAGCTGACTTATTATTTGGTTAAAAGTATAAAAGCTTAGAGCAAAAACACAACTAACATGATTTTACCAAATAAATATACTTACCTGTCATTATCTGACGTTTTATGATGTTATGAAAGCCTTCCAGTAGCGAATAGGAAACAACAGATTGAAGAGACCGTTGATGAGCCAATCATTGGCCTGCACAATTACAATGGAGATCCAAAGCTTTGATCTTTGCGATGGCGGTGACTGAATCGCCAAACTCCACGTTGTTGTTCCAAAAAATTGTATAATACCTGTCCTTTTATGCAATTGTATTAAGATCTCGTAAGAAATACCTATTTCAAAAAATCGTATTACCATTCCCTTCACAATTGCACTTAATCATTGCATAAATTACATTTCAGCAAAAAAAAAAAAAAAAAAAAAAAAAAAACCATAATTAGAAGCAACTATTTCGAAATCTTCAATCATTGTATTCTACGCGTTTAATTTAAAAAAAAAAAAAGATCCAAAATAGTTTTACTACACATTATGAATAATGCAAAAAAAAAAAAAAAAAAGTAATCTCAAGAACCAATCTTAATCATTTAACTGTAAAAATGCAATGGTTTAAATGCAATTGCAACATCTGTTAAGAGAGATCCACCACTATAAAAGTTGTAAAAATGATGAAAGTTATGAAATTGACGGCTGATGAAAATTATGAAATTGACGGACGATGAAAATTATGAAATTGAAGGACACACAATCTAGGCAATTTTAAAGAACATAGGAAAGTGAGAAAAGGAAGTTATGTCTTAAAGTTCGAATATGCAGTTCGAGGAAATCAAGTGCGTAAAGGAGAAGAAAAAACAAACAAACCAAATAGTTAATCTGTCCATTAGGAAAATGAGAAGCATCAAATAGATGAAAGTAGTAAAGAATGAAACACGTACAACGTCGGAACCCTAATCGACCGATGGCTGCAAAGTTCGAAAGTCTAGGCGGCGGCCGTCTGTTTGGAAGGCAATAGAGCGGGGAGGGAAAATTACGACGGCAGGTGAAGGAAATGAACGGCGAAAGGAAGCGGATGAAGAAGGGTTAGAAATTGAACAGAGTTCTCGTAGTGAGTAGAGAAGGCCAAAAAAGGAGATGTTTTTATTCGGGCATCGGTATTGACACTCCAAATACTGTTAAAGGGGGGGGGGGGGGGTCAATTTTTTTATTTTTCAAAAATTATTAAGGGGGTACCAATGAGGAAAGTAGCCCTTAACAAATAAAGGTAATTTTACCTTATTACCCATTTAGGTCCTTAAAAAATAAAGGTAATTTTACCTTAACGAATATTGCAAGAGTCATAGTAATTTTATTTCAATTCACATATATCGATTTTTTAAATTCTAAAGGATAAGCGTTTTTGGAGGAATAGGATCGAAATTTTTTTTATCAACATAAATATACCGAATTTTATAATTACGACAACAATGCACCGAAGTGATTATTAATTTTCAACATATCAATGTCGAATACATACATAATTCATTACGTGTTGCATTCGGTGCAATGGTGACAAACTGTTTATTTTAATTCGGTTTCACTTGTCGAATAAGTTTTTTTTAATCTAATTTGAAGGGGCAATATGGGAATATTGAGTAGTGTGAAATAATATGTTTGTGTAGTCCCTTAACAATTTTTCAACAAGTGGAGTGTTTTTAAAAAATGACCCCTCTTTAACAATAGTTGGAGTGTCAATAACAACACCCTTTTATTCTATCAGGTGAAAATGCGAAAAGGCATGAATGGGGAAAGCGAAAGCTTTTAGCGAAGCGGGATAAAGTGCAGGGAAGTGGGGGCAATCGTTCGATCTTAGAAGAAGACACGTGGTAGGATCCCCATTTTTTGAAGAAAATGGAACTAAAAGGACTTTAAGAAAGGATTGTGATTTCATATAATACTAATCCGAACCCGTACTACGCACACGGGCTTATCTATTAATTTTATGTAAATTTTGTGTTACATGGAAAAACAAGTTAACGCTTATGTATAAGATATTGAATATATTGTAAAACTATATCATAATAAAATGTCTTACAATAAGAAAAATTAAAAAATAATATTCTCACTGTAAATTCATATTATTTCTTGGACCTAGCAATATCATAATAGTTTAAATATAAACAAAGAGAAGAACGTGGATAATTTTTGATAGCCAGTGACGATACTTCTAAAATTCTTGGCAGGATAATATATGTACAGACAATGCAGATTGGTAAATTTTGTTTCTAGGTCCTACCTTGTAGATTGCTACATCTGTTAGCTTTAGGCTTTGGCAAAGTTGCATGTACCTCATTCATGGCTCTGCAAACCTGTAGAGGTGGAGAAATTACCGTAGATCTGAACTGGCTACAATAGCAATGTGCATAGGCAGACAATCCAGCATAGTTGGTCATTCCCAAATGAAGAATGGTAGAAAATGCATCCCGAAACTACTACAATGTAGGTAAGTACGCACCAGAGAGAATTCAATTATATTTACTTGGCATAAAGACAAATCCTTGGTTCATACTACAAATGTTTCCAAGTACAGAGCTGTAAAATATTTTGCAAAATAGTTGAAAAAGTGCATTGTATGTAGAAATGCTTCCACAGAGCTGATCAAAACACACAATCACACGTTACAATCGCAATAGGAATGTATAAACACAGTAAATTCTTCTTCCGTACAGTATGCTGCATTTACAGAAAGAAAAAAATCACAACAAAATGAATAAAAAAAAAAGCCAGCATTTGCCTCAGGTTGGAATTGTTTGAGAGCCCACTAATCAGTACATCTCCATATTGTAGACATCCACAGAATCTCATAGCAACAATTACTTGAATATAAGATCATTCACATATCCGATTTGCCTTACCTATTGAATCACTCATAGAATCAAGATTATCCGCCATAAGCTCTACATGTATATTTCTATCGAGATGAGCATCAAATGCAAAAAACCTTCAATAAGTCATTGTGAAGCAGACATGCCAAGTTGATTAAATATTTAAATATCAAATATGCAATACTGAAATCAATTAAAGGATATTTGCACCTCACAGAAAACCAACCTTCAAATGATTTCTTTACTTAAGAGCAACTTTAAGCCTTGATGGTTTTCTTAGAATTATATTTTAATTACTATGTTCCAATAGTATTGAGACAAGGAACATATCTATACCAAGGAAAAAAATTAACATAACATTGATCATAAAGTGAAAATGTTACAATATCAGTAAATCATGTATTTAAATTGGTTATACGTCGTGCACAATATTGCAATTACCGATAATTTTCTTGCTTCTTTATAATTTATATATGGAATGGAAAGTAATATTAACCGGCTGATGTTGAATAAATTGGTATTCTAATTAAGAGGAAACTATGAATAATTGAATAATGGACAGAACTAAAGAAAGAATACATCAGCGTTTTGTCTTGGTCAAAATTAGAAACTAAAACAAAGAATGTTTAGGACACAATTTATGGGGAGAAAGCAGTAGCATGTTTACAGGAATAAGCACCATAACCAAGTATTCCTTGTTGAATACCATAAAAGGGATTTTTAATTCCTTTGTCAAATTTAGGAGGTTAACATAACACATATGTGAAACAACGAAACATGTAACACCCCGAATTTCAGTTAACACTGATATTCACTAATTACAGAATTAATAATCTCAAATGTGAGAATCAGGGGAAACGGGTTACGTCATTGTGTTCATCTCGGAAAAGTACGCGAAATAGAGTCCGAAATTTTGTAAATCGGAGTCCATATGACCCGGTTAAGGCCCAAAGAAGTTTTCGGGAAATTTGAATTTCGAAACATGCAGAAATGGGGGCCAGGCGGGAAAACTCCCGCCCAGCCAAGTCGACTTGGCTGTCGACAGGGTTGTCGACTTGCCTGTCGACATGCCTGTCGACTTGGCAGTCGACAGGGCTGTCGACTTGGCAGTCGACAGGGCTGTCGACTTGCCCTGTCGGCTGATTCTGGCCTGGGTGCACCTAGTTGAGTTTTGGGCTGGGTTGGAGGACTTGGGACGAAATCTGACGGACCTAAACTAACCTATGGTTAATCTAAGGGTCTAAAACACATCCTAATCCTATAAATAAGACCCTAAGCTAGCCCTTAATGATCATAATCCTATCCTCTAACTAAACTATGCCAAAATTTTCTATGATCATGGCCTCCACTCAAAACCCTAGCCTCCATCCTCTTTCTAAACTATTTCTATGTAGGCTTTCATGTTCATACAAGCAATTTTAAGTTGTATGAGTGATCATTAGCTTGCATTCATCATCAAGTTGCAAGCTTTATTTTCAAGGGTAGAGTTTTTGGGTGATTTTTGGCAAGGGTTTGCTTATTGGAGTTTAGTGATGAGTTTCTATAGCCTTAATAATCAATTGTTAAATTGATTATGATAGGATATGATAAGATATGGCTATGTTTGTGGATCAATGTGTTTATGCAAGTTTAGTATAGTGTATGTTGTGTGTTTTGCGAGTTTTATGCTATATGTTATGCAAGTTTAATGCTATGTTTTATGATGCTCATTATGCAAAACACTATGTTGAACATTGATTCATATGTAACATGTTATGCAAGCTATATGTGAGATTATATGCAAGTTCACATGTAACATGTTATGCAAGCTATATGTGAGATTATATGCAAGTTCATATGTAACATGTAATGCAAGTTATGTGCATGATTATATGCAAGTTCATATGTAACATGTTATGCAAGTTATGTGTTTGGTTATATGCAAGTTATGTGCATGATTATATGCAAGTTCATATGTAACATGTTATGCAAGTTATGTGTTTGGTTATATGCAAGTTATGTGCATGATTATATGCAAGTTATGTGTTTGGTTATATGCAAGTTAACATGTGACATGCTATGCAAGTTCACACCTTTGTATGACATAAGAATCATATGCAAGTTACCCCCTTTGTGACATATGTGCTTCATGCAAGTTTGGGTTAAATGCTAGTTGGGTTTAATGTATGCTCATATATGCAAGTTGACACCTTTTAAACCCATGATAAAGTTATATGCTATGATTGATTAAACCCATGGCATTTGTGATGAATCTTCCATTTATTATGTCATGTTATGAGAACGAATTACGTGGGGAACGATGGGGTTAATATGCATGTTAATAAAATGGTGTGAAATGGGTATGCTTAAGCATAACATAAAGTGAATGGACATAATTGGGAATTTACCTATTAAGTTAGGTCTACCCATATTATGGAATTGGGAATTTACCTATTAAGTTAGGTCTACCCATATTATGGAATTGGGAATTTACCTATTGAGTTAGGTCTACCCATATTCTTGAAATTGGTAATTAATTAGGGATAATTAATACAAATTATGGGGGTGATTAATTAGGTGTAATTAATCGACTAAGACACGAGGTTGGACCCTTTTGTAGCATAAGACTGCCCGGAACCAACCGGCAAATCCAGCGGCTACAAATGATTGGCCCAATGTGAGAGGTCTTAGTCATAAACTAAATATGTGACAAGTGTAAAGACACGAGGTTAGACTCTGTTATGGTGTAAGGCTGCCCGGAACCAACCGGCATATCCAGCTGCCATAAAAGACAGTCTAATGTGAGAGGTCTTTACAAAGGTTACGATCTTAATTAGTTAAGAAACACTTAACCAAATTAGCATATAGTGGGGCATGAGGGGTTAAGTGGGTGCCTTGGGTGGCATGTAGTAACTAGTGGGGGTGCCTTGGGTGGCATGAGGAAACTAGTGGGTTGCCTTGGGTGGCAATAGAAAATACGATTAGAATACTTAACCAAAGTGGAACATGTAATTAAACATGATTAAAGGGTTAAGTAAGTGCCTTGGGTGGCATGTGGGAATCAAGTAAGTGCCTTGGGTGGCACATGGAAATCTAGTGGGCGCCTTGAGTGGCAATTAAAATATGATTAAAAGACTTAACCAAAATTTATAACATGTAAGTGGACATGGTTAAAGGGTTAAGTGAGATTCACTAGAAATGACAAGCTTAAGTGGGTAGCTTGTGGGGGCCCATTTCAACCAATATCCCAAACGTAACTTTGTGGGCTCGACCCAAGTCGAGGACGGGACACGCATATTGGGCTTGACTGTAAGAGGCCAAAACGGGTTAGCGGTGGCAACGCAACTCCAACGGGTTTCATATGCGTGTGTGGACCCGGGCTGGTAAGTAAGACGTTGTTGCATCGTGTAGGTATAAGCCGTGCACCGTTGATATTATCAGGTTGCCACTTTGGGGAATGATACACCCCACTGTGGGGCCAGTACGGGTATCTACGTTAGGGAGCCGATCGCTTGGGGAGTAGTGGGTACACCTAGTGGAGATAGGGGCAGACGACACCTATGTAGTCAGCTAGGGGTACACGAAACTACTATTAAAAATTACTAAGTACACTTAGTGGGATCAACCTTAAGTAGGAATTACCCTTGGGTGGGTAGAACTGGTGTGGTGCAGTGTAGGAATTACCCTTGGGTGGGTAGATCTGGGGTGGTGCAGTGTAGGAATTACCCTTGGGTGGGTAGATCTGGGGTGGTGCAGTGTAGTAATTATCCTTGGGTGAGTAAATGCGTCTTTTTGGTTATCTTAGTACATCCTGTGTTTAGTTGGCTACTTAGTGTAGTCATTATCCCCAGAGGTACCGTACCTTGTTTATATCATACCCTAATTACTTTAATGATTGTATTGTTAAGGTTATAGGACTCGCTCAGACTTTTGTCTAACCCCGTTGTTTTTTTATCTTTTTCCCAACCCCCAGGTTTCAGAGTGGGCCTAGCACTAGTGGGCTTTGATCAGACTGCTTTATCTATCTTTTGGAGCTTGGACCGTGGATGTAAAGCTCAGTTTATCTTTTCTATTATGGCTATTAAGTTATGTAGTGGGATTATGTACTTTTGTTTTATCAGGATGGATATTATGTACTTGACTCTTGTTTATGGTTTTGGTGTAACCAAACATGTTTTACTTTCCGCTGCAATGAAATGATGTTTTAAATTCTCAAGTATTACTTATTTCTGTCTTGTTGTAATTTGCCTGTTCTATATTCACTTAAAATACTCCACCGATGTTATGGCATTCCCATAGTGAGTGACCGTAGCGGGTGTGGGGTGTTACACGTGGTATCAGAGCTTAAGGTTACCAGAACAGATAATTTTTTTAGAAAAACTATTTTCTAAGAATATTTTTGAAAGGAGTATTTTCAAAAACATGTCTTTTAAGAGAAATTTTTTTGAAAGAAAAGCATAATCCCCAATAGCCATATCTATATCTTTCAAATTCTCCGTTTTGAATCTCTTCCTCTCTCGTTTTGAGTTTCCCCTCCGCGTATAGATGATCTTTCTAAGATAGATAAGAATGGAAAACTACTTCAAGGGATTTAGACATTAGTCGGATTAGAAGTTGGTTCAAGAAGGAGGAGGACTGGTAGGTACCTATTGGATAGACGATGGGAGGAAGGCTCAAATAGTTGTTTGGTTAATGAAGGATGAAACCTCATTGGTGGGAGGTTACGAGTGGAGAATGGGAAGAAGAAGGCGAGTAGTTATCCTTTTGGGAGGAATAGGACACCTTATTAGGGTTGTCCAAAGGGGCAAGGGCAAGGTATGGAATCTTCTGGAGGGTAGTTGTATTCCCTCACGGCTAGTGTACCAGATGGGGATAAGACCGTCTAGGTTGGAATTTGGATTTCTTTATTATCCGGTTCGAACTTTATTTGATTCTGACGCATCGAGTTCGTTTATCTCATCGCTGTTAGTTGAGTCACTGCACTTAGACACCAGTTTAGTAGATGATCCCTTAGTTGTTTTAAACCCAATTGGGGGCTCCATGATGTGTTTGGGTTTGAAAGTTTCTATACTTAGCGTTGAGTTTAGATGTGATGCTTCTTGGGCTTCACGGGCTATGGGTTAGTTTTGGGCATGGACTGGTTATCCAGTAATGGTGCCGTTCTTGTTTGTGGAAGGAGAGTTGTTAGGCTTACGACCCGCTTGGGTAACACTCTCGAGATCTCTTGTAATCCCATGGAATCTGTTATGCTAAGTTATCTAGAATCGCTTGACACGTCGGTCTAGAGTTTGCGATCTGTTAGAGTGGTCCGGGAATACTCGGATGTGTTTGAGGAGGTGAAGGGCTTACCTCCGGAGCGGGAGATTGACTTCCGAATATATCCGGTAGACAATGCAAAACCAGTATCTTGGCCAGTGTGCCACATGGCTCCTCGTGAGAGGAGGGAACTCCATAAGCAAGTAGGCGATTTGCTTGAGAAGGGGTTTAGAAGACGAAGTATATCGGAGTGGGGTGCTCTAGTAGTTTTTGCTATGAAGGCGGATGGGTCCCTCAAACTTTGTGTAGATTATAGGGAGCTTAACAAGATAACAAAGAAGAATAGACACCCATTGCCGAGGATTGATGATCTCTTTGATCAGTTGGTTGGCGCCTCAGTGTTTTCGTAGTAGGACTTAGCCACGGGGTTTCATCAGTTGAGAGTGGCTGAGGATAGTATAGAGAAGACTACCTTTAGGACTCCGGATGGTTTTTATGAGTGGCTGGTGATGCCATTTGGTTTGACGAACGCCCCCGCATACTTTGTTGATTTGATGAGAAGGTTGTTCAGGGAGTACCTAAGTAAGTTCGTGATGGTCTTTGTAAATGACATCTTGGTCTTTTCTAGGAGCGAAATAAGTTTTCGTATGTGCTCAATAGGTTGAGCAAAGCCAGTTATGGGATAAACGGTGGTTTTGGAGCGAGACTGGCGAGGACATCCAGAGTTGGACAAGGGCTTAATTATTTAGCCGTTTTTACTAGTATCATCTCACATAGGTCGTCTGAATTCGAAGGAGGTATCCCTTGGGTGTTTGTCTGATATTGGTTTAGGCCTTTGGGGCTTGCACTTGGGGGATGTCAAGTTCGACTAGGATGGTCTGCGTGAGAGATGGACAGTTGTGATGATTTTGGATGGGGTAATATCCTGGTTTTCTCTAGAAGTGGAGAAAAGCATGCCCTACATCTTAGGGAAGTGTTGGAGACTCTTCGAGCGCATAGTCTTAGGACAGCAAAAGTGGATAGGATTCTTAGCATCCTATGAGTTTGAGATAGCGTATACCCCTGGCAAGGGTAACGTGGTAGCGGACGCCTTAAGTAGAAAAAGGTTGTCCTTGAGTTCATTGTTCGTTGAACGACGGAGCTTAGAGTTTATTTCTATGTTTGACTTTAGACCTTCCGTTGACTTTGTACCCGGTTTGCTAGCCTCCTTGGAGGTTAGGCCTACTCTTTTGGGGCGGATTGGCGGAGCACAGCGAAACGACCCACAGTTGGTTGAGTTAGTAGAGAAGCTCATGAGGAGGGGGAGTCGTCCAGCCATTTGAGTAGGTACACCCTAGATGGTAAGGGGTGGTTGCGTAGAGACGGTAGACTTTGTGTACCGCAAGACGAGGGTTTGAGGAAGGCTATGCTTGATGATGCACATCGTTCGAAGATGACCATTCATCCCGGTAGGGACAAGATGTACCAAGACATGAAGCGAGTTTTCTTTTGGGCCGGTATGAAGAAAGACGCGGCCGAGTATGTCGCTAGATGCTTGGTGTGCCAACAAGTAAAAGCGGAGCAAAAGAAACCCGGTGGGTTGCTTCACCCATTGGAGGTTCCGCTATGGAAGTGGGATAGTGTCTCGATGGATTTCGTCAATGGATTACCAAGATCGAGGAAGGGTAATACGGGAATTTGGATTGAGGTAGACAAACTTACTAAGAGTTCCCATTTTATACCCGTGAAGAGTAAGAGGACTGCTCAATGGCTAGCTTCAATCTACATTCGAGAGATTGTTAGATTGCATGGTGTACCTTCCAGCATAGTGAGTGATCGAGATCCTATCTTCACTAGCGAGTTTTGGAAGAGTTTGAAAGAGGCGGTAGGGACTCAGCTGTGTTTGAGCACCGCAAATCATCCTCAGACGGACGGCCAGACCGGGAGGGTGAATCGCATTTTAGAAGACCTTTTGAGGCTATGTATCTTAGATTTTGGAGGTACATGAGAAGAGCATCTTCCATTGGTGGAGTTCGCATATAATAACAGCTTTCAGTCTAGTATTGACATGGCTCCTTTCGAAGCTTTTTATGGAAGGCCTTGTCGATCACCAACATATTGGTGGGAATCTACGGATAAGATCTTGCTTGGGCCCGATATGGTTAGGAAGACTTCGGAAAAGATTGATTTGATTCGAAGAAGGATGAAAGCGGCGCAAGACAGACAGAAATCTTATGCGGACAAGAGGAGAACAGAGCTTGAGTTTGATGTTGGGGACATGGTCTTTGTCAAAGTATCTCCGTTACGGAATGTGGTTCGCTTTGGATCTGTTGGAAAGTTAGTACCAAGGTTTGTTGGACCGTTTCCTATTAAGGAAAGGGTTGGACAGATGGTCTATAGAGTGGAGTTGCCTGACAGACTTAGTGGTGTACATGATGTATTCCATGTGTCACATTTGAGGAAGTGCCTACATGAGACCGCAGAGGTGGTAGAGCCGAGCTTGCTTAGAGAAGTAGAGATAGAGCGTGATGCGACTATTCGACGAGCTCCTACACGCATCCTTGGGTCAGAAATTAAGAGGTTGAGAAACAGGGAGGTTCAACTAGTCAAAGTGCAATGGGGAGAAGATGAGAGCAACGCTACTTGGGAGACGGAAGCGAAAATGCGTTCATTATACCCATTCCTTTTTGAGGGTATGTATTTTAACTTCTCCTTTATCGTTTGTCTAGTACTTATCTTATCTTTAGTATGTCCTCTTGTTAGTGCCTTTGACCTTTAGATAGGGTAAACCTATGGTTGAAACATGTGTTTGAGACATGTTATGATTGATGGATGCATGTGGATGCAAGTGTTTGCTAGTGGTTGCTCGTGGATGCATATACACACACTCTAGACACTAGATCGGCTCAATCACTTCATATTGCAAATTGCATATAATTGTGTGTAGGTAGCTATATTTATGGATGTATAATGGTTGTGTTATCATATGGATGATGCATTTTGGTGAATGATTGTACACTCATGTAGATATAGTATGTGTCGATAGGGTTCTTTCGCATACATATTGGATGCATGGCACTATCACGGTTTGCATATGTTCATACATTAGATAGGGAACATATACACACACTTTTTGCATATGCTCATACATCAGTAGAAATTGTTTTAAGGACAATGGATGCCCGTGTTTGATGGATTGAGTAGATGGTTGTTTGGATGGTAGGATATGCATTCTCCTTAACTTGGAGATTTCGGGGACGAAATCCTTTAAGGAGGGGAGAATGTAACACCCCGAATTTCAGTTAACACTGATATTCACTAATTACAGAATTAATAATCTCAGATGTGAGAATCAGGGGAAACGGGTTACGTCATTGTGTTCGTCTCGGAAAAATACGCGAAATAGAGTCCGAAATTTTGTAAATCGGAGTCCGTATGACCCGGTTAAGGCCCAAAGAAGTTTTCGGGAAATTTGAATTTCGAAACATGCAGAAATGGGGGCCAGGCGGGAAAACTCCCGCCCAGCCAAGTCGACTTGGCTGTCGACTTGCCTGTCGACATGCCTGTCGACTTGGCAGTCGACAGGGCTGTCGACTTGCCCTGTCGGCTGATTCTGGCCTAGGTGCACCTAGTTGAGTTTTGGGCTGGGTTGGAGGGCTTGGGACGAAATCTGACGGACCTAAACTAACCTAGGGTTAATCTAAGGGTCTAAAACACATCCTAATCCTATAAATAAGACCCTAAGCTAGCCCTTAATGATCATAATCCTATCCTCTAACTAAACTATGCCAAAATTTTCTATGATCATGGCCCCCACTCAAAACCCTAGCCTCCATCCTCTTTCTAAACTATTTCTATGAAGGCTTTCATGTTCATACAAGCATTTTTAAGTTGTATGAGTGATCATTAGCTTGCATTCATCATCAAGTTGCAAGCTTTATTTTCAAGGCTAGAGTTTTTGGGTGATTTTTGGCAAGGGTTTGCTTATTGGAGTTTAGTGGTGAGTTTCTATAGCCTTAATAATCAATTGTTAAATTGATTATGATAGGATATGATAAGATATGGCTATGTTTGTGGATCAATGTGTTTATGCAAGTTTAGTATAGTGTATGTTGTGTGTTTTGCGAGTTTTATGCTATATGTTATGCAAGTTTAATGCTATGTTTTATGATGCTCATTATGCAAAACACTATGTTGAACATTGATTCATATGTAACATGTTATGCAAGCTATATGTGAGATTATATGCAAGTTCACATGTAACATGTTATGCAAGCTATATGTGAGATTATATGCAAGTTCATATGTAACATGTAATGCAAGTTATGTGCATGATTATATGCAAGTTCATATGTAACATGTTATGCAAGTTATGTGTTTGGTTATATGCAAGTTATATGCATGATTATATGCAAGTTCATATGTAACATGTTATGCAAGTTATGTGTTTGGTTATATGCAAGTTATGTGCATGATTATATGCAAGTTATGTGTTTGGTTATATGCAAGTTAACATGTGACATGCTATGCAAGTTCACACCTTTGTATGACATAAGAATCATATGCAAGTTACCCCCTTTGTGACATATGTGCTTCATGCAAGTTTGGGTTAAATGCTAGTTGGGTTTAATGTATGCTCATATATGCAAGTTGACACCTTTTAAACCCATGATAAAGTTATATGCTATGATTGGTTAAACCCATGACATTTGTGATGAATCTTCCCTTTATTATGTCATGTTATGAGAACGAATTACGTGGGGAACGATGGGGTTAATATGCATGTTAATAAAATGGTGTGAAATGGGTATGCTTAAGCATAACATAAAGTGAATGGACATAATTGGGAATTTACCTATTAAGTTAGGTCTACCCATATTATGGAATTGGGAATTTACCTATTAAGTTAGGTCTACCCATATTATGGAATTGGGAATTTACCTATTGAGTTAGGTCTACCCATATTCTTGAAATTGGTAATTAATTAGGGATAATTAATACAAATTATGGGGGTGATTAATTAGGTGTAATTAATCGACTAAGACACGAGGTTGGACCCTTTTGTAGCATAAGACTGCCCGGAACCAACCGGCAAATCCAGCGGCTACAAATGATTGGCCCAATGTGAGAGGTCTTATTCATAAACTAAATACGTGACAAGTGTAAAGACATGAGGTTAGACTCTGTTATGGTGTAAGGCTGCCCGGAACCAACCGGCATATCCAGCTGCCATAAAAGACAGTCTAATGTGAGAGGTCTTTACAAAGGTTACGATCTTAATTAATTAAGAAACACTTAACCAAATTAGCATGTAGTGGGGCATGAGGGGTTAAGTGGGTGCCTTGGGTGGCATGTAGTAACTAGTGGGGGTGCCTTGGGTGGCATGAGGAAACTAGTAGGTTGCCTTGGGTTGCAATAGAAAATACGATTAGAATACTTAACCAAAGTGGAACATGTAATTAAACATGATTAAAGGGTTAAGTAAGTGCCTTGGGTGGCATGTGGGAATCAAGTAAGTGCCTTGGGTGGCATGTGGAAATCTAGTGGGCACCTTGAGTGGCAATTAAAATATGATTAACAGACTTAACCAAAATTTATAACATGTAAGTGGACATGGTTAAAGGGTTAAGTGGGATTCACTAGAAATGACAAGCTTAGGTGGGTAGCTTGTGGGGGCCCATTTCAACCAATATCCCAAACGTATCTTTGTGGTTGTGACCTACTGGCCCTGACATTTATATTATTTTCACCTGTGTGGTTGTTGGATTGCGAGGCACCTCGGATATATCGGTGACTATGTGGAGCCGATGGAGTCATTTGGCTCATTGACGCCCCAGAGGGCGGGGAAACGCAGTGTTCAGGCATTTTAATCCACATCGGTGGACCGGCCCTGTCGCTCCAAGGGACGATGCGTTCTGTTCCTGAGACACGGGCTAGAGCGTCTCGAATTCGGTAAGGACGATCCCTTGCCTTGGTTCATAGATGGAAATCCAACTTCCAATACATGACTTTGCGGTTTTAATTGTGTACCTATATAGGGCGACATAGTAGTATGGGGCACTTATGCCGTCTATGATTGATACTTACGATTGAAATTATTTTGACACTATGCACTTATAATAGTATCAAATGATTTGTTTTAGCGTGTCAAGCATTCTTTGGCTATTATAAGGTAAAACCCTATCCTCCGGCTAGTGTTGCATTATGTGATGGGACCTGGGTCTTATAATAGATTCATTGTTCTTTATTTAGCATTGCGCTGTTGTTTTATGCATTGGTATTCTTGGGAGGAAACTCGTTCCGTGTTTTATGGCGTGGTCCCTTGATTTACCTAACTTTAAAATAAAGATTAATAACTGTTTTAGTTCTCACACCAGTCGCATGACTGACCTGGAGTTTATTGTTTCAACCTAAACTCTGGGTGCCCCTATTTTCCGCTCGGGCAGCTAGTAGTTTTGGTTTGGCAGATTTATATTCACAGGATCCTGATTTACAGCTGGAACGATATCCGGAAAGCTCTGTATCCGTATATCTCTTTCAGTTGTGTTTTGTATTACTTTCCGCTGCTATGTAATGTAATTTAAATCTCAGATATTTTTCTGATGTATAATATTTATTCGTACTCTGTATATTCTTGTATTCTGATGGAATTGTTGTAATAAGCAATGAAATGTTCTTCTGTCTGTGTTCCGATGTGGCTTGTTCTCAATTCAATCCGGGCTCTCCTTCACGGGGAAGTTCGGGTCGTCTCAGGGAGGATTACTAAATATAGAACATTTTTTTGTATAGTTGCCCTTTTTATGCATGTTATCAAACAGTGTAGTAAACATTGAAAATCGAAGCTGCAGGGTAAATGCGGACATGTTGCAATTTGGTGTAATTGTAACATATAACCACATTACAACCATAAAGAGACTGCAGTGCCTCGAATCAGGTAAACAAATTTACAAACAACCTTCTTGATTGTTCATAACCATATAACAAATTTCTTCCTAACAACAAAGAGAAATACATATTGTTTTATCTTACTCAAACAAAAGCAACAGATTAGAAGAAAATAAACAACTAAATGAAAACAATCTATATTACGGAGCGTAAATAGGTGGATACCCAGTGCAAAGGCTCCCATACTCAAGCGCGAGAGGACTTCCTAGGTCAGTCTCCCATCCTGATACTATTCTCAAAGCTTTCCATTACGGAACATAAATAAACATTTAAATATATGTTCCAAGTTATCAATTTGGCATTACAATGATAAGAAACCTACTATTCTGCAATATATATGATGAATGTATAAAAGAATGTGTAATCAAATTTGGTGCCAAGTGCAGTGTTAGGTCACTAGGAAGATGCATAAACATGAAAATGTGAAGGGGAAAATTAAGCATATATACTGCAATTTTAGGGGAAATCAACAAAAACAATTATTTGTAAAGACAGCTAACTAGAACAGTAACCGATCGTAAGCACGAGAGGATATTCAAACCAATATACACACTACAAGAAACTTTGTTATTTTCGACAGGACTGAGCGACGACTTCCGACGGCTAATTTCCGACGGACTGTCGGCGGCCGTCGGAAGCCGTCGATTATAAACGTATTATCCCTAACCCGAGACCATTTCTGCTTCATTCCTCCATCCCCCAAACCCATATTCAGCACGAATTCTCAAACCCTATGCCCCTTAAATTTCGATTTTTGGCCTCCAAACACCAAAATTTTCACGTCCAATTTCCCCCGCCTTCCACTCAAGCCTCCAGCAAGAGCAATTTGAGGTATAATTTCGTTTTTTGCTTAAAATTTCAATTTTTATCTAAACCTAAATTTGTTAAAATTAATAAATTGGGGTTAATGGTTGATTGCAATTGGTTCCTATGGTGTTGCAGTAGGTTATATCATCATATTTTATGTGTATTTCATGTGCTACACTGAAATTGAAAATTTTATGTCCAGTATTTGGTTATTTGTCTATGTTACATTGAAAATTAGGCATGCTTTGGATAGGTTGTTGTAGGTGGTCATAACAATGGTAAAAAGCTCGAGCAGTTAAATACAACTAGTGTGCACCCGTGCTTCGCACACGGGTTTGACAATAATCATGTGGTTTCATTTGATATTTTAGTTTACAGTTGAAAGGTAGCACTACTATATGAAAGGATAAAGATTGCATAGGTATATTTGGTTTTCGAAGGTAATGGAACAAAAAATAAAAGGAGGCAAAGTTAATATTTAAATAAAAAGGATAAGACACCATATCATTTATAGCAGGAATATATTTATATAAAGATTATATGATTGACCACTAATAGTTATTAATGTCCTTGTAAAATTATAATGTTAACAGTATGCAAGAAACCACAACGTTATAATAAAGGAATGCATAAAAATGACAATCATGTAAAAATGAAGCTATGTAAAAACATGTCAAAACATCATAATTTTTTATCAATGATGTCTGTGGAAAAATAATGTTAGCATTTTGAAACTAACTCCTCTATGTACTTTTTTTATGACAAACGCAATCCTTCATCTAAATCAAAGAAAATCAATCCTTAAATAATTTTTTCCTCATGTGAACAAAAGATTTCATAAGAGATGGTCGATCAATAAAATATCTCAAAATTAATAGCAACTGAAATTTTCTCAAGGACTTATAATATTAGATACAACATCCACTGAATCGTGTAATTGCAAATAATTATCGAATGCAACTCATTAACAGTCTATATCATATGACAGATCAATAATGGAGTGATGGTTATAAACCTGACAAACATATAATAAAATCATAATGAACTATAATAGAACTATAATGAAATGCAACTCATTAACGGTCTTAAGAATGGATGGGTAGATAAAGTAGAAAAGTAAGAAGGAAGCATGTTTAAATAGCTTAGAAGCAAAGAATTAAATTGTTGTATAATGCAACAGTGTCATGTACAAATAACTTAAAGAAAAAAATACATTAGTAGTGTTGATAATATGTCAAAGCTTTTAGGCGGTATTTTCATATCCACTTAATATTGTATTCTAATTAAAGTCACTCTCTATTTTAGCTTCAATACTTGAAATTTTGAAAAATAGAGCAAAGGTAAAGAAAAAAGCAGATTCAAATAGCGGAGTACGTAAAATTTAAGATTATAATTTGGTGGATATAAGTTTTTATATATTTTGTTATTCCTTTGTTTTATCTAGACATGCGCTGATATAGAGTTGGCACCTTATGATGACAATTCATCAACAACAAAGATATGCTACAACACTAATCACCCTAAGATTTTATGTTTGTTCAGCGACAACAGCAAAATGATGTTGCGGGTCATTATTTCGAAGGAGTAAGGACAACATAATCTATAACTATAAGCGGTTCTTAAAAACAAAAAAGAAATGAATTTTTCATATTAGAAGTGAAAATTTTAATTCTACGCATTAAAATTACATTTTTTAAGATTTTAATTCATATAACATTTTTTCTATGTAAAGATCACAATGACTCTAAACTCGTAAGTTAAAATATTTTGTCCACGGGTATGCACAATACATAAAAAAAATAATACATAAGACTTATAGCAGTTTGTAGTGAATTTACTATTATCACTTAGAAATATAATCGTACATAGCAATAAGAGGTACCAATCAGATAAATAGACAGTTGCATGGCAATTTTGTACATTGCATAATAGCTATAGATAATCTAATAAAAAAGATAAGTTTTAGTTTGGTAATGAAATTGGAGTAGGAAATTAAAACATACTGGATTCAACAGTACAAAAATGTTATTGTAAAAATGGGAAATGTACAGGGAAAAAAGGATTAAAAAGCCTAGAAATCTTGAAATGTGGATGTTGTATTTACATAAATTTTATGACTATTTTTTATATTTGTGTAAACTATAATCTATTAGTTTTAGATTATTATTTATTAACATATAGGGGAATACAAATGTTGAACAAAGGGTATGGGAAAGTATACTCATAAAAAAAAAAGGAAAATTGCCATAGAGATGAAATAAGAATAAGTAGTTGAATAAAAAACATCTAAATTATACACAGTTAAGTACTAGTCATAGGGGGTAATTAAAATAAAAGATGTTTAAAATTGCAGGCAAAAGTAGTAATCTTTTATTAGAACAAAGATTATTACTACTTAAATTAATTATTATACATACGCTAGGGCAAGCTGCATAATTATAATATAACCAAATTACTCAAATTTATGGAGGGAAAAATGGGAAAAGTTTATTGGTCAAAAATGCAATTTAGAAGCGAAATACGATCTGGGTTAAGGAATATCAAAATCATGTTTTTTGTATACAATTCAATTAAGAATTATGAGTGTATAGACCTGAGGATATGTTTAGCGTAAGTTAAAAAATTTATTTCAATGTTGACCAAAACGGTCCAAATTGCACAACCATTAAAGTGTACATAGAAAGACGATTAACGTACAAAACAGATGTTAATATACACCTTCTAAAAATCACAAAATTTATGGCTTTGAATTGTCCTAACAGTTAGGACTTGAAGTTGAATATAATATTCACAGATACGTAAGCAAGATACCCATTATTAATAGATCCAATTATATCCACATATAGATAATTATTTTTATCGCTAACCTTCATAAAACAATCACTTACACATGCAAACATAAATATAGAAGCAAGGGTTCGATCTGAATTTCAACTATGAAAATATCAAACAAGAGGCCTGAGATTTTCCTTGCTTGTCTTATATTGAAGTGCTCTTCATTGTTTAATTGGCTAAAAGTTCAAGCTTTGCAATCAAAGGCAGACTTGATTTCAAGAACATGGTTCTTTAATTATAGCTCTATATTGTTAGAACGAATCTATTAAGGTGACGGGACAGATATTTAACATATAAGATCTCTACATTGTTAATTTTTATCTAAAATTTATATTTGTTGGAATAAATAACTAATGGAAAAACTTGCTAAATATTAAATAAAAGATATAAAAATAGCTGATAAGTTACCACAATTGCTATTTAATTTTCTTAAACCTAATTGAATGGTCCTGAAAACATAATCGAATGGACAAACTACGTAACTATACTTTCCATGTATCAAATAAACACTAATATACAAAATTTTGGTTGATTTTGTATTTCAAGCACATCCACAAAGTAATATATGAGATTAAACCTAAAGTCATAATTATGGGAAATATGTTTGTTAAGAAAATATAAAAATTCAAGTCCATGTTTATTTGGCATATAAATATTAAACCGGTGCAATTAAACTTATTCTTGTTGGCATACTTAACGGATAAGTTACCACAAATGCCGTTAAACTCAAAAATAATAATGAGTGATTAACTGTAAGTCTCTTAGTTTGGAAGGATTACTCTTTTGTTCTTCCACTGGCTAGTTATAAACTAAACTAACAACAAAAATCAGTTGTTTTATGGCCATTAAATGCTTTTAACGGATTAATTCCATTATAAACCATAAGGTTTAAGATATAATGGCATTCCTTGTGGAATTGTTCAAAGTTTTAGCTTCAATTAATCATAGCAAAAACAATTCATTAATTCAGTTTGCTCAATGTAATATGAATCAGTTTATAAAACAATGGCAAATACTTTGAGCTGTCAACTTTACGAATTCAAAGCTTTATAAATTCCAATCGAATATACATGCTTAATTAAATAAAACTCAACTTTGGTCGAGCAACATACTAATCTAATACACTAATAAACTGAGTTACATGTATTTTGTAGTTAAGTGAAAGAAAACATAAACATATAGAACAAATATGGAATAAAACATTAAAAAAGAACGTGGATGAGAAAATATCATGCCAAAAGAGGCCTTCAGACTATACTTGTAAAGGTGAGATTGTTGATATTCTCTCATACTTTTACGGACAAAAATTAGGAAAGAAAATATCATGTTAAAAGATATTTCCTACCTAAACATAAAATGGAACCAGTTTTGCTAAAAAGCCCGAACAAAACGCTGGTAATTTGCCCGAACTAGAGATACAAAGCTGGGACCCCTGAATTCAAGGCGAGATTCCTGTTCGTGAAAATCACAATTCGCACAGCCCTGACATTTTTTTTCCGGGCCCCGTAGCACTACTCAAAATGGAACTATTCATAAAAGGATACAAACAAAAAAATTATTACGTCAAAAGATGTTTCCTATCTATACTTATAAATAGCTTAAATTGTAGTCTTAAGTATGAACGATCAAGACACAGTAACATACAATTGAATAAACTTAAATCAAACATATGGGAATATATATTCAGTCCTTAAAGCGAGATAATGGAACAAAAATAACAAACGGATAAAATAAAGCCTGAAGCGTAGTTGAATTTGCATTGCGTTTTCTTTAAATGTCCTAGTCTGGTTAATAAGAAAGTTATGTCAAACTGTTCCTCACTACTTTATTATTAGCTGCAAATCCAAACATTGCAATCCAGATATATATATTACATCTCTATGCAGTTAATTACTGCTGAAAATTTTATTTGGTTGAAACCAATAACTAACAGCAAATCTTGCTAGGAAATAACTAAAATATATAAGAATAATTTACTATCATTTAATTTTAAGAAACATAAATTTAATTCTAAGAAATTGAATGGTTACAATGTGTAACGGTATGCACTTTCCATGTATCAAATAAAGGTTAATATAGGAATTTTGAAGTTTAAATTTTGATTGATTTAATTTTGTATTTAAGTACATCCGCACAACCATAAATAACGTTAAACTAACTGTGGGAAATATGTTTGTTAAGTACACATGAAAATCCAATTTACGCTTATCATCGTATAAACGCTAAATCAATGTAACATAATTCCTTTTGTTTGGCAGGAATTTAAAAATAAGAACTTTTTAGCTCTTCCATAATTCCATTGGCCATTTATAAAAAAACTAAAAACAAAATGATTGTTTGGCAGCCATGAAATGCTGCTAACAACTAAATTTTATTATAAACCATAAGGTTTGAGATATAAGTTCTACTTTTTGTGCAATGATTCAAAGTTTTAGATGTAGTAAACCGTAGCAAAAGCAATATATTAATTTAGTTTGCTCAATGAATCAAATCAAAACGTGAATACGAATTGATTAATAAAAAAAATTTAACAATGGTGTATGCATATGTTTGTGTATATATGTATGAGTGAAACTCAATTAAACAAATTTTAATTTCAATACACAAACATGGTAAGAGATCGCTGCACTGTATACATGCATCATTATCATTAAAATTCTAACTTCGCCCTTTTAAAATTATAAAATCGTACATCATACTTGAAATTTAAATCATATCTCTAAATAGAATCTCTCCAAAATAATTTTGATATCAGTTCTAAATTCTAAATAAAATAAATCAAGAGAAACATAACTAGATAACTTGTTGCCAACATTATAAAGATGAAGGATTATGAACTGCAAGGGACTATGAATTTCAAGTGTTTTGGAAAAGGGAAATAATGATAGCGCATGAGTTCTAAATGGTACAATAAACATATCAAGCTTGAATATCAAATTCTCTTTAAGCATGCATAAAGTAAACCTAAAATTGATTATACAAATTTAACCATACATGCATAATAGAGTATACATATGTAGTAATGGATAAATTATCAAACATATCTTAAATCAACAGTAATATACACCTAGAAAAAAAATCAAACGAATACCAGTATATTATATATGACATTATTGTATAGTTCTTCTAAAAAACTTCCAATTAGAAGCCGCAACAAAGCTAGAGATTTAACCTCAAACATTTTTTTTTTCTTAATTGATGTGTATGATGTGGCAAATGTAATGATCATGAATGAGAAAATTCATTCCTCCCAGAGTGGTAAAAGTAAAGGTGAAGGTCTAAAGGATCTAAAAAATTATTGCATGCGCACACAGACACACACATGGATGGAAGGAGGGATCTGTTAATATGGGCATGGGCTCAACTTTAATCATCAAGATTCAAACCAAGCACGAACCTGTAACTATTAAGGTCTGTTCATATACAAACGCCTTAAGGTAAATAAATGGAAAATCAACATACTATTTATATTTTAGAAATAGAGCAGCTAAAATTACATGTGAAAAGAATGAAATAAACTAATGGAATGGAATCCATAATGGGTTAAAACAAACTTGGGTGGTGCCAACAATTTTTTTTAATCTTTCAACCCAGTCCATAATATTTCCAAGAGTAGTCTATAAATTCTCAAGTTCATTGTTGAGTCACTTGAAGAGTGCCAGTTAAAAAGTATTATGTTCGCATAATGTATAATTAACATAAAATAAAGTTTGAATTATAAAATAGTAAGCTAACCACTTTTGTGCAAACATAAACTACATCGCATCACACCATTGCATGAACAAAATAACCAAAAGAACTGAAACTGGAAAGTCATTTATGACATGTACAACAACATACACCAAGTGATACCATAAAACCTTAAATTCTAGTAAACCCTTGTCACAAATCAAGTATTCTAAAACTCAAATTTTAAGAAGACCAAAAATTTATGTGGACGATGAGATGTTACAATAGAAAAGATGTAAGCCTTGGAAAGTTAAAATAACGTGACAGTTACATTCGGCAATAGAGTTATAGATGGTGATGCAATCATTAAGTAATAGACAAAGACAACAAAATTATAATTAGCCAACTAAGATGTTGCTGTTGAAATTAATGATTCAAATATTAGTGGAGAAAGAAAGAAATTGATTGATTGTCAATCAATTAATTGGCTTGTTTATGGATAGGGATAAGAGGAAGATTTTTTTTGGAAGAAAAATAATTAATAGGCCAATCAATCAATTGATGAAGAAAAGGAAAGAGATTGAGACCATAATTATGCCATCCATTTATGCTCCAATCAAATCAAGGAAGATATTTATTTTTCTTCATGTCCTAGAAACTTCTATTCTTTATCTCCAAGAAATCCCTATATAATTAGGGGTCATGTTATTGTATGAAAAAAAAAAAAAAAAAAGGAGTAATCCACCATCAGTCTTCTCTCTATTGTAATCTGTTGTACTCATTTCTTCACTGAGAAATAAAGGTTGTTGGGTCTCCGTGGACGTAGGCAAAGCCGAACCACGTTAAAAATTGGTGTGCTCTTTCCTCTATTTTTGTTCTCTCTATAAATTTGTGCCACTTGTTTTTATTTTTGGCGTTGTTGAAATTGTTGACAGACTAGATCATTGGGTTAATTCGTATTCCGCTGCCCAAATCTCTGATTTTGCACTACAGATTGGTATCAGAGCCAGTCGTCCTGTTCAAAGACTTTTTCAACCATGTCAAATTCCGCAAAGAATAACGGTGGTAGAAGCGCTACAAATTATGGAGTTGCTAGATTTGATGGAAAGGGGGATTTTGGCACATGGAAGATGAAGATGGAAGCGGTGTTGAAGAAAGAGAGGACATTTAAAGTTGTCTCAGATCCAGAGAAATTGAAGAAATTACCACCTGAAGAGTTAGAAGAATTGGAAGAGGATGCTCTTACTACCATCCAACTTAGCCTTTCTGACGAAGTACTTAGAGAGTTTTCTCATGTGAAAACTGCTAAGGAATTGTGGGATGCTCTTCAGAGAAAGTTCTACGACAAGTCTCTCACCAACCGCATCATCTTACAGCAACAGCTTTATTCTTTCAAAATGAGGCCTGGAACAGATGTATTTGCTTATATAGATGCCCTCAACACACTTGTCATGAATCTTCGAGCAGCTGATGTAAAGATTGAGGATGAGGCGCAAGCTGTTATTCTTTTATGTTCTTTGCCTGCAGAGTATAACACTTTTGTTAACTCTATGATCTATGGGCGTTCGTCTATTTGCTTGGAGGATGTGAAGACAAATTTGCATAATGAGATGTTGAGAGGAAAGTTGGCAAGCATGAGCATGGAGAATGATTCTGAAAGCCTTGTTGCACAGAGAGGAAGAAGTCAAAGTAGACCCAAATATGGTGGAGACAGAGCTAAGTCCAGATCTCAGTCAAGAGGAGCTCGGAAGGGAGTTTGTCATTATTGCAGAAAACCTGGACATTATATTGCAAATTGCCCCAAGTTGGAGAATAAAAACAAAGCTGTTCCCCAGAAGGCTTCAGCATCTACGGCGGAGACATCAGATTCAGATAATGATCCTGGCATTTTTACAGCCTCTGCCTCTCCTATGAAGAGCACTATGTGGATTATTGACTCGGGTGCATCCTATCACATGACACCGGATAGGCACGTTTTTTCCACTTATCGTCAGTTTGATGGAGGAGAGGTTCTCATGGGAAATAATGCTGCTTGTCGCATGATTGGTATTGGAACAGTAAAAATCAGGATGTTTGATGGTGTTGTTCGCACTTTATGTGATGTCAGGCATGTGCCTGATTTAAGGCGTAGTTTGATCTCCATTGGAGCATTGTGCAATTTTGGCTTAAAGTGTGTAATAGAAAAAGATTCATTAAAAATTACAAATGGCTCATTGATAGTGATGAAAGGGGTAAAAGCTGGAAATCTGTATTTGCTGAAGGGTACAACTGCTGTTGTGGAGTCTGCTTCAGTTATTGATTCAGTTGATTCCGATTCTACCAGATTGTGGCATTTTCGTATGGGCCACATTGGAGAGCGCAGTTTAGAAGTATTGAGAAAGCGAGGCTTGATTGACGGTGTTCATCATTCAAAACTTGACTTTTGTGAAGGATGTGTACCTGGAAAGCAGACGAAGGTTTCTTTTGGCATTGCAGAGCATAAGTCTAAAGATGTTTTAGAGTATGTTCATACTGATGTTTGGGGCCCCGCACCATGCCTATCTTATGGAGGAGCCAGGTATTTCGTTTCATTTGTTGATGATTTTTCTAGAAAAGTATGGGTTTACTTTATGAAGTCCAAAGATGAAACTTTTGATAGGTTTCAAAGTTGGAAATCTCTTGTTGAGAAGCAGTCTGGAAAGAAAGTGAAGGTTCTTCGTTCAGATAATGGTGGTGAATTCACTTCTCAAAAATTCATCAAATTTTGTGAGTCCGAGGGAATCAAAAGACACTACACCACACCAGGAGACCCTCAGTCAAATGGGGTTGCAGAGAGAATGAATCGGACTTTGTTGGAAAGAACTCGTTGCTTACGGCTGACTGCATGATTAAATAAGAGATTTTGGGTAGAAGCATTATCTACGGCGGTTTTCCTTATCAACCGCACACCTTCTACCGCCATAGATATGAAGATTCCTGAAGAAGTATGGAAGGGAGGGCCTGTATCATATTCCTTTCTCAGAGTGTTTGGTTGTCCAGCTTATGTGCATGAGAGCAAAGGGAAGTTGGATCCAAGATCGCGCAAGTGTATTTTTCTTGGTTATAAGAAAGGAATTAAGGGTTATAGATGTGGTGTCCTACTACCCATAAGATTGTTACTAACAGGCATGTTACATTTGATGAGAAGGCTATGTTGAAGGTGGAGCCTTCTTCTTCAGTTAATGATGATGTTGAGAGGACAAATTCAGAATACCAAACACAAGGCAGATCATCAGACTTCCATACAAGTAAAAATGATGATTCAGATGACACCGTGGTTGATAGGGAAGAGATAGAAGATCAATCTCAAGGTGGAGCTCAAATTCAAACTCGACCAACGAGAGAGAAGAAAAGACCTACATGGCTTGATGATTTTGTGGGATTAAGCATTGAAGATATTGACTTTGATGACATGGCAGCTTATGCATTAAGCATATTTCATGATGAACCAAGAGACTACAAAGATGCCATTAGTTCAGTTGATAGCTCCAGTTGGCTAGTAGCAATGGAGGAGGAGATTGAGTCTTTGCACAAAAATCACACTTGGGATTTAGTGCCACTTCCTTCCGGTAAGAGAGCAATTGGATGTAAATGGATCTATAAGGTGAAAGATGGCGGCAATGGTGACTTGAGGTACAAAGCAAGATTAGTGGCGAAGGGTTATGTTCAGAAGAAAGATGTGGAGTTTCATGATATTTTTTCTCCAGTCGTTAGACATACTTCCATTCGCATTCTTTTGGCATTGGTTGCTCACTTTGACATGGAGTTGGAACAACTAGATGTCAAGACAGCATTCTTGCATGGTGATCTTGAGGAGGACATTTACCTACAGCAGCCAGAAGGGTTCATTGATAGCAGCAGGCCAGATCATGTTTGTAAACTTAACAAATCTCTTTATGGCTTAAAACAGTCTCCTAGACAGTGGTATAAGAAATTTGATAAGTTTATGATCTCACATGGTTACTCTAGAAGCTTTAAGGACCAATGTGTCTATTTTAAAAATTGTAATGATGATATCATCTATTTGTTACTTTATGTTGATGATATGTTGATAGCTTCTAAGAGTATGTCAAAAATTTCGGAGTTGAAAATGGAGCTCAGTAAGGAATTTGAGATGAAAGATTTGGGAAATGCACAAAGAATTTTGGGGATGAATATTCAGAGGGATAGAAAGCAAAGAGTTTTGAGGCTCACTCAAACTCAATACATCGAGAAAGTCCTATCTCGATTCGGTATGGAGAATGCTAAACCGGTGGCTACTCCATTAGGCTCTCAATTCAAGCTATCCAAAGATATGTGTCCCACATCGGATGAAGACAAAAGGGATATGTGTAATATTCCTTATTCTAGTGCGGTTGGAAGCCTTATGTATGCTATGGTATGCACAAGGCCTGATTTAGCTCATGCAGTTGGTGTTGTCAGTCGATATATGTCTAACCCAGGTAAAGAGCATTGGCAAGCAGTGAAGTGGATACTCAGATATCTTCGTGGCACTTCTTCAGTTGGCTTGTTATATGGTGGAGTAGATGGAGACATCTCTCTTAGAGGATACTGTGATTCAGATTATGCTGGGGATAGAGATGGACGGAAGTCGGTGTCGGGCTATGTTTTTACACTTGGCATAGGCCCGATTTCGTGGAGATCAAAGTTGCAGTCAATCGTAGCTTTGTCGACTACCGAAGCAGAGTTAATGTCGATTATGGAAGCAACAAAGGAAGGATTGTACTTACTTCAGTTGTTGGATGATCTTTCAATGGAGCAGCGGACAGTGGAGCTATTTTCAGATAGTCAGAGTGCGATTCATCTTGTTGAGAATCAGGCTTATAGTTCACGGACGAAGCACATTGATGTTAGAGGCTTCTTTCTTATGCTTGAGGAAGAATGAAGCAAGATCAAATTATTGAAGGTGGGTACTTCAGATAATCCTTCAGATATGATAACCAAGTCACTTCCAAAGGACAAGTTTGAGCATTGCTCAAACTTGATCAGTTTGCTTCCTGTTACTTGAGCGTCATGGGGCGCTGGGCCCAACAACTTCTATGTTGATTGTTGAAGATGAGTTAATGAAGAAAGATTGCCATATTTGAATCAAGGCGGAGTGTTGAAATTAATGATTCAAATATTAGTGGAGAAGGAAAGAAATTGATTGATTGTCAATCAATTAATTGGCTTGTTTATGGAAAGGGATAAGAGGAAGATTTTTTTTGGAAGAAAAATAATTAATAGGCCAATCAATCAATTGATGAAGAAAGGGAAAGAGATTGAGACCATAATTATGCCATCCATTTATGCTCCAATCAAATCAAGGAAGATATTTATTTTTCTTCATGTCCTAGAAACTTCTATTCTTTATCTCCAAGAAATCCCTATATAATTAGGGGTCATGTTATTGTATGAAAAAAAAAGGAGTAATCCACCATTAGTCTTCTCTCTATTGTAATCTGTTGTACTCATTTCTTCACTGAGAAATAAAGGTTGTTGGGTCTCCGTGGACGTAGGCAAAGCCGAACCACGTTAAAAATTGGTATGTTCTTTCCTCTATTTTTGTTCTCTCTATAAATTTGTGCCACTTGTTTTTATTTTTGGCGTTGTTGAAATTGTTGACAGACTAGATCATTGGGTTAATTCGTATTTCGCTGCCCAAATCTCTGATTTTGCACTACAGTTGCCTACGCAGCAGATGTTCATGCAGCCTTGCAGGAAGATGCTTTGATAATCATCATCTTTGCCCTTTGGTGACCATTCCAAAAGACAGAAAACTGTTGACAACAATAATAAAATGTTCATACGATGATAAAATTTCCAGCGATGTTCATACAATGATAAAATTCTAGCAATGTTCACACGAACGATAAAAACACATAGAATCAAATTTGGCAACATCCATCGAAAACTACTAAAAATCAGGTGATTCACAGTGTATCTATGTATAATAAAGGTTAGTAAATCATAGGATAATCCTTATTTTAAGTTAATGACACATGCACTCATGTTTCAGATGGAATCAATGCTTAAAGTTGGAAATTTTCACGTATACATCTCATAATCGAAATCATAGAAAATAATTTCCAATAACTCAAGGATCAAATCCCATGTTTTAAGTCAACATAAGATGATATGTGTGTGAACTTACACAATCTAGACACAGTAATATATATAGTCCTTTTTATTACATATAAGGACTGTGTATTCATCAAGAATTAAATTGAAAATATATGCAGCCAGTCAAAAGAGCATTGAAGAAACACTCAAAACATCACAAAAATAAAATCTTACACAATACCATGAATGTGTGGGGGGGGGGGATTTATTTTCCTCTTCATCTTCCTTCTCCAGAAGTTGAAGCACCATCAAGTGGTCTCTGAAGTACAAGAAATGAACAAAACAATCATGAGTTTACCAACGATGATAAAATTCAAACATTTTTCATTTGTAATAATAAAACCGAAGGATAAGCTGCATATGGACATATAAAAATTCATGGAAGAGAAACTAACAGACATGATAAGAGCACCATCCATTTCCCGTTTTCAGTTATCTAGTTATGGACTGATATTAAAGGATGACTGTAGAAGGAGCACCAAATTAAATATTGCAAGAAGGTCGCAATCCTTCATGAAAACTACATGATAATAATAACAGCCAGCTGACTTATTATTTGGTTAAAAGTATAAAAGCTTAGAGCAAAAACACAACTAACATGATTTTACCAAATAAATATACTTACCTGTCATTATCTGACGTTTTATGATGTTATGAAAGCCTTCCAGTAGCGAATAGGAAACAACAGATTGAAGAGACCGTTGATGAGCCAATCATTGGCCTGCACAATTACAATGGAGATCCAAAGCTTTGATCTTTGCGATGGCGGTGACTGAATCGCCAAACTCCATGTTGTTGTTCCAAAAAATTGTATAATACCTGTCCTTTTATGCAATTGTATTAAGATTTCGTAAGAAACACCTATTTCAAAAAATTGTATTACCATTCCCTTCACAATTGCACTTAATCATTGCATAAATTACATTTCAGCAACAACAACAAAAAAAAAAAAAAAAAAAAAAAAAACACACACACCATAATTAGAAGCAACTATTTCGAAATCTTCAATCATTATATTCTACGTGTTTAATTTAAAAAAAAAAGATCCAAAATAGTTTTACTACACATTATGAATAATGCAAAAAAAAAAAAAAAAGTAATCCCAATAACCAATCTTAATCATTTAACTGTAAAAATGCAATGGTTTAAATGCAATTGCAACATCTGCTAAGAGAGACCAGCACTATAAAAGCTGTAAAAGATGATGAAAGTTATGAAATTGACGGCTGATGAAAATTATGAAATTGACGGACAATGAAAATTATGAAATTGACGGACACACAATCTAGGCAATTTTAAAGAACATAGGAAAGTAGAAAAGGAAGTTATGTCTTAAAGTTCGAATATGCAGTTCGAAGAAATCAAGTGCGTAAAGGAGAAGAAAAAACAAACAAACCAAATAGTTAATCTGTCCATTAGGAAAATGAGAAGCATCAAATAGATGAAAGTAGTAAAGAATGAAACACGTACAACGTCGGAACCCTAATCGACCGATGGCTGCAAAGTTCGAAAGCCTAGGCGGCGGCCGTCTGTTTGGAAGGCAATAGAGCGGGGAGGGAAAATTACGACGGCAGGTGAAGGAAATGAACGGCGAAAGGAAGCGGATGAAGAAGGGTTAGAAATTGAACAGAGTTCTCGTAGTGAGTAGAGAAGGCCAAAAAAGGAGATGTTTTTATTCTATCAGGTGAAAATGCGAAAAGGCATGAATGGGGAAAGCGAAAGCTTTTAGCGAAGCGGGATAAAGTGCAGGTAAGTGGGGGCAATCGTTCGATCTTAAAAGAAGACACGTGGTAGGATCCTGATTTTTTAAAGAAAATGGAACCAAAAGTACTTTAAGAAAGGATTGTGATTTCATATAATACTAGTGCGAACCCGTACTACGCACACGGGCTTATCTATTAATTTTATGTAAATTTTGAGTATATTGTAAAACGATATCATAATAGAATGTCTTACAATAAGAAAAAATTTAAAAATAATATTCTCACTGTAAATTCATATTATTTCTTGGACCTAGCAATATCATAATAGTTTAAATATAAACAAAGAGAAGAACGTGGATAATTTTTGATAGCCAGTGACGATACTTCTAAAATTCTTGGCAGGATAATATATGTACAGACAATGCATATTGGTAAATTTTGTTTCTAGGTCCTACCTTGTAGATTGATACATCTGTTAGCTTTAGGCTTTGGCAAAGTTGCATGTACCTCATTCATGGTTCTGCAAACCTGTAGAGGTGGAGAAATTACCGTAGATCTGAACTGGCTACAATAGCAATGTGCATAGGCAGACAATCCAGCATAGTTGATCATTCCCAAATGAAGAATGGTAGAAAATGCATCCCGAAACTACTACAATGTAGGTAAGTACGCACCAGAGAGAATTCGATTATATTTACTTGGCATAAAGACAAATCCTTGGTTCATACTACAAATGTTTCCAAGTACAGAGCTGTAAAATATTTTGCAAAATAGTTGAAAAAGTGCATTGTATGTAGAAATGCTTCCGCAGAGCTGATCAAAACACACAGTCACACAGTACAATCGCAATAGGAATGTATAAACACAATAAATTCTTCTTCCGTACAATATGCTGCATTTACAGAAAGAAAAAAATCACAACAAAATGAAAAAAAAAAAAAGCCAGCATTTGCCTCAGGTTGGAATTGTTTGAGAGCCCACTAATCATTACATCTCCATATTGTAGACATCCACAGAATCTCACAGCAACAATTACTTGAATATAAGATCATTCACATATCCGATTTGCCTTACCTATTGAATCACTCATAGAATCAAGATTATCCGCCATAAGCTCTACATGTATATTTCTATCGAGATGAGCATCAAATGCAAAAAACCTTCAATAAGTCACTGTGAAGCAGACATGCCAAGTTGATTAAATATTTAAATATCAAATATGCAATACTAAAATCAATTAAAGGATATTTGCACCTCCCAGAAAACCAACCTTCAAATGACTTCTTTACTTAAGAGCAACTTTAAGCCTTGATTGTTTTCTTAGAATTATATTTTAATTACTATGTTCCAATAGTATTGAAACAAGGAACATATCTATACCAAGGAAAAAAATTAACATAACATTGATCATAAAGTGAAAATGTTACAATATCAGTAAATCATGTATTTAAATTGGTTATACGTCGTGCACAATATTGCAATTACCGATAATTTTCTTGCTTCTTTATAATTTATATATGGAATGGAAAGTAATATTAACCGACTGATGTTGAATAAATTGGTATTCTAATTAAGAGGAAACTATGAATAATTGAATAATGGACAGAACTAAAGAAAGAATACATCAGCGTTTTGTCTTGATCAAAATTAGAAACTAAAACAAAGAATGTTTAGGACACAATTTATGGGGAGAAAGCAGTAGCATGTTTACAAGAATAAGCACCATAACCAAGTATTCCTTGTTGAATACCATAAAAGGGATTTTTAATTCCTTTGTCAAATTTAGGAGGTTAACATAACACATATGTGAAACAACTAAACATATCAAATAGATAAATAATAACTTGAGGAATTAAGGCATGTACTCACCATGCATTAAGTTGTTAGCATGTTAAGTAAACTCAAAACCTTCACCCGAAAAAAAAGAAAAATATTATTCCCTACTTTGTACTGAAACTTAAAACAAATTGAATAAAAGGGAGCCTCTGATAGACAGTAAATTAAAGTTTCTTTTTTTTCTTATTTCAAGTAATTAATTTACTACTTGTTGAGATTTTAGGATTAGAACAGGGAGGATGGAGGATCGTTTGAGGCACATGTAGAACGCTCTCGTTAAGGAATTAATCGCCCCCACTATTTTGATGATTTTAAGGGCAGTGAGAATCCTCCAGGATACAACAAACAGTGTGTTTTACGGAAGCAGTAGAAGGAAGGGGAAATTTGGATAAAAACTGGGTTTGGGAAGGAGCAGTATAAATAAAAGATGAACAGATGTGACCGTTGGTGACAGTTGCATGCGAGGAGGCACTGCTGTTTAAAAAATCATGACTGTTCGCAATAGGCGAACCCGTTTTGTACGGTCACTAGGGCTGTAAATTTTGTTCGAATGTCCGACGTCCGTGACCGAAATACGTCCGTCCGAGTCCGTCCGATTTTCATTTAGGACACGAGTTAGGACAACAAGATTTGTACGAGAAAAAATCATGTCCGGTCCGGGCTCGTCCGAATTCGTCCGAATTATTTGAAATTCGTCGTATAGTAGAGAGAAAATCTAGTAAAATGTACAAAATGTGATATAAATAGCCATGTCCGACCGAGTCCGACTAGTCCGATCGTGTCCGTGTCCGACCGATTTTATTTAGGACACGAATTAGCACAACGAAATTTGTCCGAGAAAAAATTTGGTCCGGTCCGTGTTCGGTCCGTTTTTTTTAGGACAGAAACTGAACATACCTCCGTCCGGTCCGGTCCGACCGATTTACACCCCTAACGGTCACGCACATGCCCCACGTGCCCAAGTGCCCATCCTTGACCCATAATAATATTATATAGGCCCCAAACCCATTGAGCCCAAGCCATTGTGTCCATCTCAAGCCCATGTTGTTTTGTTTCACAATATTCTATTCCAAACATTAATATATAGGAAGAGATACTTCATGATATTTGACGATGTGAGACAAATACTTATTGCAATCTTCCTAATAATCCCCCACAAGATTGTAATAATTATTTATTTATGCGTATGAGAAAGTACTTTTGGTTTAAACTTTTCTCTTTAGTCCATATATTTAAATTTCAACAGAATATTTGTTAGTAATTACTTTAAACCAAAATCGTTTATGATGAAACGAAATATATGAACACATAAATATTATCCTGATTCTGTAAAATGTCATAACCGTTGTTTGGTTATTAATTTGCTCCTGGTTTTCATGAACATGTATAAAGTTACATCCAAACTTTATTGAAACATAGTCTCTTATATTCATATAGGTGTTCATTCTTCCCATCCTTGTTACTATGGACAAATGATCACCACAAAACGTAACAGTATAAACAATGAGTCTCTCATGTTTGTCAATCACTTAACTGCAATTTGTTGTTACCCATTAAACTTTAGGCTACAGAGCGTAAGGTTGGGTTTCTATTGCAGGTGATTAAAAGGTTTTTAGACCCATTTCACAACTAGTTGTTTTAACCATTTTTCTTGGTAATCCCTTGGTTAATAGGTCTGCCAAATTTTTCTTTGATCTTACATATGTAATTGTGATGATACCATTCATAATTAGTTCCCTAACATATGCATGTCTGAAGCTTATATGTCTAGATTTTCCATTATAAATCTTATTATATGCCTTAGACATTGTAGCTTCACTATCACAATAAACAGAAATGGCTGATGATGGTTGTGGCCACAACTCTATCTCTGTTAACAGATTTCTTAGCCATTCTGCTTCCTTTGCTAATGCATCCAAAGCAACAAATTCTACTTCCATTGTGGAATGTGTGATAATTGTTTATTTCTTAGAGGCCCATGATATAGCTCCCCTTCCTAGAGTAAAAATCCATCCAGTAATTCCTCTATTTTCGTTTTCTGGTGTCGAACCACTTGCATCCGAGTATCCTTCTAGAACTGCTGGGAAATTTCCATAGTATAGTCCTAATTTGCTTGTTCTTTTAAGATAACCTAAGACTCTACCAATTGCCTTCTAGTGTGAATCACTAGGATTATTGGTATACCTTGACAGTTTGCACACTGCATAAGAAATATCAGGACGAGTGCAATGCATGGCATACATGAGACTGCCAATCACACTTGCATATTATAGCTGAGCAACTGCTCTTTCAGAATTTGCAAATATTTTAATAGAAGAATCATAAGGGCTGCTTGCTTCTTTAAAATTTAAATGCTTGTATTTAAGAAGTATCTTTTCAATGTGATGAGACTGAAATAAAGCATATCCCTTACGATGTTTCCTTACTTTAATCCCTAGAACAGTATTGACTTCGTTTAGGTCTTTCATTTTAAAACACGAAGTTAAACAGTTCTTTGTCTCATTTATACCTTCCATATTAGTACCAAATATGAGCATATCGTCCACATATAGGCATATTATAACACCATATTTATCTGTGAATTTTGAATATATGCACTTGTCAGCATTATTATGCTTGAAGCCATTAGACAAAATTATAGAGTAAAATTTCTCATGCCATTGTTTTGGTGCTTGTTTTAATCCATTAAAGGATTTAACCAGTTTGCAAACCTTATTTTCATTTCCGTTCATGACGAATCCTTCTGGTTGTTCCATATACACTTCTTCGTTTAATTCTCCATTAAGAAAAGCGGTCTTGACATCCATTTGATGCACATATAATCCATGAATAGACGCAAGAGAAAAATGAATTCTTATTGATGTTAGTCTAGCGACTGGAGCATATGTATCAAAGTAATCGATGCCTTCTTTTTGCCTAAATCCTTTGGCTACTAGCCTTGCTTTGAAAGTTTGAACAGATCCGTTCGTGTTATATTTCTTTCGAAACGCCCATTTACATCCAATTGGCTTTGATCCAATTGGTAAATCTGCTAGAACCCAAGTATAGTTAGATAAAATTGATCCATCTCATCCTGTATTGCTTCTTTTCAGAAAGCAGCATCTCTTGAAGTAATAGCTTCTTTAAAAGTTTTAGGATCTTCTTCATTATTCAAAATAAAAATTGTCTCGTAGAGTAATTTATCCTTATCACCAACAACAAGGTGAACTATGTCATCTAGTGAGACAAAATCAGGATCTAAGCTTTTGGCTTTCTTTGGTCTTTGGCTTCTTCTAGGTTCATCAGGAACGTTTTGAAGCATCCTTTTATTTGGAGAATTATATTCAATGTTTACATCGTTCCTTTTGGGGATGATTTGTGTAGGATCTGAAACAGTCATGGAATCACATAAAGATTTATTTTCGATGAATTCTACATCTCTTAATTCCACGATTACATTAGATTCTATATCTAATAATCTATACGCTTTAGAATTTTCAGCATATCCTACAAATATACTTTTTAATGCTCTTGGTCCAAGTTTTATCCTTTTCGGATCTGTGACCCTATAAAAGGCTAAACATCCCCAAACTCTTAGATATTTTAAGTTTGGTTTTCTTCCTTTCCATAATTCGTAAGGAGAAGTCTTAGTTTTCTTTGATGGAATTCTGTTATGCAAATGACATGCTGTTAAGAGTGCTTCTCCCCATAAATTGACATGTTGTTTAGCACTTAAAATCAGAGCATTGGTCATTTCAACCAATGTACTATTTTTTCGCTCAGCCAGTCCATTTTGCTGCGGGGTATAAGGTGCACTGGATTGATGAATAATTCCATTTTCTTCACAAAATGATGAAAATTCCATGGAAAAATATTCCCCACCTCTATCACTTCGCAACACCTTAATCTTCTTTTCCTTTTGATTCTCAACATTGGTTTTGAAACGCTTAAACATCTCAAAGGCTTGATCTTTTGATCTCATTAAATAGACGTGTGTGTATCTAGAATAATCATCTGTAAAAGTGATAAAGTATCTATTGCCACCTCTAGTCAATATACCATTTAATTCACAAATGTATGAATGTATTAATTCAAGTAGTTTAGTATTCCTTTTAGATTTTGGAAATGGCTTTTTGCACATCTTTTCTTCAATACAAATTTCACATTTAGATTGGTGTATATTATCATATGAAATCATTCCTTCTTTAGACATGAATTGTAAATTTTTGTAATTCAAATGTGCTAATCTATTATGCCATAAATGAAATGAATCAATGACATAAGCAAATTCGTTCATTTTATTAATACTTAATTTAAACAGACCATTACAATCATATCATTTCCCAACAAACATACCGCCCTTGATAGAATAAGACTATTGCCATCTAGAACTCCCTTAACACCCTTGTTACATAGGAGACTTGCAGAAACCAGATTTTTTCTGATTTCTGGAACATGTAAAACATTAACCAGAACAATCTTTTTGCCAGAATTGAACTCCAACTCTATGGTTCCTTTTCCAATGACGGCTGAAGTATTATGGTTTCCCATAAGTACCTTGCTTTCGTCAGAAACTTTCTCATATGATTTGAACAGCGAATGGTTGTTGCATACATGAACAGTAGCACCAGAGTTATATCACCAATCATTATCTTTGGTAGTATCTGCCATGTTTAGTTCCGTGATCATATCGACGCTCAATTTTGAAACCATGGCAACGGTTTCTGATTCTCCCTGTTCAATCATGTTTGCTTTGTTGGAAGTATCCAGACTGTTCCTTTTGCCCTGATTATTATTCTGTCCTTGCTCCTTTTTCTGCCTTTTGAAAAATCTGTAGTCGCATTTGTAATGTCCATGTTTGCCGCAGAAATAGCAATCACCCTTGCCTTTGTTATCTCTTTTGCGTTTTCCAGAGGCTTTATTATCATTTCCAATATTGTTAATATTGGAAGGAGTAGTAGACTCAAAAAATTTCTTCTCACGATTTCTTGTTTCTTCCTCAATTCGAAGATGTTTCTGAATTTGTTCCATCGTGAAATACTCTGAAGAATGCATAAGCTTTTTTCGATAATCGCTCCAACTCTTAGGGAGTTTTGCCATTACAGCCCCGACTTGCAAAGCCTCAGGGATGGTGATCTTAACATCCCTTAGTTTGTTGAATATTACTTGCAATTCATGCACTTGGTCTAGAATTGAGACATTATCAAGCATTTTAAATTCAAAGAATTCGAAAATTAAGAACTTACCTGCTCCTTGTTTCTCATTACTGTACTTTGTCTCCAATGATTTCCAGATTTCTTAAGGCGACTTAACAGAAGTGAACAGGTCATATAATCGATCAAATAACGTATTCAGTATATGCCCCCTGCAGATGACTTCATCTTCTTCTCTTTTCTTTCACAGCACAATCAGTTCTGCAGTATCTTTATCAGTAGGAGGCGGAATCGGTTTCAGATCTGGGTCCAAGACATACGCTATCTTCAGGGTTGTGAGGAGGAACAATATCTTATCCTGCCAACGAGTGTAGTTAGTGCCATCAAAGCGATCGAGTTTGGTAAACTCCTGATTCATAATTTCGTAAGTTGAATCTGATCCAGTTGCGGAAGCCATTATTAATTCCTTAAGCTTGTTGAGAATTTAGGATCAGAACAGGGAGGATGGAGGATCATTTGAGGCACGTGTAGAATGCTTTCCTTAAGGAATTAATCGCCCCCACTATTTTGATGATTTTAAGGGCAGCGAGAACCCTCTAGGATACAACAAACAGTTTGTTTTACAGAAGTAGTAGAAGGAAGAAGACGAGGGAAATTCGGATAAAAACTGGGTTTGGGAAGGAGCAATATAAGTAAGAGACGAACAGATGCGACCGTTGGTGAAAAATGCATGTGAGGAGACGCTACTTTTCAAAAAATCACGACTGTTCGCAACAGGCGAACCCCAAGTGCCCATCTTTGACCCATAATAATATTATATAGGCCCCAAACCCATTGAGCCCAAGCCATTGTGTCCATCTCAAGCCCATGTTGTTTTGCTTCACAATATTCTATTCCAAACATTAATATATAGGAAGAGATACTTCATAATATTTGCCGATGTGGGACAAATACTTATTGCAATCTTCCTAATACTACTAATATACATCTTATGATGGATTTTGTTATATAATTAGCTATAGCATCATTCACATTCATACTATGTTCCATGTTTTAAACTGGCCTCTAAAGAAAATCAACAAATAAACTAATCCATGCAAGAGAAGAAAATACATATAAATATGGAAATTCAATTAGGAAAATAGAGGAATTAGCCTCTCGGAAGGTTTGCTAAATTGTTCAAGACTCCATATACGACAAGCAGACATATATTGACAAAACTGAGAAAAAATATAAACAATTTCAAGCTGAGAGAAGAGTGATATGATTGCATAATATTTTAGGTTTTTTAAACCCAAATTTGTATGCACATTGCAATATGATAAGAATGAGAGTATCATATATATGTATGTAAGAGAAAACTACCAAATAATAGATATCTGTACCAAGGAAAAAAATTAACATAACATTGATCATAAAGTGAAAAATGTTACGATAGTAGTAAATCATGTACTTAAATTGGTTAAACGTCGATAAGGGCTATTTTTGCATAATATTGCAGTTGCTGATAATTTTCTTGCTTCTTTATAATTTATATATAGAATGGAAAGTAATATTAACTGACTGATGTTGAATAATTTGTTATTCTAATTAAGAGGAAACTATGAATAATTGAATAATGGATAAAACTAAAGAAAGAATACATCAGCATTTTGTCTTGATCAAAATTAGAAACTAAAACAAAGAATGTTTAGGACACAATTTATGGGGAGAAAGCAGTAGCATGTTTATAGGGATAAGCACCATAACCAAGTATCCTTGTTGAATACCATAAAATGGAATTTTAATTCCTTTGTCAAATGTAGGAGGTTAATATAACACATATGTGAAACAACGAAACATATCAAATAGATAAATAATAACTTGAGGAATTAAGGCATGCAGTCACCATGCATTAAGTTGATAGCATGTTAAGTAAACACAAAACCTTCAAAAAAAAAAAAGATTTTTACCTACTTTGTACTAAAACTTAAAACAAATTGAATAAAAGGGAATTGCAAATAGAGAATTTGACAAAGAAACTGAAATCCATGAAAAAATCATTTCTGTTTGAATTGTATGAATTATGAAAAAGTGATAAAGTAGTCGCTTTTTTGCATTAAAGGCTTCGGCCGATAATAGGAAAAGTTCAAAGTGGGATATGTCCATACTTAACTACCTAGATTTAATACATATGACCCCAAGTAAAAGACAATAAACAAAAGAAACAGATTTCAAGTAGATGTCGAACGATGAAAAGGATATAAAACCAAAAGTTAAGTACAACTAACTTAAACTTGAGATTGCATTGAGAAAAAGTAAAATTTCAGCTGAATCATATGTAATGGGAATCATTATGAAATTTTTGGATTTTGCACAAAACTCCTGCACCATTAAATAATTTAAATTTTCATTGCAAGTTACATATGTAATAAATTTAACTAAATTTTAAATGAAGGATCGCAAGTAAATTTATTGAATTGAAAAAGGTTTTGATTTGCCTTATAGATCAATCATTAGAAAAATACAACTAATTAAAAAAATTAAGTAGCAAACATAAACTATAAACCTTTGCTGGATAAATTGTCTGTGAGTTTTGGGAAATCTACGATTTTAATAGGTATTATAGGTTTTTCCCTTGAACATTAGAGATCAAAAGAAGGGAGTTATTTCTACTGAATAGCGGTTATGTGGATCAACCAATAAAAGTGCAAAAAAGGTGAATTTAATGATTCGATATCAAACAGAAAGCCGTGGGAGTACAGACAATCAATAAAAATAGAAATAAAAGAGAGAGAGGGAAATAGTCAACGGAGAAGAAGCATGGCACATGGAACAAAAATAAAAGTTGATGGAGCAAACGAAGGAGAATGGAGGATGACAGATTGAATACATAAAACTTCAATTATTATAAAATTTAATGTATGCTATTATGTCAGAAATATAAAACTTAAAAAATTATTTTTGATATATTATTTATGCACTTAATCCGTTTTGCGCTTTTGGTGTTCTATTCACATCTTGCTCTAATGAACCAAGTGGTTCCGTATGAACCCGTGCTACGCACACAGTTATTGTTTGAGTATTGAGTTTGATAGAATATTTAATTTGTAGAACAAATACATTTTGTGTCATGTATCATATTATTATTGAATCAATCAAAAATGAAACAGGCATAATCATGTTAATGTGATTACAAATAAAAGGTATATCTTATGTGATGAGTTATGTCGATTAAGTTTGCTCTCATGGTTTGTTTTCATTTTTGACCATCTCTTTCTGTTCTATGTAAAGTTAGTCATTTTGACGAAATGTTTCCAACAAATGGGTGAAGGATAAAAAGCTATAAACAATTGCTTCACAATATACAGTCATGCAAACAGCTGAAATGCCAATATTGATTTTCCCCATCATATAATTAATGCTAAGAGCGTAAAATCATAAGTTGTACCTGGGTTATTCATAATGGTAAGGTATAAAAGGATGAATAGTTTCTTAAATAATTGAGAAAATGTAATGAAACAAAGCACATTTACAATTCTAGGTCACTTATCAAATCAAATTAAGTCACCAACATCAAATGTGAAGTAATATCTTTATTTTTGGCATCAGCTAACTTCCATCATTTGCACTAATTCGACATTGCATTTTGTATTTAAATATTTCACTATTGATGATCATACAACTTACCAAGCACTGGCTTACGTATATATATTGGAAAACTCTATTTAGACACAAAATTTTGACACAAACGGTGATACAATTAATTTGCACCATTAGATCTTCCCATGAATTCCACCTCTCCCTATAAAGACAAAAAATCCAATGGTTGAGGCTTTGTGTCTAATTTTATGTTTAAATAGCCGCTCCCATATATATTATACAGCTTTTCTTTGGAAATTCATGCCTTTCTTTTTTAAGTTCATAACTCAGTGTGATGTTGGTAACATATCAGTAATATTTCAAAAAGTTGCAAATAACAGTTGCATACAAAGAGACTAATAATAGTTATCAATGAATATCAAAGGTTAATCCATAAATACAGAAAATGCTATGTGATCTAGTTTGAAACAACAAAGTTTACCGGCACAAACCGTATTCAAGAATAAAAGGTAAATAAACATTTTTCTACGGGATATCATTTTGAATGGACATAACAAAAAAAACCTTAAAAAAACCTGAACATGAGGTCGGGCTTCAAGAGCTAGACAAAATAAAAAATACTTCCAATTAAGAAATAGCGGTGAGATTCGCATAAATCAAAGAATCTAAGCAGCAATCGCGGGTAGCAAAAATGAGTGTGAGAGGGAAAAATTAGGGTTTGTGATGCTTGAGTGACAGAATAGCCTAATCGACTCAATCAAAGAAAATCACCTGTTCACCCCATGGAATTACTAAAGGAGGTCGCAACAATCTGTGGAAGGATGTAATGAAAAGGAATTTCGCTCGATCCGAATCAGTCGCTAAACCGACCCAGACCATTCGAAATGCCTGATTGTTTCGAGAACACGACAAAATAGAATGCAGACGGAAGAACATTTCATTGTTAATTACAATAATTCCATCAGAATACAAGAATATACAGAGTATGAATAAATAATATACATCACAAATTATCAGAGATTACAATAAATTACATAGCAGCGGAAAATAATACAATACACAACTAGAAGAGATATACAGATACAAAGCTTTCCGGATATCATTCCAGCTGTAAACAATGATCCTGTGAATATAAATCTGCAAAACCAAAACTACTAGCTGCCCGTGTCAAAATAAGGGCACTCAGAGTTTAGGTTCAAACAATAAACTCCAGGTCAGTCATGTGACTGGTGTGAGAACTAAAACAGTTATTAATCTTTATTTTAAAGTTATTTAAATCAAGAGACCACGCCGTATAACATGGAATGGGTTTCCTCCCAAGAATACCAGTGCATATAACAACAACGCAATGCTAAATAAGGAAAAAAAATGAAGCTATTATAAGACCCAGGTCCTATCACACAATGCAACGCAAGCCGGGGCATAGGGTTTTCCCTTATAATAGCCAAACATGCTTGATACGTTTAAAACAAATCATTTGATACTATTATAAGTGCATAGTGTATAAAACAACTTCAAATCATAAGTACCAATCATAGACGGCATGGGTACCATATATCATGTCGCCATATTAGGCTCTACAAATAAATCCGCAAATGTCACGTATTTGGAAATTGGATTTCCATCTATGAACTGAGGCAAAAGATAGTCCTCAACCGATTCGAGACTGTCTAGTCCGAGTCTCAGGCAAGCGCGCAGACAAGCCTTGGATCGTCAGGGCCGGTCCACCGATGTGGATTATTATGCCTGATATCCATCAACCACCAAGCTACGCCAGGTGTGAAACTCGCGAAGTAAACGTTACACCAAGCTACGCCACAATGGTTGTGCTTCGATCATCAACCACCAGACTTTGCTTTTCAACAGAAGCCTTGATCATTTGCCACTTAGGCATGCTACACAGGCAATTCACTCTATGCGTTTGATATCCATCAGTATATAACCCCTGAGCTCGTACGTCTCAGAGAAGGGCGTTAAGCAAGAGAATAAATTCTCCGCCGCCAAACAGATATATATTTAATAGAAATCAATCACACAGACTGAAATCCAATGTCAGACACACAGTCCATTTACAAGTCCGTTCTGGGTCTGAATGAAACCGGAGGCACCTAGTACCCCGCATATCCATCGATCTCCAAGTACATCTGGACGATCACCAACTGTTTCCATCTTCTTGGGTGTACATCCCAATCAAGATCATCAGTAATCACCCAAACGACGTGAAGACCTCCGGTCTTCGACCACCGTCTTCATCTTCGACTTATCATCGCATCAGTTATTCAGAATGGGATAAACCCGGTCTTTCCGAATATCTCGCGTATATTTTAAATAAGTGTTATACAAACACAACATACGCCTCATTCCAATTCATCAGTCACTAACCGTAAATTAATCAAGAGAATACTTCCCCAAATATTAACCCCGAAGGCCGAAACCAACATCAGATCAATATCCAGAAAGCCATTCTGCTTAGCTAACCGACAGTTTCTAAATTTCATGTTCATAGGGAAAGGTTCCCATTAATTTTATCAAAGATAAACTCCTTGAATCTATTCTTTAATCTTCTTTTGAATATCGATTCAACTAGTCGGGATTAACGAACCTTACCGAAGTAATCATTTATTTTAATTTCCCAATCCCAACCTATTCATCCCATGAAGTAGAACTGGTAATACTTCATATCTAACACCACAGTGTTATCGGTAAATTCAATTACCGTTTCACGTTTAAATCTAATTAAAGATTTAACTATCGCCTGGAGCAAAACTGGTGATACTCCATTCTCGATCATTTCAATCTAATTAAAGATTCATTAAAACTCCACTTAGTTTTAATCTTTAACTGGGTTAAAGAATTAGTGTCATTTAAAACACGATTCACTATAAACCCAAAATCATATTACATTTCAATCAGTCCCTAACCGTAAATTAGCAAGCGAGCAATTCCCTAAGTATTAATCCCGAAGGCCGAAACCGACATCAGATCAATACCTCAGAAACCATTCAACTTAACTAACCTCCAATTAGTTTCTGATTTTCTTAACTCCTTTGGGTCTAAGAACAGTATTATTGAAGATACCGTTCACGACAACCCAAAGTCACATTTCATTAATTATCGGGTTAAAGAACCAGTGTTATATAAAACTCTGTTCACAATAAACCCAAGAATCAATTCGAATTCAATTCCAATTAAATATTATTTAATTGGTACACTTCATTAAATCTAACTAAAAAGATTTAATCATCTTCTCCACTGTGCTTAAGAACAGTGTTAATGAAGACACCATTCACGAAAAACCCAAATCACATTTGATATTAAATACAAGGCTCTGAATAGAAAATATATCGGCTTATATTCAATATCAAATTCTACGACCAACAAATATAGTATTGGAAATAACGATATAAATATATCTTTCAAATTTCCATAACAATATCTGTATCATCACGAAATCCAACATCGAAATATTCCGAGGACAATTTCGATTCAAATCCATTCCAATAATTATTGGCAATTCTGGTTATTTTCAAAACCATTTCAAATCCAATTTATTTATTTAAAAATAAATAGAATTATAATTTTAGTTCAAAACTAGTTCATTTCGATAAAAATCTATTTTTATCTTTTCAAATATGGAGTTTATCCCAATTCTTCCTAAATCATTTCTTATGATTTTACACAAATTATTACTATTTTTAATAATTTTATCAAGGCCCGTACAGTCGATTTCCTTCAATGGCCATCGAACTGCACTTACAACGACCTTTTCCAAATTTGATTTGGACATAATTCCAAATCCAACCGTTAGATTTCTAATTTCTAATATTCGTTAGAAAGCTCTTCTCGATGCAAACCCAACGGTTCCGGTTTTAGGAGAATCCGACGGTCGGATCTCCCGTAATATCCGTTCGAAGTCAATGGTCGAAATTCGCGAACTACCGCGGCGCGACGCGTTCTATTCAGGCCATTATATTATATATATAATATATATAATATATACCTCGTCAATTTCAATTCAAAACGTGTTTTATAAATCGTTTTAAAATTCATTTTCAAAACGGTTTCAACTTCATATTCAATTTCAAACCAAAATTGAATATTCCAATATAAATTCATTTTAAATTCATTTCAAATCGATTTCAATTCAAATTGATTTCTAATTCAATTTCTGTTCGTTTTCAATTCAATTCAATTTCAAATCGAATTCATTTATATTCAATTTCAATTCGAATTCATTTATATTCAATTTCAATTCGAATTCATTTATATTCAATTTCAATTCCAATTCATTTCTATTCAATTTAATTCGAATTTCAATTCTTTTCAAAATATCTGATTTTGAAATCACTTTCGATATTCATTATAAAATGAATAAAATCGATATCAATATCGTTCACGTCAAAATGACGTCAATCTAATCAACACGGCTTCATATATTTTTATTTTCAAATATTCTATTTCAAATATTTCTATTTCAAATATTTCTTTTTCAAATATTTCTATTTCAAATATTTCTTTTTCAAATATGGAATGAGGCCCAATCAATTACCATATAATGTTAATTATATGGATTTTCTATAGCACATGTATACAATAACAACGATGAATAATCAATCATCATCCAAAGTGCATTCTACACTGTATAAGCATCAAATATAAATATTTAACGCTCATAACAGTTTGTCAATCAATCGATCGACATACAACTAATTATTGGGATTAGTGTATGTCATATATCATCCCAATACCCGTGTGGGGTTTCAAACAATCAAACACATATTTTATTTGTGTAGTTGGGCGATGTGTAAAATTTATCGCCCCAATCAATATCAGTCAAATGTGTGTATATAAACAAATCGTCCAATTTGTTTATTTTTATTTCCTTTCATATATACGTTAAAAATTCTATTTTTACCTATAAAATATTTTTAACTATATAAATATTTTATTTCATTTCACATCACATCACACAATCAACTACACATCAAAATCAAACAAACAAGGATACAAGCCGTCCATGGTCTGTGGACGACGGGTGTCGGGTGCTACTAAACACCGTCTGCATCCTAGTATATATCATAAACTAGAAAACAAAATTAAAAGGTGAGAAGTTCTCACTGATTAGCTAATCCAATCTCACGACTCTTCTTATGTAGAAATCTTCGCCGTTCTTGTCTCTTGTCACTTTCTTTGCACGTATTCTCTACATATGTAAAAATCGAATTTTTACCTCTCTATTCAATATATAAAAATCGAATTTTTACTTCGCTATTCAATATATAAAAATCGAATTTTTACTTCGCTATTCAATATATAAAAATCGAATTTTACTTCGCTATTCAATATATAAAATTCGAATTTTACTTCTTTGTTCAATATATAAAAATCGAAATTTACTTCGCTATTCAATATATAAAAATCGAATTTTACTTCGCTATTCAATATATAAAAATCGAATTTTACTTCGCTATTCAATATATAAAAATCGAATTTTACTTCGCTATTCAATATATAAAAATGGAATTTTACTTCGCTATTCAATATATAAAAATCGAATTTTACTTCGCTATTCAATATATAAAAATCGAATTTTTTTTCCTTGTCTAATATAAACTTTCTGTATGGTTATCTAAATAAAAAATCTTATCTTTACTAAATAAAAATCTCACCTTTGTTCAAATAAAAATCTCATCTTTTCGTTATCAAAGATCTAAACTTTATGTTTATAAAAATCCAGTCTTTTAATTTACTATAGAAAACTGATTTCCCTCTTTATTTTTAAAGCTAATCATATATATTTTCAATCTAAAAATCATGTCCTTTATCATATAAAAATTAAATCTTTTATCACATATAAAATTTAAAACTGAAAAGAAAATCATATAAAAGGAAGAAGGCTCACTTTTGCATTTTCAGAGGTGGTGGAGGCTCGGAGGTCTGTACGGAGGTGGTCGGGGCGGAGTTGAGGTTCGCCAGTCGAACTGGAAGGGGGAGGGGGGTTACGGGTCTGGGGTTCGGGCGGGGTACCATCGGTCTCAGGAGTAAGAAGGGGGGTTTCTTCGATCGAGATCGACCTGGGGAGGGGGGGGGGGCTGCCGCGGCGAGGTGGAGGACCGGCGAGGGGGAACGTCGTGGGTGGCGGCGCGTCAGCGTGGGTGCGGCGCGCAACCGATTTGGATTTTTTTTCTTTTCAATCTGAACGAATGGAGTACGGGGGTGGGGGGGGGGGGGAGTTGACCAAAAGGATAGAGGAAAGGAGGGGGTTATTATATAATTTTTATTTTATTCCTTTGATTTTCAAAAAGTTGAATTTTCAATCAAACTCAGAACGGGACCCAACGACTGTCGCCCCTAGCTAATTACCCCCATTCCGAACACAATGGGAGATGTATCATAAGCCAATCCTATCGTTACGACCAGTTTTGATTCAAATTAAAATATAAATCTTTATATATTCAATTTAAACGCAGATTTCAATTTACCGAAGCCACATACTAACTCAGAAAATTCCCGAAAAATATTTTCTAGCTTCGTATTGATGATACGGTCCTAACAAAACTAGTTTCGTCAAATTTTGAGACTGTTTGAAAAATGGCCATTTTCCAATCGATTAAATTGAACTAAAATGGTCAAAACACGTTTTCCTTTGCCACGCTCACATATTGATTCGAAAAATTATGAAATTTGAAACATATCAATAACTTTACAACTCGGATCCAACAAAAGTGGTTTCGTCGAAATCCGAGGTCATTTGCAAAAATTCCATTTTTAAGGGCCTGAATTTCATAGCGACTATTCAGAATTTTCAACTAGACATATCTTTTGATCCCCGCTATGAAATTTTGATTTTTCGGATTTGTTGGAAAGATAGTCACAATTAGATTCAAATATTTTTGGTTTCACTAAAATCCGGTTTATTTTGCACCCGGTACATTCAATTGAAATTTGAAATCGAATTATCGAACTACCGCGCCATTTTCAATTCCTTTTATATATATAAATAATTATTTATATTTTAACGACGATCTATATAATATATACGTTCGTATTCTATTCAAAATAAATTTTTCGTCGCTTTTATTTAAAATAATTCATTTTATATAATCAAAATTCGCTAAAATTGCCAAAATGAAAAAAAAAAATTAAACTGGCCCAGATTTTTGGGTTATTACAAAGGAACAACGAGGCAGAGAGGAAACCGCTAATACATTAAGCTTTTCCTACCGAGGCGAGGAAACATGGAATAGAGAGGGAGTTGAATAGATGGGAACTAAATTGCGACGTTTGAAAAGGAAACGTGAAGCTGACTTGAGTCGTTCGATTTGAATCAATCACACGTGTCAGCCAGGTATTTTTTTGTCAAAATGAAACCCAAAGGTCATTGAAGGAAGGAAGCGTTCTTTATGTGCCAGATCTAATTCGAAGAGGCGACGGAAGGTAATTTGAAATGGTATAAGCGATCACAGAAGATATTGGACGGTTATTTTACTGCATGATTAGGATTGAAATGCTGTACACGTGTCGATCCGTGGATTTTTTGAAAGACTGTGCTTTCATATAATACTAGTGCGAACCCATGCTACGCACACATGCTACTTGATTACCTGATCGTGCAATGATTTGTTTTAATTTGAATTCAATGTATAAAATCAAAAATAATCCTTTTTGTTAAGTCAAAGAATATTTTGGCTTAAAACAAAATGCAATGTCATTGATGTTGGCCACAAAACTATAATTTTGATGTAGATGTTCAAAATCACATAGCATAGGTAATGTTTCTATAGATTATGGTAAAAATGAGGATGAAAATCATAATAACTATAAGCAACTACATAGTTATATTTATGAATAAATTTTAATACATTGCGTGTAAACTCATGTAGTTGCAGCGTATAATAAGCGCATGAACATTGTTAGCTATAGAGTCTAAATGAAGGTGTGATTATTTTATGATTATAGCTTTAAATTTAGTAAATTTAAGGATTTAGTCTTTAGACATAATATTCTTTTACCTGAACATTGTTGATAAATTATCGATGGTTAATTTATTTAAGTACTAAATGTTTAACAACATTTGCACATAAAACATTTAAAGGTTGGTTATACGTGAATGCTTTGAACATTGTAAAAAAAATTGTGTAAACAAAACAACCTGTCAATGGAGTTTGTTTTTTCAAAAATGAATAGATTTTTTTTTCATTATATACATATCATCCTGTATACAATTGGATACAGTCATGCAAATAGATATACAAATAAGAATGTGCCACATTTTGACCTCAAGTACCTAAGCACAAATTCTATATTAATCACACCATTTGTTGAACTTTCATGAAAGAACTTACAAACAGTTTCCTCCTCTTATCAGTCCAATATATAACAGAAAACTTATAAATACTGCAATGATATATAAGTTGTAATGACTAATCAGTATGATTAACTTACATGACAAAACTAATCAAGCTTAAAATGTTATAGTGTAAAATTGTAAGAAATTTCAAAGTAACATAGTGCATAAAAGACCACTCGGTTTATATTGTGCGGTGCCTACCATTTACAAATGTTGGCGGTTAGCTATAGAGAACAGAAGTGAGCTAGTTAGCCACAAAGAACAAAATGAGCTGACTAAATCAAGAAATATAATATATTATCGTTTGAGTAACAACAAAGTACATGATCATGTGATGAAATCATTGAACTGCTGAAAGTATGGGAGCATGACATGGAGTATAATATATCTTTTGCAAGCAAGCAAATGAGCGTCCATGGCTTATTAGATTTGATGCGAAGATCTTGTTTTCTTACACCTGTTGGTGACGTGATTGAAAAGGGTACAAAGTTTACGAAAAACTCTAATATAGTTTTGGAAGAAAATGTGAAGACCAACTGTTCAAATGCAGATAGATAAAGGGTTTGTATTTTAAGCCGATTTAACCATTGTATTATATAACGATAACTGAGAGTCCATGTAGAGTTCAATTGAACTTGCACAAAAAATGTAGTCAATTTTTTGAACATCTAGAAACATGGAAAAGATGACTTGAGTGTTTTCCTACTTTTAATTTTTTGTAACACATCTTTTGGTTATTTTCCTTTCAATTTTATTCCTAGAGCTTCAAGGAATAAAGAACTAAGGGTGCGTTTGATTTTTAACGGAAAGTGGTATTTGGAGGAATATTTGGAAGAGGTTGAAAAATGGGGAAAATATTGAAAGGGGATGTGTTTTTATTTTGTCCGAAAGAAGCACACGAAAAGGGTAAAAAGAGTGTAAAAGGGTACTTTTTTGAACAGGGCAGGTTTGCAGCTTTTAATCGGAAGGGACAAATTGGTGGGTCCCACGTTGATGCGTTGGACACTTTTTACGCATCCGACGTAGACGCGGATGTAACATGCCCCTTCCGAAAAACAAACGGTACATAAATGCAAAAACAATGAAATATCGACAATAGTGAGCATCAAAGTCCGTACTTTGCTAATTTCTAATTTGCGGAGTTTATCTTGCATTATTTGTTTGACTTGAAGAACTTTACAACACTTCCATCTTTTTATCCCAGTTGTGAGTGGTACTTTGTATTCATGAAAAATGCATGTGATTTAATGTTCTTTGATTATCCCGAGTTTCACACCACTTTCACTTTTTCAGAAACTTCCTTTACTTTTATCTTTTTTCCAAAATGAGACTTGTGAGAATGCTACCATAAAAACATAAATCATATTTTTCTCGTGTAAAAGCAAGGAACGATTGCACGTTCAATTTCCATTAAACATGGATAAACCATGTCAAATTATTGATTGTTCGGTACAATAGAGGACATTACTTTAATACGGAATTAATGAAAAACACTGTGCTGGGAGCATTAGAAGATTTCCTTTTTTAATGTAGTTGTTAAAAATGAGTAGAGCCATTGAAGCTCAAATGGTAACAAAGTAATAATCAGGATTATATTATAACATTAGGTCACACACTTCCAAATTGACCACTTAAAGCCAGACGGTGCCCAACTCTAAATGACCAAAGTTACGATTAAAACCATCAGAGATCTCATTTCCTTTAACAAAATCTAAGTTTAGGAGTTGCATTATGAAAATAGAAAAATGCGTTAAGGTGTTTTCTATGAATAATTCACCATCTTCATCAATATTGGCATTGAGCATTATGTAGATAGAAGTTGATTTAGTCAACAAAACGACAATAATATACGGTGTTACATATAAAATTACATGCATCAAAAGTCATGTTCTTTCAAAACATTTGAATCAATTAATTATATTCAAGAATTCTACCGGAGGAATATTTTATGGAATTATAAGAATGTCCAAACTGATTCACCAGCTGATTATGTGACATGCGGCAGGTTAGGTGATTCATGTGAAGGATTTCAATCTCTGCACAAAATGAATAAAATAAAGTTGAAAATTGTTACATGGAAAAATATGAAAAGAAGAATGCAAAGTTATCTTAAATGAATTCTAAGCTCATTTTTAAATACTGTCTTTCAATCTCAATAGCAGATTTGGATACCTTTCTCTTAAAAGTAGACTTATCCGGTTGACAACTTTCTTCTTTCATGTTTGAATAAGTCTGAAAATATAATAGTATACAGTTTATTTCTGCTTAAAAAGATAGATTAACTAATGGGCAAGAAGAAGAAGACACCAATAGTGCGGTTTCATGTAATAATCTAGTTCAACTCGTATGTTTGATATTTTTATGATTTTTTTTTAAAGTAATAGTCTAATATAGTCAGCCAGCTTAATTTATAGGATGACGGAAGTAGCAAAAATGTTCAAATTCGCTAGTCTCAATTTTGGAAAGGACAAACTTCTCCCTCTAATCCAAATTACTCTTAACTCACCTCAAAGGAACAACATACCACCTCATCGGCCCAGCCTCGTCCTACTACACTACGTTCGCATGCAGTTTTCAGCTTGTACACTTTTAGTAATGAGTTATTTGATATCTTGTTTTTTCCCTAAAAATAGCCTTTGTTATCTACTATATGTGCTAGAACTAATAATAAGTCAAGTCATATAGTTATTTAAAATTCAATATATTGGAACTCATGCATACTTCATTTATTTAAAACATAATGGTGTTGAACACCATGCGTTGAACTACTAGGAAAAATCTTGCAATATTCATTGCATTATTCACACAATCAAGAAGGCTGATTAATATACATAGGATTTAAAGGGAGTAGACATATCTATCACCTATCAAGATCCATCAAGTTCTATCGTTTGCTTTTGGATCCTTTTTATATGACATAATTTATTTGACATATTTTTTATGGGCCTTAGGCCATTTATTCAACTTTTTAGAAAAAAAACAAATTGTTCTGTCATATTTGAATATCAACAGGTAATTATTTCATGTTGAAAAACAATGGCTGAGTTGTGGACTAGGTCGCTTTCTTGAAGACGATTCGGCGATCGGTCAGAGGTGCAAACTAGTTCATTCCTTCGCTGCCGCCTCTAGGATAAAACAGCCTCTAAAAACGATAACCGATTTTCTTGTACAACAAATCAGTGCAGATTTGCACTGTAGAAAATAATATTGCTCGAATTTTCTAAAAGAAAGATTTAATGGCGGAGGTTAGAAGAAAAAATAGAACTCGGTATATTTTCTGTCTGCAGATAAAAAGTATATATAAAACGAGAATTAGGGTTTGGGAGAAAAATTCGGATCTGCTAAAATTTCGGGGGACAATGTTTTTACCATTGCAGGAAAAAAAATTGTCGGTGCAGAAAATAATTTTCCATAAAAAAAGGTTTGAAAACTGCAGAGTTTTATGGTCTAAAAATATAAGTGTCTACACCACAAAGCCCAAGCCCGAGTCCGAACCGGACCGGGCCGGGTCGAGTCGGTCGGTCGGTCGTGCGTGTGTGTGGTGTTCATGATGCATGGTCTCCCTCCTCACAACAAAGCATGTATTGGGAGCCCAAATCCCAAACATGATTTTTTAGAAGCAAGTATAAATCCTTGCCTCTTCCATATAATCCCATGATGTGGGACTATTCACACATATGAGCCATTCATACACTTATTCAACATTTTTAATAATTCACTTAATGTTTGTAAAACATTTTCAGTAACCCCCACTTGAATTTTTAAAAGTATTTTCGAGCAATTTCTAAAAACATAAGATTGTACATAAATAAAGGTGTCATCCGAATTGAACCTTTGCATAGTGAATAAGATTCAGTTTTTACTAGAGTGACATGTAGTCTTGAACTCTATTCCTGGCATCAAACCACACACAACCTTTTCTATAGTGCAATCAAATAAGCCAGTGCATTTATGGTCATGCACATCTATCCTATTTTAGTGAATGCTATAGAAGTTTTGCCCAAAACTCCATAGGAAACGGCCACATTTCCACATTCACAAAGGTGAGTCTATCAAGAGTACTCCTGAAGGTAGGTACTCCACTCCAAATAGAGTATAGATCTCATTAAGAGTTTCTATTAACTCATCCTCTAATCACTTCAGGAATACATGCTTCTTGGTTTATTAATAGCATTCTCAACTCCTATCACTACACAACTTGTTTTTACCCATTGAACCTAGTTCTTGGGATCTCCAGTCATTTAGGTCGGGTTACCATTGTGCGTGACTCAACAATCTAAGGGCAATAGTCCCATTCTTTTAGAAGAATTGTGGACTTTCTCTCTTGACAGTCCTTTCATCAACGGACCTGCCAAAATTTCTTCACTACATACGTAATCCGCTCTAACGGTACCTGTGGAAAGCAGTTCTCTAATCGTGTTGTGCTTACAATGTATTGGTCGTCTCTTACCGTTATAATAACGGTTCTGAACTTTTGCAATAGACGCGGTACTATCGTAATGTATCAATACAGCCTGTATCGGTTTTTCCCATAAGGGAATCTCAGCTAGCGGGTTTCTCAAATACTCTGCCTCTTCACCAGCTATAGCTAGTGCTATCATCTCAAACTCCATAGTAGACTGAGACAAAACAGTCTGTTTCTTGGATTTCCAAGAAACAGCTCCTCCAACGATGCTAAATATATAGCCACTGGTTGCTTTAGAATCATCAGATAAGGTATTCCAGTCTGCATTAGAATATCCTTCAAGTACAGCTGGAAACCTTTCATAATGTAATCCAAGGTTCATGGTTCGTTTAAGGTATCTCATCACCCTTTCAATAGCATGCCAGTGCTCTATACTAGGTCTACTGGTAAACCTGCACAATAATCCCACGACATAGGAAATGTCGGGTCTAGTACAATCAGTGGCATACCGAAGGCTGCCAATGATGTTCGCATAATCAGACTGTCTTACACCTTCACCAGTGTTCTTAAATAACTTTACACTGTGATCATATGGTGTACTTTCAGGTTTACAGTCAAAGTAATTATATTTCTTTAGGATCTTCTCAATGTAATGAGATTGATCCAAAGAAATTCCCTTTTCTGATCTAGTAATTTTAATACCAAGAATTACACTCGCCTCACCTAGATCTTTCATATCAAAATTGGCACTTAATAAGGATTTGACTGAGTTTATGGCATGAATGTTTGACCCAAAAATGAGTAGGTCATCTACATAAAGGCATATAATAGTGCAAATGTCATTCTCAGATTTGTAATAAATGCATTTGTCACTTTCATTAACTTTAAAAACATGTGAAATGATTAAATTATCAAATTTTTCATGCCATTGTTTAGGTGCTTGTTTTAAACCATATAATGATTTCTAATTTGCATACTTTATGTTCTTGACCATGTACCACAAATCCTTCAGGCTGGTCCATATATATTTCTTCGTCTAATTCACCGTTCAAAAATGTGTTTTTCACATCCATTTGGTGTATTAATAAATTATGAATAGAGGCAAGTGAAACTAATACCTGAATGGATGTGATTCTAGTAACTAGTGAAAAAGTGTCGAAGAAATCTATGTTTTCTTTTTGTTTAAAACCTTTAGCTACTAGTCGTGCTTTATATTTATCAATAGTACCATTAGGTTTTAATTTCTTTTTAAGTACCCATTTACAGCCTATAAACTTACAACCAGGGGGTAAATCTACCAAGTGCCAAGTCTTATTGGATTCTAAAGAATCTATCTCATCATTTATAGCCTCTTGCCAAAAATCGGCATCTAAGGAAGATAAGGCCTTTTGGAGGTTTATGGGATCCTCCTCAATAGTAAAAGCACAAAAATCTAAACCAAATCTTTTATGATTCTTACTCTTTTACTTCTTCTAGGTTCAGCTTCAGAATTTTCATTAAGTTCTGTTCTAATAGGCATACTTGAAGTGCCCTCACTATTCCTTAATTTAAAAGGATTTTTAGTTTCATAAAAATCAGCATCATTTGATTAAATTATATTATGTGCATTAAGGTCATAAAATCTGTATGCTTTGCTATTAATAGCATAGCCTATAAATACACATTTGTATGCTCTACTTGCCAATTTTATTCTCTTAGGGTCTGGAATGCGAACATATGCTAAACAACCCCAAGTTCTAAAATATGAGACATTGGGTTTATGATTCTTTAAAATTTCATAAGGTGAAATTTTATTCTTAGATTTGGGGATTATATTCAAAACATAGCATACAGTCAATAAAATATCTCCCCATCAATGTTTTGCTGCACCAGAATTTAGTAATATGGCAACTACAAGTTCGGTAAATGTCCTATTTTTCCTTTCAGCTTTACCGTTCATCTCAGGAGAATAGGGTGTAGTTCTTTCATGTACTATACCATGTTGTTTATAGAATTCCAGAATTGAAGTGGATTTATATTCTGTTACTCTACCACTTGCTTGATTCTCAATCTCAGGTTTGAATGTTTTAAACATGTCAAAAACATCACTTTTATTTTTCATAAGGTATACATATGTGAAATCAGAACAGTCATCAATAAAAGTGATAAAATAACGATGTCCTTGTCTAGTCAAAGTACCATCAAGTTCACATATGTCAAAATGTATCAAATCTAAGGGTTCAGAAATTCTATCAACAGACATATGAGGTTTCTTTGTGATTTTTGCTTGTGTATAGAATTCACATTTATCAAGTTCAGATTCTATCAATTTAGGAATCATATCTAGGGTGCTCATGTTGTGAATTATTCGTTTATTAACATGACATAATCTAGAGTGCCAAATATTAAAATAACACAACATATAAGCAGAAGTAGTCACTTTATTAGTTTCAACATTCAGTTTAAACATACCCTCACAAGCATAACCCTTTCCCACAAAGGTTCCCTTATAAGTTAGAGTATACAAATTAGCCCCAATAACTTGAGTAAACCCAGCCTTATTAAGAAGAAAGCCAGACACCAGTTTCTTCCTAATCTCTGAAGTATGCATAACATCTTTCAGAATTAAAGTATTTCCAGAGGTAAACTTAATTTCCACATTTCCAATTCCTGCAACCTCAGTGGTGTGAGAATCTCCCAACAACACTTTCTGATTTTCAGTAGCCGTGTATGTAGAGAACAAGCCATGATCATAGCAGACATGGCGAGAGGCACCTGTGTCTACCCACCAACCCTATGATCCACCAACAAGGTGAATCTCAGTAATCATAGCCGTAAGAGGCTCTTCAGTCAGGTTAGCCTACGGTGTAGAGCTTGGCCTATTCCAACACTTTCGTGCCATATGACCTGGTTTTCCACAGTTGTAGCAAAGAAACAACTATCCATAATCATTCTTTTAGGCTGGTTTATGCTGTCCTTTTGGGTTTCCTTGCGGATTCCCATTCTGTTCATTGCGCCTGTTCTGATTTTTAAAAGATTTCTGATTTGGTTTCAAAACGGCGGGTGTGGTCTTTTTAGTGTTGTTGTTATTGACAATCAACACCTCTTCTTTCTGGTCCTGTTTGCGTGCCTCCTCCTCAATACGAAGGCGCATGATCAAGCTTTCTAAGGAAAATTCCTTAGTCTTATGACGTAAAACATTTTTAAAATCTTTCCAACCAGGGGGTAATTTGTCAATGATAACAACAATTTGAAATTGTTCGTCCAATGCCATACCTTCAGAGATGATCTCATGAGCTATTTTCTACAGCTCATGAGACTGCATCTCAACTGATCTGTCGTCAGTCATCTGGTACTTTAGGTAGCGACTTACAACATATTTCTTTGCCCCTGCCTCCTCTGTATCATACTTCTTTTTCAGTGCTTCCCAGATCTCCTTTGCTATCTTCTCCTCTGAGTTATAGTAATCATACAGATCATCGCTCAGTCCATTCAGAATAAAGTTCTTGCATAGATAGTCTTGTTACGTCCATGATACCATCAGCCTTGTCAGGTTTATCTAGTAGCTGCGGTTTTTCAGCAGTCAGTGCAGCCACAACCTTTTTTATCATGAGGAAGAACTCCATCTTCTGATGCCATCGCTTGATATGCAAGCCTTCGAATTTGAATGGAGCAGCAGTCACGAGAGGGTTTTATAATGCAGAGGGTAGAGCAGCATAGTCTACGGTTGAGTTCGAAGACATTGTTTCAGATCGTCTTCAAATTGTTGAAAAACAATGGCTGAGTCGTGGACTAGGTTGCTTTCTTGAAGACGATTCGGCGATCTGGTCAGAGGTGCAAACCAGTTCGTTCCTACGCCGCCGCCTCTAGGATAAAACAGCCTCTAAAAACGATAACCTATTTGCTTGCACAACAAATCGGTACAGATTTGCACTTTCAAAAATAATATTGCTCGAATTTTCTGAAAGAAAGATTTAACGGCGGAGGCTAGAAGAAAAAATAGAACTCGGTATATTTTCTGTCTGCAGATAAAAAGTATATATAGAACGAGAATTAGGGTTTGGGGGAAAAAATCGGATTTGCTAAAATTTCGGGGGGCAATGTTTTTACCGTTGCAGGAAAAAAAATTATCAGTGCAAAAAATAATTTTCCATAAAAAAAGGTTCGAAAACTACAGAGTTTTATGGTCCAAAAATATAAGTGTCTACACCACAAAGCCTAAGCCTAAGCCCGGGCCCGAACCGGGCCGGGCCGGGTCGAGTCGGTCGGTCGCGCGCTATGTGTGGTGTTCATGATGCATGGTATCCCTCCTCACAACAAAGCATGTATTGGGAGCCCAAAGCCCCAACATGATTTCTTAGAAACAAGTATAAATTCTTGCCTCTTCCATATAATCCCATGATGTGGGACTATTCACACATAGGAGCCATTCATAAACTTATTCAACATTTTTAATAATTCACTTAATGTTTGTAAAACATTTCCAACATTTCATATACGTTTTTATAGTACATAAATGTTAGTTTTTGTATCAATACCACCCTAAGATACTAATTTTTAAGCAATATGTTAAAGAGAGATCTTTATAGTTTAAATAAAGTTAAGAAAACTCGAAATCACATAATAGGAATATATTTATAGGTGATGATGTGTATAGTTCATTCTATTAATTGAATCTGTAAAAGGTTATCATTTCCATTTCTGTTATCTAGCATATACAGGTCACCAACCATGTAAAAAGCAAAATCAACAAATCTCCTATGTAGACATTTAAACTTATGAATAACTCTAATACATATAAAAATCTGAAATAACCGGTATTCAACATCTATTTGATCGTGACATGTTATTATTATAGATAAGGATTACTAAAGAATATACCCAAATCCAAATATTATATTTAGCTTTAGTAAATTATAATATATATCAAAAAATACAAATTATTAATCTTCCATAAATTCTTGATAGATTTCCGTGTTTTTTCTTATCGTTGGTCATCTTTATTAACAAATTAAGATGATGAAATAAAATCCTTATCCTTATGAGTTATGACCAAATCCATTCAAAGTAACACAATATGGATGAAGAAGGCAAATTTTCCATTATTGCCTTTGAAAATAAGCATTAAAGTTTGACTTAAATGCGGAAACAATAAAGAGGAAATGAGAAGAAAGAAAAATAGGATAAAAGTTGGGAAATAAATGTAGTATTGAATATTTGGAATGAAACGCCTTATCGTTGTTTTCTTCCAAAGTCATCATTTAAGTACTCTAAGTAAAGACTTAAAAATTATTTTCTTCCTTGGTTTACGGTTGTAAAAGGTATATCTCGACACTAAAAACGGGAGATTATATGTTAAAAATATATTTAGGTTATAAATAATGGAAATAATATTGGTATATGTCATTATAGAAACTGTAACGACCCAGATTTTTGGTCAATTTATTTTAAATAATTAGTATGGTTTTTAAATATTGAATTTATAACATAAATGGTATTTTATTGGGTTATTCATTAAATAATCGGAATACGATTTATTTTGATAGCCATCGTAATACGAGAATATAAAATAATTAAATTCGAAGTTAGAATTAAATCAAAACAATTCAGATGATCAGTATTAATTGTATTTGAATATAGATGATAATAAAAATATTTTATTATCAGAGAATTTATTTGTTTTTAAATTTAAAGTATATTATATTAATTTAATATGGTTATTTTATATATACACATTCGAAATAAATTTCAAAAAAATATTCTGTCGAGTTCAGTATAACGCTAAAACATTGGAACGACAGTCGGTACGCCATAATAGCGGTTCACGATTTTTAATTGTGAACCCCGAGATATTTATAGTGGATAAGATCGAAATCGAATCGAAAATCAAATCGATATCTATTTAAAAATAATAAAAGATCTCTTTATATCGAATCAAAATCAAATCAAATTAATTAGAAAATCTTTTTAAAATAAATACAAAGATTTATTGTATACTTCTGGCCCCATCTCCACTTCTTTATAAATCGCGACGCTTCCCCCTGTTTATTTTTTTATCAATCCTCTGAAACAAATCAAAGCCGATTTTTCCACAATTTAAATCCTTCAAACAAAACCGAATCCCCTTTTTCATTTCACTTCAGCAAAATCGAAATCCAATCGGAATTGGAAATCGCGAGGAGCAGCTCAACGTAGAAGCGTTCGTGTGGGGCTCGATGTTCTGTGCTTTGTAGTCGCGGTTGAGGGATTGACTTCGAAACAAGATCGCGAAAGGGGAAGGGACTGCGGAAATCAAATACTGGAGGAGGTCGATGTAGGGGTACGATGTTGAAAACACTGGAATGGTGAAGTGTTCGATTTTGAATTATGGTTTGAGGTGCCGTGTTTTAATGGAAGTCGATGTCTGTACAGTAACAAGTTTCGAGTTGAGCGACGTGATTGTGGGAAAGCATGTGGCGTGCGATGGACTGTAAGTGGGGAGGCGGAGGTCACGAAGTACGGTGGAAATGGCATGATGTCGATAAGGGAAGTTAGATGTGATTTTGTGCAAAGAAAAATTCACGCTTCACTGTTCAGGGCATAAGCGAGGCAGCGGAGTCGACTAAGGGAAGGAACTAGTTTAGTAAAAAGGGTATAGAGGTGGAAGTGGTGTCGAAGAATAGATGGTCAACATGTTGGTCAGGTTTAACCAACGGCAGGATGAGTTGGGTTGTTACAGAGCAGCTTTCACATTTTAATTTGGAAAGAAGATGTGTTTGCAGATGTTAAAAACATGGATAAAGGTATAAATTAAATAATTTAATTAATTTTTTTATTTTTATATAATCAAAAATAAAATCTTAGCGAAATGTATTTAATTTATATGAGGTCCAAAATAATGACGTAAGGCGAGTTGGACTCGTAAAGGGAAATGGAATTCCTGGGAACCAACTGGAATCAGAATGAATGGAATATAAAGAAATGAAATTTCGGTGAGTAAATCTCACTCACCTCTTTATTTAGAATTTTTTTATTAGGTAAAAATAATTGTTCATGCTTGTTGGATGCTTTCTGATTATTTGAAATATATTAGTTATTTAGGGTTGACTATTATATATATATATATTGGGTTGATGGTTGGATTGATTCCCGCAGTCTCATTAGCGGATGCTCGCGGTTTCATAGCGGATGATTTCCCTATGCGCCCCACAAATATTATATTAGTGGATGACCTTCATATTGCGATATCCTTCCTTGAAGCAGGATGGGTATTATTTCTATTAACTAACGTCTGTGAATGCAGGAGAACAGGTTGAAGGGATCCAACTGGATTCCTCAAAATTTTACTAATTGTCTATTTTCACATATTATCATATATATAATGTGTTGATTGAAAATTGGGTTGTTTGAATGTTTAAAATCACTGGGGCCAAATTGTTGATATATAAAAATATAGTGAAATGATATTTGTGATTTTAAAAGGGGAATTCTATTTTTTAAAATAGAGATTTGAATTTTTAATGAGCTATAAAAATATTAACTTGTTTTAGGCATGTATGGAAATTATAAACGATGTTTATAAATTAAATAATACAGGAAATGGAAGTGATTGATATATAAATGATATTTATAAATTAAATAATGTAGGAAATTGAAGTAAATTTATAAACGGTGTTTTTAAATGAAATGGAATGATTTTCAGTGGAAATTAGAAAATTGAAATGAAATTATAAATAGTGTTTATAGAAATAAAGTGAGAAAAATTATCATTGGATAATTTGAATATTTAAATTCAAATGTGAATTTAAAAGTAGAAATGGGGGGAAATCGTTTTAAAGAAATAAACGATGGAATTTATTCTGATGTTCAGAATATAAATTGGACTAAAATAAATCCGTAAGGATTTATGACTTGAATTCAATTAATTCGAATTTTATTTAAATAGAAGTCAAATTGAAATTAGAATTTGAAAAGAATTTGAATATATAGAATTTGAATAGAATTTGAATAGATAGAAAATTCAAATAGAGAATATAAATGAAGTTCAAATATAGAATTTGAATATATAAAATATAAAGGAAATTCAAATATAGAATTTGAATAGAGAGGATTCAAATAGAATTTGAATATAGGGAATTTGAATATAGAAAATTCAAATAGAACTTGAAAATAGAAAGTTGAAATTATTTCGAAATGGGAACGACGAAATATATTTCAGCATGCAGATTTTTAATCAGAATAGAAATAAATCCGAAGGATTTATAATTTGTAAAAGGACATGGAAATTTAATATAGAAATTTAAATAGAACTTGAAATAGAATTTCAAAATAGATTTTGAAATAGATTTGAATATAGAAATTCAAATGGAGTTTGAAAATAGATTTGAATATAGAAATCCAAATGAAGTTTGGAATTATATTGAAATTCAAATGGAATTTGAATATAGAAAATTCAATTTGAATTGAAATAGAATTTGAATATAGAAGATCGTAGTATAAATAAATTTATTTCCGAGTTAGGGAAAATTGACAAATTTTAGAAGAATGGAAATATTACGTTGAATTGGAAAATTGGATTTGATATATATTAAAAATATATCAGAATGGAGTTGAATTTATTATAAATGAAGTTAAAACATTTATATTTACAAATATAATTAAAACGAACTCGCCGCAGCGCTGCAGTTCGTAAATTGGCGATTCGAACTTCAATTGAGCATACATAACTCAATTGATGTCGGAATTCTTTGAAACAAGAATCGTCGGGACCGGTTGAATAATAGTTTTCTAATAAAAGGGAAAAATCTGGATTTCGTCGTATAGATTTTGAGTTATGTCGAAATCAATTTTTTAGAAAAACAGCGCCAAAACCATTTAAAAACCATAACGGTTTATTTAATTTTATAAAAGGATTTTAAGCGAATAAATCTGAATTTCTATTTGGAAAATTTTAGAATTGAGTTGAAGATTATATGTGAACTCAAGTGGAGTAATGAATTGATTTTTTTTTTTTGAAATAGAAATCAGATTTTTGATTATTGAATAGAATTAACTAATTTGAATAGTAATTAGTTAATGGGATTTTGAATTGATATTGGGCTTTGAATAAGTGTATTTGATTTGAAAATTTATATTCGAAATCGAAAAGGAAACCAGAATTGAAATTGAAATTCAATTTGGTTATGAGCAAGTTAAATATTTTGTTTGAACATGTTATGTTCAAACAAAGAAGTGAAATAGGCAAAATAGCTAATTAAAGAATAAATGAGTGAAACTGAATTCAAACGATTGGACTGAGTTGAATTGAATTGGAAATATGTGAGCATGTGTTAGACAGGTGTGGGATGGAGTATATGAAGGTTTTAATTTATGTGCCCGACAAAAAGGTACATGTTTAAATTCATATATGAGATTTTATGCGCCGCATCGGCAAGCCGCTTGGCTTTTTCTTTTTCTTTTGGATTGGTGAGGGCCATGGGAGGCTATTTGAAATATCTCGATGCTCCCGGTACAAAGGAGGTTATGGCGAATTTTTCCGGGAATTTAAGGGGTTAGAATATTTTTAAGAATTTTTGATAAATAGAAAAATCAATATATTAATATATATTGAATTCGATTAGGAAACGAATTTAAAATAGAATATTATAAACAAAAAGGAAATATATAATTCTGGTAAAATTAGAAAGAGAAACATTACGGGTTTAAAATGAATAATTGGTTTTTTAAAATGTTGATTATTCGAGGTAAGTGGTTTTGTCCGTTTTGAAGTTAATGATGTTTTCAGTCAAGGTCTGAGAGGTAATTTTACCCCAACTTGATTGATTTCATTTTTAATTGATAAATAGCAAGATCCAGTCTCGAAGAGAAGTGTTGAATAAGAGTTAGTTGAATAAAATATTTTGGGTTGTCGTAACGATGTTTTACACAACATTCGTTTTAACCCAAGTGGTGGAATTTTGGGAAATATAAAAGTAAATATTTTCTGAGTATAATTAAAGTAGTCGGAAAAGAGATAAGTGATTGAAATTGTTTTCAATTGCAAATAGAATATATTTTCTAAATACAGGAAAGAAAAGAAGGCGATACATGGAAATGTTCTTCCAAATAGCGTAAGAGACCAATAAGATTACTGGGAATATTTGGTTAACAAATATTGATAAGGAAGTGGAGAAGTGTTTTAATTAATGAAATATAAATTAAAAGGCCCAGTGATTGTTTGATGATGTGAATGGGTGTTTGTTTTTCTTCGATAGTTAAATAACCGACTATCGAAGTATTTGCCAATATCGTTGTCAATATGGAGAGACCGGTTGGATTATTATCCGAGGGCCACTCTGTATTGGCAGTAGCGTTGCGAATCAGATTATATGAAGATAATCAAAGACGAAGTAAAATGCAAGGGCTTTTTCTATTAATAGAAATTGTGCCTTCGGTTTCGTTCAATCCCAGAACGAACGTAAATGGACGAATTTCTGACAGAGTATTTCCAATGATCGAATATGTTGGTCTGTATAAATATACATGGTGGCAACGGATTTATTCCCTTAGCATAATATCCAGAATATATTCGTGCAAATCAATGAGTGATTAACGGATCTGACATTGTGGCATTCAAAGTAATTGTGCTATCAATGAATGGAAAGTAATCGTAGCCCTAGGCCTCAACAACCGGGTAATGACAAAAATCGGGCAGGCATTATGGCTATGTGGGTCGCTCCCATTAGGGTGTATAATCACCTTTCTAGAGATTCATTTAATTCCTTTTTCTATTCGATGCTGTCCCATTCGGGAAACGGTTGCTGATCCCAACCGTTGGTGATATACATTCGATACACTCAAGCGAAATGAGTGGCCAGTCACGTATGGGCCGAGTTGCAAGATGTTCTTGTTGAATCCAGTGTATTTCTCTCTAGAGATACACTATCGGAAGGTGGTTCCATACCTTTCATGTTGGAAATCCAATCTCCAATAAGCACCCTGTGGTTTTTGATGTTATATTATATATGGAGCATGAGATGAAAGCGTTATGCTAGATTCTATCTATTTGATTAGAAATTATTATAATATCACTGGATTTTTGTATTAAAGTGTTTTGGGTTATAGTAAGGTAAAAATCGTCCATGTTTATGTGTGGCTGGTCTTACTATTATCATTTCTTTAGAAAGGAATTTTAAAGTTAAACAAATGGTTGGAGTTTACTCACACCTGTCCCATGACTGACCTAGAGTTTATTTTGTTTGTTTACCCTAACTCTTGGGTGCCCAAATTTGTACGGGCAGTCAAGTAGTCGGGATTTTTCAGATTCACTTGGAAGATCTGGAAGCAGGAGGCTTCACCAATTAGCTATAGACTATCATATATTCCACTGTGAACCATGTCGTATCTGGAAACAGGTGTTTATAACTGTTCCAGGAATAACTGTTGTGCTCTGATGATGGTATGTATATAAAGTTACTAATTTGTATTTCAAAAGTTATGTTATATAATATATTTTATTCGTTCCGCTGTGAGATTTGTCTTCTTTGTTTTCTTCTATTCTAATATTTCTTTCTTTCTATTACTCATCCTCTAACTTCTTTCTAATAATGATTCGTATTTCTGTGCAATTTAGGTTGGACTTGTGGTGTTATCAGTCGACTCAGATAGTACAGATTTGCGGGACGTTACAGTTGGTATCAGAGCTTAGGTTGAGCGAATACCTAGGTTTTGTGGCATGTGCTCATTATAGATAGGGCCGGTAGTACCCTAGAATGAGTTGAGTGTATATAAGAGATCGCGTATTTGTAAATTGATATAAAAACTGTTTTATATTGTGTTGGCTAGTTTGTTGAGCTGTTTATGAATTCTGATCGAATTGTGGGATGCCACAACATCGATAAGAGTTTGTAAATACTTGAACAGAAGATTGAACACGATATTGTTTTAAAGTGGGTGAATGAAATTATTTTACCCAAAATTCTATTTTGATATAGAAAGAATAATTTTTGAAATTATTATATATGGATGTATTGGTTGTTATTATTATAATTAAATGAGATTATAAGAAATGAAATGGTTATATAGAACCAAGTAGAACTTGTAAACGAAAAAGATATACAATTGAGATGAATTAAAATTGAATTCAAACCAGAATTTGGAATTTAAATCCTAGAAAGTTGAAAAATATTTTTCTGAAGTATATTAAAATAATATAGCTTTGTTTTGAAAGGGATTTTTGAATAAAAATCATTTTGAATGGGTTTTGAAATTGTTTAAGCACTGAACTTACTTCAGTGGCTGCAAAATAATTCTGATGAGGACTGTAGCTTTGTCAATGTTCATTTTCAAGTTTCTAAGTGATGGATTGTTACATTAGAAAATTTTCTGATGGAAATTTGTTTGAAAGAAAACAAGCTGGTTTGGAAATTCAAATGTTTTGGATTTGGTATGGTAATAAATGTATTTATATATGGGATTTCAAAAGGATTTCAAATGAAAACCTCGGGGATTTGAATTCTGGAATTAAAATTTAACTTAAAGCTAGTTAAATGGATTGAAGAAAATAAATTGATTTAAATTAATGTGAATGAAAATGAATTGGATATGAATGAACGGGTTGAAAATCATTCAAGGTAAATAAATGGAAACCAAAATTTGGGTAGAACTAAAATTGCAGAAGTATAAATTTTTTTAGTGAGTTTTGAAAAGTAATGGATTTGTACTATTTTTCTTACCTTAGCAATTTCGAGGACGAAATTATTTTAAGGGGGAAAGAATGTAATGACCCGGATTTTTGGTCGATTTATTTTAAATAATTAGTATGGTTTTTAAATATAAAATTTATAATATAAATGGTATTTTATTGGGTTATTGATTAAATAATCGAAATACGATTTATTTTGATAGTCATCGTAATAAGAGAATTTAAAATAATTCAATTCGAAGTTAGAATTAAATCAGAACAATTCAGATGATCAGTATTAATTGTATTTGAATGTAGATGATAATAAAAATATTTTATTATCAGAGGATTTATTTGTTTTTGAATTTAAAGTATATTATATCGATTTAATATAGTTATTTTATATATACACATTCGAAATAAATTTCAAAAAAAAATATTCTGTTGAGTTCAGTATAACGCTATAACATTGGAACGACGATCGGTACGCCAAAACAGCGGTTCACGATTTTTAATTGTGAACGTCGAGATATTTATAGTGGATAAGATCGAAATCGAATCGAAAATCAAATCGATATCTGTTTAAAAAGAATAAAAGATCTCTTTATATCGAATCAAAATCAAATCAAATTAATTAGAAAATCTTTTTAAAATAAATACAAAGATTTGTTGTGTACTTCTGGCCCCATCTCCACTTCTTTATAAATCGCGACGATTCCCCCTGTTTATTTTTTTATCAATCCTCTGAAACAAATCAAAGCCGATTTCCCCCCAATTTAAATCCTTCAAGCAAAACCAAATCCCCTTTTTCATTTCACTTCAGCAAAATCGAAATCCAATCGGAATTGGAAATCGCGAGGAGCAACTCAACGTAGAAGCGTTCGTGTGGGGCTCGATGTTCTGTGCTTTGCAGTCGCGGTTAAGGGATTGACTTCGAAACAAGATCGCGAAAAGGGAAGGGACTGCGGAAATCAAATACTGGCGGAGGTCGATGTAGGGGTACGATGTTGAAAATGCTGGAGTGATGAAGCGTTCGATTTTGGATTTTGGTTTGAGGTGTCATGTTTTAATGGAAGTCGATGTCTGTACAGTAACAGGTTTCGGGTTGAGCGAAGTGATTGTGGGAAAGCATGTGGCGTACGATGGACTGTAGGTGTGGAGGCGGAGGTCACGAAGTACGGTGGAAATGGCATGATGTCGATAAGGGAAGTTAGATGTGATTTTGTGCAAAGGAAAATTCACGCTTCACTGTTCAGGGCATAAGCGAGGCAGCGGAGTCGACTAAGGGAAGGAACTAGTTCAGTAAAAAGGGTATAGAGGTGGAAGTGGTCTCGAAGAACAGATGGTTAACATGGTGGTCAGGTTTAACCAACGGCAGGATGAGTTGGGTTGTTACAGAGAAGCTTTCACATTTTAATTTGGAAAGAAGATGTGTTTGCAGCTGTTAAAAACATGGATAAAGGTATAAATTAAATAATTTAATTAATTTGTTTATTTTTATATAATCAAAAACAAAATCTTAGCGAAATGTATTTAATTTATATGAGGTCCAAAATAATGACGTAAGGCGAGTTGGACTCGTAAAGGGAAATGGAATTCCTGGGAATCAATTGGACTCAGAATGAATGGAATATAAAGAAATGAAATTTCGGTGAGTAAATCTCACTCACCTCTTTATTTAGAATTATTTTTATTAGGTAAAAATAATTTGTTGTTGCTTGTTGGATGCTTTCTGATTGTTTGAAATATATTAGTTATTTAGGGTTGACTATTATATATATATTGGGTTGATGGTTGGATTGATTCCCGCAATCTCATTAGCGGATGCCTGCGATTTCATAGCGGATGATTTCCCTATGCGCCCCACAAATATTATATTAGTGGATGACCTTCATACCACGATATCCTGCCTTGAAGAAGGATGAGTATTATTTCTGTTAACTAACGTCTGTGAATGCAGGAGAACAGGTTGGAGGGATCCAACTGGATTCCTCAAAATTTTACTAATTGTCTGTTTTCACATATTATCATATATATAATGTGTTGATTGAAAATTGGGTTGTTTGAATGTTTAAAATCACTAGGGCCAAATTGTTGATATATAAAAATATAGTGAAATGATATTTGAGATTTTAAAAGGGGAATTCTATTTTTAAAAATAGAGATTTGAATTTTTAATGAGCTATAAAAATATTAACTTGTTTTAGGCAAGTATGGAAATTATAAACGATGTTTATAAGTTAAATAATACAGGAAATTGAAGTGATTAATTTATAAATGATATTTATAAATTAAATAACGTAGGCAATTGAAGTAAATTTATAAACGGTGTTTTTAAATGAATGGAATGATTTTCAGTGGAAATCAGAAAATTGAAATGAAATTATAAATAGTGTTTATAGAAATAAAGTGAGAAAAATTATCATTGGATAATTTGAATATTTAAATTCAAATGTGAATTTAAAAGTAGAAATGGGGGGAAATCGTTTTAAAAAATTAAATGATGGAATTTATTCTGATGTTCAGAATATAAATTGGACTAAAATAAATCCGTAAGGATTTATGATTTGAATTCGATTAATTCGAATTTTATTTAAATAGAAGTCAAATTGATATTAGAATTTGAAAAGAATTTGAATATATAGAATTTGAATAGATAGAAAATTAAAATAGAGAATATAAATGAAGTTCAAATATAGAATTTGAATATAGAAAATATAAAGGAAATTCAAATATAGAACTTGAATAGAATTTGAATATAGAGGATTCAAATAGAATTTGAATATAGGGAATTTGAATATAGAAAATTCAAATAGAACTTGAAAAATAGAAAGTTGAAACTATTTCGAAATGGGAACGATGAAATATATTTTAGCACATGGATTTTTAAACAGAAAAGAAATAAATCCAAAGGATTTATAATTTGTAAAAGGAAATGGAAATTTAATATAGAAATTTAAATAGAACTTGAAATAGAATTTCAAAATAGAATTTGAAATAGATTTGAATATAGAAATTCAAATGGAGTTTTTAAATAGATTTAAATATAGAAATCCAAATGAAGTTTGGAATTATATTGAAATTCAAATGGAGATTGAAAATGGAATTTGAATGAGACGACCCAAACTCCCCCGGTAAGAAAAGCACGGATTGAATTGAGGACAAGACCAAATAGAACGCAGACGGAAGAACATTTCATTGTTATTACAACAATTCCATCAGATACAAGAATATACAGAGTATAAATGAATAAATATTATACAAAAAATATCAGAGATTTAAATTACATTTAAATACATCGCAGCGGAAAATAATACAAAAGCACAACTAGAAATAATGCACGGATACAGAGCTTTCCGAGCATCGTTGCAGATGTGAATCAGGATCCTGTGAATATAAATCTGCAAAACCAAAACTACTAGCTGCCCGTGTAGAAAATAGGGGCACCCAGAGTTTAGGTTAAAACAATAAACTCCAGATCAGTCATGTGACTGGTGTGAGAACTAAAAACAATTATTATTTTAACTTTAAAGAAGAGTAATTCAAGGGACCACGCCGTATGACACGGAACGGGTTTCCTCCCAAGAGCACTAGTGCATATAACAAAACAGCACAATGCTTTTTGGAAAAATGAAGCTATTATAAGACCCAGGTCCCATCACACAATGCAACGCAAGCCGGAGGATAGGGTTTTCCCTTATAATAGCCAAACATGCTTGGTACGTTTAAAATAAATCATTTGATACTATTATAAGTGTATAGTGTCAAAACAATTTCAATCATAAATATCAATCATAGGCGGCATGGGTACCATCTATCATGTCGCCATACTAGTTCTACAATTAAAACCGAATTATCTCGTATTGGAAATTGGATTCCATCATGAGTCGAGGGGGCAAGCTCCTCTCCATTCGAGACACTCTAGCAAACGCCTCGGGACCGCACACAGCAATCCCTGGATCCTCCAAGGCCCATCCTCTCTTACTTTTGAGGATTGACAATTCCTGAACACACGTTTCCGGGTCCTTACAGACCTATATCCGAGGCACCTCGTATCCAACAACCTCACAGGTGAGAAGTATATAAATGTCAGGGCTGGTAGGTCACTGACACCACCATAGCTAGAAAGAAACGTCGTGCACTCCTTGGGTCCGTATCCCGTTTTTGACTCATACCGAGGTGTGAGGCTCGCGAATTCACGTTATACACAAAGCTACGCCACACAGGCCGTGCTTTGATCATCAACCACAAGACTTTGCTTTTCAACAGAAGCCTTGATCAATTGCCACTTACGCGTGCCACACTGGCAATTCAGTCCATGCGACTGATGTCCATCGATGTACAACCTTTGAGCTCGTACGTCTCAGAGAAGGATGTTAAGCAAGAGAATAAATTCTCCGCCGCCAAACAGATTTATATTTAATAGAGATCAATCAACACAGAATAAAATCCAATGTTAGACACACAATCCATTTACAAGTTCGCTCTGGGTCTGAACGAAACCGGAGGCACTTTCCTCGCATATCCATCCATCTCCAAGTACGTCTAGACGATCACCAACTGTTTCCCTCATCTTGGGTGTACAGCCCAATCAAGATCATCAGTAATCACCCAAACGATGTGAAGACTTCCGGTCTTCAACCACCGTCTTCATCTTCGACATCTCGTCGAATCGGTTATTCAAAATGGGTATAAACCCGGCCTTTCTGAATATCCCACGTACATAATAAACAAATGTTACACAAACACACAAACGCCTCGTTCCAATTCAGAATATTCTTTTATTCACAAAATCACATTCTTAGGGAAAGGTTCTCATTAATTTTATCCAAGATAAATTCTTCTAAATTTATTCTTTAATCTTCCTTTGGATATCATTTCAAACTAGTCGGGATTAGCGAACCACACCGAAGTAATTATTTATTTTATTTCCCAATCTCAATCTATGTATCCCATAGAGAAAACTGGTAATACTCCATATCTAACACCACAGTATTATCGGTAAAATTAATTACCATCTCACGTTTAAATCTAATTAAAGATTTAACTATCGCTTTGGAGTAAAACAGTTGGTACTCCATTCTCGATCACCTTTCAGATTTGATAATTTAAATTATCAATTCACATTTCAATCTAATTAAAGATTAATTAAAACTCCACTTAGTTTTAATCTTCTCAAAAATCAACATCCTGCCTTTAACTGAGTTAAAGAACCAATGTCATATAAAACACGATTCACGATAAACCCAAAATCACATCCTATTGTTAATCGGGTTAAAGAACATGTGTTATTCAAAACACCGCCCACGATAAACCCAAAAAACAATTCAAATTCAATTCTAATTAAATATTATTTAATTGATACACTTTATTAAATCTAAATAGAAAGATTTAATCTTTTTCTCAATTGGGCTTAAGAACAGTGTTAATGAAGACACCATTCACGACAAACCCACATCACATTTGATATTAAATACAAGGCTCTGAATAGAAAATATACCGGCTTATATTCAATATCAAATCCTGAAACCAACAAATATCGTATTGGAAATAACGATATAAAATATATCTTTCAAATTCCCATAACAATATCTGTATAGTCACGAAATCCAACATCAAAATATTCCGAAGATAATTTCGATTCAACGCCAGTCCCATTCACGTATTGGGAATATTGATTATTTTTAAAATCACTTTCAAATTCAATTTATTTATTTCAAAAATAAACTGATTTTAATTCTAGTTCAAAACTAGTTCATTTCGATAAAAATCTATTTTTATCTTTTCAAATGTGGAATTCTTCAGCCCAATTTTTCCCAAATCATTTCTTATGATTTTACACAAATTATAGATATTTTTAATAATTTTGTCAAGGCCCGTACAGTCGATTTCCATCAACGGCCATCGAACTGCACTTACAACGACCTTTTCTGAAATTGATTTGGACATAATTCCAAATCCAACTGTTATATTTCAAATTTCTAATATTCATTGGAAAGCACTTTTCGATACGAACCCAACGGTTCCAGTTTTAGGAGAATCCGACGGTCGGATCTCCCGCAACGTCCAATCGAAGTCAATGGTCGAAATTCGCGAACTACCGTGGCGCGGTGCGTTCTATTCAGGCCATTATATATATAATATTATATATTTCGTCGATTTCCTTTTAAAACGTATTTTATAAATCGTTTTAAAATCGTTTTCAAACCATTTCAATTCTATATTCAATTTCTAATCAAAATTGAATATTTCATATCATTACTATATAAATGATAATATTTTCAAAACGTTATATTTTGAATTCACTACTCTTTTTATATTCATTATAAAAACGAATATAATCGATATGAATATCGTTCACGACAAAATGGCGCAACTCCAATCAACACGGCTTTATATATTTTAATAAATTCGTTGTTCTATTCAACAAATGAATATTTATCCCATTCAACACATGAATCTATATTTCTTTCAACACACGACTAATCTCAACACATGAGTACTGCCAACACACGACTATTTTTTTTATGTAAAATATTTTATAAAACTATGGTATCTATCGTTTGATTTTTAATTAGACTCCACCGTGAAGTAGTTCTAATTTTTAATATGATAAATATGTAAATTTTATTATTAAAATATTTCACTCAACACATAGATAGTTTCAACACATGCACATCGTCAACACATGACTATTTTTATATTCAACACATGAATTTCCTTTTATAATATTCATTATTTTCCCGATTGGAATGAGGCCCAATCAACCATCATATAATGTTAATTATATGGATTTCATACAACACATGTATATAATAGCAATGATAAACAGTCAACCATCATCCAAGGTGCACCACACAACTGCATAAGCATCAAATATAAATAATTAACGCTTACACATCATGTCGACCAATCGATTAACATACAATTAAATAATTGGGATTAGTGTACGCCAAATTTCATCCCAACACCCGTGTGGGGTTTCAAATCAACAAACACATATTTTTATTTGTGCAGTTGGGCGATGTGTAAAATTTATCGACCCAATCAATATCAGTCAAATCAGTGTATATAAACAAATCGGCCGATTTGTTTATAAATATTTATTTATTCACATTCACGTTAAAAATTATATTTTTAACGATAAAATATTTTTAACTATATAAATATTTTATTTCCTTTCAACACAAGAATATTTTATTATTCAATCATTCCACAACACAATCAATTTTCACAACACATTAATCAAACAAACAAGCCGTCCATGGTCTGTGGACGACGGGTGTCGGGTGCTACTAAGCACTGTCTGCATCCTAGTATATATATATATATATATATATATATATAACTAGAAAAAGAAATTTAGAGTGAGAAGTTCTCACCAATAGCTAATCTAATCATCTCGACTCTTCTTATGTAGAAAATCTTGTCGTTCTTGCCTTTTGTCACTTTCGTTGCCCGTATTCACTACATATATAAAAATCGAATTTTTTTACTTCGCTATTCAATATATAAAAATCGAATTTTTACTTCGCTATTCAATATATAAAAATCACATTTTTACTCTGCTATTCAATATATAAAAATCACATTTTTACTTCGCTGTTCAATATATAAAAATCACATTTTTACTCTACTATTCAATATATAAAAATCACATTTTTATATTGTTGCTATGTATATAAAAATTATATTTTTATACTACTACCACATAGATAAAAATTCTATTTTTACACCGCTACTATATAGATAAAAATTCTATTTTTACATTGCTACTATATAGATAAATATTCTATTTTTACATTGCTACTATATAGATAAAAATTCTATTTTTACATTGCTACTATATAGATAAATATTCTATTTTTACATTGCTACTATGTAGATAAATATTCTATTTTTACATCGCTACTATATAGATAAAAATTCTATTTCTACATTGCTACTATATAGATAAAATTTTTATTTTTACAACGATGTTCATATAATAAAGATTATATTTTTATCACGCCATTCTCTATATAAAGATTTCTCCTTTTCATTTCATCACTATAAAAATCACATTTTTATTTCAACATATATATATATATATATTAAAAATCATATCTTTATTATCTACATTATATAAAAATCATATTTTTAATATGCCACTTGTAAAAAAATTATATTTTTAACCTTTCTATAATATAAAAATTATATTTTTATCCTTTCTTCGTATAAAAATCCTATCTTTCCTCGTATTGCTATTCTATATTTTTCCCTACGATGTTTATATAGAAAGATTACATTTTTAATAAAACAAAAGCATAAAATCATATTATTAATCGCTAAAAATGATTAGAATTGAAATAGAAGCTCACCGGCATTGTCGGGTGGCGAAGAAGGCTCGAGGAAGGGCTGCAACAGGTCAGGGACTGTTTTACAAAACTGGAAAATGATAAAAATGGGATTTTTATGGAGCGGAGGGGTGCTGCGCCTGTCGGGGGTTGCTGAGTTCGTCGGAGCGGCGGCGGGAGGGTGCGCTCGAGGGGGCGGAGTGCTGAAACGGTGGTGGTCGGCATGCTGGGCGGCGGAAGGGTTAGGGCGTCGTGGTTCTTTGAAGGAGGAGGGGTTTTGGGGAGGTTCTCCGGTCGGAGGAAGGAGGGGAAAGGCAGATCGAGGGGGTGGCTGCGGTCTCCGGCGCGGTGGCGCGCCAGGCTGGGCGGCGGCGATGGATCGCCCCCCCATTGTTCTTCTTTTCTTTTTTTTCGTTTCTGAACTGTTGGGAGAGAGAAGAGGGAATAAAGGGGGGGTTATATAAAAGTGAATATTAGGCACACATCCCTAAAACGAAACTTAATTAGGCTCACATCCGGTCCTAAACTTATTGTAAATTAGGTCCCTATTTTTCAAAAACATATAAAAAATATAAAAAAATATTAAAAAACCATGTAAATTTATATTTAATTAAAACAATTAATCGTGAAAAAATCAGATCAAAAAAACATTAAAAACAACGTCGAAATCATGAAATACAGAAAATCAACGAAATGCAGTAAATTGCATCAAAACATGCATATAAATCGATTAGTTGCATACATGTATGCATTTATTTCAAATCTGCGTCAAAACTGCAGTATAAATGCATACATGTATGCACATATTGTTAAAACATGCATCTGCCGATGCATTTATTTAAAAACTGCATACCTACGTGCAACTTATTCACGTTTGCATATATTTTGACATATATGCACACGTGTATGCAGTTATATTGAAAAACTGCATACATGTATGCAATTTTTCAAACAGGCGTGCATAAATATATGCATGTGTATTCGAATAGTTGCATAAATGTATGCAACTATTCGTAAAAGTTGCATACATTTATGCAACTTTTTTTTTTAATTTCTGTCGACTTCCGAGAATATTTATAGATTTTAGAATTTTTTTTTTTTTTAAGTGATAGCGCCTGAAAATTTGGACAGAAAACGAAAGAGGCGGAGGTATGGAAAGTGGCAGGCGGAAGATTCCAGGCGACAGCTAAAATAGGGGGCGGGTTTACAGAGAAAACATTACAGGGATGTGGTGTGAATTTAAAACTTGCAAAATAGTTGCATACATGTATGCAACTTTTGCCAATAGTTGCATACATGTATGCAAGTATTTCTGAAGCTGTTTTAGTTGAAAATGTATGCAGAAACTTGCATACATGTGTGCAACTATTTGAAATACTTGCACACATGTATGCAAGTATTTACATGTGAAAATAAAATGTGTGCAGAAACTTGCATACATGTATGCAACTATTTTAAATACTTGCACACATGTATGCAAGTATTGCATGTAAAAATATAACAGAGAAATACTTGCACAGATGAATGCAAGTATTCCAAATATGTGCATGATTTGATGCAAATTACTGCATTTTTCGTTGTTTTCTGTATTTTTTTTATTTTGATGCATGTTTTGATTTTATTATGATCTGAATTTTTGGGCGAGTACATGTTTAATTTAAATACGAATTATCGTGATTTTTTTATAATTTTTTTATATTTTTTTTATGAATTTTCGAAAAATAGGGACTAAATTTACAATAAGTTTATGACCGGGTTTTTTTTATATTTTGAAACCTAATAGGGACCTCTAAAAAACGCACCCTATATAAAATATATATATTTAATTATTTATTGATTTCAAAAAGCAACTTTTTATTTCGAACTCAAAAAGAGACCCTCCGCCTGTCGTCCCTAGCTAATTACCCCCATTCTAAACGTAATGGGATATGTATCGTAGGCTGATTCGATCGTTTCAATCAGTTTTCGTCAAAATCAACATATAACTCTATATATTGAATTTGAACGCGCGTTTCAATTTACCGGGGCCACATACTAACCCTAAAAATTCCCAAAAAAATATTTTCTAGCTTTGTATTGACGATACGGTCCTAACAAAACTAATTTCGTCGAATTCTGAGACCGTTGGAAAAATGGCCATTTTCCAGTCGATTAAAATCAACTGAAACTGGTCAAACGCGTTTTCCTTTGCCACGCTCACATATTGATTCGAAAAATTATGAAATTTGAAACCTAGCAATAATTTGACATCAAGGATCCAACAAAAGTGGTTTCGTTGAAATCCGAGGTCGTTTGCAAAATGTCTATTTTTAAGGGCCTGAATTCCATAGCGACTATTCAGAATTTTCAACTGGACATATCTTTTGATTCCCGCTATGAAATTTTGATTTTTCGGATTCGTTGGAAAGATATTCACAAATAGATTCCATTATTTTTGCTTTCACTAAAATCCGGTTTGTTTTGCACCTGGTACATTCAATTGAAGTTTGAAATCGAATTATCGAACTACCGCGCCATTTTCAATTCCTTTTATAATTATATATAATTATTATATTCTAACGACGACGTATATAATATATACATTCGAATTATATTCAAAAATAAATTTCTCGTCGTTATTATTTAAAATAATCTATTTTAAATGTTCAAAATTCACTAAAATTGCCAAAAGAAAATTTTTAAACTGGCTCGCATTTCCGGGTTGTTACATTGAATATGGAAATTCAATTTGAATTGAAATAGAATTTGAATATAGAAGATCGTAGTATAAATAAATTTATTTCCGAGTTAGGGAAAATCGACAAATTTTAGAAGATTGGAAATATTATGTTGAATTGGAAAATTGGATTTGATATATATTAAAAATATATCAGAATGGAGTTGAATTTATTATAAATGAAGTTAAAACATTTATATTTTTAAATATAATTAAAACGTACTCGCCGCAGTTCGTAAATTGGCGATTAAAACTTCAATTGAGTATACAGAACTCAATTGAAGTCGGAATTCTTTGAAACAAGAATCGTCGGAACCGGTTGAATAATAGTTTTCTAATAAAAGAGAAAATTCTGGATTTCGTCGTATAGATTTTGAGTTATGTCGAAATCAAATTTTCAGAAAAACAGCGCCATAACCATTTAAAAACCATAACGGTTTATTTAATTTTATAAAAGGATTTTAAGCGAATAAATCCGAATTTCTGTCTAGAAAATTTTAGATTTGAGTTGTAGATTATATGTGAACTCAGGTGGAGTAATGAATTGATTTTTTTTTTGAAACAAAATTCAGATTTTTGATTATTGAATAGAATTAACTGATTTGAATAGTAATTAGTTAATGAGATTTTGAATTGATATTGGGCTTTGAATAAGTGAATTCGATTTGAAAATTTATATTCGAATTCGAAAAGGAAACCAGAATTGAAATTGAAATTCAATTTGGTTTTGAGCAAGTTAAATATTTTGTTTGAACATGTTATGTTCAAACAAGGAAGTGAAATAGGCAAAATAGCTAATTAAAGAATAAATGAGCGAAATTGAATTCAAACGATTGGACTGAGTTGAATTGAATTGGAAATAGGTGAGCATGTGTTAGACAGGTGTGGGATGGAGTATATGAAGGTTTTAATTTATGTGCCCGACAAAAAGGTACATGTTTAAATTCATATATGAGATTTTATGCGCCGCATCGGCAAGCCGCTTGGCTTTTTCTTTTTCTTTTGGATTGGTGAGGGCCATGAGAGGCTATTTGAAATATCTCGATGCTCCCGGTACAAAGGAGGTTATGGCGAATTTTTCCGGGAATTTAAGGGGTTAGAATATTTTTAAGAATTTTTGATAAATAGAAAAATCAATATATTAATATATATTGAATTCGATTAGGAAACGAATTTAAAATAGAATATTATAAACAAAAAGGAAATATATAATTCTGGTAAAATTAGAAAGAGAAACATTACGGGTTTAAAATTAATAATTGGTTTTTTAAAATGTTGATTATTCGAGGTAAGTGGTTTTGTCCGTTTTGAAGTTAATGATGTTTTCAGTCAAGGTCTGAGAGGTAATTTTACCCCAACTTGATTGATTTCATTTTTAATTGATAAATAGCAAGACCCAGTCTCGAAGAGAAGTGTTGAATAAGAGTTAGTTGAATAAAATATTTTGGGTTGTCGTAACGATGTTTTACACAACATTCGTTTTAACCCATGTGGTGGAATTTTGGGAAATATAAAAGTAAATATTTTCTGAGTATAATTAAAGTAGTCGGAAAAGAGATAAGTGATTGAAATTGTTTTCAATTGCAAATAGAATATATTTTCCAAATACAGGAAAGAAAAGAAGGCGATACATGGAAATGTTTTTCCAAATAGCGTAAGAGACCAATAAGATTACTGGGAATATTTGGTTAACAAATATTGATAAGGAAGTGGAGAAGTGTTTTAATTAATAAAATATAAATTAAAAGGCCCAGTGATTGTTTGATGATGTGAATGGGTGTTTATTTTTCTTCGATAGTTAAATAGCCGACTATCAAAGTATTTGCCAATATCGTTGTCAATATGGAGAGACCGGTTGGATTATTATCCGAGGACCACTCTGTATTGGCAGTAGCGTTGCGAATCAGATTATATGAAGAAAATCAACGAAGAAGTAAAATGCAAGGGCTTTTTCTATTAACAGAAATTGTGCCTTCGGTTTCGTTCAATCCCAGAACGAATGTAAATGGACGAATGTCTGACAGAGTATTTCCACTGATCGAATATGTTGGTCTGTATAAATATACATGGGGACAACGGTTTTATTGCCTTAGCATAATATCCAGAATATATTTGTGCAAATCAATGAGTGATCAATGGATCTGACAATGTGGCATTCAAAGTAATTGTTCTATCAATGAATGGAAAGTAATTGTAGCCTCAGGCCTCAACAACCGGGTAATGACAAAAATCGGGCAGGCAGCATGGCTATGTGGGTCGCTCCCATTAGGGTGTATTGTAATGACCCAAAAATCCCGGTCCAATTTGAGCTGACCAAAAACACAATTCCAACCCCAAATTAAACTGACGACTTTGGTTATCGACATAAACACGATGACGACTAACCAAACATCGAAAAAAAACTGGTCATTAATAGAAAGAAAACAGAGGGTGAGGATAGATAAGATAGAAACTTAGAATAGAAGAAGAAGAAGAACACAATATCAGAGTAACACGAATCTCACAGCGGAACAAAAATATATATTTTATAACATAATTTTGAAATATAAATCTGTACTTGAATATACATATCATTATCAAAGTACAGCACTTACAACACATCGGAAATAACTATAACTATATGATCCTGAAGCCTCATGCTCCAAGCTCTTCCAGTATATCTGTAAATCCTGACTACTTGACTGCCCGTACAAATTAAGGCACCCAAGAGTTTAGGGAAACAAACAAATAAACTCCGGGTTAGTCATGGGACTGGTATAAATAAAACAGTTAAAAACGGTTTGAACAAGTAAACGATATCTCATAAGACCACGCCGTATAACAGAAGGGGTTTTTCCCTTATGAGAATCCAAATTATCTTTATATAAAACACCTTTTAATATTATAATAATTTCTATCAACCACAATATAATAATCATCTAGCAGAAACGCTTTCATCTCACGTTCTACATATATAGTATACAGTCAAAACCGCATGCATGTATTGGGTAATGGATTTCCAACTATGACAAGGTATGGAACCACCTTTCGCTAGTGTACCTCTAGAGAGGAATACACTGGGTTCAACTAGAACATCTTGCAACCCGACCAAACATGACCGACCACTCATTTCGCTTGAGTGTATCGAATGTATATCACCAACGGTTGGGATCACCAACCGTTTCCCGAATGGGACAGTATCGACAATAGATTTTTAGAAGTAAATGAAACTCTAGATTAGGTGATTATACACCCTACTTCGGAGCGACCGACTTAGCCATGCCGTCTGACCGATTTCTGTCATTTACCGGATGTGAGGCTAGAAGCTATGCTTTATCATCACACCAGATTCACTTTGAATGCCACCTCGTCAAATCCATCAAATCACCGATTGACGTCCTCAACCATACATTATGTGTTAGCTAAAAGAAGTTTCCTTCTCCGCTTCCACTCTTGGTACGGTTGGAGAAATCAATATACGTGATCGTCTGGAAATACTCTGTCAGACATCCGTCCATACAAGTCATCCAGGAACAGGATGAACCGAAGGCACTATTCAGTATATCCATCCTAGGCACTCTTATCTAAGACTTATACAATAGCACTTGCACTTTACTCCGTCTTCAATTATCTTTGGCATATATGATTCGCAACGCTTATGCCAATACAGAGTGGTTCTTTGGATAATAATCCAACCGATCTCTCCATATTAATAACGTTAAAATGGTCAATACTTCGATAGTCTGTGATTTAACTATTGAAGAAAAACAAGTGTGCAAACAAGGATATTATTTCCAGACGGAAATTATATCGAACAAACATCACTTAACCTTAATCTCTTTAGTTCATTTTACATCTCCTGTTTCCCTATATCCAACATTTGCTATTTTCTATATTTAGAAAAAAAAATTATTAACACTGGAAAACATTTCCATTCCTTGTTTTCTGTATTAGAAAACATTTCTGATTCTTGTTTGGAAAACATTTCCAAACTCCTACGTTTGGATTAAGCAGATGTTTAGATAAAACATCGCTATGCCAACTCAAACCATTTCCTTTAATTACTAAATTCACTTAGCCATCCTTTACTGCCGAACCTTAACCATTCCTTAGTTAAATACGAAGCCAATCAAGTTGGGGTAGAACTACCTCTCAGACCTTAACTGAACAACATTTCTAACTTTGAAATAGGCAAAGTTCACTTTATATTTCTTTAACTAACTTCCTTACTTAACCTTTCTTTTGAGTAACTATATTCGATTAACTCTTTTCAATTAACTCTATTTGATTAACTCCTTTGGATTAACTCTATTCACTTAACTCCTGTCGAATAAACTATATTCGATAACTCCTCTAACTCTATTCGAATAAACTATATTCGATTAACTCCTCTAATTCCATTTGAATAAACTATATTCGATTTATTCCTTTAACTCCATTTAACTCTATTCGAATAAATAATATTCGATAGCTCTATTTAACTCTTCTTCGAATAACTAATATTCGATAACTCCTTTTACTTTATTCGAATTACTAATATTCGATTAACTCAATTGATTCTATTCGAATAAACTACATTCGATTAACTCCTTTATTTTAAATCTATTCGATTAATTCTAACTGGTTAACTCTTATTCGAATAACAAATATTCGATTAACTTTATTCAGCTAACTCGACTGGACTAACCCCTTTTCGAATAACATATTCGATTTACCAACTTTCAAATACCTTATTCGATTGACTCCCTTCAAATACCATATTCGATTTAACTCTATTCGAATAACTAAATTCGATTAACTCATTTTCGAATAAACTATTCATTTATAAAGATTTACTTTTAGTAACGGTTCTTCACTTTACAAATGATTTCCTTTTTAGTAACGTTTTCCTTTTTATAACGTTTTCCTTTTTATAACATCCTATTCGGTTATAAACAAATTTCCTTTTTATAACTCTATTTATTTTCTAAATATTTCCTTTTTATAAAATCTCCTTTGATTGTTATAAATATTATCTCTTTTATAAAATCCTTTGATTTTATAAATAATCTATTTTCAATATTCATTTTGAAAATTCCCTTTTCACCATTCCGGTATGTTAGGGTATTCAACATATCAAATCACGATGACTAATATCGTCCCAACACATATAATTGACAACAGATTATATATCACATCATATAACACAATATATGAATCAAAACAGTATTTTAAATATTGAGGAACCCAGTAGGGTCCCTCCAACCTGTTTTCCTGCATCACAGATGTTAAACAATATAGATAACATCACTTTCAGTTCTATATGATATATTCTGTTAAACAGAATCAATATAGAAATTCACTAACTGACTAGCAGTTCAATCAAAACAGTCGACACACAGTCAATCAGCCAATATTTAACAGTTCTAAAAATACAACATGAAATTATAAACTGTTCAGAATTAGTGAGATTTACTCACATTGGCAGTTCATCGTTAAAGGACGATAAGCTGTTGTTTGATTTGAATCAAACAATTTATTTCGCCATAAATTCATACGAGCCCTAATCCACTTCCAGTCATCTTCATGTTGTAGTCGTCATCCCTACGATCTTAACGTAACTGACGGTTCGAATTTCTGATATAGTATGGCCAAGATATTGATTATACAAGTTAATACATTATTCAAGAAGAATTAACCTAGATTTAAATTCATTCATGGGCTTTACCTAGGAAACCCGGCCCATCTGCACCATTTCAGCCCGCTCAACCCAATACCGTGTCCGCCTCCTTCTTCCTCAAATTCCACCATGAGCTTCCCAGTATTTCAACAACATCCCAGCACTCATTCTCTCTCCATTCATCACCGAAATTCAAAACAGAAACACCGTGTTTTAACTCTCCCAAATCTCCTTCTTTCTGACCCCATTACACTTAACTCGCACGCCTGGAACCATTTTCTGACCTCAACCTCCGTCCGCAACCCCATAGTAACCACGAACAAAATTGAACCTAAATCCAACCAAAAACTCATGAAATATTCACAATCTCCTCACAAGTTCCAATATAAACTCAACTACACCAATCGATGCTCATAATCCTAAATAACATCAACCCTAGGTTTGTTGTTTGTATTCGCAGTGACGTATAACAGCGTCGAACCCCTCAAATCATACATACGAAGGAAGGGAATCATTCAAGGATTCAATACATATACATAAAATGATTTTACCACTTTTATTCGAATTGATTTCAATTTTGCAAAGTTAGAAATTGTTTAAAGAAGATGGAAAATGTGGCGGCTGCGTTTTTCTTTGAGCAGAAGTGATTTATTAGGTTTTAGAGAAGGGTAGGGGTATATATATAGGCTCATAACTAGATATTTATGTTAGGATATTTTTAGATATTTCTTTTTGATTATTTTATTTATTTTTGCTTTCTAAAATTTCGTGTGATCAGACATGATACCCAAAAATCATCAATCTGGACATGCACCTTCAGTTCGACATTACGGTCCCAACGAAACTGGTTTCGTCGAATTCCGACTTCGTATGCTCACACAACGTATTTTTAACCGTCGAAATACTGACTGTTTCTCACTCTAAAAATATGTACGACCACACAGTGACTCTAAAAAATCACGAAACCGGAAATCTAACAACTATTTGACATTGCGGATCCAACAAAATTAGTTTCGTCGAATTCCGACTTCGTTTGCAAAAGTGGCTATTTTTAAAGCTCTAAATAGCCTATTTAAATATATAAATATATATAAATTTAATATTTAAAAATAAATATTAACGTCTATATTCACAGTGGAATACCATACAGCTTCAGAATATTCCTATATGGATTTACTACTCGATATTTCAATCTGGGTCAACCCGATATTCGATTTATATTGAAATTCCTTTTTAAAATATAAATAATTCCTTTATAAATTATAAAGGAATTCCACAGTGACTTTTCTGAAATTTGATTTGGACGTGAATCAAAATCTACCCGACGAAATCCCGATTTTTCTCTTCCACTAGAAAGATATACTCCACCAGCTCCACACGTTTCTTGTTTCACAGGAATCCGGCTTAAAACGAATCCTATACATTCAGTTGAAGTTCGAATCGCCAATTTACGAACTGCAGCGCCATTTCAAGCTCGATTTTAATTGTATTAAAATTCTATGTTCGAACTGTTGTTTATATAATATATTCGTTATTCAAATTCAATTCCAAGCTGGATTTAAATATCATAGATGATCCGGTTCACACCATATCGTCATTTCAGCCAATTCTGATTATTTCAGAATTAAATTTATTATTTAATTTATTATTTTATTTAAATATTCACCATTATTTAATTCCACGACCATTTAATTCACTATATCACTATTTGTATAATTAAATAAATTAATTATAATACCTTTGCCAATGCGGGTCATTACATTCTTCCCCACTTAAAATAATTTCGTCCTCGAAATTGCTAAGGTAGAGAACAACCCTATCAGCTGGTTAGAACATATTTGTTCACTTCTTAACTTCAGTTTCAACAGAACTAATCTAATTTCAATTAAATTATTAATTAATTCTTATCAACGAAAATTTCCAAAAATCCTGAATTTTTTTTAAACTCCTTAACTTTTCGAAAAATTTCGCCAGCACCTCCTTTGTATTGGTCAATAGGTCAAACCCCAACTCGCCTCTCTGGGCCATCTCCAACCCAAAAGAAAATCAAACAGCCAAGCGGCTTGCCAATTCGGCTCATAAATCTTATATCCAATAGAAATATAAACGTGTACCTTTTGTCGGCATATCATTATATCCTTTCCACCTGTTATCAATTCAGCAGATACATGGGTCATCTCAATCAAATTCCAATTTGTTTTTATCCACAAATCCAACCATTCGCTTATATCCGAGCCGAATATCATTTCAACTTGAGTTTCTTCTCGATTCCCAACTCTTAACTTGATTGTCACATTACACTTCAAATTTGAATCTCATAATCCAATTTGTCTTGATATCATTCTAATTCAATCTCAGTTACCACTTTACTGGTTTTACTTTAATTCAAATTTACTTTCACAAATTTTTGTTAATTTTTTTTTATTCAAACAGTCTTTTCCCTAGGAGTTTTTAAACAGTTTAATCTTTTCAAAAATCAAATTTTCCTTTTGAACATGTCACTGAGCCCTTGATTAATATTCCATTAGTTAAATCACTTCTCTATTTCTTTATCAATATTTGTTAACCAAGTATTTTCAATAACCATATTGGCCTTTTATGTTATTTGGAAAACATTTCCGAATATCGCCTTCCTTTATTTTCTAAACTTTAGAAAATATATGTTATTTATAATTGGAAAATATTCCAATTACTTATCTCTTTTCCGATCTCATTTATTCCTATACTTAGGAAATATTCTTTATTATATTTCCAAGCTTACACTTATTTGGGTTAAAACGGATGTTGTGTAAAACATCGTTACGACAACCCAAATATTTTATTCAACTAACTATTATTCAACATTGATCTTCGAGCCTGAAATCTTACTATTTATTTGTTAATAATGAAATCAATCAAGTTAGGGTATTACTACCTCTCAGACCTTGACTGAATAACATTTATAACGTCAAAACAGATATGACTACTTACTCGAATAATCAATACCATACAACTACTTATTCATTTTTAAACACGTATAAGCTTCCTCTTTCTATTCTTACTAGATTTTATTCTTAGTCTTCCTTTTTTATTTTACTATTCTATTTCTAAGTTTGTTTCCTTATCGACTTATATATATATATATATATATATATCGATACGTTGATTTCTAACTATCAATTTATCTTAAAAATATTCTAACTCCTTAAATTCCCGGAAAAATTCGCCATAACCTCCTTTGTACCAGGAGCATCGAGATATTTCAAATAGCCTCCCATGGCCCTCACCAATCCAAAAGAAAAAGACAAGCGGCTAGCCGATACGGCGCATAAAATCTCATATATGAATTAAATACATACCTTTTCGTCGAGCATTCTATTTATATACCTTCATACCTTATCCATACCTATCTCATGTATATTTGTACCTTCCCAATCTATTTTAACTATACCTGATTGTTTTAACTCAATTCGTTAATTAATTTGTTAATTAACTCTTTAGTCTATTTCACTTTTATATTTGAACATGACATGTTCAAATATATTTTAACTTGCTTATTAACTAGTTTGAATCCAAATTTCAAATTTAAGTTCTATACTCGATTTCGAATATCCATTTACAAATCCAATTCACCTTTCAAAGTTCAACTCCAAATTCAAAACTCGATTAACTAATTCCTCTTCGACTTAGTTAATTCTATTCAATTTCTATTCAAATTTTATATCACTTCTATTATTCAAATCTATATATAATATTCTATTATTCAAATTCTATTCAAATTCTATAGTTTAAATTCCATTTGAATTCTATATTCAAATTCTATATATTCAAATCTTATATTTGAATTCCTTTATATTTTATATATTCAAATTCTATATTTGAATTCCATTTGAATTTCTATATTCAATTTCTATATCACTTCCATTGAATTTCATATATTCAAACTCCCTTTGAATTTCTATATTCCATTTCTATTCAAATTCCATTGAATTTCATATATTCAAACTCCCTTTGAATTTCTATATTCAATTTCTATATTAAACTTTCTTTATTATAAATCCCATTTTGAAATTCAACACAACTTGTCTTTCCCAAAACAAATTCAAAACAGTATCTCTGGTAGTAATTCGTCACTTACAACTCGAAAATGAATACTGATGATGCAGCTGTCATCATCAGAATCTATTTTCCAGCGATCGAAGTGAGTTCAATACTATAAAACCATTTCTAAACATTTCCACTTTGAAATTCATTTCAAAATATAATTCACACTGCTTGTAAAACAATTTAAAATCTCCCAGGATCTTAAATTTTCCTTATTTTTAATCCAAATCCATTTACAAACACTTACCCAATTTTCCAGAATTTTAATTCAATTTCTGGTTTACATTCAGGTTTAATTCATTTCAATTTCACGTATTTCACTTATATGAATTCTGATTAGTTATTTACATAACCATTTAATTTATAATCTTACTCGATTATAATAACAACCAATATATGCATTGTATTAAAATTTTGATATATATATCTTCTCTATATCAAGATATACCTTGGCTAAACTTATTTTAATTTACCCCCTTTTCAAAACATATCGTGTCGACCCATCGTATTCGAGTGCTTAGTAACTCCTACCGATACAGTGGATCAAACTGATCGACCAGAACCCATAAACAACTTAACCAATAAATCACCACAATATAAAACAATTTTTATATCAATAACAAATACGCTCTCTCGTGTATACACTCAACTCAATCTAGAGTATTACTAACTCCATCTCTATTGAGTCACGCCACAGAGCCAAGGTAAATCACTTAACTTAACCCTATGCTCTGATACCAACTGTAATGACCCGGAAATTCAAGTAGGCTTTGCAACCATCCTCTCCTCCCCAAAGCAGCAAGGTAACACCCCACTGTGGCTTACATTGGTACCCCAACACCATATTTTACGGCCAACCTTTCGACTTCACAACCAACCCTCATTTTCGGGACATGTAGGGGTAAGAGTCTCTCGTTCGCCACCTAAAGAAAAGTGAGAACCCCCTATCATGCAGCACATGCCCCAAGCACGCAACAAGGAATGGTATGAGTAAAACAGTTAAAAACGGTTTGAACAAGTAAACGATATCTCATAAGACCACGCCGTATAACGGAACGGGTTTTTCCCTAATGAGAATCCAAATTATCTTTATATCAAAAACCTTTTGATATTCTAATATTGTCTATCAACCACAATACAATAATCATCTAGAAGAAACGCTTTCATCTCACATTCTACATATATAGTATACAATCAAAACCGCAAGCATGTATTGGGTAATGGATTTCCAACTATGACAAGGTATAGAACTACCTTTCGCTAGTGTACCTCTAGAGAGGAATACATTGGGTTTAACAAGAACATCTTGCAACCCGGCCACACATGACCGACCACTCATTTCGCTTGAGTGTATCGAATGTATATCACCAACGGTTGGGATCAGCAACTGTTTCCCGAATGGGATAGTATCGACAATAAATTTTTAGAAGTAAATGAAACTCTAGATCAGGTGATTATACACCCTACTTCGGAGCGACCGACTTAGCCATGCTGCCTGCCCGATTTCTATCATTTACCGGATGTGAGGCTAGAAGCTACGCTTTATCATCACACCAGATTCACTTTGAATGCCACATCGTCAAATCCATCAAATCACCGATTGACGTCCTCAACCATACATTATGTGTTAGCTAAAAGAAGTTTCCTTCTCCGCTTCCACTCTTGGTACCGTTGGAGAAATCAATATACGTAATAGTCTGGAAATAATCTGTCAGACATCCGTCCATACAAGTCATCCAGGAATAGGATGAACCGAAGGCACTATTCAGTATATCCATCTTAGGCACTGTTATCTAAGACTTATACAATAGCCCTTGCACTTTACTCCGTCTTCAATTATCTTTGGCATATATGATTCGCAACGCTTATGCCAATACAAAGTGGTTCTTTGGATAATAATACAACCGGTCTCTCCATATTAACAACGTTAAAATGGTCAAAACTTCGATAGTCTATGATTTAACTATCGAAGAAAAACAAGTGTGCAAACAACGATATTATTTCCAGATGGAAATTATATCGAATAAACATCATTTAACCTTAATCTCTTTAGTTCATTTTACATCTCCTATTTCCCTATATCCAACATTTGTTATTTTCTATATTTAGAAAATAAAATTTATTAACACTGGAAAACATTTCCATTCCTTGTTTTCTGTATTAGAAAACATTTCTGATTCTTGTTTGGAAAACATTTCCAAACTCCTACGTTTGGATTAAGCAGATATTTAGATAAAACATCGCTATGCCAACTCAAACCATTTCCTTTAATTACTAAATTCACTTAACCATCCTTTACTGCTGAACCTTAACCATTCCTTAGTTAAATACGAAGCCAATCAAGTTGGGGTAGAACTACCTCTCATTCCTTAGCTGAACAACATTTCTAACTTTGAAATTGGCAAAGTTCACTTTATATTTCTTAAACTAACTTCCTTACTTAACCTTTCTTTCGAGTAACTATATTCGATTAACTCTTTTCAATTAACTCTATTCGATTAACTCCTTTGGATTAACTCTATTCACTTAACTCCTGTCGAATAAACTATATTCGATAACTCCTCTAACTCTGATCGAATAAACTATATTCGATTAACTCCTCTAATTCCATTCGAATAAACTATATTTGATTTATTCCTTTAACTCCATTTAACTCTATTCGAATAACTAATATTCGATAACTCTATTTAACACTTCTTCAAATAACTAATATTCGATAACTCCTTTTACTTTATTCGAATTACTAATATTCGATTAACTCAATTGATTCTATTCGAATAAACTACATTCGATTAACTCCTTTATTTTAACTCTATTCAATTAATTCTAACTGGTTAACTCTTATTCGAATAACAAATATTCGATTAACTTTATTCAGCTAACTCGACTCGACTAACCCCTTTTCGAATAACATATTTGATTTACTAACTTTCGAATACCTTATTTGATTGACCCCCTTCAAATATCATATTCGATTTAACTCTATTCGAATAACTAAATTCGATTAACTCCTTTTCGAATAAACTATTCATTTATAAAGATTTACTTTTAGTAACGGTTCTTCACTTTACAAATGATTTCCTTTTTAGTAACGTTTTCCTTTTTATAACGTTTTCCTTTTTATAACATCCTATTCGGTTATAAACAAATTTCCTTTTTATAACTCTATTTATTTTCTAAATATTTCCTTTTTATAAAATCTCCTTTGATTGTTATAAATATTATCTCTTTTATAAAATCCTTTGATTTTATAAATAATCTATTTTCAATATTCATTTTGAAAATTCCCTTTTCACCATTCCGGTATGTTAGGGTATTCAACATATCAAATCACGATGACTAATATCGTCCCAACACATATAATCGACAACAAATTATATATAACATCATATAACACAATATATGAATCAAAATAGTATTTTAAATATTGAGGAACCCAGTTGGATCCCTCCAACCTGTTTTCCTGCATTACAAATGTTAAACAATATAGATAACATCACTTTCAGTTCCATATGATATATTTTGTTAAACATAATCAATATAGAAATTCACTAATTGACTAGCAGTTCAATCAAAACAGTCAACACACAATCAATCAACCAATATTTAACACTTCTAAAAATATAACATGAAATTATAAACTGTTCAGAATTAGTGAGATTTACTCATTTTGGCAGTTCATCGTTAAAGAACGATAAGCTGTTGTTTGATTTGAATGAAACAATTTATTTCGCCGTAAATTCATACGAGCCCCAATCCACTTCCAGTCAGCTTCTTGTTGTAGTCATCATCCCTACGATCCTAACGTGACTGACGGTTCGAATTTCTGATATAGTATGGCCAAGATATTGATTATACAAGTTAATACATTATTCAAGAAGAATTAACCTAGATTTAAATTCATTCATGGGCTTTACCTAGGAAACCCGACCCATCTGTACCGTTTCAGCCCGCTCAACCCAATACCGTGTCCGCCTCCTTCTTCCTCAAATTCCACCATGAGCTTCCTAGTATTTCAACAACATCCCAGCCCTCATTCTCTTTCCATTCATCACCGAAATTCAAAACAGAATCACCATGTTTTAACTCTCCCAAATCTCCTTCTTTCTGACCCCATTACACTCAACTCGCACGCCTGGAACCATTTTCTGACCTCGACCTCCGTCCGCAACCCCAAAGTAACCACCGAACAAAATTGAACCTAAATCCAAACAAAAACTCATGAAATGTTCACAATCTCCTCACGAGTTCCAATATAAGCTCAACTACACCAATCGATGCTCATAATCCCAAATAACTTCAACCCTAGGTTTGCTGTTTGTATTCCTAGTGACGTATAACAGCGTCGAACCCCTTAAATCATACATACGAAGGATGGGAATCATTCAAGGATTCAATACATATACATAAAATGATTTTACCACTTTTATTCGAATTGATTTCGATTTTGCAAAGTTAGAATTTTTTAACAGAAGATGGAAAATGTGGCGGCTACATTTTTCTTTGAGCAGAAGTGATTTTGTTAGGTTTTAGAGAAGGGTAGGGGTATATATTGGCTCATAAATATCTAGATATTTATGTTAGGATATTTTTAGATATTTCTTTTTGATTATTTTATTTATTTTTGCTTTCTAAAATTTCGTGTGATCACACACGATACCAAAAACTCATCAAACTGGACATGCACCCTCAGTTCGACATTACAGTCCCAACGAAACTGGTTTCGTCGAATTCCGACTTCGTATGCTCACACAACGTATTTTTAACCGTCGAAATACTAACTGTTTCTCACTCTAAAAATCCGTACGACCACACAGTGACTCTAAAAAATCACGAAACTGGAAATCTAACAACTATTTGACACTGCGGATCCAACAAAATTAGTTTCGTCGAATTCCGACTTCGTTTGCAAAAGTGGCTATTTTTAAAGCTCTAAATAGCCTATTTAAATATATAAATGTCTATATTCACAGTGGAATACCATACAGCTTCAGAATATTCCTATATGGATTTACTACTCGATATTTCAATCTGGGTCAACCCGATATTCGGTTTATATTGAAATTCCTTTTTAAAATATAAATAATTCCTTTATAAATTATAAAGGAATTGCACAACGACTTTTCTGAAATTTGATTTGGACGTGAATCAAAATCTACACGATGAAATCCCGATTTTTCTCTTCCACTAGAAAGATATACTCCACCAGCTCCACACGTTTCTTGTTTCACAGGAATCTGGCTTAAAACGAATCCTGTACATTCAGTTGAAGTTCGAATCGCCAATTTATGAACTGCAGCACCATTTCAAGCTCGATTTTAATTATATTAAAATTCTATGTTCGAACTGTCATTTATATAATATATTCGTTATTCAGATTCAGTTCCAAGCTGAATTTAAATATCACAGATGATCCGGTTCACACCATATCGACATTTCAGCCAATTCTGATTATTTCATAATTAAATATATTATTTAATTTATTATTTTAATTAAATATTCACTATTATTTAATTCCATGACCATTTAATTCACTATATCACTATTTATATAATTAAATAAATTAATTTTAATACCTCTGCCAATGCGGGTCATTACATGTATAATCACCTATCTAGAGATTCATTTAATTCCTTATTCTATTCGATGCTATCCCATTCGGGAAACGGTTGCTGATCCCAATCGTTGGTGATATACATTCGATACACTCAAGCGAAATGAGTGGTCGGTCATGTGTGGACCGAGTTGCAAGATGTTCTTATTGAACCCAGTGTATTCCTATCTAGAGATACACTATCGGAAGGTGGTTCCATACCTTGTCATGTTGGAAATCCAATCTCCAATAAGCACCCTGCGGTTTTTGATGTTATATTATATATGGAGCGTGAAATCCAATCCAGTTAGCTATAGACTATCATATATTCCGCTGTGAACCATGTTGTATCTGGAAATAGGTGTTTATAACTATTCCCGGAATAACTGTTGTGCTCTGATGATGGTATGTATATAAAGTTACTAATTTGTATTTCAAAAGTTATGTTATATAATATATTTTATTCGTTCCGCTGTGAGATTTGTCTTCTTTGTTTTCTTCTATTCTAATATTTCTTTCTTTCTATTTTTCATCCTCTAACTTCTTTCTAATAATGATTCATATTTCTGTGCAATTTGAGTTGGACTTGTGGTGTTGTTATTCGACTCAGATAGTACAGATTTGCTAGTCATTACAGAAACGATAAATTCAAATGAATATTTAAGCTTGGGTGAAACTTGTCATAAACTGTTTTTTTACATATATATAGTAAAGAGGCTTACGTAGGGACCAAACAGAAGATGTTTATGTGATAAATGACTTCTTTTCATATGAAACAATTTTACATTAGACAACTTGCTTATATGATCGTGTTTAAGGTTTTGAACTATCCACGGCCCATGGATAAAACAAAAACAACAAACCATGCTTAAACCATTAACTCACACACTAGAAATTATATTTAACACTTACTGCAATTATAATGGTGCATCCAATGAATATATAAACTTAATGTCTATCATGACTAAATTATACTATGTACTGCACACTATTTTTATTAAATGAAACCTCAACCAAAAGCAGCCATCTATCACATGACTGTTTGCAGATGAAAATAATAGATCTATTTTCCATCTCATGTAACATGTAACATCCCGAATTTTCGAATAACCAGATTAACTAAAATAAAGAATAATTAATCTCAGATGTGAGAATTAAGGGAATGGGGTTGCACCATTGTGTTCGTCTCGGAATTCTGGTTGAAATAGAGTCTGAGTTTGCGGGAAACGGGTACCGGATGAAGGAGTAATGGACGAACGAAGTTTGGTGGCAAAATAAAAAAAAAAGATTGCACTGGCGCACTTGGGAAGTGCGCCAGTACAAATTTGCATTGGTGCACTTCCCAAGTGCGCCCAGTCCGAGAGAAAACCTGCACAGCCTTCTGGTTCAGTCTGACCCATGTTCTAACTCATTGCTGAGTCCTTTCTGACTCCTTGCTGAGTCATTAGGGCTGAGGTGTCACCCTATCCCGACTGAGTGGTTTTGATTAACCCTAAGACCATCCGACGGCTATAATTAAATTGAAATTCTATATAAATGTGTGTAGACTCAAACCCTAGAATCAAATCAAAATTAGATCAGTAGCCGTCATGTTGTCACTCCAAACCCTAGAATAGCCGCCACCAACTAGACGCAAATTAAAGACAACAATTCAATTCGAATCAAGCCTAAACTACAACAACGAAATTGTCTACAACAAGGGAACGCTAATCAATTACAGAATTCAGAACCTAGAACTCAAGACCCCTTATTCGGTGAGTTCTAGTCACTTTTAGGTTTAAATAAATGAAAGTGAATTGTGGTAGACTATGATTTGGGTATAAGTTGTTTGTAGTTATGCAAGTTCATTGTTGTATTGTTGTGAATCATGAAATGATGTAAAGTTCCTTATTATTGTGAACCATGAAGTTATGCAAGTTCATTATTGTTGTGAATCATAAAATGATGCAAGTTCATTATTGCTGTGGATCATGAAGTTATGCAAGTTATTATGTTAAGAAACTATGAACCTATGCAAGTTGTTGCGTTGTTAATTCATGAATCTATGCTAGTTGTTATGTTATGAATCATGAACCTATGAAGTTACCTATGCAATTTGATAAGTTGTTAATTCACGAACCTATGCTAGTTGTTATGTTGTGGATAATGAATCTATGAAATTCAACTATGCAAGAAATTATGTTATGAATCATGCAAGTTGTTATATTGTGAATCATGAACCTATATAAGTTGTTGATTATGTTGAGAATCATGAACCTATGTTAGTTGTTGTTAATTCATGAACCTATGCAAGTTGTTATGAATCTATGCAAGTTGTTAATTATGCGGTGAATCATAATTATATGCGAAGTTATCATGTCATTTTCCCTAGTTGTCATGCTTATGCCAAAAATTGTACTAAAAACGATCACCTTGTCATTCCCTTTATTTTACTGTTATGGCGAGGCTACCTTGTAGCCTCGATGACGCCAAAAACGCAAACGGTTACGCTAGTTAAGAAACGGGGAGAAAGGGGAATATGTGATAGGCATAGTGATTATGTAAATTGGACACATAATCCAGGTAGGAAAACATATAAATAATTACCTATTATGACATGGGTGAAATTGGGTAAAAATGGTATAATTTGAATATGACCATTTATGGATAAGAAATCCAAATTGTTAATAAGATAGGTATTGACGCCTATGAAAAAGGAAAGGATTACTTAATTAACTTAATTAATCAAAAGAGGGATGTTTAAGAAATTAAAGTATGAAGATTTAATATTGAGAATTGGCATAAAATAAATTTGTGATGAAAATTGGTATGATTTTTCATACCATAAATAGATGGACATAATTGAGTCAATTATGGCCATAGTGAAATTTGGAATTAATTGATAATTTGAATAGGGAAAGTAATTCAAATTAGGGGATGATTAATTAGGAGTAATTAATCGTCTAAGACACGAGGTTAGGCTCTTTTGTGGTGTAAGACTGCCCGAGCCCGCCCGGCAAATCCAGCTGCCACAAATGCTAGTCTAATGTGGAAGGTCTTAGGCATAAATTAAATGCGTAACAATTGTAAAGACACGAGGTTAGGCTCTTTTGTGGTGTAAGACTGCCCGGACCCACCCGGAAAATCCAGCTGTCACAAATATCAGTCAAATGTGGGAGGTCTTTATAAGGTTACGGTCTTAATGAATTAAGAAACACTTAACCAGATAAACATGTAGTGGGACATGAGGGGTTAAGTGGGTGCCTTGGGTGGCATGTGGAATTAAGTGGGTGCCTGGGGTGGCATGTGAAATACGATTAGATATTTCAATAATTCATTAATGCTGATTAAAGACTACTTAACCTAACTTAATACATATGGACTTTTTGATGATAGACATAGGTTAGGGTTAAGTAAATTGAATTGCATTGTGGGTGGGTTAAGTACAACTGATGGGTAGGTGGGTAATATTAATACATATACGCCCACAAACTTAACCATTAAATAAACAGGGTTAAATCAGTAGGTGGGTTAAGTACAACTGATGGGTAGGTGGGTAATATTAGTATATATAGGCCCACAAACTTAACCATTAAATAAATAGGATTAAATCAGTGGGAGGGTTAAGTACAACTGAAGGGTAGGTGGGTAATATCAATACATATAGGCCCACAAACTTAACCATTAAAAAGGGGTTATGTAATTAAAGGCACCTAATGGTATACATAACCGGGGTAGAATAGGTAAAGTTATGTATTAAAAACACCCTCAGGGGTACGCATAACTAATGGGAGTAGGTAAAGTTATGTATTAAAGATACCCTTAGGGGTACGCATAACTAATGGGAATAGGTAAAGTTATGTATTAAAGACACCTATAGGTACGCATAACCGATAGGTAGAATAGGGGTTATGTATTAAAGACACCTATAGGTACGCATAACTGATTGAGGGCTATGTAATTAAAGACACCTCAGGATATACATAGTCAATAGAAAACCTAGTGGGGATACAAGACATAGGGGAGAGCTTGTATCATGTTGTATGGGACCCATTTCAGTTAGTAACCCGGAGAGGTATCAAAGTAAAAATCTCCGTACTAGGCGGGGAAGGGGCACGCTTACTGATTGTAAGAGATCCAAAAACAGATGTATGGTGTGGGAGGTGCAAACCGACCGGGGACATGTGCTTGCATGGGCCGGGCAGAGGGGGACAAGACGACCATGACACCAGTAGGTATAACTGTGCACACCTTATGTTGCCACTTTAGGGAAGTGATACCCCCTAGTTGTGGGACTAGCACAGGGTATCTACAGAGTAAGGAGCCGATCGATTAGGGTAGTGGTTAGGGTATATCCGGACATATGCCCTAAGTCTACCAATTTATAGTAGGAGGGTAGTGGGTACGACTAGTTGAGATAGGAGCAGGCGGCACCTATGGCAGCAACTAGGAATACACGAAACTACCACCATCGTTATCATTAGCGGAAGGGATCATCCCATCTTGATTTGACTAGTAATAGTGCAGAGTAGTTAGTAGTGAATTATGCATACACCTTACCTTATTTGTCCTGTCATACCTGTCATCTGTACCGTGATCCTCTTATCCACTTTGTATGCCTGTCATGTTTACCTTTATTTATTTACTGGCTAAAAGTTACTGGACTCACCAGACGTATGTCTGACCTAGTTTGTTTCGCCTCTTTTCTTCCGTTTCCCCCCGGTTCTCTGGGAGGAAACACCCAGGTTTAGTCAGGATTTGGATATCATCTTCTAGGAGCTACTTCTGATGTATGGCTCGAGTCTCTGTCTCTTATATGGCTTGCTCTTTAATATGGGGAATGATGTTTTCTTTTAAATACCTATGTACTCTGATAATATAAGACAGAAGTGTTTTGTTGTAAGGTGTTTTATGACTCATGGTATTATGTAACAAAATATTTTGGTGATTTAATAAAGTGGTTTATTTTCGCTGCAAAATTTTTATATCTGTCTTGTGATATTCTGTGTCTGTTTACCAAAAATGCTCTACTGAAGTTAAGGAATTCCCTTTGTGAGTGACCTTAATGGAGGTGGGGTGTTACACTTGGTATCAGAGCTGAAGGTTACCAGATTAGATAAAAGCTTTTGAAAAACTATTTTCAAAGAGGTTTTAAAAGAAAGTATTTTCAAAAAGGAATGCCTGTTTTGAAAAACATTCCCCAAGAGCCATATATCTTTCCTTCGGTTCTTTGTATTGAATATTTCCTTTTTCATTTCAGCATGTCTGGAGCATCTGAGATACCAGAGGGTGTTCATGTACCCGGTTGGTTTCGTCAATATCTCGAGGCTAGGGCCGCTACCGCGGGTCCGACCAACGTTCCTCCTCCTCCTCCCCCAGCTCCGGGCATTCCTCCGCATGGAGATACTTTCTCCAAGATATGTAAGGACTTTCGTTCGATGGGTGGAAAATCTTTTGGTGGGACTGAAACGTTTATTGAAGCTAGAAATTGGTTGAAGGAAGTGGAGGATCTGTTTGGCATTTTCGACTTGGACGACCGTAAGAAGGTCCAATTAGCTGCTTGGTTGATGAAAGACGAAGCTTCGTTTTGGTGGGAGATCACAAATGGAGAGCGTCCAGTTGAATGGCTAGATTTCAGGCGTAGGTTTGAGGCGAAATTTCTCTCACGAGCGGAAGAAAATCTATATATGGAAAGGTTTTTGGCAATGAAGCAGGGGCATCTGTCAGTAAAAGAGTACGTCAACAAGTTCAATCAGTTGGCGAGGTTCGGCTTAGACTTAGTGAACACACCTGAGAAGAAGGCTCTGAGATTTGTTAAAGGCTTGAATGAGCCGCTACACGGATTGGCTATGACCCACGTTCCCATGGGGGCCACTTTTGAAAAGCTGGTGGATATGGCCCTCATGCATGAAGAGGACAAAGGGGCAAAGAAAGAGAAAAATGTTGAAGGGACACTGAAAAATGAGAAGGCGGGACCCAAGAAAGGACAGCAACAGCAACAACAGAAGAAAGGCAAGAAGGATGACAAGGGAAAGGATAAGAGGAAATGCCACTATTGTGGGAAAGAAGGTCACCTAGTCAAAGAATGTAAAAGGAGGAAGTCCAATTGCTTTAAGTGTGGAGAGGTCGGACACTTCTCCAAGGAATGCTCGAAGGCGCAGGGATCGCAAGGGACTTCTGGAGGGCAGGCGAATGCTCTCGTGGCAGATGCATAGGATAGAGATAGGGAAAAATTTATGTAAAAGGTTTAATTTCCTTATGAAGTTAAGACTCTTTTGGATTCTGGCATTTTGATTTTGTAATTGACTCTGCACTTTAATACTGGTCTTGTTTCTGATCCCGTAGTTGTTTCAAACCCCTTTTGTGTTTCGGCTCATTTATTGGTGATTTGTAAGGGGTTGAAATTATCTGTGTTAGGCGTCAAAAATTTGAATGTGACGTTTGTGTGCTCCAGTTTATGGACTATAGGTTGGGTCTAAATGGACCTGCTTTCTATGTAGAGGGTCGTTCTAGATTTTGAGAGGAGGGTCGTTAAGTTTCTAACTTGTCATGGGAAGACCCCAAAGTTTCTTGTGACCCGCAAGGGTGTTTCGTGCTTAGCTTTCTGAGAATGATTCTGTAATCTGATCTGTACCAGTAGTCTGTATGTATCTGGATATTTCTGAAGGATACGGGTTTCTACTCGAAGCATGAAGTAGATCTCCAGTTTTGACATTGTTTAATGGGGGTAATTCTTTGGGTGTCAGTATGATGTTGATTTCGGTCTTCGGGGCCGAGAATTAGGGAATCATTCTCTTAACCGATGTCAAATGGGAACAGAGCTTTTGCTTTAGTTATATCATTTTTTTATATCCCATCAACCAAACCTTCGACCTTTAGATAGGAAATCCATGGATGTAAACATGTGCTTGGGACATGTTATGTTTGATGGTTGCAAGTGGATGCAAGTGTTTGCTAGTAGTTGCTCGTGGATGCATTTACACACACATTAGGCACTAGATTGGCTCAAATCACTTTCATATTGCATATAAATGTGTGTGCATATTTAGGTTAATGGATGAACAATGGTTGTGTTATCATATGGATGCTGCATTTTGATGAATGGTTGAGCACACATGTAGAAATAATATGTATCGATAGGATTCTTTCGCATACATAATGGAAGCATGGCACTATCATGGTTTGCATTGAGGAGGCCAACTGAATCAGTAGACCGCCTGATTTTGCATTATATAAGGAACGTATACACACACTTTTTGCATATGTTCATACAGCATTAGAAATCTTTTAAGGACAATGGATGCCTGTGTTTGATGGTTGAGTAGATGGATGATTGTATGGTAGGATGTACATTCTTCTTGACTTGAAGATTTCGGGGACGAAATCCTTTAAGGAGGGGGGAATGTAACACCCCGAATTTTCGAATAACCAGATTAACTAAAATAAAGAATAATTAATCTCAAACGTGAGAATTAAGGGAACGGGGTTGCGCCATTGTGTTCGTCTCGGAATTCTAGTTGAAATAGAGTCCGAGTTTGCGGGAAACGGGTACCGGATGAAGGAGTTGTGGACGAACGAAGTTTGGTGGCAAAATAGAAAAAAAATATTGCACTGGCGCACTTAGGAAGTGCGCCAGTACAAATTTGCATTGGCGCACTTACCAAGTGCGCCCAGGCCAAGAGAAAACCTGCACAGCCTTCTGGTTTAGTCTGACCCATGTTCTGACTCATTGCTGAGTCCTTTCTGACTCCTTGTTGAGTCATTAAGGCTGAGGTGTCATCCTATCCCAACTGAGTGGTTTTGATTAACCCTAAGATCATCTGACGGCTATAATTAAATTGAAATTCTATATAAATGTGTGTAGACTCAAACCCTAGAATCAAATCAAAATTAGATCAGTAGCCGTCATGTTGTCACTCCAAACCCTAGAATAGCCGCCACCAACTAGACGCAAATTAAAGACAACAATTCAATTCGAATCAAGCCTAAAACTACAACAACAAAATTGTCTACAACAAGGGAACGCTAATCAATTACAGAATTCAGAACCCAAAACTCAAGACCCCTTATTCGATGAGTTCTAGTCACTTTTAGGTTTAAATAAATGAAAGTGAATTGTGGTAGACTATGATTTGGGTATATGTTGTTTGTAGTTATGCAAGTTCATTATTGTATTGTTGTGAATCATGAAATGATGTAAAGTTCCTTATTATTGTGAACCATGAAGTTATGCAAGTTCAATATTGTTGTGAATCATAAAATGATGCAAGTTCATTATTGTTGTGGATCATGAAGTTATGCAAGTTATTATGTTAAGAAACTATGAACCTGTGCAAGTTACTTATGCAAGTTGTTGCGTTGTTAATTCATGAATCTATGCTAGTTGTTTTGTTATGAATCATGAACCTATGAAGTTACCTATGCAAGTTGATAAGTTGTTAATTCACGAACCTAAGCTAGTTGTTATGTTGTGGATAATGAATCTATGTAATTCTCCTATGCAATAAATTATGTTATGAATCATGCAAGTTGTTATATTGTGAATCATGAACCTATATAAGTTGTTGATTATGTTGAGAATCATGAACCTATGTTAGTTGTTGTTAATTCATGAACCTATGCAAGTTGTTATGAATCTATGCAAGTTGTTAATTATGTGGTGATGCGAAGTTATCATGTCATTTTCCCTAGTTGTCATGCTTATGCCAAAAATTGTACTAAAAACGATCACCTTGTCATTCCTTTATTTTATTGTTATGGCGAGGCTACCTTGTAGCCTCGATGACGCCAAAAACGCAAACGGTTACGCTAGTTAAGAAACGGGGAGAAAGGGGAATTTGTGATAAGCATAGTGATTATGTAAATTGGACACATAATTCAGGTAGGAAAACATATAAATAATTACCTATTATGACATTGGTGAAATTGGGTAAAAATGGTATAATTTGAATATGACCATTTATGGATAAGAAATCCAAATTGTTAATAAGATAGGTATTGAGGCCTATGAAAAAGGAAAGGATTAATTAATTAACTTAATTAATCAAAAGAGGGATGTTTAAGCAATTAAAGTCTGAAGATTTAATATTGAGAATTGGCATAAAATAAGTTTGTGATGAAAATTGGTATGATTTTTCATACCATAAATAGATGGACATAATTGAGTCAATTATGGCCATAGTGAAATTTGGAATTAATTGATAATTTGAATAGGGAAAGTAATTCAAATTGGGGGATGATTAATTAGGAGTAATTAATCGTCTAAGACACGAGGTTAGGCTCTTTTGTGGTGTAAGACTGCCCGGACTCGCCCGGCAAATCCAGCTGCCACAAATGCCAGTCTAATGTGGGAGGTCTTAGGCATAAATTAAATGCGTAACAATTGTAAAGACACGAGGTTAGGCTCTTTTGTGGTGTAAGACTGCCCGGACCCACCCGACAAATCCAACTGCCACAAATGTCAGTCTAATGTGGGAGGTCTTTATAAGGTTACGGTCTTAATGAATTATGAAACACTTAACCAGATAAACATGTAGTGAGACATGAGGGGATAAGTGGGTGCCTTGGGTGGCATGTGGAATTAAGTGGGTGCCTGGGGTGGCATGTGAAATATGATTAGATATTTCAATAATTAATTAATGCTGATTAAAGACTACTTAACCTAACTTAATACATATGGACTGTATGATGACAGGCATAAGTTAGGGTTAAGTAAAACGAATTGCATTGTGGGTGGGTTAAGTACAACTGATGGGTAGGTGGGTAATATTAATACATATAGGCCCACAAACTTAACCATTAAATAAACAGGGTTAAATCAGTAGGTGGGTTAAGTACAACTGATGGGTAGGTGGGTAATATTAGTATATATAGGCCCACAAAATTAACCATTAAATAAATAGGATTAAATTAGTGGGAGGGTTAAGTACAACTGAAGGGTAGGTAGGTAATATCAATACATATAGTCCCACAAACTTAACCATTAAAAAGGGGTTATGTAATTAAAGACACCTAATGGTATACATAACCGGGGAAGAATAGGTAAAGTTATGTATTAAAGACACCCTCAAGGGTACGCATAACTAATGGGAGTAGGTAAAGTTATGTATTAAAGACACCCTTAGGGGTACGCATAACTAATGGGAATAGGTAAAGTTATGTATTAAAGACACCTATAGGTACGCATAACCGATAGGTAGAATAGGGGTTATGTATTAAAGACACCTATAGGTACGCATAGCTGATTGAGGGCTATGTAATTAAAGACACCTCAGGGTATACATAGTCAGTAGAAAACCCAGTGGGGATACAAGACATAGGGGAGAGCTTGTATCATGTTGTATGGGACCCATTTCAGTTAGTAACCCAGAGAGGTATCAAAGTAAAAAATCTCCGTACTAGGCGGGGAAGGGACACGCTTACTGATTGATTGTAAGAGATCCAAAACGAGACGGATGGTGTGGGCGACGTAAACCGACCGGGGACATGTGCGTGCATGGGCCGGGCAGAGGGGGACAAGACGACCGTGACACCAGTAGGTATAATTGTGCACACCTTAGGTTGCCACTTTAGGGAAGTGATACCCCCTAGTTGTGGGACCAGCACAGGGTATCTACAGAGTAGGGAGCCAATCGATTATGGTGGTGGTTAGGGTATATCCGGACATATGCCCTAAGTCTACCAATTTATAGTAGGAGGGTAGTGGGTACGATTAGTAGAGATAGGAGCAGGCGGCACCTATGGCAGCAGCTAGGAATACACGAAACTACCACCATCGTTATCATTAGCGGAAGGGATCATCCCATCTTGATTTGACTAGTAATAGTGTAGAGTAGTTAGTAGTGAATTATGCATACACCTTACTTTATTTGTCCTATTATACCTATCATCTGTACCGTGATCCTCTTATCCACTTTGTATGCCTGTCATGTTTACCTTTATGTATTTACTGGCTAAAAGTTACTGGACTCACTAGACGTATGTCTGACCTAGTTTGTTTCGCCTCTTTTCTTCCGTTTCCCCCCAGGTTCTCAGGGAGGAAACACCCAGGTTTAGTCAGGATTTGGATATCATCTTCTAGGAGCTACTTCTGAAGTATGGCTCGAGTCTCCGTCTCTTATATGGCTTGCTCTTTAATATGGGGAATGATGTTTTCTTTTAAATACCTATGTACTCTGATAATATAAGACAGAAATGTTTTATTGTAAGGGGTTTTATGACTCATGGTATTATATAACAAAATATTTTGGTGATTTAATAAAGTGGTTTATTTTCCGCTGCAAAATTTTTATATCCGTCTTGTGATATTTTGTGTCTGTTTACCAAAAATGCTCCACTGAAGTTAAGGCATTCCCTTTGTGAGTGACCTTAATGGAGGTGGGGTGTTACATAACACCTACCAAATTCAATTTGTAATATTGACATTAGTTCATGTCATATCTACGAAAATCACTTCACTTACCATTAGTGCCAAAAGCATTTTCATCTCAGGTCATCAGAAAAGTGTGACACGGCCATCTTCCATCAAATAATACCTAAGTTATAATACATCCATGTATGTATGTGTCCATCCATGTATATACACGATGTTATAATTATAGTAAACTCAAGAAACTTACTAAGTGTTGTCGCGATATGTTGCATTGAAATTGTTTTAGAAAATTTCCAATACAACAATAATGATCAAAGGCATATTCTAGAAATGGTATAGATATAAATCAAATTTATAAAGACTACCCTAGGAAGAAAGTGTATTATATATATTTTTTGAATGCGTAACTTTTACATTTCCATATATTCATTAGTATGAAATGATGAACAATATGGTTTTCAAAGTGAGGTTTACACTGCAAGCCACGAAGTTAAAACTTTAAAAACGAAATTTGAGTCATAGAACATAAATTCAGAAGATTCATATTTTTAAATTGATGTTAATGTTTTAACCGATTAATTTAAATATAAATCACAATTATTCTCTTGCTTCACCTTTATTTTGTTTAGAAAATAGTTAAATAGGAATTTTGGATTTAAATAGGTATATTAAACGTATCGCTATAAACCGAATCACTTTTTAAAATAGTGTTATTCTAATTTTGAACCAGAATCTATCTGAGCAAGAACCAGCTGAAGGTGGTCGTATTCATTTAAGTTATAGTGAGTGTGCATAGGAAAACAACGCAATGATCCAAGTGCAAAAAATATCGTAGTACAAAGTGTGGTAAAGATTAAAAAACTAAACCTAGTAGCTAGCTAATAATGCCTTACGCTAATCTAGGACTTCAGAGTCTTGAAGTATTGGAAATGAGACTATCTTATTATGAATTATTAGAAATGAGAGATAATTCAAACTGTAAGACAAATGACAAATAAATCCAATACAACGAAATTTGATAAACCAAAGTGGATGTGAAATATTTGAACCATGGTAAACTACAATAACATGTTCAGAAGTCATTGAAAATGCTTCAAGTCCTACAACATATACTCAATGCTTTCAACCAATTTTTGGCCAAAATTCCATAATAAAGTGTTATAATCACTGGTTCTATTTAGGGGCATTTTTTTTAGAAAACCAACTGAAAGAGAGACGCGAACTTTAGGAACCTTGGATGCAGTTCTATGAAGGCTTAATCGAAAAACTAAATTATAAACGCAGTTCCAAGCAATAATAAATAAGTGATTAGGCTTAATCGAAATATTAAATTATAAATGCAGTGCTAACCTTTTAATGATTTACACATAGTTTACAAAATGAATTTGTCAAAGATTGTTCACATGAGTTACTCTTAAAAATGGAAGGAACACAGTTAGAGTTAATATTCGTTAATATCAAACAATGGTCTTTACATAATTTGCAGGTATGCGTATTGAACTTTAAGTGAATAAACCAATCATAACCACCATAGAGTAGTATTACGTTAGCCCAGTTAAGTTGCCAAATACGGTGGATCACGAACGATATGAATTCTTTGTCCTACTACCAAATGATATAAATGGATACGGTATATAAGTAGTGAAACATACTTCCTTTTATTTATTTATGAATGCTAAGACTATGGAAAACGAATATTGAAAGTAACCAAACTAATAGTTTTCTGCATGTTCTAAATTTGATTTTGATAACATGTTTTTTTAATAAATAATTTAGGTACTATAAAAATGCTGATAGCTTTGCTTAAAAACAATTATGTGATTAAAATTACAACCATAAGATTGAAAATCGATGAAAATATGCAAATAAATAAAAAAATAGTCGAAGAATTTTCTGAAATAGTTTTCAATATCTAAAGAATGAATACAAATTTTTACTATGTTAATGTTCCCAAAAAATAGTGGTTATGACATTGATTTAAAAAATAAAAAAATAATTGAGGTGCCATTCTTAAACAGGGAAACAACCAAAACATGAAATGTCAATGATTTGAAATGCAATCTTAAGGTTTCCTTTGTTATAAGTAATTGAACATATAATTACGTCAACAAGTATTCTACCACTTGAGTCAATGTAAGCTGGAAAAATGATGAAAAAAGAAAGCATTCAAAACATCTCTTTATGTATAAAATGTCGTATTAATATCCCTCAATTAAAAAGCAGTTCAGAATTCTACCATGATACTGATGATGTGGGCTATAACATTCAATTGATTATCTCAGCAACACATATTTCGAACGTTAAGAGTTATGTTACAATCAATTTCGGAGTTTTTAATCTATAATTAGTTGACTACACGTTTCCTAACTATGAAAATTTACGTGACGCAAGAGTAAAATACAAATATAAAAGGTAGTAGGAAGAACACTTAAATGAATATGCAGTTATAAGAGATGACGCATTCAGGGAGAAAAGTTAGAATTCAAAACTAAAGTATACACAGAGCATAGTAGCAAAACATATTCCACAAAAATGTTAATAACAAACATTACTTTAATATTCCATGTTTCACAATCAAGTATTCAAATATGGTAGATTATAAATTTAAATAGTCCCCAATGAAAACACAACTGTCTTAACTAAATTGATAGGACTGTGGATAATGGAAGGAAAAAAATAATCATTTAATCTTTAAAACAATCGTCAGATTTTAGATATTTGTATATGAAACAGTGAGTGTCATTTTGGTACAAAAAGCATTCGGCTATAATAGCAATGACACCAAGCATATTCTAACAAACTGCAATGTATATAATGAATATAAAAAATCTTTATACTTTTAATGTTTCTATTACCAAGAAACATGCCAAGGATCAATTTTATGAAACTATAAGAATACATACATAACAATTAATATATATGCTTATCTTAGTATAAATTTCTTGTCTATGGAAAATGCTACCTTCTCAAACTTCTAGCAAACTCCATGAGTCTGTCGTAGAAAACTCCAATGAATCCAAAATGGAGAACATAGCTCAGTAGAAAATAGACACAATGTAAAATCTCGAGAGTAGTCTCTTCCTTGAGTTGGGATGCCATGGAAGGTGGCGTGTTTGCTGTATGGCCAACTGTATGGTGTACAGTGTGTAGAAGGACAAACATTTTTTTTGTTAGATTTAATGTAGAAGAGGTTAGAACATACATATAGCATGCACTTGTTAACTGAATTCTAAGCAAACAAAGAGGCAGAAAAATGCTATAAAAAGGATAATAGGATAAATTTAGAGCAGAAAGCTGTACTGATGTTAGTCAATCACCTAGATGTCCTATGAAGCCAAACATAGGAAGCCAAAAAAAAAGATGGCTTGCAAATAGTAGTCAATCTGAACATGTAAACAAACAACAAATAATATAAAGCTTGGTTCATTTGAATATGAGTTTTCTAAAATAAGAAAGGAGGTACATGAAAAGCTTACTGGAAAGATAGTTATGTACTGCAATTAAACATACATTACCATCTAGTTTGATGAACAATTATACAAATTATTAAGAAAGTGATAAATATATGCTGAACTATTGTAAAAAACAAATAACAAAAATAAGATTAAATTACTTGCTCATAAAACATATATGCTTGGACAACAAAGATAACAAAACAAATATTAAATTAAGGTTTATAAAAAAGAGTGAAAGTAGCATGTTTTTTTTTTCAACTGGATTTGATATATCAGCAATGATATCCAGCTGAAATAAAATGTAATCTATGTTAATTGGTCCAAGGGGTTCAAAATTCATCAACTAAAATGTCCCTCATTAAGGGGAAATTTTGAGTTAATTTGATTGACTGAGATATTTGCTATGCAAAAAAATACCGTAACAATGGCAACACAAATATTTCCTTAGTTGTGGTTACTATTACTAAACAGTGAACATAGAAACAAATAAGTAAACGAAAGCTTGAGAAAATGGGCTGCAATAAAGTTCACCAAACCTTTTTAACAAAGTTACCTTTGTAAGGAATTAGTCTTTTGAAACTGCTTCTTATTGCAACTCAAAGTTATGATATATCCTTTTTATAAATTCATAGGAATGACATTTTAGGCTTGCTTAATAAAAGGTTTCAAGTCATTTTTACCACTTACTATTTTCAAAATATGCCTACGCATAATATCGTAATCTTGCATTTCAGAATGCACCATGCAACATGATGGGTGGTAATTGTCGAATCAACAGATGGTACTTAGTCTGACAAAACTATGAAGACATATGTTTATTCGTTAAAAGGGTAACATTTGGGTACACAAACAAATGATAAAATACTGATAGCTCTATAATGTAGAGAACTTATTCCTTGATTACCAATTTCAGCCTATATAATATATTGGCAGCAACAACAAATAATGGAAAAATAATCATTTGTCTAAAAAAAATTACTGGCAAACAATCTTCAGGAGTTGATCTTTCCCTAATAAAAATACATAATTTTTAATTAACACTAACAATTATACAACTAACACAGAATACAGAATTTGCTAATTACATATTCATACTAAATCCACCACATAAGTATTTGAAACCTGATAGAATAACTAAACATAGAAAGTTAATAATCAGATGATAAACTAATTGACTTATTTTAGGTAACCTTATAACAAAAGATTAGCTGGGAGGCAAAAGGCAAATGAACCTATTGTGGGCATATTTAAAAATAGCATGAAGATTGAAAATTCATCCCATGTATGCGTCATGATTTCTTAATCGGTATAATTGATAAATGTAAAAGAAAATTACAATAACTAATGTAGGCAATCATTCAAGTCTCTCTAAATTAAGCCCAAGATTTTGATGCTTAATAAGCAATAAAAAAATCATAGGACAAGAAATGGTGAAAAGAGAAACTTTTTACAGTGAAGAGAATATAGAAAATAGGCAACAACAAATATTGAATAATGATGAGGAAATAAAAACGCAGTAATGATGCTTAATGTCAAGAATAACCTTGAAATTGCTATTCTGTTTTTTTTGTCAAAGTGGGCATCGTTTAAAATATGGAAAAGGCTTCACTCTTGTTCAATGGCTGTAAGGTAATGTAAAAAATAGAAAAATTAAATTGAGGACACTACGGTGATCCAAAATTAATGGATTTTTTCATGAGCTGCATTTTAAAGATCAAATTAATGACTTATATAAATTGAAATATCCCCAGACCTATGTTTCAAGGCAAGATCATAACATCTGGTAAACATTTTACCCCTCTATAAACTACTTACTGATCATGTAGAGTGCTAGGATAAAATATGATGATATTTGGAAGTTTTTAGAAGATACATCAATCACTTAAAATATTAGCACTCACTAAAATACATAAATAGTACTTGATAAATATCACTATCCCCAGTTTCAAAAAAGCCAAAATAATCAAGACAAAACCCTAACTCTGCAGTGGTCCAAATAAAAGTTCTGGGCTTCAAAATAATCATCCACCATGAAGAATATGTAATTATGCAACATTTACGATAAAAAAAATGTATGTCATTTGAAAATCAAAAACGATAATTTCTAATAATCGCATTGTATAAAGTATCAAAAATCAGCATATTCTACATTTTAAAATTTCATTTTGAAAAATTATGTAATGAAAACGGCAATTTTAATGTCATAGCAATTGACTTTCTTGTATCATTCTGGGTGATCCAGTAACAAAGCTAGGTGGAGTACGAAAAGGAAGTATTTTTACCTCTTGCAGGGTGGAGAAGCACGGTAGCAAAGGCTAAGATAGAAGGTGATCAGCGGCGAGTCCTATAAAGAAGTAGCCGGCTGAAGGTATATTATCATAATCTTGCATTTCAGAATGCACCAAGCAACATGTTGGGTGGTAACTGTCGAACCAACAGGGTACTCAGTTTGTTATAAAAAAAACTATGAAGACATACGTCAATTTGTTAAAAGGGTAACATTTAGATACACAAACGAATTAGAAAATAATGATAACCATGTAATTTAAACAACCTATTCCTTGATTACTACTTTCAGCCTACATAATTTTGGCAGCAAGAACTAATAATGGAAAAAATAATCATTTGTCTTAAAAAATTACTGGCAAAAAACTAACTCTAAGTTTGATATTTTGTAATCAAAATACATAATTTTTACAATAACAGTTATACAACTAACATAGAATACAGAATGTGCTAATTACATTTCTAAATCCACTACATAAATATCGGAAACCTGATAAAATAACTAAATATAGAAAGTTAATAATCATATGATAAGCTAATGAACTTACTTTAGGTAGCCTTATAACTGAAAAATAGTGCGGAGAAAAAAGACAAATGAACATATCGTTGGCATGTTTAAAAATGGTAGTAGGAATGAAAATTCATCCAATGTATGCGTCATGATTTCTTAATGGTTGTAAAGTAATGGGAAAAAAAGAAAGTTTAAATTGAGGTCACTAATATGATCCAAATTTGATGGATTTTTTTTAATGAACTACATTTTAAAGATCAAATTAATGAATTGCAATATCACAAGACCTATGTTTTAAGGCAACCTTAGAACATGTGGTAAACATGTTACCTCTCTACAAACAACTTACTTATATAAAGTGCTAGGATAAAATATGGTGATATCTGGAAATTTTACTTAGTGCGAAGAAACATCAGTCACTTAAAGTATTAGTACTTTCCAAAATACATAAATAATACCTGGTAAATATGACTGTTACTACAATACCCAGTTTTAGAAAAGCCAAAATAATCAAGACAAAACCCTAACTCTGCAGCAGTCCAAGTAAAAGTCGTTGGCTTCAAAATAATCCATCATGATGAATATGTAATTATGCAATACTAATGATATAAAAACTATGTCACTTGAAAGCAATAAAAAATTACTTCTAATGATCAAAATGTTCGAAATGTAAAAAATCAACAGATTTTACATTTCAGATTTTCATTTTGAAAAATTATGTAATGAAGATGTCAATTTCAACGTCATACCAATTGATTTTTCTGTATCATTCTAGGTGATCCAGCAACAAAGCTAGGTGGAGTAGGTAAAAAATATGTATTTTGACCTTTTGCAGGGTGAAGAAGCATGATAGCGAAGGCTAAAAAGGGAGTTGATCAGTGGTGCATCCTACGGGGAAGTAGTCGACTGAAGATAGGGCACAATAGCCACCAGAATCGAGCAACAAAAGGAAAGCTAGGTCCTAGAGACGTCGGTGCAGAGCGAAACATGGAGGATTGAAACTGGTGGCGCAGGCTATGGGCAAGGAATCGGTTGAGACAGAGAAGGAAAAGGACAATGAAGGGGTCGATTCGGTAGGGTTAAGGAATTTGGATACAAATATCCATGGAAGCAATGAGAAGGGGAAAGGATCGATTGCTAGTGTATACGCTAATAGGAAAAACGTGAGTCGATTCGATGTGAAGCCGTGGCCGTATGATCATTTCCTTGTATAGATGGCATCATCCTTTTTTCTTATAGAAAAGTGGAACTGAAAGAGTAGCGAGGGCAGAGAGGAAACCGCTAATGGATTAGCTTTTTCCTACCGAGGCAAATGAACGTGGAATTGCAAGAGGATTCAATAGAAAAAGATCTAGATTTGAAAGGTTACAGTTTCCATAGAAGTAGAACTGCTAAAAGTTATAAGTGGTTACCAAATAGATAAGTACTGTTACTCTACCATATGGCCAGGATTGAAACGTTGTACACGTGGCAATCTGTGAATTTTTTTGGAGAATCTGAATCTGAAAGGTCTTCGGAGAAAGATTGTGCTTTCATATAATATAATAGATAATAGATGCTTTTAGCAAAATAGAAAAGACGAAGCAAACCATGTATCAACTTTTAGAAATATAATGTTTAGATACCGAAGTGATGATTTAAGTGTATCCATATGTCAAACTAAAAATGTATATGCGTGTGTACGTATGTGTATATATGTTTCAATTTGGTTTGGTTTTTGCCGTTGTATAATTTATGATATTTATGTTCATGTGCGCCACTGTGCGCTTGTCATTCTTGTATGTGCTAGTTGGCATACGAAAAAATGAATGGATTAACTAGGAATAGTACATCATGCAAATTTTGACTTATGCACAAAAAAAATTATGAGTCCACATTCTAGTTGTGCCTGTTGAAACAACGATAATAGTAAATTGGCTTTAAGTTGAATGAAATGTCAAGCATATGTGATAAGATAAAATATTTTTGTGTTGCAGTAAAACGTATTTTTATAGTAAAATGTGCACATCTAATTGACTAATATCCTCTAGAGTGTTTTCGGCCCCGTCCGACGGATGTTGTACATTATCGTTATATAAATAGTCATTTTTGTCAAATTAAAAAACGACCGTTTATATTCATCTAGTACAATATTTGTTGGATTTGTCCTTGTATTGGACAAGTTATAAACGCAGTAAGCATTTACATTTTGTATACTACTTCGTTTCAAAAGATTCACAAAATTTCGGTTCAATTTTCTTTTTGTTTCCTGTGTACATGTGTACAATGCAGGAAATAAAAGGGAAATGCTGCTGAAATTTTGTTGAATCGTTTGAGACGAAGTAGTATACAATTGCAATTGTTTACTCTGTTTATAATGGGAAGTAGGATGCCTGATCATGTAAAAAAGTTGCAACAAAAAAAAAGTGCCAATATAGAATTTTTTTTAACTTAGTGAAAAAAATGTTATTTGCTTTCAACCGTTATATATACGTGCCTTTTAGGATCATAATTAAAAAAAAAGTTTTTTTCGAACTTGAATTCTTGAAAATAAATATTAATTTTTGAACTTGTGCCTAAAATTTTCAAATAGGAAAAATGATTGATTATTTTGTTGATCGGAGGAGTTGGATGTACCAATGAAGAGGATAGAGAGGTTCAATAAAAGAAGATTTTTATAATGGTATAAATGTCTTTGTTGAATTCACTTTAAGTAATAACGGAAGCGATCCTGAAATTCGTTGTCCGTATAGCAAGTGTAGACATTTGAAATATTTGTTACTTGATGTTGTGAAAGTCCATTTGTGCAAAAACGGATTCGTACCCGAGTATTATTTTTTGGATCGTCATGGAGAAGTTGTATCAAATACTCTTGTAGGGACTAAGGTAGGAAGTGTTGTTGATGAAAATATTAGTACGCCCCGTATCGAAAATATAGTCGAGGACGCAGTACGATCAATGTTTCTTATAAATGCAGTTGACGACGATGATGGAAATCATGGATAACCAAATATTGAAGCTAAGAAAGTTTATGATTTATTGGATAATGCTAAGAAACTTATTTGGGATGGTTGTAAAAGTGGCACTCAGCTATCGATAATCGCAAAATACATTGCGACGAAGTCAAAATACAACATCACTAAAGCTGAGTTCATAGCTATTGTACAAGCTGCAAAAAGGCACACTACGAAGTTAAAAAAATATGTCGGCATTTGGTTTATCTTATCAAAAAATGGACACATGTTTAAAAGGATGCATGTTGTTTTGGAAAGATGACGTAAATCTTAGAAATTGTAAAATATGTAATGAAGAAAGATATAAACCAAGAAAGAAGAAGGGAAAGGAAGCTCCATTCAAACGTATGCATTACGTACCCATTACTCCGAGGCTTCAAAGACTGTATGCATCTTCTGTTATTGCATCTCATATGAGATGGCATAAGGTGAGATCGTAAGAAGAAGGTATGTCCCATCCGGCCGACGTGGAAGCATGGAAGCATTTTGATAAAACTTATCATAATTTTACAGCGGAGAGTCGTAATGTCAGATTAGGATTATGTACGGATGGTTTTTCACCATTTTCTCAATTTGGTTCTAAATATTCATCATGACCCATTATTATCACACCTTATAGTTTACCTCTAGGGATGTGTATGAAAACGCAATATATGTGTAACGACCCGGATTTTTCGGCTATTTGAATTCGAATATTTAAATTGGTTTTAAATATTATATTAGAAATATTAATGGATTTATATATTTGATTCATTTATAAAACGACTATTGAACGTTTATATTTATATTAAAACGAGCTCGTAATGGCGCGGTAGCTCGCAATATTGAGTTTTTAACTTCAATTGAATATATAAAATCCATTTTAAATCGAAATTCTATGAAACAAGAAACGTTGGGGTCTTATTGATTGTAACTTTCCTAATAGGAGAGAAAAATCGGGACTTCAGCTTATATATTTTAAGTTATGTCCAAGTCAAATTTTAAAATAGTCGCTATGGATTTCAATTATAAACGATAATGTTATTTAATCATTTATAAAAGGATTCCTTTATAAATTTGAATATTGTTTAACTTGAAAATATTTATGTTCAGTTATTTTTCTATATTGATTAAATCTAACAATGTATATTATTTTATTTAGATATATATGGTAAAAATAATTTTTTTATTTAATTAGTTTGCAATTTATTTATATATTTTTACGGTATATAGCCATATTCAATTATTATTAAATAATCTTTTTAAATCATATAAATAATAAATAGGAAGAGCTTAATTTCCATGGCTGAAGCAAAATAGACAATTATTTTAAGAACCTCCCATAAGATCGTTTCCGAGACTGAAGAATTGGGGAAAAAACGAGTTTCTTGAGTTGGCTAAAGTTGATAAACCGTTGCTTTTCGACATAATGATAGCATCACATTCTTTGAGTATTGAAAGCTTGACGACTAACCTATGCCTTACGACAGCAGATATATTTAAGGATATGACTGTTGAGCAAGTCCGTGAATATTTCAACGTTACTTTCTCTATAAAGGAGGGAGATGAAATCCACAGGCAAAATGAGCAAGCTCCTCCTGAGCATGTTGGCCACTTGATTTGTTTGGATTTCTTCCAGTTAGCTACTAAACTTTGGTTATTTACACATTATGTTGGCATGGAATGGACGCACATCAATTTCGTCTTTCCCCGAACAATACCAAGCTCTGTTCATTTTTGGTACTCCATCAGTTAGGAAACATATTAAATAATCTAAAGAAAACAATAAACAAATTCAATTCACTCCCCTTGCTAATCAACCACAACCTACAACGTACTAGCAACACATGACTGTACACTAATGTCTACAACTACATCATCTAATACACGCAAATTCAAATCAACACAGTTAGGGGAGGTGATGGATACACAGCTATTCTACATCATCCTACAAACCTATTACTTGCGCTCCAAACTACTGAACCGTGATTTCCAAGCAAATTTTCGTGATGGCCAAGGCGTTTTAAACTATAAATACTGGATTGAGTTTGTTCATTTCATTTACAGTAAAAAAAAATGTAAACTTGAAACCTTCATTGATTTTTTTTAAAACCCAATACTCCACCTAAAATTGAGAAACCGGTTGCAAAAGCCTCCTAAGATCATTCTCTACACCACCGTTGTTTTCAATCATTTTATTACGGCATTTCATTTCTAAGGTCGAGAACTAGTTTTCGATATTTTTCAAGATCTGAGGATCGATAGGCATTTTTGTTAATGAAGTAGTGATCACCGCAGTGTGGCGTTCAAACTGGTATATTTTGGTGAGATTTGGCGACGAAGTTTGTCGGAACTGGGAGGAGGAGCGTCGTGAGCACGGATTTCGGCGCAGGCCACCGGAGGAGGGATGGATGGTGTCGGCAAGTTGAGTTGTGGAAGTGATGTTGAATGGAAGGTACAAGGCGGAATTTGCGTGCAGTGGGGATACTATTCAAAGGAGGGGGGTGTTTGTCTGCATGGGATGTGTTCATGCATGTGTTGGCCAGTGATGCATTGGCAAGAAGAAACAACGTGAAAGTAGAAATGGGAAAGGAGAGAAACCAAGGAATTGGGTAACAGCAAATAAAGGGGGAATGTGGGGAAATAGTTTGGACCACATGAAACGGTTGGCATGATGAACGTTGGGCACGGAAAAAAAAGAAAAAAAATGGCTTAGCGGTTGAATTAGAGTGCATACAACCGGGAGCGTTTGGAGAAGAACACTGTAAGCAGGTTTGTTTCTTTTACGTTGGCTATTCGGTAAAGTACTGGGCTTTGGGCCGTGCATTAAAAAGAAAAAAAAGAAAAAGGAAGGTCGGTTAAAAGGAAAAAGAAAACTGGATAACTTTGTGGTGTGCATAGCCAAGGAGAGAATAACGTCGGTGAGGACGATTGAAATGGGAAGGTGGACTTGTTTCTTTGAAGATGGGAAGAGAAATTTCAAAGGTGATTAACGTATTAACTACAATTATTAAATATTAAAGTTAATTAAAAGATAATTATGATATTAATTTATATATTTAAACACATGCGTGTAATATGTTTAACGGTCCCATCTATTGACACAGGAATAGCAGCAACGAACGCAACAGTGTGGAACTGGTTTGATCAACACAGGAAGCAAGCAAAATTTCTAACTAAATTAAACGGTTGTTTAATTTAGTGAAAGCATTCGATGCCGAACAAAATCAAGGTGGGTTAAACTTACTCAGTTCTCCCACTTATATTTATATAAGTTGGGTTTATTATTTGAATGTTATGGTTGCTAATTATTGGTTGATTGTTTGGATATTATTGAATATTGCTATATCGATGATTTAAATTAAAACGTTGTTTAATTTAAATGAAATGACATCGTTATTTTTAACGATGATTTCCAAATAAGGTAACTTACCTTGTTGGTTACGTTTATAACAATATAAACGTATTTAAATTAAATTGGATGCTTGAATTATTATTTTTGTTGACCTCTACTATTTAAATTGATTTTTATTTGCATATGATCATTACATGAACTGTTTAATCAATATGATTAGATTATGGATTTAATTATTGATCGTTGAATATGAATTCAACATTTGTTGATATTAATGAATGGTTAACATTGGTTAAAGGAATTTATAGCAGATGGCCAAAATACAACTGTTTTTATAAAGAAAGATTTAGGGTTAGGTAAATCGATAGAAATGAAGTTATGAAATTGATTTTTAACTGAATATAGGTTTTTAAATATATTATTTTAATTGGGTTTATAAAAAGGAAATAAACCAACCTTATATACATTAATTACTTTAACCACCAATTAACATTTTTGATACCCAAATCTATCCGTGTGCGAAGCACGTGCTTCATCTCAAGTATTTAATGATCTTATAAAAACGATTCTTATATTTACAAGATTGATCAGAAAGTGAACGGATATTAATGTGATGTTTAATAGCCGAGGTTAATTATTTTAAGAAGCAATTTAAAATGAGATTATATTGATTTGATTACTGTAATTATCAAATGGAATTATTTATATTAATTTAATTTGTAACTAATTTAAATGGAAAGACGAATTAAGATCTGATTAATGAGTTAATCATGCTTAGAGTTGACTAAGTCAACTGTAGTAACTGAAACGGATTTATTAAATTAAATTATTTATTTAATAGTTAAGTAAAATATTTTTATAAATGTTGATATTTATTTAATAATAATCGAAGGGGAAAATCATGGGATTTAAAAGGTATTAATTTAGGTATTGAAACAAGAAGGCTTATTTATAATAAAGTTATATTTTAAAGAAAATCATATTAATGATAAAGTAAATTAAGTTTGAATTGCAATTTAAAGCGAACTCTTATTTGAGGTTCTATTTAACTAGATTTATGAAATCCAAGATTTTGACGAAGTTACAAACCCAAGTTGAGTGAATATTATTATAAAGAGTTATTAGAAATGGGTTTTTGAAATGGAAATAAAAGCAGGGATATGAAATTAAAGAATTAGAATTTAACTGGAGATCAGTTGAGATAAATTGTTTCCTGAATATTGATCTGATGTTGGTTTCGTCCTTCGGGGTTGATGTTTAGGGGACTATTTTCTTATGGATTTACGGTTAAGAACTGATGGGGATATGAAATGGAAATCAAACGAAAACCCAAGATTGAATTAAAATAGTAAAACGAGTGGAGTTATAAAGATGAAATATAGATCCATGATTTTAAATAAAAGATGATGTTTCATCAAGATAGAATTAAAATGGGATTTGTTTGATACTGGGAATAAATATCGATTTTAGGTATTGCAACTAACATCTATCTAAAGATAAGAATATTGTTGATCAAGGTCTGAGAGGTAGTTAAAATACCCCAACTTGAACAACTGCAGGATTGTCGAAGGATGATATTAGTTGTAGTGGTGAATGTGTTAAAAGGTGTTCATAATGGGAAATGATAGGGTAATGTTATTGGAAGAATTTAGAAATATATATGTAATGGGATTAGGAGATAAAAGGGAATAAAGGGGTTTGCGAATGTGAAATGATATTTCCGTAATAGAAATAAATGAAAGGAGATTTGCGAAAATATAACGATATTTTTTAAAAAAGGTAAGAAGATGGGATTGGAATGAGTTCATTCTAAAAAGGGAAGTGGCAATTATGGCGTTCAAATAACGGAACAAAGGAGATATCATAACAATTGTTTAAAAGGATAAGTTGAATCAGATTTCCAATTATAGATAATAAGTGTTGTTGTAACAAATGTTTTGAAAGGATATTTAACAAGAAAATTTGGATAGAATTATAAGATAATTTTTCTAAAGTATATAAATAAATGATTTGAGAATATTAAGGCTGATACATTATTACTGATATACTATTTTTAATGGTCAAGTGACGTTGTGTACTCAATCCATGGATTTATTCTATTGATTGTTTATTTTGATAGTTAAATAACCGACTATCAAAATCTTACCAACGTGTTAGTACGGAATGAACGGGATTGAATTTATATTCGAAAACCATTCCGAACCAACGAATACGTAAACGAAGAAGATATTTGATGCTGGTCGAGATGGAGCTATTGAAGACCGTATATCTTCATGAATGAAAGAACTATTGTTGGATTTCTCTAGCTAATCCCTAGAGGTATTTGACAGTGATTCTGTCGTGATTGAAATATCCAGATTGCAAGGAATACTCGCTACTGATCCATAGGGTAATTCAAGGATGCAGTAGGAAAGTGCCTTCGATTTGTCCAGTCCCAGCACAAATTGTATAGACGAGTGTTTGATAGAGTATTTCCAAAGGAATCACGTACGTTGATTTTCCCAAACGTATTTCTGTTGGGGCGGAGAAGACACCTTATGTTAGCTTAACGACTAGTATTTTTGTGGATGTCAATTAGCGATATCTGGCGGATCTGACGATGTGACATTCAAAGTGAATGGTGGCCAGATATTCCAAAAGTCGATTATAACCTCAAGCCTCAACAACCGGAAAATGACAAAAATCGGGCAGGCAGCATGGCTATGTGGGTCGCTCCTATTAGGGTGTATAATCACCTATCTAGAGAAAATTCATTTCCTTCTTTAATCTATTTCGATGTTGTCCCTTTTAGGAAACGGTGGTTTGAGCCCAACCGTTGTTGATATACATTCGATACACTCAAGCGAAATGAGTGGTCGGTCATGTGTGGGCCGGGTTGCAAGACGTTCTTGTTGAACCCAGCGTATTCCCCTCTAGATATACACTATCGACAGGTGGTTCCATACCTTGTCATAGTCGGAATCCAATCTCCAATTAGCGCCCGCGGTTTTGTTTGTATACTATATATGTAGAGCGTGAGATGTAAGCGTTCTGCTAGATTGTTATTTATTTGTATTTAGACACTATTATAATATCAGAAGATATATATGATTTTAAAAATGTTTTGGGTTATAGTAAGGTAAAAACCGTCTGTCTTTATGTGTGGGTTGGTCTTACTATTATCCTTTTCTTTTAAAAGGATTTTGAACCTTAAAATCAATATGGGTGTTATTTAAACCGACCCGGTGTTTTGTAAATGCTCGGGTTAGGCTGTACAGGTTCAGGTTATCAGATACTGCGAAGTCCAAAGATGAGTTGAAGGAGTTCGGACGTACGATATTATCTAGTATTATTCCGCTGTGTGATGTATGTGAGGACAAGTTATTATAACTGTCCTGGTGTATTGATGTCCTGGTGTATACTATATATGGAATCTGAGTTCATTGCTCTGGATAAAGCCGCGGAAGAAGCAGATTGGCTTAGGGGGTTTTTAGAGGACATTCCAAATTGGGAAAAACCAGTACCTCCAATATGTATACATTGTGATAGTCAATCTGCTATAGGAAGGGCGAATAGTACATTGTATAATGGTAAATCGAGACATATTCGTCGTAGGCATAAAACTATAAGACAACTTCTCTCTAATGGAGTTATCACTATAGACTATGTAAGGTCAAAGGATAACATTGCGGATCCACTAACTAAAGGCTTGCCTAGAGAGAAAGTTCAAACCTTATCGATGGGAATGGGTTTAAGACCTATGATCTAAAAGTTTTTCTAAACGGAAACCACACCTAGTTGACTGGAGATCCCAAGATCTAGGTTCAAAGGGACAACTAAGTTTATAGATAAACTTAATGGCACTGTTAAAATACAGACCATTCCTATGATAAGTCAGTGCACAACCCGTCGGAGAATAGGATAAGCTTAGCTTTTAATGATGTCTATACTGTGGTGTTATAAAAGACCCAAGTGGAGTATTACGGGATACTCTTTATAGAATCACCTACGTGAGTGTGAAGGCGCCGCTTCAAAAAAAATTGTAAGGTCGAATTCTTTAAACACTCATGAGACCAAGCAGGTGTTCATGGCAAAAACGAACACAAACAGAGAACCAAGGGGTTTAGAAACACTTAGCATGTGTTATCTTTATATACTTACACAAAAGGCTTACAGTTCAAAGACAATCTAGTCCACTGATTCGCCAGTAGGTTATAACGATAAACACTAGGAAAAGTTCAAGGCCATTGTGCTACTTTTACCGATACGTTAAATGTTTCACAAAATTTAAGAACAAAAAGAAATCTCTCATTCATGTGGGGGATTGTTGGAAATAAATGAGAAGATTGGGAAGAAGAGGTTGAGTGGTATTGGAGAAATATAAGTCCCACATTGTGTGTGATTTGTGATTATGTCTCCTTATATACCAAAGCCCAATATGCTATTTCAAAACAAAAGAAATAAACACATGAAGCATTGAGTGAATGGGGATATGTAGGCATTAGGCCTTCATAATAAATATTAAAATGTCAAAGATAGGGCCTTGGGCCTTGGGGCTCTTGGGGTCTCCTGATTTCCGTGGGCCGCTAACCCGTTCGGCCTTGTTGCGGTGGGACGGATCTGTTTTGAACGGAGCGGATGCGCCCGTTTCCTTTCGGCTCTTGGGCTTGCGCAGCGAACAGGTGCGCCCGTTTCCTTTCGGGCTCAACCGACGCGCCCGCGTCCGTACGGACGGTCACATCTGCTCAGAAGACATCCCCTGGCCGCTATATAAAGCCTTCATGACAGAACAATAAAATCACCGAAAAATTCCTTTCTTTCTGCTCTGCAAAACTGTTCTTATTTACTGCACTCTTGAGTTCGTGTTGCTCTGCACTTGAAAGCGCTTCAAATTGCAGAGATCGGTCCGTTTTATCTTGGGAGACAATTGCTCGATAACCTTCAGCGCCAGTGAGGGAGCAATATTGTTTCAAAGAAACAGATTTACTCTGGACTCGGACAATACTGAAAGGTACTCTTCTTCTTTTTCTGTTTTGCAACGGTTCTGCTCTGTTGCAATTCCGGTCGCGCTTTTCGCCGTTACTAATTCTGAAACAATTCAAATTAGTAACGCTTCTTGACGTGACAATTGGATAGTGACAATTTATTGATTGCTATCAGATTCGTATTGCATTTGCATTGTTACGAATAACAACTGCAAATTAAACTGCTATGAAATTGTCATTCATGTTTTTATCCTAAATAGTTGAATTTGTTACTATCCCATTTAATTTTTATTTGTTGTTGTTTTGAGTTGTTAAATTTGTTGTTGGTTATGCCATACTTTATCATTTATGTTCATTTTCATTTAAAAATTTCAATTTCATAATTTATAATTGTTTGCTTATTTGATGTTAAAACAATATAAACGGCAGTAAAATGTATACTTGCTGCTTAGTTCATTTAAAACTATAAACATGCTGCTATTCAATTCAAGAAAACATGACATGCTGCTCAATTTGAGAAAATTTGGTCTATTTAGCTGGAACTTGTATTCATGAATAATGCACACACATTTTCGCTTCAGAGAAAATAAAATGCCGAGTGGGACCATTAGCAAAGTTACACAATTAGAAAGCATAAGCAGCCATCTGGAGAAGTGATGTTCACTTGTTCATATGAAAACCATTATGTCAGGCAGTATTTTTCTTCATATCAGTTCATCTGACTAAGTCTTTGGTAAGTCTAGTTTCTTGAAATTGAACATCTCGGTGTAATAGTTCATGCACTGACGCTGCATTTGCATATCTCATCTGTAACTGATCAGTACCATTTTTCATACATCACATTACACCAGTGCCAGTCATGTTAGTTTAAGAAAATGGTACAATGGGAGGTTAGTTATAATTTTGAAGATGTGTTTAAAAAAAAGTTAATTACAGTATGGAAATTTCTAAAGATTGAATGGTGCAATAATTATAATTTTTTTGTTGGGCAAGAATTAGATATTTGATTTTTTCCTATGGGAACAAAGCAAAATAACTAAACTATCATTTCTATAATCATGTTTTCTTCACATGCATTTGGCCTTTGAAATCAATTTGATTTCTCTTCATCTTCAAACTTAAACCCTGATTTTGTGAAAATATGGTTAAAACATAAGATAATGTAGGAGAACATACATAAATTATTATTTCCTCAGTCATCTTCTAAATCTGCAGTAGCATATGATGATATAAATATTATGCTCTTTCTTCCACACAAATTTCTAATCATGGTTTCGGGAGGGTTAGTAAGATTTTATATTTTGATGGAGTTTCAAAATAAGAAATATAATTATCAAGCTGGGAAGAAAGAAATAAGCAGTGTATTTTGAAGACGAGTTAACTATTTTATGGATTAATGATTAACAATAATAATTCCTTCTTTGATAATTTTTTAACTCATTTTAAAAAAATTCCCCAATCACAGCAAATACTCAATTCGTCTTTTGAATCACATCCTATAACCAAGACATTCTACAATTCAGTCTGTAGGTAACCATGGCTCCGAGGGTGAAGATAGCAGCTTCCAAATTAAAGAAGGCAAAGTCATCTCAGGCGACAGCAGATATATGTATGAATTAAACGTGCTTTAAATTGAGTTTCGTTTGATTATGTATTCAGTCGATCTTCTGAGTAGGCAATGGATTAAGCTTTTCTTGTCAGAGTGTAGCTTTCATCTAACGCTTAAGTTATTTAGCATAGTGGTGGTTTCTGGTTCTATATAGCAGAGTTATTAGTTTGTGTAGAAAATTTGAATTTTGATTTATCTTCCTTCGGTCATTGCTGATTAAAATAAAATCATCTTTTCCCACTTGACGGTATGTTTTTCAAATCAATATAGTATCAAGTTAGAAAAACAAAAATGATATTTAATTTTATCAAATTCGATTGATAGTATGCTGCTAGCTAACAGTGTACCACCTATCGAACTGAGTATAATGAAGCACCAAAATTTTTAACTAGTACATTCTAGTGGAAGCTCTGGTGCATTTAGCACTATCTTATATTTACCATGAAAAATAAGGCGAAAAGTGTACAGAAAATATTTTATGAAAGTTATACATATTTTTTTAGATACTTTAGATGCATTTTCGTATTTGCTTATTCACATTAGCCATAATCATATTACTTTACTAACCACATTCCAATTAGTCGTGCACATATATCTCAAACTTGTTTTATAAAATGACGGCTGTGCAATTTGTACAGCAATTAGATCGACTCCGATGAACCCAGATGGTCAATTAGTACTTCACTTAACATTAGTTTAATTTTTGATGGATGATGTAAATCTGTTTCTCTCGTTACATATATTATCTAATTTATTCGTTACATTTGTTGCTTATAGGGCAGCAGAAAACAAGTATGTTAGTTATTGAAGTATCGGTCAATTTACTCAAACTGCGGTCTGCTGTTGGCATTGCACTTCAAGCATTGGGTATGTGATGTTTTGTGTCTTTCTTCATTTACTTAAGTATTTTTTTGGCCAGGGCTTTAACATTATCTTTATGGTTTTGTAAATGATTATAATTATATGAATTTTTTCTTTAATGTTTGTTTAGCTGTTGAAAATAATTGGCCTGGCATTTTTTCTTTTGTACATATATTACTTTAGGCAACGCATTCAATTGGAGGATTGGAGTATTTGAGAGATTTTTTTGGTTGATGTGTATGCAGTATGCTGATGTGAAAATGCAAGATGTTCTTGATGAAGAGACTACGGCCATTGATAAGTTGGTGGGGCCTGATGATCACGTCATTTGTGCACTACCAGGAGTAGATTCTGCTGTTGCAGCTATGCTTGTTCATAAGGCAATTGGAGGACAACTTCACTGTGTTTTTGTTGACAGTGGCTCACTAAGGTAACCCACCTGACTGAATTTTTGCTCACTCATGATGACATATAGCCTTAGAACTGTGTTTCTTTTATAAAACTACCAACTCGGCATGCATCAAAATGTTTATATTGATTATGCTTACATTAACTATGCACTACATTCATTTCTAGCTACTTGTTTTTTGGTTTGAGTACAAATTTGAAGAGCTTCATAGGCTTAGCAAATTGGTTTTGGGTCAATCACTAAAGATGAAGACATTGAGAGTGAGAGTGAGTGTAACGGAGTGTATGTAATGCGGCAATACTTGTACAAATGAACATTTTGTATAGTTAGTGTAACAAAGATAAACAGAACTTTGTACTATTTAAAAGTATAATAAAATATTTATTTGATTTGAATAGTTATTGTGTATGGTCGATGGCCTGTTGTAAAGCAGGTTTACAAAGTAGTATAGTAGTATATTACAACGGTCACCGACCATTGTAATACACTGTATTACAACGGGCAAAAGCCGCTTGTAATTTAATAGCTATTACAACGAGTTTATAACCATTGTCATAGATTCATTGCACGTGACAGAGCAAGTTATTACAACGGTCCTTTACAACAGTCAATGCCCGTTGTCAAATAGTTAGGAGCTATTACAACAACGCATATTCAGACGGGCAGACGCCCGTTGTGAAATGCATATTACAACGGTTTTTGCCCGTTGTAAAAGAACTGTTTTGTTGTAGTTAATCCAGTTAGATCCCACTAACCTGTTTTTTCCTGCATCAAATATGTTATCTCAAATAATATTATTGAATTCAACAAACAGATGTAATATTTAATAACATTCAATAACAGCAATTCAAGCACCCATATATTAATTTAACACGTTAATATTATTATAAACGTAACCAACAAGGTAAGTTACCTTGTTCGGAAATAATCGATAGAATAACGATTAGATTTCTTTTAAATCAAACTTGTGTTAAATCAACCAATTCATGCAATATATAAATATAACCATTTAGCACACAACAAACAATTATCAACCATAGCACACAAATTAAATCCCGACTTATATAAAATATAAGTGGGTAAAAACGGAGTGAGTTATACTCACTTTGATTTCGTTTATTTCTAATACGGTTTGGTTACAGTTAAATTAAATATTCGTTTAATTTTAACTGTAAACTTCAGTCGTCTCCTACACTGTCCAGATTCCCCTAAATTAAAACTAATATATCTTAATTATTAACTAATTATGTGTTAATTGCTGTTTAAACCTGTCGTTACATCTCTGTCCATACTGTGCTCTTCATCTTCACAGTTCACAAACCCAAACCCAATACGTTGCTTCAGACCATTCTTCAGCACTAAACGAAAGTGAACCCACTTCGTTTCTTTTTCTTGGTCCTTGTTTAAACTTGCCTTCCACGTTACTTCTGCCAACGTTAATTTTGCCAGCGTTAATTATTCTCAACGTCTTCTTTTATACGTTTAGCCTGATTTATTTATTCAGGGCTTGTCCACCATTTAAATATGCCTTGTTTCCACGTCAGATCCATGCGTACTCCCCTTTGGTTTCAACTGCTCCGATCTTTATTTACTTCAGTTGTTCCAAAAGCCCGCATTTCCATCTTGAACCCCCCTATGCACAATATCCACTTTCCATGTGTTTCCTAAATTATGCCCAGTTCTCTTTTGATTTTCTTCCTTCCCAAGCTTCTTTTGCTTCATATACTGTTAAACCCAACCACACTCCATACTTAAACCACATTACACCGCCCTCCGGTCTGCTGACCGACCATCCACTATCACCGGCCACCGCGCCTGCCTGCCCTCCGCCTCCACCATGAACCTCGCCTCACCCCATGTTCTTGTTAGTGAAATGGAGTTTCTTTTCTTTTATCTTTTATTTTGTGTTTTTCCTTTCGGAACAAAAAGGAAACAACAAACGAGATTTGAATGAATATACATGGAGAGGGGTTCGTTTTCACTAGTTTGCTGGGAATAAATCATGGAGAGTTTGTTTCATTTTGGAAAAACAAGATAAAGAAAGATGAAGGTATATGTATATATATATATATATATATATATATATATATATATATATATATATATATATATATATATATATGAAAAATATAGATAGACAAGAACCACGTCCTGTCTACACATATAGGATAGGGTGGTTTTTTCAACTTTAGACTGTGCGGTAGAAGTGCAATTTTGTTGACATCCAAAAAGGATGTCAACAAAACTTCCACCTCTAATTGGTGGAAATCAGGGGATCCATATGCGTCCTCTGATTTCCACCAATCAGGGGTGGAAGTTTTGTTCACACCCTTTTTTGGGTGCGAACAAAATCGTATTCGTGCGGTAGGATTGCAGAAGGAAGTATAACATCAGGGGTTTCATCAGAAAAGAAGACATAGTCTGTGCGCTATGTAGTATTAGGTTTTCAGGAAAAATAATAGGAGTTGACAATTTTATGACAGGAGCGGTTGTTCATCCTTATGTTGATTTGCAAAAAAATAAAGCGGCACGTTTTGTACTAAACTGTAGAGTAGAATGCTTTTACTCACTTAGGACCTAAGCAATTTCATTTACTACAAGGCAGGGCAGTCATAGCATGAACAGCTATTACTTAGGGTGGCGACACGTTAAATGCTGATAGGATAGGCTAGTGCATCAACTTTAACTTAGGATCGAAGCTTCTTTTATTATTATTATTACACGGTCAATTTTACTCTACCGCTATTTTTAATGTTAACCGTTACATTCGCATCGATACCCACAAACTCCAACCACAATGAAAATGTCTACACTACTACGTCTTAAAATTCCTGTCCCAATAAAATTAATTTCGTTGAAAACGAACTCCGTTTGCACAACGACGTTATTTTAAATTTTAATTTATTTACCAGTTCGCCTTTAAAATATCTCATACTGACAAAATAACCCCAATTGGCTCCAAGCTGGAAATATAACAATAATTATTTATACGTATTTTAATAAAATTTGTTTCGTTGAAAACATATGTCGTTTGAAAATAAAGCTATTTTTAAAACCTATATAAAATATAATTAAATCAAAAAAATTCAAATTAAATAAATTATTATTAACGTATACCTCAAATATACAGCTTCAAAATAACCCAATATAGATTGTAAACCTAATACTTAAATTTTCAGGTTAAATCCTCTTCAAATTTATATAAAAATCCTTGGTAAATTTATTAAATAAACATTATTGTTTATTAATGATTCCATAGTGACTATTTTAAAATTTGAATTGGACGTAACTAACAATCTATAATATGAAGTCACCATTTTTTTATTTCATTAGAAATTTATAATCAACAAGATTCGAACGTTTCTTGTTTCATAGAAATTCGACTTATATCAGATCCTGTATATTCAATTGAAGTTCAAAACTCAATATTACGAACTACCGCGCCATTACGATGCTGATTTTATAATTATATATAAATTTAACCTTCAAGGTTTGTTACATAATCGAATTATATATTATAACACTATTTATAACTCCAAATAAATATTTAAAATAATAAAATAAATTTAAATATCTGGCCAATAAAAATACGGGACATTACATTCTTCTCCCATTAAAAGAATTTCGTCCCCGAAATTACTAAAGTAGGAAAAATGTTACGAACCCATTCACTTTAAAATCCAATCTGTTTTAAATCGAAAATCAATTCGTTATTGTAAATAAAATTTCAAAAACCTCAAAAAAATTCTAACACTTTAAATTCCTGGAAAAATTCGGCAGAGTCTCCCCTGTATGGAGTGACATCTGCGATATCGCAGGAACAAATAATATATATACATCGACACACACGGCCGGAAAACAAATATCAGAAACCAAAATTTTATATTTTCGCATAGGCGTACCTTTTATGAGTGCTATTGAGCATACTGACTCAATTGATTGTGATATACTCAACCAAAATCAACCTCAAAGCCATATGGCACCTGTACTCAACTCAATTTGACATATGCATAACAATACATGAAATTCTAAATAACATTTCATTAAGCAGCAAGTATAACTTAGTAGATCCCCAAAATCAAACATAAAGCATCATTCATTTACAATACAAGGTTAAATTATCCGGTTTTGAATTCATTGGTGATTCCAATTTATTATATAGGAATTTAGTTCCAGTTCATTCAACTCTTATTAAATTGCTGATGAATATATAAACAACCAATCTAACAAACTGTAACGGCCCGGGTAGGGAAAATGTAATTTTCTATTTTCATTGGAAAATGTAAATGTCTATATTTTAATGAATGTATTTTCATTAGAAAGAATAATGAACCAAATATACATTTTGTGTAATTTGAAAGATAAAAGAAAAATATGCATTGTTATGTTTAGGATGTGTATGTAAATAAAAATAAAAATAAGCATTATTGTGTGTCATGTTATACCTCGACATTATATATACAAATAGGGATATTCGATGTTAGCAAAATATAGTGAATGGAATGGATGACGGAATTATATATAATTATATATATAGAAATTAAAATCAAACGAATCGAGCGTGGTAGCTCGCATTTTGGAATCGTGTCTTTAAAATACCGAAAGATCCGACCGTCGGATTTTCCCAAAACTGAAACCGTTAGGTTCGCCTCGGGAAGATCTTCCCAACGATATGAATTGTGTTAAAATCCAACGGTTAGATTTAGAGAAATGTGTAAAACAAATTTGGGTGAGAACAGCGCCAAGGTCGCCTATTGACATGAAGTGTTGTTAAATAAAATTCAATTATTTTTATATAAATAAAAATAGAGATTCATCGTTATAAATTAATATTAACGATAAGAAATGATTTTAAATTATATATCTATTTTATTATTTCCGCTGCAATGTATTAAAATATTGTAATTTATAAAAGACATGAAATTTAAGAAGTACATTTTATTTGCCTTTTTATATGCAAATAAAAACCCATAGAAGTCTTCCGCTGTTTATTGTATTTAACTTGTTGTAGTTTATCTTCCGCTGTAATTTTATTCAATGTACTCTGATATGTTTTGTACTCTAATGTAACATTACTGTAATGTTTATAAAAGTTTGTTGTTATTGTTCTAATGTGTTGTATTCCCAGAGTTAACGTATTCGGGTCGGGCGGAACCCGGGGCCGTTACACAAACAACGCACAATCAACCCAACCAAATCATTTCATTGAATTTATATTCAACATCAATACTTACATGATTATATTCACTTGGGTTTTCATATTTAATCAATACCGAATTGATTTATTTTTAAGTATTATTCATTCAATTCCCAATTTCCATTCTTAATCTAACCAAGTTGAGTTCCAACACCATATTCAATTCACTAAGTTATTGCAAAATTAGTTCACTTCTATTTAAAATTCCAAATTCTGATTTTTATTCCAAATATCATCTAACTCCTATTCAGGTTTTATTTAACTTATTTTTAAGTTAAATTCTAATTCATTTTAATTCCAAATTAAATTACTCATTCACAAATTCCATACGTGAAATCTTTTCGGGTTATATTAAACCATTCAAATTTTTAATCCAATTTGAATTCCATTTAAATCAATCAAACCAACCAATATCTAAATAACTTAATAAAATTATTTCCTTTCTATACAAAATATATTTTGAGTAAAATTATTTCATTTACCCTCATTTCAAAACAATATCGTGTTCGTTGCTAGTTCAAAATTGATCCTGTTAAATAACACAATATAAAACATTTGTGTAAAATTTATAAATACGCTCTTGTATATATACACTCAACTCAATCTAGGGTATTACTAACCCCACCTCTATCGAGTTACACCACAGAGCCAAGGTTTTTACTAAACCAATAGCTCTGATACCACTATAATGACCGAGCAAAGGAATTCGACGTCCGAATTCCTACAATAACACATAAACCCGTATTACTTGTCAAAACTCAAGTATCGAAAACACCAGATAGTTAATGAAAGAAAATAGAGGATGAGATAAGAAAGAAAGAAATATTAGAATAGAAGAAGAAGAATCAACACAACATAGAGTCTCACTTTGCAGCGGAACAAAATATAATACAGAAATAAATTTCTATTGGGAGCTTAAATTAAAAACTTACAATCATCAGAGTACAACACATCTGGACAGTTATAACAATCTGTCCTCATACACAATCACACAACGTAATAACAACTAATATGTCTGAACTGCTCCAGCTCATCTCTTTACAGTATCTGATAACTTGGACCTATAAAACCCGGGCTAACCCGAGCATTACAAACGCCAGATCAGTCTGGTGAACCAGAGTGAGAAAACACATTAAGTTTAAAGGTATCATCCGACTTGATTTTAACGTCAAAACCTTTTCGAAAGAAAAGGATAATCGTAACACCAATCCACACACAAACACGGACGGTTTTTACCTTACGATAACCCAAAACAGTTTTTTGGAAATCATATCTTATTATGATATTATATTAATGTCCAAATACAAATAAATATCAATCTAGCAGAATGCTTGCATCTCACGCTCTATATACATAGTATACAATCAAAACCGCATGTTCTTATTCAAGAATGGATTTCCTGGTAAGGTATGGATCCTCCTTTCCGACGTCAGTGTATCTTTAGAGAGGAATACACCAGGATTCAACAAGAACATCTTGCAACCCAGGCTAAACATGACCGACCCCTCATTTCGCTTGACAGTACTGAATGTATTGTCACCGTATGGCTTTTTGTCATGACCAACGTAGTTCTTGGGATATATAGAAATGAAAAGAAGTAACAAATATGAATATTCTCTAGATGGTGACAATACACACTAATTGGGAGCGACCCACTTAGCCATGCGACCTACCCGATTTTATACAATTTCCCGATTGGTGAGTCTTGAGGTTTAAATCTTCTGTCTAGAACATCTGGCCACCATTAACTTTGAATGACACATCGTCAATCCTGTCAAATCATAAATTGATTTCCCCAATACCACGGGTATAAAGCTAAGAGAAACAAATTTCTCTGCCACCAAACATAGTTTGAAGCGATCAATCACATGATCTGTTAGGCAAACTCTGTTAGACACTCGTCCATACAAGTCATCTAGGAACAGGATGAACCGAAGGCACCCTCCTACCACATCCTAGGTATCACCGTATGGATCAGTAGCGAGTAGTCCTTTCAATCCGTAGATTTCAACCACGATAGGATTATAGTATATCTCCTGCCGCTAAACCAGAGATTCTAAGTAATTCTACCATTTAATGAAGATCTACGCTCATAAATTTCTCTATAATGATCAGCATTTGATAACTTAAACATTCCTTATTTGCTGGTCAGAATGGTTTCGAATATAAATTCGATCCCGATCTTTCCGTACCAACAATCGTATGGGCCAGATTTGATAGTCGGTTATTTAACTATCAAATAAACAACCATTAAATCATATAAATAAAAATAGTTTTACTTGTCTAGTATTCAACATCACTTGGCTTCTTTAATTAAAATCATTAAACAAATGTTTAGTTTAAAACTTAAAATTATTTCTGATATTTCAACATTCATTAGTCCCTGACCGTAAATTGGTAAGAGAATAATTCCCTAAGTATCAACCGCGAAGACCGAAATCAACATCAGATTAACACTCAGAAAATCACCCAACTCAAACCAATCTCCAGTTAGGTTCTAATTCATTAATTTGTTATCTTAACTCCTTGTCATCCCATTGTATTTAACTTCTAATTTCTTCAACCATTTTTCACTTGAAAATATCGTTTCAATTCCATTCATCTTTCTTACTCTCATTATTAGGTATAACCAATTCAAAATCAACCCTTCGAATTCACATCTCCTTTATAAACCTTATTTATAGAATCTCAGGGTTTAATATAAACCCCTTTTATCTCTCGATTTCTTTTTACTTAATTTAAATATTAAATAAACATTTATTTTAAACTATCGTATTAACTTAAAAAAAAATTCATAACTTAATTATAGAAACTCGGTTTTAATATAAAACCCGTTTAGAAACTCCTTTCACAATTCAACTCGATTCAATTTCAACCTTGATTACTTTACTTGATGGATTTCATTTACAAGGTAATTACTTAAATTATTATTACTAAAATAATAATTTATTTCGACATTAACTATTGTAATATTAGTTAATTGCTTTATTAACTAAAATAAATAATAAATTTTCTTTCTAAACTCTTACTAAAATTAAACAAATATTCATTGAGCTATTTCAATATATTAATTGACAATAAACTAATCTCACTTAATAATCGATTCCCAGTTAAAGCGGTTGACTTAGTTAACTCAAACACGGTCATCTCATTAACCAATTCCAGTTAATTCTCCCTTTAAATTAGTTAACAATATAATTAATTTAAATAATGTTATTTAGTTGTTTCTTAGAACAATTAATCAAAATCTTAAACATTAGGTTATTTTTTACTCATCTGCTTATAATTCTCATTAACATAAGAAGTTGCATTAAAAAATCATTATATAATTATTTAAAAAATCATATAATAATTATAAATATAAATTTCCTTTTAAATAAACTTTTATTCAAATTAATATATTTCAAAAATATATCTACAGTTATAAAATAAATTTTATAACTTCATTTCTGTCGATTCACCTGACGGTAAATCCATATTTTTAAAATGATTTATTATCAAACCATCTAATGCCAATTACTCAACCAATACTGACCATTCGTTAACACAACACCAGAAAAGTGTTTTCCTAACAGTTATTACCGTTACTAATTAACTTTGTAACAGTTATAACCGTTACTACAACATGCGTGACAAACTATTGTCACAAATATTGTAACGGTTATAACCGTTATAATGTGTGTATATTATAACAGTTATTACTGTTACAAAATTATGATTCTGTCACACCTACAACCGTTATAATATTTATTTTTATAACACTAATTACTGTGACAAATATGAAATATGCAACAGTTATTACTGTTAGTATGTAAAACTGACTATTTCATATAATAAATTTAATAACAGTTATAACCGTTATAAACGTGAATATTATACCAATCTTGCAGTGGGTAATTTCTTTAAACAAGTAACAATCATAATATGCTCCAATTAATTTCATAAAGAATATACAACATATAATATAACAATATCACAAAGCAAATACAACATATCATAATTTGTATCCTAAAGCAAATTCCATTTCGACAAACATCAAACTATCACAATTTAGCATACAATCTTTCATCATACATAACAAATATTAGATAACATCAAAGTATCACAATTTAATATACAATCATTACACAAAACGCAAATGATAAATGAGCCAAACTACAAACCCACCATTGATAAGATCAGAAAGTGTATGCATACCATTTGCAGTGTGTCAATAGCACGACAATAGCAGCTGCTTTTATCATCTCCAAAAACTTCAACAATGGAATCTTTTTCAAAATTATCTAGACTATGAGTTTCATTGTCAGCTTCTGATCTTTGTCTTCCTTCCGCTGCCTCAACCAAAGAATTATAATAATATAGTCTGAAGTAACACAATTAAGCAGAAAACAGGAGAAAGACAACATATTGTAGCATGAACAAGTCAAGACGCAACATGTTACAGAAGTTGCATAAAGTACAAATAAACCAACAGAGATACAAAGATCATCCAAACAACAAAATAATAAGTAGATGTACAACATAGCAATCACACTTTGATTACTAATCAAGTGAAAAGCATAGTAAAATACCTTGCACCAAAAAGAAAATGTATCCAATAGCATCATCAAAGATTTGTCCTTCTGACATGCTCACAACTACGCCTAACATCCAAACACTCATATATATATATATATATATATATATATATATATATATATATATATATATATATATATGCGAGCGTTCAATGGCACCCCAAAAGCCCCCTGATTTCCACCACAAGTTTGCCTCTCTTTCTCCTTCCACTCATTCTCTCTCCCTCCACTACATTATTCTAATACAAATGAGTGGCTAGAAATGAGGTGCAAATAGGATGCTAGAAAATAGGGGTGTCATTGAACCTATATATATATATATATATATATATATATATATATACACACACACACACACACATCAACTTTATAGATAACTACACTAACATAGATGGAAACATACGCATATAAATGGAAACTACACCAACACAAATGGATGTTTTACACCAAAATTAGTTTGCAGTCAACAAATTCAATATGAAGGGAAACAAATACAGCGAACATGATAAACACAGTAATGACTGTTAAATTGACAGAAATAGGTGTCACGTTATCTCAGCTTAAAAAAAAAGAAAAAAAAGAAGAAGCAAAACTGACATTAATGCATGAATCTTCTATTAATTGCTTTAAAATATGTCTGCATCCTTTGTGCTTGGCCTATTTAATATGTTCTGATCACTTTCTAACTTAGAAACTGGTAGCATTCTCAAAATTACTCAGAATCGTGTTCACTATATTTGTTTCCAAAGAATAAAGTTGCATGGCTGCATGATATTCTTTTGGTAACTGTGTACTCATGTATATAGTTTGCAATTCCTAGCAAATCCCCTAACACATATGGCTATTGCAGTTATCTACTCCAAGTATATATGAGAGTCTAGACCATGATGATACTATTAAACATTTTTATACTCTTTTAATATTTGGATACAAATGGTACAACATATAAATTTAGCAGGTAAAGGCTACATCATATAAAGTTCACCTGAGGATGCATAGCAGGTAAAGGCTACAGCATCAAGTGTAATATAGTGATTTTCCTACTTGCGTGATAATAACCCAGCCACCAAGAAAATATGGCAATAATTTTATCGGTGGAAATATTAACAAATTTTAAGCATGGCAATATTTATAGGCTCAGTTTTGTAATAGCAAGCAAATTAATGGCGTAGTGCAAATATATTTTATCAAACAATTGTACACAGTAAATTTATACAAAATCCAAAAATTTTGTAGTACATATAAAACGAAAATAACAAAGATAATGTACCTCAAAATTGAAGTCCTGAAGCAAAGATGAATAAACTTCTATCCTTGTCCTTGATCTGATAAAAAGAAAAGCAAAAATGATTAGAATAATCAAATTAGAATCACTAGCATAAATATGGTGTCCTATATAATAATATCTTAGCTTACCTTTTTATAGGCTAATACTTCATGTTACTCTTAAATTGACAGAAATAAGAAAATTTAAAACATGACTTAACATCCTGTGCAATGCAGTAGGTTCGAAACAACCTGTGTTCATATATATAATGGACAAAGCGTGCGGTTGGCTAATTCTACTATTAACTTGACCATTTTTCAAATATGAACACAACAGAAAACAATCTGTTTTCGATAAGAAATGTGTTTGCGTTCAATCATAACATATATAGAAAATGATGCATTGCAATTATTTAAATTAGAATTCTCTCTAGTACATATTTACTTAAGACTGTATCCAACTTCTACACTGAAGATAAATTTCACAGTTTTTCTTGATAATAAAAAAGCAACAAAATATAGATCATTCACTCAAGATTTAAGAAACAGAGACTTTTTTTTGACCATCGAAATATCTGAAAATGAAGAAGTAATTCCCAAGCTTAGGAAGCATATAACAAAAGGATCTACATATGAAACAGAATACAATGGACACTGGACATGTATGAACCATTGTACACAAATTTGAAAAACAGGCTGCCTAAACTAACAAGATAACACTAAATGAATGATTTTTACATAGAAAGTCGTGTACAAACACAGAACGATAAGGCTTGTATGGTCTTTCCCTAGTTCAACAACAATTTTGGCTCTCCTGCCGATAAGAACAATGTCAAAAATAAACTGTACATAAACTCATGACGTTGTATATATTATGATGCTGCATATACTAGCATGATTAAAGTATTCATCTTCATTCATCTCAGGTACGAACTACCTTTTTTTTTCCTCCCAAGGCTAATGTGAATGTTATCAACAAGTTAGCCATGGTAACACTACAGGAAAAGGTAAGATGGTGTTTGGTTTACTTTACATTTTATGTTTTGAGTTTTCAACATTAATTACAAAAAATAAAAAGGTTGATGGGACGATAAAGGGATGGAAGGAATATAATGGAAACGACGGAGAGTGAGAGGGACGACATATGGATGAATTATATCTCGTCATTTCGTTATCTCCTAAAATTTGAAAAATAGATAAAGTTCTTTTCCATTTTATGTATTAAATTCGTTTTTTTTCAATGGCCGTGTTTTCATAATATACAAGCGCAGTTTGCACTTTTGTATGGGTGAAGACCCAAAACTAAGAAGTGTAAACCAAATGCACCCTAATTTATTTGGATTCCTTCTATTTTCTTTCTCGGTTATCCTACTTTATCATGAGAGTTATATGTATTTTATTTGGTTAGGATTAACTAATAGCAGAAATAATAGGTTCCTGAGGTACTTTGCCAAATTAAATTGAAAGTTTAGATTCAATTTGCTCCAGCAGCACTAGTTTCTCATGTCAATCCTCTGTCAGCGTCCTTCATCCCCCATTTGATGTAATCTGGCGATTCACAAGCCTTGTATTCATCGACCAAGCTTTCAATCATTTCATAAGACTCATCAAATTCAGAAATATCGTTATCAACAAACATTGGATAGTTGTCAAGAAAGGCTTGCTTTTTCCTAAGCTTCTCATATAGACCCAGACACTTGCTAAAAAGATGGCGGATGCTGGTATGATTAGCTCTCTACTGGTATGATTTGCAAGCATTAAACCACTCACTCTGTGTGGTCTGAACATATGGGGATTTCCTAGACAATGCAACCTGAATGTTAGCAGGACCCCATTCAATAAAGTTAACAAGCTTTCTTTCACGTATTCCCTGCAAGCTTTCATGCACCTGAGCAGATCCGCTTCTCCTTGAATGATATTCAATAACGAGATACATTGCTTGCCTAGCTTCTTTTGTGTGAGCATATGAAGAAACCATGATACTTTTTTCCTGTAGTAACCTCCTCATTACCTCCAACACAGTAGTCTCGCGAATCACATTGACTTGTCGTTCTACAGTGAGCGGTGTACCCTGTTATCACAAAATGACATATGGGAGTAGGAATCAACGAAGCAAGAAGTCCAACTAGATCATTGTTCATGTAACCTGGATATCGTAGAGTGGTTGTACTTGCAGACATAACGGTTGAAACTAATGAATTTGTTTGTGCAAAAGTTGGATTTGACAGATGAAGCCTTTCAACATCGATTCTATTTAATGCAGTATTGTCGAGCACTAACTACGCAATCAGCATTCAGAAGTGAATTGTGAGGTTGGACAAAAACATCACTAGTTTCCATTTGGTTCGGAATACGCTGTAAGTCTGGACTAGTTTTTTGCTGTACCTGTCATTAAGAGTTTCCAGTATATAAGACCCCATTCCTGATCCAGTTCCTCCAGCAATTGAATGGCATAAGACAAAGCCCTCAAGGCTATCACTAGCAGTAACAACGGAAAACTGTTTTAACAGTAAATAGTAAGGTTATTAAACGAACTCTCAGCTCCATCTCTATCACTAACGCTAACAAAGGACCCTGACTATTATATAGAATTCATTGGTGGGCCACAGTTTCCAGTATCATTAAAATTATGTAAATACGTTGTAGATGAATCGTATTTTATTGTATTTTCACATCAAGTATTCTAGGTGCATATTATGTGTGTGTATCATATGCAGGTGTGAATCCGGACTTGTTTCGGAGGGATCTGATATTAAAGAAAGGCAAATTCTATACTAATAAAATTCAGAAAAAACATAAATTAGCTTGCAAATTTCACCAGAAATCAAATTTTCAAACCTTTAACAAATAGGTAATCATTTAAAGGCGAAGCATTTATCCAAAAACTACCACAACAGGGTCAACCTCATTTTTAACAATGCAGGAAATGGAAGTAACTTGATCTAAAATTGGCATCTAGTTTTATATTCGAGTAGCTGCCCTACACAATTCATACATTTAGTAGTTGCCGATAGCATTTTCTCTATTATGCTGAGGTACATTTCTGTTTAGATCAAGCCTATCAACAAATATCATACAAAACAACCAATCTTGGTTTCAGCAAAGTGCCTGAAACCGAGGCTCAGTTTCAGGAAACTGAAACCTGAAACTGAGGAGCATCATATTTGAGATCATATTTATTTACAGCTATATAAATGTCATAAAATTGTGCATCATTCATCATAACTTATATCTCATGTATGGATGGCTTGATGTGCGCATGCACTTCTCTCGATATGACAACACTCAAACAAAACAATAGCACCTTCACTACCCAATATATTATGATATGCTCTTATATTTTAATGGTTACTTAATAACACTCAAATGTACCATTCTGGTACAATAGAAATATATACAGATAAATAAATATCTATATTTGTCTATTTTAATTTATATGAAAAATATTCTGCATATTACAATTTCTAGTATAATATATAAACTTATATATGCTGCTTGACCTACAACTTACATGCATATTAACAGAGTGAATATCTAGACTTGTGAATGAATTCATTGGTGAAATAAGGAGTAACAGACCAAAGAAACATACATGGTCAAGCCAAACAAAATTCAGTTCAACAAACAAGCAGAAGTATAAACAGAGCAAACAAAACATTAAATAAACAATCAATAAGAACTTGAATGGTAAATAAATTTTTTTTTTAAAATATATGCCAGTAAAGCCTGTATTATTATTTTAGGCAATGACCAAATCAAAAGCTTATACCAGAATGAATTGAAATTTTGGGATTTTGAATGTGGACGGAAATGGAAAAAAAGACAAGCTGTTTAAAGCTAACCCTTTAATGCTTAATTAAATCCTAGATAATGGCTAGCCGGTTTCAAAATGTATGTTTTGATTCTTATGTTAAATTGTAAACCTTATTCCGGGCAAGTTTTAATAAAAAATTAGACTGTAAGCCTGGTACAATGCCTAGGAGTGAAAATTCCAGGCTTATTTTTCGGTGTAGGGAATCCCAAACAACAATTATCATGAATGCGACTGACTTTAACATTTGTTCATGTACCAGTAAAATATGAGTGAAATATTTCACAAACTTAAATTATTTATCTTTTACGTTAGCACACATCTGATTTTCACATCTAAATTGTACAACACATAATATGAGCAAACAAATGCTCATAAACCTAAAGTTACGGCAATCAACATGTTACTGAAATTATTCACAAAACCGACTACTAAAATTATTCACAAAACTGAATCCATTAAATTATCCATCTTAGTAACAATAACCAACAATCATTGTTCGAAAATAAATCACAAAACCAGATCCAACATCTGAAAGGCTACTTCAATTATTCACATAACCGACTCCATTAAATTTCAAATACTCATTTGAGAAACGATTCAATAATATATAAATTACCTAAGCAACTGAACAGAGGAGGAGAAGGCTAACAGATTAAGGATGAGTCGATCATGAATTAAACGTCAACGGTTGTAGAACGACGAGGCGGAAAAACCCTAGGAGGCGGCGTCGAAAAATTTGGGGAATAAGCGTTGAAATGGTTCAAGGTCGAAAAGAAAAGTTGTGAATGCGTGAAGACACGAAGATAGAGTAGGGTTCCTATCTCATCCCTGCTACTTGAAGTTATTTACAATAATGCCAAATGTTATAACGGTTATAATCGTGATGACCGGTTATAACGATAATAACCGTGATTAATTAATAACGGATATAACTGTTACTACATGAGGTCAGGAAAATGTGACAAAATTGGCTGCTTGGTGTAGTGTAATATCACAACAAACATTGAATTACGATTCAACAATCCATAAACAAATCAATCATTTAATCAGGTTGGTCATACATTTCATATAATGGTAATAGAAAATAAACAATAAATTTGAGGAATCCAGTAGGATCCCTCCAACCTGTTTTTCCCTGCATCAAATACGTTATCTCAAATAATATTATTGAATTCAATAAACAAATGTAATATTTAATAACAATCAATAACAGCAATTCAAGAACCTATATATAAATTTAATTTGTTATATTATTATAAACGTAACCAACAAGGTAAGTTACCTTGTTCGCAAATAATCAATAGATTAACGATTAGATTTCTTTTAAATTAAACTAGCGTTAAATCAACCAATTCATGCAATATATAAATATAACCATTCAGCACACAACAAACAATTATCAACCATAGCACACAAATTAAATCCCGACTTATATAAAATATAAGTGGGTAAAAACTGAGTGAGTTATACTCACTTTGATTTCGTTTATTTCTGAAATGGTTTGGTTACAGTTAAATTAAACAGTCATTTAATTTTAACTGTAAACTCCAGTCGTCTCCTGCACTGTCTAAATTATCCTCGTAATGTTTTGTTCGCCAACACGATTCTGACAGATCCTATTTCATTTCATTCTGATAGGAAAATAAAAGTTATTGATATTTAAATAACTCGATTTAATTTATATAATTAACATTCTAAATAAATAATATTTTAACTTAATTACTTTGTTTTTATATTAGGTCGATGCTTCAGAACCAATAGCCTAGGTCTGATTCTTTTGCTTCACGTCTCTTTTGTTAGGTTGACATTCTGCGAAATTCATGTTTTAACAAAGAATTAATTCACTTAAATTAAAACTAATATATCCTAATTATTAATTAATTATTAACTAATTAATGTTTTAACAAAGAATTAATTCACTTAAATTCATGTTTTAACAAAGAATTAATTCACGTCTTTGTACCCAGTTTTAAAACCCTTATTTAAAACCTCCGTCCATACTGTGCTCTTCGTCTTCACAGTTCACAAACCCAATGCATTGCTTCAGACCGTTCTTCAACATTAAATGAAATTGAATCCACTTCGTTTATTTTTCCTGGTCATTGTTTAAACTTGCCCTCCACGTTAATTCTGCCAACGTTAATTATTCTCCACGTCTTCTTTTAAACGTTTGGCCTGATTTATTTCTTCACGACATGTCAACCATTTAAATATGCCTTGTTTCCATGTCAGTTCCATGCGTACACTCCTTCAGTTTCAAATGCTTTGCTCCAGTTCGGTTTCAACTGCTTCGATCTTTATTTACTTCAGTTGTTCCAGAAGCATGCGTTTCCATCTATGAATCCCCCCATGCATGATATCCACTTTCCACGTGTTGCCTAAATTATGCCCAGTTCTCTTTTGATTTTCTTCCTTCCCCAACTTCGTTTTCTTCATGTACTGTTAAACCCAACCACGCTCCATACTTAAACCACATCGCACTTCCCTCCGGTCTGCTGACCGACCATCCAGTATCACCGGCCACCGCGCCTGCCTGTCCTCCGCCACCACCACGAACCTCGCCTCACCCCATGTTCTAGTTAGTGAAATGGAGTTTCAATACTTTTATCATTTATTTTGTTGTTTTTTCCTTTCAGAACAAAAAGGAAATAACAGACGAGATTTGAATGAATATACATGGAGAGGGGTTCGTTTTCAGTAGTTTGCTAGGAAGAAATCATGGAGAAGGTGGTTTCGTTTTGGAAAATGTTTACACCAAAAGTTGGTATAACAACCAAAGAGGTGTTTCTAAACACGTTACCAAATCAGAGGCGAGATGCTTGGAAAACACGTCACCTTTTCAAAGGCGGAGCGTTAGAAAACCTTTAGAATTTGTATAAGAGGCCGCAATTCACAAAAGTAAAAATACAAAGTAAAGACAAGAGAATTTTTATAGTGGTTCGATTCGAGATGAATCTACATCCACTTTCCAAGCATTTTCATTATGATATCTCTTTCTACAACATGCATAGAATCTCTCATTACATTCATATCCCTCTTTTTGCTTGCTTTATGATTGAAAGAATGAATGCTCCTTGAAAGAATGAATGCTCCTCTCCTTTGAGGTAGAATTTTGTAGGAATTTAATGATGAATAAAGAATGAAGTTATGGAAGCCATGGATGAAGCTTGAAGATAGCTTGGAGCAATGATTTTTACAGCCCTTCGGGGTAGTCCCCTCCTCCCCCTTTCATGTGAATTATAGGGGGTATTTATAGTTGGAATTGAAGGGTAGTGGCACACTTGTAATTTAGAGTGTAAAGTTGGCGCTAGGTTGGCGATTGGTTGGAATTGTCGTATTTACAAAACTATCACTCCTTTTTTATATGCTGGCCAGTACACTCGTTTTTATCTGGTCCATACACTCGTTTTTATCTGGTGGTTGGTCAGTACGTTCGTTTTTATCTGGTCGGTACACTCGTTCTTTATGCTGGTCGGTTTTACACTCCTTCTTAGGTTGGTCGGTTTTACACTCCTTCTTTATGCTGGTCGGTTTTACACTCCTTTTTAGGCTGGTCGGTTTTACACTCCTTTTTAGGCTGGTCGGTTTTACACTACTTTTTAGGTTGGTCGGTTTTACACTCCTTTTTAGGCTAGCTGGTTTTACACTCCTTTTTTATATGGAGTATGGACTGACCAGAGACTAAAGGGACGACCAGGAGGCTTATGCAATAGGAGGATCGACCAGGAATCTTCCAATATTATGACGGAGCAGGCTTCTGGAAAGCGGGACCGATCAGATATGTTGAGGTGCCTGAACCGACCAGACGCTCTGATGTGAGAAGGAACGATCCGAAGTTGATGAGATCGACCCTCCGCTGATGCCAATCCGAACCGATCAGGCTTAAATGAACAGGATGCTCGACCAAATCTGCAATGAACGACCGCGTTGTAGAGGCGGTGCACGACCTGAGCTTCCGTGTGCTTGATGGAACGACCAACCAGATTAGCTTCAGCCTGGACCGACCAGATGGTGCTCTTCTCAAGACCGACCAGAGGATGCTCTTGAACCCAAGTTGGTGAACTCGTACTTTTTGACAAAAAGTTTGAATGAGCTTTTTGGTAGTTAACATTTGCCCCTCGAAGCTTGTATTTTTTGCTTGCGAGAAATGCGGGCTTCGAAAAGAACGTTGCTTTCATGGTCCACGTTGGAATTCAGTCGTAGCTTTTTACTTGCTATGGCAAATCCTGCTTTGACTTATTGATTCCATACGCTTCAAGTTTGAACTTTTTGACTGGACTTATATGTTCCATAGCACCTGTTCTGTAATGAAAACAAGCACTTGCACGGTTTTGGACTTATACGTTGTTATTGATCGTCCACATCAATAACAGATTAGTTAATCATTAATGAATGATGTATAATAAATTGAATGTCATATCTATGCAAAACTGCTTTATTTAACAGTTATGATTTGTTAAACGTTGTTTGCCTAGACATGGTATTCGAGTTTGAATTCACAATGGCGCTTGGGTTCTGGATTGCAGATTTCAAGTTACGCCTTTGCAATGAATTACGTGATTTCATATGACGGTTTACGATTTATGAAACGTGTACCTGATCGGATCAATACTTTGCTTTGTGCTTCTGATGCCAAGGCGATTGTGGCCGTTGGATGGATCAGAATTTTGTATTTAACTGATTAATTTGGACTTCTACGTGGAGAAGTCATTGTATCTTTCCGCCTTTGCCTGAAAAGGTCTTATGTACGGTGCCCCCGCTAGGGGAGGACTTTGGGTTTGATGCCCCCGCTAAGGGAGGACTTGGGATTTGATGTCCCTGCTAGGGGAGGACTTTATGTTGGATGCCCCCGCTAGGGGAGGACTTGGGATTTGATGCCTCCGCTAGGGGAGGACTTTATGTTGGATGCCCCCGCTAAAGGAAGGACTTGGGATTTAATGCCCCCGCATGGGGAGGACTTTCGTCGTTGCTCTCACGAAGAGGGGCTAGACTTTTTTATGCCCCCGCATGGGGAGGTCTTTCGCCGTTGCTCTCACGAAGAGGGGCTAGACTTTTTTATGCCCCCGCATGGGGAGGGCTTTCGCCGTTGCTCTCACGAAGAGGGGCTAGACTTTTTTATGCCCCCGCATGGGGAGGTCTTTCGCCGTTGCTCTCAAGAAGAGGGGCTAGACTTTTTTATGCCCCCGCATGGGGAGGTCTTTCGCCGTTGCTCTCACGAAGAGGAGCTAGACTTTTTTATGCCCCCGCATGGGGAGGTCTTTCGCCGTTGCTCTCACGAAGAGGGGCTAGACTTTTTTATGCCCCCGCATGGGGAGGTCTTTCACCGTTGCTCTCACGAAGAGGGGCTAGACTTTTTTATGCCCCCGCATGGGAGGTCTTATATTTGAATCCGTGGGACAGATGCCAGTTCCTTTACTGGATGCTTTGGCATGGCAAACGATCTCGATTTAGGAATCTGGGCCATAAGTAGTCGCTTGTTCCTTCATGGGTTGTTCAACTTAGTGAGTCACCCCGATGTATCGTGTGGTCAACGCTTGCGGGACCTCGCTAAGGAAGCTGCGACTTATGAAGTCGGCTGTTCCGCTATGGGTCCTCGACCTGGTGAGCCCTCTTGATGTATCGGGTGATCCATGCTTGTGAATTGCACCGCATCAGGAGACAGGGACTTGATCAAGCCGTCAGGGATCTGCCCTTTTTTGTGAAGCTTGGAACCCATGAGGTAGATTTTAACAGTCGCGTTGGATGTGCTTAGTTGTGATAAGCAATTGCAACCGGATTGAGAAGTCGTGCTCTTTTGGGATTTGCGGGGTTTGCGTCATTCCGTGGAGCGAACATTGGCCTTGTACTGGAAGCACTTGATCATGGCAAGTGTTCATGATTGAGCGCAAGTTTAAAAATATTAACTCTCCACATTAATATAAAATCATGATGGATGGCAGAATGATGATAGATAAAGAAAATGATCGTGAAATAATTGCCAGTTCAAAGGTATTATAATAAATATTCAACCATCATGAAAATCCAAATAAAATCTCCTCTTATTATGAAATATATTGCAGTCATAATTCATCACAATTTCAAAATCTGATAATAATTTTGATGAATTATAAATACAGTTCAATTGGATATTGATTTCAATTTCTAAATGAATAATCAACAAATAATTTTAAAGTTGAAAATTAATTACAAGAGGAAATGTGAAAAGCTATACAGGACAAGAGGGAAAAAAAATCAGCACTTCTGATACCAATTGTTCTCTCTTCTCGAGGATTTAAAATTGACACTTGAGACGAACAAGGATATCACAGAGTTTCAAACATAGAGCCCACGCAGACAAGATTTACAAATTTGGCAAGCAACAGACAAATCAAAACAGGCAGTTATTTGAAAACAGTATCAGAGCAGCACAAAAATAGTTTCAGAAACAAACTTGTCAGAATGATGGTCACATAAGATGGTTCATGATCCAAGATTAGAAATACCATTTATTTTAAATCATTTGATGAATATGAAATACTCTAGATTCAATGAATCGATTACACCAAATTATTAATGTCAGATTCAAGATATGTGTGTGATTCAATAAATCAATAATTTCAAATGATTTTAAACAAATAAATATTTAAATCAATTAATCATGAAATATCAATGATTTTCAAAGACCATTAAAAAGAACTTTCCAAGAATTTCTCAAAAAAAAACTATTTCTTACAAGCCCAATAGAAATACCAGATCATTTACATCAAATCTGAGAGGTATTCATGATACAAGAAATTAAAAAATAATTTATTTGAAATCACTTGAATCAATGTTAAGTTTGAGATATAATGAATCAGTTACGCAAGGTTGATTATTTCAAATTTTAAGAGGTGTGTGATATTCAAAATATCAAGAATTTCAGATGATTTCAAACAAACTAATTTCAATCATAATAATTATGAATAAAGATGAAATTCTAGATGTATCACTGATTCAAACCAAATATTTTTCAGGTCAGAAATAATCAAGCCAATCTAAAAATTAATGAGATTATCACAACTGAGAAGTAACAGAGTGCTGTAATGAGTACAATATTTTCAGCTTTTCTAAAATGAATTAGAATAAACTCAGAATAGCAAAGGTGTGTGAAATTCCATCAATTTTCAGATCTTCAAAAAATTTAGAATTCAAATTAATTAACAGTGTTCAAGATATGACATGAATACAACAACACCGTTATGAATTCAGAATTAGGAAAATAAACTTCAAAACAATTGCAGATAATTACAAAATTAAATTTAGAATCTGGAAATGATTATAAACAAGAGAGTTTTATTCAAATAAAATGAATTTCCAGAAAATCATGAGAACAGCAATTGGAAGTTTAAGAAGCACAGAATAATCAAAGAGATATGGCAGTGACAAATTAAATAAAAACAAATAGAAGAAAAATAAATAAACAATAAAAGAAGGGATAGCAGGAGAAATAAACAGAGAAAACAAAGAATATTTACAAAGGTGAGTTTAGAGATCATACCAGAATCCTATGAAAATCAGAATCTCTAACTCAACCAATCTTGGCCAAGGAACTGTAAAGAATACAAACAAAATGACAGCCTGAAATCAATCTCTTTTCACCACACCAGTTCCCCAGCCTTCTTCGGTACCTAACAGTTGAGAGGATCGAGCGGTCTAACAAAATTTGTGAAACCACTCACAGTTTTGTTCAAATCTTTTGGTACCCAAACCTGTTTATATAGCAAACCATTCGAATCAACCTTTGTAACTTTTGGGACCCAAATCTGTTTGAATTTAGTTGAAGTCGTTTTATTTTTATTTGGGATCCAATATTGTTTAAATGGTTTGTTATAAAACAAATTCACATCATGTTTTTGATTCAAAAAACCTTTGGGATTATCAAAGTTTGAGTTTTCAAAAAGATTTTTTTTAAAGCATTTTGAAGGATTTTTCAAATCATTTGAATTTTGTTTTCCAAAAACATTATTTTTCCCGAAGCCAAGACCAGATTTATTTCCAATAGAAACTTGGTTTTGTAACAGCATATTCAACGATTTTTCCCCATTAGAAAATTTATCCAAAGTTGATTCTAATCGTTGAATTTTGGATTTTAGATTGCTATTTTCCTTTAATAAATTTGAGCAATTATTTATAGCGATCTTCTGTTCAGCATTGGACTGTTTCAAAACCAAATTCTCATTTTCAAGCAATTTAATTTTGGCTTGGGATTCATCAATTTCAGATTCAAAGAGTTTTTGTTTTTCAAACTAAAATTTCTTGGATTTCTCAATCTCATTTTCCAGCTCTTTTAAAATCAAATCGGATTTCAACAAATTCTCCTTTTCAGCAATTTCAAATTTAGAATATATATCATTCTTAAAATTTTCAAATTCCTTTTGTAAAAAATTATTCAAACTTGATAACTCAATCTTGTTTTCTTTTAAGATCAAAATTTCTTTTTCAAACTTTTGAATATTTTTATTGAGATGAACAAGATTGGTTTTCAGTTTCAAACAATTTTTGCAATCAGAATTTGAAGGATTTTTGAAATATTCAAGCTGTGATTCCAAATCATCAATTTTGCCGGTCAACTCAGAATTTTTAGATTTTAGACTTTTATTTTTAGATTGTAGTTTATCGACAGACTTAGTTAGATCATCACACATATAAATTAAATCTTCGTAAGAGAAATTTTCTGTTTCACCATCTGTTGATTTTCCATCGTTTGATCTATCTGTTTCTCCTTTCAAGCGTTGATCTGAATCTGAGTTGATATTTCGGGATTTTGAGTAGTTGTTGTCGATTTGCCCATACTCCGTATTGAGAGCTGTCCAAATTTCCTGCGCAGTTAAACAATGGGAAATCAGACTGTATTGATTATCATCAAGATGAGAATAAAGAATATGTGTAGCACGAGAATTAAAAACTTTATCTACCATATCGTACCCATTGATAACAACATCCCAACATTTAATATTAACAGATTTTAAATAAAATTCCATTTTGGATTTCCAGTTTAAAAAATCTGTTCCAGTGAAAATAGTTGGAGATGAACTGGACTGACTCTCGCTAGACAGACAACTAGGGTTACCCATGACTCTAGAGTTAAAAAAATACCTGCTCTGATACCACTTGTTGGATCTAGAATAACCCTAGAGGGGGGGTGAATAGGGTTTTTCACAGTTTTTAAATTAATTAAAAACAAACAGGATATTAAAATAATAAACAGATCACAGAATATAGTAAAAACAGAAATGCAGAAAATAAATCACACACAGATATACCCAGCTTCGGCAAAACCCTGCCTACTGCTGCATTTCTAAGGTTTCTACTAGGTGATAGAACAGATCCCGCATACAATACCATGTACACTTGCAAACCCTGCTCCTATTCTAACCCTACGCTCAAAATCCTAGACTGATTCAAACCCCTGAATCAGATTTTCCCCAGATTACAAACCCGTAACCTGTATTCCTAGATTTTACAGATTCTAGTACTGTCAGTTACCTCCTAACTGAAACTCCCCTAGAGTTTTACAGACTCTATAAACTGTTCAGAATTCTTTACAAAAAAAATTGAAGAACAAAACAAAACAAAATAAAAATCAAAACAAGAAAAACCCTTTTAGAGTTAAATTAAAAGGGGTCATCCCCTTTTAATATTAAAACATGGCTAGGCTAAAAGTAAATGGCCGGCCCATTTGTATTTCACTTTTGTCCGATCCTTTGCTTTAGCTCTGGGAAACAGAAATGGCGGCGGCGATTCTAGGGTTTTTCTTCTGACCCAAATCACGACTTCATGAGCTCTGAAAAATCGTACTCTGGTGCTCGAATTCGTTAGCCTCTATGCTTGGTGATTGGGTATACTTCCGATCGAAAAGCTTTGTGAGTTTTCTGAATTGATTTGCTATGTTTTCTCTTTGAATTGTTGAATGGATTTTCGATTCAATTGTTTGTGGTTTCGATCTGTCTGTTGCCGATGATGAATTGGTGTCTAATATAGGGTAGAGTCAAAAACCTTTCACTCTGATTTCGATTAAAAAAAATGGCTTGGTCTGAGATTGCGGTTTCCCTTTTTTGATGCGTCGGCTTTTATTGCTTTCCTGATTTATTATTGCGGGATTTTTCTTTATGAATTCAGACCTGAAATTTGTCTTCAATGAGTCTGGACATTGCCTCATATGTTGAATTGTTCCCTTGAATGGATTTATGTTTGCCTTGATTTCAAACTGTTGCCCTTTTTCACCTGAGTACTGAATGATTTACAGAAGGAAATGATTCGATTTTCTGCAAATTAATTTTCCCATAAACATGCTTGCTAAATATGTTCTGTCGTGAGTAAAAAATGGAATCAATTAAAAGATTTTCCAAAAGTATTTCACTGGTTTCTGAAAATCATTTTCCATATATGCTCCATGACTGAAAACTGAAACTGCTGCCTTGAATTTCTTGTGTAGTAACCATGATTTGTTGCCGAGAATCCCATCTTTGATTGCCAAAAAAAAAATTTGTATTTGGAAATGTTTGTGAACTCATTCTTGACATGAAAATGTTTGCTGAGATTATACATTAAACACTTTCCAAATATTTCTGAATTAAAACAGAAAACTTTATGCTTTCCTCTTTTGGATTCTTGAATGAATTCGGCCTAAAAAGTACTCTGTCCATTTTCTGATTGATTTTGAGAACTTCCCAAAAAATATTTGTGAAAACTGAATTGTTTCAAAAAAAATAGAAACTCAAAAGAAATTTCTTGTCTTGACTGCTTTGCATGTTGCACCACTTGTTTATCCCACTATGTCCATGCTCTTAATCTTGCTTGTGTTCACCTGCACCACTGTCTGATCTTGAACATATATTTGTATGAAAATGATTAGCTGATGATATCCATACAAAACTGTATACACTTGACCACACGAAAACTTGGCATGTTGCATTGCCTGTCATCCATGTACTCTGCCATTTTCCTTGCTACTTTGTGAACTGTTTTGTGTCACCATATGTCCACATGTTGTTGCAATGTTCATGATCCTCTGTGTATTGCTTGATATACTTTGATGAGTTCACATGCTTTACTTTCCACATGAGCTTTGACTTGGCTGATATGTGTGTAGTTGAACTTATGACTTCATGTTAGCTAAGCTGAACCATTTTGACACTGCTGAACCACTTTGTGATTTTCTCTGCTTTGTATTGTGAACCTGGAAACAGGTATTTGCATGTTGACCACTTGCTCACATTTGCTCCCCACTGTCTTGAAACATTGCTGCACTTACATTTCTTGTTGGGCTGCACCATTCTGAGTTGATCCCTTAGTTTGTTTATATGCACCACTCTAGTGTGTGATAATGCTGTGTAAACATCCATAATTTATCCTCCATGACCATTTATGCTTGCTGTTTGAGCATCTCGGCTGTTGCATCTTCACTTGTACTTGAAACTTGTTGCTGAGTTGTTTTGACCATGTCTCGATCATGTTTTGATATCATGCTTTCACTGCTACACTTTTGCACTGAGTTGAGATGGTCCACGCGGCTACTCCTCAGTCGCACACTGATCGGCGAGGCAGTGCACACGTGTATTTATATACACGTGTGTATATGCAGCTATCAGACTGATTTTCCTGTTCCTGCACAAATATATTATATATACACTGACTGCCTTGTGGTATTTACAGTGTATCACTGTGAATATCACAAGCTGTCTAGACACAGATTGATGGTTTTATAATTCAGATCAAGTCAAGAAAAATGATGAGAAACACACCAGAAATCTGAGGCAAATAAAATTCTAAAAACAAAATTTATATTTGCATATATTCAGTATTATTTCTATTGCAGTATACTGTGTGTTTCTGTTTCATGTGTGACAGGTAAGCGGGGATGACTGGACTGACTGTGATGACTGGACTGACAATGACTGGACTGAAAGCTGAAGATAAGAAGACAGTGTGTGGTGTCAATGAATGTATGAGTCTGTATATACAAGTGAAAATGGATATATATGGAATGTAACTGTGTATATGTTGTGTGTATGTATGACTGAGTGACAATGAATGAACTGTACTGAGGAGCTGTGAGAGAATTGTACAGATATATGTAATAAACAAATTTGATTGAAATAAAATATCATTTTATTGTTGTCAAACGAACTTGTCTATTATATTCTGTTTATATACAAGTACAATATACAGTGAATGTTTAAATAGTGGAGTTATACAGAGTTGTACCGTTTGAATGTTAGAAATATAATATTCAATTCAAATATTATATTCCTATCTGTGTTGTATATATAAAACATTACAATAACAAACATATTCATAATAATATATATTTGTTTGTTATCATCAAACAAAAATCATATAATTGTGTATACAACTGCGTTATATACTACAATCTCCCCCTTTTGATGATGACAAACAAATATGAAGATTTTGAATATAATAAATATGTTTGACAGTGAATATTGAACTCCCCCTATTTGTTTGCTCCCCCTACAACAGAAACTCCCCCTATAACTGTGCATGAGTGAAATGAATGATGTGAATAATAATAAAATTTCAAAATTAAAATATTTATAAAATATTCACTCATAAATCAAAATCTCAACCCGTTCTCCCCCTTTTGTTATCATCAAGAGGATATAGAATTTAAAATATAGATGAATAGTGACTAACAAATATTAAATCAGCTTAAGAGGAAGAACGATCATCATAAATCTCAATCAGTCAGACTAAAATCATAATATTCTGAGAACAGGTGGCATATTTCACATTTTAGAGAATGACGGATTTACGATGAATTTTATATAAAATGGAGAGGAAAAAAAATGACTTCCAAATATTTTCAAAAGAATTTTATAAAAATGAGTTCAAAAACAGTGATGGATTCGGACTTATAATTATAAATTCAATTTAAATGACAAAATCGAATAATCTCAAATTCCAATATCTATCAATCAACAAATCATAATACGTCATAAAATTTCAACACATTTCACAAATTAGAAAGTGGATTGATAGGCTGGTTAATATACACCAAGGAGAATTTCACATAAAAATTTATTTATTGCAAATTATTTTCTTTTCTTTTTCTTTTGATTTAAGAGCACCCTGACCACGCATAACCAGAGCTTGGATTTTTAAATGAGGTCAGTCGCAGCTTAAATTATAAGTTGTCTCATAACCATGCATGACCAGAGCTTGGATTTTTAAATGAGATTAGAGACACACTTATGTATTAATTAAATATTTATCGTTTTCAGCTTTAAATAGAAAAACTCCTCGGTATATACAACCAATATGAATGATAGAAATGTGGTAGGTACAGAAATGGATTGTGAAATAAATTTCTAAATTAATAATATTATGAAATATGACCAACTGTACCGGGATTATTGAAAATTTTCAAATATCACTAATTCTGAATAAATAATATAGTCCCATTTCTATCACAAATTCCCACAGTTTATTAATTTTTTTTTTTATTTAAAAATATTAACTCTTCACATTAATATAAAATCATGATGGATGGCAGAATGATGATAGATAAAGAAAATGATCGTGAAATAATTGCCAGTTCAAAGGTATTATAATAAATATTCAACCATCATGAAAATCCAAATAAAATCTCCTCTTATTATGAAATATATTGCAGTCATAATTCATCACAATTTCAAAATCTGATAATAATTTTGATGAATTATAAATACAGTTCAATTGGATATTGATTTCAATTTCTAAATGAATAATCAACAAATAATTTTAAAGTTGAAAATTAATTACAAGAGGAAATGTGAAAAGCTATACAGGACAAGAGGGAAAAAAAATCAGCACTTCTGATACCAATTGTTCTCTCTTCTCGAGGATTTAAAATTGACACTTGAGACGAACAAGGATATCACAGAGTTTCAAACATAGAGCCCACGCAGACAAGATTTACAAATTTGGCAAGCAACAGACAAATCAAAACAGGCAGTTATTTGAAAACAGTATCAGAGCAGCACAAAAATAGTTTCAGAAACAAACTTGTCAGAATGATGGTCACATAAGATGGTTCATGATCCAAGATTAGAAGTACCATTTATTTTAAATCATTTGATGAATATGAAATACTCTAGATTCAATGAATCGATTACACCAAATTATTAATGTCAGATTCAAGATATGTGTGTGATTCAATAAATCAATAATTTCAAATGATTTTAAACAAATAAATATTTAAATCAATTAATCATGAAATATCAATGATTTTCAAAGACCATTAAAAAGAACTTTTCAAGAATTTCTCAAAAAAAAACTATTTCTTACAAGCCCAATAGAAATACCAGATCATTTACATCAAATCTGAGAGGTATTCATGATACAAGAAATTAAAAAATAATTTATTTGAAATCACTTGAATCAATGTTAAGTTTGAGATATAATGAATCAGTTACGCAAGGTTGATTATTTCAAATTTTAAGAGGTGTGTGATATTCAAAATATCAAGAATTTCAGATGATTTCAAACAAACTAATTTCAATCATAATAATCATGAATAAAGATGAAATTCTAGATGTATCACTGATTCAAACCAAATATTTTTCAGGTCAGAAATAATCAAGCCAATCTAAAAATTAATGAGATTATCACAACTGAGAAGTAACAGAGTGCTGTAATGAGTACAATATTTTCAGCTTTTCTAAAATGAATTAGAATAAACTCAGAATAGCAAAGGTGTGTGAAATTCCATCAATTTTCAGATCTTCAAAAAATTTAGAATTCAAATTAATTAACAGTGTTCAAGATATGACATGAATACAACAACACCGTTATGAATTCAGAATTAGGAAAATAAACTTCAAAACAATTGCAGATAATTACAAAATTAAATTTAGAATCTGGAAATGATTATAAACAAGAGAGTTTTATTCAAATAAAATGAATTTCCAGAAAATCATGAGAACTGCAATTGGAAGTTTAAGACGCACAGAATAATCAGAGAGATATGGCAGTGACAAATTAAATAAAAACAAATAGAAGAAAAATAAATAAACAATAAAAGAAGGGATAGCAGGAGAAATAAACAGAGAAAACAAAGAATATTTACAAAGGTGAGTTTAGAGATCATACCAGAATCCTATGAAAATCAGAATCTCTAACTCAACCAATCTTGGCCAAGGAACTGTAAAGAATACAAACAAAATGACAGCCTGAAATCAATCTCTTTTCACCACAGCAGTTCCCCAGCCTTCTTCGGTACCTAACAGTTGAGAGGATCGAGCGGTCTAACAAAATTTGTGAAACCACTCACAGTTTTGTTCAAATCTTTTGGTACCCAAACCTGTTTATATAGCAAACCATTCGAATCAACCTTTGTAACTTTTGGGACCCAAATCTGTTTGAATTTAGTTGAAGTCGTTTTATTTTTATTTGGGATCCAATATTGTTTAAATGGTTTGTTATAAAACAAATTCACATCATGTTTTTGATTCAAAAAACCTTTGGGATTATCAAAGTTTGAGTTTTCAAAAAGATTTTTTTTAAAGCATTTTGAAGGATTTTTCAAATCATTTGAATTTTGTTTTCCAAAAACATTATTTTTCCCGAAGCCAAGACCAGATTTATTTCCAATAGAAACTTGGTTTTGTAACAGCATATTCAACGATTTTTCCCCATTAGAAAATTTATCCAAAGTTGATTCTAATCGTTGAATTTTGGATTTTAGATTGCTATTTTCCTTTAATAAATTTGAGCAATTATTTATAGCGATCTTCTGTTCAGCATTGGACTGTTTCAAAACCAAATTCTCATTTTCAAGCAATTTAATTTTGGCTTGGGATTCATCAATTTCAGATTCAAAGAGTTTTTGTTTTTCAAACTCAAATTTCTTGGATTTCTCAATCTCATTTTCCAGCTCTTTTAAAATCAAATCGGATTTCAACAAATTCTCCTTTTCAGCAATTTCAAATTTGGAATATATATCATTCTTAAAACTTTCAAATTCCTTTTGTAAAAAATTATTCAAACTTGATAACTCAATCTTGTTTTCTTTTAAGATCAAAATTTCTTTTTCAAACTTTTGAATATTTTTATTGAGATGAACAAGATTGGTTTTCAGTTTCAAACAATTTTTGCAATCAGAATTTGAAGGATTTTTGAAATATTCAAGCTGTGATTCCAAATCATCAATTTTGCCGGTCAACTCAGAATTTTTAGATTTTAGACTTTTATTTTTAGATTGTAGTTTATCGACAGACTTAGTTAGATCAGCACACATATAAATTAAATCTTCGTAAGAGAAATTTTCTATTTCACCATCTGTTGATTTTCCATCGTTTGATCTATCTGTTTCTCCTTTCAAGCGTTGATCTGAATCTGAGTTGATATTTCGGGATTTTGAGTAGTTGTTGTCGATTTGCCCATACTCCGTATTGAGAGCTGTCCAAATTTCCTGCGCAGTTAAACAATGGGAAATCAGACTGTATTGATTATCATCAAGATGAGAATAAAGAATATGTGTAGCACGAGAATTAAAAACTTTATCTACCATATCGTACCCATTGATAACAACATCCCAACATTTAATATTAACAGATTTTAAATAAAATTCCATTTTGGATTTCCAGTTTAAAAAATCTGTTCCAGTGAAAATAGTTGGAGATGAACTGGACTGACTCTCGCTAGACAGACAACTAGGGTTACCCATGACTCTAGAGTTAAAAAAAATACCTGCTCTGATACCACTTGTTGGATCTAGAATAACCCTAGAGGGGGGGTGAATAGGGTTTTTCACAGTTTTTAAATTAATTAAAAACAAACAGGATATTAAAATAATAAACAGATCACAGAATATAGTAAAAACAGAAATGCAGAAAATAAATCACACACAGATATACCCAGCTTCGGCAAAACCCTGCCTACTGCTGCATTTCTAAGGTTTCTACTAGGTGATAGAACAGATTCCGCATACAATACCATGTACACTTGCAAACCCTGCTCCTATTCTAACCCTACGCTCAAAATCCTAGACTGATTCAAACCCCTGAATCAGATTTTCCCCAGATTACAAACCCGTAACCTGTATTCCTAGATTTTACAGATTCTAGTACTGTCAGTTACCTCCTAACTGAAACTCCCCTAGAGTTTTACAGACTCTATAAACTGTTCAGAATTGTTTACAAAAAAAATTGAAGAACAAAACAAAACAAAATAAAAATCAAAACAAGAAAAACCCTTTTAGAGTTAAATTAAAAGGGGTCATCCCCTTTTAATATTAAAACATGGCTAGGCTAAAAGTAAATGGCCGGCCCATTTGTATTTCACTTTTGTCCGATCCTTTGCTTTAGCTCTGGGAAACAGAAATGGCGGCGGCGATTCTAGGGTTTTTCTTCTGACCCAAATCACGACTTCATGAGCTCTGAAAAATCGTACTCTGGTGCTCGAATTCGTTAGCCTCTATGCTTGGTGATTGGGTATACTTCCGATCGAAAAGCTTTGTGAGTTTTCTGAATTGATTTGCTATGTTTTCTCTTTGAATTGTTGAATGGTTTTTCGATTCAATTGTTTGTGGTTTCGATCTGTCTGTTGCCGATGATGAATTGGTGTCTAATATAGGGTAGAGTCAAAAACCTTTCACTCTGATTTCGATTAAAAAAAATGGCTTGGTCTGAGATTGCGGTTTCCCTTTTTTGATGCGTCGGCTTTTATTGCTTTCCTGATTTATTGTTGCGGGATTTTTCTTTATGAATTCAGACCTGAAATTTGTCTTCAATGAGTCTGGACATTGCCTCATATGTTGAATTGTTCCCTTGAATGGATTTATGTTTGCCTTGATTTCAAACTGTTGCCCTTTTTCACCTGAGTACTGAATGATTTACAGAAGGAAATGATTCGATTTTCTGCAAATTAATTTTCCCATAAACATGCTTGCTAAATATGTTCTGTCGTGAGTAAAAAATGGAATCAATTAAAAGATTTTCCAAAAGTATTTCACTGGTTTCTGAAAATCATTTTCCATATATGCTCCATGACTGAAAACTGAAACTGCTGCCTTGAATTTCTTGTGTAGTAACCATGATTTGTTGCCGAGAATCCCATCTTTGATTGCCAAAAAAAAATGTGTATTTGGAAAAGTTTGTGAACTCATTCTTGACATGAAAATGTTTGCTGAGATTATACATTAAACACTTTCCAAATATTTCTGAATTAAAACAGAAAACTTTATGCTTTCCTCTTTTGGATTCTTGAATGAATTCGGCCTAAAAAGTACTCTGTCCATTTTCTGATTGATTTTGAGAACTTCCCAAAAAATATTTGTGAAAACTGAATTGTTTCAAAAAAAACAGAAACTCAAAAGAAATTTCTTGTCTTGACTGCTTTGCATGTTGCACCACTTGTTTATCCCACTATGTCCATGCTCTTAATCTTGCTTGTGTTCACCTGCACCACTGTCTGATCTTGAACATATATTTGTATGAAAATGATTAGCTGATGATATCCATACAAAACTGTATACACTTGACCACACGAAAACTTGGCATGTTGCATTGCCTGTCATCCATGTACTCTGCCATTTTCCTTGCTACTTTGTGAACTGTTTTGTGTCACCATATGTCCACATGCTGTTGCAATGTTCATGATCCTCTGTGTATTGCTTGATATACTTTGATGAGTTCACATGCTTTACTTTCCACATGAGCTTTGACTTGGCTGATATGTGTGTAGTTGAACTTATGACTTCATGTTAGCTAAGCTGAACCATTTTGACACTGCTGAACCACTTTGTGATTTTCTCTGCTTTGTATTGTGAACCTGGAAACAGGTATTTTCATGTTGACCACTTGCTCACATTTGCTTCCCACTGTCTTGAAACATTGCTGCACTTACATTTCTTGTTGGGCTGCACCATTCTGAGTTGATCCCTTAGTTTGTTTATATGCACCACTCTAGTGTGTGATAATGCTGTGTAAACATCCATAATTTATCCTCCATGACCATTTATGCTTGCTGTTTGAGCATCTCGGCTGTTGCATCTTCACTTGTACTTGAAACTTGTTGCTGAGTTGTTTTGACCATGTCTCGATCATGTTTTGATATCATGCTTTCACTGCTACACTTTTGCACTGAGTTGAGATGGTCCACGCGGCTACTCCTCAGTCGCACACTGATCGGCGAGGCAGTGCACACGTGTATTTATATACACGTGTGTATATGCAGCTATCAGACTGATTTTCCTGTTCCTGCACAAATATATTATATATACACTGACTGCCTTGTGGTATTTACAGTGTATCACTGTGAATATCACAAGCTGTCTAGACACAGATTGATGGTTTTATAATTCAGATCAAGTCAAGAAAAATGATGAGAAACACACCAGAAATCTGAGGAAAATAAAATTCTAAAAACAAAATTTATATTTGCATATATTCAGTATTATTTCTATTGCAGTATACTGTGTGTTTCTGTTTCATGTGTGACAGGTAAGCGGGGATAACTGGACTGACTGTGATGACTGGACTGACAATGACTGGACTGAAAGCTGAAGATAAGAAGACAGTGTGTGGTGTCAATGAATGTATGAGTCTGTATATACAAGTGAAAATGGATATATATGGAATGTAACTGTGTATATGTTGTGTGTATGTATGACTGAGTGACAATGAATGAACTGTACTGAGGAGCTGTGAGAGAATTGTACAGATATATGTAATAAACAAATTTGATTGAAATAAAATATCATTTTATTGTTGTCAAACGAACTTGTCTATTATATTCTGTTTATATACAAGTACAATATACAGTGAATGTTTAAATAGTGGAGTTATACAGAGTTGTACTGTTTGAATGTTAGAAATATAATATTCAATTCAAATATTATATTCCTATCTGTGTTGTATATATAAAACATTACAATAACAAACACATTCATAATAATATATATTTGTTTGTTATCATCAAACAAAAATCATATAATTGTGTATACAACTGCGTTATATACAACAAAAGCAAGATGTAAAGTAAAGCAAGTAACATAGCAGTAAGTAAGGAAAGGCGATGATGATCGCTTATTTCGAGTTGTTGAAATGAGATTCCCATCAGCCCTCAGTTGATGATTGGTCTGTTGTTGGGTTGAACTGAGAGAGAGCCTTGCCCCTGAGGAGTCTGAGCGGCGTTTGAGGATTGCAGATTCTTGATGTACTGTTGTAGTTTGCCATTCTGAATCATTTCCTCAATTATGCTTTGGAGAATTCTGCATTCATTTGTATCATGACCCGGCAGCTTGTGGAGTCGACAGTACTTTCCAGAGTCCAAAGTTTTCTGTGTAACCTTGAACTTTGGTGGCTCCGGATAGTGCTCGGTATCCTTGGTGGCAAGGAAAATGTTTTCTATGGTATCATTCAGAGGAGTGAGTTCTGATGGGTTGTAGAAGCGAAACTTATTGTTTGCCTTGCTGTTTTTCCCATCATTGGCTCGTTTCTGCCCCTGGATATCGTGTTGATTAAGCTGGATGTCAGCGCTTTTGGGAGGATCAACAGTCTGATGAAGCACCGGATGATCTCCCACTCTCATATACTCCTCGGCTTTCTTCTGGAACTTTTCCAGCGTGTTCGGCTCCTTCATTTTGATCCATCGACCGAATTCGCTATTCTTGTCTATAGCGCCGATTAGAGATGCTAAGATCATGCGGGGGTCAGGATTTCTTACTTCAGTTAAAGCGGTATTGAACCTCTTGAGGAAAGCTTTAACTGACTCTCCAGGATTCTGCTTCATCGATGTGAGGGAGATGACATCCTTAGCTTTTGTGGCCTGCAACCTGAAATGCTCTTTGAACTTAGGAGTCAAATAATCAAAGCGATCGATGGATTTGGGCGGGAGCCTTGTAAACCATAGCGATGCGACGCTTTCTAGATAGAGCGGGAAGCACAAGCACTTAATCTCATCCGTCGCTTTAGCCACATTCATGTGCCACTCATATCTGTATAGGAAGTGATTTGGATCAGCAGTCCCATCGCATGGAGGCAAGGTGGGATGTGCGAACTTCTTCGGAAGCTCAGCTTTGCGAATTCTCTTGGTGAATGGGTTTCTGCTCGGAGAAAAATCCCATTCCCTTTCGCTATCTTTGCGGGTTAGGCCGTCTTTCATCATCCGCTTCACCACGTCCTCGATGTCCCCTTTTGAGTAGTGTCGCTTAGGAGAGCGGACCTCGATTTCCTTTCCGGATGCTCGATCGCGATTAGAGTGTATGGGTCCTTTTCCTTCAGCAAGGGAAGGTGCTCCCCTTTCAGGACTTGCGACTCACCGGGCATCTCGATTGGAAACGCTTTTGGCTTTCAGCTTGGAAGCATGAATGTCGGCTCCGTTGAACCCTTCAATGTTATCATTGCAATAATGATCGGAAGTTGATGAACTTGTGTTTCCCTCAAGGTTGACATGAGCCTTTTGAGGAGGAGCGGGATTGGCTTGAGCGTTTAGGAGAGCGCTCACTTTATCCATCAAAGTTTGATTAGCATCCACAAGAGTTTTGTTATCATCCAACAAGGCTTTACTGGAAGCTTCCATCCGTTGGTGTAGATTAGCGACAACGACATCTAGCTCGGCCCTTGTTACTCCAGCTCCGGTTATGGAATTTTGACCAACCTCGAAGCGGTTAGTAAGAGGTGTAGCTTCGTTGTTAGCAACATTGTTGACGTCGTCGTTATTGTCGTTTTCTCCAACGGTTTTACTTGCGGTTTTCTTGGACTTAGCCATTATGTCGCACATGGATTTGACTTTGGAAGATAGCTCGTCGATTGGCCCAGATCTGAGATTTGCGAGATCTATGGTTGAAGCAAGCCTAGATCTTATGTGCAAAGTTCTTAACCTTGTCAAGTTTGGGAGAAGTGCGAATGCGGCCCCACGGTGGGCGCCTAATTGTTTACACCAAAAGTTGGTATAACAACCAAAGAGGTGTTTCTAAACACGTTACCAAATCAGAGGCGAGATGCTTGGAAAGCACGTCACCTTTTCAAAGGCGGGGCGTTAGAAAACCTTTAGAATTTGTATATGAGGCCGCGATTCACAAAAGTAAAAATACAAAGTAAAGACAAGAGAATTTTTATAGTGGTTCGATTCGAGATGAATCTACATCCACTTTCCAAGAATTTTCATTATGATATCTCTTTCTACAACATGCATAGAATCTCTCATTACATTCATATCCCTCTTTTTGTTTGCTTTATGATTGAAAGAATGAATGCTCCTTTAGAGAATGAATGCTCCTTGAAAGAATGAATGCTCCTCTAAAGAATGAATGTTCCTTGAAAGAATGAATGCTCCTTGAAAGAATGAATGCTCCTCTCCTTTGAGGTAGAATTTTGTAGGAATTTAATGATGAATGAACAATGAAGTTATGGAAGCCATGGATGAAGCTTGAAGATAGCTTGGGGCAATGATTTTTGCAGCCCTTCGGGGTAGTCCCCTCCTCCCCCTTTCATGTGAATTATAGGGGGTATTTATAGTTGGAATTGAAGGGTAGTGGCACACTTGTAATTTATAGTGTAAAGTTGGAATTGTCGTATTTACAAAACTGGCACTCCTTTTTTATATGCTGGCCAGTACACTCGTTTTTATCTGGTCCATACACTCGTTTTTATCTGGTGGTTGGTCAGTACACTCGTTTTTATCTGGTCGGTACACTCGTTCTTTATGCTGGTCGGTCTTACACTCCTTCTTAGGCTGGTAGGTTTTACACTCCTTCTTTATGCTGGTCGGTTTTACTCCTTTTTAGGCTGGTCGGTTTTACACTCCTTTTTAGGCTGGTCGGTTTTACACTCCTTTTTAGGCTGGTCGGTTTTACACTCCTTTTTAGGCTGGTTGGTTTTACACTTCTTTTTTATATGGCGTATGGACCGACCAGAGACTAAAGGGACGACCAGGAGGCTTCTGCAATAGGAGGATCGACCAGGAATCTTCCAATATTAAGACGGAGCAGGCTTCTGGAAAACGGGACCGATCAGATATGTTGAGGTGCCTGAATCGACCAGACGCTCTGATGTGAGAAGGAACGATCCGAAGCTGATGAGATCGACCCTCCGCTGATGCCAATCCGAACCGATCAGGCTTAAATGAACAGGATGCTCGACCAAATCTGCAATGAACGACCGCGTTGTAGAGGCGGTACACGACCTGAGCTTCTGTGTGCTTGATGGAACGACCAACCAGATTAGCTTTAGCCTGGACCGACCAGATGGTGCTCTTCTCAAGACCGACCAGAGGATGCTCTTGAACCCAAGTTGGTGAACTCGTACTTTTTGACAAAAAGTTTGAATGAGCTTTTTGGTAGTTAACAGAAAAACAAGATAAATAATAGATAGAGGCATATATATATGAAAAATATAGATATATAAGGACCACGTCCTGTCTACACGTACAGGATAAGGTGGTATTTTCAACTTTAGACTGTGCGGTAGGATTGTAGAAGGAAGTATAGCATGAGGGGTTTCATCAAAAAAGAAGACATAGTCTGTGCGTTATGTAGTATTATGTTTTCAGGAAAAATAATATGAGTTGACAACTTTATGACAGGCGCGATTGTTCATTCTTATGTTGATTTACAAAAAAATAGAGCAACATGTTTTATACTAAACTGTAGAGTAGAATGCTTTTACTCACTTAGGACCTAAGCAATTTCATTTACTACAAGGCAGGGCAGTCATAGGATGAACAGTTATTACTTAGGGTGGCAGCACGTTAAATGCTGATAGGATAGGCTAGTGCATCAACTTTAACTTAGGACCAAAGCTTCTTTTATTATTATTATTACACGGTCAATTTTACTCTACTGCTATTTTTAACGTTAACCGTTACATGCGCATCGATACCCGCAAACTCCAACCATAATGAAAATGCCTACATTGCTACGTCTTAACTTCCAGCCCCAATGAAATTAATTGCGTTGAAAACGGACTTCGTTTGCACAACGACGTTATTTTAAATTTTAATTTATTTGCCGGTTCGCCTTTAGAATATCGCATACTGACAAATCAACCTCAATTGGCTCTAAACTGGAAATCTTACAATAAGTAGTTATACGTACTCCAATAAAATTTGTTTCTTCGAATCCGGATGTCATTTGAAAATAAAGCTATTTCTAAAACCTATATAAAATATAATTAAATCCAAACAATTCAAATTAAAAATAAATAAATTATTATTATCGTATACCTCAAAATAAAATACTATACGGCTTCAAAATAACCCAATATAGATTTTAAACCCAACATTTAAATTTTCAGGTAAAATCATATTCAAATTTATATAAAAATCCTTAATAAATTTATTAAATAAACGTTATCGTTTATTAATGATTCCATAACGACTATTTTAAATTTTGAATTGGACATAACTCACAATCTATAATATGAAATCTACATTTTTCTCTTTTATTAGAAAATTATAATCAACAAGATTCAAATGTTTCTTGTTTCATAGAAATTCGACTTATATCGGATCCTGTATATTCATTGAAGTTCAAAACTCAATTTTACGAACTACCGCGCCATTACTAGATCGATTTATAATTATATATAAATTTAACGTTCAAGCTTTGTTATATAATCGAATTATATATTATAACATTATTTATAACTCCGCATAAATATTTAAAATAATAAAATAAATTTAAATGTCCAGCGACAAAAAATATGGGACATTACAAGTACAAGGTAGATACTTTAATTTGATGTAATGGATTTCCAGAATTTCAGACTTATGTTGTAACTAGATTTTTGGACCGCGGTATTTTCTTTTGGAAAATAAAGTATTTTATTTTTGCTGTTATTTTATATATGTCTTGTGTAATTCTGTGTCTGTTTGCCTATAAAGCTTCACGGAACTTAATGCATTCTGATAAAGAGTGACATTAACGGATGTGGGGGTGTCACAGCTGTTCAAAAACAGATTAAATATTGGAGTTATAATTAGAATGCAAAGGTATCTTAGCTCCAGGATAGTGATACTAATTCAAAGAAAATCCACTCTAAAATGTCTTTTAGAAGATATACTAATAAATTGAAAGCCCTTATCAATAGTGATGGAGATCTTCTATATATACCTGAAGAAGTAGTTGAAGAAGCAATCAATTATTTTTTTGGTTTATTCAATGGCTCAAATGGTGTAGAGTTCCCTTCATTCCAGTCTCCAGCTGCAATCAATTTTCATGGGAAACAGGTATTAATGAAATCTATTTCTTTAGAAGAAGTAAGAATAGTTGTTATTTCGATTTATGAGGACTCAAGTCCAGGACGTGATGGACTTAACTCGAATTTTTATAAGTTGCATTGGGAAAGTATTAAATTGGACCTATTAGCTGTAATGCAAGACATTTTTTTTGGCAAAGCATTACAAGACATTTTTTCTTCTTCTAAACTACCAAAATGTATTAACCACACCTTTGTTACACTAATTTCTAAAGTAGAAAGACCATCTCAAATTGCTCATTATCGTCCAATAGCATGTTGTAATCTCTATTACTAGATTTTCAGTAAAATTTTGTGTAATATTAAGTGGTTTTACCCCCATTCAGTATCTCCTAATTAATGTGTTTTCATACCCTCTTGTCATATTGGTGAGAATATTTTATTAGCTCATGAGATGTTAATGGATTTCAAGAAAATAGGTGTGAACAAATTCTTCATTAAGGTTGATCTGCACAAAGCTTATGACCTGATGAATAGGAGATTCATATGTCATATTATGCATAAAATGGGGTTTCCAGTGCACTTCATAAATGTTGTGTATGAATGTATATCTACACCTACATTTTCTATTTTGATTCAAGGAACCCCAAAGGGATTTATTTCATTGAATAGGGGTATTCGTCAAGCAGATCCTTTATCTCCTTATCTTTTCTCTATAGCTATGGAATATTTCACATACTACATGAATGAAGCATTATTTCAGCACAAACTTTTTCCTGTTCATAAATTTGACCCTGTAGTGGCTCACCTATTATACGCGGATGGACTAATGATTTCTAGGAAATGTCTACCTATATGTGCGTTATCAATGAATGATATTTTTGAAAGATTAAGACACTTTTGTGGACTTACAGTGAGTTTGCTTAAAACTAAGGTCTATTTCAGTTCTCATGCAATTAATACATCGTAATTTTCATCTATACTGGGTTTTCAAATCAATAAACTTCCAGTTAGATATTTGGGTGTACCTCTATCTTCGAACTATATTCACTATAATGATTGTCAAGCTTTACTTCATAAAGTTCAGATGAAAATTCAATCGTGGGATGCTAATTTTCTTAGTTTTGCTGGAAGGGATGAATTGATTTAGTCAATGATTACTCCAACTGATTTATATTGGTAATTCGTGTACCAATTGCCTGAACATGTTATAAATAAGTTACATTTTATGTGTTCAGATTTTTTTGGGGTAGTTCTGCTCATAAAATCAAATGGGAAAAATTATGTCTACCTAAAACAGAAGGTGGCATTGGGTTGAAATCTTTTTCAGATCTAAAGAAAGCTGCTATTATAAAGCTCATGTGGAAATATTCAAATGGTTCATCATTGTGGAGCTCATGGACGGAAAAGAAATATTATCATGGTAAGCATTTCTGGAATATGCAGATTATAATAATGCATCATGCACATGGAAAGCCAATCTTAGACTTAGATCGACAGGTAATCATTTGTTTAATAAAGTAATTACTTTAGGGTCATCTACTTTTCTATGGTTTGAACCTTGGATAAATAGCAAATGCCTTGTGGATATGATTGGTATCTCTATATTTTCTCATTTGAGTAGACAGGATGAACATGTTTCTTCTATCATAGCAGATCGTAGAATTAATGGTAACCTACATGCTGCTACATATGGAGTTCTGAACGAGGTTAATTTTATAAGTGTAAAACAAAGTCAATGCGATGGTTACTATGAATAGTGTGAAGGTGGGGAATTTACCTTTCATAAGGCATGGGATAAAATAAGGGATAGAGAACTTGAAAAACACTGTTTTAAGGTTATATGGCAAAATAAGAATGCAAGAAGAATGGATTTTATTACGTATCTTGCATTATATGATAGACTGTCTACCAAAGAGAGATTAAATAGGTTTGGCTTGATAGAAGATAGCAAATATTGCTTATGTGAGGGTAATGTAGAGTTTATCAATCATATATATTTTGAGTGTGAATATGTAAGGTACATTTGGAGTGTTATTTCTTTGAAATTTGGTACACTGGAATTGGAGGCATAGAAAATTTTCAGAGTGTATAAATAAAAAGACCAAACATATGACCTAGCTTGTGCTGCATTTACCACTATGGTTTAACAGGTATGGAATGAGAGGAATTCGAGAATTTTTAAGCATATATTCATTCAAAAAGAGATAAGAATAAATATGATAGAAAGAGATGTGTATTTCTTGGTGAAGGAGAATGGTAGCAAAACAAGATGGTCTCAAATGAAGGAAGAATTGCTGCGAAGATGGGGTATTGAGCTCCTTGATGCAGGATAAATTTTCTATTTTTTTTATTTGTTATGTAAGTGTTTGACAGTATTCTAGTTACATTTTTGTTGTCATATGTTTTCTGGTTTGAGAGGTTAATGTGATGAGAGTGGTGATGGTGTGAGAGATGCCAGTGAGTTGTTGATGTTGTTTTGTATTGTTAATATATGGCGTTTATATGTACTCTTTTCCCTTATGTTGCACCCATCTAGGTTAGAGGGGGCATAAGGTATGATGAGGCATATGAACAAAGTATATGATTGGTATAAGTAATAAAGCGTACCGGTTTTCAAAATATATATATATATCTGTGTGTGTATGTGCATATATATGTATAAGTGTATATATATATATACTGGCATGAAATTCAAAAGTAACATGAAATTAATCAAAACAAGTAAGAAATAAATGTCAGGATAGTGCTATTTGCATTTTGAAAATAAATGAAGCTGTTCGTAAATATATACGCATTGATTCAAAATAGAAATTTAAGGCGTAAACTTAAAACGGAAAGTAATAAATGTGGAATAAATGAAAATATGCAAGAGAATAACTGTGTTTAAAATTTGAACAAATATTAAAAAGGAAAGAATCAATGAATTGATAAAGTTAATAATAATGTCTAAGAAACAAAAACTACGTATCTTTTAATTAATGAAATTTTATGAAGTTGTACATGAATATATACACACAATTTTAAGTTTGAAATCTGAAACGTGTGATATAAATGGAAGATATTAACATACGGGGAAGAATAACAGGCAAGAATATAATGTTAAACTAAAAATTAAATAGATTAGAAAGAAATTAGGCAAGAGAATAATGTTAATAACAATGTTTAAATCATAGCCAAATCACGTAGCAGGCCCGAAGTATACAATTTAAAATCGTATGCATGGGTCGACCCATGCCAGAAGTGGGTTCGACCTAGGGGTCGACACACTTCAGAGATGGGTCGACCCACTTAAAGCATGGTTCGATGCATTCCAAGCCAAGATGACGTGTTTTATTTTATGGAACGGATCTGATTTAATATATATAAATTTAACGAACGAGGTTTGTCTAAGCATCTATAAATAAGCTAGTAGTCCCTGGACTCAAACTCATATTTTTTGAGAGGGCGCCAGAGCTCGGCCATTTTTTTCTCCTTCAAATTCTTTAGAAATAAGAATATATTAGTTTTAGGGTTCTGATTCAAGATGTGGAGACAAAGAATATAAATCTAAACTATAGGTGCTCAGGTTCTCGTATGTGTGAGGCAAATTCCGTGAATCTGAATTATTAGGATTCCATTCATTCTTTTAGCGTTAAATTTGTAAATCCATGGTTATTTCAATTAATGTTTATGCACTAGAGACAATTCGTTTGATGTGATTGATAACACTATTAATGTTATTATTTTATTTGGAATAAAATATTCTGTTATGTTATATTTACTGCATAATATAAATAATAACATAATGGAAGTCCTTATAATTATAATACAGAGTTATATAGTTCTAGTAAGTGACTTAAATTTGAGATTATATAATATATTAAGTATTATGAGTTGTAAATTTCCCTAGTCAAGTTTTATTGTTTAATAGGACATCAATAAGATATTGAGACTAGTATGTTGTTTGACTGATGATCACATCTCATTGATTATTAATATATGTGATATTAATATCAAGACATAAATACGTATTGGAGAATAGCGCATTGGGCTGACCCAACATGAAAAAAACTACATGGAATATAATTAACAGTATCATTAGTTATTCTCATAGTGACAGTGATGTAATGGTCCTCAGACCTGAAATCATTGTAATTTTGTTCGAGGATATTTGTGTTTTGATATCATCTAAAGTTACTTGTAATAGAGTATACGATAACTGTGATTATTGGATACATCACGAATCGAATGAAAATTATGAATGATCTAGATGGAATTTAACCCTACAATATATAATTGTGGTGATTTCAATGGGCCTCTTGATTGAGTCAGACTATGAAAATGCATGGTCGTGCTAAAATATTGATCTGTTTTATATAGTGTACTCACCGATCAAGATAAAAGGATTAAATTATAAAGAGGATGATATGTTACATGCCTAGAGTTTAATCCTAGATATATTTGTTAAAAGGATTGTATTACATTGATACACTGGTCACTAAAGGTTGTATCGAATCACTGATATTATTATAACTTGGGTAACTATGACGTATTACTAGATGCCAATCATTGTTTATAATTTAAATACTGTTTAAATTATTGCCAACGTTATAATAACCTATGAGGTCACACATCAGAACGTTTGATAGAGAAGGAACATTTCAAATAAATAACATAGATAAATCAAATGTGTTGATTTTTTGTTTAATTTGAAATGGTAGTTACGTGATTTCCAGTCCCCATTTTATTCGGTTGGTTTTAATAAAAAAAGGATAACCCCTTGTATTAATATACACGAGATATCAGATCTCGAAGAAAATTCAGATGAAATAAAAATGGGGAAAAGGGTGGTGAATCGGCTTGTAACGACCTTCTTCTTCCTTGGATTGTTCGACGATTGAGAGGCAGACGTTCGTGGACCAAGTAGAGGCGCCCTAATCAAGCGCTTGGATTTCAATTGAATCTCTCTCTCGAGCCACAGAACTAGAAACCCTAAAATGGTACGATTTTGATTTAGAATTTTTTCGCTTAGATCCTACTTTTAAATGTTAAAACATGTTAAAATAGGTTACTAATTAGATCTAAAACCTTTCATGGTATCAGAGCTCATGGGTTGCGAAGATATTGTATTTTGAATCATGTTTTCGGTTTATATGCTTATTTACATGAGTGTACAAATATTTTAATAAGTACAGATGCCAAAATTTGATGGAATTTTGTTTTTGAAATGAATATGTTTCACCACAAATTAGACTTGTATTTAGTACAATGTATGAGATGATATCATGGATTAATATCTGATATTAACCCTGTTCTATCATTGCTATCTTTTCGATGTTAAATTATGAGCATATAGATTTATATGTTGAAACTGTATGTTATAAATATTTGATTGAACTTGAAATATAAAAGACAGTCGATTCTGCAATGAAAATGTTTTATAATCAACAAAAATTTACAACGTATGAGATGATATCATGGATTAATATCTGATATTAACCCTGTTCTATCATAGCTAGCTTTTCGATGTTAAATTATGAGCAAATAGATTTATATGTTGAAACTGTATGTTTTAAATATTTGATTGAATTTGAAATATAAAAGACAGTCAATTCTGCAATGAAAATGTTTTATAATCAACAAAAATTTTGTTTCGTTATTATTAAAGAATCCAGAATTAATATATTATATTAATTCAGTCATATGTATTTAAAATCCCAGTTCTAACATGCCAAAACTTGTGATATTGATTAACTGTCCATAATCTGTCTGAATGCATATATATATGGTTTTGGATCAGTGAATTGTTAGATCACTCTAATATTCTATGATTACTTTGTAATTGATTATTTCAAAATCATGGATGCAAGATCTAAACAAATAATCATTTTAAAAGTGAAATTGTTTCACTATTATTAAGAATTTGTACTCGATGCTTACTATAAAATTGTTTTACTATAATTGAGTTTTATATATGATATAAAATCTCGAAATTAATACATAGATGATTATAAAGTTTTAATTTAATTAGATATTATTGTTTGATTAACTTTGGAATCCCGTAGATTAATCATAAGTTAGTTTTGATCAATCAAAGGTGTTAAATCAATTATGGATCATTTTTTTTATAAAAAAACACTTTAAATCTGGTAATCTGTGTAATTACAATGTTTGTCCTGATCTAAAATAATCTGAAAGGATTATAAATTAATATTTGATATTAATAATGCTATATACATTGACAATTTTACTTGTTAACATATGGGAATATATTGTTTCATTATAGCCTTTGTATGTTTTAATGTACTAATATACATATATGGTTTTAGACTGATATGAAACTCTTAAACAGTAATTCGGGGAATTGAAAGTCAATTATATTGAATTAATGTTTTATTAGTACTAAAACTAAACCTTATCATATGTACATTAGGTCATTACAAACCTGACTGGGTATTTAAGAATGCCAAATCCAATCCTAATCTTGTCAGAGTAGATAAGTTAGATTGTATATATAGATATAAAAATTTAAGTATAATTTACTGGATATCTCATAGGTTATTAACTGTTTTAAAATAACATACATGAATCTGCTGGCATGATCATTATGTGTACATATGATTATATAACACAAATCTGATTTGTAAACTTTACTTTCTAATAAATTTCTGATGTGAAGTCATTTTTCCAAAAATAGTTTTACATTTGATGTAAATTGTGAAGTGAATCAATGGATTTATATTTGGTATTGATTCATGTTTACAATGCTAATTTATACTATGATTGAATTTTAATGACTGGAATGATTTACAGGTATGGAAGTATACACTGTTGAAAGTTTTGACTTTCGAATTATGATTCATATCTTCGAATTCAATCTGAAAACATTTTTAATCTATGTTGAATTCTGTTTATTAAACGGGACTGATTCAAGGTAATATGATTTATTGTATCACAAGCATGACTTTCATCCCTCCTAATTGCACAAATTTATTTATTTATATCTACTAGAACCTTTTCACCTGACACACATTAACACTGTATTTAATGAAATAGTTTACATAAAGGTCAAATCTTGATCATATGTTGTGTGACATCTACCACTCTATAACATTTATATATATTGACATATAATATCTGCTAAATATACAAATTGTTATAAATAACTTAGTTCGCTATTTAGTGAGCTACTGACAATTATATTGATAAATGTAATGCAAGGTTGGTTGTCAATACTAGAACAAAATTATCATGTTTAATTTAAATTAGAAAAGGTGATTTATGGATTGATATTGGATATCAATTCTATTACAAAATCCTATTCTGTTAATCCTTATAAACTGGATTAATTATATTGACTTAAAAAAAATAAGATTGTGGATCTAATTTTCTAATTAAGCCTCTCATTATTGAATGCAGTCATAATAACCATCACTGTTCTTGTTTGATTTCAGAAATCAAATGGTTTACTTTTTTTTATCAAACACACCTATCTAGGGTAAAACATAACTATGGATTAAATTTGTTAATTCTATGAATATTTAAAATGTGTTTGAATCTAGTATTATAAGCTGTGTTAGAATATGGTTCAATTTGTTTCATTACTAAAATCTTATATTGATAAGCATGGTGTTTTAAATCACTTTATTAAGTGTAAAATGTTTACATGTTAATTTGCAGCAGTTCAGGATATAACTGATTCCTTTTATTTTATAATTATAATGCTAATCAGTCTATGGCTTTATTTTATGATATTTGGATTCACAGACTTAAAATAATTGGAAAATTGAATTTACATCATAACTTGATGGTATTTATTCTTTCCCATGCTGCATTATGATATTTTTATGGGGTTAAGAACCTATTCTGTAACGTCCCTCCTTTTTGTCCGCTTTAAACCAATAATTAAACCAATTTAAAACATTCAAATCGACGGAACGTTATTTAGCTTACAGAGTTTAAACACAGAATCAACACGTAATAAAGAATAACATAGTATTGAACGACAAAATAACTTTTATATATAATCAGAGTTTTTATACAAGATTTTCTATACTGTGGAATTTAAAAACAATTTAAATACAAATAAAAGTCTTTACTGTTTAAATTTCAGAGTGCGCCGTCTCTTGGAACTTAAATACAAATAAAAATCTTTATTGTTTAAACTTCAGAGTGCGTCGTCTCTTGGAATCCCTAGCTTCGCCAATCTTCGAAACCATAAGCTGTATTCTTTAAATCTGTACTGCTCGGGTCTGACCCGAGCGTTCCATGCAAAATCATAAAACAGTCGAGTCAGGATTAAATCATAGTTCAAGTAAATTAATTTAAATAGAATTGAAATATAATAGTTAACCCTAACTTCCAAATCAGATCTCGCATATAAAATAAACAGTTATGGTATTTGTTCATATCGGTTCTATATATTTCCAGGGACGAATGGTCTCGAAAGCTTTCGAGTGCACGCGTGTATAGAATATACACGTGTACATTGCCTCAACTTTTCCGAACTGAATATAAATAATGCCATAGGTGATTTCAGGAGCATGCACATACACGTATGTGTATATATACACATACGTACATTGCCGCAACATCACTGGAGTCAGAATAACACGTGCAACCGTGATCATATAGATAGGACAGGGTACATATGGGCACTAATAGTGCAACATAAATTTAGTAGCAACAAGGCCGCAAAGCGGATAAGCAGCAAGTGCAATGAATCTCATAGTGATGAAAGTACCAAAGCAAGATCAACATAAATGCTAAAATATCAAATACTTACTGGCAAAACAAATTAAGTCCATCTGGGTTTGAAATGCAAAAAGGGAGCATAGCAATTTAGCAAATATACTTGCATCACGGAGAAACAATACAGATGGGAATAGCAAATCAGCATGAATAATTTGAGTTATAGGGTATAATGCAAATGGCATAGTAGATTAACATGCATGGTTGAGTTACAGGGTAGCAATGCAAATGGCATAGTAGATTAACATGCATAATTGAGTTACAGGGTAGCAATGCAAATGACATATAAGATTTACAGGCATAATTGAGTTACAGGATAGCAGTGCAAATGGCATGGTTCAGCAATGATCATTATAGTTCAGCAATATCAGTATGGTTCAACAATGACATAGTTCAGCAATGATCATTATAATTCAGCAATAATAGTATGATTCAGAGTGAAAAAATAGTGCAACTGAATGGTTTCATAGTGAAACAAAACCGAATGGTTTCATGGTGCAAAACTGAATGGTTCTAGAAAGTTTCCATTTTACTAAACAAAATTTAATCTCAGTTTCACAAAACAAAGTTAAATCTCAGTTTCACAAAACAATAATATGCAAAGAAAAGTGACAGTTGGGTTTGAATGACACGAACATGCATGCAACACGTAAACTTGCTTCTTAAAAGGGGTACTTCCCAGAATTTCAGGCTTCAATGACTAGTTAATTATAAAGGAACAATATCAAAATCATTAACCATGTTATTAACGTAAATGAATACACACCAGTTTATATGAAGCATGTAAGACGAGGGCAACAATAGAGAATGAAAACAGAAATTTACTGGCGAAGAATGACAAGATGAATTCAAGTCCAACTTGTCAACACAAATAGGGTTAGAAGGGGTATATATATGCATTAACCTCTGCAAATAATTCATCCAAATTATTGGAAAGAGGTAAAAATTCAGGGTGTACAATAAAGATATGTGGCATATGGAGATCTATTCTTTACAGAACTAGGGACAAACAGATTCCACATATAACTCAAACTTACCATGGTCCAAACATTAGCCAAAACAATGGCAATATATGCCACCAAATGGTATGGTAAAAGTGAGCCGGCAACATGAACACAGCTCGTATCTATACTTGGGTTGAGCAAACATAAGGGGTGAGGCCATAATTGGTACTGAAAGGAACAAATCGAATGGCACCAACAAGGAATAGGTTCCAACTTTTATAACAAAGACAAGATAACTTAAAATGTCCATCTATGCGTACATATAGGTATATCTTGGCATGCACCAGTGAGATGAAAAAAACAATGCAATGCAAGTGTAGGCAGATGCAAAGATTCGGTACACAAAACTCAGGAAATCCCCCTCCCCCCAAATCAAGAAAACTAACAAATTTGGGTGTATTCATATGCCGCCACTACATATATACATATACCAGAAAGTATAAATATACATATAGGTGTAGGCCTCCATGCATACACCCAAATCGAAGTTTAAACGTCTAACAGACAAATGTAATCACCCAATAGCCAACGAACCCAAGATAAACCATTATATTCCACTTAACTGAAATCAAATTACTTGAAATAAGATTAATAGTGAGTGAGATAACTCACCTCGAAGTAGCGATTTCGGTTGGGGTCGAAGAGGTAGTGACATAGTGTCTTCAGGCGACGACGAGTTGGTGACAGCGAGGCTGAGCTCCGATCTGAAAAAGGTGGCAACTTGAGGAAGCATCAGTGTAACAATTCGGATGATTAAATAATTTATTTTAAATATTTAATATGGTTTTAAATATTGAGTTGATAATATAAATGGATTTTTATGTTGAGTTATCGATTTAATAATCGATTTCGATTTAATATCGAATATATTAAATTATCGTAATACGAAAAATAATTCAATTCGAGATTTAAACTGAGTCAAAAACAATTCAGATAATAAATATAAATTCTATGTGAATATAATCGATAATAATAATAATTTATTATCGAGAAAGTGGTTAGTTCTGAATTTTAATTATATTAATTTAATATGGTATATACGTTCAAATTAAATTTTAGAATATATATATATATATACTGTTCAATTCAGAATAACGTTATTACATTGGAATGACGGTCGGTACGCAAAAATAGCGGTTCACGATTTTTAATTGTGAACCCCGAGATATTTATAATGGATATGATCGAAATCGAATCAAAAATCAAATCGATATCTATTTAAAAAGAAACAAAATCTCTCTAAATTCAAATCACATTAAAATAAGTGTACCACATTTCCTTAGTGCTTAGGCATTAGCCTTTATAAAAAAACCCGACTCCTTCTCTGTTCTATTTTTCATTCCCCATTTCACTGAAAGAATTTCAAATCCAAAGCCTCAACAAATACGAAGAAAAATGGCCCTCCCCAAATTCAAAGAGAAACCGCGAGCCTCTCCTATCCGAAATCAATCGAACTCCTCCTTTTAAAATGCGGTTCAATCCTTCCACTTCCAAAAATCGATTTAAACAGTAATCAAAGGGGGAAAATTCTGAAATCGAATATTCTAGTCCTTCGAAAATCAAATCTTTGTACGAAGTAAAGCTCTGCGATTTTTGTGGGTTGAACGTAGCAATGTCGTCATCGTTGAAGACGCGGTGCAATCGAGTATGGGCACATCGAGTTAGGGTTGATGTACGGTGATGTTAGGTGAGTCGAAGTGGGCATCAATCGTTTTAGAATCTGGAGCTTTACTCGAGGAAGGGACTTGCGAATTAGATGCGACGGTGGGGTTCGAAGCTGATTTCAGTCATGGATAAGCAGTTAGGGTTCGATGATTTAAGCGATGGGATTTATTTGTGTCGAGCATTTGTTTAAGAGATGCAGTAGGGTTCATTGTAGGGTTCAAGGGTTCGCGCAAGCTGAATTCTTGCTGTGTTCAAGTTTGGAAAGGGAAGAGTTGGTGAATGGCACAGGCGCGCTCATCGATAGCAGTAAACTGGATGGCCTGAGCGATGTTGAAATGAGGTATGTATGTTTTACTTCAGGATTGGAGTATGAACAACAACAGGCAGATTTTTTTTTGTGAGTTTTTGTTCATTTTTGGATCACTACTTTCTTGTAGCGGAATACGGTATGGTAGAAGAAGTGAGTTGAGGTGGTGATTCTGGCCCGGATTTGAGTCACGATGTGGATATCAATAGCGTAACAGTTTTGGGGTTTCTGATGTAAGCACTGGGTTATTAAATTGTATGGAGTTGGAATTCCAAAGTTATTGCAAAGGATGTTGTCCTCTTGTGCTACTAGAAGCCGAGTGATTTTAAATTAAGGTTATTAAATCTAATTATGATAAATTAGGTTAATGATACTTAGTTAACTAAATTTACTATTTATTCATAATAAAACTTATAACTCGCATATGTAATTCATATGTGATCAGAATTTCACAAAAATGAATTTCGATGGGATAGCGACAATGAGTACCTCGAAATGATATGGAATTAAACCAGGATATTCAGCAATGGAAAATTTCGGTGAGTAAATCTCACTTCAATTTTATATAGAATTATTTTTATTTGTTAAAAATAATTGATGGTTTTTTGGTTGCATTAAAATATTATTGTGGCTATTATAAATATATATTAGTTATTTAGGATTGGTGTTCATAGCTATTATATATATATATTGGTGGTCGGATTCCTGCAGTATCATTAGTGGATGCCCGCAATATCATTAGCGGATGACCCTATAAGCCCCACGCTATGATAGTGGATGACCTTCATACCGCGATATCCTGCCTTGAAGCAGGATGGGTATTATTTATGTTGGCTAACGTTTGTGGATGCAGGAAAACAGGTTGGAGGGATCCAACTGGATTCCTCAAAAATATTATTATTTGTTTATTTTCATATATACTATCATATATGATGTGTTAGAAAACCAGTGGTTGATAATGGTGGGTTTTTTAATGTTTAAATATCACTGGGCTAAAATGTTGATATATAAAAATATCATGAAAATGATATTTGAGATTTAAAGGGAAAAATCTATTTATCTAAAATAGAATTTGAATTTAGAATGGGTTATAGAAATATTAACTTGTTTTAATATATAAAACAAGTAGTGAAATTATAAACGTTGTTTATAAGTTAATAATATGGGATTTGAAGTGAAATTATAAACGTTGTTTATAAGTTAATAATGTGGGATTTGAAGTGAAAATATAAACGTTGTTTATAAATTAAATAATGCAGAGAATTGAAATGAATTTATAAACAGTGTTTATAAATAAATTGGAAAAATTATCATTGGATAATTTGAATATTTAAATTCAAATGTGAATTTAAAAATAGAAATGGGGACATCGTTTTAAAGAAATAAACAATGGAATTTATTCTGATGTTCAGAATATAAATTGAACTAAAATAAATCCATAAGGATTTATGATTTGAATTCGATTAATTATAATTTATTTAAATAGAAGTAAACTTGAATATGAAAATAAATTGGGTGTTATATATATAAGTTATTATAAATAGAAATTTCCAAAATAAGATTTTGGTTTTAAATAGATTTCGAAATAGACTTGTTTAAATATAAAACAAGGAAAATTATAAAATGGTGTTTATAAATAAAATGAATACATTATCAAGAGATAATTCGAATATTTAAATTCAAATATGAATTTAAAAATAGAATTTTAAATCATTCGAAAGGGAACAACTATTTTTGTTCCGCAATTCGGAATATCAAAGGGATGGAGTTTCAAATAGAAATTTGAAAAGGGGACTTGTTTAAATATATGAAACAAGGAAGTTGAATTTATAAATAGTGTTATAAATTTGGTAAAATAAATTATCATTTGGATAATTTAAACCATTTAAATTCAAATAGGAATTTAAAAAGTAAATTGGGAAGTGTTTTGAAACAAAACGATTGATTATATTTCGGAATTCGGAATATAAGCTGAATTGGGAAGAATTCAACGGGTTTATAATTGAAATTCGATTATATCGAATTTTATAAATAATTTATTTATAAAAGGAATTGGGAATTAAAATAACAAATCGAGCATAAATAAATGTATAACCGAGTAAGGAAAAATCAGCGATTATAGATAATCAGAATTATTGAGTTGAATTGGGAAAATTGATTTGATTTATATTAAAAATATATTAGAATGGAGTTGAATTTATTTTAAACGAAGTTTAAAAGTATATATATAAATAATTAAAACGAACACGCGGCAGCAGGGTAGTTCGTAAATTGGCGTTTCGAACTTCAATTGAGTATATGGAACTCAATTTAAGTCGGAATTCTTTGGAACAAGAATCGTCAGGACCGGTTGAATAATAGTTTTCTAACAGAAGAGAAAAATTTGGATTTCGTCTGATAGATTTTGAGTTATGTCAAAATCAAATTTTCAAAAAAGCAGCACCATTATCATTTAAAAACCATAATGGTTTATATAAATAAATATAAGGATTTTAAGTAAATAAAATCCGAATTTCCATTAGAAAAATCCGGATTTGAGTTGTAAAATAAATACGAACTCAAGTTGTGTAAATAAAATGTTTTTTGAAACAAAAATCAGATTTTAGATTATTGAATAGAATTAACTAATTAGAACAAAAATTAGTTAATGAACCTTTGGGTTGAATTGGACAATGGATAAGTGAATGGGATTTGTAATTCATATTCGAAATCGAATTTGGAAATTGAATTTAAAATGGAATTCAAATGGGTATATAAGCAAGTAAATATTTGTATTTGAACTGATATGTTCAAACAGAAAGTGGAATAGGCAAAAGAGCTAATTAGAGAATTAATTAGCGAATTGAATTAAAATGGCCAGATTGAGTTGGAATAAAATGTAAATGGACGTATATGGGTTAGACAGGTATGGAAATGAAGTGTATGAAGTTTATAATATGTGTGCTCGACAAAAAGGTACACATTTAAATTCCATATGAGATTTTATGTGCCGAATCGGCAAGCCACTTGGCTTTTTGATTTTCTTTTTGAATGGAAAGGGCCTAGAGAGGCGAGTTGAGGTTTGAACTATCGACCGGTACAAAGGAGGTTATGGCAAAATTTTCCAGAAATTTAAGGAGTTAGAATATTTTTAAGATAATTTGATAATTAGAAATCTATATATCAATATATATAGAATCCGATAAGGAAACGAACTTAAATATAGAATATTATAAACAAAAAGGAAATTGAAAATCTGGTAATAGAAAGATAATAAATGGATTATTATATTGAGTTATCGATTTCGATTTAATATCGAATATATTAAATTATCGTAATACGAAAAATAATTCAATTCGAGATTTAAACTAAGTCAAAAACAATTCAGATAATAAATATAAATTCTATGTGAATATAACCGATAATAATAATAATTTATTATCGAGAAAGTGGTTAGTTCTGAATTTTAATTATATTATATTAATTTAATATGGTATATACGTTCAAATTAAATTTCAGAATATATATATATATATACTGTTCAATTCAGAATAACGTTATTACATTGGAACGACGGTCGGTATGCAAAAATAGCGGTTCACGATTTTTAATTGTGAATCCCGCGATATTTATAATGGACAAGATCGAAATCGAATCGAAAATCAAATCGATATCTATTTAAAAAGAAATAAAATCTCTCTAAAATCAAATCACATTAAAATAAGTGTACCACATTTCCTTAGTGCTTAAGCATTGGCCTTTATAAATAAACCCGACTCCTTCTCTGTTCTATTTTTCATTCCCCATTTCACTGAAAGAAATTTAAATCCAAAGCCTCAACAAATCCAAAGAAAAATGGCCTTCCCCAAATTCAAAGAGAAACCGTGAGCCTCTCCTATCCAAAATCAATCGAACTTCTCCTTTTAAAATGCGGTTCAATCATTCCACTTCCAAAAATCGATTTCAATAGTAAATAAAGGGGGAAAATTCTGAAATCGAATATTCTAATCCTTCAAAAATCAAATCTTTGTACGAAGTAAAGCTCTGCGATTTTTGTGGGTTTAATGGAGCGATGTCGTCATCGTTGAAGACGCGGTGCAATCGAGTATGGGCACATCGAGTTAGGGTTACTGTACGGTGATGTTAAGCGTGTCGAAGTGGGCATCAATCCTTTTAGAATCTAGAGCTTTACTCGAGGAAGGGACTTGCGAATTAGATGCGACGGTGGGGTTCGAAGCAGATTTCAGTCATGGATAAGCAGTTAGGGTTCAGTGGTTTAAGCGATGGGATTTATTTGTGTCGAGCATTTGTTTAAGAGATGCAGTAGGGTTCGTTGTAGGGTTCAAGGGTTCGCGCAAGCTGAATTCTTGTCCCGTTCAAGTTTGGAAAGGGAAGAGTTGGTGAATGGCTTAGGTGAGCTCATCGATAGCAGTAAACTAGATGGCCTGAGCGATGTTGAAATGAGGTATGTATGTTTTACTTCTGGATTGGAGTATGAACAACAACAGGCGGATTTCTTTTTGTGAGTTTTTGTTCATTTTTGGATCACTATTTTCTTGTAGCGAAATACGGTCTGGTAGAAGAAGTGAGTTGAGGTGGTGGTTCTGGCCCGGATTTGAGTCACGATGTGGATATCAATGAAGTAACAGTTTTGGGGTTTATGATGTAAGCACTGGGTTATTGAATTGTATGGAGTTGGAATACCAAAGTTATTGCAAAGGATGTTGTCCTCTTGTGCTGTTAGAAGCCGAGTGATTTTAAATCAAGGTAATTAAATCTAATTATGATAAATTAGGTTAATGATACTTAGTTAACTAAATTTACTATTTATTCATGAAAAAACTTATAACTCGCATATGTAATTCATATGTGATCAGAATTTCACAAAAACGAATTTCGATGGGATAGCGACAATGAGTACCTCGAAATGATATGGAATTAAACCAGGATATTCAGCAATGGAAAATTTCTGTGAGTAAATCTCACTCCGTTTTTATATAGAATTGTTTTTATTTGTTAAAAATAATTAATGGTTGCATTAAAATATTACTGTGGCTATTATAAATATATATTAGTTATTTAGGATTGGTGTTTGTGGCTATTATATATATATTGGTGGTTGGATTCCCGCAGTATCATTAGCGGATGCCAGCAGTATCATTAGCGGATGACCCTATACGCCCCACGCTATGATAGTGGATGACCTTCATACCACGATATCTTGCCTCGAAGCAGGATGGGTATTACTTATGTTGGCTAACATCTGTGGATGCAGGAAAACAAGTTGGAGGAATCCAACTGGATTCCTCAAAAATATTATTATTTGTTTATTTTCATATATACTATCATATATGATGTGTTAGAAAACCCGTGGTTGATAATGGTGTTTTTTTTAATGTTTTAATATCACTGGGCTAAAATGTTGATATATAGAAATGTCATGAAAATGATATTTGAGATTTAAAGGGAAAAATCTATTTATCTAAAATAGAATTTGAATTTAGAATGGGCTATAGAAATATTAACTTGTTTTTATATATAAAACAAGTAGTGAAATTATAAACGTTGTTCATAAGTTAATAATGTGGGATTTGAAGTGAAATTATAAACGTTGTTTATAAGTTAATAATGTGGGATTTGAAGTGAAATTATAAACGTTGTTTATAAATTAAGTAATGCAGAGAATTGAAATGAATTTATAAACAGTGTTTATAAATAAATTGGAAAATTTATCATTGGATAACTTGAATATTTAAATTCAAATGTAAATTTAAAAATAGAAATGGGAAATCATTTTAAAGAAATAAACGATGAAATTTATTCTGATGTTCATAATATAAATTGAACTAAAATAAATCCGTATCGATTTATGATTTGAATTTGATTAATTAGAATTTATTTAAATAGAAGTTAAATTGAATATGAAAATAAATTGGTGTTATATATAAGTTATTATAAATAGAAATTTCCAAAATAAGATTTTGGATTTAAATAGATTTCGAAATAAACTTGTTTAAATATAAAACAAGGAAATTTATAAAATGGTGTTTATAAATAAAATGAATTAATTATCAAGAGATAATTCGAATATTTAAATTTAAATATGAATTTAAAAATAAAATTTCAAATCATTCGAATGGGAACAACTGTTTTATTTCGCAATTCGGAATATCAAAGGGATGGAGTTTCAAATAGAAATTTGAAAAGGGGACTTGTTTAAATGTATGAAACAAGGAAGTTGAATTTATAAATAGTGTTATAAATTTGGTAAAATAAATTATCATTTGGATAATTTAAACCATTTAAATTCAAATAGGAATTTGAAAAGTAAATTGGGGAGTGTTTTGAAACAAAACGATTGATTATATTTCGGAATTCGTAATATAAGCTGAATTGAGAAGAATTCAACGGGTTTATAATTGAAATTCGATTATATCGAATTTTATAAGTAATTTATTTATAAAAGGAATTGGGATTTAAAATAACAAATCGAGTATAAATAAATGTATAACCGAGTAAGGAAAAATCAGCGATCATAGATAATCAGAATTATTGAGTAGAATTGGGAAAATTGGTTTGATATATATTAAAAATATATTAGAATGGAGTTGAATTTATTTTAAACGAAGTTTAAAAGTATATATAATTAAAACGAACTCGCTGCAGCACGACAGTTCGTAAATTGGCATTTCGAACTTCAATTGAGTATATGGAACTCAATTTAAGTCAGAATTCTTTGGAACAAGAATCGTCAGGACCGGTTGAATAATAGTTTTCTAATGGAAGAGAAAAATCTGGATTTCGTCTAATAGATTTTGAGTTATGTCAAAATCAAATTTTCAGAAAAGCAGCGCCATTATCATTTAAAAACCATAATGGTTTATATAAATAAATATAAGGATTTTAAGTAAATAAAATCTAAATTTCCATTAGAAAATCCGGATTTGAGTTGTAAAATAAATATGAACTCAAGTTGTGTAAATAAAATGATTTTTGAAACAAAAATCAGATTTTAAATTATTGAATAGAATTAACTAATTAGAAGAAAAATTAGTTAATGAACCTTTCGGTTGAATTGGACAATGGATAAGTGAATGGGATTTGTAATTCATATTCGAAATCGAATATGGAAATTGAATTGAAAATGGAATTCAAATGGGTTTATAAGCAAGTAAATATTTGTATTTGAACTGATATGTTCAAACAGAAAGTGGAATAGGCAAAAGAGCTAATTAGAGAATTAATTAGCGAATTGAATTAAAATGGCCAAATTGAGTTGGAATAAAATGTAAATGGACGTATATGGGTTAGACATGTATGGAAATAAAGTGTATGAAGTTTATAATTTGTGTGCTCGACAAAAAGGTACACGTTTAAATTCCATGTGAGATTTTATGCTTCGAATTAGCAAGCCACTTGGATTTTTTATTTTCTTTTTGAATGGAAAGGGCCTAGAGAGGCGAGTTGAGGTTTGAACTATCGACCGGTACAAAGGAGGTTATGGCGAAATTTTCCGGAAATTTAAGGAGTTAGAATATTTTTAAGATAATTTGATAATTAGAAATCTATATATCAATATATATAGAATCCGGTAAGGAAACGAACTTAAAAATAGAATATTATAAACAAAAATGAAATCGAAAATCTGGTAATAGAAAGAGAAATATATATATTTAAAGATCTCTATACGTTTTAAAAATGAATAAGTGGTTTTTATGGTGTTGACGATTTGAGATAAGTGGTCTTGTCTGTTTTGAAGTGAAAGATGTTATTCAGTCAAGGTCTGAGAGGTAATTATACCCCAACTTGATTGATTTCATTTTTAACCGATAAATAGCAAGGTCCAGTCTCGAAGAGAAATGTTTGAATAAGAGTTAGTTGAATGCAGTATTTTGGGTTGTTTATAACGATGATTTACACAACACTCGTTTTAACCCAAGTAAGTGGAATTTTGGAAATATATCATAAATATTTCCTAAGTATAAAAATAACTGAGTTCGGGAAAGAGATAAGTAATTGGAATATTTTTTCCAATTACAAATAGAATATATTTTCTAAAGTATAGAAAATAAAAAGAGTCGATATAAGGAAATGTTTTCCAAATGGCGTAAGAGGCCAAGATGATAATTGAAAATATCGGGTTAACAGATATTGATCAGAAAATGGAAAAGTGATTTAATTAATGAAATATTAATTAAAGGGCCCAGTGGGTGTTTGATGTTATGGATGAATGTGTGTTTGTTTTTCTTCGATAGTTAAATAACCGACTATCGAAGTATTTGCCAATATCGTTGTCAATATAGAGAGACCGGTTGGATTATTATCCAAGAACCGCTATGTATTAACAGTAGCGTTGCAAATTAGACTATTTGAAGATAATCGAAGATGGAGAAGAGTGCAAGGGCTTTATCTGTTAATGGAAATTGTGCCTTCGGTTTCGTTCAGTCCCAGAACGAACGTATATGGACGAGTGTTTGACAGAGTATTTCCAGTGACCGCATATGTTGGTTTGTATAGATATATATGGAGACGGAGAATTTATTCTCTTGGCATAATATCCAGAATATATTTGTGCAAATTAATTAATGATTTACGGATCTGATAATGTGGCATTCAAAATGATTGTGCTATCAATGAATGATAAGAAATCGTAGCCTTAGGCCTCAACAACCGGGAAATGACAAAAATCGGGCAGGCATCATGGCTATGTGGGTCGCTCCCATTAGTGTGTATAATCACCTATCTAGAGAAATTCCATTTGCTTCTTTAATCTATCGATGTTGTCCCTTTTGGGAAACGGTTGCTAATCCCAACCGTTGGTGATATACATTCGATATACTCAAGCGAAATGAGTGGTCGGTCATGTGTGGGCCGGGTTGTAAGATGTTCTTGTTGAACCCCAGTGTATCCTCTCTAGAGTACACTGATTGGAAGGTGATTTCGTACCTTGTCATGTTGGCAATCCAATCTCCAATAAGTGTCATGCGGTTTTTGATTTTATATTATATATGGAGCGTGAGATGCAAGCGTTCCGCTAAATTCTATTTATTTGATGTAGACATTATTATAATATCACTGGATTTGATATCAAAAATATTTTGGGTTATCGTAAGGTATAAACCATCCGTATTTATGTGTGGATCGATCTTACGATTATCATTTCTTTCGAAAGGATTTATAAAGTTAAACAAATGATTGGAGTTTACTTACACCAGTCCCATGACTGATCCATATTTTATTTTGTTTTTGTTTTCCCTAAACTCTTGGGTGCCCAAATTTGTACGGGAAGTCAAGTAGTCGGGATTTTTCAGATTCACTTGGAAGAGCTGGAAGTAAGAGGCTTCACCAGTTAGCTTTAGACTATCATATGTCTGCTGTGTACTATGTTGTATCTTGAAACATGTGTTTATAACTATTCTAGGAATAACTGTTGTGCTCTGATAATGGTATGTATATACAGTTACTGATTTGTATTTCAAAAGTTATGTTATTTAATATATTTTATTCGTTTCGCTGTGAGATTTGTGTTCTTCGTTTTTCTTCTATTCTAACTTTTATTTCTTTCTATTCCTCATCCTCTAACTTGTTTCTACTAATGATTCATATTTCTGTGTCATTTGGTCTGGACGTGTGGTGTTATTAGTCAACTCAAAGAGTACGGAAATTCAGGTCATTACAATCAGAGAGATGATGGCTTCAATACCCGATTTGATTCTATCGGAGAACCATTCACTCGATTTCAAGAGGAACAGTTTTCGATTTTGGTGGTACTAGGGTTTCAGGATTATTTGGAGGCGGCGGTGGTTTGAGAGTTGTTGTGAAGTCTTCGATTTTTTAGGCGGAGGAGATGCCATGGTGACAAACATGAAGGTGAGATTTTGTGACTTATTGGTGGTTGATGCTCGAAGAGGAGGTGACGAACGGAAAGGGAAAACGGTTGGCAAACTTTGGAAGAGGAGCTGATTTAGGACTTTGGCCATTGAAAAAGGGAAAACGATTTAATTTGGGGAGAATGGTTTATTTAGGTCGACATTAATAATTGAAGAGGAGGAACCAATTTTTGTGGCTGAAGAAATAAAAGAGGACGCAGATTTTTATAGAAGAAAAAAAAGGGATCAGAACGACGTTCCGTCATAGGTTATAATGTAGTGGCGCCTTACTCTTTAAGTCTGCGCGATTTTCAAGAGGTATGTCTCATGTAACTTTTTTGAGGTAGGTAACAACCGTTTTTATATTAAAGATTATATTCTACCGTGAATTATTATGTAATGTTCTGAATTCGTACCATTAACATTTTTTAAACGTGACGACAATTATACGTACTACTCCGTCTTCGTGTCCTATATCCAATAAAATTAATTAAATTGTAATGTGACTTCGTTTGTATACAATGTCTTTTAAATTTTCTAATTTTTTATCGGTTCATTGATTTTATTTTATTTGTTCCCAAAACAAATCCGTATGATTCAAAATTTAAACCTTTAAATTTCAATTCCTTTATATACATAAATACACACAAATCCAAGCCGATTCCCATATATCTAAACAGATAAAATTATTTAATTTTATTTAATGTTAATTAACGTTTATTTTATTATTTTTAATTCAACCATTTAAAATTTTCAATTGAATATCAAATCCAATTCAGCCAAATTCCATTCAAATATTCAATACTAAATATTTGATTTTCACCAACCATTCTGAATTAAATATTAAATTTAATTCATGCACAAACTATATATTTGATTTTAAATTTCTAACTCCAGTAAAAATGATCATTAATAATTAAATCTTTAATTAATTTTACATTCCAGATGTCGAAATTTCTGGGATGTTACATATTTCATATAAACATATATGTTAAAATGCCCTGGCTATAGATATCAATTGAATATGTTTTAATAATGGCTGTAATTCCACCCGAAACTCCTAGCTCAGTTGGTTAGAGGTGGGCGAATTGGGATGAGACATAGGTCTCAGGTTCGAGGGCCACCTCTGCCAATTTCTAAGGGTGAATACCTAGGTAGTGTGAAGGCGTTGAAAAATCGGGGTATATCACTACCCGTGGGGTTTACTAAGACCGACAAGCAATGGCTTGAGTGAAGTCTTAGGTTCCACACGTAAATCAAAAATAATGGCTGTAATTCTTGTGTAATTTTGAAAGATTGTTGATAGTTATATTTAAAGCAATATGATTTAATTATATAGAATTACAATAGGCTTTTTTGATAACGGTGACATTTGTTTTCCTTGACACACATTCATATTATATATATATATATCATCAGTCTATAATTACATACATATAAATGTATGGTTTTAATTCTGACCCACCCTATTATAAAATTGCGAATATGATTTGGAAGAAGGGTAAATTTGATTTGGTGTATATGATGCATAAGCCTGAAATTAAACATGCAACAGATGATAAATATTAGTTCTCCTTTCATTTGTTGTATCAAAATGAAAAATGTTTCAGTATTGATACACATACATACACTGTTGTATGTTTAATTCCACATGATTACATGCATTTAGATGTATTTTAATAAGACTAATTGTGTGGATTAAAATTGCTTTACCATTACAGGAGTTGTTGTGATTGCTGAAATTGTTTCAGCATAAAGATCAACTCAAAAGGGGGCAGAGTTCAATAGTAGTTGGCATTGCAATTTTCTATTGTGCCGATGTCTCGATACGTTTAGGTGAGTGTAGTGAAAATATTTGTTGTAGAGATATATTTGAAACTGTATGGAACAGATAGGCACAATGATTGTAAAAGTTATTTAACATGTATAAATGTATGCATAAGAATTAAAATTTACAGTCAATACACAACTAATATTGTTCGACAATTCCTAGAAACCTACGTTTATAATTTTAATATATATATATATATATGTAAAAACATGTGAATGCCTTATTATTTGCATCAGTTGTCTATTTGATAAAGATCATAGTAATTTTATTTGGCTGGCACGTTTATATATTATGAATATTTCTGGAAATTTGTATAGGCTCAAACTCTTGGTTAAACATAACTTGGTCTTAAACTGTTCAGGTCCGTATGTTGTATAAATCTGAAATTGGTATTGCATAATTGAAATTTAATATATATATATATATGTGTGTGTGTGTGTGTGTGTGTGTGTGTGTATACTGATACACTACATGCAAGATTTAAGTTAACCAATTTTATTTTGAAATGTTCAAAGAAAATAAACTTGGTTCTTATATTACATCTAATTTAATTTAAATCTAATATATATATATATATTGTATATACATTACTTGTATTTTGATATATGTAAATAACTCTAATATTGTTCGCCACTACGAATTATAAATTCCCAAAAAAAAACAATTTTTTGTTATATTAAGTTATGGTGAGGTCTTCCCATAATACATCCATCAACGCCAGTCTCATTGGATGTAACTAACGCCAAAGCATTGTGCACCTTTTATTTTGGTTATATGTGGTAGGAGTAATTGTGGTGTTTCGACTATATTATTGGGTCTGATTTAATTAAGGATGCATTATAGGATCATGGCCTTAGAGACAAAGAGCATTTATTATTCTACATTTGAGCAAATGAATAATTCAATGGACATAATGTTTATCATGCGATCCAAGAATTATATATGATATAATTGACATAAGATGTCTACCAAAAAGGTTGTGTTTTGGGGATTAGCCAAAGTTAGGTCAAGGTATGACTAGACATGGATCTTGGAACACCATTATATATATATACACATATATACATATATATATATATACTGATATATGTATATAAACAAAAGAAGTTCATGAGTTTTCCGTTTGTTTTCCATTTTCATGGCGACCTCTGCCACCGTAACTAACTTTCGATTATCATCCCGTTCCCAACCTCCTCCCTCTTCCTCATCAGAAAAACCTCAATCAACATCAGACGCAACAAACATACCTTCGAATCCTATCATCGATCCAACCAAACAAGATAGATATGCTCAAAATCTAATGTTTGTGAAACCATCTGCAAAATATGTATTCATTCCTGAAAAGATATTTAACAAATCAATCGAAGCCTGGATCAATACAGTGGCATTAACACCGATTCATTTCAGGTTATCATCCATCAAGCTTAAAGACTACATTTCTAAAGTCTGGAAACCATAGGGTAACTTTCATATTCATGTTTCTCCTTCATATGATTTTGCTGTCTAGTTTGAAGATCATTCTGATTTCACATGAATATTGGAAAGCTCTACATATTCTTATTTTGGGAGACTGCTTTTGATTGAAGCATGGTCTCCAGGGTATGATTATTCAAAAAAACAAAGCGATATAGTTCAGATCTAGATAAGACTGGTAGATCTACCTATGGAGTTTTGGACTATAGATGCTATACAAATGATAGCAAGCTTTATAGCAAAACATGTGTTAATCGATGAGAGTACAACATATAAACGATTTACAAAATATGCTAGGGTTTTACTTTCAATTGATACATCATCAGATCTGAAAACAGAAATCCCTATTCTAATGCATAATGGATCAAAGATTAACATAACTGTGGAGTATGAGTTTGTCCCATCCAGATGTCTTCAATGTAATTTGTTTGGTCATGAGGATTTATATCATGAAGTATCTAAAGATCCACGTTGGATTCCACCTGATATTCAAACTGAACCCAATGAGACATCAGAGAATAATGAGACTGAACAAGTGAATACAGAAAATACGCAAAATACAAATGATTTAGGAAGCTCCTCTTCTAAACCAGATGATGATTTAGATTTTCTGAATTCCAAGATACCTGAAAACATTATGCCAGATGAATTAAATATTGTAGCAGATGCAATTTCAGAAAATGACAAAGAAGTGTTAAAAGAAAAGGGTAAACATATTGATGTTTCAAGTATGGTAGATAAAAATGCAAACTATGCTAAAGATGGTAACATAGCAGCAAATTCAACTTATGTTCCTCCTTCTAAAAGAAATACAAGGAGTTCATCTTCAATTAAATGACGTTGCTTACTTGGAATGTCAGGGGGATGAACACTACTTTTCATTTGAAGGAAGTGTTATCCCTCCTGAATTATACTAAATCAACAATAGTTGGTTTAGCAGAAACTAAACTATCATCTAATAATTTAGCATTGTTTGCATCTATATTACCCAGTACTTGGAGATCCTTAACAAATAATTCAGCTCTTTCTACTGGCAGAATTTTGTTAATATGGGATACAAATGTTTGGGATGTGGTGCTTTCATCTTTTTCTTTTCAACACATGACAGTAAATGTATGCAACAAAGGGGGTTTTGAAATGGTGTTTTCTGTTATCTATGCCAGCAACTTGTTTGCTGAGAGGATTTCTTTATGGCAAAATTTGATAAATGAAGCTTGTTTGATTGATAATGCTTGGATACTTATGGGGGATTTCAACAATTTGTTAACTCCAAATGATAAAAGAGGGGGCTTATCTGTTCCTTTTCAAAAGATAAGAGAATTTCAGAAATTCTTAATTCAAGCTTCTTTATCAGAAATAAAACCTCTGGGTTTTAACGTTACATGGCGTCGAAAGGGAATTACAACATGTATTGATGAAAAACTAGTAAATAATAGTTGTCTTCATCTATTTCTTTATATGAAAGCCCTCTCATTCCCCCAAAAATCAAGTGATCATAATCCTATAATGTTAGATTTTATTTCTACTGAAGAGGTGAAGGGATTTCCTTTTAGATATAGAAATAACTGGCATATTTTGGATGGTTATAAGGAAGCAGTTCACAAGGGATTAAATTCAGTAGTCTGGGGCTTTCATGGATACCAGTTCATGCAAAGGTTAAAAAGCAAAACTGAATTGAAAAACTGGAACAAAGTGAGAGATAAAAATCATGCTAACCTCAAACTAGCTGAAGAAATTGCAAATCAATTAGAAAAAGCTGCTGATGATGATCCATAGGACTCTCCCTTGTATGATAATAATTTGATGGCCAAAAAAAAGTATCAGAACCTGCAGCAAATACATTTCAAAGCACTCAGACAACGAGCAAAGGTTTCATGGCTTCATCAAGAAGACACAAACTCTAATTTTTTAATTCAAGAATGTCAAATAGAAGATTTTTCAGCCACATCAGAGCATTAACTGATCAAACTGGGAATCTACTGCATAAAGCTGAGGATATTGAAGTTCAAGCTATCAGTTATTTTCAAGACATGTTTAATGGTTCATGTACCACATCATTTCCGAGTTTTCATCCTATTTCTACTATAAATTCTAAAGGACAGCAATTTCTTCTACAAACTATTGACTTTCCAAATATTAAAGAAGCATTTATTCTCTATAGATGATGAATCAAGTCCTGGACCTGATGGCATTAATGCAAAATTCTTTAAAGTTCATTTGGGATGATTTGAAAAGTGATTTGTTATTGGCAGTTTCTGATATTTTCAGACCAGGTGAACTGCCTAAATCATTAAATCATACATTCATCACTTTAATCCCCAAAAATGATAGGCCATCTGAGATAGCACATTATAGGCCAATTGCATGCTGTAATGTCTATTATAAAATATTTTCCAAAGTTTTATGAAATAGACTAAAACATTTTCTGCCTTATCTAATCTCGGAAAATCAGAGTGCTTTTATATATGGTAGATATATTGGGGACAATATATTGTTAGCTCATGAATTGTTGAGGGATTTCAAGAAAAAGGGGATGCCTCAAATGTGTGTTAAAGTAGATTTGTAGAAGGCATATGATCGTGTGAATAGAGAATTCATATGTTACATAATGTCAAAAATGAGTTTTCCTACTCACTTCATAAATATCATATATGAATGCATGTCAACTGCAACTTATTCTATCATGATCCAAGGTATTCCTAAAGGCTTTATAACTTCAAATAGGGGAATTAGACAGGGTGATCCATTGTCCCCTTACTTGTTTTCTATTGCTATGCAATATTTTTCTTATATGATGGATGAAGCAACTCAACAAAAGAATTTTCAACCCAGTAGTGCAATTCAACCTATAGTCTCTCACCTATTATATGTTGATGATCTTATGATTTTTGGTAAATCATCTATTTCAAATGCTCAGTCCTTAAATAAGATTTTTCAGAATCTAAGCAATTATGCTAGACTTAATGTTAATGCTACAAAGACTAAAGTTTTCTTTAGTTCTTCAGTAACAAATGCAGAGCAAATTCATCAAATTCTGGGTTTTTAGCAAGGAATTTTACCTATTAAATATTTGGGGGTACCTTTATCAGCCAACTACTTACATTATTTAGAGTGTAGTTCTCTTATTCAAAGGATACAAAGCAAAATAAATGGTTGGGAAACTAAACTGCTTAGTTTTGCAGGAAGGGCTGAACTGATCAATACTGTCATTGCTCCCATTATTTTATATTGGATTTTTATTTATCAAATTCCAGAATATACAATAGACAAGCTTCAACCAGTTTAGGCTGATTTTTTTTGGGGATGGGGTGCATCTCATAAAGTATCATGGCAAAAATTGTGTAGACCAAAAACTGAAGGAGGAGTTGGTTTGAAACTCTTGTCAGACCTTAAAAAAGCAGCATGTATGAAATTACTTTGGAAATTCCTATCTAATTCTTCCCTTTGGAGTAACTAAATACGTAATAAATATTGCAAAAAAGAGTATTTCTGGTCAATGGCTCTGGACAATAATGCATCCTCAACATGAAAATCTCTTTTAAGGTTAAGGACAAGGTCTAAACAGCTATTTTTCAAAATTATTGCCACAGGTAAAGAAACATATTTGTGGTATGAACATTGGATCAATTGTAAGAGTTTGGTGGACTTGCTTGGGTTTGATAGACTGAATTTAATTGGCAATGCAGATCAGAAAGTAAGTTGCATTATCAGGAATGAAATATTTATACCTGAAATTCATCCTGCCACAAGAGAATTGATAGAAGGGATAAACTCCATATCCACTTATCCAAACAGAAGTCATGACGTCTACGAATGGTGTGAAGGTGGACAGTTCTCATTCCATAAAGTTTGGGATTATCTACGAAATCATGAACATCAGGAAGAAGCTTTTTCTGTAATATGGTATGGTAAAAATAGTAGAAAAATGTCTTTTATTGCTTACCTTGCTTTTCTTGGTAGATTAAACACGAAGGATAGAATTCAGCGATACAGCAACATTTCAGATCCTCTGTGCCCTTTATGCAACAATCATCCCGAGACTATATAGCATATATTCTTTTCATGTGACTTTGCATCTTATATTTGGTTATCCTTGAAGCAAAAGTTGGATCTTTCATTGAATTTGGGAGATCTGAAAGAAGAAGCGACGCCGATTCATGATAACTTCAAGAAAAAGGATCAATTGAAGGACTTGTCGTGTGCTACTTTTACTAGCGCTATCTATTTCATTTGGAAAGAAAGAAATTTGAGAACTTTTCATGGTAGAAGATTGGATTCAACAGCTCGCCTCTGGAAAATTGAAAAAGAAATCAAATGGTTGGTGAACAATAATGGCAGCCGTACTACTCGAGATGGGAGAATTGAATTGCTTTTGAGTATATGGGGTATAGAGCTTAAAGACACTGGTTGACTTTGATGAAGCGTTGACGAAGACTGTAGCAAGTTATTGGGCCTGGTTGGGCTGTTTGGAGTGTTTAAACTCGTTCTCTTTTTTTGCTTTAATGTTGTATTCTATTAAAAGTAAAGTAGACTTCTCTTTGATGTATACCTATTCTATAAGTACTCTTTTTCCTTGTAAGGTACCCACTAAGGGAATTACAAGGTTTTAACGAGGCTTATAAAGTAGGTTTTTATTGGTTTTAGAAATAAAGTGAACCAATTTTCAAAAAAAAAATGTATATAAACAAAGGGATTTTAATTTGAGTGGGAGTGTATTTTAGTTTAAAATTATACATTAATATAAATATAAAGTTTGATTGTCAAAATTTTGTATTAATATTAAATAAATATTATATAATTGGTTATTATTTATTATCTACTATAGATATTAAATAACAAATAACTCCGATAATTTAATTCTTAAGAAGGATAAATTGAATTAAATCAAATTTATTGACTAACATTGAAATTTGAGGATTGTCCTTAAACAAATTAAACGTAATTGTTTTAATAAATACAGAGGATCTAAAATGAAAGTTAAAGTAGGACTTCAACTGAGTAAAATATAAATGTTATAACAATCTATATATACATCTCCAGTATTAAATACTAGACATGAATCACATAAATGTATGTAAATTAACAGTAATTGCAAAATAAGTAGACATCTTATAAAAGGACAAGTGGACTTACAAGTGGAAATGAAGCAAATGTTGTTGGACTATCCATTGGAAGTTGATTATTATTCTATATACTGGCTTAATTAAATAAATAAAATAATTATTATTATGAAATTCCATTTAAAATAAATGTTATTATAAATCTTGTTCAGAAAAGTTTAAATTTCATTTATAATAAAAGAACAATTGTTATTCATTTTATTTAAATGAAATAATTAATCAAATTTCACAAATAGTTAATGATCTTTATAAATCATTAAATATAATGTACTTGACATAAATACTGAATGGATTAAAATGAGTGATTTAAATCCAACATACCTTTAGCATTGCCAGTTAGCCCATATATACAAGAAAAGCATATCAAAAATCTATTATGATGGAATTTTGAAATCATTTGATTTCGAATCATATGGAGAATGCAAATCTTGTCTATTAGGCAAAATAACTGAATCGCCTTTCAGTTAACAAACTGAATGGGTGATAAGTATTGGGTCTCGTACATAATGATGTATACGGAGCAATGAATACATAAGCTAGAGGAAGGTTTTATTGCTTCATTATATTAACTGATGATGTCAGTAGATATAGATATGTGTATCTTATGAAACACAGATCAATATTCTTTGAAAAGTACAAAGAATTCAAAAATGATGTTCAAACCCAATTTTGATAGAAAATAAGTTCCCTTCAAACAGATCGAGAGAATATTTAAGCCAATAATTTATTGACTATTCAAATGAGTGTGAAATTGTTTCACAGCTCACTCCACCTAGAACACCATATTGAAATGGAGTGTCTGAAAGGAGAAATCACACCTTATAAGATATGGTACAATCAATGATAAGTCAAATAGATCTTCCAATAAATTAAATTTAGAACAATTGCATTTAATCCCACTAAAATGATTTTGAAGACGCCATATAAGATATGGACTAGGAAATGTCCTAGTGTGTCTATTATGAAAATTCGGGTTGTAAGTTTTTTGTTAAACGTCTTATCTCTGATAAGATCAGACCCAAACCTAATAATTATTTTGTGGAATATCCAAAAGAAGAAAAAGGATATTATCTCTGTAAATCCTTGATAATAAAATGTTTATTGTTCGAATTGGTATCCTTCTAAAGGAGAGCCGGTCTCTTAGATACCAAAGGGAATAAAATAGAATTCGAAATGTCTCGGAAACCACAAAATACTAATGATTCTTATATAGACAAGAAATTAAGTGGGAGTGTCACAATAATTCTAATGTTATATTGATAACACATTAATTATTGACGATAATGTAAGTTATTAAAACAAGAAATAGATACTGATTCTGAAAATGTTTGGATTAAGAAGTTCATAGTTGAACTTAATTCATTGTTGATCCAATGATTTACATTGCAATAATAATGTGGCTAATGCTCAAACCTAAAAAATTTAAACTCACTATTGATCCAAACATATATTTAAGTAATATAATTTCTATGTGAAACCGTTCACTGAGGAGATAAACATATCTGCAAAGTTGCAAAAGTTGTAATGTTGCAGACCTACTGAATTAACTCTGTCCCAGCAGAAGCTTAATAGTTACACTATTTTCATGAGTATATGATCGCGAATGATTGACTCTAGTGCAAGTGGGAGATTGTTAGAGTTTATGCCCTCAAGGCAATTCATTTGATGAGAATGATAACACTTTTGATGTTATTATTTTATTTTGAATAAAATATTCTGTTATGTTATACTGCGTAATATAAATGTTAACATAATGGAAGTCCTTAGAATTATAACAAGGAATTATATAGTTCAAGTAAGTGACTTGAATTTGAGATTATATAATATATTAAGTATTATAATTCTTAGATGTCCCTAGTCAAGTTTTATTGTTTAATAGAGCAACAATAAAACATTGAGACTAGTATGTTATCTGACCGATGATCACATCTCATTGATCATTAATATACGTGATATTAATGTCAAGAAATTGGAGAATAGCGTATTAGGCTGACCCAACATGAGAAAAATTACATGGATATAATTAACAATATCATAAGTTATTCTCATAGTGACAGTGGTGTAATGGTTCTCAGACCTGAAATCATTGTAATTTTGTTCGAGGATATTTGTGTTTTGATATCATCTAAAGTTACTTGTTACAGAGTATATGGTAACGGTGATTATTGGATACATCTCGAATCGAATGAAAATTACGAATAATCTAGATGGAATTTAACCCTATAATATATAATTGTGGTGATATCCATGGGCCTCTTGATTGAGTCAGACTATGAAATGCATGGCCGTGCTCAAATATTGATTTGTTTTATATAGTCTACTCATTGATCATGATAAAATGATTAAATTATAAAGTGGATGATACGATCCATGCCTCAAGTTTAATCCTTTATATATCGGTTAAAAGGATTATATTACATTGATACACTGGTCATAAAAGGTTGTATTGAATCATTGATATTATTATAACTTGGGTAACTATGACGTATTACTAGATGCCAATCACTGTTTATAATTTAAATACTGTTTAAATTATTGCCAACGTTATAATAACCTATGAGGTCATACATCAGAATTTTGATAGAGAAGGAACATTTCAAATAGATAATATAGATAAATCAAACATGTTGATTTTGTTGTTTAATTTGAAAATGGTAGTCACATGATTTCCGGTCCCCATTTATTTCGGTCGGTTTTAATACAATGAGTTAACCCCTTTTATTAATATACATGAGATATCACATCTCGAAGAAAATTCAAACGAAATAAAAATAGGGAAAAGAGTGGCGAATCGGCTAGTAACGACCTTCTTCTTCCTTGGATCGTTTGATGATCGAGAGGCAGACGTTCGTGGACCAAGTAGAGGCGCCCAAATCAAGCGCTTGAATTTTTGATTCAATCTCTCTCTCGAGCCACTGAACTGAAAACCCTAAAATCGTATGATTTTGGTTTACAAATTTTTCGCCTAGATCCTACTTTTAAATGTTAAAACATGTTAAAATAGGTTACTGATTAGATCTAAAACCTATTAATTTAAATAATAGATTCAATTAGGAAGACCATGAGGTGATAAATCTGAATCAGACTTTAGAATTGGAAAGCATTCGGGTGAGTGGATTTAAATTATATTTTCTTATAATAGTATTTTGTATCGTTTGATTCGTATTGGTATTTATAATATGTTCTTCTTCTTCTTTTCCCCTATTCTACGTCAGAATATAAGTTTTATGTTATACTTTAGTTATGCGCAAATTGAATAAAGATTGTGGTTATACGCAAAATAATTGAATTGTAGTTATACGCATAATAATTGAATTGTGGTTAGGCGCAAAATTATTGAATTGTGGTTATGCAAAAATTAATTGAAATTATGAACGAAAGGGGAAATTTGAGGAATTGAGGCTAAAAGAATATATTGTGCCAATATTGTAATAAAAATAAAAGTTTGAGATTTACATACTAATTGTGAGGAATTCCCTTTCAGATTTAAAATGAAATAATTACAAAGATAGGAAATTTGTATAAGTCTAAATGTTGCTTAAGTACAAAAAATATGTTAGATTTGGAAACAATAAAAAGAAGAAGACAGGAATCCATATATACCTATAAATCTAGAAGGTTGGGAACAACCTAGATTGATTGGTTAGGAAAAAGGGGAATGTATTTGCATAGTTTGGTAAGTAAAGAAAAATAGTAAACATGATTGCAAATTGAAATTATGAATAAAAGGAGATTAGTTTGAAATAGAGAGTAAACTGTATTGCACACAAATTTGATGACCTCAAAAATAAGGAAAAAAATTGTTGTGCTATCATGGGTTCCTATTACAGTAATTGCCTGAAACTATGGAAATGGATTTTATTACAGTTTTGGTAACCAATCAATTTAGAATAGGCCTGACTTCCTAAAAAGAATAAATTGTAAAGATGAGAAAGATGGTAACATAACTGAAAGAGGTTATGAAAAGAAAAAGAGAAATAAAAGGTTTATTATGTAAACTTACAAAGACGGTAGGTAGATTAATGTCATAACTATAATGGTTTTGTTAAATAATAAGAAATCTGTGAATTATGAAATGAATAGGGAATGTAACATATTATAATAAATTATAACAGATGGGAATATAATACAATAGGTAGACTTGTCGGACAAGTCGGATAATAACATACGGTTTATAATTAAAAGATGAAATGGGAAGCAAGAGGCTTATAGTAAATAAACTTAGACAACGGGGAATAAGTTTAATAAGCGAATTCACAATTATATTTGTGATAATATTATAACACGAGGTTATAATTAAATGGAAAAGTGTAGAGTAGGTTTATTATTAATAAACTTATAATTAAGGAATTAAGTTTAATAAATATAATAATAAGCGGTGGTCCGTTCCGGCAGTGAAAGCTGATTAGGGAAAATAAGCGACCAACTAAAGCTAATAAACGAATAACTTGAATGCAGAATAAACATATGAAATGTTCAAGTTAATTAGCAATATGGTAAGTTAAACAAGCGCGTAGTTTAAAGATTAGGCATAGGGTCTAATAATTTAATGATGAGATGCGCTTGGACCAGTCCGTATGTATTTGGGATGAAGAGATCAACGAGGCAGATCATCATGGGTGTATGGAGGCACAAGAGGAGCATGTCCAGCTTATTATTCGACGGGACTAGAAGGAAGTGTGGGACTTCCATGGGATGTGAGGATACTCCGTGATGGCCCACTATGGTAGGCCTGATGAAGCTGTACCCACAAAGGCATGTCTGCACGATTCCATCTGGTGAGTATGGCTTGGTTGCATCTTGGATGATGGAAAACCTAAAAAATGATAAGAGGATGATCTTAGGATGATTTGGCGGCTGCCTCAAAGGGGAGGCTTTGTGATTGGGACCCAACGAAGGATAGTAGGTAACTGGATACCTGTCATCGTCAGTTGGAGTGTGTGCGGAGAAGACTGGAGCTAAGACAAGAGGCCAGTGGTCTTTTACTATCAGTTCACTGGATGAAGGACCACATGTTTGTTTAAATGGATGCTAAGGCGATCATTTAACTCTTTGAATTAGTCTTCTAATAGTGTGGGTAGGCTGGGTGGGGGCTTGGAGGGTCACCGATAGAGACAGACTTATCTTTGGATATTTGTATTGTAGGCCTAATGAGGTTGTCCTCTACAAATATGTGTAGAGCCCATGACTGAGTTCCGTGGAGGAACTCAGGGATTAGGGCGTCCTTGTGGTGCAACGGTAGCGGGTTATTCACTTCCGCAGTGTAGCCTGGTACGCTTTCATAGCGTGGAGATGGATGTCCAGTACGTTTTGATACTACGACGATGGGGACCACTCGAGAGGGTACTGTGGGAAGTATCTTGATTTATATTAGCTATATAGCTGCATATATATATACATATATTATTTATTAGGTTAATCTACTAGTGAGTAGTCAGGTATGATTTATGCGGAAAAATCAACAGTGTACAGTGAGATAAACCCGAATAAATTAATAAATATAAACCAGTGATATAATGGTATATGTAGTGTTATTTGTAGAATGTATAATTTATCCATTCACTAGAACTTTTGTTATAATCCTCTCCTCATTACAAACCCGCAGGTTAGACAGGTGGTTGAGATTCCGCAACTTAGGGACACTTGTTAGATAGTGTCATTATATTGGTAAGTGTTTACCTACTATTATACCCTTCCACTATAAGATTTCTTTTACGAGATCTGATATATTTATCTCCGATTTTCTACAGAATACAAGGCAATCCAACTCGAGCTTTGATATTTTTGAATTTTGGAAAAAATCGTCCTGTCAAAATTAGGGTTGTTACACAGTGGTTCACTATGTATTTCAGGTCTTGCATTTTAGTAAGTTCCTACATGAGTTTGCGGTAGTGGTAGAGCCGAGTATCTTAGAGGAGATTGAGGTTGAGAAGGAGGCATTTGTCAAACGAGTACCTACGCGAATTTTGAGTACTAAAGTGAAGAAATTAAGGAACAAGGAGATCAAGCTCGTCAAGTTTCAATGGGGAGAGGATAGTAGCGAGGCAACATGGGAACCAAAGTAGAGGATTCACACATCTTTTCTATTTCTTGTCGATTGCACGCTCTCAATCCTTCCCTCGTTTTGAATTTGAATATTATCCCTTTTCTATCATTTGAATTTGTGTGTCTTAGGAAAAGCCAATGAATGGTAGGACATGGTTTAAGCATGTTAGGACATGTTATGCTTGATGGATTCACGTGGATGCAAGTGTTTGCTAGTGGATGCAGTGGATGCATATATATGCACACTAGATACTAATTATTGACCGGCAACTAGGACACTTACATAATTGCATGTGGATGTGTGTGCACTTTTAATTTATGGATGAAATTGGATTATTATCACATGATTGTTGCATTTTTTATGTTAGTTGTAGCACGCATATAGAATTTTATGTACCAATTGGATTCTCTTGCATACATTTTGGGCGCATGGCACTAACATAAATTGCATAAGAGGAGGTCGACTGAATCAGTGGACTGCCTAATTCCTTGCATTAGTTAGGGAGATATACACTACACTATTGCATATGTTCATGAAAACCATTATAAATCCTAAGGATAATGGATGCCTTCGATTGATGGTCGAGTAGATGGATGTAGATGATGGTGTGACAATATTTATTACATTCTTCTAACCTTGGAGATTACGGGGACGAAATCCTTTAAGGAGGGGAGAATGTAACAACCCAAAGTTTTAATAAAGCAATTTAAATCAAATATTAATAAAATAAATATTGATCAAAAAATAATGAGAATTTAGCAAGAGGGGTTGCACCATTGGTACCGCTACGAAATTCTGGTTAAGATAGACATTTGGTTTGCTGAAATCGGGTATAAGACGAAGAAAATATGAAGGAAATAAGTAGGTATTCAAAATCGAAATTCAAATAAACGAAATAATATATATTTAATTCAACCAAAAATCACGTGGAATTGAGCAACTCGGTCTCTAGCTGGGTCGACTTAGGGGGCGACATAGTCCCCAAGTGGGTTGTTCCCTAGGTCGGCCCACCTATAGGATAGGTCGACCCATTCCAGTGACGTGCGCAACTTACTTCGCACGTTTTCGGTGTGATTTAAAAGGGTTTTGTGTGCGATTTCTGGAAGCTTCTTCTGATCGGATGGGCCAAGTTTTTAACCTAATATCTAACGGTGCTAAATCCCTTAACTCTATTACAAATATAGCCCTAGTCTAACCCTGTTTCTCCCTACTTGATTTCCTCTATTCTCTGCCTCCACCATAAAAACTTCTTCTTCTTCGAATATTTTAATGTAGTTATGAGATTTAGGCTTTTGCATACATAAGATTGGGAGAATATTTATACATAGACTCAGAGGATTCCTACCGGGGTTTATTAGATTGCTCATTTCTATGAGTATTTTCTGTGATTACAAGATCAGTATAATTTGGGGATTATTTGGATAGTATAAAAGTAGTGGCTTCTTCAGTAATTTACATATTTCAATGTTTCCTTTCTGTAAATAATTCTTATGCATCTGATTACTTTTTCTATCCCTCCTCCGGTCTATTTTAGTAATCTGTTCTATTACTGTAAATCACTCAGTTATTTCTACCTCTTTTTCTTCTTAAATTATTTTCTACACAGTTCAGATTTGGTCGTATTTTTTTAAATAGATATGTTTTATTTAAGCCTAGGTTATGCGAGAGCCTAGTTCTTTATCCTTTTAATTCACATTAAGTTTAGGCCTTCAAAGATCCTAAACCTTTATTCCTTTTGTTTCTGCGCAGTTAAGGACAAAGTTATGAATTCGGGTGTGAAGGCACAAATTAGGAAAAATATGGATTACGCATAAAAGGATAAACTGGGATTATTAAATTTTTTCAATAATGGATAATTGAATTATAACTTCGGTATAACTGAATAAATGAAAATTTGGATAAATGCTAAATAACGGAGATTGGGTCGTATAATAAATATAAATAGAATGATGTTTAAATGCAACCTGTGATATAGAAAGAAGTTATATGGAAGAAAAAGTAAGCTTATTAATAAATTTAAATTGGGTGTTAAGTTTAATATAAATAAATTAATAAGCATGAACAATTTTGGTCCATTCTGGCAGCGTGCACTGATTAGGGAAAATAAGTGGCCTATTAAGAAAATGGGCAGTAAGAGTCCGTTGCGGTAGCGACGGCTGATTAGGGGAAATAGGAGGCTCATAGTAGTGGTCTGTTTCGGCAGCAGGGGTAGGCTGATTAGGAAAAATAAGGGGCCAGTTAAAATAATTAATTTATAGTGACCTAGGCGTTTGTTGACAATTATATGGGGTCTGAGGTGGCTAGGCGGTCAACAATTATTATATGGTGGCCTTGGCGCTAGTAAATTAAATTGGGGACTAAGTCTAGGGGTAACATATGTCAAAACTGCATTTTTGGTTGGGGACTCGTATCAGGCAGTATCCCTTTTACCATATTATGGAGGTATCCAACGAGGAGGAGGCGAGGGAACGCTTTACTGCACTAGGTAGTAAGACGTCCAAACAAGGCGGGATCGACCGCGTTCTGGTGGGGCGATGAGCGTGTATCGCGATGATTAGGAAAATAAGATGCTATGACGCCTGTGATTAACGTTACATCCTTAGAGCTGATGGGTTGGGCCTGATAAACCTGGGGCTATAGTTAGCATAGGTTATCGCAACTGTGGTTTAGGAGCCGATCGATAGGTAAAAATAGATTACATCCTAATTATGAGTTGCAATAATGATGCAGAAATCGAACGATACGACAATATCCCTGTTTATCTTCTTGTTTCCATATTTACTGTATTGAGTTTTAAACCATTATCCTATCTAGATTTCCTATTTTATTACTCATTCTAGTAATTAAAGAACTCACCATGCTTTATGTCTAAATAGTTTTATTTCTCTCTTCTTCCTTTGTTCCCCGCTCGCCCTAGGTTCTCAGGGTGGAGGATCTAGTAGCTGATAAATTTCATGCACAGCTTAGCCCATAGGCGACTCTTCTTTGGCTTATTCTCTACTTATAAATGTAACATCCACACTTTTCTGATCCTAAATTTCGACAAAAATCAAAACATAAACCCATCCAAACATGGAGCATGTAAATTTGGTACCTACAAAAAAAACGAGCATGAGCATAATCAAAGTACGATAAAATGACTCATAGTGGAAATGAAATAGGATAGACTGATATCAACTCGGGTAACTACCTTATAAGAGTGAGTCACCATGTCAATACCGAGCATGAGAGAGAGTGAGGACCGAAAGCCAAACTTAAACACCTGTGGAAACGTGACCTACTCGAGACAACCTGGGAGTTGTAATGAGGAGGGGGTCAAAACAATAATTTCTGGTGAGAAAAAATAATATAACACAGTCTACAATGCATAGATGAATCTTGTTTGGTTCAACTAGAGGCATATGTCTATCAAGGCTAGTAATTCTAACCTAACCTCGTAAATACTTACATACGACTCTAACTACCATACCCAAGGTAACATTCCCAGCCGATAACGATACTGAGATAGAACGCTTACGCATAATTTATAAAGCCTTTAAACGGTCATTCAATCTATTTTTAAAAACTAAGAGATGGGACCTCAACAACTCACTAATCATACGGAGGTTAATTATTCATACATATACATATATACATACACACACACACACACACACATATATATATATATATAGCGCCACTTAAAACTTCAATATCAATGATATATAAGGTTGGATCCTTTTGATCACTTAAGCCATTAGGCGGACCTATCGGTAATTTAATACCTTTTTTGATGGCTTACCCTACATTAATATAAATTTGAGGACACTAGCTACAAGTCCTACTAATTTAAGGCTTCCATCATTCATGCATATAAACCCATGCCCTGCATAAGTTGAGACATAATAAGCAGTCACTTAAGACCAATCAGATAGGTAGGCGTAGCATGCCATTTAAGACCTCCCTATGGTGGACCACTCTTTACTATCTAGCTGACCTGATTAGAATAATCACCTAATCACTTAATACTTCCCCCTTAGGATAGGTTAACCTATGGTAACTCCCTAGTGGTCATTTAAAACCTATTCCCAGGTGGACCCTCGACCCCATCCACTTAAGACCCAAGGGAAGCGGACTAATCATGGAGATTATCAAACTCATACCCAATTAGCTTTTAGTGCATTCATTTATAGGAGGTGGGCTATGCGATCGCTTAATACCTTTTTAAAGATGGATCTAACCACTTAGACCTTAATTCCCGAAGCAGACCACGCATTGAGTTATTCCCGTTTGGTTTCTCCTAACAGAAGTAATCCATGTACGCAAACTAACAATCGTTACGGGTTCCTATGGTAAATTATGTCTCACATCAGTTGGACATATATTCGACTGCTCAAAAGTGCAGACTTCTGTTGAATAATGCAACTAACCTCACACCATTAACCTACTAAGTCCAATTCTAATTTCTAGTTATATTAATTCTAGATGAACTAGAGTAGAATAAAGGAAACCTATATCTTTCCTATCCTAGAATGTTTAATTAATTGTTTACTTATTGGATTTACATACCCATTAATCCTCTTTTTAATTTTATTTATTGCTATTTATTTGGGTTATTGCCACTTATGACCATAGCGGTCATATTTTTCTAAGGTGCTAATTAACCCCTTAAATGTCATTTAATACCATTTATTATAATTAAATATGACATTTTTTAAATGTGTAATGAATTCCAATCAAACCCTGCTTCCGTTGCCAAACTCAACTACGCCAATATCACCCTTACCCCTAAAACTCCTGGTGCTAACACCCTCTCTTCCTTCCATCCGATCAGCCTCCTCAATACTACCTTCAAAATCATCACAAAAGTTCTAGCTAATAGACTTCAAACTGCCATTGCTTTATTGGTTAATATTGAACAGTCGGCCTTCAGCCTTGGATGCAACATTCTCGATTGTGTGGCTGCCACACAGGATGTAATCTCTTTTTGCCATTTCACATCGACGCCGGGTGTGTTACTTAAACTTGATTTCTCCAAATCTTCTGATTTAGTTAATTGGAATTTTATACTTGCCTTAATGGAACATCGTGGTTTCCCTCCCTGATGGTGTCACTGGATAAAGTGTATCTTGAACACAAGAATCTTAACCATCTCCATCAATGGCGAAAGGGGTGGACACATTAAATCTAAACATGGGCGGAGACAAGGGGAACCACTTTCGCCATTGATCTTTGTTTTGATACCGGATGTATTCAATCAAATGGTTAAAGCGGCTACTAGAAATAACCTTGTGCAGGCATCAACCTCCCCAACTCCACTTCTTCCATCTCTAACCTCCAATTTGCTGATGATAATATCTTGTTCGCATCACCTACCCCTTCTCACATCCATTTCCTGAAGGTCCTCCTTTATACCTTTAAACTCGTCTTTGGCCTTTCCATCAATTTCAGCAAAAGTTCTATCATTATCCTTGGTGATTCTTTCGATCTAGGTCTTTCCATCTCCTCTAGCTTAAACTGTAAACTTGAATCTTTCCCAATTTCTTATCTTGGCATTCCCCTCCGACTGACAAAACTTTTCAGAATAGACTGGCTCCCCCTCATCACTAAAATTGAATCCAAGTTCGCGCTTTAGAAAGCGAATTCCCTTTCCACCGCTGGTCGCCTCGTGTTAGTCAAAGTTGTTCTATCTTCCATTCCGTTTTATTGGATGTCTTTCCACAAACTCCCCTCCTGGGTTATCGTCAAGATTGATGCTATTAGATGCTCCTTTCTCTGGAATGTAGGTAAAGCTAAATGACTAGTCAATTGGCAAACAGTTTGCCAGCATCAGAACCATGGTGGCCTTAGTATCATGAATCTCTCTTCTTTCAACACCGCGTTGCTAGAAAAATGGTTATGGCATACTCTTACACCTGGTAATTTCATCTGTAAAGATTGGATCTTGTCTCTCCTTTACAATTCTAACCCTAATCTCGTTCTCCATTTCTTTCCAAACTCCAGACCCTCTCCTTTTTGGGCTGGTGTACTCTCGACTATACCTCGCGTCAAATCACTCTTTTAGGTAAAGATTGAAAATAGTGAAAATTTCCTTTTTTTGGTTTGATATTTGGCATGAGCAGTTCCCTCTTACTCGTTCTCATCCCTTACTATTTTCGCTCAATCGATCATCTAATCTCTCTGTTGCTAATGTCATGGGCTTAGGCCCATTGGGCCTTTGCCCTTCCACTTTCTTTGGGCTGGATACTTTAGAAGAAGCCTCTTCGGTGAATAACATTCTTCTCTTGACAAGGCTTACAAATCATCCTGATCGTTACATTTGGGCTTTAGGTCCATCTAAGAATTTTTCAGTGGTAGCCTTTTACAATTTCCTTTCTCATCCTAGTCGCTGCTTTTCCTTTTCCCACGTCTGGAAATTCCATCTGCCTCCTTGCATAATTTTCCTCCAATGGTGTTTAATCTACTCGTGCATCAACACCAAGGGTAGACTCAGATGCATGAATATCAACACTGATCCACAGTGTTCACTGTGTTCTCTTCAGGATGAAACCCTTGATCATCTCTTTAGAGAATGTGATCTCTCCTTCGTGGTTTGGGCTGTTGTTAGCTCCTTTCTGTTTGGCTTCATACCAAGTCTCTTACCCTTCTTTAATCACTGGCACTCAACCCCCTTGATATACCAAACTTGACTCTCTTATAGCTATTTTTAGCTGGAGCATATGGAAGAAAAGAAATGTGCATGTGTTCAACAAACCCAAAAAACACTTTCTCGGAGTTTGAAATTGCATCATATACTTGTTTGATCTTTGGACAGGTTGCGCTCGTCCAACACGCTTCCGATTTGCCTTACCTACACCACCATCTCCAGGCACTCAGGGAAGCATCTCAGCTTTTCCACGTTGATGGATTGCTCCAGTTCTTCACCAGCCCTTCGATGCATGGCTTTTGTATATATATTATTATGCTTGTGTACTTTTATGGCAGCTCATGTATTTTGGTATGTATAATAGACAAGCTCTATCCTAGACTCTTATGCCACTATTTGGCCCTATCAACCAGACTATTATCGTATTTATGCTATTATGGTAATCGACTGTGTAGCTACACGCTACACACCCGTCTCTCTCTAAAAATGTCATTTATAAATCTAATGGTCATAATTACCTAAAACATTAATATTACCATTAAACGTCCTTATTATATCAGTCCCTTTTTATTTCTAATCTAATTATTGTAACTCATTAAACATTTCTATTTTACTTTAATTTGATTTAACTATATATATATATATATATATATATATATATATATATGCTATAAGAATCATTTATTCATTAACTGGAGTTACAATTCCTATTCCTAGTCATCATTTTTAAATTGTAACCATTTAGACATAACTACCTTGTTGGATCTAGATTAACCCTAGAGGGGGGGTGAATAGGGTTTATCACAGTTTTTAACTGAATTAAAATTCTAACGAGATATTAAAATAAAAAATAGATCACAGATTATAGCAGAAACAGAAATGCAGAAAATAAATCACACACAGATATACCCAGCTTCGGCATAACCCTGCCTACTGCTGCATTTCTAAGGTTTCTACTAGATGATAGAACAGATCCCGCATACAAGACCTTGTACACTCGCGACTCTCGCTCCTATTCTAACTCTACGCTCAAAACCGTAGACTGATCGATATCCCCTCGATCAGATTTCCCCTGATTACAACCCTGTAACCAGTAACCCAGATTTTACAGACTCTATCAACTGTCAGTCAACACCCTGACTGAATCACCCTAGATTTTACAGACCTAGAAACTGTTCGATTCGTTTTAGTTATAAATGGAATTCAAAAACAAGCAAGCAAAAATTAAAACTTAAACTAAAACCCTAGCCTTTCAAAATCAATGAAAAATAAGCCTCCCCTTTTAATTCTTCAAGTAGGCCAGCCCCTTTCGTATGTCGGTTGAACCACTTTCTTTGACCCGTCACTTTTGTTTCTCCATTAGAAATGGCGGCTGGGAAAAAAATGAAACTAGGGTTTGCGATTCCTCCCAGATCGAGATCGATTGCTTTCTGAAATTGATTCTCCTGTGCTTCGGAATCTCGTGGCTTGTTCCTCGACTTGAAAGAATGCGATTCGATCCAAGAATATTAGCTTAAGCTCTGGTATGATATTGCAATTCGAGTTTACTTTTCGATTTTTTGCCTTTTCTCGGATAATCTTGCCAGTGATGATTGGTGTTCATATAGGATTATAGAATCCTTAATTCCTCTCTGATTTCACTTGATGACCTGGCTGATTGCGGTTTCCCCTTTTTGCTTTTGCTGATAAATTCGGCTTTAATGAATATGGATTGATGGACTTGGTCTTGAATTTGGCCTTTGATATATTGTCCCCTTTTGATTTCCTCTGCTTTACTGGCTTTCCTGATTTGTTGTGATGAACTTTCCTGAAACATTTGTGGTCCCTTGAATATTGATTTCATTATGTTGCCTCAATTTGAAAAAGCTTTGCTCGGCATTGAAAAAAAAATTAATTCTAGAAAGCAAAATTTACTGTCCCATTCGAATTGTTGCCATGTTGAATTTCCTGATTGCTTGATAAATGTCAGATTGAAAAAAAAAAAATTTGTTTCCATTTGTCAATTCTTGCCCAACATGATTGCTGCAAATTCTGGAATTAAATCTCCTCGAGATTTCATACTTGCCATGAACCAAATTGACTGCAATATCCATGTGCATTTCTGGAAACTTGATAAACTCTTTGCCAAATGGAAACTGTTTTGAACCATGAATTTAGTTTTCCTCTTAAGGTATCAAAACAGGAAAGAGATAATTTTATTCTCCATTCTGGAAATAAAAACATGATTTCTGAAAATTTGTTGCTCGACAATTTTGTTGTTTCCTGAAAGCATATCCATGCTTGATTTTTACACAGAAGCTTTCAGTTATACTGTCCACACACACACCATGCACACTTGTGTACCTCGACTTGATTAAACATGGCTTTGTTACTTTTGCTCCAACTGTTGTGAACCATTTCCGAGCCTTGCATTGTAAACTGCATGTAGGCTTCATTAATCACATGAGTTTGCAAACAGTCATGATTCATCTCCATGCTCACCATCCTTCTGTTTGCTGTTCTGACTTCATTCATGCATGCGCTATCCTTATGTATGTTGTACTTGAAAACTATGTTCCATATCTGTGCTTCACTTTGTACATATGAATGTGTTTATGCTGAATACATGCTGCACTACCCTGTTTACATGTCTGTAATCTAGAATACATGACCTGAACCATTTTTGCACATGAGCTTTGACTTGGCTGATATGTGTGTAGTTGAACTTATGACTTCATGTTAGCTAAGCTGAACCATTTTGACACTGCTGAACCACTTTGTGATCTTCTCTGCTTTGTATTGTGAACCTGGGAACAGGTATTTGCATGTTGAATTCACATTTGCTCCCCACTGTCTTGAAACATTGCTGCACTTACATTTCTTGTTGGGCTGCACCATTCTGAGTTGATCCCTTAGTTTGTTTATATGCACCACTCTAGTGTGTGATAATGCTGTGTAAACATCCATAATTTATCCTCCATGACCATTTATGCTTGTTGTTTGAGCATCTCGGCTGTTGCATCTTCACTTGTACTTGAAACTTGTTGCTGAGTTGTTTTGACCATGTCTCGATCATGTTTTGATATCATGCTTTCACTGCTACACTTTTGCACTGAGTTGAGATGGTCCACGCGGCTACTCCTCAGTCGCACACTGATTGGCGAGGCAGTGCACACGTGTATATTCATGCACGTGTGTACATGCAGCCATCAGACGAGTTTTCCTGTCCCTGCACTGAAATATGTGTATATACATACACATGTGTGTGTATACATGTATGTGCGTGTTATATTCAGATCAAGTTATGAAAAATGATGAGAAACACACCAGAAAACTGAGGCAAATAAAAATTTTTTTTTTTAAAAAAATAAAATTTATATTTGCGTGCATTAGAATATATTTCTGTTCTGGATACTGTGTGTGTGTTTCCGTGAATGACAGGTATGAAGACTGGACTGACTGGATAACTGGACTGGATTGACTGAGCAGTGAAGACTGGACTGGCAGAAGACTATGTATATGTGTATATGAGTATATGAATGAAAATGTATATCGAGTGTGAATGTTGTAGTGAGTCAGTAGTAAAGGAGCTGTGTATATGAAAGAGATTGTACTGTTTATTTGTAATAAACAAATTTGTCTGAAATAAAATATCATTTTATTGATGTCAAACAAAACTTGTCTATTATATTCTGTTTATATACAAGTACAATATACAGTGAATGTTTAAATAGTGGAGTCATATAATTTGTACTGTTAGAATGTTGAAATATTATATTTATATTTAAATTAAATACTGTGTGAATATATGAAATTCTGTACAGTCGTATTCTATTTAAATATAAATATTATATTCCTATCTGTGATGTTATATAACAGTACAATAACAAACACATTTAAAAGAATATATATATATATTTGGTTGTTATCATCAAACAAAAATCATATAATTGTGTATACAACACCGTTATATACAACATACCTAATTCAATTTATTTCCCCTAAATCAACTATGGTTACAATATTTATTATTCCTTTATAATCCTATTTATAGCAAATCAATTACATTAATTTCTACAACAACCAATTATATATATATATATATCCATTTAATATGAAATATACTTTCATATAAAATGGAAACCATTTAAACTCACATGTACAACAAACATTAATTATAATATATTTTGCATTATTACGTAGACTTGGACGGATAACATGTATATATTTATATTTTTGCACAGTTAACATACTTATTATTCTTTTATATTTGCTGTTATTTAATTTAATGTTTTGGTTTAAGCAAAGAACCAAAACAATCTTTTTTGTGTTCAATCTTGTAATAAGATTCCAAAGCTAACAAGGCCATTAACTCTAATTATTGTAAATTATGCCAAAAATAATTTAAAAGAGGAATACACATATTTCAAATCATAAGAAATATATAATATGTATGTTTTTGAAATGGTTGATGTAAACTATGCACAAACATATATAAATATATATTTGTACATGAAATTACACAACCCTTTCTTTTTTTGGTACATATTTCTTATTGATTTGAAATAATGTGTTTTTATTGAAAAATAATAAAAAGGTATATTTACAATAATTATGTTAAAACCCAAACAAAATTGAACACGAACAGACTTATACCTTTTCATTAAAACTTACATGGACTACAAATCAACACCAAAACTTTAGATTTGGAATAAAACTACATTTTAATAATGATTTATGGGACATATTTTCAGATCCATAATGTTTACAATGACCACAATATTTTTTAAATACGGTTGTAGGCAATAATATGAAAAGCCTAACAAGCCTAAAAAATAATAATGTTCAAACCAAAATTATTCTTTCAGATCTGACAAAGACTATAATATATTTGCTGAACATATAGGCGCATATTTCGGACTTAATAGAAACGAAGCAATCAGATTATTGTAAACTACGTATATAGACTTTCCACTCACCGAAAGCATCCAAATCTAAATCTAAATAGTCTTTTAGACCTACAATTCCTAAATTCTTACAGATCTACAGTTATTCTGAAAAGGGGATACTTTCAGATTTGTAGATTTGCAAGAAAATAAGAAAAGAGGGAAAATTCTGATGAAAAAGAACCTAAACGTCAATCCATACCTTTTCCAGTTGAATCTGATTAATCACCAAAAATATATATTGTTTATGTTTGCATATGAATATATTTTGTTTTAGAATTTGTTTGAAGAGAAAATGAAATGACAGAGCTTCGTTGTTGCCCTCAGAAATATATGGAAAAGAATGAGGGTCTATCCCCTTACTTATAGGAGTTGGAATGACCCTGAACCGTTAGATTTTAATTTAATAAACATTCATTTGTTCGTTTTATATAAACCTATATAAGACTAGCCGTCACTGGGCTGAGATCACCAAAAGCGGTCGACCACTTCATTCGAGGGTGTCGACCACCCTTAGGCCGAAACGCCCAGTGAAGGAAGGTTATTAATAGTATAAAATATTTTACATATTTTATTTTATTATTTCTGTCTGTTTTTTGTATTTCATCTGTAAAATTTTCATACAGACTCCGTTTGAGAAACTCCAAACATGAAAGTTGACCAGAATTCCGTAACGAATGCAACTGTGTAAGTTTTTGTGGTCAAATTCCATCATTTGCAGTAAATCCTATTTTTTAAAATCTAATTAAATAACTAATTTATTTATTGTCAAAATTTCGGGTTGTTACATTCTTTCCCCCTTAAAAGGAATTTCATCCCGAAATTCTAACACCTACTTACCCTATTATACGCAACCGGCTTGTGTACATCCACTTTGCGACTAGTGCACACGTGCATAGCGTACGTAATGCATTGCAACCATAAAACATGTATTCACAATGATTCTAAATCGGATCCTCCTATATGTATGCACCAATTTTTTTAAACACTTTCGAAAACATGATGCAAAACATCCTAAATATACTAGTAGTTCTACATGAATACCATTTTTGAAAACCCCTTTTCATCCATAACCCTCATATGACTACGAATAGGAGTGTGAAGCAACCGATTTTGCATTTAAAACGTCAACGCATCTAATCGCTTCCAATTTAATTTCTCCTAAGCCGGAAAAAGGAAATTAAAGCAAAGAACTACAATGTTCCTTTTGCTTATAAATATTCCAATTCCTATCGTACAGTGGAATTTTTACCTTAGTGGCTCGCAATACTCCAAAAATTCTCATTTGTAGACTACAAATGAGGCTTAAAATAAGCTCTAAAAATTAAAATAAGTTAATTAACAACTCAAGTGCATCGTTGACAAGGTATGGAGAAAATGTTTCCCAGGTTAAAACAACATTTTCCTTGTTATCGTTAACGTTTTTATCGCATCATCGACCCTATTGCACCGCTAAAACGCACACAAAAACCATTTGAAAATCTTCCTCATGCTATTCATGTGACCAAAACCGATTTTTTTTTTCAAAAATAAATTTCCTCTTTAAAACTTCTTTTATAAATTTTGAAAATTTCCTTTCAATACCGTTTCACTTTCCATATGAGATTTTTATAATAACTAAAATTTTGGTAATGTGCTTTTTGCGTTACTTAAATCATCTATTTTAATACAAAATGGATATTTAAACGTGCACAAACCGCCGTACCCAAATCCATGTTTTCGCACAAACCAAAATAAAAGAAAGTAAATCAGTAAAAATATATTATTAAAAAAGGATAAAAAAATCAAACAACATTTGGAAAACGTATCAAGAGTGTATCTTGTGGAAACTTAAATGATTCAAGTCACATGTTGATGAAAGAAGAAGTCGGTCGTGCAAAAAATGCAAAAACCGAAACCATACACAAAAAGAACAAAATAAATTTTAGTTTAACAAGGAACAGGTGATAAATGAAAAGTCGGTGTGACCTAGAATATGATATTTTATATGGAATATGTGGAAGTGTATATGATATTCTAACTTATCTTATACAATAGTTATGCAAATAAATATGAGATAATATGAGATATCACAAATAAGTAAATGCAGCAAATAAAAATGACACCAGAGATTTTTATACTGGTTTGGAACACCGTCCTACATCCAGTCCCAGACTTCTTCTGGCTTTTAATTAACAATGCCCTCTCTTCACCCGGAGGAATAGGTTCACAACAAACTCGCGCACCAACAACGAGACTCGCACACCAACAACGAGATTCCATCTTCTGAGCAACCGAACAGGACTTCAACAATACAACAATGAGTTTGACTTTGATTTGTGTTCTTGAATAACACTGAGTAGCCAACGGTTTGAGTACACCCTTCCTATAATCTTATCCTCAAGTATATAAAGTGTTTGTGAATATTTGAAGGAAGTATATTGCTATTGAATCTAGAGATATGAAATATATTCAGAGATTCAAAAGCAATATGATCTTTTCAGAATGCAAGAGAATTCAAAGTTTAAGATCAGAATATATAAGAAAAATCAGTAAGAACTGGTTAGATGTAAATCAAGTTTGTGATGTATATATAATGGTTGAAGAGTAGTCAATGCTCATGAAGAGTTTCAACGAAGAGAAGCAACCATTTTTATTTGAAATGAAGAGGAATCTCTTCATGAAAGAAGGTGACCTTTCAAAATATGACTGTTATTGTCATGTCAGTCAACTGGTATAAAAATCACCAGTCAACTAGTAGAAAATATAAAACGTATATGTATTTGAATAATGGCAGAAAATAGCCGTTACTGGGGTTTCTGTGCCTTACCAGTCGATTGGTAGTTTTTGAACCAGTCGACTGGTTCAGGGTAGAAGACCAAGTAATGGTTGTTTTTAACCATTCACACACACGCGCGCGCGCACATACACACACACACACAAACATATACGTGTTTTGTGCATTTGTGTTATACTAAATGAGGATAGATTTTAACAATAATCTAACACACTAAACACACACATATATATAAACTAACTCTTCAATCGATCTTCATTTCTTTGTTTTCGTGAATCAAAAATCTTATGAATCAACATTCTCCCCCTTTTTTGATTAATGACAACCTCTTGCGACTCCTCTTTCAATTGTGTAGAAATAATTATTTTCTCCCTCTTAATGTATGCTTGCATATATTTGTCTCCCCCTGAATATAAAGCTTCTCTGCAACATTTTGTTAATATATAATATATACTTCCCATTTTTCCTTTTCTGTCACAAAATGTTAGTGTATTATATATATATACAATAATTTCTCCCCCTTTGTCATTCGATAAAAAAGATTGCATAACATGATAATGTAATAATCGAGCATGGTAAAGGATATAAGAGAATATTTTTCAAGTCTTCGTATGAAACAATTCCTAGCTCCCGTCGAAGCTTGATAAATGTATTTTCCAATAATGGTTTAGTGAAAATATCTGCAATTTGATTTTCAAAATTTACAAACTCCAAATTTATAATTTGTTTTTCATTATTGTCTCTTAAGAAATGATGTCTTATATCAATGTGTTTTGTTCTAGAATGATTCACCGGATTTTCAGATAAGTTTATTGCACTTGTATTGTCGCAATAAATCGTTGAATTACTTAAATTAACATTGAAATCCTTAAGTGTTTGTTGCATGTATATTACTTGAGCACAAGCCAATGCTGTTGATATGTATTCAACTTCACATGTCGATAGTGAAACACAATTCTATTTCTTGCTAAACCAAGATATTAGTGATTTGCCAATGAAATGGCAAGTACCACTTGTACTTTTATGATCCGCCCGTGATACTCCAAAATCAGCGCTATATGATACTAATTCAAAGGAAAAAAAGTTGGACAGAAAAAACAAAAATCTTTAGTGTTGCTAAGATAACATAATATATGTTTTACTACTCGTAAATGCGATTCTTTTGGATTGGCTTGAAACTGTGCACATAAACAAACACGCATCATAATATCTGGTCTGCTAGCAGTTAAATATAAAAGAGAACCTATCATACTTCGATATAATTTTTGATCGACACTTTTACCATTTTCATCTTTTTCAAGATGTGTTGTTGTACTCATAGGTGTAGGTTTACTTGATGTGTTTTCCATACTAAAACGTTTTATCAAAATATTGCAGTATTTCTCTTGATTTATGAAAATTCCATTTGAAAGTTGTTTTTTTTTTGCAAACCCAGAAAATAGGAAAATTCTCCCATATGCGACATTTTAAATTCACTAGTCAATATTTTCGAGAATTCCTTACATAATTTCTCATTAATTGAACCAAAAATAATGTCATCGACATAGATTTGAACTATCAAAATAGCTTTATTATCTCTTTTTATAAATAGTGTTTGATCAACCTTACCAGTTTGAAATCCTGAATTAATTAAATAATTTTTAAGATGCTCGTACCAAGCACGAAGTGTTTGTTTTAATCCATATAACACCTTTTTCAATTTGAAAACATGGTTAGGATATTTTTCATGTGTAAATAGTGATGGTTGTTCAACGTATACTATTTCTTTTATGTAGCCATTTAAGAAAGCACTTTTAACATCCATTTGATATAGTTTAAGATTATGATAACAAGCATATTCTAATAGAATTCAAATTGCTTATAGTTTGGCGACTGGAGCATATGTTTCTTCATAGCCTATACCTTCTCCTTGATTATAACCTTGTACTACAAGTCTAGCTTTGTTTCTAGTAATATTACCTAATTCGTCTGCTTTATTCTTGTAAACCCATTTTGTACCAATGACAGTTTGATCACTTGGTCTTGGAACTAATTCCCAGACTTCATTGCGTTCAAACTGATTTAATTCTTCTCGCATAGAAGTTATCCAGTTTTTGTCTGTAGAAGCTTCTTTTGGATTTTTGGGTTCAATATAAGATAAAAAGGTAACATTACTTACTGATTTAGCTGGCTTCTTATTCTTACACATGAAGTTATTTCACCAATAATATTTTGAGTTGGATGATCTCGTAATATTCTTGGTGGAGATCTAACTTCATTAGCATTATCAGTTTGATTGTTATTATCGGTATTATCTTGAGTTTCTACAACATTGTCATTTATGTTATTATGAATAACGTTTTCATCTTCTCTATAAATTATAAAATCATCATCTTAAAAAACACGATTTTTCAATACTTCAGTATTAAAAGAATTTTGAACAAAATATTCGTCAAAAGATACATGAAATGATTCTTCTATTTTATTTGTTCTTTTATTATAAATTCGATAAGCTTTACTTCTATCCGAATATCCAAGAAATATCCCTTCATCGGATTTCGAAACGAATTTACCATGCCGATCTTTAGTATTTAAAATAAAAAAATTTGAGCCAAAAAACTTAAAATATGAAATATTTGGTTTTCTCCCATTAGAATGTTCATAGGGAGTTCTTTTTCGTCAGTGATCGAATGGGAATACGATTCAAAACATAACAGGCTGTTGCCAATGCTTCTGCCCAGAAATGCTTTAGTAGCGAACTTCCATTTAACAACGTTCTAGCGCATTCTCGTAATGTTCGATTTTTCCGTTCTACAGCTCCATTTTGTTGTGTAGTTCTAATTCTCCTTCATGATCTCTTAGTATATTTTTAATTTTTAAACCAGTTAGATTTTGAATCTGTTTTACAAAAAAATTGAAATTATCAAAAGTATCACTTTTATTTTTCAAAAATATCGTCCAAGTATATCTTGAAAAATCATCAACATTACAAACACATATCTGTTGTGATTTATGGATTGAATTTGAGTTGGTCCAAATAAATCCATATGTAGTAATTCTAGTGGTTGTAATTTGAAATAACCTTTTTAGATTTAAAAGAAGAATTCATTAATTTTCCAAATTGACATACATCGCATAAATTTTATGATTTGAATTTCATTTTGGGTAAACCTCTTACAATTTCATTTTTAGAAATCTTATTAATGGTTTCAAAATTAATATGACAAAACCTTTATGCCATAGCCAAGGATCATTATCTTTGGCTAGTAAACACACACTTGGATTATTATTAACTGTCATATTTAATATATAAATATTTTTATCTCTATTGCCTTCGAAAATTAGATTTTGATTTGAATCTAGTATACTACATTTATTTTCGGAAAACAATATTTTAAAACCTTTGTCACATAGTTGACTAATACTTAATAAATTATGTTTTAAATTTTTAACTTGCAACACATCAGAAATAAGCGGTAAATTAGATATACCGTAATTGCTCACATCGCCTTTGCAAAAGATATACCCTTTGGAATTATCTCCAAATGAGACAGTTCCTCCTTTTGAATAGATAATATTTGTTAACATTTCTTTGTCTCTTGTCATATGTTTCGAGCAACCACTGTCGAGTATCCATTTTCCTCTATTTTTGAGTGGGACCTGAAAAAATATACAAAAGACGTTGGTACCCACTTCCTCCATTAGGGTCCTAAGAGTTAGGTCTTAGGTAACCAAAACCAAGATGGTTCAGTGTCCCTTTTTAAAATATAATTAATATTATTATGCACAGTTTCTAAGAAATTTTAATATACTTATTCCTAATTAAACGATTATTTGTTTTAGGAACTCATATACTAACATTTCTAGAATACTTTTTCTTTGAAACATTTTCAGGTTTCTTAATACTAGGTGTTACCGGTTTAAAACTAGATTTCTTCTTAGTATTTATTTTCTGTACATATCTTAATCCCTTTTTACTAGAAGTAGGTTGAGAATTTTCTAAAATTTTAGATAAATTCACTCTTCCTTTATTGAAATTATTAACATATTTAGAAATATCATCTAATTTTATCTTAAGACTAGACTGATCTAATTTTATGATTTTAATCTTAGTGTTTAAATCATGATTTTCAAATGCATATTATACTTTTCTTTTTGAGTTTCAATTTCTTGACTCAATAAGGAAAATTGAGAATTTGCATTAGATAGAGATTCTTGAAGTTTTCTAATTTCATCCTCTAAAATCTCCTTTTCATCTTTTAACAACTCTCTTTCAAATTCTTCTTTTTTCTTATCTTTATTTGCTTTTTTAAAATTTTTCTTATAATTATTTCTAGATTCTAGAATTTCTGTATTAATTTCAACCATTTCTTCGAAAGTAAAACCACTAACCTCGATTTCTTTTACCATGAAGCACACGTTTTCTTGTTGTTGTCACTGTTAGGGCTGTCAACGGATACTTTCAGATATAGATAGTGTTATATCCGTATCCGTATCCGCGGATACGGATGGATATCAGATAATTATCCTATCCGTCAAAGATTGATAAATCAAGAAATATAAATGAAAATTTCTAGTTTAACATAAATGTTTTTCAATCCCATTGATCAATAAAGTGTTAAAAATAAACATACATGATGAAATTAAATAGATTTGAGTAGCTAATATGCATTTAGTGCATATAATATAAACCTTCGACTTAGTAAAAAATAAATAAATATGATTCATGTAACACCCCGTATGTTGAATAACTTGCTATAATATAAAACAGGGAAGAATTAAACTTTAAAATCTGAATCCGGGGAAACGGGCTATGCCATTGCATTCGTCTCGGAAAAATACGCGAAATAGAGTCCGAGTTTTCGAAAATCGGAGTCCGTATGACCCAGATATGGCCCGAAGAAGTTTCAGAAAATTTAAAAACATATTTAAAAACAGAAATTTCAAATTTCAGAAGTGGCGGGAAAATTCCCGCCAGACCCAGGGGGTCGACCTGCCCACCAGGTCGACTGGGGAGTCGACCCTAGTTTCGACCTGGGGGTCGACCTCCCTGGTCGAGCCCAGGTGACCTGGGTGCATCAGTTTGGCTTTTGGGCTATGTTTTGGTGGCTAGGACGTAATCTGATTTAGGGTTAATCTAAGGGCCTAAAACACCTAACTAATCTATAAATACACCCTAAGACTACCCTAATTCATACTAAAAATTGCTACAACACCGTTATGCCATCAAAATGCAACTTGAAGGAGCCTCCATCAATCTAAAGAGGAAGATAGCTTCTCAAATCAATCTCTAATCAACTCTAACAACTTAATCTTCTTCTTAGGAGTGCTAATCAACAAGTTGTGAGTTTTCTATAGCCTTAATGACCAATTGTTGAAATGATTATGATAGGATATAATGAGGTTATGGCTATGAATGTGGATCAATGCAAGATTATGTTATCATATGCTATGTGTTTGTGATGTTATGCAAGTTATGCAAGTTATGTGTTCATGATGTTATGCAAGTTATGAAAGTCAAATGCTATGTGATCATGATGTTATGCAAGTTATGCAAGTCATATGCTACATGTTCATGATGTTATGCAAGTTATGCAAGTTATATGCTACATGATCATGATGTTATGCAAGTTATGCAAGTCAAATGCTATGTGATCATGATGTTATGCAAGTTATGCAAGTCATATGCTACATGTTCATGATGTTATGCAAGTTATATGCTACATGATCATGATGTTATGCAAGTTATGCAAGTGTTAGGCTATGTGTTCATGATGCTAGTTATGCAAATTGCTATGATAAACATTGATCCATTATGACACCATGATTATGCAAGTTTGGTGTATGATTATATGCAAGTTCATATATGACATGTTATGCAAGTTTGGTGTATGATTATATGCAAGTTCATATATGACATGTTATGCAAGTTTGGTGTATGATTATATACAAGTTCATATATGATATGTTATGCAAGTTTGGTGTTTGATTATATGCATGTTCATATATGACATGTTATGCAAGTTTGGTGTTTGATGATATGCAAGTAACATGTGCAAGTTTACACCTTATTATGATATGCATACATATGCAAGTTAACCCCTTTGTATGTCATACATACATATGCAAGTTTACCCCTTTGTATGACATAAATAACTTATGCAAGTTACCTCTTTATGACATATGTGATTCATGCAAGTTTGGGTTGATTATTTATGCTAGTTGGGTTGATGCTATATGCATGTTGACACCTTTAAACCCATGTTGATGTTAATGTTATGCAAGTTGAACCCATTGTATTCGTGATGAATCTTCCCTTTTATGTCATGTTGGCGAATTACGTGGGGAACGATGGGGTTAATATACATGTTAATGAAGTGGTGTGAAGTTGGTATGATTATACATACCATAAAATGGATGGACATAATTGAGTCAATTATGTACATCGTTAAAATTGGAATTAATTAGGGAAAATTAATTCGAAATATGGGGGTGATTAATTAGGTGTAATTAATCGACTAAGACACGAGGTTGGACCCTTTTGTAGCGTAAGACTGCCCGGAACCGACCGGCAAATCCAGCGGCTACAAATGATTGGCCCAATGTGAGGGGTCTTAGGCACAAACTTAATACGTGACAAGTGTAAAGACACGAGGTTAGACTCGGTTGTGGCGTAAGGCTGCCCGGACCCGACCGGCAAATCCAGCTGCCATAAGAGATAGTCTAATGTGAGAGGTCTTTACAACGGTTACGTTCTTAATCAATTAAGAAACACTTAACCATATTAGCATGTAGAGGACATGAGGGGTTAAGTGGGTGCCTTGGGTGGCATGTGGAAAAATCTAGTGGTTGCCTTGGGTGGCAATAGAAAATACGATTAGAATACTTAACCGAAGTGGAACATGTAATCAAACATGATTAAAGGGTTAAGTAGGTGCCTTGGGTGGCATGGGGAAAATCTAGTGAATGCCTTGGGTGGCAATGAAAGATAAGATTAAAATACTTAACCAAAGTGGAACATGTAATTAAACATGATTAAAGGGTTAAGTAAGTGCCTTGGGTGGCATGGGGAATATCTAGTGGTTGCCTTGGGTGGCAATGGAAGATAAGATTAAAATACTTAACCAAAGTGGAACATGTAATTAAACATGATTAAAGGGTTAAGTAAGTGCCTTGGGTGGCATGTGGAAATCAAGTAAGTGCCTTGGGTGGTATGGGGAAATCTAGTGGGTGCCCTGAGTGGCAATTGATATATGATTAGATGACTTAACCAAACTTTAAACATGTAAGTGGACATGATTATTAAAAAGGGTTAAGTGGGATGCACTAGAAACAAATGACAAGCTTAGGTGGTAGCTTGTGGGGGCCCATTTCAACCAGTAACCCATATGTATCTTATTTGGCTCGACCCATGTCGAGGACGGGACACGCGTACTGGGCTTGACTATAAGAGGCCAAAACGGGTTAGCGGTGGCAACGCAAGTCCAACGGGTTTCATATGCGTGTGTGGACCCGGGCTGGTAGGTAAGACGTTGTTGCATCGTGTAGGTATAAGCCGTGCACCATTGATTATCGGGTTACCACTTTGGGGAGTGATACACCCCACTGTGGGGCCAGCACGGGTATCTACGTTAGGGAGCCGATCGAATGGGAGTAGTGGGTACACCTAGTGGAGATAGGGGCAGACGGCACCTATGTAGTCAGCTAGGGGTACACGAGACTACTATTAAAATTACTAAGTTGTGGGTACACCTAGTGGAGATAGGGGCAGACGGCACCTATGTAGTCAGCTAGGGGTACACGAAACTACTATTAAGAATTACTAAGTACACTTAGTGGGATCAACCTTTAAGTAGGAATTACCCTTGGGTTGGTGGATCTGGTGTGGTGCAGTGTAGGAATTACCCTTGGGTGGGTAGATCTAGTGTGGTGCAGTGTAGTATTTATCATTGGGTGGATAGGCGCGTCTTTACCGTTACCTTAGTTTATCCTAAGTCTAGTTGTCTACTTAGTGTAGTCATTTATCCCCAGACGTACCGTACCAGGTTTATATCATACCCTAATTACTTTAATGATTGTATTGTTAAGGTTATAGGGCTCACTCAGACTTATGTCTGACCCCGTTGTTTTTATCTTTTTCCCCAACCCTCAGGTTCTCAGAGTGGGCCTAGCACTAGTGGGCTTTGATCAGATTGCTTTATCTATCTTTTGGAGCTTGGACTCTTGAAGAAAAGCTCGGTTATCTTTTCTATTATGGCTATTAGTATGTAGTGAGATTATGTACTTATGTTTTAACGAGATGGATATTTTGTACTTGACTCTTGTTGGTTTTTAAGATGTAACCAAACATGTTTACCTTCTGCTGCAATGAAATGATGTTTTAAATTTCAAGTATTACTTATATCTGTCTTGTTGTAATTTTTCAGTTCTATATTCACTTAAATACTCCACCGAAGCTAAGGCATTCCCTTTGTGAGTGACCTTAGCGGGTGTGGGGTGTTACACGTGGTATCAGAGCTTAAGGTTACCAGAACAGATAAAACTTTTAGAAAATTATTTTTCTAAAAACATTTTTGGAAGAAGTATTTTCAAAAACATGTTTTTGAGAGAAAAGTTTTTGAAAGAAAAGAACATAATCCCCAATAGCCATATATCCTTCCTTCGATTCTCCATTTTGAATCTCTTCCTCTTTCTCTTTTTGAGTTTCCCCTCCGCGTAGAGATGTCTTTTTATGATAAATAAGGACTTCCGCATGAAGGACGAAAGAACCACTTCAAGGGACTAAGACATTTGCCAGGCTAAGAAGTTAGTCCAAGGAGGTGGAGGGCTTATAGGTACCTTTAAGATGGACGAGAGAGGAAGGTTCAAATAGCTATTAGGTAAATAAAGGACGAAACCTCATCGTGGTAAGAAGGCCACGAAAGGAGAATGTGAAGGGGAAGGCTAGTTGTTTTGGAGAAATAGGACACCTTGGGGTTGTCCAAAGAGGTAAGGACGAAGTACTGGATCTTCTGGAGGGTAGATGTATTCCCTCACGACGGGTATACCTGATGGGGGTAGGACCGTCTAAGTTGAAATTTGGTTCTCTCGATCATCCTGTTCGAACTTTATTCGACTCTAGTGCACCACATTCGTTTATCTCATCATCATTAGTTGAGTCACTGCACCTAGACACCAGTTTAGTAGATGATCCCGTGGTTGTTTCAAACCCAATTGGGGGCTCCACTTATTTATCCATGATATGTTTGGGTTTGAAGATTTCCATACTTAGCGTTGAGTTTAGAGGTGATGCTTTTGTTTTGGGCTTCACGGGCTATGGGTTGATTTTGGGCATGGACTGGTTATCCAGTAATGGTGCCGTTCTTGATTGCGAAAAGAGAGTTGTTGGGCTCATAACCCGCTTGGGTAACACTCTCGAGATCTCTTGTAATCCTATAGATTTTGTTATGCTAAGTTATCTTGAATCGCTTGACGCTTCGGTCGAGAGTTTGCGATCTGTTAGAGTGGTCCGGGAGTACTCGGATGAGTTTGAGGAGATGAAGGGCTTACCTCCGAAGCGGGAGATAGACTTCCGAATATATCTGGTGGAAAATGCTAAGCAAGTATCTTTGCCAGTGCGCCACATGGCTCCTCGTGAGAGGAGGGAACTCCATAAGCAAGTAGGGGAGTTGCTTGAGAAGGGGTTCATAAGATGAAGTATATCGGAGTGGGGTGCTCCAGTAGTTTTTGCCACGAAGGCGGATGGGTCCCTAAGACTTTGTGTAGACTATAGAGAACTCAACAAGCTCACAAAGAAGAATAGACACCCAATTGCCAAGGATTGATGATCTTTTTGATCGGTTGGTTGGCGCCTCAGTGTTTCATAGTTGGACTTAGCCACGGGGTTTCATCAGTTGGAGTGACTGAGGATAGTATAGAGAAGACCGCCTTTAGGACTCCGGATGGTTTCTATGAGTGGCTGGTGATGCCATTTGGTTTGGCAAACGCCCCTGCATACTTTGTTGATTTGATGAGGAGGGTGTTCAGGGAGTTCCTTAATAAGTTCGTGGTGGTCTTTGTGGATGACATCTTAGTACTTTCTAAGAGTGAAGAAGAGCGAAATAAGTTTTCGTATGTGCGTAATAGGTTAAGCAAAGCCAGTATTTGATCAACGGTGGTTTTGGAGCGAGATTGGCAAGGACATCCAAAGTTGGACAAGGGCTTAATCATTTAGTCGTTTTACTAGTATCATCTCACGTAGGTCGTCTGAATTCGAAGGAGGTATCCCTCGGGTGTTTGTCTGATATTGGTTTAGGCCTTTAGGGCTTGCACTTGGGGAATGTCGAGTTCGACTAGGATGGTCTGCGTGAGAGATGGATAGTTGTGACGATTTTGTATGAGAGAATATCCTGGTTTTCTCCAGAAGTGGAGAAAAGCATGCCCTACATCTTAGGGAAGTGTTGGAGACTCTTCGAGCGCATAGTCTTGAGACAGCAAGGTGGATGAAGTTCTTAGCATCCTAAGATTTCGAGATAGCGTATACACCTGGCAAGGGTAACGTGGTGGCGGACGCCTTGAGTAGAAAAAGGTTGTCCTTGAGTTCATTGTTCGTGGAACGACGAAGCTTGGAAATTATCTCGATGTTTGATTTCAGACCTTCCGTTGACTTTATACCCGGTTTGCTAGCATCCTTGGAGGTCAGACCTACTCTTTTGAGACGGATTGGCGAGGCACAGAGGGACGACCCACAGTTGGTTGAGTTGGTATAGAGGCTCATAAAAGGGGAGTCGTCTAGCCATTTGAGTAGGTATACCCTAGACGATAGGGGGTGCTTGCGTAGAAACGGTAGACTTTGTGTACCGCAAGACGAGGGTTTAAGGAAGGCTATTCTTGATGATGCACACCATTCTAGGATGACCATTTATCCCGGTGGGGACAAGATGTACCAAAACATGAAGCGAGTTTTCAATTGGGCCGGTATGAAGAAAGATGTGGCCGAGTATGTCGCTAGATGCTTGGTGTGCCAACAGGTGAAAGCGGAGCAAAAGAAACCCGGTGGGATGCTTCACCCATTGGAAGTTCCGCAATGGAAGTGGGATAGCGTCTCGATGGATTTTATTGATGGGTTACCTAAATCGAGGAAGGGTAATACGGGAATTTGGGTTGTGGTAGACAGACTTACTAAGAGTGCCCATTTCATACCCGTGAAGAGCAAGAGGACTGCTCCATGGCTAGCTTCAGTTTATCTTCGAGAGATAGTTCGGTTGCATAGGGAACATGACGTATTCCATGTGTCACATTTGAGGAAGTGCCTACATGAGACCGCAGAGGTGGTAGAGCCGAGCTTGCTTAGAGAAGTAGAGGTGGAGCGTGATGCGACTATTCGACGAGCTCCTACCCGCATCCTTGGGTCAGAGATTAGGAAGTTGAGAAACAGAGAGGTTCGACTAGTCAAAGTGAAAAGGGGAGAAGATGAGAGCAATGCTACTTGGGAGACAGAAGCGAAGATGCGTTCATTGTACCCATTCCTTTTTGAGGGTATGTCCTTTAAACTTCTCCTTTATCGTTTGTCTAGTGCTTATCTTATCTTTAGTATGTCCTCTCATTAGTACCTTTGACCTTTAGATAGGGTAAACCTATGGTTGAAACATGTGTTTGAGATATGTTATGATTGATGGATGCGTGTGGATGTAAGTGGTTGCTAGTGGTTGCTCGTGGATGCATATACACACACTTTAGGCACTAGATCGGCTCAATCACTTCATATTGCATATTGCATAAAATTGTGTGTAGGTAGCTATATTAATGGATGTATAATGGTTGTGTTATCACATGGATGATGCATTTTGGTGAATGATTGTGCACTCATGTAGAGATAGTATGTGTCGATAAGGTTCTTTCGCATACATATTGGATGCATGGCACTATCATGGTTTGCATTAAGGAGGTCAACTAAATCAGTAGACCGCCTAATTTTGCATTAGACAGGGAACATATACACACACTTTTTGCATATGTTCATACAGCATTAGAAACTTTAAGGACAATGGATGCCAGTGTTTGATGGTTTGAGTAGATGGTTGTTTGGATGGTAGGATACGTTCTTCTTGACTTAGAGATTTCGGGGACGAAATCCTTTAAGTAGGGGTGAATGTAACACCCCGTATGTTGAATAACTTGCTATAATATAAAACAGGGCAGAATTAAACTTTAAAATCTAAATCAGGGAAACGGGCTATGCCATTGCGTTCGTCTCGGAAAAATACGCGAAATAGAGTCCGAGTTTTCAAAAATCGGAGTCCGTATGACCCAGATATGGCCCGAAGAAGTTTCAGAAAATTTAAAAACAGATTTAAAAACAGAAATTTCAAATTTCAGAAGTGGCGGGAAAATTCCCGCCAGACCCAGGGGGTCGACCTGGGGGTCGACTGGGGAGTCGACCTGCCCACCAGGTCGACTGGGGAGTCGACCCTAGTGTCGACCTAGGGGTCGACCTCCCTGGTCGAGCCCAGGTGACCTGGGTGCATCAGTTTGGCTTTTGGGCTGTGTTTTGGTGGCTAGGACGTGATCTGACGGCTCTAATCTGATTTAGGGTTAATCTAAGGGCCTAAAACACCTACCTAATCTATAAATACACCCTAAGACTACCCTAATTCATACTAAAAATAGCTACAACATCGTTATGCCATCAAAATGCAACTTGAAGGAGCCTCCATCAATCTAAAGAGGAAGATAGCTTCTCGAATCAATCTCTAATCAACTCTAGCAACTTAATCTTCTTCTTAGGAGTGCTAATCAACAAGTTGTGAGTTTTCTATAGCCTTAATGACCAATTGTTGAAATGATTATGATAGGATATAATGAGGTTATGGCTATGAATGTGGATCAATGCAAGATTATGTTATCATATGTTATGTGTTTGTGATGTTATGCAAGTTATGCAAGTTATGTGTTATGTGTTCATGATGTTATGCAAGTTATGCAAGTCAAATGCTATGTGATCATGATGTTATGCAAGTCATATGCTACATGTTCATGATGTTATGCAAGTTATGCAAGTTATATGCTACATGATCATGATGTTATGCAAGTTATGCAAGTCAAATGCTATGTGATCATGATGTTATGCAAGTTATGCAAGTCATATGCTACATGTTCATGATGTTATGCAAGTTATATGCTACATGATCATGATGTTATGCAAGTTATGCAAGTGTTAGGCTATGTGTTCATGATGCTAGTTATGCAAATTGCTATGATAAACATTGATCCATTATGACACCATGATTATGCAAGTTTGGTGTATGATTATATGCAAGTTCATATATGACATGTTATGCAAGTTTGGTGTATGATTATATGCAAGTTCATATATGACATGTTATGCAAGTTTGGTGTATGATTATATACAAGTTCATATATGATATGTTATGCAAGTTTGGTGTTTGATTATATGCATGTTCATATATGACATGTTATGCAAGTTTGGTATTTGATGATATGCAAGTAACATGTGCAAGTTTACACCTTATTATGATATGCATACATATGCAAGTTAACCCCTTTGTATGTCATACATACATATGCAAGTTTACCCCTTTGTATGACATAAATAACTTATGCAAGTTAACCTCTTTATGACATATGTGATTCATGCAAGTGTGGGTTGATTATTTATGCTAGTTGGGTTGATGCTATATGCATGTTGACACCTTTAAACCCATGTTGATGTTAATGTTATGCAAGTTGAACCCATTGTATTTGTGATGAATCTTCCCTTTTATGTCATGTTGGCGAATTACGTGGGGAACGATGGGGTTAATATACATATTAATGAAATGGTGTGAAGTTGGTATGATTATACATACCGTAAAATGGATGGACATAATTGAGTCAATTATGTACATCGTTAAAATTGGAACTAATTAGGGAAAATTAATTCGAAATATGGGGGTGATTAATTAGGTGTAATTAATCGACTAAGACACGAGGTTGGACCCTTTTGTAGCGTAAGACTGCCCGGAACCGACCGGCAAATCCAGCGGCTACAAATGATTGGCCCAATGTGAGGGGTCTTAGGCACAAATTTAATACGTGACAAGTGTAAAGACACGAGGTTAGACTCGGTTGTGGCGTAAGGCTGCCCGGACCCGACCGGCAAATCCAGCTGCCATAAGAGATAGTCTAATGTGAGAGGTCTTTACAACGGTTACGTTCTTAATCAACTAAGAAACACTTAACCATATTAGCATGTAGAGGACATGAGGGGTTAAGTGGGTGCCTTGGGTGGCATGTGGAAAAATCTAGTGGTTGCCTTGGGTGGCAATAGAAAATACGATTAGAATACTTAACCGAAGTGGAATATGTAATCAAACATGATTAAAGGGTTAAGTAGGTGCCTTGGGTGGCATGGGGAAAATCTAGTGGTTGCCTTGGGTAGCAGTGGAAGATAAGATTAAAATACTTAACCAAAGTGGAACATGTAATTAAACATGATTAAAGAGTTAAGTAAGTGCCTTGGGTGGCATGGGGAATATCTAGTGGTTGCCTTGGGTGGCAATGGAAGATAAGATTAAAATACTTAACCAAAGTGGAACATGTAATTAAACATGATTAAAGGGTTAAGTAAGTGCCTTGGGTGGCATGTGGAAATCAAGTAAGTGCCTTGGGTGGCATGGGGAAATCTAGTGGGTGCCCTGAGTGGCAATTGATATATGATTAGATGACTTAACCAAACTTTAAACATGTAAGTGGGCATGATTATTAAAAAGGGTTAAGTGGGATGCACTAGAAACAAATGACAAGCTTAGGTGGTAGCTTGTGGGGGCCCATTTCAACCAGTAACCCATATGTATCTTATTGGGCTCGACCCATGTCGAGGACGGGACACGCGTACTGGGCTTGACTATAAGAGGCCAAAACGGGTTAGCGGTGGCAACGCAAGTCCAACGGGTTTCATATGCGTGTGTGGACCCGGGATGGTAGGTAAGACGTTGTTGCATCGTGTAGGTATAAGCCGTGCACCATTGATTATCGGGTTGCCACTTTGGGGAGTGATACACCCCACTGTGGGGCCAGCACGGGTATCTACGTTAGGGAGCCGATCGAATGGGAGTAGTGGGTACACCTAGTGGAGATAGGGGCAGACGGCACCTATGTAGTCAGCTAGGGGTACACGAGACTACTATTAAAATTACTAAGTTGTGGGTACATCTAGTGGAGATAGGGGCAGACGGCGCCTATGTAGTCAGCTAGGGGTACACGAAACTACTATTAAGAATTACTAAGTACACTTAGTGGGATCAACCTTTAAGTAGGAATTACCCTTGGGTGGGTGGATCTGGTGTGGTGCAGTGTAGGAATTACCCTTGGGTGGGTAGATCTAGTGTGGTGCAGTGTAGTATTTATCATTGGGTGGATAGGCGCGTCTTTACAGTTACCTTAGTTTATCCTAAGTGTAACGACACGGATTTCGCCCGGACCTAATCGATCGTTAAACCGACCAAGACCGTTCGAATCCCGCATACGCTAACTTTGGGTATACAACACATCAGAACAAATGACAGAAGACTTCAATAAACATCATAATAATGTTACATCAGAGTACAGAATATCAGAGTATATCGAAAATAATACACAGCGGAAGATAAATTTACATAAATGTAAAACAGTGCACAGCGGAAATATAAACTACACAGCGGAAGACTGTAAATGTCTGGACATAGCTTAAAGCTTCAATCCAGAATCCTGCTCAAAACATCTGCAAAATAAAACTACTCGACTGCCCGTGTGGAAAATAGGGGCACCCGAGTTCGCAAGGGAAAAGCAAACTACAGGTCAGTCATGGGACTGGTGTGAGAACTCAAAAACAGTTGTTAACTTTGTTCAAAAATAAGGCAAATCACGGGACCACGCCACTTTCGCGGAACGGGTTTACCCCCATGAAAGCCAGTGTATAAACAACAATCAATATAGATATATGGATCTACTATGCATCAATCAACATGCAATATCCTAATCTACCCATTTAGATTAATCACCACACTTAGATTTTCCAAATCCAATTCAATTTACAGAAATTATTCCTTTGGATTTTATTCCCGATTTCTTATTTCAAATCATTTGAAATACATATCTAACTTTCTATATCAAAGTAGATTTCACTTCGGGATCTCAAATCAAATCATTTGGAAATGTGAATTCCAAAACATAACAATGCATACAAACAAGTATGCAACCAAATATCGTGCTCCCCATCGACAAGGCAAAGGGTACGCACCTCGCAACTCGATATATATATGTGCACCTACCCCACATAGGAGTAGGCTACACCGACGATGCACCTCCCACTCAGGAGAGCATACACCGCCCTCTCACCCATACTTTTAGTCTCAGGGTTACCCGAATCTTTAGCCACATACTAAATCATTTCATATCCCGAAGTAGGGAAAATCATTTCACAACATAATAATCACAATGTATCATATAATACATTTCTAAATCACTTTAGAAATCATCGGGTTTTGGGCCTCGAAATCCTTTCTGTTTTATAAAACATTTTTATAAAACATTCCCTGTCCAAAATCGGGAATACATTTCTTTTCACTTAAGAAAATTATCATTTCACAATCATTCGTTAAATTTGAAATGAACACAACATCGCTAAACACCTTATCGTCAAATCGTGAAGTCTTTCACAAGGCGTTAGCACACAGCTATTTTCAACCCAACCCAATGCTAAATGTAAAAGCATATTCTGCTCATAAACTGGTCGAGCACAATCCAAACCATCAATCAATCAAATTTAACATACGCCTCATTCCAATTCATTAGTCACTAACCGTAAATTAATCAAGAGAATAATTCCCCAAATATTAACCCCGAAGGCCGAAACCAACATCAGATCAATATCCAGAAAACCATTCTGCTTGGCTAACCGACAGTTAGTTTCTAAATTTCACGTTCAAATCTAATTAAAGATTTAACTATCGCCTGGAGCAAAACTGGTGATACTCCATTCTCGATCTTTTCAATCTAATTAAAGATTCATTAAAACTCCACTTAGTTTTAATCTGTGACTGGGTTAAAGAATCAGTGTCATCTAAAAACACGATTCGCGATAAACCCAAAGTCACATTCCATTAATTATCGGGTTAAAGAACGAGTGTTATTTAAAAACACTGTTCACGATAAACCCAAAAATCATTCCATTAATTATCGGGTTAAAGAACGAGTGTTATTTAAAACACTGTTCACGATAAACCCAAAAATCATTCCATTAATTATCGGGTTAAAGAACGAGTGTTATTTAAAACACTGTTCACGATAAACCCAAAAATCAATATCAATTCAATTCCAATTAAATATCATTTAATTGGTACACTTCATTAAATCTAAATAAAAAGATTTAATCTTTTCTCAACTGGGTTCAAGAACAGTGTTAGTGAAGACACCATTCACGACAAACCCAAATCACATTCGATATTCAATACAAGGCTCTGAATAGAAAATATATCGGCTTATATTCAATATCGAGTTCTACGACTAACAGATGTCGTATGGGAAATAACGATATAAATATATATATCTTTCAAATTTCCATAACAACACCTGTATAATCACGAATCCCAACATCGAAATATTCCGAAGACAATTTCGATTCAAATCCACTCCAATGCAATCATTGGAATTTTGGTTATTTTTAAAACCCTTTTCGAATTCAATTTATTTATTTAAAAATAAATAGAATTATAATCCTAGTTCAAAACTAGTTCATTTCGATAAAAATCTATTTTTATCTTTTCAAATATGGAGTTTTTCATCCCAATTCTTCCCAAATCATTTCTTATGATTTTACACAAATTATTACTATTTTTAATAATTTTATCAAGGCCTGTACGGTCGATTTCCATCAATGGCCATCGAACTGCACTTACAGCGACCTTTTCCGAATTTGATTTGGACGTATCTCCAAATCCAACCGTTAGATTTCAAATTTCTAATATTCCTTAGAAAGCTCTTTTCGATACGAACCCAACGGTTCTGATTTCAGGAGAATCCGACGGTCGGATCTCCCGTAATGTCCGTTCGAAGTCAATGGTCGAAATTCGCGAACTGCCGCAGCGCGGCGCGTTCTATTCAGGCCATTTATTATATATATAATATATATAATATATATTTCGTCGATTTCTATTTAAAACGAATTATATAAATAGTTTTGAATTCGTTTCAAAAACATTTTCAACTTCCTTTTCAATTCAAATCACAATTGAATTCTTCTTTATAGATTCGTTTTAAAATTCATTTCTATTCAATTCAAATTTCAATTCAATTTGAATTCGTTTTCAATTCAATTCATTTCGAATTCGTTTTCTATTCAATTCAATTCGAATTCATTTTCTAGTCAATTCAATTCGAATTCGTTTTCTATTCAATTCAATTCGAATTCGTTTTCTATTCAATTCAATTCGAATTCGTTTTCTATTCAATTCAATTCGAATTCGTTTTCTATTCAATTCAATTCGAATTCGTTTTCTATTCAATTCAATTCGAATTCGTTTTCTATTCAATTCAATTCGAATTCGTTTTCTATTCAATTCAATTCGAATTCGTTTTCTATTCAATTCAATTCGAATTCGTTTTCTATTCAATTCAATTCGAATTCGTTTTCTATTCAATTCAATTCGAATTCGTTTTCTATTCAATTCAATTCGAATTCGTTTTCTATTCAATTCAATTCGAATTCGTTTTCTATTCAATTCAATTCGAATTCGTTTTCTATTCAATTCAATTCGAATTCGTTTTCTATTCAATTCAATTCGAATTCGTTTTCTATTCAATTCAATTCGAATTCGTTTTCTATTCAATTCAATTCGAATTCGTTTTCTATTCAATTCAATTCGAATTCGTTTTCTATTCAATTCAATTCGAATTCGTTTTCTATTCAATTCAATTCGAATTCGTTTTCTATTCAATTCAATTCGAATTCGTTTTCTATTCAATTCAATTCGAATTCGTTTTCTATTCAATTCAATTCGAATTCGTTTTCTATTCAATTCAATTCGAATTCGTTTTCTATTCAATTCAATTCGAATTCGTTTTCTATTCAATTCAATTCGAATTCGTTTTCTATTCAATTCAATTCGAATTCGTTTTCTATTCAATTCAATTCGAATTCGTTTTCTATTCAATTCAATTCGAATTCGTTTTCTATTCAATTCAATTCGAATATTTCATATACATCGTTTTCAATTCATATATATATTTCATATACATCGTTTTCAATTCATATATATATTTCATATACATCGTTTTCAATTCATATATATATATATATATATTCACCTTTCACTATATACGATATTTTCATTTTCAATACATACGATATATTCATTTTCAATATATACGATATATTCATTTTCAATATATTCGATACTTTCACTTTCGATATATTCGATAATTTCACTTTCAATATATTCGATATTTTCACTTTCAATATATTCAATATTTTCACTTTCAATATATTCAATATTTTCACTTTCGATATATATAATATTTTCACTTTCGATATATATAATATTTTCACTTTCGATATATATATCGTTTTCACTTCATATATATATATATATATCGTTTTCAATTCGAATATTTCATATACATTGTTTTCAATTCATACATATTTCATATACATTGTTTTCATTTCATACATATATATATATCGTTTTCAATTCGAATATTTTCACTTTCAATATATTCGATATTTTCACTTTCAATATATTCAATATTCACTTCGCTATATATATATAAATTTCACTCTTCATATATATGTTATTTCACTTCGCTATATATATAAATTTCACTCTTCATATATATGTTATTCCACTTCGCTATATATATAAATTTCACTTTTCATATATATGTTATTTCACTTCGCTATCAATCAATTTTTCACAACAATTTCAACCAATAAATATCGTCCATGGTTTGTGGACGAGGGGCGTATATATATATATATAGATATTTATATATAGCAATTCACTTCCACTTTCAACACATATATATAAAATTATAAAAAGAAATTGAAGAGTGAGAAATCCTCACCAATAGCTATCCACTCACACGACTCTTCCTTTATGTAAATCTTCGTCTATTTCGTCTTCTTGTCGCTTTCGTTTCCCGTATTCTCTACATAAGTAAAAATCGAATTTTTACTATGTTATTCAATATATAAAGATCATATTTTAAAAACAAAGATTATATTTTTAATATTCTTATGATGTAAAAATTATATTTTTATTGCTTTAAAAATATAAGAATCATATCTTACTTCTTCTACTAATCAAAAATTCCGTCTTTTCTGTTTTTAAAAAATATGATCTTTATTTTCAAGTTCAAAATTTTTCTATTAAAAGATCAAACCTTTTTCTTATTTCAAAGTTAAAAATAAAAATCATTTCCTATTCTTTTTCAAACCAGTTTTAAAATCAAATCAGTTTTCATCTTTTTTAAAAAATGCAGTATTCATCTTTTTTTTTTAAAAAAATGCAGTTTCATCTTTTTTTAAAAAATGCAGTTTCATCTTTTTAAAAAATGCAGTTTCATCTTTTTTTAAAAAATGCAGTTTTTCTTTTATTAAAAATGCAGTTTTTTTCTTTTTAAAATGCAGTTTTGCCTTCTTTCAAAAATGCCGTTTTTACTTTTTAAAAAATGCAGTTTTTCTTTTTTTAAAAAAAATGCAGTTTTTACTTCTTAAAATTTCTGTTTTGATTTCTTTTAAAACAGTTTTTAAATCTCCTTTTTAAATTTCTGTTTTGATTTCTTTTAAAACAGTTTTTGATTTCTACTTTTTAAAAATTCTGTTTTAAAAACTTAAAACAAAAATCAGTTTTATAATTCATATATAAAAAAAAAAAAACAGTTTATACATTCTGTAAAACAAAAACAAAAAGCAAAAATAAAATAAAATCAAATTAAACTCTCACCTAGCTTCGAATGGGAGGAGGAGAGTCGAGGGGTTCTGGCGGCTCAGGGAGGCGTCGCGACGAGGTTCGCGGCAGGGTTCGACGAGGGCTGCTTCGGTGGTTCGGGGGGGTTGCTCGATTGGATGTCGTGCGGTGCCTGGAGGGAGGAGGAGGTCGGCGACTCGAGCGTCAGGGGCTTCGGCGGTCTGGTGGTGGGCTTCCAGGTCAGGGGGCGGCGGCGATTTAGGTTAGGGTTTTCTCCTTTTTTTTTTTTTTTGTTTCTGATAAATGATCGGGGGGGGGGGGCCAACGAGGAAGAAAAGGGGGATTCTTTTTTTTTTTTTTTTATTTATTTATTTTATTATTTAATTATTTAAATTTTGCCAAAGGGTTGACTTTTACATACGACCTCGAAACGAGGTCCACCGCCTGTCGCCCATAGCGTTTCACCCCCACTCCGAACACAATGGGATATGTACCGCAAGCTGAATCGACCGTTTCGATCAGTTTCCTTTTAATTTACATTTAAATCACTATATTGAATTTTAAACGTACATTTCAAATTACCGGGGCCACATACGAATTCTAAAAATGGCAGAAAAATATTTTCTAGCTTCGTATTGACGATACGGTCCTAACAAAACTAGTTTCGTCGAATTCTGAGACCGTTTGAAAAATGGCCAATTTCCAGTCGATTAAAATCAACTGAAACTGGTCAAACGCGTTTTCTTTTGCCACGCCCACATATTGATTCGATAAATTATGAAATTTGAAACCTAGCAATAATTTAACATCACGGACCCAACAAAACTGGTTTCGTCGAAATCCGAGGTCGTTTGCAAAATGTCCATTTTTAAGGGCCTGAATTCCATAGCGACTATTCAGAATTTTCAACTGGACATATCTTTTGATTCCCGATATGAAATCTTGATTTTTCGGATTCGTTGGAAAGATATTATCAATTAGATCCCATTATTTTTGGTTTCACTAAAATCCGGATTGTTTTGCACCTGGTACATTCAATTGAAGTTTGAAATCAAATTATCGAACTACCGCGCCATTTTCAATTCTATTTATAATTATATATAAATATTTATATTCTAACGACGACGTATATAAATATATACGTCGAATTCTATTGAAAATAAATTTCTCGTCGATATTATTTAAAATAATTCATTTTAAATAATCAAAATTCGATAAAATTGCCAAAATAAAAATTTTAAACTGGCCCAGATTTTCGGGTTGTTACAATCTCCCCCACTTAAAACTTTTCGTCCCCGAAAAGGAACAAAGTCGAAAGTGGTTTGATAATTCAACTCTACGCTCGACCTGGCTTCCATTCTCCAACTTTTCAGTTTCTGAGAATTTCTAAAATTTCAAAAATTTGGCTAACACCCTAAATTTTTGAAAAATTTCGCCATAACCTCCCCTGCACCGGGAGCATCGGGAAATTGCAAATAGCGTTCCCGGTCCTTCAGATCTCAAAAAGAAAAAGAAAAAGCCAAGCGGCTAGCCAATAGGCTCACAAAATCATCATCACCCAAACAAAACAGGAAATTATGTAGTAAACATGTACCTATTTGTCGGGCAAACAAATTTTATTCTCTGCTCTAGCCTCCTTGCTATGACCTGTTCAATGTAAGTGCAAGTATATGCATGCATTTGCAACCAAATTTCAATACAGTTTACTATTTGGTTCAATTGGCTAAATGGTTAAAAATTATCAAACAAGTAAACAAACAACACAAACATCAATCAATTAATTGATTATATTTTCAAATATATAATTTTATATATTTAAAAATCATATTTTCTAAAATCAGATTATATATATAATCACAAATACGTTATTTATAAACAAATAACTCTCGACTCATTCTGGGGCATTTCTAACCCCATCTCTAACGAGTCACTCATCCTAGAATGCTACTGATTCTATCTCTAATGAGGATTCTTTTATAGGACATTACTAATCCTACCTCTGATGAGTCTTTTGTTCAGTTCTAATGAGTTGTACCCCAAAGATTTGAGTTTAACCAAAGCTCTGATACCACGTTGTAACGACACGGATTTCGCCCGGACCTAATCGATCGTTAAACCGACCAAGACCGTTCGAATCCCGCATACGCTAACTTTGGGTATACAACACATCAGAACAAATGACAGAAGACTTCAATAAACATCATAATAATGTTACATCAGAGTACAGAATATCAGAGTATATCGAAAATAATACACAGCGGAAGATAAATTTACATAAATGTAAAACAGTGCACAGCGGAAATATAAACTACACAGCGGAAGACTGTAAATGTCTGGACACAGCTTAAAGCTTCAATCCAGAATCCTGCTCAAAACATCTGCAAAATAAAACTACTCGACTGCCCGTGTGGAAAATAGGGGCACCCGAGTTCGCAAGGGAAAAGCAAACTACAGGTCAGTCATGGGACTGGTGTGAGAACTCAAAAACAGTTGTTAACTTTGTTCAAAAATAAGGCAAATCACGGGACCACGCCACTTTCGCGGAACGGGTTTACCCCCATGAAAGCCAGTGTATAAACAACAATCAATATAGATATATGGATCTACTATGCATCAATCAACATGCAATATCCCAATCTACCCATTTAGATTAATCACCACACTTAGATTTTCCAAATCCAATTCAATTTACAGAAATTATTCCTTTGGATTTTATTCCCGATTTCTTATTTCAAATCATTTGAAATACATATCTAACTTTCTATATCAAAGTAGATTTCACTTCGGGATCTCAAATCAAATCATTTGGAAATGTGAATTCCAAAACATAACAATGCATACAAACAAGTATGCAACCAAATATCGTGCTCCCCATCGACAAGGCAAAGGGTACGCACCTCGCAACTCGATATATATATGTGCACCTACCCCACATAGGAGTAGGCTACACCGACGATGCACCTCCCACTCAGGAGAGCATACACCGCCCTCTCACCCATACTTTTAGTCTCAGGGTTACCCGAATCTTTAGCCACATACTAAATCATTTCATATCCCGAAGTAGGGAAAATCATTTCACAACATAATAATCACAATGTATCATATAATACATTTCTAAATCACTTTAGAAATCATCGGGTTTTGGGCCTCGAAATCCTTTCTGTTTTATAAAACATTTTTATAAAACATTCCCTGTCCAAAATCGGGAATACATTTCTTTTCACTTAAGAAAATTATCATTTCACAATCATTCGTTAAATTTGAAATGAACACAACATCGCTAAACACCTTATCGTCAAATCGTGAAGTCTTTCACAAGGCGTTAGCACACAGCTATTTTCAACCCAACCCAATGCTAAATGTAAAAGCATATTCTGCTCATAAACTGGTCGAGCACAATCCAAACCATCAATCAATCAAATTTAACATACGCCTCATTCCAATTCATTAGTCACTAACCGTAAATTAATCAAGAGAATAATTCCCCAAATATTAACCCCGAAGGCCGAAACCAACATCAGATCAATATCCAGAAAACCATTCTGCTTGGCTAACCGACAGTTAGTTTCTAAATTTCACGTTCAAATCTAATTAAAGATTTAACTATCGCCTGGAGCAAAACTGGTGATACTCCATTCTCGATCTTTTCAATCTAATTAAAGATTCATTAAAACTCCACTTAGTTTTAATCTGTGACTGGGTTAAAGAATCAGTGTCATCTAAAAACACGATTCGCGATAAACCCAAAGTCACATTCCATTAATTATCGGGTTAAAGAACGAGTGTTATTTAAAAACACTGTTCACGATAAACCCAAAAATCATTCCATTAATTATCGGGTTAAAGAACGAGTGTTATTTAAAACACTGTTCACGATAAACCCAAAAATCATTCCATTAATTATCGGGTTAAAGAACGAGTGTTATTTAAAACACTGTTCACGATAAACCCAAAAATCAATATCAATTCAATTCCAATTAAATATCATTTAATTGGTACACTTCATTAAATCTAAATAAAAAGATTTAATCTTTTCTCAACTGGGTTCAAGAACAGTGTTAGTGAAGACACCATTCACGACAAACCCAAATCACATTCGATATTCAATACAAGGCTCTGAATAGAAAATATATCGGCTTATATTCAATATCGAGTTCTACGACTAACAGATGTCGTATGGGAAATAACGATATAAATATATATATCTTTCAAATTTCCATAACAACACCTGTATAATCACGAATCCCAACATCGAAATATTCCGAAGACAATTTCGATTCAAATCCACTCCAATGCAATCATTGGAATTTTGGTTATTTTTAAAACCCTTTTCGAATTCAATTTATTTATTTAAAAATAAATAGAATTATAATCCTAGTTCAAAACTAGTTCATTTCGATAAAAATCTATTTTTATCTTTTCAAATATGGAGTTTTTCATCCCAATTCTTCCCAAATCATTTCTTATGATTTTACACAAATTATTACTATTTTTAATAATTTTATCAAGGCCTGTACGGTCGATTTCCATCAATGGCCATCGAACTGCACTTACAGCGACCTTTTCCGAATTTGATTTGGACGTATCTCCAAATCCAACCGTTAGATTTCAAATTTCTAATATTCCTTAGAAAGCTCTTTTCGATACGAACCCAACGGTTCTGATTTCAGGAGAATCCGACGGTCGGATCTCCCGTAATGTCCGTTCGAAGTCAATGGTCGAAATTCGCGAACTGCCGCAGCGCGGCGCGTTCTATTCAGGCCATTTATTATATATATAATATATATAATATATATTTCGTCGATTTCTATTTAAAACGAATTATATAAATAGTTTTGAATTCGTTTCAAAAACATTTTCAACTTCCTTTTCAATTCAAATCACAATTGAATTCTTCTTTATAGATTCGTTTTAAAATTCATTTCTATTCAATTCAAATTTCAATTCAATTTGAATTCGTTTTCAATTCAATTCATTTCGAATTCGTTTTCTATTCAATTCAATTCGAATTCATTTTCTAGTCAATTCAATTCGAATTCGTTTTCTATTCAATTCAATTCGAATTCGTTTTCTATTCAATTCAATTCGAATTCGTTTTCTATTCAATTCAATTCGAATTCGTTTTCTATTCAATTCAATTCGAATTCGTTTTCTATTCAATTCAATTCGAATTCGTTTTCTATTCAATTCAATTCGAATTCGTTTTCTATTCAATTCAATTCGAATTCGTTTTCTATTCAATTCAATTCGAATTCGTTTTCTATTCAATTCAATTCGAATTCGTTTTCTATTCAATTCAATTCGAATTCGTTTTCTATTCAATTCAATTCGAATTCGTTTTCTATTCAATTCAATTCGAATTCGTTTTCTATTCAATTCAATTCGAATTCGTTTTCTATTCAATTCAATTCGAATTCGTTTTCTATTCAATTCAATTCGAATTCGTTTTCTATTCAATTCAATTCGAATTCGTTTTCTATTCAATTCAATTCGAATTCGTTTTCTATTCAATTCAATTCGAATTCGTTTTCTATTCAATTCAATTCGAATTCGTTTTCTATTCAATTCAATTCGAATTCGTTTTCTATTCAATTCAATTCGAATTCGTTTTCTATTCAATTCAATTCGAATTCGTTTTCTATTCAATTCAATTCGAATTCGTTTTCTATTCAATTCAATTCGAATTCGTTTTCTATTCAATTCAATTCGAATTCGTTTTCTATTCAATTCAATTCGAATTCGTTTTCTATTCAATTCAATTCGAATTCGTTTTCTATTCAATTCAATTCGAATTCGTTTTCTATTCAATTCAATTCGAATTCGTTTTCTATTCAATTCAATTCGAATATTTCATATACATCGTTTTCAATTCATATATATATTTCATATACATCGTTTTCAATTCATATATATATTTCATATACATCGTTTTCAATTCATATATATATTTCATATACATCGTTTTCAATTCATATATATATATATATATTCACCTTTCACTATATACGATATTTTCATTTTCAATACATACGATATATTCATTTTCAATATATACGATATATTCATTTTCAATATATTCGATACTTTCACTTTCGATATATTCGATAATTTCACTTTCAATATATTCGATATTTTCACTTTCAATATATTCAATATTTTCACTTTCAATATATTCAATATTTTCACTTTCGATATATATAATATTTTCACTTTCGATATATATAATATTTTCACTTTCGATATATATATCGTTTTCACTTCATATATATATATATATCGTTTTCAATTCGAATATTTCATATACATTGTTTTCAATTCATACATATTTCATATACATTGTTTTCATTTCATACATATATATATATCGTTTTCAATTCGAATATTTTCACTTTCAATATATTCGATATTTTCACTTTCAATATATTCAATATTCACTTCGCTATATATATATAAATTTCACTCTTCATATATATGTTATTTCACTTCGCTATATATATAAATTTCACTCTTCATATATATGTTATTCCACTTCGCTATATATATAAATTTCACTTTTCATATATATGTTATTTCACTTCGCTATCAATCAATTTTTCACAACAATTTCAACCAATAAATATCGTCCATGGTTTGTGGACGAGGGGCGTATATATATATATATAGATATTTATATATAGCAATTCACTTCCACTTTCAACACATATATATAAAATTATAAAAAGAAATTGAAGAGTGAGAAATCCTCACCAATAGCTATCCACTCACACGACTCTTCCTTTATGTAAATCTTCGTCTATTTCGTCTTCTTGTCGCTTTCGTTTCCCGTATTCTCTACATAAGTAAAAATCGAATTTTTACTATGTTATTCAATATATAAAGATCATATTTTAAAAACAAAGATTATATTTTTAATATTCTTATGATGTAAAAATTATATTTTTATTGCTTTAAAAATATAAGAATCATATCTTACTTCTTCTACTAATCAAAAATTCCGTCTTTTCTGTTTTTAAAAAATATGATCTTTATTTTCAAGTTCAAAATTTTTCTATTAAAAGATCAAACCTTTTTCTTATTTCAAAGTTAAAAATAAAAATCATTTCCTATTCCTTTTCAAACCAGTTTTAAAATCAAATCAGTTTTCATCTTTTTTAAAAAATGCAGTATTCATCTTTTTTTTTTAAAAAAATGCAGTTTCATCTTTTTTTAAAAAATGCAGTTTCATCTTTTTAAAAAATGCAGTTTCATCTTTTTTTAAAAAATGCAGTTTTTCTTTTATTAAAAATGCAGTTTTTTTCTTTTTAAAATGCAGTTTTGCCTTCTTTCAAAAATGCCGTTTTTACTTTTTAAAAAATGCAGTTTTTCTTTTTTTTAAAAAAATGCAGTTTTTACTTCTTAAAATTTCTGTTTTGATTTCTTTTAAAACAGTTTTTAAATCTCCTTTTTAAATTTCTGTTTTGATTTCTTTTAAAACAGTTTTTGATTTCTACTTTTTAAAAATTCTGTTTTAAAAACTTAAAACAAAAATCAGTTTTATAATTCATATATAAAAAAAAAAAAACAGTTTATACATTCTGTAAAACAAAAACAAAAAGCAAAAATAAAATAAAATCAAATTAAACTCTCACCTAGCTTCGAATGGGAGGAGGAGAGTCGAGGGGTTCTGGCGGCTCAGGGAGGCGTCGCGACGAGGTTCGCGGCAGGGTTCGACGAGGGCTGCTTCGGTGGTTCGGGGGGGGTTGCTCGATTGGATGTCGTGCGGTGCCTGGAGGGAGGAGGAGGTCGGCGACTCGAGCGTCAGGGGCTTCGGCGGTCTGGTGGTGGGCTTCCAGGTCAGGGGGCGGCGGCGATTTAGGTTAGGGTTTTCTCCTTTTTTTTTTTTTTGTTTCTGATAAATGATCGGGGGGGGGGGGGGCCAACGAGGAAGAAAAGGGGGATTCTTTTTTTTTTTTTTATTTATTTATTTATTTTATTATTTAATTATTTAAATTTTGCCAAAGGGTTGACTTTTACATACGACCTCGAAACGAGGTCCACCGCCTGTCGCCCATAGCGTTTCACCCCCACTCCGAACACAATGGGATATGTACCGCAAGCTGAATCGACCGTTTCGATCAGTTTCCTTTTAATTTACATTTAAATCACTATATTGAATTTTAAACGTACATTTCAAATTACCGGGGCCACATACGAATTCTAAAAATGGCAGAAAAATATTTTCTAGCTTCGTATTGACGATACGGTCCTAACAAAACTAGTTTCGTCGAATTCTGAGACCGTTTGAAAAATGGCCAATTTCCAGTCGATTAAAATCAACTGAAACTGGTCAAACGCGTTTTCTTTTGCCACGCCCACATATTGATTCGATAAATTATGAAATTTGAAACCTAGCAATAATTTAACATCACGGACCCAACAAAACTGGTTTCGTCGAAATCCGAGGTCGTTTGCAAAATGTCCATTTTTAAGGGCCTGAATTCCATAGCGACTATTCAGAATTTTCAACTGGACATATCTTTTGATTCCCGATATGAAATCTTGATTTTTCGGATTCGTTGGAAAGATATTATCAATTAGATCCCATTATTTTTGGTTTCACTAAAATCCGGATTGTTTTGCACCCGGTACATTCAATTGAAGTTTGAAATCAAATTATCGAACTACCGCGCCATTTTCAATTCTATTTATAATTATATATAAATATTTATATTCTAACGACGACGTATATAAATATATACGTCGAATTCTATTGAAAATAAATTTCTCGTCGATATTATTTAAAATAATTCATTTTAAATAATCAAAATTCGATAAAATTGCCAAAATAAAAATTTTAAACTGGCCCAGATTTTCGGGTTGTTACACTAAGTCTAGTTGGCTACTTAGTGTAGTCATTTATCCCCAGTCGTACCGTACCAGGTTTATATCATACCCTAATTACTTTAATGATTGTATTGTTAAGGTTATAGGGCTCACTCAGACTTATGTCTGACCCCGTTGTTTTTATCTTTTTCCCCAACCCTCAGGTTCTCAGAGTGGGCCTAGCACTAGTGGGCTTTGATCAGATTGCTTTATCTATCTTTTGGAGCTTGGACTCTTGAAGAAAAGCTCGGTTATCTTTTCTATTATGGCTATTAGTATGTAGTGGGATTATGTACTTATGTTTTAACGAGATGGATATTTTGTACTTGACTCTTGTTGGTTTTTGAGATGTAACCAAACATGTTTACCTTCTGCTGCAATGAAATGATGTTTTAAATTTCAAGTATTACTTATATCTGTCTTGTTGTAATTTTTCAGTTCTATATTCACTTAAATACTCCACCGAAGCTAAGGCATTCCCTTTGTGAGTGACCTTAGCGGGTGTGGGGTGTTACAACTCATTATGCTACAATACATATAATTTTGAGCATAATGTTAAAAAGAACTTGATGGATAATTTTCGGATGCAGATATCTATGTATTTGTATCCGCATCCGTTTTTACGGATATCAAATATTTATCCATTTTTTGGATACGGATGCGGACGAATATTGGTTTTTTCGGGTATCCATTGCCAGCCCTTGTCATTGTCACTATCACTTTCAGAAGACGAAGAATCTAAATCATCTCAAGTTACTGAGAAAGCTCTTTTCTTTTTATCTTTCTTTTCGTGCTACTCCTTTTTATCTGGACAGTATTTTTGATAGTGTCCAGTTTTGTGACAATTGTAGCATTCAACTAGAGATGAATCTGTCTTATTAGTCTCCTTTGTGAGATTTTTCTTCACAATTTTCTTGTATCCCTTCTTGTATTTCAGAAATTTCCTAAAATTTTTGGCAATAAAAGCTATGTCCTCTTTGTCTGAATCTGATTCATCTTTTTCAGCATGGAAAGCTAGATTCTTTTTATCTTGAGCATGAATCTTTTTAGCCTGCAAATTCACTTCATATGACATTAGATTTACTATCAACTCTCCAGGTTTCATGGTTGAAAGATCGTTAACTTTTTTAATAGCCAAAACCTTTCTTTCCCATTCATCCGTCAAAGAGTTCAGGATTTTTGACACTAGATAAAAATCATTATATTTTTCTCCTAAGACCAAAAATGAATGATAAATATTTTGAAATCGTGAATGCATATCACCGATAGATTCATTTTCATTCATTTTAAAATTCTGGAATTGATTTTTGAGCATAGATATCTTTCTTTGTTTAACCTTGCTAGTTCCTTCATGAGTAATTTTGAGTGTTTGCCAAATTTCGTATGCAGTATTGCACATATAAACTCGGTTAAACTCATTTCTATCCAAGGCACAATGCAACATATTCATGGCTTTAGCATTAGCGATAGCCTCTTCTTTTTCACTAGCTGATCATTCAATATAATTTGTAGTGGGCTGTGAATATTCTTTTTGAGTGATATTCCATGAATCAAAACCATTGGCTTGCATATGTATTCTCATACGTGTAGCCCAATAACTATTGTTCATGCCATTGAAAAATGGAGGTCGTGCAGTAGATTGAACTTCTGTGTATCCAGTGTTTGTGCTTGAGGCGGTGTAAGTGGTATTTTCCATATTAAAGAAATATCAAATAATGGTTGTAAGGTTAAATGATGATCTCGCTCTGATACCAAATGAAAAGTCAGTGTGACTTAGAATAAGATATTTTATATGGAATATGCGAAAGTGTATATGTTATTCTAACTTATCTTATACAATAGTTATGCAAATAAATATAAGATAATATGAGATATCACAAATAAGTAAATGCAATAGATAAAAATGAGAGCATGGATTTTTACATTGGTTCGGAGCACCGTCCTACGTCCAGTCCCAGACGTCTTCTGGCTTTTAACTAACAATGCCCTCTCTTCACCCGGAGGAATAGGTTCACAACAAACTCGCGCATCAACAATGAGATTCCAACGCCCGAGTAACCGAACAGGACTTCAACAATACAACAATGAGTATGACTTTGATTTGTGTTCTTGAATAAAACCGAGTAGCCAACAATTTGAGTACACCCTTCCTATAATCTTATCCTCAAGTATGTAACGTGTTTGTGAAGATTTGAAGGAAGTATATTGCTATTCAATCTAGAGATATGAAATATATTCAGAGATTCAAAAGTAATATAATCTTTTCAGAGAGATTTTAGAATGCAAGAGAATTTAGAATTTAAGATCAAAATATATAAGAAGAATCGGTAAGAACTGGTTATTTGTAAATCAAGTTTGTGATGTATATATAATGGTTGAAGAGTAGTCAATGTTCGTGAAGAATTTCAACAAAGAAAATCAACCATTTCTACTAGAAATGCAAATGAATCTCTTCATGAAAGAAGGTGACTTTTCAAAAATATGACTATTATTGTCGGGTCAGTCAACTGGTATAAAAATCACCATTCAACTAGAAGAAAATATAAAACATATATATATTTGAATAATGGTAGAAAATAGCCATTACTAGGGTTTCTGTGCCTTACCAATCGATTGGTTCAGGGCAGAAGCCCAAGTAATGGCTGTTTGTAGCCACTCTCTCTCTCTCTCTCACACACACACGCACACATACATATATATTTGAATAACATGGGTTATATTTCCATATACATTCCCTTAAAAATGAAAACCATTCAAATACACAACAACAAACATTTATAATTATAATTTATTAGCGTTCTTTACATAGATTTGGACGGATAAGAATAATATATATATATATATATATATATATATAAATTTTAAGCATAAAATTTACATAGTTACTAATTTTTATTTTGTTATTACATATTGTTTATGTTTTGGTCCAAACTAGTGACAAAACAACCTTTTTCGTGTTTAATCTTGTTTGAGATTCAAAATCTTATAAAAAGGTTAATAACTGTAAATTTTTCCCCAAAAATAGTCGAAAGAGGTTATAGGCATATTTCAAATCACAAGAGTTAAGAAATATTCCTTTTTGAATGATTGATGTACACTATGTACAAACATATGTGAATCTACACATTTCTTGCTATTTAATTTGTATATATTTCTTGCTGATTTTAATTAATGCCTTTTATTTAAAAAAAAACAAACAAAAAAGGGCATATTTACAATAACCAAGTAAAATCCTAAACAATAGTAAACAAAAACAATAATATTATTCTAACCAAAATTGCACAAACCACAAATCAACACCCAAATCCTATAAATCTGTTTCCTCTGAAAAAGTTCCTATGAATCTATAATAAAAGACTACAAATTTAACAATAGTTATGGGAATGATTTCCAGATCCAAAGTGTTTAAAATAACTACAAACAATTTAAGAATTGTTATAGGCAATATGATAATATTAAACTGAAAGTCCTACAAATCCACTCCTAATTTACCTACGTAATATTTCAGATTTAACAACAATAAACAAATCTGATAAACTTTTAGGCATATAATTCAGATTCAGCACTAACGAACTATATAGGGTATTATAAAGAATGAATATATTTCCCACTCACGTGAAAGCTATCCAAATCTGAATCTGAACAAATCGTTTAGTCTTACAATTCTCAAATCGTACAGATCTATAATTGATTTATAAGGGGGTTTCACAAACACATATTTAGATTTGTTGATCTGAAAGAGAAATAGCAAAAGAAGAAGGAATTTAAGCAAAAGAAATACCTAATCGAAGAACCAACTCTTTTTCATAAATCTAAATCTAGTCTCTCCAATTCTTGTTTACAGATTTGATATATCTTTATATTTTATGTTTTAATAGAAGTTGGAGGATTGTAATGGCAGAGCTTCGCTGCTTCCTCTAGAAAATATGAATACAAGGGTGGTGGTCTAGCCCTTTATTTATAGGCGTAGAAATGACCCCGAACCGTCAGATTGAATTCCATAAAAATCCGTTTGTTTATATAAAAATTAATAATATATAGTAACCCTTAACCCTAACCATCGTTGGGCTACAGACGGCCAAGGGGTTGACCCTCTATGTCGACCACAGTCGACCCTAGAGTCAAACGCCATAAGTCATATTGCCTAGTAAAGGTAGGTGATAAATGGTAGTTAATTTATTATATATTCTTTTGATTTATTTTCCATTTGTATTCGTATTTCGTCCGTAATTTTTTTTATCTTGACTTCGTTCACGAAGTTCCAAACATTAAAATTGAACAGAATTTCATTACGAACGCAACGATACAAGTTTCATAGTCAAATTCCATCGTTTGAAAAAAAAAATCATTTTTGAAATCTAAGTAAATAACTAAATTAATTTTCGTCAAAATTCCGGGTTATTGCAGTGTCTAACCAGAATTGGGCATTTGTTGATTCCCAATGCAAACATCCGGTTCAATCCTGACCTGAGGAGTCGTCATAGGTCCCAACCTGACTCCCAGAACTATAGGAACATTTCCTACATCCAAACCTTCATGCACTGACTCTTAAGCCATATTTCCCACTTTAGAGCCCAAGGTTCGTCCAACCAAAACCTCCCGAGCAATTCCTCCAACAGGGTTGGGGTTATTGCCTTCTGGTTTAGCCAGATCGCTACGTATCCCAGGATCTGTACTGACCTGGTGTTGATTTGGGGCAACTTCCCTAAGTCCCGAGATGGTCCTTATTGTGACGACCGTCCACAGCCCGGACACTATATAAGAGGAATAATGCGCTGAAAGGTGTGCCAGGAAGCTATGGATGATCATCAGGATATGATAACAATCTAGAACTGTCGTAAATCTCACAGCGCAAGGATAAAATATAATAGAACATATACAACAGGTAATAATAGTGAAATCCAATTGCATAGGAACTGAAAATTCTTAACTGAACCAGTAGAAAGATCCATATAACTTAGGATAATATTTCTATACAAAGGTCCTCACTACATCCCTCAAAGCATATAGTATTAGAGGAAACAGAAAATACTAGATAGTAATAAACTGGTACGTGAGCCTCCTGCTCGTCATCGATCAGCATCATCGTCCTCACTGAAGCATCACCTGCACCTGCTACTCAGTTTGCCCATCCACAACCAGATGAACAACCCAAGGTAATAAGAGGAAACATAAAACCTTGAGTCAGGCAACAGTCTTAGTGAGCGATAAAACAGCTAACAAACTTCATCAATAAAGTATATGAGAATGGGTAGATTTACCAACCGCTACTCAACACCAGAGAAGAACTCACACCCATCTTCCCCACATCCGACGGTGATAGCCTTTACAATCCATAACATCCGAGGTGACAACAATTCATCCATGGCAATTAGGACAACCATTGGTAACATTCATTGCATCCAGATTATATAGGTCTCACGTAGACAATCCTAATCGAGATTAACACCCCTCAAGCACTATCCCCAGAGGCCTAAACAAATATCAGTCAAGTACTCAAGGAACATCTCCCTCGACTTTGGACAATCCACGTGAGATGGTATAAACAAACATCCAGACATTCAAACATCCATGATAGACTCTGGCTATCACTGCCAATCCTGCTTTGAAACCGTCGTTAATGTTATGACGACCAACCTTGCCATATGTCAAGGGCTAATGGTAACCCCAGTTCCAACATAAGCTCCATATTCCAACCTTGACAACTAGGCCTTTCTACAAGACCCAAGGTACTCCACCAGCAACCTTCCGGTCTTTTAGGTTCCCCTATTGTACCCCTGCTTTGAGCCTGCTAGAACTTACGACAACAATAGTCTCTCAGCCTTCTCATCTCTAGGTCATCCAACCCGATGACTTTCATAGCTCAAGGAACACTTCTCGAGCAACCATTATCCACCAACTCACGACCTTTGAGTTGTCACCTCATTCGTTGTTCTATACCGATCAACGAACACCTTTCAACACTTCGAAACTTCCTACTTGAATTTACTTCGAAGTCACACCATCACAGAGCCAAATTACACTACTGCGCTTTGTTCAAATCTGAGTCGTATCCGAAAATGTAAATTTTCAGAAAATAACCCCGTGCGACCGACTCTCTGGTGCTCGACCACTCATTGGTACGACCGACCCTGGCCTTAATGCACGACCGACCCGACCCTGATTCTGGTGCTCGACCCGTACACAAGCTGCATGCTCGACCCGTACACAAGCTGCATGACCGACCCGTACACAAGCTGCATGACCGACCCGGCCTTTGCTCGACCCAACCATGCTCATCCCCAAACCGCTTGACCGTACCCTGCTCGACCCCAGGGTTGCTCAACCCAAACATACACGACCGACCTGGTTCTGCTCGACCCCTCTATTTCCCATACCTCTCACCCTATATTTATAGTTTCCGCCAGCCCACTAATGGGCCTCTCCCAAATCAGCCCATCAAACTCCCAAAACGTGGACAGCCAACTGAAAAACCTTAAAACAACGATTTCTTCTAAACCGCTGGGCCAAAATTTTAATGTAACCACTCTACGGAAAGACAAACATCAATTCCTTTCCAATGGCATTGGTCTCACCCTCTGATTCGACCTGAGTCAAAAGTTATCCCCTGTACAAGACTGACAGGGGAAAATGGTCACAAACTAAATCGATAAAAATTATGGACATGTCTCACATCCCCATAAGCAACATATTAAAAGATGAGAATGACCCAACCCTTAGGGAATAAAATAAAAATATTTTATGATCTTTTGATACGTAAAATGCGGGCTGTTACATTTATGGAACACTTATGCTTGTTCCAACGAGAATTCCATAGCCTGACTGCCTTCCAAACGTTCCCATCTGAGCCAAAAAGGCATTCGTTGCTTCCTTTTGCCTTTTGAAGAGTTCTTCTTGCCTTTTCATACACGTAATCAAATCCTTTACCACTACATCCATCTCTTCTCGAGTTAGATAGTTTGATGGATTCCCAGTGGAGGAAGCCACTTGGCATCCTACCAATCTTGCTCCTTCAAAACGAGCAAAAGTTCCATCCTCCTTCCTTTTCACTATCTTTAGATCCTAAGATACCCAAATCCTTATGAAATCCAAATTCGAAGGTAGACGATCCCTTGCTGACGAATCAAATTGTCGACATTGGTTTATGGTCAACCTAACGCCAACACCCAAAATGGGGTTGTAAAGCAGTAAATCCAAACACAGAGTATTGAAAATAAAGCGAACAGAGAGATTTTATAGTGGTTTGGGAAGTTATGTCTACTTCCACGTTGAGGAAATTTTGTTTATTTAGGTCACGTAGTTACAAGTACAATCCTTTTTGAGTTCAAATAAGTCAAAGTCCAAGATCTAATTGCAGTAGGAAGTCCAAAAGTCCAAGATGCCATGAGGGAATCCATTAAAATGTCTCCAAGTCCAAGACTCCCGAGTCCAGAAGAAAGATCCCAAAAACTACCTAGCACAGGGGTATTTATAATTGGAGTTATGCTGGTCCAAGAAGGCATAAGGCCCACAAAGATATGAATGTGGCCCGGTAGCAATCCCAGGATCAGTACCGTGTCCCCATGCCTTAGCCATTCTCGCACTCCATCTTTTAATGCTTTGCTTCCAATTGCTAACCTCGGAATTCATATTTGGAGATATGAGTTTTAAATACCGATTCTTGAATTTGCATCGATTCTGGAAGACGAACCACAAATACCGATCCTTAAGGAGTTAGCTGATTTTCCACTATCCTAGGGATACAAAATTCTTACACTGATCCCGGGATACGAAATGGTGATACCAATCCCAGAGCACTGAGAAGATTATGCCAACTCCTGATCCTCCCATGATTCCTACTGATCTCCACATGCTTCGGGGATTTAAAATGACCCCGAAACACTTAACAAAAAAATCCAAATTCTTCGTGAACTTCGCGACTTCGTCCAATTCTTCCCAAATTTCCCCAAGTTCGTACTCAAGTCTAGAGTACCCAAATAGCCAGAAATTAACGACCTTGTAAAAAGGTGGGTCATAACAGACTTGGTAATAGTTCTAGTGTTAGAAAGATAACATATTTGTGTATAAGCTAAAGATGAATACAAAAGTAATAAGTTTGTTTGAGTTGACTGTTTGATTTTTTGCACTGAATTTGCTGCAAGAGAAATATATTATTTGGATCAATTCCTAATTCTATTCCATGATCGGCCTTCCTTATTTACCACCTCTTAGCATGATACTATTTCGCTGTGAATCTGCTCACTGTGAAATCGTGCCATATGAATCACTATATGTCGATTTATCAACTAGACATAAATTAGCACATGAACGTAATAATGACTTATTTACCCTAATCGATGTGCCGAACGCTAAGTCATCGTCGATACATACTAGCTGTCACCCCAACTTTCTAATCAATTATCTACCTCAATCTACATGGTGTGTCCAATCTCAATCCCAAATCTGAGACTATCAGTCCTTGACCTAAATGGAAATGCTATTAGTACAAATCTTAACAAACAACATTCTAATAGTGCTCTATTCATTCCCTTGACATGAATTTTAATTATTAACCCAATCCCATGGTCCGAGTTTTACTTATTGATCAATCCATGATCTGAGTCTAACCTATTTCCTTAAACCATGACATGAGTCATTCATACGATAATCTATAAGTTTTTAATATCACAACAAGTATTATTATTTTCTTCTAATTCATTTTAACGATGTCCTAATTTTACAGAACAACTTTTAATATCATAATAAGTCTTTCAATCTTTTTTCATTTGTTTTATAATGCGTGTCATAATTTACTTGCAAATTCCCATGATTTGCCTATCTTAAAATGCTTTCTTTTTATTACAGATCTACTCGTTTTACAAATGTTTTATGTAGATTTAGCGTCTCATTATATATTTCGTATACATGAAATTTGTGCTCTTTGATTATTTTCACATCAGGAAAAGGATTAAATTTATATTTTAAAACTAAGATTTACGAATTTATTAGCCATTATGAAGAGATGTAAAAGAACTGTAGAAAATATAATAATTATAAAGAAAAGACTGAAAATATACTTATAGAGAAATAACTTAAAAACATAAAAACTATAAACTAAAACTATTAGTAACACTATTATTGTAATTACTAAAAAAATCTAAAATAATAATTATCACTCACTCGTCGTCCCTGGCTATAGTTCGCAGTCCTCCCAGATCCCGCTACTAGGTTATCAACTAATTTTCATTTTAAAATCTTCTCTCCGAAAATATTTAGATTTAGGGTCCTATCTCAAACAAAAAGAACCCAAAGGAAGAAGATTTGTGTGTAAGTGAATGGTTAGGCTTAGGGTCTTATTTATAGTGAGTTAGAAGATATCAGATTGTAGAATTAATTGATGAAATATGGTGTAGGCACGTTATAGACCCAGATTAAACTGTTGGATTTAAGAATTAACATCCACTATTTCACAAAATTAGTTTTTGAATTGTCGGCATGCACCTGGACGATTTCTCATTTAGGCAAAAAAGAGGGTCGACCTACCCCGTGCTTGGGTCGACTTGGGCATAGATCGGACCGACCTATTCCTTATTATTTTTATTTTTGTGATTTTAATTTTAAACTTTATTCTAATTTTAATTTTCATAATTCTTAATCCCTTGTTAACTCTTTCATATGAACTCGGATTTTGACAAGTTATATATGGAAATTGCCTAGAAAACTGCCACGAACTCAATGGTGCAACTCCCATAACAAATCCGAACAATTTCTCAAAATTATTTTTATTTTTTAGTTAATTAATTATTATTACTTATATTTCTGGTTGCTACAGTATTCGCTATCCGCTAATACTTCCAAAGGAGTATACGTATTCACATCTGCAAATATTTTTCGATTATTCAAAAGTATCCATATCCATTTTGGCAGATATAGATACCCAAAAATATCCGCATCTATTAAGTAAAACACGATTTTCTCGTATCATCGACATTGGCAAAAGATAATTAACAATTTTATGATTACTTAAACTGATTTATAATTGTCTAAAGCTTTAGGATTAAGTATAATTTAAAAATAAAAAAGGATATTTGATTCCAAAATGGACAGATATTCTTTGATATGAATAGTGCTATACCCGTATTCGTATCTGGAAACATTTTCGGATGCCAAATATCCATATGTGCTATCCAGATATCCGATATATTTCGTATTTTCGGATCCGGATATGGATGAAATTCAGATTTTTCGGTATTCTAATAATGAAAGCTGTAGCCATGTTCCAAAAATTATAGAACATGATAGTAATCTTCATGCTCTGTCACAAGCCTATAAATATTGCTTATTTGTATTACATTCATGTTATGTTTCACAAAGAATGAAATATCCCTTTTTCCTTAATGGCTGTTAATTTGGTTTATTACTTCACAATAACATTTAATTAATCTGTAAAGTTGGAAACAGATGTAGGGTTCAATCATGGAAACTAGACCTGTCAAAATATGACCCACCCTTTTACCCAACCCATTTTACCCTAATTACAACCCTATCGGGTCAACCCTTTTATAATTTTTTATTAAATGAATCATAAAAGGGTTGACCTTTTTTTATAAGGGTTACAAATGGGTAACCCACTTACCCAAATAGTAAAAAAGTAATACTTTAAAATAACGATTTTTAAATGTAAAAATGTCAAAATTACAAAAATACCCTTTATTTTGGAAAAAGTGAGAAAAAGAAAAAAAATTCAAAAAATCCAGAAAATTATGAAATGAGAATTAAAAAAAATGAAGTATTCGAAAATAATGATTTTTAAAGCTAAAAGGACCAAAATTACGAAAATACCCTCCATTTTGAAAAAAGTGAAAAAAATGAATAAATTTCAAAAAATCCAGAAAATTACGAAATGAAAAGTAAAAAAAGAATTATTCGAAAATTACGATTTCTAAAGCTAAAAATGAAAAAATTACGAAAATACCCTTTATATTGGAAAAATGAAAAAAAAATGAAAAAATTTCAAAAAATCTAGAAAATTACGAAATGAAAAGTAAAAAAAGAATTATTCGAAAATTATGATTTCTAAAGCTAAAGATGTAAAAATTACGAAAATACCCTTCATATTGGAAAAATGAAAAAATAATGAAAATTTTTCAAAAAATCCAGAAAATTTTGAAATGAAAAGTAATAAAAGAATTATTCGAAAATAATTATTTCTAAAATTAAAAAGGCCAAAATTACGAAAATACCCTTCATTTTGAAAAAAGAGAAAAAAATAAAAAAATTCCAAATAATCCAAAAAATTACGAAATGAAAGGTAAAAAAAGAATTATTCAAAAATTACGATTTCTAAAGCTAAAAATGTAAAAATTACGAAAATACCCTTCATATTGGAAAAATGAAAAGAAATTCAAAAAATCCAGAAAATTATGAAATGAAAAGTAATAAAAGAATTATTCGAAAATAATAATTATTAAAGTAAAAAATAAGGTCAAAATTACGAAAATGCCCTTAACGTTGAAAAAGTGAAAAAAATAAATAAATTTTAAAAAATCTAAAAAATTACGAAATGAAAAGTAAAACAAGAATTATTCGAAAATTACGATTTTTAAAACTAAATATGTCAAAATTACGAAAATGCCCTTCATGTTGAGAAAAGTGAAAACAATAATAAATTTAAAAAAAATCCAGAAAATTATGAAAAAATAATAATTTTTTATACTTTTCATTTCGTAATTTTCTAAATTTTTTTCACTTTTTTCTACTTTTTCCAAAATAAAGGGTATTTTCGTAATTTTAGCATTTTTAGCTTTAAAAATCCTTATTTTTAAATAATTCTTTTTTTACTTTTCATTTTGTAATTTTCTGGATTTTCTGAAATTTTTTCATTTTTTTTCACTTTTTCAAATATGAAGGGCATTTTCGTAATTTTACCATTTTTAGCTTTAAAAATCGTTATTTTAAAATAATTCTTTTTTTACTTTTCATTCCGTAATTTTCTGAAATTTTTTCATTTTTTTTTACTTTTTCAAATATGAAGGGCATTTTCGTAATTTTGATCCTTTTAGCTTTAAAAATCATTATTTTCAAATAATTCTTTTATTACTTTTCATTTCATAATTTTCTGGATTTTTTGAATTTTTTTTATTTTTTTTCATTTTTCCAATATGAAGGGTATTTTCGTAATTTTGGACCTTTTAGCTTTAAAAATCATTATTTTTGAATAATTCTTTTATTGCTTTTTATTTCATAATTTTCTGGATTTTATGAATTTTTTTCATATTTTTCAAAATAAAGGGTATTTTCGTAATTTTGACATGTTTAGCTTTAAAAATCGTTATTTTAAAGTAATATTTTTTAATATGTGGGTTAAATGGGCAACCCACATAATATGTGGGTTGGATCAGGTAAAACGTTATGGTAAAAGGGTCAAACTAAAAGGGTTGCAAAAGGATAGGGTCAAAATTTACTTGACCCTTATACGACGACCCTAAATGACCCATTTGACACCCCTATTGGAAACAGTGGAAAGTGCCCCCCCCCCCCCCCCCCCCCAAACCCCACATGTCTTATTTGAAGAAAATAACAGGCCTTGACTTGGGTTGTCCTAACTTCGAGGCCGGCTGTAGAGTCAATAAGACCCAATTTCCCATGTGGGCTGGGCCGTATGCGGGTTGCGTTCCTTCGTATCATCCCTCCAACGGCAAAGCAGAACTTCCAAAATATAGGAGGATGGCCATGGAGCGTCGAGCCCCCACAAACGCGCTCTTTCCATCTAAACCCAAAACCAATCTAAACCTCAAATCGAACTGCAACAGGCTTTTCTTACATTCTCACAACCATTCGCTTCGCTTCTCAGTAACCGTTTCAGCTTCGCAGGATCCGTACAGAAATTCCGACCAACAGCAACTGGACCTCTCCGTTCTTCGCTTCACTTTTGGTAGCGAACCCCTTATTTTCTTCCAAATTCACAAATTCCGTAAAATGGGATCTTCTCTTTTAATATTTATCGAGATATTATTTTTCAGGAATTCCTGGTTTTGACGAGTCATACTTGCCGAGATGGATAGGAGTCACGTTTGGTGGACTTATCGTTGCAAATCACTTTCTTTCTGCTTCTTCTCCTAGCCCAGCGCAATTGGTATTCTATTTGCAGGTTTTATTTAGTTTATAGCTTTTGAATAAACGTTTGTGTAAGGGATTGCTTTCCAATGGCTCTAGAGAACGGAGGCCTTGGGTGTCTGTTTGGCTGCATTCTCTACTGCACTTCCTTATATTGGCAAGTTTCTTAAGGTACTTCTGTAAATAGTTGCACTTTGTTTGATTTAATGCTTGCCATGTTTAGTGATTAGTAATGTATGGTGTAGTGCCATAAAACATTGAGCCCTTGCTACCACATAAACCTAGTATGCTAGGATATCATGTTCTACATTTTCTAATACCATCTCTTGTTCCCAAATGTTCCAAAAGTCATGTGTCCCTGTCCTTTTCAATCATCTTCACTCATTTGGTATAAATAAATTTAATTATTCTGAATCAATGACAAAATGAACGTTGGATATTAGACGGGGACGTGAGGCATTTGTATTTTAGGGATAGAGGATCTCATGTGCTAATTAAGGACGTACCCACCTCAGGCCAAGTGGGACGGGGCGCCTCCCACTGATTTTTTTTTATAATTTCAATATAGCATCATCCGACAAATTGATTTTGAGGAGCGATTATGCTTCTAATATGAGAAAGGCATACTAAGGATTTTGGACGAATCAGTAAAACACAAAGAATTAGAATTCACATAATTTTCTTACCAAAGAGGTTGAAAAAGAACCAAGTAACAAAGAGTAAAAGAAGAAGGTGAATAGTTTAGTTACATTTTTTTTTGGGCAAATGAATTGCTGGATATTTCCAATTGCATTTGCAAGTTATCTAATTAAAGTTTGTTACTTACCATTCAAGCGCCTTTGCTTTTAGCAGCTTTTAGCATTTTCTATTAGCTTTGTTGTATTGGTAATTAGGTACCACATGTAAACTGTGTTTAATTTTACGATTCTATATGGTTGGATTGAAATGGTTAGAAGTAGCTTCTTAACGGAGAAGACAGTTCGTAAACTGGAGCGTGTAGGAGGAAGTTAGAGGTGAAAAGGTGTTATGGGTTTCAGTTGATTTCACAACAGACATATGAGCATAACTGATGTGCAACCAGAGAGTTGCGACAAACATCTGACCAAACTGTATAGACGTCTGAGTTGAAACATTGGGTATCTCAGACGTCCGATGAATGGCGACGGACGTCTGAGCTAAAGCAAAAAAAAAAATCCGAGTCTCAGGACATACGTTTGACCACATGGGGCAGACGTCTGAGACGACTTCTGGGCTATTTCGGGCTGTGGACATTACAGGTTGATTTGTGAAGGTTCAAGGGGCATTTCAGGAAATTGTCAAATATTAGTCTCTCCCTATATAAGCCATTTTCAGATTTGAAGCTATAAAGCTTGCTTGATCAAGAGCTTATTCTCAAGAGGAAATTAGGGTTCATAACCTAGTTTTTAAATCTTCAGTTCTATTTTTCACAAACCCTTTTCTATATTGAAATATAATGATCATTGTATCAATCTTGTGTATTCCTTTCATCGTGGTAATAATACACTCTCTTCAAAGTGGACGTACACTAACAAATTGTTAGTGGAATAACTATAAATCCACGTGTGATTTATTTTCATTGCTTTAGGCATTAGTGATTGCTTGTGATTGAGATTGAGTTGTTTGGATTGGTTGATCATTGTTTTGGTGATTTGAGCTATTGAATTTTGGTTGTTTTTGCAAGACTATCAAACGATCTCGTTTTTCCGCGGCATTTGTTGTTTAAGTATTTGATTTGAGTGATCTTGAGTCAAATTAATCACAACAATTGGTATCAGAGCATTAGGTGTTTGGTAGGTGTTTGTGAAAATGTCAGAATCAGATAATAGCTTGGGAAGTCCATCAACGGTTAGTTCAAATAGTGTGGCGCCTTATGTACGAGATTCTTATGTGACGTCGGGTTCTCAATTGGTAATAAACAAGTGGAATGGAGATAATGACTTTGAGAAGTGACAATGGAAAATGAAAGCGGTTTTTAGGAGGAATCGAGTGCACCAGGTTTTATTTGATACCCATTTGTTGCCAAATGATATCTTGGATGTTAAGAAAGAGGAGATGGATGAATAGGCTTGATTTGATCTTCGAAATTAATGGTGGGACAACTAGAAAGAGATTTGGGACAAGTTAGAGGAACTATATATGAAGAAGTCACTCACAAATCTTTTGATCTTTTTGCGAACGTTTTTCACAAGTTGAAGGATGATAATTCGCTTAAGGCACACTTGAATGCATTTGATGACCTTCTAACGAAGATGAAGGCCGTTGATTTGCAGATTGAGGAAGACAGAAGGCAATGATATTATTGTGTTCATTGCCGGACCGTTATACGGGTTTCTCAAATAGTTAGATCTATGGTCGGGATACACTAGCTCATGATGATGTCGAGACGGATCTTCTTAGTGAGCAGTTGAGAGATCAAATAAAGGAGATGAGTGAGAAAAGTAGTAGAGCTAGTAGTGGTCGTAACCCATGAGTTATTTGTGGAGAAGGAAAAGAATGTGAAAAAGGAAACCCTGGGCATTATACATATCAAGGTAGCCCGGTTAGAGAGGAAAATCGAGGAAGAGAAATAAACAGTGCTTTATTAGCAAGAATCCGGGACATTGGAAAAACAAATATTCAGACAAGGATAGAAGGATGTAGCATCTTCATCCGTTGCGGTGGAGAGTGGTGAAGGTGAGATGGATGAGAATGTATTGACGGCGCTAGCATTGGGTGTCTCGGGTAGCCAATGGGTACTCGATTCAGGTGTGTTATATCACATGACGCCAAATAGAAATTGTTTTCCCTTTTATGAAGACAAAGAGGGGAATACAATTGTTATGGAAAATGATGCTATTTGTAAGTCAATGAGCATTGGCTCCATGCAAATAAGGATGTTTGGTGGAGTGGTTCGCACGCTCACCAATGTACGTTATGTTCCGAGACTTTGAAAGTCGCTTATAACTTTGAGGCAACTGGATTCTCTAGTGTGCAAGATCACTATTGAAAAGTATTGTTTGAGGGTTTTGAAGGGGGATCTTGTGGTTATGAAATGTGCTAGAACTCATGGAGTATACTTGCTTTAAAGTGTGACTGTATGAGGTGAAACTTGTGTGAGTGTTGATAGTTCTCGTGACTTGAATGCGACAAAGTTGTGACATTTGAGATTGGGTCATATCTCAGAGAGGAGTTTGGAAATTCTTAGGAAGAAGGAGATGATCAAGGGTGAGAGTTTCAACATGCTAGAGTTTTGCGAAGAATTTATCATGAGAAAACAAAGGTATCATTCGATAAAGGGAAACATGATTAAGAGAGGTTCTTGATTATGTTCATTCAGATGTTTGAGGATCAGCACCAGTTGTTGCTTTAGGTGGAGCATGTTATTATATCTCTTTCATTGATGATTTTATTGAAAGGCATGAGTGTGTGTAATGAAGGCAAAGTCGGAGACATTTGCGAAGTTCAAAGTGTGGAGAGTTCTTGTTGAGAATGAGAGTGACAAATTTTTGAAAGTTTTAAGGACTGACAACGACGAAGAGTATGTTTCGGGGAATTCTTGGAGTAATGCTAGCATCACATAATCCGAAGGCATTTTATCACCGTGAGATCCGCAATCTAATGAAGTAGCGGAAAGAATGAACAGAACTCTACTTGAGAAAGCTCGATGCTTGAGATTGACATCGGGATTGTCTAAGTGATTTTGGGGTATGGGCCGAAGCTTTGTCAACCGCGTTGCTTATTGTAAATCGATTTCCGTGCTCGACCGTTGATAACAAAATTCCGAAGGAAGCGTGGAAAAGGAAGAGTGTTGACCTGAGATATCTTCATGTGTTTGAAAGTCCAGTTTATGTGCATGATCTGGTAAATAATAAGCTTGATGCTAGAGCTTTCAAGGGGTTCTTGCTTGGTTACACAGACGATGTAAAAGGCTATCGGAGATGGAATTCGAAAACGAAGAAGGTTGTAGATTCTCGTCATGTCACTTTTGATTAGTTGGCTTTATTCAAGAAGAATGAAAGCTCATCAGATGTTTTCGGGTTTGGTTCATGAAGGATCAAAGAAAAATGAAGTTATTTCCACATTTCATCCAAGTAGTGGTAGACTTGAAGAAGAAACTCGTGAGGTTGAAGCGGTTGATGAAACATCACACAGTCCACATAATTTCTTTAGTAATGTTGGTGTTGTCCTTGACATTAGAGAAGATTCAGTTCAAGGTGGAGCCGAAAGTAGTTTGGGTGATAACATTGCTACTCGGGTTGGTCGACGTGCAATAAGACCACCCGAAAAATATAGTGATTGGAACTACCGTAGTTTTATGATAATTTGGACTGTGCTCTTCATGCAGTTCAAGATGAGCCGATGGATCTTGATGACGTCATGAATTCAAGTGGTGCTCGAAATAGATTTATGTCGTGGAGAAAGAGATGTAATCATTGATGAAGAACCAAACTTAGGATTTTGTTCCACTTTCTAATGGAAACCGTGTTATAGGGTGCAAATGGTTATACAAGGTAAAGGACAATGGAAGATATAAAGCTATGTCTGTGACAAAGAGTTTTGCACAAAAAGAAGTGAAATAAGTATGATGAAATTTTTGCATTGGTTGTACGCCATACTTCGATCTGAATTTTACTAGCTATAGTTGTTATCTATGATTTGAAATTGGAGCAACTTGATGTAAAAACCGTCTTTTTGCATGATGACTTGGATGAAGACATCTACATAAAGCAACCAGAAGGGTTTGTGGTAAATGGTAAATCAAATTTGGTTTGCAAATTAATGAAATTATTATATGATTTGAAGCAATCATCTAGACAATGGTGCAAGTGATTTGATCATTTTATGCTTGAAAAGGGTTTTGATAGAAGCATCAAGAATGTTTATGTTTATTTCAAGAGGTTGGAAAATGATTGTTAGGTGTATTTACTCTTGTACGTGGGTGATATGCTCATTGCTTCCGAAGACAAAAAGAAAATCAACAAGTTGAAGCAGTGTAGTCAAGGCGTTCGCCTAGGCGCCAAAAAGCCCTAGGCGTTAGCCTAGGGCTTTTCTGGCCTTCGAGGTGCCAGCCGTGCTCGAGGCGTCAGAAAAGCGCTAGAGGCGAAAAAACGCGCTTCAATTAGTTTTTTTTTTCTTCTTTTTTTCCAGGCCTAAATCGAGCCTAACCCACTTAGCGCTGCAGTTTTTTAAGTGCATTTTTTTAAGCGTAGTTTTTGTTAAGTCCAGTTTTTAAGTGCAGTTTTTTTAATGTAATTTTTGTTAAGTGCAGTTTTTTAAGGCAGTTTTTGTTAAGTGCAGTTTTTTAAGGTAGTTTTCGTTAAGTGCAGTTTTTAAGTTCCATTTTTTAAGTGCAGTTTTTTTGCTATAAAACAACATAAGTCATGCTCAAGGCGCCCAAAAAAGCGCTAGGCGCCAGTCTGGGGCTTTTTCGCCTTGACTACACTGAGTTGAAGATGCTTTTGAAATCGAAATTTGAAACAAAAGATTTTAGAGAAGTAAGGAAAATATTGGGCATGGAAATCAAAAGAGTTTTGAGTTGAGATTGATCAAAAGGAGTACATTAAGAAGTGCTTTGCCTGTTTAGCATGGATAATGCAAATGCGTTAAATACATCTTTACCTTTGCATGTGAAACTTTGTTGTAAGGAATCACCTATCAGAGAAAAAGACAAGGCTTATATGACAAGTGTCATATGCAAGTGCAGCTGCATGTTTAATGTATACCATGGTTTTTACTAGGCCCGATATTGTAAATGTCGTCGGGGTGGTTAGTTGGTATATGACTAATCTGGGAAAATCACATTGGAAAGCCGTGAATGTTATTTTGAGATACTTGAAAGGTACAACATCTCATGGTCTTGTTTTTGGCGGTAACGAAAAGGTGGGTTGCAAGTTGACTGGTTATTGTGACTCAAACCACACTGATGATAGAGATCGTAGGAAATCAACTTCCGGATATGTCTTCACACTTGGCGGTATGACCATTAGTTGGAGTTTGAGATTGCAGCCGTAGTTGCTTTATTCACTATGGAGACGGAGTTGATAGTCGCGGTGGAGACGACGACAAAGGAGTGTTATTTGATGCGATTGTTGTGTCACTTGGGATATGAACTTGATAGTCTCGAAGTTCTATGTGATAGCCAAAGTGCTATACATTTGAATGAGAATTTGGCGTTTAGCTCACAGACCAAACACATTGAGGTGAGAGAGTCATCTCTAGTAGCCATGGATGATGATAAGCTAGTATATATTCGGAAGGTGCACACGACGGATAATGCGCCGGATATGTTTACGAAGGCACGCCGATTAGAAAGTTCGAGCATTGCTGGAATTTAATTCGTTTGTTGAGGTGCTAGGTCACGGGGTGACACAGTTGGAGAGAATGGTTTGTTTGATGAAGAGGAGTATTGGTGAGACGTTGGAAATCTATCTTCATGTTAAATACTCGTTTACACTCCCGAGTGCATTTGTCTTTTGGTAAGACGAGTTTTGGTTTGGATACTTTGAACATTTCGTTGGCGGACGGTGACATTGTTGAAGCTTGTTAACGGAGTGTAATGGACAGTGACTTTGCTGGAGCTCATTGAAGAAGTATTCATGTTGATTGGTCGAAGTTAGAATTGGAAATGTTTGGGTGCATTGGAATGTGGAGTTTAGATATGGTTATAGCGTCGAGGTGGAGTGTTGAATTTTACGATACTATATGGTTGCATTGAAGTGGTTGGAAGTAGCTTCGTAATGGAGAAGACGGTTCACAAATCGGAGCTCGTAAGAGGAAGTTAGAGGTGAAAATGTGTTGTGGGTTTTAGCTGATTTCACGACAGACATCTGAGTTAAAGTGACAGATGTCTGAGCATAGCTGATGTGGAACCAGAGAGTTGCGACAGACGTCTGACCAAACTGGACAGACGTCTAAGCCGAAACAATGGGTACTTCAAACGTCTGATGGATGGCGACAGACGTTTGAGCTGAAGCAAAGAAAATCCCGACAGACGTCTAATCATATGGGACAGGCGTCTGATCACATGGGATAGACGTCTAAGGCGACTTCTAGGCTATTTTAGACTATGGACATCACAAGTTGATTCGTGAAGGTTCAAAGGGTAATTCGGGAAATTGTCAAATGTTAGTTTCTCCCTATATAAGCTATTGTCAGATTTGAAGCTAGAGAGCTTGCTTGATCAAAGGTTTATTCTTAAGTGGAAATTAAGGTTCATAACTTAGTTTTAAATTTTCAATTTTATTCTTCATAGACTCTTTTCTATATTGAAATATAGTGATCATTGTATCAATCTCTTGTGTTCTTTTCATGATGATAATAATATACTATTTTCAAAGTGGGTGTACATTAACCAGTTATTAGTGGAACCACTATAAATTTGCATGTAATTTATATTCATTGCTTTAGTCATTAGTAATTGTTTGTGACTGAGATTGAGTTGTTTGGATTGGGGGATCATTGTTTTGGTGATTTGAGCTGTTAAGTTTTGGTTGTTTTTGCAAGTCTATCAAACGATCTCGTCTTTCCGCAGCGTTTATGGTTTGGGTATTTGATTTGAGTGGTCTTGAGTCGAATTAATCACAACAAATCGATCTTTCAAGTTTAAATCAATGCTCAGCAGTTGTTTTCCTCGTCATTTTTCACTATTTTTCTTTGGTCACAACACTCACACCTACAATCACAGTCACTGTGTGATATTTGTTATCAAGATATAATATATGCATATGACAAATTTAAATAACTCTATGTAATCTACACCTTGGTATATTAGACACGGATTGGAGTAATAACATGACTAAAGTAGTAATTAAAAAAATCGATACATATTTATTTCATGCAGTAATGAATTTATTATGAACCATCTTACTTACTATAATACATGTTTTTCTTTTTGTGTGTGTGTGCATGTCAACAACATGAAATTTTACACAGTATGTTCTTTGCTCTCACTCGTTTAGATTTTTGTACGTCACCAGTTCTAATGCCATCATATGGTATTGGTTGGTAAGTGTAAAACATAGCACTAAGCAATATTATTATGAACTAGTGTGTAACCCGTGCGTTGCACACGTTATTTTGTAAAATGTAACATTTGCACTATTAATGATAAAAAATTAAAGCTTATCATGCATTTTAAGTAAAATAATCGATTTTTGAAACAAAATTTTAAAATTATAATGTATAATTTTATGTTATATATCTTACACATTGGGCTTGAGAAAGAAAGTATCTTCGCTATTTTTACTTATTTAATCAAGTGATTTTTTCAAAATATGTTAAATCTTTACTTATGTTATCGGTTTACTTAGTTGACTCAAATGCAATATCATGGAATGACAAATCAAAATATATGGAAAAAAAGGTATTGAATTTGTAACATATTTAAAATTAAAATTTATGAAAAAAGCTCGGTAGAAAATTAAAATTTATGAAAGATATTGAACTTGTAACATATTTAATTACAAAATTTAAATGACAAATCAAGCTTATTAACCATGTATGATTACAATGTATATGTTCAATTCAATGTAGCAACGACTATGGACTACTGTAAGACGACAAATATCATCAAAGTAGAAAAAAAATGTATGAGAACTGTTGCAAGTTTTCGTTAACCATGTATGATTACAATGTATATTTTCCGGTCAGAGAGGAGGAATTGAAAGTAGCACAACACAGCCGACGTTTAAATCGAGCCATGAGAACGATCGAGGCAAACGTGAGAAGTATGGGACGGGAAATCCTACAGGCGACGATGGAATGTGAACATTGTTCTCCTCTTTGAATATAAACTTGAAGGAAATTTACAAAATGAAATTTATGGTTAGTCGTAAAAAGGGAGAATGAGACAGCGACGAAGAAATTCAACACAAGGGAAAAAAAAAGCGAGAAAGTTAATGTTACAAGGACAGTACCCCAAACATCTTTTGCATGATTTTAGAAAAGAAAGCAAAATGAAAATTCGGGTTAGTCGTAAGAAGGAAGAAAGGGAGAGGGAGGAACAAATTTAAGTCACTAATTATTATGCTGAGAGAATCAAGGCGAGTGCAGATTTATATTATTGTATTATTTTGATTTAATAAAAGTATCTTTAGAGATTTAAGGAGAATTGAGAGATTTGAGAGAATTAAGGAGAATAAAAGGAATTGAGAGAATTAAGGAGAGAGCTTGAAATTCTTCTGCTATACTATTATTTAATAGATTTGAGGAATTTGGGAATTTTTAGTATAATTGGGAACTTATTAACCACATACTTCCTCATTTTGGAGAAATTGGTTGTTCATATTTGTTAAATTTTGATTTTCTTTTTCCTTTTAAAATGTTTTATCATGCATTTGGAAGAAATGTGTATTCCCCAAATGTAAGGACAACAACTCTAATATATCAATGCAACATACTTTACATACATGACAAATAAATAATTTGATAAGATGAAATGTGTCATCATTATTACATAGTGGCAGTGAAACTAGATAGATAATGAAAGGTGTTGATATTAGGAGCCCTTATTTTATTCATACATTTCAAATTCGAATTTTGTGGAACTTTGTATGAAGTTATTCCATCATCAGTTTTTGCCGAAGTAAGCTACAGTGTAAAGTAAACTTAAGGTAGAAGACAAATCCATGGAAAGCAGTAATTCCTTCTTAACTTGTAAAAAATTATCATATTATCTTTATATGATATATATATATACACTTAAGCCATGTGATGACTGTGTTATTTAATTTGTCCATATTATGGAATTACAGAATTTGTTAATTTAAATCACTAAATACTAGAAATCTAAAACTAACTTTGTTTAGACTGCACAGTGCTAAGAATGATGTCTGTAGGCTGTAATAGTAATGCATTATGCATGTGAGTTGACATTACATTATAATACCAGTCAGGTGGGAGATGCTCTAATATATTTCCACATGAGTAAATTTAGGCTTTTAAATATGCTAGCATCAAAATGAACAAAAAAGCTATTGTGATGTGAAATAATTTTCGCCACGTTCATTCTACATTGTCTAGCAGCTTATGTCACATAGATATATTATGACACATTGTCGAAGGGTTGAAGATGCTTCGATAGACTACTTTGCACCTGGTTGTATTTTCAATGGACTGTCCTTTTCCTTTACAATCTGGCGTACATCATTCAAAATCTGGCATAAACTTTTTCAGTGGCAAAATGCATACCTGCGTCAGATTGTTATAATAGAAATATCACCGCAGTTCTAAATAGTATTAAACATGATAATGTAGGGTGCAAATCCAGTTGATCGTGCGTCTATCCCCGAAGGAAACACACAGATATTCGTTATCTCTCAAAATCTTTCACCAAAGCAGGAAGAAGACTTGGCGTGGGCTACATATGTTCTTTTGCGCAATACGAACACCATGTCAGTGGTATCTTTTTAGACTTAATTTCTATATTGTATCTTGATTCCACTTTTTAATTTTATTTAATAGTAATATATAGCAGCAGCAGCAGCAGAAGCAGTAATAATAATAATGTTGTTGTTTTGCATCTATTGATCATCTTAAAAAGGAATTGACATAGATGACTAATGCTAGGCGATTGTTGTTCAAGATGTATCGTGCTTACGAGGATATTGGGATGTACCTGAAACTTTTTCGAAACCTCAAATCCTTGAATGGTTCAGAAGTCAGGTCCAGCAAGTTGGTTTTATGGATTTAGAGGATTCGCTTTATTTTCCGCAAATCCCTGGTACATATAACATGCTTATTCAAAATCAAACCATTTCTTGTAAAACGTTGTAACTGATATCTTCATTTAACTTGGGATTGGGTCTTGTAAGCTAACCAACAATGTTCTTCACCTTCCAGTCATTTGTAATTCATGGGGCGTTGGCTTGGAACTAGAATTATATAAAACCGAACCATGCATATCTGTCGATATTTATAACTTGATCATAATTCTGCGACTTCTTTTCTTATACGCTATGTAATCATTACGCTTTGGATAATTCAGTTTAGTGGAAGCTTGGAAATAACTTGTGATAATATAAGTAACAGAAATGATGACAGAGTTGCTTCTCAACCTAGTTCTGAATTGACTTATCTGAAGAAGTTCACACATAGTTGCTTTTAGCTTAAACTTATGCCAAAATATAAAAGAAGTTTGCAAACATTGATGAAGTTCCTATTAAGCCAAAAGGAGGTGAAATAAGTTATTGTGAAACACTCATCATTTGACTTCTTATTGAGTGGTAAACATGTGGAATGCATAGATTCCAGGCTTCAAAGTATTCTTCCCAAAGGAGTTGCTTCCTTGCTGATACAACCATTTCATAGACCGTCTAATTCCAGTGATGCTGGTGCATCAGAATTCAAAGGGTTTGTCTTGCTTGCATCTAATGCGAAGTATGCATACAGCGATCGTGATAGAGATTGGATAAAAACAATTGGCGGCAAATTTCAAGGTATGTTCTTATCTTGCCATTTTCCATCACTAATGTATTGGATATATCGAATTACCTTCATTTGCTACTTCAGAAGTCGAGCAATTGACAAATGTTCATGGATAGTTTATAATTTTCATCAACCATATGGCAGTATATCCAAATTAATTTCATTTATACACAGAATTGAGACATATTTGTTGAAAGCTTTTATCATCATTTGATATCCATGTAGTAGTGTTTTCATTTCTTATGGACATTGATGTTTCCTCTTCTTTTTTTCTTTTCTTACGATTATGTTCAGTTAGTAGAAGTGTAATTTTTATGCTAGATCTTCTTGACTTTAAAAGAAAAAGAAAATGATATATATTGTCCTACAACATTTTATTTTTTACCATCACTGACTGGGGCGACTTTCAAGCATGGGTTTATACTAGTGATGTCGTTTTGTTTTCATCTGTCTTATAGCCTTATACTATTATGCATGATGCACAGTACTACTCAATAAAAATCCACAGTACTACTCAATAAAAATCCATCTGCTAGTCTGATAAAATGCTTATGCTAAGATTAATTGAATACCCTTTTTTTATTTAATGGTTAGATTTTCAGCTGCCACACTCAGATTGTGAAGGAAAATTAAACAAGGTGGTAATATCATGAAGAAAAATCAAGATAATGAAGGTGGTTGTCGCCACAAGCAGTAGGATATGTGCACGTTGTAAGTTCATCATAATCTTTGTACCTTGAAAGCTGCCCTGCATACTTTTTTCAAGTGTCATTTATTTTCTTTCAAAATGTGACCTGCAGAGTAGTTTCAGTTTGTTTTATTGATGTACACAAGTTAAAACAAACTTAAAAGAAAAGGGTTGAAAACTTAAAATGCAATGCCGATGGATACCTTTTTTCAAGCGTCATTTAATTTTCTTTGCCATAGCTGTGAAATATGAAATTTTCTCAAGAAAATTAAAAGCAATAAATATTTTATCTTTAATATGTTTTCTTAAGAAATTTCCAAAATCAGTTGTTTCATTCTCTCCATGAATAGCTTAGATCATTTGTTCCTAAATAGCTCCATGTTTAGACAATTGTAAAATTAATATATTCATTGTCCACATAAACGATTTTCTTTTAAAGTTTTTTTACATTTTTTTTAAAATTCATATTTTTGAAGTGAATTATCTTCCCCTTGGTGGTGGAACCTTGGTGTAACGATAAGGTCACTTGATTAGTGGCCTAGGCGTCCAGGTTCGAATCCGGAAACAACCTCTTCGCAGTGCGAGGAAAAGGTTGCGTACTATCGACCTTCTTAGAGTCCGTTCTTATACGGAAAGCCCCGTGCATTGGGTTCCACCTAATTATCTTCCCTCAAATTTGATTAATTTCAAATTTTCGGTTTTTACAAAGAAGAAAGCATAAATAATCAATATTTGATTTTAAAAAAGATTTCTTTTTCTAAATTAAAAAGAAGAAAACAAGTCAAATTTGTTTAGAATATACATGCTTTTGAAAAAATATTAGATTTTCGCAAAGGTTGTATTTCATTTCATTTTTTTTCCAAAGGTTAAGAACTTTCTGAAGAAACAATTTCATAATAGAAAATTTCAAACTAATAGCAATACTTTTTTATCAACAAAACTGAGTATTACTTGAAAACAAAAACCTGTAGAATACTCAAATATTTTACAAGCCTTTTGTGATTGCCTTTCTTCAATTTTTTTAATATTATATAAAACAATTAATATATATTGGTTGACTTATAACGTTTGTTATAAACATCCTTGTGAATATCCATTACTAGATAGTGATGCTTGTCATAAACATCTTTGTAAATATCCATTATCAAATTCCTTTCTTACTACAAGGCTTAAGGTGATTTGCAACATATTGCATATCAAAATACGTTCATATCATGTTACACGTTAGTTTCGAACTTGTGATTTTTCGCATCAAAGTTGAAACACTTAACCTCTAGGACAATAATGCTAGTCATTGATGAGCCTTTTATATGTGCCTTGATACCTGTATTTCATTTTATGATGTCTCGACCTCGATACCATGCAAGTAGTGGTAGTTCATAGTTCATAGTTCCAAAGAGCAAAGAATGAGATACGAAAAGAGTGCTTTGTCGTGCAAACTCCCTTGGTTCTTATTAGTTAAATCATGTTTAATTAACTTTCAAATAAATCATATTTAACTAATTGTTTCCTTTTAATTTAGTTAGCTAATTTATTTAAAATTCATAAATTTTATATTACTAATTTAAAACCTTTAGGACAAATAACCAATTATAAAATTTTTAGTTTTATTTATATGGACACAACAATATGTGTGTATACATATTAATTATATTTAATAAAGGGAGCGACAATTGAAACACAAAATTACACACAAATTTATGTACACAAAATCTGGACCATAAGATTTGTTTGTTTTTATGTGTGAGGTGTAATTCATAAGAAGATCTAACGGTTCAGATTTTGTGTCCATATTTTGTGTTCATTTATAATTAACTATTTCAATTTTTTTGATAAATTTGTCTTAAACAATTTTAAGACACACACACAAATATATATATATATATATATATATATATATATATATATATAGAGAGAGAGAGAGAGAGTGAGAGAGAGAGAGAGGAGGGTTCCGCTACACCTCTTATATTGCACGTGAACTCTCCTCCTTAATCTTCACCACACATTTCCCCACTTATCCCATTTCAATATTATTTCTTAGTGGGAAGAGAGAGAATGAGTGGGGAAATGAGTGGTGGAGATTAAGTGGGAGAGTTCACGTGCAATATAAAAAGTGTAGCGGAACCCTCCTCATATATATATATATATATATATATATATATATATAAGTTAGTGTATCATTGACTCATTTCACCTTCCCTCTTTTGTAAACATTTATTTGATACCACACATAATCGGTGTACAAGGATATACAAGGGATAAAATGTTACAACAATATTTTAGAAATGACAAGAACATAGAACTATAACATGGTCATTATGTACATGTAGTTACTAGGATTTATATCTACCATATATACGATTATCGTTTATATAGAAATATGCATACGTTATTGCCTCAATTTTAAATTTTCAGTGCAAAGTAAATTTATAAGAAAAAAATTATTTCTAAAATACATGTCTTAATAACATAAAATGTAGATATAAATTTTAAATACACACACGCACATGTAAGGAAATGTTCAAATTCTTTCCTCATCATGTGGTCAATATTAGGAAATCAATTCTCCTATTAAATATACTAATTGACATATTCAAACAGTTACAAAAGAATTAACTTTCCTTATCTTGATCTTAATGGATGATCAAGAATATGTAAAAATTTGGAATGTCGGTGCTATTTCCGCCTAAATAATAATCTTTCTCTATCACAAAAGATTAACTGGAACTATTACGCACGATTCAAGAATATAGGGAAAGAGGAAAACCAATTTCTTCCATCATTGAAGCATCGCTCTCTTCATCAAATATGTCAAGAGATATGTTTAATTATGTTTTATTACATTTTCGAAATTCGTGTAATTGAAGATCTTAGGGTTTATGTTATAAAAACTGTTAACATGTGTTATCAGTGCACGATTTTAGAATTCATGATTAGTAATCTATATGATTCATATGTAAATTGAAACAGTAATAATTTGTTATGATTATTGTTCCACAATTTGTTATAGATCCATATTATTGCTATTTATGGTTTTATCATTTAAGCTGGACATAATTGGATTTCGATTTTAATGGACTATTGTAACAATACCTTAATTTAAGTCAAATTTTAAACTTGAATTTAAAATAATGAATTGTTAATTTATATTTGACCACATTTATCTAAATAGGAAAATTTCTAAAAAAAATGTTTTTTGGTCAAACTTGATCAAAATTTGAATTCGAGTTGAAAATTTAAAAGATTCGAAAATTTCAATTTTTTTCTACTTGAGATTCTAAAAATGGTCTCCACTTTTCATTTCGTCAAAATCTGATTTCATTTGTTCAAAATTTGTAATCTACATTGGAAATGCACTAACGTAGACCTCATTTGTGTGTGTATGTGTGTGTCTCCCTTCTATATTCTCTATGTAATTTTACTAGAATTTGTACCTAGTATAATTTAAGTGGGTTTATGGTTTTTGTATAGTGTTGGTTGGGCTTGAATTAATGTTTTGAATTCCTAAAAGTCACTTGGCTTTTTGTGTAAGTTTCTTCGAAGAGAAACTTACAGAAGAAAACCACGTGATCTCCTTCTTCTCTCCTCATTCCTTCTCTACGTCTTCTTCTTTTCTCTGAAATTTTCATATTTCCTCTCCCCACCAAATATCCTTAAAAAAAAGTAGAATCAATTTTTTTTCTTCCTTCTAATTCCTAAGAATTCTATTCCCTCTTGTTGACATAACATCCCTTCTTCCTCAGCTAATTTCTGTTGTTACTCTCTACCATATTTCAAATACTAAAAAAAAAAAAAAAAAAAAAAAAACAATTTTCTTTTTCTTCTCCACCTTCCCTCAATCCTCTCCATTACTTGTGTTACCCCTTCTTTTCCCAATAAACCCTAACTCGAGTTTTACCCAAAACCCTGCTCTCTCTCTTCGTATCCTCTGTTCAAGCTACCCAGGCCTGCTACACCACCTAGCCACACCCCTGACCATCTGGCAGCACATCCTTCAGACCAAATCCAAAAACCTAATCTTCCCTAACCAGCACATTTTTTAACAAAATAAACATATATATAACAAAAGGAATAATTTAGTTATTCTCCAACGGCTCATAAGAACAGATTCGTACACATGGCTACAGAATATGTGCATACACAAAACCAATAAGAGAAGAACAAAAATACAACTGCAGACTATCCAATCCCAGAGTAAAAACCAAATAAAAAAGTCTAACTAGTCTCTTGCTAATCTCAATGTCAATGGCTAAGCGTCCAGTGCTCCACAAATCAAAGCTGAGACACCCTAATACAGACCTGTCACACGTAGAAGCCAACTACACACTAAGCTCCAGCTCCAAAGCTGCACCTCTAGCTCCAAATAGACCTAAAGAGCCTCGATCCAATAAGTACTTGTAAATCCAGGACCTGCAGCACTAGAAACCAACATAAGAAATAAACCAAGGGGGGTGTGGTGAGGATGTGGAGAGGAGAATGGAATACAAGCCCGCTCTTTCCTTAGGTAAGGGTTCAACCAATCCCCTCCCTAGGGGAAGGCGGTACTGTGGTAGCAGCAAAAATACTCGCCAGCCTCCTCGAGCGGAGGCCAATCACTCCCTTAAACGGTCTACCATGAAACGCAAGAAAAACATCATTCCTTACCCTTCGAATAATGGTAGGAGGATCCATAGGTAATTCCTCAAAAATTGCCTTATTCCGCGAGCACCTAATATGTTAGCAGATAAGGCAAGGAATGAGACGAAAAATGATCGAGTAGATTTACCTGAGATACCGGACTACAAGCATCTCAGTAAATCAACAAGAGACGTGGCATTGCCTCGGAGACCAACCAGATTCCCAAAGTAATTCCAGACAGCTCTAGCAGAGTAGCCTTGGAAAAACAAGTGAGTTATGGTTTTCAAATCACCTGATCCGCAACACCTGCAACGGGACATGATTGGGATGCTAATCCTCTGGAGGTTCTCGTCTAATGGTAACTCGTCATGTAGAGTTCTCCACATAAACAAAGAAACCTTCAGAGGTAATCAGACATCCTAGATGAAAGAAAATGGTTGGAGACGTGGAGTCGGGGTCCTCGTCGAACTCCACGTCGCCCTAATCGAGAAAGAACTGTTATCCCATCCGGATCCATTACCATGTAAATCGAAAAAGGCCTTCACGGATTCCATACGTTTTCACATCTCACTAGCGTAGGATGGAACACCGGTGTAATTTGCGCCTATAAGCCTGTGGTACTTAGCATGGAGGAACGTTGCCCACAAGGAATCGTTCACTCTAAACCATGCCCACAACTTGCAAGCAAAGGCCGTACAGATAAATCCAGTGGTGTCGATAAACGTTGTCCTTTTTACCCCAAAAAAAGGATGAAGCCAACGAACGATAAGAGCGGAAGAAGGAAGAAGTAAGAGTCATAGCAGCAAAATATGTGGTCCTATAGATTCCAAAATAGACTTTATGAGAACCAGTCTACCTGCCTAAAAGAAGAGTTGCATTCCAACGAATGATCTTACCCCTGGCTTTGTCAGTTAAGGGATCGAAAAAGGCGTTGAGCTTCCTGCCTCTGTATAGAACATTACCTAGGTAAGGAAAAGGAAGGGAGGCAACCTTGAAACTGGTAAAGGATTCAATCCATGAAGATCTAACCGAAGTCAAGTCTTTCGTAGGGACAAAGCAGCTTTTAGCAAAATTAACGAGTTAGCCCGAACACCCTCTCATACTGTTGAATGAGGCTAAAAAGACAATGAACAGAGCAACGACTACCATTTCTAGAAATGGTAATGTCATCAGCAAATGATAAAGAAGAGATAAGCGGGCAACCCCTAGGAATGACAATCCTCTGAATCTGACTACCTATCATAAGGGAATGTAATCCACGGACGAAGGCTTTGGCAGCGATGACAAACAGAGATAGGGAAAGAGGGTCTCCCTGATGAAGTCCCCTTCCCGCCTTGAAATACCCGTTGACTGATCTGTTTACGAGAATGTAAAACCAACAGTTGGAAATGAGCCACCAACCGAAAGCACTCAGAACCTTAATAAGAAAAAAATTAAGATACACAATTGTAAGCCTTAGCCATGTCCAACTTAACAACCACATTAGAACCTCTGACCTACCAATCGATCTGGGAGACCAGCTCCTGGGCTAAAAGGACGTTCTCTGTGATCAAGCGTCTTTTTACCAACCAAGCCTGAGAAGAGGAAATAATACGTTCTAGAAACGGTGCTAGTCCAGAGGCTAGAACCTTAGAGATAACTTTGTTAGAGAAATTACATTAGCTGATCTAACGAAAGTCCGCGCATGAACAAGGATTATTGCATTTGGGAATAAGTATCAAGTCGGTGGAAGTCCAACCTTGAGGTAGAATTCCACCGAAGAAGAAAAACTGAATAGTAAGGCAAAAACCAGCCAGGATTATTGGCTAGACACTATGGAAAAAGACCCCGTTGAAGCCGTCAGGCCCACACGTACTATCTTTGCTAAGTGAAAAGGTGCAAGCACGTATTTCTTCCATGAAAGGACGTACGACAAGGTCCGCACTATCCAAAAGAAGAACCAATCGGGGAATGAAAGCTAACAGGGTCGGATGAGAGACAAACACAGAAGGAGTACTCAGAAAGGCTTGGAAATGAGATAGAAAAGTCTCTTTGACTTCCTCCGACGTGGAAGCCACAGAGAGAACAGGGCGCTAGATCTGACAAATCGTGAGAAGATTATTCTTCTTACGGATAGAAGAATGAAAAAACTTGGAGTTTGTATCGCCTTCAACTACCCACTTGATCCTCGCCTTCTGGCGAAGATAGTTGTTCTCAATACGAAGTTCCGACGAAAAGGCCAGCTTGGCTAGCGCCCACGCCTTCTTATTAGCAGAAGACGAATCCTCATCGAAGGGCGATTCTGCTAAGATAAGTGTCTCTTCGGTCGCCCTAACACAGTCGAAAATATTCTTGAAAACTTGCATGTTTTAAGCCTTGAGGCAAGCCTCGAGGCAAGCCTCGAGACGCTTCAGCTTTCGAGAGAACGCTACAAAAGGAAAGCCAATAACATGACAGTTCCATGAATCTTCCACTACTCGATGGAACGAGTGGTGGGATCTCCACATACTTTGAAACATAAAAGATGACAGATTAGATAGAGATAAGGGTGAGCAACGAAGAATCATAAGAGCATGATCTAGAAAGGTACGATGAAGATGGGAAACAGAGTACGTGAAGGGAATTAGATCGAACCAACCTTCCGATCCGAAGACCCTGTCAAGTCTATAAAGAATCCGGTTAGGCCCTTCCTGGTTGTTACACCAAGTAAAGGTTGAGCCGACGAAGGAAGCCTTGGAAAGACCCGAATTAACGATGAAGGCATTGAAATTCGCATCCACGGTCCGGTTAACAGTGTTGCCTCCCCGTCTCTTAGCTTGGCAGGTGACTACATTAAAGTCGCCTTCAAATACTGGAACCCCAAAACCTAAGTCAGAAAGAGAGAGGATGCCAGACCAAAGGGTTAACCCTCTACCCAATAACACTTGGCGTAAACCACTGAAAAGAGGAAAAAATGAGGCGACAGACGAAGCCGAGCAGACCATAGAGAGAAACTAGACGGAGTCAAAAACATGGCAACCCACCACATCTTTGGACCAAAGGATCCAAATCTTCGCAGACACATTGGCTAAGGCTCCCTAAAAGTCAAGAGACAAAACCGATTTAGTGACTTCGTCGGACCCATAAAAGGCTCCAGAAGAGCAACCTGACCAATAGAATGCTTCCTAACGATGCGCTTCAACCTAGCCATTGATGCCTCGTTACCGATATCATGAACATTCTAGAACAGTAAATTTGCCATCTAGAAAAAGAAAAGAAATCAAAGAGAAAAAATAAAAAAGGAACAACTCTAAATGGAGGGGACACCTAAGCACAGCTCAAATAAGATAAAGCGTATGATGAGTAGATCTTACGATTTGCTCAGACGCATCTCTAGAGCGTGTGCGAATGGTGTGAGGAGTGCGAGGAGCCGCTCTCGGTCTTCGACGTGAGGAGCGGAAAGAGGGATTGAAGAACGAATAGACGCCTCACAGGTTTCGAAGGACCCGTAAGCAACCCCAAAACCTTGATTTGGTGGATGAGACATCGAAGGACAAGAATTCTTAATAAGTTGATATAGTCGATCGTTAATGATCGATATCTCATCCTTACTAAGGTAGGATACAAACCAGAAACGGAAGACTCGGGGTACACAAAGAGGGATGTAGGACTCAGCGGGAGAGTAGCGTCAGAACTCAAAGGCAATATTGTGGTGTTGCTCATAAGATGCAACACAGGTACCTATGTGAGCATTACCAATGTCGGACTGTCATCAAATTGATAGTCCTGTAGTAAAGGTAATGTTCCAAATACGAGTCTCCAACATGCTACATACGATAGAGAAAATATAGGAAGGCAACGTCCCTGGTAAACTGTACAATGGATCCGTTATACGTCTACGACAGTGAGACAACCCACCCCAAGAACCCCATACCCAATGTAGCCATCGAAAATACCATCGCAACCTCGCAAACCAAAACCAATAAACTTGAGTCACTAACGACATGAGATAGGCCTCGTAAAGGCTCAACCAAATAACCAAACCACCCACTGTTCAACAATACCGTCACCGTTGGGTCCTAATACCTCCAGAAAAACACCACGACTATCGAGCAGTCCACGTAAGCCATAGCTTGGTGATTGACGAATGTGCATAATGGTTGTCATAGAACCATCAACAAACACAGCCGTAGTAGCACAAAAGCCACAATCAAAACCAAGCGACGAGTAGGGGAACAACAAACCATATGGGCCTATTGAAGCCGAAAAATAAGGTGCAACGAGCCCATAAGGTTTTGCATAGCTACTAACGTGAGAAGCATGCAACACTATAAAAGGGATTGTAAAAAAGGAAATGACACAATCAATCTATAGGCAACAGTAATGAAAAGAGACCACTGAAGCCATACCTACCTAGTAACAAAGGCATCAAAATTGATGCTCCTGTTAGCCACAATGACGGTCCCATGACCGACGATCAAGCCAAAATCCAGAAGAGCAGTAACATCCAAACACAAAGACAACAGAGATGATTGCGCACCCTGCCTGCAAAGAGAAGAGCCAACCGGCGAATCCAATTGCTCAATATGAAATCTTGTCCTTTAGTCCGACGTTCGTTCTCTGCTGCTACGCCAAGAGGGGTAAACTTTGGCTGCAGACGAAGAACATGAACTATGGACTTTCGGCAAATTCTATACTGAGCACCAAGCAACAAACTGAACTAATAGCATCCCCCAAAGCACCATCAATAGTCTGCCAATCAGCACTGACCTCAACCGAGCAACAAGAAATACCAGAGCCAACCTCACTACCCAATAGAACATCACTCAAGCTCTCAAAAGAATTCGAGAGAACAATAGGCAGTGTCGGCGCTACACTAGCACCAGACTCACTAAAAATCGAAGCAAGCGAAGATGAAGTGATGTTCTCCACTTGTTTCGAATGACGACGACATCTAGCACACTTTGAACTTCACCCATCAGTACCCAATTAATACTTCGAAGCACCACTATCCCCAGTATCCGGCAATGTAGGCAAATGAAAAACTGCAGCTGCAGCAGGCCTTGCCATCAAACAACTAGCCGTGGCAATGCGAGCCGAAGAATGGTGAGATGGAGTTTCCATTCTAGCAATCTTCGGCCAATGAGAACCAGAAGCCAGTTCGATAACACCCTTATTCGGCTTCGCAAAGATATAATCACCCGATGAAAATCGGGACACTGGTGCCATACTGGATGGGGTGGTCAAATTCCCAACACCACTTTGCACAGCTGACAAAACTTCACAACTGTTGTTGCCAATTAACCACCGCAAATGAGAGAACCAACCACAAAAGCAGGCACAACCACTAAAGCCACTAAACTTCCCAGAAGGGGAAGTGTCGAAGCGAACTCACCAGAATAAACCGACGACAATTCCAAGAAACAATCAACCACAAGCAGGAACCGAAAGCGCGCAAGAACCCCAAAAGAAGTCAGAGAGTACAGCATAACCACCAAGGTGGACACGCCAATGAGTTCGATGGTAATCGGTTCAGTAACAACCGCCGCAATCGAAGCATAAATCGCTTCAATAGGGGGTCATGATTTCAGAAAGGAACTAGTTAGCACGAATTCATCAGAGGTCGAAGCCGAAGACATAACCCTAGAGAGAAGGGCGAATCATCACTAGGCAAATCGAAAAGGAGACGACGCAAGAGGCTCGAAGAGAGCCTAACAGTTGGAAATAAGAAGAAATAAACATAAAGAAAAATAGCATAAAATGTCGCGAAGAAGAAAAGCAGAGAAATTGCGAGAGCTTAGACATTGGCAGCCATTAAAAGGTCTATTTTGTATGTACAAGAGGAATATTTGTAAACTTGATTTGGCAATCTATGTAAAACTTGTATGGAATTCTATTTACTGATAACCTTATTTTGGACGTTAATTGAGGACAGGGACATTTTGGTTGACTTCTTGTATGAAGTTTATAAATGGTATGAAACGATGGATTTTTCCTTTATAGGGGCGAGCAATGGAGGTTTAATGCGTCGCCTCCATAGACGTTATTTAGATGAGTTTGGATCCGATCCGCATATAGGGGAGTGTTGGAACCTCAAAAGGGTTCTTTCAATTCCTAGGGACCTCCCCCCGGAAAAGCTTGAATACAACAAGGATAGGTTTATCACTACGTTGTTTAAAAGGTCTATTTTGTATGAACAAGAGGAATATTTGTAAATTTGATTCGGCAAGCTATGTAAAACTTGTATGGAATTCTATTTACTATATGTGATTGTTGATACTTGCTTGCATTATGACAAAACTTTGTTTACTACGAGGATGCAATATGTGTGACTTATAGACTAAAAAAGGATTTTTTAACATCATCCATTCACGCGTTCAAGAAAAAATGTTTTCTCAAGAAACTTAAGAGTGTATATACCGAATTCCCTAGGCTCTCTTTTAGCTTCTTGAGCGAAGGCCGTGAAGCAATTCTAAAAATTCTAAGAGCTGATGTAATAACCCGGAAATCCGAGCCAATTTAAAATTTTTATTTTGGCAATTTTAATGAATTTTGAATATTTAAAATGAATTATTTTCAATAATAGCGACGAGAAATTTATTTTGAATAGAATTAGAACGTATATATTTATTTGAATCGTCGTTAGAATATAAATAATTATTTATAAATATAAAAGGAATTGAAAATGGCGCGGTAGTTCGAAAATTCGATTTCAAATGAATGTACAGGATTCAAAATAAACAGGATTTTAGCGAAACAAAAAACATTAGAATCTAAATGAGAATATCTTTCCAACGAATCCGAAAAATTGAAGTTTCATAGCGGGAATCAAAAGTTACGCCCACTTGAAAATTTAGAATAGTCGCTATGGAATTTTGGCCCTTAAAAATGGAAATTTTGCCAACGGCCTCTGTTTTCGATGAAACCACTTTTGTTGGATCCGGGATGTCAAGTTATTGCTAGATTCCAAAATTCGTAATTTTCTGAAGCAGTATGTGAGCGTGGCGAAGTAAAACGTGTTTTAACAGTTGTAGTCAATTTCTATCGACCAGAAAATGACCATTTTCAAACGGTCTCAGAATTTGACGAAATTAGTTTTGTTGGGACCGTATCGTCAATACGAAGCTAGAAATAATTTTTCTGGAATTTTTAGAGTTAGTATGTGGCCCTGGTAAATTGAAAAGTACGTTTAAAATAGAATATATAGATTTAAAATTTGATTTAAACGGAAACTGATCGTAACAGCCGAATTGGGTTACATGACATATCCCATTGTGTTCGGAACGGGGGTATTACGTTAGGGACGACAGTCGTTGGATCCGGTTTTGAGTTCGTATGCGAAAGCACATGTTTAGGAATTAAATATATAATATAAAATAAATATAAAATTCAAATCCCCCATACATTCTCCTATTCCTAGTCAACCCCCACCCCCGTTCAAACCACTCAACAGAGAAAAAAAAATCGATGAACGCCTGTCGCCCTCAGCCCCTCCCATCACTGTCGACCTCGACGCCGAGCACCAAGTCACCGCCCTCTCCATCGATAAGCCCCTCACCTCGCGCTTCTCCCTCTTCTCTTCAAGTCCGACGCCCCTTTCCCCGAACCCAAAACAGCCCATCCCCGTGAAGCCCTAGAACGCGCCGCCACACCCAGTGGCCGCTGCCGACCAGAGCAGTCCCCCACCTGCGCCAGCGCCTCGCGCGACTTCCCCCTCTTCTCTTCCAGTCAAGAGCGATGGCGGTTTTGTAACACCCCACCTCCGCCAATGCCACTCTTGCAAGCATACTAGCTTTGGAGGGGCGTTAAACAAGGTAAACATGCATGCAGATATCACAAGACAGAACATATAAGTGCAAACAGAGTAAATAAAGCAGCGGATAAAAGTTAACATTTCAAAACCATAGTCAAGTTACATCAAAGTACTGAGTCATTATTTTCCAACTACTACAAGTCTAGAAAACATAAACTGAAAACTGGAAATAACATAAAGTAAAGTATTCCCCAAAGATAACAGTAGTGTCGCCATAGCAAAGCTCAAGTCCAAACCGTACATGAGCTATCCAGAAAGCAAACTAAAGATCCCTGCTAGGTGCTAGTATTCCCACCCTGAGAACCTGGGGGGGGGGGGGGAGGGAGGGGGTGGGAGAAACGGAAGAAAAGAGGCGGAAGAAAACGGGTCAGTCAAAAAGACTGGTAAGTCCTACCTACTATTAGTATAAAAACTAATAAAGTTATTGGACATGTGTCACAGAGATGAATCATAGGGTGATAACTGGCATGGTGAAAAGTTAACAAGATAGATCAAGTGTGGCATCGCATATACAAGGTTAAGTTGCACCAGGTGTACTAGTATTCTAATCTATGTCAAGTATAGCAAGAAATGCTCCCTTGGCCCAAAGTTGGCCCACATCATGAGATGACCTAAATCAAGGTCCAACTACTCGGTCTAGTCGATCGGCTCCCTATAAGCCTAACTCGTCGTGTATCGGTGTCATACGGCCTAATCAGGAATGTAGTTGACTGTGCAAGGTCCACCCTAGGGTGTATCCAGCCCTAAGGTGTAAACCACAGACACAATTCAAGCACGCACAGTCTAAACCTAATGGTGCCCATGTTCAACTCCGGACTTAATGTGCACGACCATGGTCCGCCTGAACAACCGGTGCACCCTTCAGCCGTCTCTTTTGGTCTCTTACAATCAGTTAGTAATCGTGCCCCACCCTAGCCTAGTCCAGGGTATCCAGATACTCCCGAGTTGGTTACTGCTGAAAAGGACCACGTAACTAGGGTTTTAAAACGGGTTAAGTGTGGTTAACCCTATCCTAACCATGTATTGAGTCGGTCAAGTGTGTTCAAGCAGTTCATGACTTAACCCTATCAATACATCGTGTTCAACTGGCTAAGTATATTCAAGTAGTCCATGACTTAACCCTACCAATCCATCGTGTTTAATTGGTTAAGTATTCAAGTAGTCCATGACTTAACCCTACCATGTGGCATTAATTAACTTAATGCACCCCAACCTCTCACATTAGACTTTGTTGTGGTCACTAGTTAAGCCGGGCGGGTCCGGGTAGCTTTACACCACAACCTAGTCTAACCTCGGGTTTTAAGTGCGATATGACCAACTACTCACATTGGGTCCTATTGTTTGTAGCCACTAGTTAAGCCGGTCGGTTCTGGGTAGATTTATGCTACAAACTCAACTCAACCTCGAGTTGGCCACTTTCATGTTTTCTACATGTCATGTCCACGTTCATGTTTTCAAGCATAAACACATGTCAAGCTTTCATGTCATATTTTCAAGTCATGCTGTTATTTAAGTTTGCCCAACTACCCATAACGTATTCCCATCGTACGTGAATTCGCATCAACACAAATAAATCAAAGAGGGAACATAACAATATGACAAGGTGGGCATAAGGTGACAAAAGTCTATCACAAGTCAAACATGGTGATATTTGCGGCAAAGGTGTTCAACCTACTAGCATATGACATCAACATGTATGATGGCATAAAAGGTGACTTGGCCTCAAACATATCCAATAGCACAAAGGTGATTTGGTCACAAGCATGCATAATAGCATAAGGGTGCTTTGGCCACAAGTTAAACATAATAGCATAAGAGTGCTTTGGGCCACAAGTTAAACATGGTGGCATATGAGGCAAATGTGTTTATAAACTTGCATATTACATTATAAGCCTCAAAACATGCATGATATCGAACTTTAGCAAATAGGTGAAACATGATCATAAATGACATAGGATGATAGCTAGTGATTCGCATATAACATCATATGCAAGATAACATAAGGTTTATGAGAGATCATAAACTTGCATATTACATTATAAGCCTCAAAACATGCATGATATCAAACTTTAGCAAGTAGGTGAAACATGATCATAAATGACATAGGATGATAGCTAGTGATTCGCATATAACATCATATGCAAGATAATATAAGGTTTATGAGAGTTTTTATGTTGCTTTATGCAACATTCCCAATCAAAGCTCATAGCTTTCTATGCACAAGGTCAAGGTGATGGCTTTACAAACATGCATAGAATAAATCTATGCATAACATGATAGAATCAAAGCACAAATCATACTTAGGCCCAAACTCAAACTTGCAACATGTCATATTTAACTTCATAGTTAGAATCTAAGAGTAGTATAGGGCTTACAATGCTATGAAGACTTATAAAATAAAATAAGATTGAGACGAAGCCACGCTAGCAACACTAAAAGCCCCAAATGAATATAAGCTCCAAGTTGTCTTGAGAAACAAGAAGCTCCTTTGATTTGTATGAAGAAAGATCCTTATTTTGATGAAGAAAGGTGGCTCTTTTACTAGCTTAGGACACTCAAATTTTCATGAAGAGGATGGAGGCCATGATATGAAGGTGGAGGCCATGATCAAGAAGCATTTTGGCATAGTTTAGTTGTAGGAATGATTAATGAGGTTTAGGCTAGGTCTTAGGGTCTTTTTATAGAAGATTAGGTTTAGTTTTAGCCATAGGATTAACCCTAAATCAAATCTGAGCCATCAAATCACGTCAGAAACCAACAAACAGGGTCAGAAAACACAAGCAGGTGCACCAGGCCAAAATGGCCCGACCGGGGAGGTCGACTCTAGAGTCGACCTGCCCTAGGGCAGGTCGACCCTAGGGTCGACCCCCAGGTCGACCTGGTGGGTTGGGCGGGAACTTTTCCCGGCTACTCTGATTGGGCTGGAATTCAAATCTGTTTTCGAAATTTGAATTTTCTGAAACTTCATCGGGCCATAACTTGGTCATACGGGCTCCGTTTTTCGAAAACTCGGACTCTATTTCGCGTATTTTTCCGAGACGAACGCAATGACACAGCCCGTTTCCCTTGATTCAGATTTTATCATTTAATTCTGCCTTGGTTTATGTTATAACATGTTATTTAAAAATACGGGTTGTTACATCCTCCCCACCTTAAAGGATTTCGTCCCCGAAATCTTCAAGTTAGGAAGAACGTATCCTTCCATCCATCATCCATCTACCCAAAACATCATCCACAAGTAATCATTGTCCTTAAAAGATTTCTAATGCTGTATGAACATATGCAAAAGTGTGTGTATATGCCCCTATCTAATGCGAAGATCAGGTGGTTACTGATTCAGTAAACCTCCTTGATGCAAAATATGTTTGTGCAATGCGTCCATATGTATGCAAATTCCTAACATAACTTATGGTCTCTACATGAGTGCACATAACATCCATCCATATGCAACATCCATGTGATAACATACAAGTTTCATCCATGAGTAAGTATAAACACTCATGCATATGCGGTATGAAAGTGTGTGTGAGCCGATCTTAGTGCCTAACGTGTATCATGCATCTACGAGTATCCACTTGCAAACACTTGCAACCACTGGCAAACATCAAGCATAACATGTTTCAAATACATGTTTCAACCAAGGGTTTCTACCTAAGGTTCTCATGACAAGATTTACGAAACAAGATAAACTAGATAAACATGAATAGCAAAAGAAAGATATACGAACTAGGAAAAGAGATTGAAAATGTACCCTAAAAAAGAAATGGATAAAGCCCACGCATCTTCTCCTCGGTTTCCCAAGTTGCGTCTTCCTCTGCTTCACTCCATTGCACCTTAACAAGCTTAACTTCTTTGCTTCTTAGCTTCTTTGTCTCCGTTTTCATGATACGAATCGGAGCTCGCCTCAAAGTTGCCTCTTTTTCTACCTCCACGTCTTCAAGAATGCTAGGATCCATTACCTCGGCTGACTCATGTAGGCACTTGCGGAGATGCGAGACATGAAAAAAACATTGTGCACTCCGGCCAGCTTCTCGGGCAATTATGAGCCATCTTCCCCACTCTTTCTATAATAGGGAAGAGTCCTTGGTGCCAGCTTCCCAACTGCTCCAAAACGAACCATGTTTCGCAAAGGAGAAACCTTCACGAAAACCATGTCTCCAACTTCGAATTCCAGATCTGTCCTTCACTTGTTAGCATAGGATTTCTGTCTACCTTGGGCCGTCTTTGAATCAACTCTACCTTCTCGGATGTGCCCCTTTTCATGTCGGGCCCAAGTATACGCTCATCCGTTGTCTCCCACCAACATGTTGGTGACTTGCACGGCCTCCCATACAAAGCTTCGAATGGTACCTTCCTATGCTTGCTTGGTAGCTGTCATTGTAAGCAAACTCTACGAGAGGAAGGTGGTCTTCCCAAGTGCCACCAAAGTCAAGAATGCATAGCCTCAACAGTTCTTCTAGTACCCTATCCACCCTTTCGGTCTGGTCATCCATCTGTGGGTGATAGGCCGTACTTAGATTCAATTGCGTACCCATTGCTTCTTGCAAACTATACTAGAACTGACTAGTGAAGATTGGGTCACGATCGCTAACTATGCTAGAAAGAACTCCATGCAATCGCACTACCTCTCGAAGGTAAACAGATGCTAGCCATGATACGGTCCTTTTGCTTTTCACCGGAATAAAATGGGCTCTCTTTATAAGTCTATCAATTATTACCCATATCCTGTAAAGCCCAAATAGTTTGGTGACGAACATCTTCACCCCAACTATATATCACAAACAGGCGAGTCACACTCCTTATGGGGTTTGCAACAGAACTAAGATTGAGAATAGGACCGAGAGGATATACTAAAAAAAATTGCATGCGAGTAAGCTCTACAGAATAATAGGGATCAAGGATATACTCTTAGAAAGAGATATAATGTGCGTATCTAGTCTTCAATCTTCTAAGTCGCATTTTCTTGAGCTTAATCCTATCGTGCCTTGAACGTCTTTTAACTTCCCAATTTCGTAGCTCTTAATTCTTATTTCCAAAATATGAGTTAGAACTCATCTCACCGTTGCCTCTCGCTCTACTTCCACTTATTCTTTTCCTAAAATACTTGGCTTAAACATAACTGCGTGCTCATGGTTTCATGCCAGCTTTCCAAAATTCGTTAGTGAATCCTGGATCTCGTTTACATCCTATACGGTATTCCACGCAGGAGAACTATCCCTTGAAAACAAATGCCAATCCACGTTGCCAAATGTACTTACTAGGGTGATTTCTCTAACCCATGCTTAAGCGAAATGGACTGTCCGCCTTAGTGGTGAACACCACCGGAACACCCCATTCTGAAATGCTTCGCCTAGTGAAATTTTCCTCAAGCAACTCCTTGATTTGCTTGCTAAGCTTTCTTCTTTCACGCGTGGCCATGTGCCTAACAGGCAATGAAACTGGCTTGGCATTATCAACAAGATGAATACGGAAGTCTATCTCGCGTTTAGGGGGTGACCCCTTAACCTCTTCAAAGACACCAGGATATTCTCGGACCACTCTCACAGATTGCAGATCATCGATGGACGAGTCAAGAGATTCAAGATAACATGACATGACGGGATCCATAGGGTTACCAGAAATTTCTAGATGATTACCGAGGCGAGTCATGAGCCTCACTACCCTATGCTCACAGTCAAGAATGGCTCCATAACTGGACAACCAATCCATGCCCAAATTCAACCCGTGTCCCGAGAACATAAGCATTACACATGAATTCTACGCTCAAGATAGAGATTTTCAAATCCATACAAATCACAAGTAGATGGGCGGAACCCCCAATTGGATTTGAAACACTAACAGGACCTCAACTAGACTAGTACTTAGGTGCAAACTTTCAACAAGATCAGAAATAAAACTATGCGATGCGCCAGAATCAAATAAGGTACGAACAGAGAAATCAGAAATGTAAACATGACTTTCTATAGAAACACTACCTCGATCAAAAGCTGGAAGAGCGAGGAGAGCCTGCAACTGCCCTCCAGAGGGTCCTGCTCGCTGAGTTTGCCTTTTTCCTTGTCCTCGCTTTTTCGGGCAATCCTTACTGAAGTGTCCAGACTTTCCACAATGAAAGCATACGCCCAGCTTCCTCTTCTTCTTCTTACAGTCTTTGGCTATGTGCCCAGTGATCCTACAGAAGTTGCACTTTCTTGTCTCTCTTGCCTTGTTGTTGTTGTTGCCCTTGTTCCCCTTCTTGTTGTTCTTGTCTCTTTTCTCGGTATCTTCCTTCTTGCCTTGAGACTCATTTGCCTTGACCTCCTTCTTGCCACTCTTATCTTCCTCTTGAAGTAGGGCCATATTCACCAAACTCTCGAAGGTCGCCCCCATGGGTATATGAGACATGGCCAAACCGCGCAATGGCTCATTCAATCCTAGAGCAAAGTGTAGGGCCTTCTTCTGAGCTGTGTTAACCCAGTCTAAACCGAACCGAGCAAGTTGATTAAACCTATCCACGTATTCCCTAATTGTCATGTCCCTTTGCTTTAGAGATAGGAACCTCTCCGTCTGAAGGTTCTCTTCTGTCGATGATAGAAACCTCAGTCCAAACCTTATCCTAAAGTCATCCCAAGTCTGAATTGGCCTAGTAGTGGTGGTGACTACCCACCAATATGCAGCTTCCCCTTTCAACAGCCATACCGCTAACAGAACCTTCCTACGGTCTTCTATATCAAAGATAGCAAAGAGGTCTTCAGTTTCCTTCAACCAGTTTCTTGCCTCAATAAAAGTCTCCGTCCCAACAAAATTCTTGCCACCCATCGCCTTAAAGTCCTTGCAAACCTTTGCGAAATCCTCTTGCGGGTGCTGAGGAGGAGGAGGAGAAACCTCAGCTACGGGAGGAGGAGAAATGTTAGCCACGGGGGAAGGAGGAGGAATGTTCGCGGGGCCGGCTTCATTCGCCCTTGCCTCCATGTACCTTCTAAACCAAATAGGTACTGGTACGCCCTTCAGAATGGCAAAATTATCGGCCATATTGAAACGAAGAAAAAGATAGATTGAGAACGAGGAAACAAAGGATAGTGCTAATGACTTTTGGGGAATAGCACTTTTAAAATAAACTAGACTTTTCTTGGAAAATACTTAATTGGTTTTGAAAATAGTTTTTCAAAAGGTAAGTTTTAAAAACCTTTTGCTCAAATCTTGTAAACCTTATGCTCTGATACCAAATGTAACACCCCACCTCCGCCAATGCCACTCTTGCAAGCACACTAGCTTTGGAGGGGCGTTAAACAAGGTAAACATGCATGCAGATATCACAAGACAGAACATATAAGTGCAAACAGAGTAAATAAAGCAGCGGATAAAAGTTAACATTTCAAAACCATAGTCAAGTTACATCAAAGTACTGAGTCATTATTTTCCAACTACTACAAGTCTAGAAAACATAAACTGAAAACTGGAAATAACATAAAGTATTCCCCAAAGATAACAGTAGTGTCGCCATAGCAAAGCTCAAGTCCAAACCGTACATGAGCTATCCAGAAAGCAAGCTAAAGATCCCTGCTAGGTGCTAGTATTCCCACCCTGAGAACCTGGGTGGGGGGGGGGGAGGGAGGGGGGGGGGAAACGGAAGAAAAGAGGCGGAAGAAAACGGGTCAGTCAAAAAGACTGGTAAGTCCTACCTACTATTAGTATAAAAACTAATAAAGTTAACTGAACATGTGTCACAGAGATGAATCATAGGGTGATAACGGGCATGGTGAAAAGTTAACAAGATAGATCAAGTGTGGCATCGCATATACAAGGTTAAGTTGCACCAGGTGTACTAATATTCTAATCTATGTCAAGTATAGCAAGAAATGCTCCCTTGGCCCAAAGTTGGCCCACATCATGAGATGACCTAAATCAAGGTCCAACTACTCGGTCTAGTCGATTGGCTTCCTATAAGCCTAACTCGTCGTGTATCGGTGTCATACGGCCTAATCAGGAATGTAGTTGACTGTGCAAGGTCCACCCTAGGGTGTATCCAGCCCTAAGGTGTAAACCACAGACACAATTCAAGCACGCACAGTCTAAACCTACTGGTGCCCATGTTCAACTCCGGACTTAATGTGCACGACCATGGTCCGCCTGAACAACCGGTGCACCCTTCAGCCGTCTCTTTTGGTCTCTTACAATCAGTCAGTAATCGTGCCCCACCCTAGCCTAGTCCAGGGTATCCAGATACTCACGAGTTGGTTACTGCTGAAAAGGACCACGTAACTAGGGTTTTAAAACGGGTTAAGTGTGGTTAACCCTATCCTAACCATGTATTGAGTCGGTCAAGTGTGTTCAAGCAGTTCATGACTTAACCCTATCAATACATCGTGTTCAACTGGCTAAGTATATTCAAGTAATCCATGACTTAACCCTACCAATCCATCGTGTTTAATTGGTTAAGTATTCAAGTAGTCCATGACTTAACCCTACCATGTGGCATTAATTAACTTAATGCACCCCAACCTCTCACATTAGACTTTGTTGTGGTCACTAGTTAAGCCGGGCGGGTCCGGGTAGCTTTACACCACAACCTAGTCTAACCTCGGGTTTTAAGTGCGATATGACCAACTACTCACATTGGGTCCTATTGTTTGTAGCCACTAGTTAAGCCGGTCGGTTCTGGGTAGATTTATGCTACAAACTCAACTCAACCTCGAGTTGGCCACTTTCATGTTTTCTACATGTCATGTCCACGTTCATGTTTTCAAGCATAAACACATGTCAAGCTTTCATGTCATATTTTCAAGTCATGCTGTTATTTAAGTTTGCCCAACTACCCATAACGTATTCCCATCGTACGTGAATTCGCATCAACGCAAATAGATCAAAGAGGGAACATAACAATATGACAAGGTGGGCATAAGGTGGCAAAAGTCTATCACAAGTCAAACATGGTGATATTTGCGGCAAAGGTGTTCAACCTACTAGCATATGGCCTCAACATGTATGATGGCATAAAAGGTGACTTGGCCTCAAACATATCCAATAGCACAAGGGTGATTTGGTCACAAGCATGCATAATAGCATAAGGGTGCTTTGGCCACAAGTTAAACATAATAGCATAAAAGTGCTTTGGGCCACAAGTTAAACATGGTGACATATGAGGCAAATGTGTTCGTAAACTTGCATATTACATTATAAGCCTCAAAACATGCATGATATCGAACTTTAGCAAATAGGTGAAACTTGATCATAAATGACATAGGATGATAGCTAGTGATTCGCATATAACATCATATGCAAGATAACATAAGGTTTATGAGAGATCATAAACTTGCATATTACATTATAAGCCTCAAAACATGCATGATATCAAACTTTAGCAAGTAGGTGAAACATGATCATAAATGACATAGGATGATAGCTAGTGATTCACATATAACATCATATGCAAGATAACATAAGGTGATGGCTTTACAAACATGCATAGAATAAATCTATGCATAACATGATAGAATCAAAGCACAAATCATACTTAGGCCCAAACTCAAACTTGCAACATGTCATATTTAACTTCATAGTTAGAATCTAAGAGTAGTATAGGGCTTACAATGCTATGAAGACTTATAAAATAAAATAAGATTGAGACGAAGCCACGCTAGCAACACTAAAAGCCCCAAATGAATATAAGCTCCAAGTTGTCTTGAGAAACAAGAAGCTCCTTTGATTTGTATGAAGAAAGATCCTTATTTTGATGAAGAAAGGTGGCTCTTTTACTAGCTTAGGACACTCAAATTTTCATGAAGAGGATGGAGGCCATGATATGAAGGTGGAGGCCATGATCAAGAAGCATTTTGGCATAGTTTAGTTGTAGGAATGATTAATGAGGTTTAGGCTAGGTCTTAGGGTCTTTTTATAGAAGATTAGGTTTAGTTTTAGCCATAGGATTAACCCTAAATCAAATCTGAGCCATCAAATCACGTCAGAAACCAACAAACAGGGTCAGAAAACACAAGCAGGTGCACCAGGCCAAAATGGCCCGACCGGGGAGGTCGACCCCCAGGTCGACTCTAGAGTCGACCTGCCCTAGGGCAGGTCGACTCCCAGGTCGACCTGGCCTAGCAGGTCGACCCTAGGGTCGACCCCCAGGTCGACCTGGTGGGTTGGGCGGGAACTTTTCCCGCCTACTCTGATTGGGCTGGAATTCAAATCTGTTTTTGAAATTTGAATTTTCTGAAACTTCATCGGGCCATAACTTGGTCATACGAGCTCCGTTTTTCGAAAACTCGAACTCTATTTCGCGTATTTTTTCGAGACGAACGCAATGGCATACCCCGTTTCCCTTGATTTAGATTTATCATTTAATTCTGCCTTGGTTTATGTTATAACATGTTATTTAAAAATACGGGTTGTTACAGGTTCAATCAGATTGAGGTTTTTCTTTTCCTACCGAACGAAGAAAGGTGATTTCTTTTATTTTGTTTAGATTAAATAGCATTGTTTAATTCAGTTTTTTTTTTTGAAAAACAAAAGGTATGAAAACAAAGGGTTTGAAAAACAAAAGGGTTGATTTTTAAACACAAAAGATTTGGTATTTATAAAGCGTAAAAAATTCGATTTTTAATGTATGAAAAGCGAGATAAAAATTAGATTTTTATTTATGTAAAAGGCAAATAAAAATTGGATTTTTATTATTTGGACGGTATAGAAAAGATATGATTTTTACGAATATATTTTCTTTTCAGTTTTATAATGCGAATAACAAAGATTTGGTTTTTATTTAGATGAACAACAAGAAAAAATATAACCTTTGTTTATATAAAAATATGATTTTTTATAAGATAGAGAATATAAAAATATGATTTTTATATATGTAGCGAAATAAAAATCTGATTTTTATTATATATATACGTTGAAATAAAAATGTGATTTTTATAGCATTGAAATAAAAAATGTGATTTTTAATATGAACAGCGTAAAGAAGATTGCGTTGGCATTGCGGGCAAATCCAGACTGTTCTGAATTTCAGAAATATAGAATGGTAGAGTGGAACCCTCTATGAGAACTCCTCACTAAAATTTTCTGTTCAGTTATTTATTTTATAACTGCATATATAAACTGCTCCCCGTCATCCACAGACCATGGACGACTTGCGTGATTGTTTGTGTTGTGAAAATTGACTGTTGGTTGTGATGTAAAATATATATTCATGTGTTGAAATCAAATATATATTCATGTGTTGAAATCAAATATATATTCATGTGTTGAAATCAAATAAATATTCATTTACAAATCGAACGATTTGTTTATGTACACCGATTTGACTGATATTGATTGGGACGATAAATTTTACACATCGCCCAAGTGCACAAATAATATGTGTTTGATTGTTTGAAACCCCACACGGGTGTTGGGATGAAATTGGACATACACTAATCCCAATAATTAGCTGTATGTCGATCGATTGATTGACAGGCTGTTATAAGCGTTGAATATTTATATTTGATGCTTATACAATGTAGAATGCACTCTGGATGATGGTTGATTGTTTATCGTTGCTATTATATTCATGTGTTGTATGGAATCCATATAAATAATATTATATGGTAATTGAGTGAGTCTCATTCCAATTTAGAAAATAAATTATATTCATGTGTTGAATAAACAAAATAGTCATGTGTTGACGATATTCATGTGTTGAAAGAAATATATATTCATGTGTTGAAGAAAATATTCATTTGTTGAATAGAATAACGAAGTTATTGAAATATATAAAGCCGTGTTGATTATATATGCGCCATTTTGATGCGAACGATATTTATATCGATTATATTCGTTTTTTATAATGAATATAGAAGAGGAAGCGATTTCAAAGTATAACGTTTTGAAAATATTATCATTTATATATCGATGATATGGAATATTCAATTTTGATTAGAAATTGAATAGGAAGTTGAAATCGTTTTGAAAACGAATTTAAAACGATTTATAAAATACGTTTTAAAAGGAAATCGACGAAATATATATATTATATATATAATGGCCTGAATTTAACGCACCACGCTGCGGCAGTTCGCGAATTTCGACCATTGAATTCGAATGGACGTTACGAGAGATCCGACCGTCAGATTCTCCTAAACCGGAACCGTTGGGTTCGTATTGAAAAGAGCTTTCTAACGAATATGAGAAATTAGAAATCTAACGGTTGGATTTGGAATTATGTCCAAATCAAATTTGGAAAAGGTCGCTGTAAGTGCAGTTCGATGGCCGTTGATGGAAATCGACTGTACAGGCCTTGACAAAATTATTAAAAATATTAATAATTTGTGTAAAATCATAAGAAATGATTTGGAAAGAATTGGGATGAAAAATTCCATATTTGAAAAGATAAAAATAGACTTTTATCGAAATGAACTAGTTTTGAACTAGAATTATAATTCCATTTATTTTTAAAATAAATAAATTGGATTTGAAATGGTTTTGAAAATAACCAGAATTTCCAATAATTGAATTGGAATGGATTTGAATCGAAATTGTCTTTGGAATATTTCGATGTTGGTTTTCGTGATTACACAGATGTTGTTATGGAATTTTGAAAGATATATTAATATCGTTATTTCCAATACGATATTTGTTGGTCGTAGAATTTGATATTGAATATAAGCCGATATATTTTCTATTCAGAGCTTTGTATTTAATATCAAATGGGATTTTGGTTTGTCGTGAATGATGTCTTCATTAACACTGTTCTTAAACCCAGTTGAGAAAAAGATTAAATCTTTCTATTTAGATTTAATGAAGTGTACCAATTAAATGATATTTAATTGGAATTGAATTGGAATTGATTTTAGGGTTTATCGTGAACGGTGATTTAAATAACACTTGTTCTTTAACCCGATAATTAATGGAATGTGAATTGGGTTTATCGTGAACTGTGTTTTAATGACATTCGTTCTTTAACCCAATTTACGGTGAAATGTGATTTGGAATTTATAAATCTTTTGTTAAGATTTAAAGGAGATTTTCCAAAGGAAAGTTTTCCTATTTAAAGAAATAAATTGGAATGGAGTGGAATTCAATTAGGTGATAATCGAAGTGAATTTCTGTGGTTGAGGACTGCTAATATGTATGGAATTTAAAAGGCTTTGCCGTTATTCCATTTATATTATTAGTCGGATATGGAAGTTTATATCGATTATATATATCGATTTGTTTTCCATGAAGATTCCATTGTTAATGGAATGTGATTTTGGGTTTATAGTGAATCGTGTTTTAAGTGACATTGGTTCTTTAACCCAGTTAAAGACAGGATATGGTTTCCCAAGTTAAACAATCATTAATATTGATTTTTGGGAAGATTAAAACCAAGTGGAGTTTTAATGAATCTTTAATTAGATTGAAATGATCGAGAATGGAGTATCACCAGTTTTGCTCCAGGCGATAGTTAAATCTTTAATTAGATTTGAACGTGAAATGGTAATTGAATTTACCGATAATACCGTGGTGTTAGATATGAAGTATTACTAGTTTTACTTCATGGGATGAATAGGTTGGGATTGGGAAAATAAAATAAATGATTACTTCGGTGTGGTTCGCTAATCCCGACTAGTTTGAATTGATATTCAAAGGGCGGGGAAACACAATGTTCAGGCATTTTAATGCACATCGGTGGACCGGCCCTGACGATCCAAGGGTCACTCGAGCTCTGACCCTGAGGCTCGGGCTAGAGAGTCTCGAAGCCGGTGAGGACGATCCCTTGCCTCGGTTCACAGATGGAAATCCAACTTCCAAATACGACATTTTGCGGTTTTAATTGTAGAACTAGTATAGCGACATGATATATGGTACCCATGCCGTCTATGATTGATACTTATGATTGAAATTGTTTTGACACTATACACTTATAGTAATAATAAAAGATGAAATTTAGCGTATCAAGCATTCTTTGGCTATTATAAGGTAAAACCCTATCCTCTGGCTTGTGTTGCTGAAACACCCCACCTCCGTTAGGGTCACTCTCAAAGGGAATGCCCTAATTTTGGTGGAGGTTTATAAGTACAAGTCACAGATATACAAGACAGATATAAGAACACATATTTGTAAACAGCGGAAGAACAACAAACTTTATTTCATAAAGTCAAATACGTGTTACAAACAACATCCTTTCCAAAAACATAACATAACACTTCATAATCTGTCTTGAGTACATTATTTTTAAAGAAGCATAAATAAAACATAGATAAACTGCCAAAGCCCCATAGTGGATTGTCCAAAGCCATAGTTCAAAACAGGAAAGTCCAAGCAATACATTTCTCTTCTTCAAGCTGGATGTTGAGGTAGGTCAAGCTGCTGTGTTCCCTCCCTGAGGACCTGGGGGGGGGGGGGGGGAAACGGAAGAAAGAAGACGAAAGAAAAATAGAGTCAGACATAAAGCCTGAGTAAGTCTAGTACTACTTTGTCTATGAATAAAGAACTGGGTATGATAAGTAAAACAGGAAGTGGGCAACACTATAAACTTGGTTAAGTTATCTAGGGTCGAATATACTATCGTACCCCATGTTAATCTCTGAACCCATATAAACTAGTTTCCAATTTGCACCCCAAAATCAGGGTGATGTGATCCATTCTACGATGATCGGCTCCTACTCGCATAGTTACATGTGTCTTACGGCCCCCGATGTCTGTAGTTACCTATGCTGGTCCCACCATGGGGTGTATCAAGTCCCATAGTGGCAACCCGACACAACCTTAGAGTGCAAAGGTATGCTACTGGTGTCCAGTGCTTTATTTTTCTGCGCCGGAGTGCGTGCACGCCCGCACACCGTTAGAACCTACACTGCTACACCACCGCCGTCGATTTTTGACCTCTTACAATCAGCCCAGTAATCGTGCCCCACCCTGCCTAGTTTCAGGGTATCCTGATACACCTTCTAGGGTTACTGCTGAAAAGGGTCCCCCGTTACTAGGTTTTCTATCTCTAGCCAACATGCTAAGTTGGTTAAGTGTTTCCTAACCTAACCCCACCCGTCCGTTTAGTTTAGCATGTTCCATTTTTGATTAAGTCTTTAGTCCACTTAATCCTAACAATCCTGACTCAGCCTTAATTGTCTTATTAAGGCCCTGACCTCTCACATTAGACATGTATTGTTGTGGCTGCCTGTTGCCGGTTGGTTCCGGGCAGTCTTACGCCACAACTCAGTCTAACCTCGGGTCCTTGCTGGGCTCCATGTTTAACCTCCCACATTGGATAGGTATTGTTGTGACTACTGGACAGCCGGGCGGTTCCGGGCAGGTTTACATCACAACTCAATCCAACCTCGGGTTAAACACATCGTATGTTCTACATTTACATATCTTGTCATTCTTCTTTATTTATATGTAAATATTTGCGGCCCATTATTAAGTTAGTGGTGTAAAGATTACACCAACCACGGGCCCAACCCATACTTGAATTTGGGCCCTTCTATTTTATATTTTCATTCATTAATTCATTTTAACCCAACGTTATTTTCCCCCGTTTTACACGTCCGTTTATATATATTGGGCTTAGCCTTTTAAAGCCCAATTTAGCCATGCGAAAGGGGAGGCTTATGGCGTATACACAAAGAGGGGAAAGTGAGCGCATGAACTTGCATATGACGTTGGAAAATACATAATAGAAATTGGTGTACTTGCATAGTGGTGACATGTATTTTGGTCATACAACATAGGTGACATAAATCAAGGCATGTAAACTTGCATAGGTTTAACTACAACATGAACCTATATTCTTATTTAGGCATAATGTCAAACATAAGCATGGCCTAAATACTCCTAGCATAAACATGGCATATTGTCAAACATAAGCATGGCGTAAAATACTTCTAGCATAGGCATGGCATATTGTCAAACATAAGCATGACATAAATACTTCTAGCATGAACATAGCATAATTCAACTTAATCATGATTTAAGCCTAATCACATAACGATGGTATAAACATACTTATGCATAAATATTCCTAATCATGGTGTTTTGCTTTAAACTTGCAAAAAGGGGATTTTTGAGTCTAATCTAACCATGTCTCACATATGTCATCATATAATTCTTTAAAACAAGATAGACTTAATCATAGATCTCAATTATGCCAAATATCATTCCTAGCCATATTCATAAGTTTGCAAAAGCATGACTAATACATGGTGTCAAAATTCCACATAGTTTCATATGAACTATAATAACCAAACTTGTTTTCAATTACTTGCAAAATGATTTATACATAAAAACATACATCATAATGGCATAATAACAAAGCCCCAAACTTGCATAAATTTCACTTAACTATATACATGTAGCTTCAACATAGACTACATAATTTGCGCAATATTCCAAACGTATATTTGCATAGAACTACCGCATGTAGTTCTTTATAATGAATAATATAACTCAAGAGTATCCAAACGTATATAAATTGATAAGAACGCACAAATATGAACTACTTCCATTGCCACAATTCAAGCATACACATCAACACAGTTGTTTATTATACCAAAGTAATACTCTACTTACAATGGTTGCGGCGAATTCTCTAATTAAGAGACACGATTCCTTTGTTGAATTGATTAGCTTTAGGTTGCTTTGAATTGCTTTAGGCCTTAGAACTCTCTTCCTAATCCTCTCTTTAGTTGGCGGCTATTCTTTGTCGTTCCTCAGCAACATGGCGGCTATAATCTTATTTTGAATGAATAGATTAGGGTTTAGTCTAGGGTTGTTTATATAGAGGTTAGGAATTGATTAGGACCCTTGATGTTGCTAGGTTAGATCATAGCCATTCATTAGGAAGAGAGACCAATAAAAACCCGCCACCTAGCCCTAATGACAAAGCAGACCACTTAAATTCGACCAAACACAGACCTGGCCAGCCAGGTTGACTGGGCTCGACCAGGTCGACACCCCTGTCGACAGGGCTGTCGACAGCCCTGTCGACATGGGTAGCCCAGGTCGACAGCCCAGTCGACCTGGGTGGCTAGGCGGGTGTTTTATCCGCCTGGCCCAATGGGCCCGATTTTAAATTATTATTTTATTCTGTTTTGAATTTTAAATTTAATTCAAAACTTCCGAAGGCCATATCTTCTTCATACGGACTCCGTTTTTCGAAAACTCGGACTCTATTTCGCGTATTTTTCCGAGACGAACGCAATGGCGTATCCCGTTTCCCTTAGTTCTTTGATTTGAATCTGATTATACTTTAATTCATGAATTTCATAGTTATAGAATTTTCGGGGTGTTACATTCTCCCCCACTTAAAAGGATTTCGTCCCCGAAATCTTCAAGTTAGGAGGAATGTAAATTCTAACATCCAATAATCCATCTACTCATCCATCAAACACGAGCATCCATTGTCCTTAAAAGACTTCTAATGCTTCATGATCATATGCAAAGTGTGTGTGTACATGTACTTATCTAATGCAAAATCAGGCGGTCTACTGATTCAGTTGACCTCCTTAATGCGAATTATGTAAGTGCCATGAATCCATTATGTATGCAAATTTTCCTATTCATGATTCTACATGAGTGCACAATCATTCAATACAAATGCAACATCCACATGACAACACATTATAGTTCAACCACATACGAAAGCAAACATATATGCATATGCAATATGAAGTGACTGAGCCGATCTAAAACCTAGATTGTGTGTGTATATGCAACCACGAGCAACCACTAGCAACCACTTGCAACCACTTGCAACCATCATACATAACATGTTTCAACTACATGTTTTCATCCAAAGGTTTTCTACCTAAAAGATACGGTCGAGGAAATATACCCTAAAAGATAGATAGATAAAAGCGCAACTTAAGGAAAAGAAAGATCAAGGATGTACCCTCGAACAAAAAAGGGTAGGCAGTACGGATTCTATCTTCAGTTTCCCAAGTCGCGTCTCCCTCGGCGTCGCTCCACTGAACTTTGACGAGCTTGACTTCGCGGTTGCGTAGCTTCTTCACTTCCGTCCCTAATATGCGGGTTGGAACTCTCCTTATGGTTGCTTCGCGTTCCACTTCGGCCTCTTCGAGGATGTTTGGGTCTACCACTTCAGCTGACTCATGCAGACATTTTCGGAGATGTGAAACGTGAAAAACGTTGTGGACTCCAGCCAACTTCTCGGGTAGCTCTAATCTATAGGCCATTTTCCCAATCTTCTCGATAATAGGGAATGGCCCTACGAACCTTGGCGCTAGCTTTCCTGTGGTTCCAAAACGAACAACGTTTCTTAGTGGTGATACCTTGAGAAAAACTCTGTCTCCAACCTCAAATTCAAGGTCGGTCCTTCTCTTGTCGGCATAGGACTTTTGTCTGTCTTGGGCCGTCTTCATCCTTCTTCGTATTAAGTCTACTTTCTCTGAGGTCTCTCGGATCATGTCTGGTCCAAGTATGAGCTTATCCGTGGACTCCCACCAACAAGTGGGCGATCGGCACGGTCTTCCATATAAAGCTTCGAAGGGCGCCATTCCGATGGTTGCTTGATAGCTGTTGTTGTAGGCAAACTCCACCAAAGGAAGGTGGTCTTCCCATGTCCCTCCGAAGTCAAGGACGCATAGTCTTAGAAGGTCTTCCAAAACTCTGTTCACTCTCTCTGTTTGGCCGTCGGTTTGGGGGTGGTAGGCTGTGCTCAAGCATAACTGCGTTCCTACTGCTTCTTGCAGACTCCGCCAAAACTCACTGGTGAAGATGGGGTCTCGGTCACTAACGATGCTAGATGGTATTCCATGGAGTCGCACGATTTCCTTGAGGTAAAGTGATGCTAGGGATGAGGCAGTTCTCTTACTTTTGACAGGTAAAAAGTGGGCGCTTTTAGTAAGCCTATCCACTATTACCCAAATACTAGTGTTGCCTCTCCTAGACCTAGGCAGCCCATCGATGAAGTCCATTGAGATGCTATCCCACTTCCACTGCGGGACCTCCAGAGGATGTAGCAGTCCGCCAGGCTTTTTCTGTTCCGCCTTAACCTGTTGGCACACCCTACACTTAGAAACGAATTCTGCCACGTCCTTTTTCATGCCGTTCCAGAAGAAAGTCCTTTTTATGTCTTTGTACATTTTATCTCCGCCTGGGTGTATCGTCATCTTGGAGTGATGTGCTTCCTCGAGAACCTTCTTTATTAAATCGTTTGTCTGTGGGACGCATAGTCTTCCATCTCGCCTTAGTACACTCTTATCGTCAATGGAGTATCTGTTGAGGTGACTTGAAGTCTCACCCCTAATTAGCCTATCAATTATTTCCACAAGCTGAGGGTCTTCGCGTTGTGCTGTCCCTACTGAATCCACTAAAGTTGGGCGCACTTCGAGAGATGCAAGCAAGCCCGGTACGAAATCGGAGGAGGGCCTAAAGTCGAAGCTGGCTATAAACTCTAGGCTTTGTCTTTCAACAAACAACGGGCTTAGGGTCAATTTCTTTCGGCTCAACGCGTCTGCCACTACGTTGCCTTTGCCCGGAGTGTAGGAGATTTCGAAATCGTACGAGGCAAGAAACTCCATCCATCTTTGTTGCCTCAAGTTAAGATCCTTCTGCGAGAAAAGATATTTCAACGATTTATGGTCAGTGTAAAGTTCGAACTTCTCACCTAGGAGATAGTGTCGCCAAGACTTGAGTGCAAAGACGATGGCGGCTAACTCAAGATCGTGGGTTGGGTAGTTCTTTTCGTGCACTTTCAACTGCCTCCCGCCATAAGCTACTACCCTTCCTTCTTGCATTAAGACGGCGCCTAGCCCTGTCCCACATGCATCCGTATAAACAGTGAACATCTTGCTCCCATCTGGCAGCGTCAAAACTGGGGCTGTTGTGAGAGCCCTTTTCAGTCGTTGGAAAGCAAACTCGCAATCCAAATCCCAATTAAACACTAGATTCTTCTTGGTCAATTTCGTGAGCGGAGCTGAGATTTTTGCAAAATCCCTTATGAATTTTCGATAGAAACCTGCTAGTCCTAGAAAGCTTCGGACCTCAGTCGCATTCCTTGGTGTCTTCCAATCCTGTACCGCCACTACCTTCGCAGGGTCCACTGCTAACCCTTGTTTGGATACTATGTGCCCAAGGAACCTCACTTCTTCCCTCCAAAAGTGGCATTTGGAGAACTTGGCTTTTAGTTGATGGACTCGCAAAGTTTCCATGATTGCCCTTAAGTGTTGAGCATGTTCCTCTTCACTCTTTGAGAAGATAAGGATATCATCTACGAAGACCACTACGAATTTGTTGAGGAAATCTCTAAATACCCTACTCATTAGGTCCACGAAGTACGCAGGTGCATTTGTCAAGCCGAAAGGCATGACAAGCCATTCAAAGAAGCCGTCTGGGGTTCTGAAAGCCGTTTTATCGATGCTATCTTCAGCCACCCTTAGCTGATGAAAACCGGTTGCTAAATCGAGTTGGGAGAAAACAGACGCTCCTACAAGCTGATCAAATAAATCGTCAATTCTAGGGAGAGGGTGCCTATTCTTTTTCGTTAGCTTGTTGAGCTCCCTATAGTCAACACATAGACGGAGTGAACCATCCGCCTTTGTAGCGAACACCACTGGAGCGCCCCATTCTGAAATGCTCCTCCTAATGAACCCCTTTTCTAGAAGCTCTTTAATCTGTTTACTGAGCTCTTTCCTTTCTCGTGGAGCCATATGTCTAACGGGCAACGCAACGGGCTTTGCATTATCTACAAGATATATGCGGAAGTCTATTTCCCGCTTCGGAGGCAAGCCCTTCACCTCTTCAAAAACATCCGGATATTCCCGGACCACTCTAACTGATTTCAAATTTTCAACAGAGGCATCTAGCGATTCAAGATAACTAAGCATAACCGCATACGAGGGATTACAAGAAATTTCCAAAGTATTACCGAGCTGGGTTAGGAGCCTAACAACCCTTTTCTCACAATCAAGGATGGCCCCATTACTGGATAGCCAATCCATACCCAAAATCAAACCATACCCCGAAAAGCCCAAAACAAAGGCACTACATAGAAATTCAACACTTAGGATAGAAATTTTCAAATCCAAACAGATCATAGACAAATGAGCTGGGCCCCCAATTGGGTTTGAAACAATTAAGGGGTCCTCTACCATACTAGTTTTTAGGTGCAGAGATTCTACTAAAGCAGACGAGATAAAGGAGTGTGATGCGCCAGAATCAAACAAAGTGCGAACGGGGTGATCATAAAGATAAACTACACTTTCTACAGAAGTATTTATACCTCGCTGTTGCAATGGTGGCGCTTCTAGCACATGAACCTGTGCCCCTGGGGTGGATCCAGTGCCCTGCCCCTGTCCTCGTTTCCTTGGGCAGTCCTTAGCCCTGTGGCCTGTCTGACCGCACAAAAAGCACCCACCATTCTCCTTAGCCTTCTTCTTCCGGCAGTCCTTTACTAAGTGCCCCACTTTGCCACAGAAATTACACTTCCTCTTCTCTTTGTTGCCCTTTCCGCCCTTCTTAAAGTCTGTCTTCTTAGGCTGCAAACCCTCTTTCTTCCCTTGAGAGCTTTCTGCCTTGGTCTCCTTCTTGCCCTTGTCCTCTTCGTTCAGCAATGCCATTTGCACCAATCTTTCATACGTGGCTCCCATGGGTATATGGGTCATGGCCAAACTATGTAATGGCTCATTTAACCCCTTGACGAAACGGAGAGCCTTCTTATGCGGGGTGTTGACTAGGTCAAGCCCAAACCTAGCCAGCTCATCGAACTGATTCACATACTCTCTGACAGTCTTGTCTCCTTGCTTAAGAAATAAGAATTTTTCCAACTGCAAACTTCTTTCTGCATCTGAGAGAAACTTAGTCTCAAACCTTGCCTTAAAGTCCTCCCATGTATCCACTGGTCTTTCAGCATTGGTGACTTCCCACCAGTAGGAAGCCTCGCCCTTCAATAGCCACACCGCTAGTTGTACCTTTTGTCTATCTTCCACCTCAAAGATGATGAATAGGTCCTCCGTTTCTTTTAGCCAATTCCTAGCTGCTACGAAGGACTCAGTTCCATGGAAATCCCTTCCTCCCATAGCTTTAAAATCTTTACATATCTTAGCGAATGTGTTTCCCCGTGGAGGAGGTGGAGGAAAAGGTGCTGCTGCGGCTGGATGATTCCCTTCAGCTGGAGGAGGAGGAACGGTAGGACCTGGCTGAGTGGCCCTTGCTTCTAAGAAACGTCTAAACCAACCAGGTATGGGTACCCCTTCAGGCAAGTTAAGTTCTTGGGACATGCTGAAACAAAAAAGGATAGATTCAAAACGAAGGATAAGAGATAATACCTATGGCTTTGGGGAGTGGACTTTGCCTTTTTAGAATAAAATAATATTTTTCTGTTTAAAAATGCTTCTTTAAATTTCCTTTTTGAAAATAATTTTTCAAAACTTTTTATCTTATCTGGTAAACCTATGCTCTGATACCAAGTGAAACACCCCACCTCCGTTAGGGTCACTCTCAAAGGGAATGCCCTAATTTTGGTGGAGGTTTATAAGTACAAGTCACAGATATACAAGACAGATATAAGAACACATATTTGTAAACAGCGGAAGAACAACAAACTTTATTTCATAAAGTCAAATACGTGTTACAAACAACATCCTTTCCAAAAACATAACATAACACTTCATAATCTGTCTTGAGTACATTATTTTTAAAGAAGCATAAATAAAACATAGATAAACTGCCAAAGCCCCATAGTGGATTGTCCAAAGCCATAGTTCAAAACAGGAAAGTCCAAGCAATACATTTCTCTTCTTCAAGCTGGATGTTGAGGTAGGTCAAGCTGCTGTGTTCCCTCCCTGAGGACCTGGGGGGGGAAACGGAAGAAAGAAGACGAAAGAAAAATAGAGTCAGACATAAAGCCTGAGTAAGTCTAGTACTACTTTGTCTATGAATAAAGAACTGGGTATGATAAGTAAAACAGGAAGTGGGCAACACTATAAACTTGGTTAAGTTATCTAGGGTCGAATATACTATCGTACCCCATGTTAATCTCTGAACCCATATAAACTAGTTTCCAATTTGCACCCCAAAATCAGGGTGATGTGATCCATTCTACGATGATCGGCTCCTACTCGCATAGTTACATGTGTCTTACGGCCCCCGATGTCTGTAGTTACCTATGCTGGTCCCACCATGGGGTGTATCAAGTCCCATAGTGGCAACCCGACACAACCTTAGAGTGCAAAGGTATGCTACTGGTGTCCAGTGCTTTATTTTTCTGCGCCGGAGTGCGTGCACGCCCGCACACCGTTAGAACCTACACTGCTACACCACCGCCGTCGATTTTTGACCTCTTACAATCAGCCCAGTAATCGTGCCCCACCCTGCCTAGTTTCAGGGTATCCTGATACACCTTCTAGGGTTACTGCTGAAAAGGGTCCCCCGTTACTAGGTTTTCTATCTCTAGCCAACATGCTAAGTTGGTTAAGTGTTTCCTAACCTAACCCCACCCGTCCGTTTAGTTTAGCATGTTCCATTTTTGATTAAGTCTTTAGTCCACTTAATCCTAACAATCCTGACTCAGCCTTAATTGTCTTATTAAGGCCCTGACCTCTCACATTAGACAGGTATTGTTGTGGCTGCCTGTTGCCGGTTGGTTCCGGGCAGTCTTACGCCACAACTCAGTCTAACCTCGGGTCCTTGCTGGGCTCCATGTTTAACCTCCCACATTGGATAGGTATTGTTGTGACTACTGGACAGCCGGGCGGTTCCGGGCAGGTTTACATCACAACTCAATCCAACCTCGGGTTAAACACATCGTATGTTCTACATTTACATATCTTGTCATTCTTCTTTATTTATATGTAAATATTTGCGGCCCATTATTAAGTTAGTGGTGTAAAGATTACACCAACCACGGGCCCAACCCATACTTGAATTTGGGCCCTTCTATTTTATATTTTCATTCATTAATTCATTTTAACCCAACGTTATTTTCCCCCGTTTTACACGTCCGTTTATATATATTGGGCTTAGCCTTTTAAAGCCCAATTTAGCCATGCGAAAGGGGAGGCTTATGGCGTATACACAAAGAGGGGAAAGTGAGCGCATGAACTTGCATATGACGTTGGAAAATACATAATAGAAATTGGTGTACTTGCATAGTGGTGACATGTATTTTGGTCATACAACATAGGTGACATAAATCAAGGCATGTAAACTTGCATAGGTTTAACTACAACATGAACCTATATTCTTATTTAGGCATAATGTCAAACATAAGCATGGCCTAAATACTCCTAGCATAAACATGGCATATTGTCAAACATAAGCATGGCGTAAAATACTTCTAGCATAGGCATGGCATATTGTCAAACATAAGCATGGCATAAATACTTCTAGCATGAACATAGCATAATTCAACTTAATCATGATTTAAGCCTAATCACATAACGATGGTATAAACATACTTATGCATAAATATTCCTAATCATGGTGTTTTGCTTTAAACTTGCAAAAAGGGGATTTTTGAGTCTAATCTAACCATGTCTCACATATGTCATCATATAATTCTTTAAAACAAGATAGACTTAATCATAGATCTCAATTATGCCAAATATCATTCCTAGCCATATTCATAAGTTTGCAAAAGCATGACTAATACATGGTGTCAAAATTCCACATAGTTTCATATGAACTATAATAACCAAACTTGTTTTCAATTACTTGCAAAATGATTTATACATAAAAACATACATCATAATGGCATAATAACAAAGCCCCAAACTTGCATAAATTTCACTTAACTATATACATGTAGCTTCAACATAGACTACATAATTTGCGCAATATTCCAAACGTATATTTGCATAGAACTACCGCATGTAGTTCTTTATAATGAATAATATAACTCAAGAGTATCCAAACGTATATAAATTGATAAGAACGCACAAATATGAACTACTTCCATTGCCACAATTCAAGCATACACATCAACACAGTTGTTTATTATACCAAAGTAATACTCTACTTACAATGGTTGCGGCGAATTCTCTAATTAAGAGACACGATTCCTTTGTTGAATTGATTAGCTTTAGGTTGCTTTGAATTGCTTTAGGCCTTAGAACTCTCTTCCTAATCCTCTCTTTAGTTGGCGGCTATTCTTTGTCGTTCCTCAGCAACATGGCGGCTATAATCTTATTTTGAATGAATAGATTAGGGTTTAGTCTAGGGTTGTTTATATAGAGGTTAGGAATTGATTAGGACCCTTGATGTTGCTAGGTTAGATCATAGCCATTCATTAGGAAGAGAGACCAATAAAAACCCGCCACCTAGCCCTAATGACAAAGCAGACCACTTAAATTCGACCAAACACAGACCTGGCCAGCCAGGTTGACTGGGCTCGACCAGGTCGACACCCCTGTCGACAGGGCTGTCGACAGCCCTGTCGACATGGGTAGCCCAGGTCGACAGCCCAGTCGACCTGGGTGGCTAGGCGGGTGTTTTATCCGCCTGGCCCAATGGGCCCAATTTTAAATTATTATTTTATTCTGTTTTGAATTTTAAATTTAATTCAAAACTTCCGAAGGCCATATCTTCTTCATACGGACTCCGTTTTTCGAAAACTCGGACTCTATTTCGCGTATTTTTCCGAGACGAACGCAATGGCGTATCCCGTTTCCCTTAGTTCTTTGATTTGAATCTGATTATACTTTAATTCATGAATTTCATAGTTATAGAATTTTCGGGGTGTTACAGTTGCATTGTGTGATGGGACCTGGGTCTTATAATAGCTTCATTGTTCTTTATTTAGCGTTGCGCTGTTGTTTTATGCACTGGTATTCTTGGGAGGAAACCCGTTCCGCGTTATACGGCGTGGCCCATTGATTTACCTAACTTTAAAATAAAGATTAATAACTGTTTTAGTTCTCACACCAGTCACATGACTGACCTGGAGTTTATTGTTTTAACCTAAACTCTGGGTGCCTTTATTTTCGACACGGGCAGCTAGTAGTTTTGGTTTTGCAGATTTATATTCACAGGATCCCGATTTACAGCTGGAATGATATCCGGAAAGCTTTGTATCCGTATATCTCCTTCAGTTGTATGTTGTATTATTTTCCGCTGCTATGAAATGTATTGTAATCTCTGCTATTTAGTGAATGTGTAATATTGATTTATCCTCTGTATATCCTTGTATTCTAATGGAATTGTTGTAATTAACAATGAAATGTTCTTCTGTTTGTGTTCCGATGTGGCTTGTTCTCAAAACAATCAGGGGTTTCGAACGGTCTTGGTCGGTTTAGCTATCGATTCGGTTCGAGCGAAATTCCCAATTGTTACATTTGGTATCAGAGCTCTGGTTTACAGAGCTCGAGAACAAGACACGTTAGAAGAAAACAAAAGAATTCATCAGAGATTGGATTAGTAATATCCAATGAGAATGACTCGTTAAAGATGGGATCAGTAGTATCCTAGAACGAGTGTGAAGAGTATATTTTTAAAATGAAAACGAATTTTGTTTTGAAACTTTAAATCAATTATTCGTATTTGAATATTATTTTTATAATGATTTGGGCAATCCAATATATAAAGATTTTGCATATACGTCTGATCCACGTGTATTCGAAGTTTTAATATATTGGGTAGATATAGAATCACACTCTAGTCGCCCGTAGATGATTCTGATGATGAGGCCTCATCATTAGTGTATGTGTTCAAGTTTCGAAAGTGAGATTTCTATATATTTCCAATTGACTGGTGTGAGAACCAAAATTAGATAGGGCCTATTGTTGTGATTTGGCACCAAAAATGTGATTTTTTGACTATATATCAAAATTATGAATTTGAAATGATAATCAACAAATTGATTGCTGATTGTGTTGTTTGATTATTGGTTGATTAATTAAAATTTGAACCATTTAGCCAAATTGTATCAAATATTGAGTTGTATTGAAAATTGTTTGAAAATGCATGCATGTGTGTGTGTGTATATACATATATATATATATATATATGTGAACAAGTCATAGCAAGGAGGCTAGAGCAGAAGAATAAAATTGTTTGCCCGACAAATAGGTACATGTTTACAAATTTATTTGGTTTGGATGATTTTATGAGCCGATTGGCTAGCCGCTTGGCTTTTTCTTTTGGATTGGTGAGGGCTATGGGAGACTATTTGAAATATCCCGAAGCTCCCGGTGCAGGGGAGGTTATGGCGAAATTTTAGGGTGTTAGCCAAATTTTTGAAGAATTTGAAAAGTTCTTAGAAACTGAAAAGTTGAAGAACTTAAGCCATAATGAAAATAATGGAAGTTGAGTTGGTTTGTTAAACAACTTTCAGCTTCGTTCCTTTTCGGAGACGAAAAGTTTTAAGTGGGGGAGATTGTAATAACCCGGAAATCCGAGCTAATTTAAAATGTTTATTTTGGTAATTTTAATGAATTTTGAATATTTAAAATGAATTATTTTAAATAGTAGCGACGAGAAATTTATTTTGAATAGAATTAGAACGTATATATTTATTTCAATCGTCGTTAGAATATAAATAATTATTTATAAATATAAAAGAAATTGAAAATGGCGCGGTAGTTCGAAAATTCGATTTCAAATTTTAGATAAATGTACAAGATTCAAAATAAACAGGATTTTAGCGAAACCAAAAACATTAGAATCTAAATGAGAATATCTTTCCAACGAATCCGAAAAATTGAAGTTTCATAGCGGGAATCAAAAGTTACGCCCAGTTGAAAATTCAGAATAGTCGCTATGGAATTTTGGCCCTTAAAAATGGAAATTTTGCAAACGACCTCTATTTTCGACGAAACCACTTTTGTTGGATTCGGAATGTCATGTTATTGCTAGATTCCAAAATTCGTAATTTTCTAAAGCAGTATGTGAGCGTAGCGGAGTAAAACGTGTTTTCACAGTTGTAGTCAATTTCTATCGACCAGAAAATGACCATTTTTCAAACGGTCTCAGAATTTGACGAAATTAGTTTTGTTGGGACCGTATCGGCAATACGAAGCTAGAAATAATTTTTCTGGAATTTTCAGAGTTAGTATGTGGCCCTGTTAAATTGAAAAGTACGTTTAAAATAGAATATATAGATTTAAAATTTGATTTAAACGGAAACTGACCGTAATAGCCGAATTGGGTTACGGGACATATCCCATTGTGTTCGGAACGGGGGTATTACGTTAGGGACGACAATCGTTGGGTCCGGTTTTGAGTTCGTATGCGAAAGCACATGTTAGGAATTAAATATATAATATAAAATAAATATAAAATTCAAATCCCCCCTACATTCTCCTATTCCTAGTCAACCCCCACCCCCGTTCAAACCATTCAACAGAGAAAAAAAACGATGAACGCCTGTCGCCCTCAGCCCCTCCCATCACCGTCGACCTCGACGCCGAGCACCAAGCCACCGCCCTCTCCCTCGATAAGCCCCTCACCTCGCGGCTCTCCCTCTTCTCTTCAAGTCCGACGCCCCTTTCCCCGAACCCAAAACAACCCATCCCCGTGAAGCTCTAGAACGCGCCGCCACACCCAGTGACCGCCGCCGACCAGAGCAGTCCCCCACCTGCGCCAGCGCCTCGCGCGACTTCCCCCTCTTCTCCTCCAGTCAAGAGCGATGGCGGTTCAATCAGATTGAGGGTTTTCTTTTCCTACTGAACGAAGAAAGGTGATTTCTTTTATTTTATTTAGATTAAATAGCATTGTTTAATTCAGTTTTTTTTTTTAAAAAACAAAAGGTTTGAAAACAAAGGGCTTGAAAACAAAAGGGTTGATTTTTAAACACAAAAGGTTTGATATTTATAAAACATAAAAAATTCGATTTTTAATGTATGGAAAGCGAGATAAATATTAGATTTTTATTTATGTAAAGGGCAAATAAAAATTGGATTTTTATTATTTGGACGGTATAGAAAAGATACGATTTTTACGAATATATTTTCTTTTCAATTTTATAATGCGAATAACAAAGATTTGGTTTTTATTTAGATGAATAACAAGAAAAAATATAACCTTTGTTTACATAAAAATATGATTTTTTTATAAGATAGAGAATATAAAAAATATGATTTTTATATATGTAGCGAAATAAAAATCTGATTTTTATTATATATATACGTTGAAATAAAAATGTGATTTTTATAGCATTGAAATAAAAAATGTGATTTTTAATATGAACAGCGTAAAGAAGACTGCGTTGGCATTGCGGGCAAATCCAGACTGTTCTGAATTTCAGAAATATAGAATGACGGAGTGGAACCCTCTGTGAGAACTCCTCGCTATAATTTTCTGTTCAGTTATTTATTTTACAACTGCATATATAAACTGCTCCCCGTCGTCCACAGACCATGGACGACTTGCGTGATTGTTTGTGTTGTGAAAATTGACTGTTGGTTGTGATGTAAAATATATATTCATGTGTTGAAATAAAATATATATTCATGTGTTGAAATCAAATATATATACATGTGTTGAAATCAAATATATAATCATGTGTTGAAATCAAATATATATTCATGTGTTGAAATCAAATAAATATTCATTTACAAATCGAACGATTTGTTTATGTACACCGATTTGACTGATATTGATTGGGACGATAAATTTTACACATTGCCCAACTGCACAAATAAAATCTGTGTTTGATTGTTTGAAACGCCACACGGGTGTTGGGATGAAATTGGACATACACTAATCCTAATAATTAGCTGTATGTCGTTCGATTGATTGACAGGCTGTTGTAAGCGTTGAATATTTATATTTGATGCTTATACAGTGTAGAATGCACTCTGGATGATGGTTGATTATTTATCGTTGCTATTATATACATGTGTTGTATGGAATCCATATAAATAATATTATACGGTAATTGAGTGGGTCTCAATTCAATTTAGAAAATAAATTATATTCATGTGTTGAATAAACAAAATAGTCATGTGTTGACGATATTCATGTGTTGAGAATATTCATGTGTTGAAAGAAATATATATTCATGTGTTGAAGAAAATATTCATTTGTTGAATAGAATAACGAAGTTATTGTAACGACCCGGATTTTGACGATCTTGGTTATCCGATATACAACATATATCGAACATCCAAGAATCGAAAATAACCGAATGGTTAATGAAAGAAGTTAGAGGGTGAGAATAGATAAGATAGAAACTTATAGAATTGAAGAAGGGGATGAACATCATCATCAGAGTAAACACGAATCTCACAGCGGAACGAATAAAATATAACATAACTTTTGGAATACAAACAGTATATGTATACAATATCATTGCAGAGTACAACACTTACAACAGCAACGGAAATAAACAATAGCTAATTAATCTTGAAGCCTCCTGCTCCAAGCTCTTCAAGTGTATATGTAAAATCCCGACTACTTGACTGTCCGTACAAATTTAGGCACCCAAGAGTTTAGGGAAAACAAACAAATAAACTTTGGGTCAGTCATGGGACTGGTGTGAGTAAAACAGTTTTAAACAGTTTGAACAAGTAAACGAATCTCATAAGACCACGCCGTATAACGGAACGGGTTTTTCCCTTATGAGAATCCAAAATATCTTTATATCAAAACCCTTTTGATATTATAATAATGTCTATCAACCATAATATAATAATCATCTAGCAGAAACGCTTTCATCTCACGTTCTACATATATAGTATACAATCAAAACCGCAAACACGTATATGGTAATGGATTTCCAACTATGACAAGGTATGGAACCACCTTCCGATCAGTGTACTCTAGGAACGATACACTGGAGTTCAACAAGAACATCTTGCAACTCAGCCACACATGACCGACCACTCATTTCGCTTGAGTGTATCGAATGTATACCACCAACGGTTGGGATCAGCAACCGTTTTCCCGTATATATAATATATATATATATATATATATATATATATATATATATATATATATATATATATATATATGGGACAACATTGATAGATTAAAGAAGCAAATGAATATTCTCTAGATAAGTGATTATACACCCTACTTCGGAGCGATCGACTTAGCCATGCTGCCTGCCCGATTTTGGTCATTTACCGGTTGTTGAGGTCAGAGGCTACGATTACTTTCCATTCATTGATAACACGATCACTTTGAATGCCACATTATCAAATTCGTTAATCATTAATTGGTTTACACAAATATTCTGGATGTTATGCTAAGGGAATAAATCCGTTGCAACCATATATATTTATATAGACCAACCCATTCGATCATTGGAAATACTTTGTCAGACATTCGTCCATATACGTTCGTTCTGGGATTGAACGAAACCGAAGGCACTATTCAGTACATCCGTCCTAGGCAATCTCTACCTTGGACTTATACAACAACTCTTGCACTTTACTCCGTTTTCAATTTTCTTCGGCATATTCGCAACGTTTATGCCAATACAGAGTGGTTCTTTGGATAAGAATCCAACCGGTCTCTCCATATTAACAACGTAAATATGGTCAAAACTTGATAGTCTGTGATTTAACTATCAAATGAAAACATGTCGGTGTACAAACAACGATCTTATTCCTAGATAGAAATTCGATCGATCAATCATCATATATATATATATACATACATATATATATATATATATATATATATATTCATATTTCCTTATTTTCTATGATTGGAAAATATACGTTATTAACATTGGAAAACATTTCCAATCCTCATTCACGCATCACTACCATTCCACAACTATTAGTCCCTAACTGTAAACTAGTAAGAGAACAATTCTCTAAGTATAAACCCCGAAGGCCGAAACCAACATCAGATTGATACTCAGAAAACTATTCAACTTAACAAATCTCTAGTCAGTTTCTAATCTTGTTTTAACTCTATTTGAATAACTCTAGTTCGATTTAACTCTAACTGGTTAACTCTAATTAATTAACTCTAACCGGTTAACTCTAATTAATTAACTCTAACTGGTTAACTCTAACTGGTTAACTCTAACTGGTTAACTTAATTCTAATCGATTAACTTGACTCTAATCGATTAACTCTATTTCGATTAGCTAAATTTGATTAACCCCTTTCGAATAACTAATATTCGATTACTTTATTTGCTTTATAAAGATTTCCCCTTTTATAACGTTTATCTATTTAAAAAGATTTCCTTTTAACAGCGTTTATTCATTTATAAAGATTTACTTTTAGTACCGGTTCTTCACTTTATAAATGTCCTTTTTATAACGTTTCTTCACTTAAAAAGATTTCCCTTTAATAACGTTTTCCTTTTCATGACGGTTCCCTTTTTATAACATCCTATTTCCTTTATAAATGATTTTCCTTTCAATTCTATTTATTTTCTAAATAAACATTCCTCTTATAAAATCCTATGATTTTATAAATATTTCATTTTCAATATTCACTTTGAAAATTCACTTTCCAACATTTCGGCATTTGTGGTTTTCAACACATCAAATCACGATGACCAATGTCGTCCAAACACACATAATCGTCAACAGATTATATATCACATCATATATTTCAATATATGAAACAAAACAGTAATTTAAAAATTGAGGTGTCCAGTTGGACCCCCTCCAACCTGTTTCCCTGCATCCACAGATGTTACACAATATAATCAACATCAATTTCAGTTCAGTACGAATTATTATGATAAACAGAATTAATATATATATATATATATAATGGTTTATATATATATAAAATTTCAACTAACTGACTAGCAGTTCAATCAACCAAATCAACACACAACAATCAACAGATAATTAACAATTCTAAAAATATGTTATTAAAATATAACTGTTCAGAGTTGGTGAGTTTTTATTCACTTTGGCAGTTCATCGTTAAAGAACGATAAACTGTTGTTTGATTTGAATCAAACAATTTATTTCGCCATAAATTCAAACGAGCTCCAATCCACTCCCAGTCAGTTCCATTGGGTAGGCGCCGTCCATACGATCCTAACGGATCTTGTTTCGCTGAATTCTGATAATATACGAAGAAGATATGATTTTTATAAGTTATAACTTAATTTAAATATCATTAACTATAAATTTTATAATTAGCGAACTAATCACCCAGTTTAATTTTCCTTAGCCGTACTCATCCTTTTCTTCCCCTGATCAAAACATATCAATCTCTCCAACATTAGTTTGCATAACTCCTTACCATATTTTCTTCATTTGGGCTTTAGTACATTAAACAACCCATACCCCTTTCATTTGAACCGGCCCATTAACAAGCCCGCCTCCATCAGATCTTCTTCACCGATCAGAACAGGAAACTATAGCACTCCTTCATTCCTCAATTTAACCTGCTTCAGCATTTCCTGTATCCTCCTATGGGAAACGCCTTATCTCTTCTGTTTTACATTCGCAAATTACTGTTCTCAAACCCAGTTCGAACGTTTTAGAACTCCATCTATACTTCGTTTTTAAAATACAACAAAATCACCTCATACGTTTCTTCAACCCATAACCAGTATATTGGCTTCCCAAAACCCATCTTCCATTCACGTTCTGCCACCGATATATAAACTCCATCCTAATTTAATCCTTCCCAAACTATTTGCTTCACGAAGCCCCTTTCCAAACCACCGTTCGTTTTTAATACCATCATCTCCCTCCTAAGTCTGTCCACTCCAACCATTCGTTAAACACCTCTTCCATATTCAGACAAACCCATTTCAACGTAACCGCAACTTCCTACTTCACCTTCTTCCCTAAATTTCAATTTGTTTTTCTTCACCTTACAGTAGAAAAGCAAACACTTAACTTTAACCACGTTTAATACCTAACGACCATTCTCCAGTAAATCGAACTGAAGTCAGACATCTATTAACCACCATCGCCGTCAATTTTGGCAACCGTACCCTGCCAATCATCCACCGCGGCATCTGCTATCGACCCTACTCCCATACGCCAACACACTGGCCATCTCTAATGGTTTGAAACTCATAAATGATGCTATTAACCAAGACACTCAATACCTCGATCATCTCGTCACAGTGACCACTATTGACCATTCGAGAACATCCAACCACCATCAATCAACACGAATGCCCTCCCCTTATCTTCGCCTGAAATGGCGACCCTCAATTTCACCAGAGCTCGCCGGAATTTATCACCGATTCGGACTCCAACTGCTACCTCCTCCACGCACTGCAAGTGACGCCCTTACCACCGTAGTATCGGCCTTACTCCCCTCTTTAATTTTGTAGTTAGGAGTTCGAATAGAAGAGTGAAGATTTAAAGATTTGGATTGGAGAAATATCACGTTTTACTGAAGAGGATGGCGACCTGTTTTTGGCCTTGGTTTAGGTCTTAAGGAAATTGGTTTAAAGGGATATTTATAGAGAACATAAATATCTAGATATTTTTAATTTTATATTCCATTATATTCCACCGAGCATTATAAGCTCTCACGACCACATGCTTCGTCCGATCACCACGAAAATTGCTACTCTGCTATATTTTACTATTCCAGACTTGATTAAACCGATTTCGTTAAATTCCGAGACTGATTACGAAATCAATATTTTTAAGTGTTATAAAAATCGAATTAACATTTAATTGATTTCAAACATTGAAATTCTTCGAAAATAAATTAATATTATCACTTCTATTCAAACAGAATTCTTCATAAGCTACAAGATCAATTTAATTCCACATTAAATCTCAGATTCAATTCAATTATATAAAATAACTCGTTTATTCTGAATTCAAGTTATTCAACTTCTAATTCAATCAAATTCATATTAAATAAATTAAATATTCTGATTCTAAAAACCCGGGTCATTACAGTTATTGAAATATATAAAGCCGTGTTGATTGGATATGCGCCATTTTGACTCGAACGATATTTATATCGATTATATTCGTTTTCTATAATGAATATAGAAAAGGAAGTGGTTTCAAAATATAACGTTTTGAAAATATTATCATTTATATATCGATGATATGGAATATTCAATTTTGATTAGAAATTGAATAGGAAGTTGAAATCGTTTTGAAAACGAATTTAAAACGATTTATAAAATACGTTTTAAAAGGAAATCGACGAAATATATATAATATATATTATATATATAATGGCCTGAATTGAAAGCGCCGCGCTGCGGCAGTTCGCGAATTTCGACCATTGACTTCGAATGGACGTTACGGGAGATCCAACCGTCGGATTCTCCTAAAAAAGGAACCGTTGGGTGGGAGGGAACGGAAGAAAAAGAGGCGAAACAAACCGGGTCAGTCATAAAGACTGAGTAAGTCCTAGTGACTTTCAGCATAGAAACAGGTAAAGATAACATGACATGAATAAACTGAAAGTAAACATAAGCATGATGACAAGATAAGCTACAGGAAAGATAACTAAGAATAACCTCATATGCTTTTTGTCAAGTATAACATCGCAGGGTTCCCATTCAAGATAAACTAAGTATAAATTCGCAAGATTTCTATCAAGCATCGCAAGATTTCTCTGCTTCATCATTAAAATATTTCTATGTTATCTATTTGCTCTGCACCACCCGTACTAGTATCCCAACCCGTGCCATGTGTTGACTATAAAATGATCCTTTGCCCAATGTCGTGAAATGACCCGTTACTTGGTCTCGCGAAACGATCTATTAATCGATCGGCTCCCTACAAGTCCTATCTCGTTCATGTGTCTGTGTCATACGGCCCTATCACGAATGTAGTCATCTGTGCTAGGTCCACCATAGGGTGTATCAAGCCCTAGGGTGCCAACCACCGATACGAATCAAGCACGCACAGTGTGAACCTACTGATGCCCAATGCCTGCTTTTTCAACTCCGGACCACGTGCACGACCATAGCCCGCCTGAACCTACACTGGCGCACCCCCACAGCCGTCGTTTTGGTCGCTTACAATCAGCCCAGTAATCGTGCCCCACCCTGCCTAGTTCCAGGGTACCATGATACATCTAGTGGGTTACTGCTGAAAAGGACCGCGTAACTAGGGTTTTCGTCCAGCAGGTTAAGTGTTGTCATTTAAATTCGAGACTTAACCCCATCAGTCTAACATGTCAAGTTGGTTAAGTGTGGTCATTCAAGTTCGTGACTTAACCCGTCTACGTGTCATGTCAAATTGGCTAAGTGTTGTCGTTCAAGTTCATGACTTAGCCCTACGAATCATGTGTCAAGTTGGTTAAGTATGTTCAAGCAGTTCATGACTTAACCCTACCAAATCATCGTGTCAAATTGGTTAAGTATGTTCAAGCGGTTCATGACTTAACCCTATCAAGTCGTCTAGTCAAACTGGTTAAGTATATTCAAGTGGTTCATGACTTAACCCTATCAAGTCATCGTATCAAATTGGTTAAGTATATTCAAGTGGTTCATGACTTAACCCTACAAAATCATTGTATCAAATTGGTTAAGTATATTCAAGTGGTTCATGACTTAACCCTATCAAGTCATCGTATCAAATTGGTTAAGTATATTCAAGCAGTTCATGACTTAACCCTATCATGTGGCATTAATTCATTAATGCACCCAACCTCTCACATTAGACTAATTGTTGTGGTCACTGGATTTGCCGGGCGGTTCCGGGCAGGTTCACACCACAACATAGTCTAACCTCGGGTTTTACGTGCAGTATGACCAACTACCCACATTGGATCCTATTGTTTGCAGTAACTGGATTTGCCGGGCGGTTCCGGGCAGATTTACACTGCAAACTCAACCCAACCTCGAGTTGGCCATTTTCAAGTTTTTTCTAAGTGTCATGTCCATGTTCAAGTTTTCAAGTATAATTTCATGTCAAGTTTTCATTTCATGTTTCATGGTGAGTTTCATGTCCATATCCAGGTTCAGGTTATAACAGCGTTCATGTTTCAAGTTTTGCCTTTTATCAAATTCATAATTCATGTTCATAACCAATTCATGTTTTGCCTATTCTACCCAAATCGTATTCCCATCGCATGTAAACGTGAATCAATCCATACTACAAATAAATCCAAACCTCAGAATAAAGGGAATAACATCAAAACTATGATAGGCAAGAGGGACGAGCATAAAGCGATGAAAGGGGTTACAAGACTAGCATGACATAACTTGAGATAATTGGTTATAACATCACTGGCATATAGGATTTCAAATCTAGCAAGATAAGGCGATAGTCATGGTAAACGCTGACATAGAATAGGCACGCAAAAACAAGCCAAATACAAGGATAATGGATCCAATGGTTTTGATGTACATAATAGCGAATAAACTAAGCAAGTCACACCCTAGGTATACGATCCAACAAAATGCCAATTCGGTGCACAACATGGTTTTCAACTATAGTGTTATGGGCATGAACAATCAATTGTAATAGTCTTAGGCAATTAACAGTAATAGTTTCAAAGTCATGGTCATAGATAATGGCCTTATGTTCATAATCATAGGTAATAATTCTCATAGTCAAGAATCATAGGTGATTAGCCACAATTGTCCTCATCATAGTCATAGGCATAGTCTTATGTTCACAGTCATAGGCATAGTCTTATGTTCTTAGTCATAGGCATAGTCTTATGTTCATCGTCGTAATCATAGGCATAGGAAAAACCTTATGTCACAGTCATAGGCAAATTAAGGTTATAGACATGAAATAATTTGATTTACAACATGAATAGGCCCCAAATAGAAATATTCCCACAAGTCAAGATCAAAGAATTTATGTTACAATCTAGCGTTTGAATAATAAACTAGGTCCCACAACATGAATGAGCATGATTCAGTCGATAAGAAATAACCCAAAATCATAAATTCAAGAAGAGACAAGAACATATCAATAGATAATCAAGCTTAGGTCCAATTTCATTTTATTCCATGTCCATATCAAATTTAACAAGTTTTAATCTCAAAGTAACTAGAACTTACAGAGCGCGGATCGAGAATCAGAGTGCAGAGATTTGATTCTAGAAACGGTTGTTGCAGTTGTTGAATCTCTGTTTGTTTAATCTTGTTCTAGTTGAAAACCCCCAATTTGCAATTCCTAGATGTTGTCTTGACGAAGAAGAAGTAGCCATTCTTTCTTTAATTTGATTATTTCAGAAGCAGCATAAGGACAGAATGAAATGGTGTGGAGAGAATGAGGCTAGGAGGCTGCCTATATAGGTTTAGAGTCACGAATCTAGTCAAAAAATTGGTCCAAATACGTCAGAATGAACCCAGGCTGAAAACCAGTTTTTGGTACCAGGTCGACACCCAGATCGACTCTATGGTCGACCTGGTCCTGGGCAGGTCGACTCTAGGGTCGACCACCCAGTCGACCTGGTCCTGGGCAGGTCGACTCTAGGGTCGACCACCCAGTCGACCTGGTCCTGGGCGGGAAATTTCCCGCCCAGTCTGTTCTGGGTTTTGAATTCGAAATTTGAATTCGAATTCGAGCTGTTTTGAACTCTGAAAGTTTCTGAAACTTTGGAGGGCCATATCTTGGTCATACGGACTCCGATTTTCGAAAACTCAGACTCGATTTCATGCAGAATTTCGAGACGAACGCAATGGCGCAACCTGTTTCCCTTGATTCTTATTTTAAAATTTAATTCTGTCTTGATTTATGGTTTTAACATGTTGTTAAAATTCGGGTTGTTACATTCTCCCCTTCTTAAAGGATTTCATCCCCGAAATCTTCAAGTTAAGAAGAAGGTGTCCTACCATCCAATCATCCATCTACTCAATCATCAATCACAGACATCCATTGTCCTTAAGAGATTTCTAATGCTGTATGAACATATGCAGAAAGTGTGTATATGTTCCTTATCTAGTGCAAATGATCAGACCTGATTGATCTTCTTAACGATAAATATATCTGGTGCCATGAGTCCAACATGTATGCAAATAGTCCTAGTCACAATAACACTACATGTGTGCACAAACATCCGTCCATATGCAACATCCACATGATAACACATTCAAATTCATCCATAAACAAGTATAAACACTCATGCATATGCAATATGAAAGGTGACTGAGCCGATCTTGTGCCTAATGTGTAAATGCATCCACGAGCAACCACTAACAACCACTTGCAGCCACTTGCAACCATCAATCATAACATGTCTCAAACACATGTTTATACCCAATTGTTCCTACCTAAAGGCATAGTCGAACGATAGAAGCAAGTAAAAACCTTGTGTCCATTAGGCAATGTAAAAACTGGAAATCTATGTCACATATATACTGATTTGGAGAAGAACTCCCTAAGCACCAGCCCCGAAGACTGAAATCAACATCAGGCTGACACCCAAAGAATTACTCAACTCAACCAATATATATGATTCTAGGAAACTAAGCATGATGGACTCCTTTTAGGTCACAAGGAAATCCCTTCCTAAAACCAACTCGTATCCTATAAAACCCAAAGAGTTTAGTCAACCCAACGGACACGCTCAAGCCCCAAAATGTATTACTAACAGACGAGTCATGTTCCCTATGGGGTTTCTAACAGAAATGGGATTGAGAATAGGACCGAGAGGATATACTTGAAAGATAGCATGTAAATAAGCTCTACAGGAAAAGAGGGATCAAGGATATACTCTTAAAAAGAGATATGATGCACGTATCTAGTCTTCAATCTTCTGAGTCGCATTTCCTTGAGCTTATCTCCATTGTGCTTTCACCGTCTTTAACTTCACAATTTCATAGCTTCTTAATTCTTGTTTCCAAAATATGAGTTGGAACTCATTCCACTGTTGCCTCTCGTTCCACTTTTACTTATTCTTCTTCTAGTATACTCGGCTTAAACATAACTGCGTACTCATGGTTTCATGCAAGCTCTCCAAAATTCACTAGTGAATCCTGGATCTCGTTTACTCACTATAAGGTATTCCACGCAGAAGAACTATCTCTTGAAAACAAACAAATGTCAACCATGTTGCCAAATGTACTTACTAAGATTCTATAACTCATGCATAAGCGAAATGAACCATCCGCCTTAGTGGTGAACACTACTCGAGCGGATTGGTAAATGTATCAAGAGATTCTAGGTAACTAAACATGGCAGAACCCTAAGGGTTATACTTAGACTTTGAGGGCATTACCAAGGCAAGTCAAGAATCTAACTACCCTCTTTTCATACTCAAGAATGATACCATTTCTGGACAACCACTCCATCCCTAGAATCAACCCATAGCCCAAAAAACATAAGCTTTACTTCTAAACTCAACACTTAGCATAGACATTCTCAGATCCAAACAAGTCATGAATAAATGAGCCGATTTCCCAACAGGATTTGAGACAAAAATGGGATCCTCTACTACGCTAGTACTAAGGTGCAGAGACTCAACTATCGAAGCAGAATTAAAAGGATGCGATGTACAAAAATAAAGTTCTAATGGGATGATAGAAAAGAAAAGCTGAACCTTTAACAGAAACGTCACCACCTCTCTTAGGTACGCTAGTAGTGAGAGCATACAATTGTCCTCTCGACGATCTTGTTCTTTACCCTTGTCCTTGTCCTATGATACTTAACTACATGTCCCTTTTTACCATACCAACAATGTTCTTTCTTGTCATGGGTTTTATTATTCTTTTACTTTGACCTCTTTCCGTTCACCTTTTTATCCTTCGTGGATTAAGCCATATCAACAAGTTCCTCCTCCTTAGGCTTGTGTTCTTTATCCTCGTTCTTACTATCCTTGTATAGCTTGTTGACAAGTCTCTCGAAAGTTACCTCCATCACACTGCAACTCTACAAAGCTTGAAATAAGATTAGTCACATATGAAACTACTGCGGCTACTGATGGAGGTTGGGCACCCCTTTTCCCTCCTACATGTGTCGTACACCTACAAAACTATGGTGAAAAAGAAAGAGAGAAGAGACTCGAGGAGAGAATCAAAAGATAGTGCATATGGCTTTGGGGAATATGCCTTTCGTAAAACAAAACTTTTCTTAGAAAAATGCTTCTTTGTAAACGTTTTGAAAATAGTTTCAGAAGGTTTTTAAAAGCTTTTGCCCAGTCTGGTAACCTTCTGCTCTGATACCAAATGTAACACCCCGCATCCGTTAAGGTCACTCACAAAGGGAATGCCTTAACTTCAATGGAGCATTATGGGTACTGAAACAGAAATATTACAAGACAGACATATAAAACAACGGAAAATAAAGTGGAAGTACTACAAATCATTTATTAAATATAATTGTTTACAATAAAAGCCAATCAACTTCCAATACCCAATTACATAGCTAAAATATCTGTCTTGCTCAAAAACAAAGAAGCATAAAAATAAATTGTGATATTCCCCAATAAAGCAAAGCAAGCCATAGCCAAGAGAAATCCAAGCCGTACTTGAAAGAGCCTTGGAGCTTGGTAAGATCCGAACTAAGCTGTATTCCCACCCTGCGAACCTGGGTGGGGGGGGGGGGGGGGAACGGAAGAAAAAGAGGCGAAACAAACCGGGTCAGTCATAAAGACTGAGTAAGTCCTGGTGACTTTCAGCATAGAAACAGGTAAAGATAACATGACATGAATAAACTGAAAGTAAACATAAGCATGATGACAAGATAAGCTACAGGAAAGATAACTAAGAATAACCTCATATGCTTTTTGTCAAGTATAACATCGCAGGGTTCCCATTCAAGATAAACTAAGTATAAATTCGCAAGATTTCTATCAAGCATCGCAAGATTTCTCTGCTTCATCATTAAAATATTTCTATGTTATCTATTTGCTCTGCACCACCCGTACTAGTATCCCAACCCGTGCCATGTGTTGACTATAAAATGATCCCTTGCCCAATGTCGTGAAATGACCCGTTACTTGGTCTCGCGAAACGATCTATTAATCGATCGGCTCCCTACAAGTCTTATCTCGTTCATGTGTCTGTGTCATACGGCCCTATCACGAATGTAGTCATCTGTGCTAGGTCCACCATAGGGTGTATCAAGCCCTAGGGTGCCAACCACCGATACGAATCAAGCACGCACAGTGTGAACCTACTGATGCCCAATGCCTGCTTTTTCAACTCCGGACCACGTGCACGACCATAGCCCGCTTGAACCTACACTGGTGCACCCCCACAGCCATCGTTTTGGTCGCTTACAATCAGCCCAGTAATCGTGCCCCACCCTGCCTAGTTCCAGGGTACCATGATACATCTAGTGGGTTACTGCTGAAAAGGACCGCGTAACTAGGGTTTCCGTCCAGCATGTTAAGTGTTGTCATTTAAATTCGAGACTTAACCCCATCAGTCTAGCATGTCAAGTTGGTTAAGTGTGGTCATTCAAGTTCGTGACTTAACCCGTGTACGTGTCATGTCAAATTGGCTAAGTGTTGTCGTTCAAGTTCATGACTTAGCCCTACGAATCATGTGTCAAGTTGGTTAAGTATGTTCAAGCAGTTCATGACTTAACCCTACCAAATCATCGTGTCAAATTGGTTAAGTATGTTCAAGCGGTTCATGACTTAACCCTATCAAGTCGTCTTGTCAAATTGGTTAAGTATATTCAAGTGGTTCATGACTTAACCCTATCAAGTCATCGTATGAAATTGGTTAAGTATATTCAAGTGGTTCATGACTTAACCCTACCAAATCACTGTATCAAATTGGTTTGAATTTAAAACGAATTTGTAAGGGAAAATTCAATTTTGATTTGAATTTGAAAAGGAAGTTGAAATCGTTTTGAAAACGAATTTAAAACGATTTATAAAATTCATTTCGAAAGGAAATCGATGAATATTACGGGAGATCCGACCATCGGATTCTCCTAAAACAGGAGCCGTTGGGTTCGTATCGAAAAGAGCTTTCTAACGAATATTATAAATTAGAAATCTAACGGTTGGATTTGGAATTATGTCCAAATCAAATTTGAAAAAGGTCGTTGTAAGTGCAGTTCGATGGCCATTGATGGAAATCGACTGTACGGGCCTTGATAAAATTATTAAAAATATCAATAATTTGTGTAAAATCATAAGAAATGATTTGGGAAGAATCGGGATGAGAAACTCCATATTTGAAAAGATAAAAATAGATTTTTATCGAAATGAACTAGTTTTGAACTAGAATAGTAATTTATTTATTTTTAAAATAAATAAATTGGATTTGAAATGGTTTTGAAAATAACCAGAATTTCCAATAATTGAATTGGAATAGATTTGAATCGAAATTGTCTTCGAAATATTCGATGTTGGATTTCGTGATGATACAAATATTGTTATGGGAATTTGAAAGATATATTTATATCGTTATTTCCAATACGATATTTGTTAGTCGTAGAGTTTGATATTGAATATAAGTCGATATAATTTCTATTCAGAGCCTTGCATTTAATATCAAATGTGATTTGGGGTTTGTCGTGAATGGTGTCTTCATTAACACTATTCTTGAACCCAGTTGAGAAAAAGATTAAATCTTTTTTATTTTGATTTAATGAAGTGTACCAATTGAACAATATTTAATTGGAATTGAATTCGAATTGATTCTTGGGTTTATCGTGAACGGTGTTTTAAATAACACTCGTTCTTTAACCCGATAATTAATGGAATGTGATTTTGGGTTGTCGTGAACGGTATCTTCAATAATACTGTTCTTAGACCCAAAGGAGTTAAGAAAATCAGAAACTAACTGGAGATTAGTTAAGTTGAATGGTTTCTAGGGTATTGATCTGATGTTGGTTTCGGCCTTCGGGGTTAATACTTAGGGAATTGCTCACTTGCTAATTTACGATTAGCACCTGATTGAAATGTGATGTGATTTTGGGGTTTATCGTGAACCTTGTTTTAAATGACACTGATTCTTTAACCCAGTCACAGATTAAAACTAAGTGGAGTTTTAATGAATCTTTAATTAGATTGAAAAGATCGAGAATGGAGTATCACCAGTTTTACTCCAAACGGTAGTTGAATCTTTAATTAGATTTGAACGTGAAATGGTAATTGAATTTACCGATAACACTGTGGTGTTAGATATGAAGTATAACCAGTTTTACTTCATGGGATGAATAGGTTGGGGTTGGGAAATTAAAACAAACGATTACTTCGGTAAGGTTCGTTAATCCCGACTAGTTTGAATTGATATTCAAAAGTAGATTAAAGAATAAATTTAAAGGATTTATCTTTGATAAAATTAATGGGAACCTTTCCCTAAGAATGTGAAGTTTAGAAACTAACTATCGGTTAGCTAAGCAGAATGGTTTCCTGGGTATTGATCTGATGTTGGTTTCGGCCTTCGGGGTTAATATTTGGGGAGTTATTCTCTTGTTAATTTACGGTTAGTGGCTAATGAATTGGAATGAGGAGTATGTTGTGTTTGTGTAACACTTGTTTATAATATACGCGAGTTATTCGGAAAGACTGGGTTTATCCCATTCTGAATAACTGATACGACGATAAGTCGAAGATGAAGACGGTGGTCGAAGACCGGAGGTCTTCACGTCGTTTGGATAATTACTGACGATCTTGATTGGGATGTACACCCAAGAAGATGGAAACAGTTGGTGATCGTCCAGACGTACTTGGAGATCGATGGATATGCGGGGTACTAGGTTCCTCCGGTTTCGTTCAGACCCAGAACGGACTTGTAAATGGACTGTGTGTCTGACATTGGATTTCAGTCTGTGTGATTGATTTCTGTTAAATATATATCTGTTTGGCGGCGGAGAATTTATTCTCTTGCTTAACGCCCTTCTCTGAGACGTACGAGCTCAGAGGTTATATACTGATGGATATCAAACGCATAAAGTGAATTGCCTGTGTGACATGCCTAAGTGGCGAATGATCGAGGCTTCTGTTGAAAAGCAAAGTCTTGTGGTTGATGATCGAAGCACGACCTTTGTGGCGTAGCTTTGTGTAACGTTTACTTCGCGAGTTTCACACCCGGTGTGAACCAGAAACGGGAGAGGACCTTAGGGAGGGCATGCGTTTCCTTCTAGTTAGAAGTGGCGTCAGTGGTTTTACATGCCCTGACGAGTTTAACTTATGTGGTTGTTGCTGTTGCGAGGCGCCTCGGATATATCGGTCGTTCTCGAACCGATGGAGTCATTTAGTTGGCTCATTGACACCCCAAAGGGTGGGGAAACGCAGTGTTCAGGCATTTTAATCCACATCGGTGGACCGGCCCTGACGATCCAAAGGTCACTCGAGCTCTGACCTGAGACACGGACTAGAGCGTCTCGAATCGGTAGAGGACTATCTTTTCCTCGGTTCACAGACGGAAATCCAATTTCCAAATACGTGACATTTGCGGTTTTATTTGTAGAGCCTAGTATGGCGACATAGTGGGATGGGGTGTTTATGCCGTCTATGATTGATACTTATGATTTGAAGTTGTTTTATACACTATGCACTTATGATAGTATCAAATGATTTGTTTTAAACGTATCAAGCATTCTTGGCTATTATAAGGTAAAAACCCTATCCTCCGGCTTGCGTTGCATTGTGTGATGGGAACTGGGTCTTATAATAGCTTCATTTTTCCTTATTTAGCATTGCGCTGTTTGTTTTATACACCGGTGTTCTTGGGAGGAAACCCGTTCCGTGTTATACGGCGTGGTCCCTTGATTTACCTAACTTTAAAAATAAAGATTAATAACTGTTTTAGTTCTCACACCAGTCACATGACTGACCTGGAGTTTATTGTTTTAACCTAAACTCTGGGTGCCTTTATTTTCGACACGGGCAGCTAGTAGTTTTGGTTTTGCAGATTTTTGATTCACAGGATCCTGTTTACAGCTGGAATGATATCCGGAAAGATTTGTATCCGTATATCTCCTTCAGTTGTGTATTATATTATTTTCCGCTGCTATGTAATGTATTGTAATCTCTGATATTTTATAAAGTGTAATATTGATTCATACTCTGTATATTCTTGTATTCTGATGGAATTGTTGTAATACACAATGAAATGTTTTTCTGTCTGCGTTCTTTTGTGTGTTGTTCTCGAACTATCCGCTCTTCCCTCACCGGGGAAGTTACGGGTTTTTACAATGTTAAACTTTGATTTATTTCCTTCAATTAGTGATTACATTTCCTTTTATGACTACCTATCCTACGGGAGTGTGTGGGGCCTACCCTAACTTGGAAACTAAAAATGTTAGATATGGCACCTATCCTACGGGAAGTAGTAAGCGACTAAGGGGGTTATCTAATAAGGTCAGCTAGAAAGTATAGCAAACGATAAAATACCATCTCCCACCTTATACGGGGTAAGGGTATACGTGTGAATGACGGAAGCCTTAACTTGTAGGGCCCATAGTTAGTGCCCACTAGTTTATGGTAACGTCAAATCAGTTATCGAGGAATAATAAGTGACCAATAGGTCCGCCTAGGGTCTTAAGCACTCAGGGAGAATCCACCCTATCTATCACTAATAGTGGGGCATTAAATAATTAGCGTTGAGTGAATGAAAGTGTATACATATATATATATATATATATATATATATATATATATATATATAGAGAGAGAGAGAGAGAGAGAGAGACTCTGTAACTAGGAGTCTAACCTCGATTAAATAACCAACATGCTCTAGTATAAAGGCTTCACAAAAGTATGCATAAACGTCCTATCTCGGTATTATACTTTGGGAAGAGTAGTAAAGTCGTGCGTAAACATTACAAGATAAGGCTAGAATCGCTAACCTTGGTAGGCATACATCTTGGGTTGAACCAAAAGGGATACATCTGTGTATTATAATATGTGTTGTACATTTCCTGTTCACCACAATCTTGTTTTTCTGACCCCGCTCCTCATTACAACCATCCAGCTTTTCTATAGAAGGTTGGGTTCTCACAAGTATTTAAGTTTGGCTTTTGGTTCTCATTCTCTCTCATGCTCGGTATTGGCAAAGTGACTTACTTTGAAGATGGTAGTTACTTGAGTTAATACTATTTTGTCCTATTTTGTTTCCGGTGTGAGTTATCTTATCGTACTCTGATTATGCTCATGCTCATTTATTTGCAGGTACCAGATTTATATGCTCCATGCTTGGATGTGTTTGAGTTTCGATTTTTATCGAAACTTGGGCGTAGAAAAGTGTGGGGTGTTACAGTTTCACTGGGCCTAGTACGGCCTTTTTCTCTTTACATTTTATGTTTTAATGGTTTTATTTCTGTGTATAGATTGGGATGCTACCCTGTGGTTTGTGGTGGGTTTGGGCCTTATGAAGCCTCTTTATTGGGTGACATTGCCCCTGATTTTTTTTCTAGTAGTTGTGTCCACTAGGTCGTTGGTTCCATCAAAGGTTTTGGGTATTTTGCCTCCTAATCCATCGATGGAGGCAACACCAAGTTGAGGGTACTATTTTATTTTTATGTGTGTTTGAATCTGGAGTGTTTGTTCTTTCTCCCTAGGGCTTTTGCTGCAGGACATGTTTTTTCGTGTTTCCTATTTGGGGTTTCATTTTTGAGTTTATCAGCTTCCCTTTCGGTTACCAAACGCTCGAAGAGGTTGGTCATTCACTTTTAGGATGCAGGGTGTTTGCAGGATCTCTTACTGGCTTTGTGCTTCTCCTCACTGCAGCTTTTACTACGTAAAGTGTTTATGGTGTTTTCATCTTGTTGAGTGTTGTCCCTTTGTCCACACCATTTCAATTAATGGTATGTGTGTTGCAGTGTTCTAGACTGTGTTGTTGTAGTGTTGTGTTGGTTTGTATCTCGTTTGCTTTACTCGTTTTGGATCTCCCCGATCAGTTGGGTGGATGTAGAGTACATGTCAGTTGTCGTCTATACATTGTTCACCATGTGGGGCTTCCTAGCGTGTTAGCCATTTTTAGTGTGGTCTGTATGGCGTTTCTCCTCCCCTTGTGCATTGGCCCATCCTATCGGTGGATCTCCAAACTCGAGAACGATTGTCAATTAGATGATAGTTCTGCAATAGTGGGATCTAAAAGCAAGTTATAACATCAGTTTTGATTTCTGGACATCTCCCTCATCTTCTCCTCCTCTCTGACACTCGGGTCACTTTCTTAGTAAGGTTGAGATAAGGGTTATCAAAAACGCTTGGATGGCCTGGCTAGGATCTCCTATTCTTGTCAGCTAGATCACCTCGCCACATCCAGGCCAGAAGATCTATCATATGTTTCCTCTTCATCGTCCTCCATAGCGTCAGCCGCGAAGCCATCCTTCTGTCATTCTTCAGACTCATCTCTCCATTCCTCTCGTAGGAGTTCACGGTTTCAGCCGCGTACTCCTCATAACAACCGTACGATTTCTCTTGCGGCGCGGCTGAGCAGATAGTTAGGACACCCATCACACCCTTTATCTACTCTGAGATTATTTTTGTGTGAGCCTTTGTTGCATTATTTTCTTGTTCCTTTCCTTTTGTTCTTTATTTATAGCGAACTGTTTGTACTGGAATATTAGGGGTGTGGTAACAAAGCCACTCCTTCGCGTCTCAAACACATTATCAAGAAACATTCTATTGTCTTGGTGGCACCCCGGAACCCTTCATGGGAATGAAAATGTTGTCCATTATCTTCCTTCGCCTTAATTTAAGGGGAGGTATTCTTAATGTATCCAATCCAACGTGATTTGGATTCTTTGGGCCAAAGACGTCTTAGTGCGTCTTATTTTCGACTCAGCACAACTCTTATCTGTGGAATACTCGCTTTCTATTTTCCCTTCTCCTTTCCTCTTTCAGCGATTTATGCCAAATGTGATCACATCGTGCATTCGTGTTTTGAAAATATATCATTTCCCTTTCCATGCATGGTTTTGGTGCGTCTATCGTTGGGCGGGGGGAGGGGGTCCATGTTGCCATGTGCCAAGCAGAAAAACATGGTGGATCCTCTATCAACCATGCTACGGTCGAGGATTTCAATTCCTTCATTATTCTGTAAAGTTTTCAATAGGTATCTTTTGTTGGATCGGCCTTTACTTGGTGTAACAACCAAGAAGGTCCCGGGGGGATCATGTCTTGTCTTGACCGGATTTTCGGTTTGGAAGGGTGGTTCGGTTTTCCTTACTCATTCTCGGTTCAGCATCTTCATCGCGCAAACTCAGATCACGCTCCTATGATTCTGATGTGTACCATTATTTCTTGTACTGGTCCTTTTTCATTCCATTTTCAATCCATGTGGTAGTCACTGTACTCCTTCATTAATTAGGTGAAAGACTCCCGGTCTCTTCCAACCCCAGGTTTCACTATAGATGTTGTATCTCTTAAACTCAGGTGCCTTAAATCATGTTTAATGGTATGCAACACTAAAGTGTTTAAGAATATCTTTGACAGAGTTCCATCGGTGAAAGAAGCTCTCATTTTGGCTGAAGTTTCTTTTGAGTCGATCCTTCGCCTCGTAACAAGGCGGAATGCCTTCAATCCCAACTAGCCTTGAACTCCAAATTGAGCATTGAGAATGAGTTCCTTCATTAGAAATCAAGAATCAAGTAGGTTATTGAGGGTAAATCAAACTCAAAATCCTTTCATTCTACTATCAGAAAGAAGAAGAATATCCTCTCTATCCGTAGAACCTTCGTCCCGACCTTTCCTTGGCTTTGTTACATTTGGCGGTGGAAGAGACAATTCTTTCCCACTTTCAGTCCTTTCTTCAAAGCCCTTCTGTCGATCAGTCGAATCTTATTCTCCTATCCAATATCCTGTTTTTGGTTCTTCTTTTTAAGGACCTTAATCTTTGAAGCCCTCCCTCTATGGAGGAGATTTGGTCCTGTGTTTTCTCACTCAACAAGGACAGTGCGAGAATCCCAGACGGTTTCAGCGATGTCTTTACCACTGTGCCCGAGAGGTCATTCGCCAAGACTTCTTCTTGGAAGCCCAATCTTTCTTCTTTGGAGGTATGCTCCCCAAGGGATGGATGTCCACCAATCTTGTGCTCATTCCCAAATATAAGAACCCTCGATGTTGCTTAGATTTCTGGCTGATCAATCTTTGTAACTTCTTGAACAAGGTCAGCTCTAAGAGTTTGTCTTCCCGACTCTCTCATATCCTTGACCATGTTATTTCCTTGTCATGGACTGGTTTTTTCCAAGGTTGTTTGATCACTAACTATGTCCTTTTGGTGCAAGAACTTATCTCCCAAATTTATTTGAACATCTGAGGTTCTAATGTGGTGATTAAGCTGGATATGGAAAAAGCTTATAATCAAGTGTCTTGGTTCTTTATCATCGTCTTGGTTCTTTATCATCTGAGTTCTCCGATCATCCGATTTTCTAGAGCTCCTAATTGATCTTATCTCAAGACTTATTTCGAATTGCTAGCTCTATGTTCTTATCAACAGAGAAGCTAAAGGTTATTGTCCATCGAGAAGGCGACTTCGCTAAGGCGATCCCCTGTCCCCTTCTCTTTTTGTAATCGTTGTTGAGGATCTCGAAAGAGGGTTGCACTCTCTTACTATTTCAGGGCCGGTTCACCGATTTGGCATCCTAAGCGGATTCCCAGTGATCTCCTCTCTATCTTTTGTAGATGGCATCATTGTCTTCTCAAATGGGAATTGTATATCCATCCGACGACTCCTAGCCTTCTTCATCTTTATGAATAGTGTTCAGAGCAATTAATTAACGCTTCGAAGAGCTACTTTGTTCCCGCTAATTCCATGGACCCAACAATGATCTAGTGGATCGAGGCCTTCTCGGCTTCTCGGGTCACATCTATTCCTCTTTATCACCTAAATATTGTTCTTTACGAGGTCACAAGCTTAATGCAATTTTTGACCCTCTTACAGATAAAGTTAAGGGGAAAATCTTTAGATGGAACTCAACTCTCATATCCTAGGAAGGCAGGATTGTTCTCATCAAGTCGATGCTTGATTCTCTCGGGTATCTATCTTTATTGTGTTGATGCCAACATCATCTTTCTTTTTTTCCTATAGTTCTCTAGCACTGTCTTTTTTTGGGGGTTGGGGGGGATGATGAGGGAAGATGATGCTAAGAGACATCAATGGGCTTCCTGAGAAGCCTCCATATGTTATCCCAAACGCGAAGGGGTTTAGGTCTGTAGAGTCCTAGGGATATTGTAACAACCCTGAATTTTGGGGTAAAGTTAAAAATTTATTTTAAGTAATTTTAATGAGTTTTTGAATATTTTAAATAATCACAAAAAAATATATTTTTATGCAAAGCACGTGTTCGATTTTTATTGGTGTTTTCGTTTACATATTTGGTGATGTTTAATTGACGCTTGGAATGAATTAATGTTTCTTTTGAGGTTTCAAAAAATATATTTCATTCTAACTTTATAATTTATACAATTTAAGGTATCCTAAGCATAAATATAAATAATAACATAAGGACATCTACATAAATTCCTATTTTATATTACTCATAATGCCAATGTATCAGTTTGACTATTTTAAGCGGAATTTTTATTAATGGATATGGTAGCAATTATTCTAGGATTATAGTCTATTAAAATATTTGATTAAATCATGCTACGTTAATTATTATCATTCTTTTTTAGAGCAAATCATGTTCAACCTATCAATATTTTAAAATTCTAACATACCTATTTTGCTAACATCATGGAGATAATGCAAATTATTCCATTTATTTAAGTTAATTAGTTTGTCCATGATAATTTGAAGCAGTCAACAATTATAATCATATAATAGTGAGTTATTACCTTTTAAATGTGCACATATGTTTTGTATATGAAGTTAACTTTTGTTATTCAAAATTTATTTGTTTCTATTTCAAAATGAGAGAAAAAAAATTTGCATATTAACCATGTGCAATATATATATATTTTTTGATTTTGTACTTACTTCCTTTTTATACAAATAGATTTACATCATAAATGGCACTTTTTTTTTGGTGATAGAAATAGGATTTATATTTATATGTGTAGATATATATATATATATATATATATATATATATATATATAAATGCTTAGTGGAATTCCATACTTATGAAAACAAGGTAATAAATTTAGGTTTAAATAAAGGTTCTCATGTTCTTTAGTGCATTAGGAAACAATGAAACCTTTTTGAATTCATCATTGCATTTATTGTCATTATAATGAAGTAAAAAAAAAGAAGAGAGAATATAAGTTATGTAAGGAAATTGATGTCAATGAGGTTAGAATGGAATGTATGTGTAACCCAACATAACATTGTGTTGAAATTTGAAAATTCGAAATCTGAATTGATTGTTAAGACAATAAATGAGCATGCATTTCTTTCCTTTATGTTATCAATTTATTATTTCTAAGACATGCCTGCACGTATCTTTTTTTCAACATGGTATTTTTTTTCTTAACCTACTATGCATCCAAATAAAGGGTAATGATATAAATAGGGGATTTATGGCGAATTGTTAATGAATTTAGAATATTTTTTTTTAAATCATTTAACATATTCTGACATTTGTGACGTGTATTGATTGCATATAAATGGGTGGTTTTGTTTATATAGGTAAACAATAAAGGTTAGAATTTTATATTGGTAATAAGCTACAATTAATTGCAATTAAAGTCCATTAAAGTGAATTAATAAGGTAACGGTAGAAGACTTATTACAATAGAATAATTGATTTACATATGCAACCATTTTCTTTTGTCCATATATAATAAACATATAGCCATATTTGGATTGCTAATTTTTTTTTCTTGTAACTCATTGACATAATTAAATCAAACCAAATTCAGTGGAATTAAATACATATATATACACACACATATACTTGATAAAATCTAATTGAAAATCGTTGTAATAACTAACATGAATTTTTATATGTGAATTTGTTTTTTTTATATAGTAAATGCTTGGCAATTATTTAAGTAATCAAAGCCATATATGTAGAGTGTAGCATACTAAAATAATGAAACATAAATACCCTATTCTCTCTCTTCCTTTCATATGCCACTCTTGTCCATTCACTTCCATACGTTTCGTATTACTTGCTATTTATTCTACCATTCTTATCCATTCTTCATTCATTTTTCCCAAACCACTACATCTTTTCCCCTTCCTTTCTATGCATTCATTCCTCCATTTTCTTCTTCCCTTTCTACTCTCTCCTGAAGTTTATTAGTCTCTTCAAAAAAAAAAAGAGATTTTTTTTTTAAAAAACAAAGGGCCATTGCGAGATCTTTAAAACTATAAAAGTTTGATCGGGAATTATCAACTACAGTCGCCAATTTTCCTCTCCAAAGCCACCAGCGTCGGAGCAGTTTTGCGGGTAGGAGGCACTTGCGAGTTGGCTAGGACTGAGGGGGTGGAAAGCTATTGGTGAGAATCTATTCCTTTAAATTTTATAATTTAAATTTGTTAATTATAATTTTAGTGTTACACACGCGCTGTAATATTTTGTGTTATTCGTGATTTGATGTGGATTGATGAATCCTCTTATGCCGTTCTGTTGATGGATTAAATTATTTTGATTGTTATAGGATAGTTGAAATTAAACATTTCATGTTGGTTTTGTTGAAAACATATATACCTTGTTTGTTAAGATAGAATAATTGAAAGACAAATATGTCAATTTGGTTATTATAAAATTGTTGTTAACCAATATCTCATTATTGTTAACATAAAATAGGTGAAAGGAATATATCATTTTGTGGCTGATAAAAAGATTGAATGACAAAATTTATTTTGTCAAATGTAAAGAATGCAATAGAATCATTGAAATTGTTCACATATCATTTTTTTTAATGACATTTGAATCATTGAAATTGTGAACATATAAAATATCATTTTTATATGACATTAGAATTCATAAGAATGTTTTACATATAAAATATTATGTTATATGATAACATAGAATATTGATTACCTATAAGTGACCATTTATATATTCTTAGAAGTCGTAGAAAAATGTGAATATACATGATATTCTTTATATGGTATTAGAGTCCTTAGAGAATGTAAATATATAAAATGTTCTTTCATATGTTATTAGAATACATAAAAAAAAAGTAAAACCAAAAATATACATTTTTGGTCGATTTAAAAAGAAAAAAATCATTTTTGTTTGAAATAAAAAGAAACATTCATTTTTGTTCATGTTTTGAAAGTTGACAAACAATTTTCATCTTTGGTGAAAGTTAAAAAAAGAGCATTTTTAATATTCCTTTGTTAAAATGAAAAGCCATATTATTTATCACCGTTGTTGTCAATTACAAAAGATTTAACTTTTGTTTACGCTAAAAAAAAAAAAAGAGTTTCACCTTTGGATTTTAGATAAGAAGAATTCCCTTTTTATTTTTGTCAAGAATGTCACTCTTATTTTTATACGTCATGAAACAAAGTATAAAAGCATCATTTTTAGCGTAAGTTGAAAGGGGACATTTTTTTTATGTTAATTTTGGTTAGAATAGGTAATTGACATTATGTACACTGTTATGAGTTAAATTAGAACTTGACATTAATTTCACACCGTTATGTGGTAATTTAGAAATTGAACATTTTGTGATATTAGACAATGATTAAGCAAAAACCATTATATTTGTTCATTGAGAAGGTGATACAAAACTTGACATAGTAATGTTAATTGCATTTTTAATGCAATTAAAAGGGAATTTTTACATTGTAAATGAAAGGATAAAATGTGTCATGTAATGAATAATTACATTTTTATGTAATTAAATAAAGGTATGATTTTGTCATGAAATAATTACATTTTTATATGATTAATTAAGACATGAACTTGCAACGGATAATAAAAAAATTTCATCTTTATATGTAATTTGTATTTGAACTTGCAATGTAAATTAAAAATTACATTTTTATATGTAACTTAAGATGAGATTTACATTGCAAATTAAAAATTACATTTTTTTCTATGTAATTAGAATATGAGTTGCATTGTATAAATAAAAATTACATTTTTATATGTAATTAAGGTATGAATTTGCATCGTAAAATAAAATTACATTTTTTTTTGTAATTTAAAAAGAGATAAATTTGCACTATTATGAAACTTCATTTTTAATGTAACTTAAAAAGAAGGATTTTACAGTATATTGAAAATTACATTTTTAATGTAACTTGGAAAGTTAGGATTTCTCACTGTAATGTTAATTACATTACAATGTAATTAAAAAAAGGAAATTTTACAATGCAACTGAAAGATAGGAATTTTACAGTATAATGTTTCTTAATGTAATTAAATGAAGAAATATTACATTTTTATAATGTAATAAAAGAAGTTAGAAGAATTACATTCTTTATAATGTAATAAAAGAAAATATAATGTAAAGAATGGAAAGGAAAATTTACATTTTTCTATAGTGTAAAGAACAAGAAGAAAATATTACATTTTAAATATGTTAGAGAAAAAAAAATATGGTTTCAAAATTGGACATCTTGAAAAGATTGTTTTTTTTAGAAAATCATAAAAACAGGGAAAGTCACAATTTATATTAAATACTTGAAATCAGGATATTTAAGAATAAAGAATACCTTAGAAGTAGGATCTTTTAAGGGAAAGGATTATTTAAAGAATGACATGTCTAGAAAAATTAATTATAATTATAAATTATAATTGTGCTTGGACACGAGGTTAGGTTACATTTGCGGTAGAAGTCTGCCCGGACCCGACCGGCATATCCAGCAGCCACTAATGTTGAACCTAATGTGAGAGGTCCAAGTGCGCAAATACGAATCGGGCCATGACACGAGGTTAAGCCCAACTTGTGGAATAAGTCTGCCCGGAACCGACCGGCACATCCAGCATCCACAAGTCGTAGGCTTAATGTGAGGGGTCTAGCCCATTATAAAAATATAAAGGGATAAGATAATGAATTGGGCTATTAAATCCATTTTGAAAAAATATAGCAACACTATTTTTTTTAAACGTGAACGAGGTTATCGATTTATTTTACCTAATTTATAATGAATATTAAAGGAGGGATAATTTCAAAATGAATATTTTGAAAATTAAAGTAAAACATTATTGTGTGTTATGTTATATATCAAAATGTTATGAAACCAAGTTCTCTTTACTTGTTATGATAATCACAATAATGAAATGGACGAGGAATTATATTTAAATAAATTATATATATAAATTAAAAGTACTTGAATCGAGCATGGTAGTTCACATTTTAGGATCGTACTTTTAATTGATTGTACTGTATGATCCGACCGTCGGATTTTCCCAAAACTGAAACCGTTAGGTTCGCCTTGGGAAGGTCTTTCCAATGATATGAATTATGTCAAAATCCAACGGATAGATTTAGAGAAATGTGTAAAACAAATTTGGGTGAAAACAACACCAAGGTCTCCTGTTTGCATGAAGTATTGATAAATAGAATTTAATTATTTTTATATAAATAAAATTAAAGACTGATCGTTATAAATTAATATTAACGATATGAAATTGTTTTCAAATTTATATATGCGAGAATTATTTGGAAAGTCCGAGTTTACTCTCATTCCAAATAATGATACGACATTCGAAGAGTTGAAGACGGTGATTGAAGACCGACGATCTTCACATCGAATGGGTGTGTTGCTATTGAGACCCATGATGGGAGTAGCTACCTTGAAGGGGCGACAGTAGTAGCCGTCCGGACGTAGTGTTGATTGCACGGTTTTGGCTTTCGCTCAAACCCAGAGCATAAGCGCGTAAATGGATTGTATGTCTGACATTGTATTCCTTTATACTGTATTCGTTGATCTCTGCTAAACATATATCTGTTTGGTGTTTTACACCCTTCTCTGAGACGTATGAGCTCAGAGGTTATATGTTGGTAGAAATCAATGGTATGGTATGGATTGACGATGTGGCATGCTAAGATGCATATGATCAAGGCTTTGTTGAAAAGCAGGCTTTGTGGGATGATCAAAGCATAGCCTGTTTAGGCATAGCTTTGGGTATAGCGTGACTTCACGAGCCTCACACACCGGCGGAGTCTAAAACGGGAGAAGGGAACGCAGGGAGAGCAGCATGTTTCTTTCTAGCTAGAGTGGTGTCAGTGACCTACCAGCCCTGACATTTTACTTATGTGGATGATGGAATGAGGCGCCTCGGATAGGTCCCATAGGATCGGGAAACGTGTGTTTAGGAATTGCCAATCCACGAAGCTGTATGTGTGGACCGGCCCTGCAGCTTTCCAAGGGTTAACTGCGGGGAACCCTGAGACATTAGCTAGAGTGTCTCGAATCGGTAAGGAGCTCCTCCCTAGCCTTGACTCAGATGGAAATCCAAATTCCAAATACGACCTTACGGATTTGACTGTATTACTAGTACGGAGGCATAGCATATGGTACATATGCTTCATAGGATTGATACATTTACTTTGAAATGTTTTAAAACATATACACACTAATAATAATATCGTTTTTATCGTATCAAGCATGTTTGACCATTATAAGGTAAAACCCTATCCTCCGGTTTGCGTTGCATTGTGTGATGGGACTTGGGTCTTATGATGGTTTCATTTTTCTACAAAGCATTGCGTTGTTTTGACGATTTACTTAAATTTATGCACGGCAATCCATTGGAATAAAACCGGTTCCGCTTTAGTGGCGTGGTCCTTGGATTTGCCTTATTACTATTAGTTATATTAGTTAAGAATTCTCACACCAGTCCCACGACTGACCCGTTGTTTGTTTCCACTTTTGCAAACTCGGGTGCCCTCCTTTCCGCACGGGCAGTCGAGTAGCTTTTTGTAGATATTTATCTCTTTAGCAAGATCCTGGATTGAAGCTCAAAGCTGTGTACAGAGCATAGAAAAGTCTTCCGCTATCTTAGTTATTTTATTTCTGCTGCACTGTATTAAAGTAATGTAAAATTATCTTCCGCTGTAAATTTATTTAATGTACTCTGATATATGTTCTGTACTCTGATGTAACATTTACTATGATGTTATAAAAGTCTGCTGTTGTTATTCTGATGTGTTGTAGCCCAAAGTAAGCGTATCCGGCGATTTCCCGCAAGGGCGATTTTCGGGTCGTTTCATTTTGGTATCAGAGCTTTGGTTAGCTCAAATCTTTGGGATACAACTTATTAGAACTGAACAAAAGACTCATCAGAGATTGGATTAGTAATATCCAATAAGAATACTCATTAGAGATAGGATCAGCAGTATCCTAGAATGAGGAAACTCATTAGAGATGAGGTTAGTAATGCCCTAGAGTGAGTTGAGAGTAACAGGACTATAATATACGTATTTGTAATTATAATCCATTTTAGAAAATATGATTTTGAATGGATAAAAGATTATATATTTGAAAGTTAATCAACTATAAAATTATTTAAACCAACAAGAGTAGAAAATGGGGTAGGATAATTAAACACTTTTAGCTTCGTTCCTTTTCGAGGACGAAAAGTTTTTAAGTGGGGGAGACTGTAACAACCCTGGATTTTGGGGTAAAGGTAAAAATTTATTTTAAGTAATTTTAATGAGTTTTTGAATATTTTAAATAATCACAAAAAAAATTATTTTTATGCAAAGCACGTGTTCGATTTTTATTGGTGTTTTCGTTTACATATTTGGTGATGTTTAATTGACGCTTGGAATGAATTAATGTTTCTTTTGAGGTTTCAAAAAATATATTTCATTCTAACTTTATATTTTATACAATTTCAGGTATCCTAAGCATAAATGTAAATAATAACATAAGGACATCTACATAAATTCCTATTTTATATTACTCATAATGCCAATGTATCAGTTTGACTATTTTAAGTGGAATTTTTATTAATGGATATGGTAGCAGTTATTCTAGGATTATAGTCTATTAAAATATTTGAGTAAATCATGCTACGTTAATTATTATCATTCTTTTTTAGAGCAAATCATGTTCAACCTGTCAATATTTTAAAATTCTAACATACCTATTTTGCTAACATCATGGAGATAATGCAAATTATTCCATTTATTTAAGTTAATTAGTTTGTCCATGATAATTTGAAGCAGTCAACAATTATAATCATATAATAGTGAGTTATTACCTTTTAAATGTGCACATATGTTTTGTATATGAAGTTAACTTTTGTTATTCAAAATTTATTTGTTTCTATTTCAAAATGAGAGAAATTTTTTTGCATATTAACCATGTGCAATATTTTTTTTTTGATTTTGTACTTACTTCCTTTTTATACAAATAGATTTACATCATAAATGGCACTTTTTTTTTGGTGATAGAAATAGGATTTATATTTATATGTGTAGAAATATATATATATATATATATATATATATAAATGCTTAGTGGAATTCCATACTTATGAAAACAAGGTAATAAATTTAGGTTTAAATAAAGGTTCTCATGTTCTTTAGTGCATTAGGAAACAATGAAAACTTTTTGAATTCATCATTGCATTTATTGTCATGAAGTAAAAAAAAAAAGAGAATATAAGTTATGTAAGGAAATTGATGTCAATGAGGTTAGAATGGAATGTATGTGTAACCCAACATAACATTGTGTTGAAATTTGAAAACTCGAAATCTGAATTGATTGTTAAGACAATAAATGAGCATGCATTTCTTTCCTTTATGTTATCAATCTATTCTTTCTAAGACATGCCTGCACGTATCTTTTTTTCAACATGGTATTTTTTTCTTCTTAACCTACTATGCATCCAAATAAAGGGTAATGATATAAATAGGGGATTTATGGCGAATTGTTAATGAATTTAGAATATTTTTTTTAAAATCATTTAACATATTCTGACATTTGTGACGTGTATTGATTGCATATAAATGGGTGGTTTTGTTTATATAGGTAAACAATAAAGGTTAGAATTTTATATTGGTAATAAGCTACAATTAATTGCAATTAAAGTCCATTAAAGTGAATTAATAAGGTAACAGTAGAAGACTTATTACAATATAATAATTGATTTACATATGCAACCATTTTCTTTTGTCCATATATAATAAACATATAGCCATATTTGGATTGCTATTTTTTTTCTTGTAACTCATTGACATAATTAAATCAAACCAAATTCAGTGGAATTAAATACATATATATATATACACACATATACTTGATAAAATCTAAATGAAAATCGTTGTAATAACTAGCATGAATTTTTATATGTGAATTTGTTTTTTTTTATATAGTAAATGCTTGGCAATTATTTAAGTAATCAAAGCCATATATGTAGAGTGTAGCATACTAAAATAATGAAACATAAATACCCTATTCTCTCTCTTCCTTTCATATGCCACTCTTGTCCATTCACTTCCATACGTTTCGTATTACTTGCTATTTATTCTACCATTCTTATCCATTCTTCATTCATTTTTCCCAAACCACTGCATCTTTTCCCCTTCCTTTCTATGCATTCATTCATCCATTTTCTTCTTCCCTTTCTACTCTCTCCTGAAGTTTATTAGTCTCTTCAAAAAAAAAAAGAGATTTTTTTTTAAAAACAAAGGGCCATTGCGAGATCTTTAAAACTATAAAGGTGTGATCGGGAATTATCAACTACAGTCGCCAATTTTCCTCTCCAAAGCCACCAGCGTCGGAGCAGTTTTGCGGGTAGGAGGCACTTGCGAGTTGGCTAGGACTGAGGGGGTGGAAAGCTATTGGTGAGAAATTCTATTCCTTTAAATTTTATAATTTAAATTTGTTAATTATAATTTTAGTGTTACACACGCGCTGTAATATTTTGTGTTATTCGTGATTTGATGTGGATTGATGAATCCTCTTATGCCATTTTGTTGATGGATTAAATTATTTTGATTGTTATAGGATAGTTGAAATTAAACATTTCATGTTGGTTTTGTTGAAAACATATATATCTTGTTTGTTAAGATAGAATAATTGAAAGACAAATATGTCAATTTGGTTATTATAAAATTGTTGTTAACCAATATCTCATTATTGTTAACATAAAATAGGTGAAAGGAATATATCATTTTGTGGTTGATAAAAAGATTGAATGACAAAATTTATTTTGTCAAATGTAAAGAATGCAATAGAATCATTGAAATTGTTCACATATCATTTTTTTAATGACATTTGAATCATTGAAATTGTGAACATATAAAATATCATTTTTATATGACATTAGAATTCATAAGAATGATTTACATATAAAATATTATGTTATATGATAACATAGAATATTGATTACCTATAAGTGACCATTTATATGTTCTTAGAAGTCGTAGAAAAATGTGAATATACATGATATTCTTTATATGGTATTAGAGTCCTTAGAGAATGTAAATATATAAAATGTTCTTTTATATGTTATTAGAATACATAAAAAAAAAGTAAAACCAAAAATATACATTTTTGGTCGATTTAAAAAGAAAACAATCATTTTTGTTTGAAATAAAAAGAAACATTCATTTTTGTTCATGTTTTGAAAGTTGACAAACAATTTTCATCTTTGGTGAAAGTTAAAAAAAGAACATTTTTAATATTACTTTGTTAAAATGAAAAGCCATATTATTTATCACCGTTGTTGTCAATTACAAAAGATTTAACTTTTGTTTACGCTAAAAAAAAAAAAAAGAGTTTCACCTTTGGATTTTAAATAAGAAGAATTCCCTTTTTATTTTTGTCAAGAATGTCACTCTTATTTTTATACGTCATGAAACAAAGTATAAAAGCATCATTTTTGAGCGTAAGTTGAAAGGGGACATTTTTTTTATGTTAATTTTGGTTAGAATAGGTAATTGACATTATGTACACTGTTATGAGTTAAATTAGAACTTAACATTAATTTCACACCGTTATGTGGTAATTTAGAAATTGAACATTTTGTGATATTAGACAATGATTAAGCAAAAACCATTATATTTGTTCATTGAGAAGGTGATACAAAACTTGACATAGTAATGTTAATTGCATTTTTAATGCAATTAAAAGGGAATTTTTACATTGTAAATGAAAGGATAAAATGTGTCATGTAATGAATAATTACATTTTTATGTAATTAAATAAAGGTATGATTTTGACATGAAATAATTAAATTTTTATATGATTAATTAAGACATGAACTTGCAACGGATAATAAAAAAATTTCATCTTTATATGTAATTTTTATTTGAACTTGCAATGTAAATTAAAAATTACATTTTTATATGTAACTTAAGATGAGATTTACATTGCAAATTTAAAATTACATTTTTTTTCTATGTAATTAGAATATGAGTTGCATTGTATAAATAAAAATTACATTTTTATATGTAATTAAGGTATGAATTTGCATCGTAAAATAAAATTACATTTTTTTTTGTAATTTAAAAAGAGATAAATTTGCACTATTATGAAACTTCATTTTTAATGTAACTTAAAAAGAAGGATTTTACAGTATATTGAAAATTACATTTTTAATGTAACTTGGAAAGTTAGGATTTCTCACTGTAATGTTAATTACATTACAATGTAAATAAGAAAAAGGAAATTTTACAATGCAACTGAAAGATAGGAATTTTACAGTATAATGTTTCTTAATGAAATTAAATGAAGAAATATTACATTTTTATAATGTAATAAAAGAAGTTAGAAGAATTACATTCTTTATAATGTAATAAAAGAGAATATAATGTAAAGAATGGAAAGGAAAATTTACATTTTTCTATAGTGTAAAGAATAAGAAGAAAATATTACATTTTAAATATGTTAGAGAAAAAAATATGGTTTCAAAATTGGACATCTTGAAAAGATTGTTTTTTTTAGAAAATCATAAAAACAGGGAAAGTCACAATTTATATTAAATACTTGAAATCAGGATATTTAAGAATAAAGAATACCTTAGAAGTAGGATCATTTAAGGGAAAGGATTATTTAAAGAATGACATGTCTAGAAAAATTAATTATAATTATAAATTATAATTGTGCTTGGACACGAGGTTAGGTTACATTTGTGGTAGAAGTCTGCCCGGACCCGACCGGCATATCCAGCAGCCACAAATGTTGAACCTAATGTGAGAGGTCCAAGTGCGCAAATACGAATCGGGCCATGACACGAGGTTAAACCCAACTTGTGGAATAAGTCTGCCCGGAACCGACAGGCACATCCAGCATCCACAAGTCGTAGGCTTAATGTGAGGGGTCTAGCCCATTATAAAAATATAAAGGGATAAGATAATGAATTGGGCTATTAAATCCATTTTAAAAAAATATAGCAACACTATTTTTTTTAAACATGAACGAGGTTATCGATTTATTTTACCTAATTTATAATGAATATTAAAGGAGGGATAATTTCAAAATGAATATTTTGAAAATTAAAGTAAAACATTATTGTGTGTTATGTTATATATCAAAATGTTATGAAACCAAGTGCTCTTTACTTGTTATGATAATCACAATAATGAAATGGACGAGGAATTATATTTAAATAAATTATATATATAAATTAAAAGTACTTGAATCGAGCGTGGTAGTTCACATTTTAGGATCGTACTTTTAATTGATTGTACTGTATGATCCGACCGCCGGATTTTCCCAAAACTGAAACCGTTAGGTTCGCCTTGGGAAGGTCTTTCCAATGATATGAATTATGTCAAAATCCAACGGATAGATTTAGAGAAATGTGTAAAACAAATTTGGGTGAAAACAACACCAAGGTCTCCTGTTTGCATGAAGTATTGATAAATAGAATTTAATTATTTTTATATAAATAAAATTAAAGACTGATCGTTATAAATTAATATTAACGATATGAAATTGTTTTCAAATTTATATATGCGAGAATTATTTGGAAAGTCCGAGTTTACTCTCATTCCAAATAATGATACGACGTTCGAAGAGTTGAAGACGGTGATTGAAGACCGACGATCTTCACATCGAATGGGTGTGTTGCTATTGAGACCCATGATGGGAGTAGCTACCTTGAAGGGGCGACAGTAGTAGCCGTCCGGACGTAGTGTTGATTGCACGGTTTTGGCTTTCGCTCAAACCCAGAGCATAAGCGCGTAAATGGATTGTATGTCTGACATTGTATTCCTTTATACTGTATTCGTTGATCTCTGCTAAACATATATCTGTTTGGTGTTTTACACCCTTCTCTGAGACGTATGAGCTCAGAGGTTATATGTTGGTAGAAATCAATGGTATGGTATGGATTGACGATGTGGCATGCTAAGATGCATATGATCAAGGCTTTGTTGAAAAGCAGGCCTTGTGGGATGATCAAAGCATAGCCTGTTTAGGCATAGCTTTGGGTATAGCGTGACTTCACGAGCCTCACACACCGGCGGAGTCTAAAACGGGAGAAGGGAACGCAGGGAGAGCAGCACGTTTCTTTCTAGCTAGAGTGGTGTTAGTGACCTACCAACCCTGACATTTTACTTATGTGGATGATGGAATGAGGCGCCTCGGATAGGTCCTATAGGATCGGGAAACGTGTGTTCAGGAATTGCCAATCCACGAAGCTGTATGTGTGGACCGGCCCTGCAGCTTTCCAAGGGTTAACTGCGGGGAACCCTGAGACATTAGCTAGAGTGTCTCGAATCGGTAAGGAGCTCCTCCCTAGCCTTGACTCAGATGGAAATCCAAATTCCAAATACGACCTTACGGATTTGATTGTATTACTAGTACGGAGGCATAACATATGGTACCTATGCTTCCTAGGATTGATACATTTACTTTGAAATGTTTTAAAACATATACACACTAATAATAATATCGTTTTTATCGTATCAAGCATGTTTGACCATTATAAGGTAAAACCCTATCCTCCGGTTTGCGTTGCATTGTGTGATGGGACTTGGGTCTTATGATGGTTTCATTTTTCTACAAAGCATTGCGTTGTTTTGACGATTTACTTAAATTTATGCACGACAATCCATTGGAATAAAACCCGTTCCGCTTTAGTGGTGTGGTCCTTGGATTTGCCTTATTACTATTAGTTATATTAGTTAAGAATTCTCACACCAGTCCCACGACTGACCCGTTGTTTGTTTCCACTTTTGCAAACTCGGGTGCCCTCCTTTCCGCACGGGCAGTCGAGTAGCTTTTTGCAGATATTTATCTCTTTAGCAGGATCCTGGATTGAAGCTCAAAGCTGTGTCCAGAGCATAGAAAAGTCTTCCGCTGTCTTAGTTATTTTATTTCCGCTGCACTGTATTAAAGTAATGTAAAATTATCTTCCGTTGTAAATTTATTTAATGTACTCTGATATATATTCTGTACTCTGATGTAACATTTACTATGATGTTATAAAAGTCTGCTGTTGTTATTCTGATGTGTTGTAGCCCAAAGTAAGCGTATCCGGCGATTTCCCGCAAGGGCGATTTTCGGGTCGTTTCAGATATTTTCAAGCCTTACGCCTGTAAACTCTTGATTCGGTTCTGTCGTTTCTCTGTGCGAGGTACCGGTGACTCTTGCCTTCAGATTATTCTTTATCCCAGTCTTACGCGAGTGAGATGTGGAAATGAATTTAGCCGGGAAAAGCATTTTCCACATGTTGCCGGCGTGGTTTTAACAAGAATGTTAGTCCATTCACCCTAAGGGCAGCTTGGAATTATGTAAGAATTTTAGTCTCTAGAAACCCGGGTTTCTCTTTCATTTGGGACAGTTGCATTTCTCCCGAGGTCTCCATTCTTATATGGAAAATATTATGTGGAAAATCTTTCATGAGGGGCTTTCACTAGATGTGAATCTTCTGAGGATTGACACCTCACTCGTGTCTCATTGCCAGTGTTTCCAGTCCGGCTCGCTGGAGCCGTTTGCTCACTTATTCTTGGCTAGTGAGTGTGTTGTCAAGATCTGGTCTTTCTTCAGGGAATCGGCTGGTTGACAAGGGCTCTCCTATTCTTTTCTTGATTTACTTCGTTCCTGGTGGGCTGGACGACTTGGAAAGGATCTTAAGTCAATCCTTTTCTGGCTTATTCCATTTCTTATCTACTGGCATCTTTAGCATTCTCGGAACAAGGCGGTTCTCGATGAATCCTCTATTCTTCTGTCTTCCATCATTTGTAAGGTGTTAGGCGATGTTTACTTCGCTTTAAGGGTAACCTAGGTCTTAATTCTCCTTCTTTAGCTTGTGTCTTCTCAGTAAACTGGAAATCCTCTCCCCGAGCAGGGTAGGGCCAAGGGTTAGGTTTCAAAGGTAGGCCTTTTAGGGGAGAACTTGGTCCTTTTTTACCAGGTGCATACATTGGTGTTTGTTGGAATGTCTTTTTCTTCCGCTAATTTTCTGCTCTTGCTAGAGCGTGCTCTGGATGGATCGATTGGTTGTTATGGTTGGAGATCTCTTGGATTCTCTTTTCTGTAAGGAGGCTCTAAGAAGGTTGTCATTTCTACTAGGATGGGTTTCCGATTTTGGCCAAGATTTGGACTTTGATTTAGCTCTTGTCTTATCTTAGGAGAGGCATCTGGTTCACTATCCATTCAAAGAGGTTAGTGTAGAGTTGGCCCTTGTTATTTTGTTCTGTTATTGATTGGTTTTGATGTAGTTTGTTTCTTTTGTTATCCGTCTAGGTATTGTTTGGATTGTGCTCTATTTTGTTTCACAGCACTAGTTGCATGTTTGGCACTATTGAACTATTTTTTGTGAGCCATCGGAGAAAGGATTTTTTTTCTTTTTTGGTATATTTCTCTATTTGCTGCAAAAAAAAACTGTCCTAGAAATCATGTTTTAAGATTAGAAATCACTTTAAAATATAGGTCTTATATTATACAAACAATTACAACTCCATAAGAGACAATAACACTCACTTTAGTCAAATTAGTCCAAATTAGCGCCAAAGCTTGGACCTTTCTAGTAAGAGTTCAGTTGAAAAAAAAGCATCTGAAACGGAACTTGTATGCAAAAGTTACGCTAGTTATAAGTTCGACATTTGAATGGAATTAAAACAAATAAACAAAAACCACTGACTACTTAGATCACACCATGTAGGCAAGTCATAACCGGGTTCACACCTGAACCAATTCAAGATAACCCACTACCGCATTCACACCTAAGCCAGTTCGAACAAACCACAACCGCGTTCACACTTTAATCGGTTCAAAATCCTAAGCCTAGAAAAAAAATTTGATCATACCTGTCCACTTCAAAGGCCCTCATTACCACCTTCGACCACTTGAGACTACCGTCTGAAGCACCTCATTTCAATGCTTAGTCCAACACATACTTCGCTTCCGTTCATTGGAAAACGCTTACATATCGAAAACACTAAAATCGAGATTTCTTTCTCCTTCGAACTTCGTTTAACCTTAGATTACAACCATTCTCTTAGTTTTTCTCTTCTCCACACTTTTCCTTCAAGTGTTGTTAGCTACTTTCTCGACTATGAAGGATGTGCAAGCCAAAATTTGGAAATTGTGCAGTTTCATTCTTTCTCAGTTTCCAAGAACATCGATGTTCTGATCGACAAATAACAGACGCGAATGAGTTTATATCAACGATAAGAACAAATTTCATTTTGGGAGTCTGATAAAAAGTGGACGGAATGACAATGTGAACCATTGAATATCTGGGTTTCCATAGCGGCTTGGGTAAGGTTTTAAGAATAAAACAGTACTATTCTTGAAATATGTGCCCAATTGACACGTACTCCGGTTGACACATACTGACAGGACATGTGACATAAAAAGGCATTCTAAATATGATGAAGTATGTCTCATGGCAAAATTTCATCGTCTATGGCACCGTTTTTCGGAGATTCAATTTCTACAGTTGTAATCGACACACGTTTAGAGCTTGGATGATCAAACAGCATGTCCGATCACCACGAAACTCATCTACATGCATTACCTTACTAGTATGACCTCCAAAACATAAATTTCATATAATTTGGCATTGCACCCTGGAATGATAATTTCATGCGTATTCAGGGACCATTTTTACACCTAAAACGTTCGATCTTGAAATATGACTTTCTACTTGTTTTTTACGTAACGAACCATTCAAATTCAATGGAAGTTGTTTTAAATTATGATTTGATCGTATGTGAGAAATCACATTTTGGAACCATCGATTAATTAAAGGTTAATATTTTAAATATTCAACAATTTAATATGGATTGTTACATTCTCCCCTCCTTGAAGGTTTCATCTCAACACCGCCTAACACTCTCAAATAAGTAATGATGCAAGAGAAATTGTCAATTATCGCTCTCTAGAACCATTAAATGTTGTAACAACAAAGTGAATAGACACGGAACTAACATGGATCCATAATTCCCACCTTTAAGTGCAATCATGATCAAATTCGAGATTGATATAGCTAAGATAAATATTTATGTTATATTCTCATTTCCAAATGTGTGGGTAATAGAAAATAAAAGGCATAACTCATAAGCAGAAGACAACTCAACCAAACAACTTACTTTGCAATTATGGCATAGTTCATGAATATTTTGATAGCACTTCCTTTGGACGGCTCGATCCGACAATATTACAACTCGCCAAATATAGCCCAACCTAACAAAAAAATAAAAGCCTAAAGTAATCTCATATGTCTACATACAAAATCATAGAGAATGCACCAAAGGAATGAACCACAAGTCTACATATGCTACATATCTCTTGTGGAGAAAGCTTAGCATCTTGATGCGACAAAAGCGGATAAACATCCATATGATTAGGGTTCTCTTTCTTATACCTGGATATGTACTTAATAACGAGGATTAAGCATAGAAATAGTGACAACAAGAAGAAAAGCATGTTAAATAAATAGGATTTATCTAACAGAATTATGTTAAGCCATTTATACAATTTATCTCAAATAAATCAGGCTATACTGAAATATAACATCCTACATGCCAAACAACCGTTTGGACAATAACAGTCTTATAAAACATCAAAAGTTAAACAAGCATGGGCAAAATAGGATCCACAATCAAAAATAACATCCATGCCTACCATAGATTGTAGTATACTATAATAGAAGTATACGACATCAAAATGGATATTCAATCCATATATGACTTAACAAATTTGGTTGTCATCCCATTGAAAATAAGGAACCTAAATCCAACAACTTTCGTCAACGAATCAGATATGACTTTAGTGCCATCATGTTATCCCCAAATCTTTGGCAACCTATCGATGAAAACTATAAATAATTGTTCGCATCCACTTGGGATTCTCACGTAGTTATAAGGACTACTTGGCTTAATAGATGCCGTCCAACATTAACCAGTTAACCATTCATCCATATTGATATGAATGCCAGATCACCCCTCTCCAATGATATTGGGAACAAGTAACAACACTCTTTCATACAGAGCCAACCACCTCGATCGAATCCACACTACATCACTTCATATAATGAAGTCATAACAAGTAATAATACAAGCAACTCCTACAGATGGGATATCGTTTCTAAATTGGTAAATATTCAACTCAAACACAAAACACTGCACTAGGAGGTTGGGAATTGTAACTGTTGCTACTGGAAAAGGTTAATATTGCTCCTAGAGAAGAGACATTCCAATTATGTGACTTTAACAGACACCTCGCTCTTTTCTAATATATAATGCCTCCACATCGCATAAGCGAACTCTATGACCACTGAATCCAAATCGTGATTCGGATACTCCTTTTCAAGCGGTTTTTAGTCATCGATTAAAGTCACAATGATATCCCTTTCATTATCAATATTGCACCTACTTAAGAAACCCAAGCTAATAGATATTTACTGACTCATCATTCTCATAAGGAATGAGTGGTGTTGATACACTAGGAATCCTCTCAACCAAACTTCAAATTTGTAACTTTCATGGGTCAACTCAAACTTTAAACTTCTATAACCTTCATAGGATCAAATAATACATCCTAATCAAGGTACTGTGACTCAATCATATCAGTCCCCTCATCTTGTAGTGTCACTCCATCAAGTCAGTCATCAATTAGTGTACTCTCAACAGTACCGATGCAACATTACTATGCTTTATGCTTTTTCTTTGTCAATGGGAAGACGAAAATATGGTCTGGTACCATACGCATAACTTATCAACATGATGTCTTAGAACACAGTCCAAGAAATCAACAAAATGTGCTGACTTGTAAGATAGCATGGATGACATAACCAACCAATCAAAATTGAAGAAAGCTGCGTGCGTTGTCATCGACGCACACCTTGCAACTACTCTTTATTTTCTAAATCACCTCAAAAATTCCACCAAGAGAACACCCTCACACTCTAGAGCCAATCAGACAAGCAATCCTAGAATGGGATTGAATACTTTATTATCTACCAATCTTTGGTGTTGTATGCCATAAAGGCATGGCAACTAGTCCAATACCCTAACCAGATCAATACGGAACTCAAATCAATATAGTGGCAGTTTGGTCACTTCATGGAATGTGTATAGATACTCACAAGCTACAAGCTCAAAAGAAGATTCATTACTAGAGAACTCAATGTCTCTTCCCCGTTGACGTTCAATCACAAGAGACTCACCTACTGTACATCAAGGTCTTGGTATACTTTCTCTAAATGGGATTACTCACTACTGAAGAGAAAAATGTCCTTGCCCCCTAATATCATCAACAGCGTCTCACAACCATTGATGTTCCCTATGAAAAGTCGGTGTGTACGACTTTAAGAAGGATCTATATGGATATAACAGAAATATAAATGATATACTAACTAGCTAGTCTACAATAGTCATGCAAATAAATAAGAGCTAATATGATAAATCACAAATAGGCAAAAGAAATAAGTAAAGTAAAGTGACACCAGGTATTTTATACTAGTTCAGACTTCCCGTCCTACGTCCAGTCCCGAAGCTCCTCTTCAGAATTCACTATCACGCCCTCTCTTAACCCGGAGGAATAGGTCAGTACACTCGAGCCCCAACAAGGATGCCTCTTGCCTGAGCAACTACACAGGACTTCAACAAACACAAGTGTTTTGACTTCTGCTTTGTGTTCTAGAATCAACACGGACAGTCAACGGTTTAACTACACCCTTCCTATAATCTTATCCTCGAGTATTTGAAATGAATTTGAAGATTTAAGGAAGTTAGTTGATTATCGAATCAAGATATATGAAATGTTATCAAGGATTCAACAAGTAGCTTGAATTTTGGAGAGCTTTATATTGCAAAGAATATAGAAGTGTAATTTTAGAAAATAGAGAGAATAGAATGATAATCGGTTATTTGAATTCATGTTTTAAAGTGTTTATATAATAATAGAAAGGTAGCAATTCTTTATGAAGAGTTTTAATCAAAAGATGCTTCCATATCCTTTCAGAAATGAAGAGATTTCTTTTCATGAATGAAAGCAACCTTTCAGAAAATATTTGCTGTCTCGAATCAGTCGACTGGTTAAAAATCTTTAGTTGATTGTTTGAATTAAACTTTAAATCGGTTGGACAAAAAACTTTTCAAAACTAGTAGTTAGATACAAAAACAATCAGACCAATCGACTGGTCATTTCTTTACCAGTCAACTGGTAGGGCTATTTTTGCACAGTTCTGGCTTTTAAGGTCTTATATATATATATATATATAACACCTTATCTCTACGATATGATTCCCTTGCAATCTCTTTTGTTGGCATTAATCAAAATCTTGTTTTCAACATTCTCCCCTTTTTTTATTGATGAAAACATATCTGATTTTCTCCCCCTGAGTATTTGCTCTCCTTGAATTTCTGCAACATTTTGTAAGTTTGATAAAGATATAATCTTACCGTTTTGATTGATGCGAAATGTTAGAATATATATTCCAAAAAATATTTTGTTATTAAGAGCATAGAATATATATCATAGATTCATCATAGAACAGAAATCTTTTATCATCGATTAAAAAGCAATTAATCATGATGAGCACATAGTAATCGAATAACAATATTAGAGATCTTTGAAAGATACAATGCCTAGCTCTCGTCGGAGTCTTATGAAAGAGTTCTGTAAAAGGGGTGTACCAACCCAGAATATCAGAACCAATTTAAATTTTTTATTTTAGCGATTTTAATGAATTTTGAATATTTAAAATGAATTATTTTAAATAATAACGACTAGAAATTTATTTTGAATAGAATTATAACGTATATATTTATTTGAATCGATATTGGAAAATAAATATTTATTTTAATTTTAAAAAGGAGTTGGAAATAGCGCGACAGTTTGAAAATTTGAATTCAAACTTTGACTGACCGTACAGGATGAAAAATAAAATGGATTTTTGTGAAACCAAAAATCTTTAAATTTGTTTAAGAATACCTTTCTAATTAATCTGAAAAATCGAAATTTCATAGCGGGAATCAAAAGACATGGCCAAATGAATTTTCAGAAAGGTCGCTGTGAAATTAATATAGCCCTTGAAAATAAACATTTTGCAAACAACCTCCGTTTGCAATGAAACCACTTTTGTTGGATCCGGAATGTCAAATTATTGCTAGGTTTAGAATTCCATAATTTTTTGAATTAATATGTGAGCGTGGCAAAGGAAAACGTGTTTGGTTAATTTCAGTCAATTTGGATCGACCAAAAAATGGCCATTTTTCAAACGACCTCCAAATTTGATGGAATTAGTATTGTTGGGACCGTATCGTCTAGACATAGCTAAATTTATTTTTCTGGAATTTTTGGAATCAGTATGTGGCCCCAGCAAATTAAAATGTACATTCAAATCCATATTTAAATGTTTTATATTTTAACTTGAAGAATAACTGACTGAAACAGTCGAACAGGCTTACGAAACATATTCCATTATGTTCGGAATAGGGGTATTAGCTAGGGGCGACAGTCGTTGGGTTTGAATTGAAGTCCATTTGGAAAAACAGATATTTTTGGAATTATAAATAAAACGGGCCAATCAGAATTTTTATAAAAAAATATATATTCTCTCTCCCCGACGCATCGCGATATACGGCGGAAACAAGATCTGGCCTTCTCACTTCGATTTCTTCAAATCCACGCACCAAAATCAAGTGACCCTGTTGGGGTTTTTGTAGATCTCATTCCAAGCTTCAAATCCATAGCAAGTTGGGATTTTTTCGTTGAGTATATCGCCCGAATTGAGCAGCTGAAGTCGACGACTTCGAACCGCCGCCCAGGCCGCCATCATGGATCGCACGTGACTCCACCCCCTGCTCACGTGCACGACTCCTTCCCCTTCAACGTAGCACAGCCCGATCGTCCAACCGCTATACGATTCGCGCGCAAATCACAAACCTAGTTTTGAACACTTCAGCTGTGGTAACGGCCTTTATATTTTAAACTGATTATAGCACTTTTTAGCGCTACGAACTATGATTTCACTGTAAAAATCATATCTTTTTGCTATGTTGCCGAAATCCAGTGAAACAAGAGACATTGGACTCGTGGCGTCGTCTTCTACATTCTAGAAGAGACCGGAGAATTTTTGGAGCTTCCTACAATTTTTGAAGGAGTGGAACTCAATGTGAGATTTCAAAATTCAAATTTGAATGGAAGGGTGATGTTTAAACTATATGATCGATGTATAAGTTATATAAGCCTTGTACACCTCATGTATAAGCGTTGTATAAATTATATGTGCGATGTATAAGTTATATATACGTTGTAAAGAATCATATGTGCGTTGAATGGATTTGAAATGGAATTGAAATGAAATATATTTATATACATATATACATACATACATATATATATATATATTCTCCCCTCGTCCACAGACCATGGACGATATATATTGGTTGTGATTGTTTGGATTTTGGTTGACGAGAAATTTGGTTGATAAATGCGAATGGTTGATAATGGTTGTTTGTAGTTGAAACAAAAATTTGAATTGTTTGTGGAAAAATTCAATGTGGTATGAAAATGATTGAAATGATTAGATCATTAGGATAAGCCCCTTAGGGAACGCCGCGAGGCGTAAGGTAGTGCGAGGAGTCGTACTCGGGACGGTGCAGGTTTTAAACCCCCTACCGTTATGCTGCCCAAATTTTCTGTAATATCCATATGTTTGAATTATATTCATATGTTGAAATATATTCCTGTGTTGATAAACTGTTCATGTTTGAAACAAATTGTTTTAAAGATAAAAATCACATTTTTATCATGTATATGAAGTATATAAACCGTTCATGTTTGAAATAAATTGTTTTAAAGATAAAAATCACATTTTTATCATGTATATGAAGTATATAAACTGTTCATGTTTGAAATAAATTGTTTTAATAATAAAAATCACATTTTTATTATATATATATGAGTCGCTAAAAATATTCATGTTTGAAATAAATTGTTTTAACAATAAAAATCACATTTTTATTATATATATGAATCGCTAAAAATATTAATGTTTGAAATAAATTGTTTTAACAATAAAAATCACATTTTTATTATATATATTTATCGCTAAAAATATTCATGTTTGAAATAAATTGTTTTAACAATAAAAATCAAATTTTTATTATATATATGAATCGCTAAAAATATTCATGCTTGAAATAAATAGTTTTAACAATAAAAATCACATTTTTATTATATATATGAAGTGTTAAAGATAGTCATGTGTTGAAATAAATATTTATTAGGTAAAAATATTATTTTTACCACGTATATGAAATGAAAATGGTTTGGAAATCGAAGAACGAATTATATATATGTAATTAAAATAAAACGAATAACGACGCTACAGTTCGTGTTTTGGAATCATGATTTTAAACGACTATACCGAGAAATCCGACCATCGGATTTCCCCGAAACCGGAACCGTTGGGTTCGCTTTGAAAATATCTTTCCAATGATATAAAATTTGTAAGGATCCAACAGTTAGATTGTGTGAAATGTTTAATTCAAATCTAAGGACAAATAGCACCTGAATGAATTATGTATATATAATTAAAATAAAATGAATAACGATGCTGCAATTCGTGTTTTGAAATCGTAACTATAAACGATTGTACCGGGAGATCCGACCGTCGGATTTTCCCAAAATTGGAACCGTTGGGTCCACTTTGAAAAGATCTTTCCAATGATGTAAATTTTGTAAAGATCCGACGGTTAGATTTTCAAATATGTGTAAATCAAATCTGAAGAAAAACAGCGCCATGGCCGCGTTATGGCCTGAAGCGTCGTTTTAAATAAATGGGCTATTTTTAAATAAATAAAAATAGCGATAAATCGTTATAAAATATTATAAACGATATGGAATGGAAATAAACCGAATTTACTTGGTTTATTGGATATTTGATGGTTGAATGTGTTTGACATGAAAATTATATTAATGAACTGAATTATGGACGTCAAATAATTTAACCATGGAAATGAATTGATTTGAATTCTAAATATACGTGAATTATTTGAAAAGGCCGAGTTAAATCTCATTTCAAATAATTGGTCGACGATTAGAAGTCGAAGATATGAAGACGGTGCAAGACCGATGATCTTCACATCGGATGGATGGCTACTGATGCCTTTGATGGGAGTTGCTGCCCTGAAGAGGTTACAGTGGTGGTTGTCCGGACGTACTTGTTGATCTTTCGGATGTGCGAGGGCCTCTCTCCTGTATTGGACATATGAGACGAGGAATAAGGTGCCTTCGGTTTCGTTCAGACCCAGAACGGACTTGTAAATGAATGTGTGTCTGACGTTGTAGATTGACAACGTGGCATGTAGAGATGCTGTGATCAATGCTTTTGTTGAAAAGCAGGGCCTTGTGGTTGATAATCAAAGCATGGTTTTAATATTGCTAGCTTTGTGTATAGCGTTGATTCGTGAGCCTCACACCCCGGTATGAACCAGAGACGGGAGAGGACCTCAGGGAGGACATGTGTTTCCTTCTAGGTAGGAGTGGTGTCTGGGTTTTACATGCCTGGACATTTTATTTATGTGGATGATGGATAGCGAGGCGCCTCGGTTATGTCATTCTCTTCGGAGCCGATGGTTTGGTCGGGATATGACCAGTTTACGCCCCATAGGGCAAGGAAACACAATGTTCAGGTATTTTAATCCACTCCGTGTGGACCGGCCCTGTCACTCCAAGGGTCGATGCGTTCTGATCCTGAGACATGGGCTAGATTGTCTAGAAGCGGTAAGGACGATCCCTTGCCTTGGTTCATGATGGAAATCCAGTTTCCAAATACGACATCATGAGGTTTTGATTGTAAACCTATATATGGCGACATGATATGTGGTACCCATGTCATCTATGATTGATAGTTATGATTGAAATTGTTTTTGAAACATATAAACACTAGTAATAATATCAAATGCTTTTGTTTTATACGTATCAAGCATATTTTGGCCATTATAAGATAAAACTCTATCCTCCGGCTTGCGTTGCATTGTGTGATGGGACCTGAGTCTTATAATGGCTTCATTTTTGTAAAAAGCATTGCGATGTTTAAATGATTTACTTGTTTTAAGCACTGGCAGTCCAATGGAGAAAACCCATTCCGCATTAGCGGCGTGGTCCTGTGATTGGCCTTATTATAAAATAAGTTAAGTAAATTTCTCATACCAGTCCCATGACTGACTCGTATTTTGTTTCACTTGCAAACTCGGGTGCCCTATTTTCTACATGGGCAGCCTTGTATTCAGGTTTTAGCTGGCTCTCTCTCTGGATAGCTATGGAGCTGAAGATGGATTCTATCACTTCTTTTATGTTGTTCAGCTTCTGTTATGTATATTATGTTTGATTCCACTGTAGAAATTTTATATAAAGCTAAAACTGTATTTTGTTCTAAGTATGATCCTGTTATACTATGTAACTCTGATGATTATTATTTATCCAGTGTATTCTGTTGTACATTATCTAGTCTAATTATATGTTTCTATTCTGCTGTTATTTGTTTTATGTGTTATATTCCAAAGATTACCCTTGCCGTCGTGGAACGGGGGTTTGGGGTCGTCACATGTGGTGTCAAATCTTTGGTTAATGTTAGTTCCGGAATATAACATATTAACGAACTCATCAGAAATAGAATCAGAAGTATTCTATGATGAATAACTCATTTCAGATAGGATTAGTAATATCCTTGAATGAGTGTAGCAGAATGAAATACACCCCCATAGACACGTATACATTCAAATATATGTCTTTATAATGTACAATATCTTTTCTGTTGGCCTGACACTTTGTCTGCTATTTGCAGACATTGAAAAATGAGTGGCAGAAGCAGAAGAAGTAATTCTATGGTTCAACAATCTAATGAGCCAGTTGTGCTCCCACAGCTAGGATCTGATATAGAAGCTCTATTAAAGAGGTATCGAAATCTGGGTGGAGTACCGTTCTTAGACAATGAATCCATTATTCAAACTCAAGCTTGATGCGTTCTGCTGAGAGAATTTTTGAAGGTTTCAAGCTGAGGGATGGCCAGAAAAGATTACTGGCATCTTGGGCCCTCAAAGACGAAACTTTAATCTAGTGGGAAACAGTTATTAAGGATAATCCAGAAGGTAATATTACCTAGGATAGATTTAAAGAAATTTTTAATGAAAGATTTATTCTTCTAGAAGCAACTAATCGGCTGTATGATGAATTCTACTATCTGATACAAGGAGATATGACCATTTAAGAGTATCAGGATAAATTCAGCAGATTTTCTCGTTTTGCACCCGAGCTAATTGAAAATCCTAAGAGGAAGAGTCTGGGTTTTTTAACGGGCTTCGTAGAAAGTACCAAAATTCGGTAACTGCACATGTGAAACTTCCTTTTTCTGAAATGATATACATGGCTTATCACTATGAAGATCTTGATAAGCAAGGTCTTTTGGTCGATGAAGAGGAAGTCAGTTCTAGCAACAAAAGGAAATTCGAAACTGATAGCCCAGAGGCAAGTACGCAGCCTGAGGTAAGTACGACGTCTAGGGCCAGAAAGAAGCCTAGAGTCAATAGGAAAAAAGTTAAATCGGAGAAAGAACCAGTAACGACAACCATATGCAATAACTGTCATAAGCAAGGGCATTTGCAAGGAAATTGCAGATCTTTGAAGAAACAAAGGAAGAATGAATTTAAATCCAAGAACAAGTTTCAAGAGAATAGAAAATGCAGTCAATGCCATCAGACTGGTCATCTTGCAAAGGATTTTCGACTCTTAAAGAAATCTGAAAAGGTACAGGTAAATGAAGTGGCAGAAGTTCCGGCACCCTCAGTCAGTCAAGCGAGGCCATATGTTTTGGAAGCACGCTTACTGTCAAAAACATTCCAGTTAAAGTACTGTTTGATACAGGTGCGTCACGAAGCTTTATTGCAAGTAATGCGGTTAAGAAACTGGATTTGAAATTGAAAAAGCTCAAAGAACCCATGACCGTCCATAATCCGGTTGGGGTTCCCTCAATCTTAGTTGGAATTTTGGGGTGCCTATTTCTTTTTCCTATTATCGGTTCCCTACCATCTCGATTGTCATGAATTTTACAGAATTTGATTGTAATGACCCGGATCCTTATGGGTTAATTTTAAATATTTAATATGGATTTAAATATTAGGGGGGATAATATAAATGGAATTTTTATATTAAGTTATAAATTTAATAATCAATTTTGATTTAATATCGAATATATTAAATTATAAAAATAAGGAATTAACGAATAACTGAACTCGAAGTCAAACACTGAATTAGAAACAGTTCAGATAATCAATTCAAACTCCTGTTTGAATTAGAAGAATAATATTAATTGAATTATCGAAGAATTAATTGTTTTAGAAGTTTATTTAAATCAATTTAAATTAATATCTTATTCAGATGATCGAATTGGACTTCGTGATCTATCCCAGTGTGTCCGGAATAGGGGTATTACCCTAGAATTGACAGTCATTGGGTTCAGAAAGGAGTTCGGAAATATGGCGTATTTTAATTGAAGGGGACGGTTTAATTCAAAATAAAAATAAATCCTTTTGTGTATGGTCCAAAACAAAACCCGTGGCCTCTCTATTCTCCTCAAAAATCGAAAGCATCAGACAATATAAGATAATGGCCGATCCTTTTTCTTTTTCATTCAATTCATTGAGAAGCCTCATAATTTCCTTTGAAGTAGAAATGGCAGCTTCCTTCTTTTCATTTTCTTTTCTCTCTCGATTACAAAGTAAATCAAAAATCGGGTATCACCGTTAAAACCTCGAGATCCATAGAATCTTGCGCATGATTTTCAGGGGATCGCGATGAGTTCAGAAACCAACGGAAGCGAGGGCGATATTATTTTGAGATGCCAAGGCGCGATTTTTCATTTGTGGGTACTTCGACTTGAAGACCACCAGATCCACTGAAACTCGATGGTGTCTGGATGCGCTCAAGTATGAGGAAAGGAGAGGGTGTGCGAGGTGGTTCGAAGGGGATTTCTATTCAAAACAAATCCGTACTTCACTGGAATGGTTCGAGCTAGGGCAGTAAGCGATTAAGGGAAACTGAGTTTGCGTTTTGGCCAATGGAAGCTCGAAGGTGATGAACTGTGCAACTGAGTGGTGGGATGTGTAGATGGGCTGAGTGTTTTGAATTGCGTTTTAGAAGGGAAGTGTTGTGGTGTTCGGAGTGGTAGCTGTCGATTTGCTTTTGGGTGATCGGCAGTGGGTATTTAAGGGGAGATCGAATTTTCCTTGATGATGTTGGGGCTGAGGGTGTTCTGCCATTTTTCTTGCGTGTTGGTTCTTTATTGGAAAGAGCAAGCTGATGGAGAAATGAGGCAGAATGTAGGATGTTTGAAGGTAGTGTTCGGTAGCCTTCAGTCAAAGGAGATGAAAGGGAATACGAGTTAGCAGGAATTAAATAAGGTAAAATCAAACTTTCTAAATCTAAAATTTACATATTATTTAGTGTTATGAGTTAAGTGGTTAAGTTAAATTAATTTAGTTAATTGTTTCCACTAATTGAGTTAATGAAATTCCTTAGAAAATATTGTGTTTATTTTATATAGAGATTGGTTTATAAAATTAATAGCTAATCAAATTAATTTGTATAAACTATAAAATTAGTCAGTGAAGTAAATTAATGGTAAACTAACCCTTGAGCACGAGATTAAAGAAAAGTTAGATTTCTAAATTTTATCGTTTAAAATCGTTAATGTGAACAATGTATATCTAATTTATACAAGGTCCAAAAATCTTGAAAACAAGACGGATTGGTCCATGGCTATGAATTTTTCGAGCTAGAAGTGGTTTTGAATTATTGGATATTCGGCAAACGAAAATATCGGTGAGTAAATCTCACTCACCTTTTATTCAAATTATTTTTATCAGTTAAAAATAATTGTCTGTTGATTGTTTGGTTGCGTTAAAATATTTATGTGGCATGTTTAAATATATATATATATATATAGTTATATAGGCTTGCTATTATATATATATATATTGGTTTGGATGATTGGTTGGATTCCCGCAGTCTCATTAACGGATGCCCGCGGTTTCATAGCGGATGATTACCCTATACGCCCCACGCTATGATTAGTGGATGACCTTCATACCGCGATATCTTGCCTCGAAGCAGGATGTGTATTATTTTGTTAACTAACGTCTTTGGATGCAGGAAAAACAGGTTGGAGGAATCCAACTGGATTCCTCAAAAATATATTATCTGTTTGTTGTTTGTTTGATTTCATATATATTCATATATGATGTGTTAAAAATCAAATGATTGAAAATTGGTTGATTTGATTATTTAAAATATCCCTGGGGTTTGAATATTGATTCATAAAAATATCAAAAAGGGTATTTGATATTTAAAAAGGGAATTCTATTTTTATAAATAGAATTTGAATTTTTAATGAACTATAGAAAATATTTACTTGTTTTGAAGATATATAAAACGAGTATGGAATTTATAAACTCTGTTTATAAATTTAGATATGGGATTTGAATTGAATTTATAAACTTTGTTTATAAATGAAAAGGTGAGTTTTGAATTGAATTTATAAACTCTGTTTATAAAGGAAAATATGGGATTTGAATTGAATTTATAAACTTTGTCATAAATATATAAATGTGGGATTTTAAGTGAAGTTATAAACGTTGTTTAAATAAGGCATAGAATTCAAATGGGATTTATAATACGGAATTTGAACAATAGAATTCAAATGGAGTTTAACTATAGAATTCGAATATAGGAATTCAAATGGGGTTTATAATATAGAATTTGAATAAAGAGAATTCAAATGGGATTTATATTATAGGATTTGAATAATAGAAGATAATAGATTTGGATAAATAGAAGTGGAATAGACTAAGAAGTTAATTAACAGATTTAATTAACAAGTTGAGTTAAAACGATTGGTATAGTTAAAATAGATTGGACAGGTATAAATATACAGGAGACAGGTTTGGAATAAAGTGTTAGAAGGTATATATATAGATTGCCCGACAAAAAGGTACATAGTTAATTCATATATGAGATTTTATGTGCCGTATCGGCTAGCCGCTTGGCTTTTCCTTTTGATTGGAGAAGGCCTGTGTGGCTGTTTGGGGATTTTCCCGATACTCCCGGTACAAAGGAGGTTATGGCGAATTTTTCCAGGAATTTAAGGAGTTAGAATATTTTTAAGATAATTTGATAATTAGAAATCAACGTATCGATATATATAGAAGTCGATAAGGAAACGAACTTAGAAATAGAATAGTATAATAAAAAAGGAAGTGTAAGAATAAAATCTAGTAAGAATAAAAAGAGAAAGTGTATACGTGTTTAAAGGTGAAGAATTAGTTGTATGGTATTGTTTATTCGAGTAAGTAGTCTTATCTGTTTTGATGTTATAAATGTTATTCAGTCAAGGTCTGAGAGGTAGTTATAACACAATTTGATTGATTTCATTATTAACAGATAAATAGTAAGATTCAGGCTCGAAGATCAATGTTGGATAAGAGTTAGTTGAATATAGTATTTGGGTTGTCGTAACGATGTTTTACACAACATCTGTTTTGACCCAAATAAGTGTAAGTATAGAAATAAACGAGATCGGAAAAGAGATAAGTAATTGGAATGTTTTGCAATATTAAATAGCATATATTTTCTAAAGTTTAGAAAATAAAGGAAGGCGATATTCGGAAATGTTTTCCAAATAACGTAAAAGGCCAATATGGTTATTGGAAATATTTTGTTAACAAACATTGGTAAAGAAATGGAAAAGAGATTTAATTAATGGAATATTAATTAAGGGCTCAGTGATTATTTGATAATTGGATGAACACTTGTTTTCTTCGATAGTTAAATCATCGACTATCGAAACACTTGTTTTTATTCGATAGTTAAATCACAGACTATCGAAGTTTTGACCATCGTTGTAAATATGGAGAGACCGGTTGGATTATTATCCGAAGAACCACTCCGTATTGGCAGTAGCGTTGCGAATCAGATTATATAAAGATAATCGAAGACGGAGTAGAGTGCAAGGACTTTTTCTATTAATAGAAATTGTGCCTTCGATTCATCCTGTTCCTGGGTGACTTGTATGGATGAATGTCTGACAGAGTATTTCCAAAAATGTCACGTACATTGATTTCTTCAACCGTACCAAGAGTGGAAGCAGAGAAGGAAACTTCTTTTAGCTGACACGTAATGTACTGTTGTAGACGTCAATTAGTGATTTTCGATGGATCTGACAATGTGGCATTCGAAGTGAATCTGATGTGATGATAAGGCGTAACCTCAGGCCTCCTCAATCGGTAAATGACAGAAATCGGGCAAGCAGCATGGCTATGTAGGTCGCACCTATTAGGGTGTATAATCACCTGATCTAGAGTTTCATTTACTTCTAAAAATCTATTGTCGATGCTGTCCCATTCGGGAAACGGTTGCTGATCCCAACTGTTGGTGATATACATTCGATACACTCAAGCCAAATGAGTGGTCGGTCATGTGTGGCTGAGTTGCAAGATGTTCTTGTTGAACTCGGTGTATTCTCCTCTAGAGATATACCAGCGGAAGGTGGTCCCATACCTTGTCATAGTTGGAAATCCATTACCCAATATGTGCTTGCGGTTTTGATTGTATATTATATATGTGGAGCGTGAGATGCAAACGTTCCACTAGATTGTTATTTACTTGATTTAGACAATATTATAATATCAAAAGAGTTTTGATACAAAGATTATCGTTCCTTTCAAAGGGATTTTGAAAGTTAAATCAAGTGTTGGATTCTCATAAGGGAAAAACCCGTTCCGTGTTATACGGCGTCGTCTTATGAGATATCATTTAGTTTCTGAAACTGTTTTAAAAACTGTTTACTCATACCAGTCCCATGACTGACCTGGAGTTTATTTGTTTTGTTCTACCTAAACTCTTGGGTGCCTAAATTTGTACGGGCAGTCAAGTAGTTCAGGATTTTTCAGATTTATCTAAAGGAGCTTGGAGCAGGAGGCTTCAACGTTATCTAGTTATAGTGTTGTTCCGTTGTGTTGTAAGTGTTGTACTCTGATAAGTGTATGTTATACAGTTGAGATTTTGTATTTCAAAAGTTATAATATATTATATTTTGTTCCGCTGCGATGTGAGATTCTGTGTTGTTATTTCTGTTCTTCTTCTATCTCTTTCATCTAAAAATAATGTTTCGTATTTTCGTGATTTTTGGGTTGGACGTATGATGTATATAGTCAACTCTGATGTTGCGGCTTTATGGGTCATTACAGTTGGTATCAGAGCTTAGGTTCAGCGAATACCTAGGCTTGTTGGAATGTGCTCATTAGAGATAGGATCAGTAGTATCCTAGAATGAGTTGAGTGTATATATATATACGAGAGAGCGTATTTGTTATTTGATATAAAAACTGTTTTATATTGTGTTGACTAGTCTGTTGAGTAGATTATAAATTTTGGTCGAATCATGGGACGCCACGATGTCGATAGGAGTTTATAAACACTTGAACAGAAGATTGGACACGATATTGTTTTTAAATAGTTAAGTTGATTGTTAGGATTATAATCGAATTAAGTTATAAAATAGAAATAGTTATATATATAATCAATGGAATTTGTATATGAAATCAAATATACAAATGTGATAAATTGAAATATATTTCCAACATGAATTCAGAATTTAAAATCCTGGGTGTTTGGAAAATATTTTTCTAAATGGAGTTTGAAAGGAATATAGTACTGAACTCATTCAGTACCTGGGAAATAATTCTGATGATGGTCGCAACATCATCAGTGTTCATTTTCGAGTTTCTAAGTGATAAATTGCTGCCTTAGAAAAGTTTTGATGGAAATTTGTTTGAAAAGAAACAAGTTGTTTGAAAATTCAAATGTTTTGAATTTGGGATAGATATAAATATATGTATATATTTATATTACTTCAAAGGAATTTTGAAATGGGAATTGGAATATAGATTTCAAATAGAAGTGAAATGGGAATTGAAATATAGATTTCAAATAGAAGTAAAATATAAGGGAATTCAAATATAGAATTTGAACATAGAAATTTAAATAGGATTTGAATAAAGAAAATTCAAATAGAAATTGTATAAGAAAAATTGAAATGGAATTTGAATTCAAAGGAATTCAAATAGATTTGAATAAAGAAAAATCAAATAGAGATTTGAATATTAGGATTCAAATTGAATTTGGTTAAATAGAATTTCAAAGAGAATATAAAGTGGAGGTTGAATATTAGAATTCAAAGAAAATATAAAGTTTGAAATAGAATTTTAAATAAAAGGTGATTAAATAGAATTTGAATTCAAAGTGAAATTAAATAGAATTTGAATTCAAAGGAGTTAAAATAGAATTTAAATTCAAAGGATTTCAAATAGAAATTGAACAAAGGAATTTAAATAGAAATTGAATAAAGGATTTCAAATGGAATTTGAATAAGGGATTTGAAATGGGTTTTGAATAAAGGATTTCAAATAGGAATTGAAGATAAGGATTTCAAATAGAAATTGAAGATAAGGAATTGAAATAGAATTTGAATAAAGAAAATTCAAATAGAAATTGAATAGAAGGAAATAATATAGAGTTGAATAAAGAAATTCAAATGGAATTTGAACATTTTAAATTAAGATATAGGATTTGAATATTAGAAGTGAAATAGATCGGGAATATTATGAAATGGATTGGATATATATTAAAAATATATCAGAATGGAGTTGAATTTATTATAAACAAAGTTAAAACGTTTATATTTATAAATATAATTAAAACGAGCTCGCCGTAGCGCGGTAGTTCGTAAATTGGCGATTCGAACTTCAATTTAGTATACAGAACTCAATTGAAGTCGGAATTCTTTGAAACAAGAATCGTCGGGACCGGTTGAACAATAGTTTTCTAATGAAAGAGAAAAATCTGGATTTCGTCGTATAGATTTTGAGTTATGTCAAAATCAAATTTTTAGAAAAGCAACGCCAGAACCATTATAAAACCATAACGGTTTAATTAAATAAATAAAAGGATTTTTAGGAAATAAAATCCGAATTGGCATTAGAAAAATCCAGACTGGAGATATAAAATAAATATGAACCCCAGTGAAGTAAGTGAAATGATTTTTAAGACAAAAATCATATTTTAAATGGTTATATAGAATTAACTAAATTGGAGAATAATTAGTTAAAAGAAATTTGAATCGAAATTGGGTTTTTGGATAAGAGAAAGAGAATGAGAATTTATATTCAAAATCGAATATATAACTCGAGTTGAAAATATAATTAGATTAGTTTATAATTAAGTTGACATATATTTGAACAAGTTATATTCAAATAAAAAGGGTGAAATAGGCAAAACGGTTAATTAGCAACTAGTTAATGGGAATTTGAATGATTGAAATTAAATTTAACTTAAGTAAGTTAAATGGATTGAAATGAATAAATTGAGTAAAATCAATGTGAATGAAATATGAATTGGGTGTGAATAAAGGAAAAAACCAAAAGAGTTAAAAAGAAAATATATTTGTAAGACAAATATATAGGAAATATATTTGTAACACAAATACAAAGGAAGTTATGTGCAAACAAATAGAATTTAATAGGGGAATATTTGTAAAACATTTACAAATAGATTAAATGGAAATATTTATTTATATGAAATAAATAGAATTTTATAAATTAGATATTTATTTGTTAAATAAATAGAATTTAATCAAAGGAATATTTAGAAGATAAATGGAAAATGGAAATCTGTTTTTAACAGATAAATAGAAAAGATAAATTTATAAATAACAGTTTGTAAATTAAATTAAATATTTATCATTCGATAAATGGAATATATAAGTCTAAACTTATATAGAGAAGGGATATTGGTTTTTTTTAACACCGATAGTTTTAAATAGAAGGGGTACACAACACTTGTATAAGTGAAGTAACGTTATTAAAGAGAACATTTATAAAGTGAAGAACCATTACTAAAAGTAAATCTTTATGAATGAATAAACGTTATCCAATAGGAGTTATTCGAATATGAGAAGTCGATTAGAGTTAGAATAAATCGAGTAGAGTAATAATTAACCAGTTAGAGTTAATCTGTTAGGGTTAATCCGTAGAGTTAATTGAACATAGTTAATCGAATTAGGATTAAATTGAACGTTAGTTATTCAATTAAAGTTGATCGAATATAGTTATTGAGATAGAGTTAGTCAAACATAGTTACTCAGGATAAATTGACATTTCGTACGACTGCTAGCGTAATTCGCAGGGCTGCAGATAGCCTAGGGCGGTCGGATGTTTCCTGAGGGAATCAGGCATAACCATTGTGATCGCTGCGATCTAGAGTCAAGCGAATGGAGTTAAATAAAATATTAGTTATTCGAATAAAGTTAAAAGGAGTTATCGATTATAGTTTATTCGAAAGGAATTATCGAATTTGGGTATTCGAAGGAGTTATCGAATTTAGTTATTCGATGGAGTTAATCGATAAGAGTTAAATCCAATAGAGTAAATTGAATAGAGTAAATCGAATATAGTTTATTCAAAGAAAGGTTTTCGAATCTAGTTATTCGAAAGAGAGATTATCGAATATAGTTATTCGAAGGGAGGAGTTATCGAATAGGGATTTATTCGAAAGAGAGTTACGTAAGGAAGTTTGAAATGTTGAGTATCAACATAAATAAGTTTTGAAAAGATAAATGGTTTTGTAGCACTTTTCTCTACCTTAGCAATTTCGAGGACGAAATTATTTTAAGTGGGGAAGATTGTAATGACCCGGATCCTTATGGGTTAATTTTAAATATTTAATATGGATTTAAATATTGGGGGGGGATAATATAAATGGAATTTTTATATTAAGTTATAAATTTAATAATCAATTTCGATTTAATATCGAATATATTAAATTATCAAAATAAGGAATTAACGAATAACTGAACTCGAAGTCAAACACTGAATTAGAAACAGTTCAGATAATCAATTCAAACTCCTGTTTGAATTAGAAGAATAATATTAATTGAATTATCGAAGAATTAATTGTTTTAGAAGTTTATTTAAATCAATTTAAATTAATATCTTATTCAGATGATCGAATTGGACTTCGTGATCTATCCCAGTGTGTCCGGAATAGGGGTATTTCCCTAGAATTGACAGTCGTTGGGTTCAGAAAGGAGTTCGGAAATATGGCGTATTTTAATTGAAGGGGACCGGTTTAATTCAAAATAAAAATAAATCCTTTTGTGTATGGTCCAAAACAAAACCCGTGGCCTCTGTATTCTCCTCAAAAATCGAAAGCAACAGACAGTATAAGATAATGGCCGATCCTTTTTCTTTTTCATTCAATTCATTGAGAAGCCTCAGAATTTCCTTTGAAGTAGAAATGGCAGCTTCCTTCTTTTCATTTTCTTTTCTCTCTCGATTACAAAGTAAATCAAAAATCGGGTATCACCGTTAAAACCTCGAGATCCATAGAAGCTTGCGCATGATTTTCAGGGGATCGCGATGAGTTCAGAAACCAACGGAAGCGAGGGCGATATTGTTTTGAGATGCCAAGGCGCGATTTTTCATTTGTGGGTACTTCGACTTGAAGACCACCAGATCCACTGAAACTCGATGGTGTCTGGATGCGCTCAAGTATGAGGAAAGGAGAGGGTGTGCGAGGTGGTTCGAAGGGGATTTCTGTTCAAAACATATCCGTACTTCACTGGAATGGTTCGAGCTAGGGCAGTAAGCGATTGAGGGAAACTGAGTTTGCGTTTTGGCCAATGGAAGCTCGAAGGTGATGAACTGTGCAACTGAGTGGTGGGATGTGTAGATGGGCTGAGTGTTTTGAATTGCGTTTTAGAAGGGAAGTGTTGTGGTGTTCGGAGTGGTAGCTGTCGATTTGCTTTTGGGTGATCGGCAGTGGGTATTTAAGGGGAGATCGAATTTTCCTTGATGATGTTGGGGCTGAGGGTGTTCTGCCATTTTTCTTGCGTGTTGGTTCTTTATTGGAAAGAGCAAGCTGATGGAGAAATGAGGCAGAATGTAGGATGTTTGAAGGTAGTGTTCGGTAGCCTTCAGTCAAAGGAGATGAAAGGGAATACGAGTTAGCAGGAATTAAATAAGGTAAAATCAAACTTTCTAAATCTAAAATTTACATATTATTTAGTGTTATGAGTTAAGTGGTTAATTTAAATTAATTTAGTTAATTGTTTCCACTAATTGAGTTAATGAAATTCCTTAGAAAATATTGTGTTTATTTTATATAGAGATTGGTTTATAAAATTAATAGCTAATCAAATTAATTTGTATAAACTATAAAATTAGTCAGTGAAGTAAATTAATGGTAAACTAACCCTTGAGCACAAGATTAAAGAAAAGTTAGATTTCTAAATTTTATCGTTTAAAATCGTTAATGTGAACAATGTATATCTAACTTATACAAGGTCCAAAAATCTTGAAAACAAGACGGATTGGTCCATGGCTATGAATTTTTCGAGCTAGAAGTGGTTTTGAATTATTGGATATTCGGCAAACGAAAATATCAGTGAGTAAATCTCACTCACCTTTTATTCAAATTATTTTTATCAGTTAAAAATAATTGTCTGTTGATTGTTTGGTTGCGTTAAAATATTTATGTGGCATGTTTAAATATATATATAGTTATATAGGCTTGCTATTATATATATATATATATATATTGGTTTGGATGATTGGTTGGATTCCCGCAGTCTCATTAGCGGATGCCCGCGGTTTCATAGCGGATGATTACCCTATACGCCCCACGCTATGATTAGTGGATGACCTTCATACCGCGATATCTTGCCTCGAAGCAGGATGGGTATTATTTTGTTAACTAACGTCTTTGGATGCAGGAAAAACAGGTTGGAGGAATCCAACTGGATTCCTCAAAAATATATTATCTGTTTGTTGTTTGTTTGATTTCATATATATTCATATATGATGTGTTAAAAATCAAATGATTGAAAATTGGTTGATTTGATTGTTTAAAATATCCCTGGGGTTTGAATATTGATTCATAAAAATATCAAAAAGGGTATTTGATATTTAAAAAGGGAATTCTATTTTTATAAATAGAATTTGAATTTTTAATGAACTATAGAAAATATTTACTTGTTTTGAAGATATATAAAACGAGTATGGAATTTATAAACTCTGTTTATAAATTTAGATATGGGATTTGAATTGAATTTATAAACTTTGTTTATAAATGAAAAGGTGAGTTTTGAATTGAATTTATAAACTCTGTTTATAAAGGAAAATATGGGATTTGAATTGAATTTATAAACTTTGTTATAAATGTATAAATGTGGGATTTTAAGTGAAGTTATAAACGTTGTTTAAATAAGGCATAGAATTCAAATGGGATTTATAATACGAAATTTGAACAATAGAATTCAAATGGAGTTTAACTATAGAATTTGAATATAGTAATTCAAATGAGGTTTATAATATAGAATTTGAATAAAGAGAATTTAAATGGGATTTATATTATAGGATTTGAATAATAGAAGATAATAGATTTGGATAAATAGAAGTGGAATAGACTAAGAAGTTAATTAACAGATTTAATTAACAAGTTGAGTTAAAACGATTGGTATAGTTAAAATAGATTGGACAGGTATAAATATACAGGAGACATGTTTGGAATAAAGTGTTAGAAGGTATATATATAGATTGCCCGACAAAAAGGTACGTAGTTAATTCATATATGAGATTTTATGCGCCGTATCGGCTAGCCGCTTGGCTTTTCTTTTTCTTTTTGATTGGAGAAGGCCTGTGTGGCAGTTTGGGGATTTTCCCGATACTCCCGGTACAAAGGAGGTTATGGCGAATTTTTCCGGGAATTTAAGGAGTTAGAATATTTTTAAGATAATTTGATAATTAGAAATCAACGTATCGATATATACAGAAGTCGATAAGGAAACGAACTTAGAAATAGAATAGTATAATAAAAAAGGAAGTGTAAGAATAAAATCTAGTAAGAATAAAAAGAGAAAGTGTATACGTGTTTAAAGGTGAAGAATTAGTTGTATGGTATTGTTTATTCGAGTAAGTAGTCTTATCTGTTTTGATGTTATAAATGTTATTCAGTCAAGGTCTGAGAGGTAGTTATAACACAATTTGATTGATTTCATTATTAACAGATAAATAGTAAGATTCAGGCTCGAAGATCAATGTTGGATAAGAGTTAGTTGAATATAGTATTTAGGTTGTCGTAACGATGTTTTACACAACATCTGTTTTGACCCAAATAAGTGTAAGTATAGAAATAAACGAGATCGGAAAAGAGATAAGTAATTGGAATGTTTTCCAATATTAAATAGCATATATTTTCTAAAGTTTAGAAAATAAAGGAAGGCGATATTCGGAAATGTTTTCCAAATAACGTAAAAGGCCAATATGGTTATTGAAAATATTTTGTTAACGAATATTGGTAAAGAAATGGAAAAGAGATTTAATTAATGGAATATTAATTAAGGGCTCAGTGATTGTTTGATAATTGGATGAACACTTGTTTTCTTCGATAGTTAAATCATCGACTATCAAAACACTTGTTTTTATTCGATAGTTAAATCACAGACTATCGAAGTTTCGACCATCGTTGTCAATATGGAGAGACCGGTTGGATTATTATCCGAAGAACCACTCCGTATTGGCAGTAGCGTTGCGAATCAGATTATATAAAGATAATCGAAGACGAAGTAGAGTGCAAGGACTTTTTCTATTAATAGAAATTTTGCCTTCGATTCATCCTATTCCTGGGTGACTTGTATGGATGAATGTCTGACAGAGTATTTCCAGAAAGGTCACGTACATTGATTTCTTCAACCGTACCAAGAGTGGAAGCGGAGAAGGAAACTTCTTTTAGCTGACACGTAATGTACTGTTGTAGACGTCAATTAGTGATTTTCGATGGATCTGACAATGTGGCATTCGAAGTGAATCTGATGTGATGATAAGGCGTAACCTCAAGCCTCCTCAATCGGTAAATGACAGAAATCGGGCAAGCAGCATGGCTATGTAGGTCGCACCTATTAGGGTGTATAATCACCTGATCTAGACTTTCATTTACTTCTAAAAATCTATTGTCGATGCTGTCCCATTCGGGAAACGGTTGCTGATCCCAACTGTTGGTGATATACATTCGATACACTCAAGCCAAATGAGTGGTCGGTCATGTGTGGCTGAGTTGCAAGATGTTCTTGTTGAACTCGGTGTATTCTCCTCTAGAGATATACCAGCGGAAGGTGGTCCCATACCTTGTCATAGTTGGAAATCCATTACCCAATATATGCTTGCGGTTTTGATTGTATATTATATATGTGGAACGTGAGATGCAAACGTTCCACTAGATTGTTATTTACTTGATTTATACAATATTATAATATCAAAAGAGTTTTGATATAAAGATTATCGTTCCTTTCAAAGGGATTTTGAAAGTTAAATCAAGTGTTGGATTCTCATAAGGGAAAAACCCGTTCCGTGTTATACGGCGTGGTCTTATGAGATATCATTTAGTTTCTGAAACTGTTTTAAAAACTGTTTACTCATACTAGTCCCATGACTGACCCGGAGTTTATTTGTTTTGTTCTACCTAAACTCTTGGGTGCCTAAATTTGTACGGGCAGTCAAGTAGTTCAGGATTTTTCAGATATATCTAAAGGAGCTTGGAGCAGGAGGCTTCAGCGTTATCTAGTTATAGTGTTGTTCCGTTGTGTTGTAAGTGTTGTACTCTGATAAGTGTATGTTATACAGTTGAGATTTTGTATTTCAAAAGTTATAATATATTATATTTTGTTCCGCTGCGATGTGAGATTTTGTGTTGTTATTTCTGTTCTTCTTCTATCTCTTTATTCTAAAAAAAATGTTTCGTATTTTCGTGTTTTTTGGGTTGGGCGTATGATGTATATAGTCAACTCTGATGTTGCGGCTTTGCGGGTCATTACATTGATCTTATTTTGGGATTGGATTAGTTAACCAAATATGAAGTTGAGGTTAAATGCGCCGAGAGAGTTGTTAAGGCAAAGGCTAAATTAGGGAACTATATAACCATACCATGTGAAAGTCTGAATTCGGATAGAAAAGACTTTTGGTTAGCTCTTGATGTTTCTCCTGCTCAATTAGAACCTATTCCTGTCGTTACAGAATATTCCGGTCGACATAGAAAATATTCCTGTCATCAAGAATTATGCGGATGTGTTTGAAGAAGTTGTTAGCTTACCTCCGCATAGAGAAATCGATTTCAGAATTGCTTTAATTACGAATGCAAGGCTAGTAGTGCACGCCATTCGAAGAATGACCTTGAAGGAAAAAGAAGAGTTAGACAATCAAACCGACAACTTGTATGGAAGGGTCTGATCAGGCCTAATTTCTCTGATTGGGGAGCAACAGCGGTGTTTGTCCCAAAGTCAGACGGTACTCTCAGACTATGTGTGGATTATCGTGACTTGAACAAGCAGACGTTGAAAAATAAATATCCATTACCGCGGATTGATGAATTGTTAGATCGATTGAATGGTGCAAGTATTTTCACGAACGGACTTAGCTACAGGTTTCATCAACTTCGTATTGCCGAAGAGTGTGTTCCTTTGACAGCATTCAGAGGTCCAGATTTATTCTACGAGTGGTTAGTAATGTCGTTCGTCTTATGTAACGCTCCAGCTTATTTTGTCGATCTAATGAACAGAGTATTCAGAGAAGTATTGAATAAATTCGTACTGGTTTTCATTGATGACATATTGATCTTCTCTAAGTCAGAGAGCGAGCATGCAAAACATTTGGAACAAGTGTTAGAGATTCTAAGAAAGAATGTTTTAAAAGCAAAATTTTCCTAATGTATATTCTGGCAAGAAGAAGTCAAGTTCCTTGGTCACGTCGTATCAAAGGAAGGAATTTCTGTGGATCCCAGTAAAATCACTGCTATTCAAGATTGGAAACAGCCTAGTGCACCCACATAAGTCTGAAGTTTTCTTGGATTGGCTAGTTATTATTAGAATTTCGTTAAAGATTTTTCGAAGATATCTGGTTCCTTAACAAAGCTTACAAAGAAGCATGCCAGATTCAATTGGACTGCGGAATGTGAGGCACCTTTCTAAGAGCTAAAGTTAAGATTGACAACTGCTCCAGTGTTAACAATTATCGATGGCAATCAAGAATTGAAAATCTGGACAGATGCTTCTAATGAAGATCTTGGTGCAGTATTAATGCAAAGAGGCCAAGTAGTCGCTTATGCTAGCCGTCAGTTGAAACCGCATGAGAAGAATTATGCAACTCACGATCTTGAATTGTTAGCCATCGTGTTTACTATGAAAATCTGGAGACATGATCTATTGGGTGAAAAGTTCGAATTATATACCGATCATAAATCATTGAAGTATTTATTCACCCAGAAAGATCTGAATACGAGGCAGCAGCGTTGGCTAGAATTTCTCGTGGCATATGATCTTGATATTTTGTGTACTCCGGGGAAAGCCAATGTTGTGGCTAATGCGCTCAGCAGAAAGAATGTAATCATCGCCAATCTTATAATTACGCCCACATTGATTGATAAAATATATGTTCTTCAGAAGGATGAGCGCTTCACTCAGAAGATCAGAGGGAGAATTCAGCAAGGCGAGCCCTTGAGTTTCTAAATTGACAACGATGGGATTCTGAGGTTAAAAGGCCGAATTTGTGTTCCAAACATTTCTGAGCTCTGGAGAGAAGTACTGGATGAATGTCACAAATCCAAACTTAGTATCCATCCAGGAGTGAGTAAAATGTATAATGATATCAAAAGCACTTTTCGGTGGAGATCTATGAAAAGAGACATTTCTTTATATGTTAGCAGATGTTCTACTTGCCAACAAGTCAAGAGCGATCAACATAAACTGGATGGATTGTTGCAACCGTAAGAAATTCCAAATTAGAAGTGGGAACAAATTTCTATGGATTTCATAGATGGCTTGCCCAGAACCAAGAGAGGGAATGACATTATTTGGGTGATCGTAGATCGTTTCACGAAGACCGCCCATTTTATACCTGTCAGATCAAATAGAACCGCTCAAAGTCTGGCACGGATTTATTTTAAGGAAATTGTTAAACTGCATGGAGTTCCCATGAGTATCGTTAGTGATCATGACCCGATTTTTTTCTAGTAAATTCTGGGAGGCATTCCAAGCAGAATTAGGAACAAAACTGAACTTGAGCACCGCTTATCATCCTCAAATAGATAGCCAAACTAAGAGGGTGAATCGCATTCTAGAAGATTTACTACGGGCTTGTGCTATTGATTTTGGCGGATCATGGGAAGACCACTTGCATTTGGCTGAGTTCTCATACGACAACATCTACCATGCAAGCTTGAAAATGTCACCATTCGAAGCATTGTATGGTCGACCGTGCAGATCTCCCGCATGTGGGGTAGAACCTGGCAATAGACTTGTATTGGGACTTGATATGATTCGTAAAGCTTCGGATAAAGTCGATTTGATTAAGAAACGATTACAAACAGCTCAAAGCCGACGTAAGAGCTATGCAAACTCGAGAAGAAGAGATTTATCATTTGATGTTGGTGACTATGTGTATTTACGAGTTTCTTCGATGAGAGGAGTAGTCAGATTCGGTAAAAGAGGGAAGTTGGCGCCCAGATTTATTGGTCTATTTCCTGTGCTCGAACGGATTGGAACTCTCGCTTATAGGGTTCAATTGCCTGATTGGTTGCCTGGAGTACATGATGTGTTTCACGTTTCTCAACTTCGAAAGCATGTGCATGATCTAGACTTGGTCATGGAAGAAGCCGCGCAACAAGATTTGGAAATTACTCCAGAGTTAGCTGTGAGAAGGGAGTCGATAATGATTATTGGCAAAGAAACTAAAGAGCTGAGGAACAAGAAGGTTCACTTAGTCAAAGTGCAATGGAGTGGAGGTCCACAAGACTGTACTTGGGAAACTGAGGAGAGCATTAAGCAAGCTTATCCCAATTGCAGGGGGATATCTCTGATTAACTCTGGTGCAAGGTACATTAACCATATTTTGCATTTCCGTATTATTTCCTACTTTACTATTGTTTTCATTTTTGGATGAGTAGTTTTAATTATAATCTGACATTAGCAAGTAGGATTTTTAAGTATATAAACAAACTATATATTTGAAAAAGTTAATCAACAAATTGATTGTTGTTTGTGTTGTGTGATTATGAATTTGATTAATCAAAATATTGGAAAGATAATTAATCTAATCTATAAGAGGATGAAGAGTAAATTTATGCAAATTGAATCAAATATCGAACCGATTAGAAAATTGATAGAAATACATGCATGTACATTATATATGTTTGAACAAGTAAATGGATTTGCTGTTGAGTAAAGAATTTATTTGCGGACCCGACAAATAGGTAAACCTTAATGAGTTGGATATGCAATTTTATTAATATATCAACTCCTGTGAATGCCATTGGATGCGGAGTGCTAGTTGTTCTGTGTGAAAGCATAAACGTCGCCATAGGATAGTAACAATTAATTTTGAACTACACTACATGGCATACTTCTTGAAGATAGCATACTTTATCATATACCACATAAGCATTTGAAGCTTGTGTGATGAGGTTGAAGATTTACCATACAAGCGAGAGGCTTGTATGGCGATGACTCTATTACAGGTTGAACCGAAGACTGATATGGACTATATAAAATGTAACGGTAAATTGCCAGATTAATAAAAAAAAAACCACACGGGTCTGGAGATGACAATAAACACGTCTCTCTAGTCATTAAGGCACAAAAAACTATTTATAGGGTGACGAGAATTTATTCTCTGGAGTTATGAACTATACACACTCCCCTGTGGACACCGGAATATATCACTATAAATATGTGTTTGCTTTTTAGGATTTATTGGGTACCTAATACGACCCAATAAATTTCCAAACCCCTCCCCGTACAAAGGAAGTTATGGCGAAATTTTTCAAAAATTTAGGGTGTTAGCCAAATTTTTGAAGAATTTGAAAAGTTTCTAGAAACTGAAAAGTTGAAGAACTTAGGCCAAAATTAAAATAATGAAAGTTGAGTTGGTTAGTTAAACAACTTTCAGCTCCGTTCCTTTTCGAGGAAGAAAAGATTTTAAGTGGGGGAGATTGTAACAACCCGGAAAATCAGAACCAATTAAAAATTTTTAATTTGGCAATTTTAATGAATTTTGAATATTTAAAATGAATTATTTTAAATAATAACGACAAGAAATTTATTTTGAATAGAATTAGAACGTATATATTTATTTGAATCGATGTTGGAAAATAAATATTTATTTTAGTTTTAAAAAGGAGTTGGAAATAGCGCGGTAGTTTGAAAATTTGAATTCAAACTTTGACTGACTGTACAGGATGCAAAATAAAACGGATTTTTGTGAAACCAAAAAATATTTAAATCTGTTTAAGAATATTTTTCTAACGAATCTGAAAAATCGAAATTTCATAGCGAGAATCAAAAGATATGGCCAAATGAATTTTCAGAAAGGTCGCTGTGAAATTAATATAGCCCTTGAAAATAAACATTTTGCAAACGACCTCCATTTGCAACGAAACCACTTTTGTTGGATGTAGAATGTCAAATTATTGCTAGGTTCAGAATTCCCTAATTTTTGGAATTAATATGTGAGCGTGGTGAAAGAAAACGTGTTTGGTTAATTTCAGTCAATTTGGATCGACCAAGAAATGGCTATTTTTCAAACGATCTCCAAATTCGATGAAATTATTTTTGTTGGGACCGTATCGTCCAGATATAGCTATATTTATTTTTCTGGAATTTTTGGAATCAGTATGTGGCCCCGGCAAATTAAAATGTACGTTCAAATCCATATTTGAATGTTTTATATTTTAATTTGAAGAATAACTGACTGAAACAGTCGAACAGGCTTACAAAACATATTCCATTGTGTTCGAAATGGGGGTATTCAGCTAGGGGCGATAGTCGTTAGGTTTGGAATCCCCAACGCATCGCGATATACGGTGGAAACGAGATCTGGCCTTGTCTCTTCGATTTCTTCAAATCCACACATCAAAATCAAGTGACCCTGTTGGGGTTTTGTAGATCTCGTTCCAAGCTTCAAATCCATAGCAAGTTGGAATTTTTTCGTTGAGTATATCGCCCGGATCGAGTAGCTGAAGTCGACGACTTTGAACCGCCGCCCAAGCCGCCACCGTGGATCGCACGTGACCCCACCCCCGCTCACGTGTGTGACTCCTTCCCCTTCAACGCAGCACCGCCCAATCGTCCAACCGCTACACGATTCACGCGCAAATCGCAAACGTAGTTTTGAACACTTCAGCTGAGGTAACGGCCTTTATATTTTAAATTGATTATAGCACTTTAAAGCGCTACGAATTATGATTTCACTATAAAAATCATATCTTTTTGCTATATTATCGAAATCCAGTGAAACAAGGGACATTGGACTCGTGGCGTCATCTTCTACATTCTAGAAGAGACCGTAGAATTTTTGGAGCTTCCTACAATTTTTGAAGGAGTGGAAACCAATGTTAGATTTCTAAATTCAAATTTGAATGGAATGGCGATGTATAAATTATATGATCGATGTATAAGTTATATAAGCCTTGTACACCTCATGTATAAGCGTTGTATAAATTATATGTGCGATGTATAAGTTATATATACGTTGTAAAGAATCATATGTGCGTTGAATGGAGTTGAAATGGAATTGAAATGAAATTGAAATATATTTATATACATATATATATATTCCCCTCGTCCATAGACCATGGACGATATATATTGGTTGTGATTGTTTGGATTTTGGTTGACGGGAATTTGGTTGATAAATGCGAATGGTTGTTTGTGGTTGAAACAAAAATTGGAATTGTTTGTGGAAAAATTCAATGTGGTATGAAAATGATTGAAATGATTAGATCATTAGGATAAACCCCTTAGGGAACGCCACGAGGCATAAGGTAAGGCGAGGAGCCATACTCGGGACAATGTCGGTTTTAAACCCCCTATCGTTATGCTGCTGAAATTTTCTGTAATATCCATGTGTTTGAATTATATTCATATGTTGAAATATATTCGTGTGTTGATAAACTATTCATGTTTGAAATAAATTGTTATAAAGATAAAAATCACATTTTTATTATGTATATGAAGTATATAAACTGTTCATGTTTGAAATTAATGTTTTTAAAGATAAAAATCACATTTCTATCATGTATATGAATTATATAAACTATTCATGTTTGAAATAAATTGTTTTAACAATAAAAATCACATTTTTTATTATATATACGAATTGCTAAAAATATTCATGTTTGAAATAAATTGTTTTACAATAAAAAACACATTTTTATTTTATAAATGAATCACTAAAAATATTCATGTTTGAAATAAATTGTTTTAACAATAAAATCACATTTTTATTATATATATGAATCGCTAAAAATATTCATGTTTGAAATAAATTGTTTTACAATAAAAAACACATTTTTATTTTATAAATGAATCAATAAAAATATTCATGTTTGAAATAAATTGTTTTAACAATAAAAATCACATTTTTATTATATATATGAATCCCTAATAATATTCATGTTTGAAATAAATTGTTTTACCAATAAAAATCACATTTTAATTATATATATGAAGTGTTAAAGATAGTCATGTGTTGAAATAAATATTTTTTGGGTAAAAATATTATTTTTACCACGTATATGAAATGAAAATGGTTTGGAAATCGAAGAACAGATTATATATATATATATATATAATTAATTAAAATAAAACGAATAACGACGCTGTAGTTCATGTTTTGGAACCGTGATTTTAAACGTTTATACCGAGAAATCCGACCATTGGATTTCCCCGAAACCGGAACTGTTGGGTTCACTTTGAAAATATCTTTCCAACAATATAAATTTTGTAAGGATCCAACGGTTAGATTGTGTGAAATGTTTAATTCAAATCCGAGGAAAAGCAGCGCCAGAATGAACTATATATATATGTATATGTACATATATATATATAATTAAAATAAAAAGAATAACGACGCTGTAGTTCGTGTTTTGAAATCATAACTTTAAACGATTGTACCGGTAGATTCGACTATCGGATTTTCTCAAAACTGGAACCGTTGGGTTCGCTTTGAAAAGATCTTTCCAACGATGTAAATTTTGTAAAGATCCAACGGTTAGATTTATATATATGTGTAAATCAAATCTTAAGAAAAACAGTGTCATGGCCGCATTATGGCCTGAAGCGTCGTTTTAAATAAATGAGCTATTTTTAAATAAATAAAAATTGCGATAAATCATTATAAAATATTATAAACGATATGGAATGGAAATAAACCGAATTTACTCGGTTAATTGGATATTTGATGGTTGAATGTGTTTGACATGAAAATTATATTAATGAACTGAATTATGGACGTCAAATAATTTAATCATGGAAATGAATCGATTTGAATTCTAAATATACGTGAATTATTTGAAAAGGCCGAGTAAAATCTCATTTCAAATAATTGGTCGATGTTTAGAAGTCGTAGATATGAAGACGGTGCAAGACCGATGATCTTCACATCAGATGGATGGCTACTAATGCCTTTGATGGGAGTTGCTGCCCTGAAGGGGTTACAGTGGTGGTTGTCCAGACATACTTGTTGATCGTTCGGATGTGCGAGGGCCTCTCTCCTGTATTGGACATATGAGACGAGGAATAAGGTGCCTTCGGTTTCGTTCAGACCCAGAACAGACTTGTAAATGGATCCGTGTCTGACGTTGTAGATTGGCAACGTGGCATGCAGAGATGTTGTGATCAAGACTTTTGTTCAAAAACAAAGCCTTGTGTTTGATGATCAAAGCATGGCTTTAATATAGCTAGCTTTGTGTATAGCGTTGATTCGCGAGCCTCACACCCCGGTATGAACCAGAAACGGGAGAGGGCCTAAGGGAGGACATGCGTTTCCGTCTAGTTAGGAGTGGTGTCTGGGTTTTACACGCCCGAACGTTTTACTTATGTGGATGATGGATAGTGAGGCGCCTCGGTTATATCGGTCTCTTCGGAGCCGGTGGTTTGGTCAAGATATGACCAGTTTACGCCCCATAGGGCAGGGAAACGCACAGTTCAAGCATTTTAATCCACTCCGTGTGGACCGGCCCTACCGCTTGAAGGGTCGATGCGTTCTGATCCTGAGACATGGGCTAGATTGTCTCGAAGCGGTAAGGACGATACCTTGCCTTGGTTCATGGCGGAAATCCAATTTCCAAATATGACATCGTGTGGTTTTGATTGTAAACCTATATATGGCGACATGATATATGGTACCCATGTCGTCTATGATTGATAGTTATGATTGAAATTGTTTTTAAAACGTATAAACACTAGTAATAATATCAAATGCTTTTGTTTTATACGTATCAAGCATATTTTGGCCATTATAAGATAAAAATCTATCCTCCAGCTTGCGTTGCATTGTGTGATGGGACCTGAGTCTTATAATGGCTTCATATTTGTAAAAGCATTGCGATGTTTAAATGATTTACTTGTTTTAAGCACTGGAAATCCAATGGAGAAAACCCGTTCCGCGTTAGCGGCGTGGTCCTATGATTCGCCTTATTATAAAACAAGTTAAGTAGATTTCTCATACCAGTCCCATGACTGACTCATAGTTTGTTTCACTTGCAAACTCGGGTGCCCTATTTTCTATACGGGCTTCCTTGTATTCATGTAACGGCCCAGATTTTTGACCATTTAGTTTAATATGTAAAAATATTTTTTTATATTGTTTTCGAATTTTAATGGTTTAATTTCAATAATTTTGATTATTTTATTAATATAATAAATTTTATTCCGAAATGGTAGAAATTTAGTGGATCTGCAATATAATGTGAACTGGCAGTATAAAAGGATAAATATTTGATTAAAAATAGTACGTTTACAAAGGAAGTAGTAGCTAACGAACTCGGATTTCGATGAAATCAGTTTCATTAAATCCGAAATGATGAAATTAGGTAACCAACCAAGTTATGTCAAAAATGGCATCCGTATGTGGAAAAGAAAAAAATAAAAGGCCAAAATTTGAACTAAATTTTGACGGTAATTGGAATTTGCTAATGTTAACGGCAAAACTGGAACCTGAGACCTATCCAGGAAAATTCTAACATAGGATATTAGCTATATATGAAGTTTGGGAAAATCCTATAACAGATATAGAAAGTTATTAAGGAAACAAAATTTAAATAAATTATTTGAAAATCTAAACGAACTCCGATTTTTGATTTGAATACATAGGATTGAAGTACGTTAAAAACCGGACCAGATGGTGGAAGAATTTCTGAAAACCGTTATCGTTTGATACTCCAACATGAGACCGGAAGGTGTTGAAACTAACACAAAACACTATTTTGAATTTGAATTTAAATTATTTGAAAGTTCAAACGAATTCGAATTTGAAATATTTTTATATATTATTGAAGAGCAAGAAAAATTGAACAACATGGTTGAAAAAGATTTTGGATAAGGTATCAATAAGTAACTTAAATTAACGTTCGAATAGGGTTGAGAAAACACACTTTACTATTCATAAATTATTAAATTTATTAATAATTTAGTTAATTTAAGGATTAATCATAGCCATCCATTTTCGACCGTTGGATTTGTGCCACCTCAGCAATCCATGTGACTCCTTCGGCTATAAATAGCCCCCTCCCTTCATTTTAAACTCACTCCACCTCCTCCTCTTTCAAACTTTGGCAATGGCAGAAATAATAATAAAATAATAGAAAATAGGGAAAAGGAAGAAAGAGAGAAAGGAGGGCAAGACGGGGAGCTAGGGACTCTTGGGCAGAGGCTGGGGCTTCACGGAGTAAGTTTTTAAATAATATTTATTTATTTATTTATTTTGTTAATAAATATATATATATATTATAATTAAAATAGAATTTGTAAAAATAAATATCGGAACATTCTAAGGGTGACAGAGAGGATAGCGTCTAAGGCTTGAGTTTGGAAAATATAGTTTCCTGCTCTCCCTGGCTATCCCTAACTGATCCGACGGATGGGATAGTTAATTTAAATTTAAATTTAAAATAGACCAGGGGCATTTTCGTATTTTTTAACTATAAACTTTAAAAGCTTATATTTCCACAACAAGTCGGATTTCCACGAAACAAGGACCGTTGGATTCTTATCGAACAATACTTTAAAATGAGTTTCAGCAGATTTTTGATCCGGGTTATAATTTTTAAGTTATAATTAAATGAATATTTTTAAATATTTTATTTGGAAATTAAATTTAATTAATATTAAAATGGTTTTCAATTTTAAAAATTGGATATGACTAGATATGGGAAAGTAGGATTTTTTAGAAGGGCGGGAAAGGTAATTTGGCTAATAACGCAATTAGGAATTAATTAAGATATAAATAGTTTAATTAATTAAATATATATTCATTTAAATTAGGTAAATATTGTAAATAGCATAACTTTTGCCTACGTTAATGAAATTTAACGAAACAAGATCCGTTGGGATCGCAGGGACGAGACCTACCCGATGGCACTGACAGTCATTCTGACGCTGTTGAAAATTCAGCTAATTTTGGACGGTCGTCCCAAATTAAATGCAACAAGCGCGTCAACTGTCGACCAGAACAAACTCTGGTGAGTTAATTCTCACACCTTCTGGAATTCTGTAATGTGGTAAATTCATATTAAAATATAATTTACCTTTAAATTGGTTGATTGGTTGATGTTGACTGTTATGGTTGATTGGATGCTGTTAATTAGATTTAATCGATCATATGAAATTTATTTCATATATTATTATGAAATGTTTAACGAGATGTGATGCAGGGCAGAACAGGTTGGAGGGATCCGACCGGATTGCTCAAATATTTTATATGTTGTTTGTTTATATTGTTGATATTGAACTGATTTAACCCCATGTGGTTGTGAAACCTGTTTGAGTGTGATGGTCAAACAGATATTTCCCGTGTTGTGTTTAAAATCAACCGACAATGTTGATTTGGAAATGGGCAGTGAATGGCCATAAACATGCTGTTTTCACGTCGTTCGACCGTTCGGTGAAACGACGCTATTTAAAGTTATTAGTTATTTTATAATTAAATTGAAGTTTTTCACTCATTTTAGATGAGTAATTAAATGGGAAATTTATAAATATATATATTAAATCAAGTTTATAAAAGAAAATATTTAAGTGGTTTAGACCAGTTTTAAAAGCAGAAAGTTTAGAAACCACCTACGGGTGGAAAAATAGGATAATTGTTTTTAAAACAATTAAATGATGGTTTTAAATTTGTTTAAGTCATTTGATTTATTTAAAAAAGGAGTTTTTACCCAAACGAAGGCGTAAAGGTTAAAAGAGTGTTTTTGAGTGAAACAGGAAAATTGGAATAAGAAATTTCAACGCAAAGAAAATTACATACAATATTTTGTGTTGAATATTGATAAAAGGATCTGTGGAAATGCGATCTAAGTTAAAAGGATTTCAAACCAAAGCGATGGCCAAAATGAAATGCAAGGGAAAACACATACCGTTGGTTTGTGTTAAATGTTGATAAATGAATGTTTGAATAAAATCCAAGTTAAATGGATCTTATTGTAAAGAAAGGAGTAAGCAGATTTTGATCCAAGATAAAGTATACTATAAGAATGCTTGTAAATGGAAATAGATTATTTGACGAATGACTTTTGTTATAAAGCCAAGTAATATAAGTGAAACAAGATTTAAAGTTAAAAGTGGGGTTTGTGGACTTTACTTAATCAAATGAATTAAGTAAAAAGATTTTATTAGAAGTGGATTTCAAATGAAAGGAATGGGTTATTAAGTTTTCGATAAATTTAAACCAAAGTCAAATAAGAGTGTATAAAGGGGTTTGTAACCCAAGTGTGCAAACGGGCTTTGGAAATGGAATTGGTAAGTAGGTATAAAGATTTAAAAAGGATTTTCCTTAATTGATTAATTAAGTAAAAGAGCACTCAATTGAAGCGAAATGAATAAAGGAGATGTTAAATAGGTTAGTAGTAATTAAAGTGATGGTTTGTAATCGAAATTCAAGTAGATGTGATTAGATGACAATAAGTGGTCGAAAGAGCGATAAGAGTTTTATAAAAGGGATTATAACTCAAGTTTTCAAAACAAGATTTGTAAATGGGAATTGATTATGGGGCGTGGGTTTTTCATATAAAACCAAAGGTATACGTGAAATAATATTCCAAGTTTAAAAGTGGCATTTATTCAAGAATTACTTAATTAAGGGAATTAAGTAAAAAGAGATTATTAAATGATGATTTCAAATATGAGAAACGGTTTATAAAACCAGATTAGAAATCAAGATAGTAGACGAGATTTGAATATCGATGGTTAAGTGACGAACTGGTATTATTCTGAGATAAGGACGTTGTCGATCAAGGTCTAAGAGGTAAATAGAATACCCCAACTTGAACGGCTTCGTTATTATCGAAGAATGGTATTGGTTTGAAACGAGTGAAAGGTGTTGTGATTGACGTGATGTCCCATACGTAGAGTATTGAAAATGAAGGCGAGATTTTGGAAATATGAATATAAATAAGAATATTGATTTCAAATTATATTGAATATTTGTTTATTCAATTAGAGTTGATCGAATATAGTATTTGAAATAGAGTTAATCAAACATGGTTATTCAGGCAGAGTTGCCATTGCGTACGACTGCTAGCGTAATTCGCAGGGCTGCAGATAGCCTACGGCGGTCGGATGTTTCCTGAGGGAATCAGACGTAACCATTGTGATCGCTGCGACCTAGAGTCCAGCGAATGGAGTTAGGTCGAGTATTAATTAATCGGTAGGAGTAATCAAGTCAAGATAGTCAAGTTAGAGTTAAGTCGTATATTAGAGTTGATTAACGATTTTGATAAATATATTTTTAAGAGGCCAAGTCATGCCACGTACTGAATCAGTGAAATCATTTCATTGACACCTTGTTATTTGATAGTTAAAACACCGACTATCAAACCAGACCAATACGATTGTTGGCACGGAAAGACCGGGATCGAATTTATATTCGAAAACCATTCCGTCCAACAAATACGTGAAGACGTCATTTGAAGACGGAGCAAGTGAAGACCGTGGATCTTCATAAGCGGAAGGACTACTGGTCCAATCTCTCTGGCTTGCAACCAGAGTTATTTGGTTTGTGATTCTGTCATGGTTGAAATCCACCGGTTGCAAGGACTACTCGCTACCGATCCTTGGGGTGATTCCTATATTGGATGCAGTAGGAGAGTGCCTTCGGTTCATCCTGTTCCTGGATGACTTGTATGGACGAGTGTCTGACAGAGTATTTCTAAAGGGGTCACGTATATTGATTTTCTACAAACGTATCTCTGTTGGTGGTGGAGAAGGCTGTACACCTTCTTTGGCTTAACGCTCAGAGTAGTTTTGTGGAAACCAACATTCAGTGATATCTGGCGGATCTGACGATGTGGCATTCAAAGTGAATGGTGGTCAGATGTTCGAAGAGATGAATTCTAGCCTCAAGCCTCATCAACCCGGAAATGACAAAAATCGGGCAGGCAGCATGGCTATGTGGCTCGCTCCCATTAGGGTGTATAATCACCTATCTAGAGAAATTCCTTTTGCTTCTTTAATCAGTATTCGATGTTGTCCCTTTACGGGAGACGGTGGTTTGAGCCCAACCGTCGGTGGTATACATTCGATACACTCAAGCGAAATGAGTGGTCGGTCATGTGAGGGCCGGGTTGCAAGACGTTCTTGTTGAACCCAGTGTATTCGCCTCTAGAGATACACGTGCGGAAGGTGGTCGCATACCTTGTCAAGTTGGAAACCAATATCCAATAAGCGCCCGCGGTTTTGATTGTATACTATATATGGGGAGCGTGAGATGCAAGTGTTTCTCTAGATTGATATTTATTTGTATTAGACATTATGATAATATTAGATCAAGTTATGATTTTCAAAAATGGTTTGGGTTATAGTAAGATAAAAACCGTCCGTGTTTATCTGTGGGCTGGTCTTACTATTATCCTTTTGTTTCATAAAGGATTTTCAAAGTTAAACAAGTGTGTGTTATGTGAATTTATCACTGATAGTATTCCAGACTGACCCGGTGTATTTTGTTTTAAATCAAATGTGCTCGGGTCAGACCGAGTATGTTCCAGGTTAGGTTTCGCTTGGAGTTTCAGGTTCTAGAAGCAGGTGGCTTCACCACTAGTATATAAAGCTATTATTCTGCCGTGATTGATATATGTTGTACTCTGATGATTGGTATGTATATACAGTTTTTGTATAAATGATTTGTTATATTATATTTTATTCGTTCCGCTGTGAGATTCTGACGTGTTCTTCTTCTTTCTTCTATTCTAATACTTCTTTCTTTCTATTCTCACCCTCTAAATTCTTTCTCATGACAATCTGGGGGTTCGATACTTGGGTTTTTGGCAAGCGATACGGGTTTATGTATTGTTGTCGAGAATTCGAGTGTCGACTTTTCCCCGGGTCGTTACAGTGGTATCAGAGCTGGTTGCTTAATTGGTACGGATGACAGGGGGTTCTCGCTTCGCGTTTGGTGGCGAACGGGAGACTCTTACCCCTACATCTCCCGACAATGTGGGTTGGTCGAGTCGAGAGGCTGGCCGTAAAAGCAGTTCTGAGGTATCTCTGTAAGCCACGGTGGGAGGTTAGCCCACTGCCCTTGTGGTCGTTACAGTGGTATCAGAGCTATTGGTTTAGAGATAACCTTGGCTCTGTGGTGTGACTCAATAGAGATGGGGTCAGCAGTACCCTAGATTGAGTTGAGTGTATATACAAGAGCGCGTATTTGTATTTTGGTATAAACTTATTTTTGAAACTATTTTTGGCCCAATTTATTTTATATATAAAAAAATAAAGTTTATTATAGTATGGGAAAATTGTTTGGATTTGTTGATTGTGTGATATGCTGAATTGTGTTGATAGATGCTCGAATATAAATCTGAACCTGAATAGGGTTGGTTGAAACAAATCTGGAAATAATTAAGTTGACCAATCAATCCTGATTCAAATAATTTTGAATGGGTAATTAAATAAGCCAATTCAGGGAAATAAATCCGAATGGATAATTATAGTAATAAAGGAAGTAATTATGAATAATAAATCCCGTGTGGATTGAACTGTGTATGGAATGAGTTGATAGGAAATTATATGGATGTTTTAAACATAACTGACATTGTGTGATAGCTGATGAATTTGTTTGAGTTGAGAACAGGTGCAAGTGCCAATTCAGCTTTAAAATCCATCCAAGGGAGAAATTTTGGAGTTAATTAAATCTAGTTGGAGTAGAGCTGCATAAAAATTAAGCAGGCTCGAATATAAAATTATAGCTTATCGCGTAATAACGCTCGCCAAAAGGTACGCCTACGTCAATATTAAATTTTTGGTTTTGTTTGGGTTTTGAGTTTGATTTTTTATTTTTCCGACCATGAGAGTCGAGGAATATCTATTTCTTGATCCTGCGATATTGCAGATGGTCCTCCGTACGGGGGAGACTCTGCCAAAAATTTTCCAAAATTTAAGGTATTGGAATATTTTTGAAGATTTTTGAAAATTTGATTAGTTGAAATAAATTGCTTTAAAAAATGATTGGATTAATTTTGAAAATAAAATCGATTTTTAATTATATATATTTGTAAAGATAGTGGGTTTGAAACATTCTTTCTGCCTTAGCAATTTTGAGGACGAAATTATTTTAAGGGGGAAGAAATGTAACGGCCCAGATTTTTGACCATTTAGTTTCATATTTAAAAATGTTTTTTTAATATTGTTTTCGAATTTTAATGGTTTAATTTCAATAATTTTGAATATTTTATTAATATAATAAATTTTATTCCGAAATAGTAGAAATTTAGTGGATCTGCAATATAATGTGAACTGGCAGTATAAAAGGATAAATATTTAATTAAAAATAGTACGTTTACAAAGGAAGTAGTAGCTAACGAACTCGGATTTCGATGAAATCAGTTTCATTAAATCCGAAATGATGAAATTAGGTAACCAACCAAGTTACGTCAAAAATGGCATCCGTATGTGGAAAAGAAAAAAATAAAAGGCCAAAATTTGAACTAAATTTTGACGGTAATTGGAATTTGCTAATGCTAACGGCAAAACTGGAACCTGAGACCTATCCAGGAAAATTCTAAACATAGGATATTAGCTATATATGAAGTATGGGAAAATCCTATAACGGATATAGAAAGTTATTAAGGAAACAAAATTTAAATAAATTATTTGAAAATCTAAACGAACTCCGATTTTTGATTTGAATACATAGGATTGAAGTACGTTAAAAACCGGACCAGATGGTGGAAGAATTTCTGAAAACCGTTATCGTTTGATACTCCAACATGAGACCGGAAGGTGTTGAAACTAACACAAAACACTATTTTGAATTTAAATTTAAATTATTTGAAAGTTCAAACGAATTCGAATTTGAAATATTTTTATATATTATTGAAGAGCAAGAAAAATTGAACAATATGGTTGAAAAAGATTTTGGATAAGGTATCAATAAGTAACTCAAATTAACGTCCGAATAGGGTTGAGAAAACACACTTTACTATTCATAAATTATTAAATTTATTAATAATTTAATTAATTTAAGGATTAATCCTAGCCATCCATTTTCAACCGTTGGATTCGTGCCACCTCAGCAATTCATGTGACTCCTTCGGCTATAAATAGCCCCCCCCCCCTTTCATTTTAAACTCACTCCTCCTCCTCCTCCTCTTTCAAGCTTTGGCAATGACAGAAATAATAATAAAATAATAGAAAATAGGGAAAAGGAAGAAAGAGAGAAAGGAGGGCAAGACGGGGAGCTAGGGACTCTTGGGCAGAGGCTGGGGCTTCACGGGGTAAGTTTTTAAATAATATTTATTTATTTATTTATTTTGGTAATAAATAAATATATATATATTATAATTAAAATAGAATTTGTAAAAATAAATATCGGAACATTCTAAGGGTGACAGAGAGGATAGTGTCTAAGGCTTGAGTTTGGAAAATATAGTTTCCTGCTCTCCCTGGCTATCCCTAACTGATCCGACGGATGAGATGGTTAATTTAAATTTAAATTTAAAATTAAATTTGAATTTAAAATAGACCAGGGGCATTTTCATAATTTTTAACTATAAACTTTAAAAGCTTATAACTTTTCCAAAGCAAGTCGGATTTCCACGAAACAAGGACCGTTGGATTCTCATCGAAAAATACTTTAAAATGAGTTACAGCAGATTTTTGATCCGGGTTATAATTTTTAAGTTATAATTAAATGAATATTTTTAAATATTTTATTTGGAAATTAAATTTAATTAATATTAAAATGGTTTTCAATTTTAAAAATTGGATATGGCTAGAGATGGGAAAGTAGGATTTTTTAGAAGGGCGGGGAAGGTAATTTGGCTAATAACGCAATTAGGAATTAATTAAGATATAAATAATTTAATTAATTAAATATATATTCATTTAAATTAGGTAAATATTGTAAATAACATAACTTTTGCATACGTTAACGAAATTTAACGAAATAAGATCCGTTGGTATCGCAGGGACGAGACCTACCCGATGGCACTGACAGGAGTCATTCTGACGCTGTTGAAAATTCAGCTAATTTTGGACGGTCGTCCCAAATTAAACGCAACAAACGCGTCAGCCGTCGATCAGAACAAACTCTGGTGAGTTAATTCTCACACCTTCTGGAATTTTGTAATGTGGTAAATTCATATTAAAATATAATTTACCTTTAAATTGGTTGATGTTGACTGTTATGGTTGATTGGATGTTGTTAATTAGATTTAATCGATCATATGAAATTTATTTCATATATTATTATGAAATGTTTAACGAGCTGTGATGCAGGGCAGAACAGGTTGGAGGGATCCGACCGGATTCCTCAAATATTTTATATGTTATTTGTTTATATTGTTGATATTGAACTGATTTAACCCCATGTGGTTGTGAAACCTGTTTGAGTGTGATGGTCAAACAGATATTCCCCGTGTTGTGTTTAAAATCAACCGACAATGTTGATTTGGAAATGGGCAATGAATGGCCATAAACATGTTGTTTTCACGTCGTTCGACCGTTCGGTGAAACGACGCTATTTAAAGTTATTAGTTATTTTATAATTAAATTGAAGTTTTTCACTCATTTTAGATGAGTAATTAAATGGGAAATTTATAAATATATATATTAAATCAAGTTTATAAAAGAAAATATTTAAGTGGTTTAGACCAGTTTTAAAAGCAGAAAGTTTAGAAACCACCTACGGGTGGAAAAATAGGATAATTGTTTTTAAAACAATTAAATGATGGTTTTAAATTTGTTTAAGTCATTTGATTTATTTAAAAAGGGTTTTTTTACCCAAACGAAGGCGTAAAGGTTAAAAGAGTGTTTTTGAGTGAAACAAGAAAATTGGAATAAGAAATTTCAACGCAAAGAAATTTACATACAATATTTTGTGTTGAATATTGATAAAAGGATCTGTGGAAATGCGATCTAAGTTAAAAGGATTTTAAACCAAAGCGATGGCCAAAATGAAATGCAAGGGAAAACACATACCGTTGGTTTGTGTTAAATGTTGATAAATGAATGTTTGAATAAAATCCAAGTTAAATGGATCTTATTGTAAAGAAAGGAGTAAGCAGATTTTGATCCAAGATAAAGTATACTATAAGAATGCTTGTAAATGGAAATAGATTATTTGACGAATGACTTTTGTTATAAAGCCAAGTAATATAAGTGAAATAAGATTTAAAGTTAAAAGTGGGGTTTGTGGACTTAACTTAATCAAATGAATTAAGTAAAAAGATTTTATTAGAAGTGGATTTCAAATGAAAAGAATGGGTTATTAAGTTTTCGATAAATTCAAACCAAAGTCAAATAAGAGTGTATAAAGGGGTTTGTAACCCAAGTGTGCAAACGGGCTTTGGAAATGGAATTGGTAAGTAGGTATAAAGATTTAAAAAGGATTTTCCTTAATTGATTAATTAAGTAAAAGAGCACTTAATTGAAGCGAAATGAATAAAGGAGATGCTAAATAGGTTAGTAGTAATTAAAGTGATGGTTTGTAATCGAAATTCAAGTAGAAGTGATTAGATGACAATAAGCGGTCGAAAGAGCGATAAGAGTTTTATAAAAGGGATTATAACTCAAGTTTTCAAAACAAGATTTGTAAATGGGAATTGATTATGGGGCGTGGGTTTTTCATATAAAACCAAAGGTATACGTGAAATAATATTCCAAGTTTAAAAGTGGCATTTATTCAAGAATTACTTAATTATGGGAATTAAGTAAAAAGAGATTATTAAATGATGATTTCAAATATGAGAAATGGTTTATAAAACCAAATTCGAAATCAAGATGGTAGACGACATTTGAATATCGATGGTTAAGTGACGAACTGGTATTATTCTGAGATAAGGACGTTGTCGATCAAGGTCTGAGAGGTAAATAGAATACCCCAACTTGAACGGCTTCGTTATTATCGAAGAATGGTATTGGTTTGAAACGAGTGAAAGGTGTTGTGATTGACGTGATGTCCCATACGTGGAGTATTGAAAATGAAGGCGAGATTTTGGAAATATGAATATAAATAAGAATATTGATTTCAAATTATATTGAATATTTGTTTATTCAATTAGAGTTGATCGAATATAGTATTTGAAATAGAGTTAATCAAACATGGTTATTCAGGCAGAGTTGCCATTGCGTACGACTGCTAGCGTAATTCGCAGGGCTGCAGATAGCCTACGGCGGTCGGATGTTTCCTGAGGGAATCAGGCGTAACCATTGTGATCGCTGCGACCTAGAGTCCAGCGAATGGAGTTAAGTCGAGTATTAATTAATCGGTAGGAGTAAACAAGTCAAGATAGTCAAGTTAGAGTTAAGTCGTATATTAGAGTTGATTAACGATTTTGTTAAATATATTTTTAAGAGGCCAAGTCATGCCACGTACTGAATCAGTGAAATCATTTCATTGACACCTTGTTATTTGATAGTTAAAACACCGACTATCAAACCAGACCAATACGATTGTTGGCACGGAAAGACCGGGATCGAATTTATATTCGAAAACCATTTCGTCCAACAAATACGTGAAGACGTCATTTGAAGACGGAGCAAGTGAAGACCGTGGATCTTCATAAGCGGAAGGACTACTGGTCCAATCTCTCTGGCTTGCAACCAAAGTTATTTGGTTTGTGATTCTGTCGTGGTTGAAATCCACGGGTTGCAAGGACTACTCGCTACTGATCCTTGGGGTGATTCCTATATTGGATGCAGTAGGAGAGTGCCTTTGGTTCATCCTGTTCCTAGATGACTTGTATGGACGAGTGTCTGACAGAGTATTTCCAAAGGGGTCACGTATATTTATTTTCTACAAACGTATCTCTGTTGGTGGCGAAGAAGGTTGTACACCTTCTTTGGCTTAATGCTCAGAGTAGTTTTGTGGAAACCAACATTCAGTGATATCTGGCGGATCTAACGATGTGGCATTCAAAGTGAATGGTGGTCAGATGTTCGAAGAGATGAATTCTAGCCTCAAGCCTCATCAACCCGGAAATGACAAAAATCGGGTAGGCAGCATGGCTATGTGGGTCGCTCCCATTAGGGTGTATAATCACCTATCTTGAGAAATTCCTTTTGCTTCTTTAATCTATATTCGATGCTGTCCCTTTACGGGAGATGGTGGTTTGAGCCCAACCGTCGGTGGTATACATTCGATACACTCAAGCGAAATGAGTGGTCGGTCATGTGAGGGCCGGGTTGCAAGACGTTCTTGTTGAACCCAGTGTATTCGCCTCTAGAGATACACGTGCGGAAGGTGGTCCCATACCTTGTCAAGTTGGAAACCAATATCCAATAAGCGCCCGCGGTTTTGATTGTATACTATATATGGGGAGCGTGAGATGCAAGTGTTCCTCTAGATTGATATTTATTTGTATTAGACATTATGATAATATTAGATCAAATTATGATTTTCAAAAATGGTTTGGGTTATAGTAAGGTAAAAACCGTCCGTGTTTATCTGTTGGCTTGTCTTACTATTATCCTTTTGTTTCATAAAGGATTTTCAAAGTTAAACAAGTGTGTGTTATGTGAATTTATCACTGATAGTATTCCAGACTGACCCGGTGTATTTTGTTTTAAATCAAATGTGCTCGGGTCAGACCGAGTATGTTCCAGGTTAGGTTTCGCTTGGAGTTTCAGGTTCTAGAAGCAGGTGGCTTCACCGCTAGTATATAAAGCTATTATTCTGCTGTGATTGATATATGCTGTACTCTGATGATTGGTATGTATATACAGTTTTTGTATAAAGGATTTGTGATATTATATTTTATTCGTTCCGCTGTGAGATTCTGACGTGTTCTTCTTCTTTCTTCTATTCTAATACTTCTTTCTTTCTATTCTCACCCTCTAAATTCTTTCTCATGACAATCTGGGGTTTCGATACTTGGGTTTTTGGAAAGCGATACGGGTTTATGTATTGTTGTCGAGAATTCGAGCATCGACTTTTTCCCCGGGTCGTTACAATTCAGGTTTTAGCAGGCTCTCTCTCTAGATAGCTGTGGAGCTGAAGATGGATTCTATCACTTCTTTTATGTTGTTCAGCTCCTGTTATGTATATTATGTTTGATTCCGCTGTAGACATTTTATATAAAGCTGAAACTGTATTTTGTACTAAGCATGATCCTGTTATACTGTGTAACTCTGATGATTATTATTTATCCAGTGTATTATGTTGTACGTTATCTGGTGTAATTATATGTTTCTATTCTGCTGTTATTTGTTTATGTGTTATATTCCAAATATTACCCTTGCTGCCATGGGATGGGGGTTTGGGGTCGTCATAAGGGGTTTAGTGAAGATGTCAGCAATTTGATTTCTGAGTTTACAAACTCTAAATTAATTGTTTGCTTTTCAATATTGTCTCTCAAGAAATGATGTCTCGTATCAATGTGTTTAGTTCTAGAATGGTTTAACGGATTCTAAGATAGATTTATTGCGTTTGCATTATCGCAATAGATTGTGGAATTAGATAAATGTACGTTGAAATCTTTTAGTATTTGCTGCATATATATTACTTGAGCACAGGCTAGTGTAGCAGATATGTAGGCAGTGAAACATAGTTTTGTTTCTTGCTGAACCAAGATAAAAGTGATTTACCGATAAAGCGACATGTTCCACTTGTACTCTTGCGATCTGTTCGTGATCTTCCAAAATCAGCATCACTATATGAAATTAATTCAAAGGAATAGTCTTTTGGATAGAAGAGTCCAAAGTCCTTAGTACTACTTAGATAATGTAATATACGTTTAACTGCTCTCAAATGTGATTCTTTTGAATTAACCTGAAAATGAGCACATAAGCAAAAACTCATCATAATATCTGGTCTACTTGTAGTTAAATACAAAAGTGAACCTATCATGCTTCGATATAGCTTTTGATCGACACTCTTACCATTTTCATCTTTATCTAAATGTGTTGTCGTACTCATTGGTGTAGGTTTACCTGATGCGTTTTCCATTCCAAAACGTTTTATTAAATTATTACAATATTTTTCTTAATTAATGAAAAATCCATCTGACAATTGCTTAATTTGCAAACCCAGAAAGTAAGATAGTTCTCCCATATGTGACATCTCAAATTCATTGGTCATTATTTCAGAAATTTCTTGACAAAATTAATCATTCGTCTATCCAAAAATAATATCGTTTACATATATTTGTACTATTAAAATATCTTTATTATCTTTCTTGATAAAGAGTGTTAAATCAACCTTCCCAATTTGAAATCATGAATCTAATAAATAAGTTTTGAGACGTTTATACCAAGCACGAGGTGCTTGTTTTAAACCATACACTGCCTTTTTCAATTTAAAAACATGATCAGCATATTTTTCATGAGCAAATAGTGGAGGTTGTTCAACATATACTCGTTCTTTAATATAGCCATTCAGGAAAGCGCTTTTAACGTCCATCTGATATAATTTAAAGTTGTGATGACAAGCGTAAGCTAATAGTATTCAAATTGCTTCTAGTCGTGCGACTAGAGCAAAAGATTCTTCATAATCTATGTCTTCTTGTTGATTGTAACCTTGTGCAACACTTTATTTCTAGTGATATTATCCAATTCATCTGCTTTATTTTTGTAAACTCATTTTGTTCCAATAACAGTTTGATCAATCGGTCTTGGAACTAATTCTCATACTTCGTTACGTTCAAATTGATTTAATTCTTCTTGCATTGCAATTATCCAATTTTCATCTGTAGATGCTTCTTTAGGGTTTTTGGGTTCAATATTTGATAAGAAAGCTACGCTACTAACTAAATTAAGTTGACTTCTTGTTCCTACGTTAGAAGTTATTTCTCCAATAATATTTTGAGTTGGACGGTCTCGTAATATTCTTGGTGGAAATCGAACTTCATTAATAGGAATATTTTGATTATTGATATTATCTTGAGTTTCTGTAGCATTATTCTCTATGTTATTATGAATAATGTTTTTATCTTTTGATGAATTCTTTTTCACATTCTTGCTTCGGCCCTTTCTGTATTTTAGAAATTTTCTAAAATTCTTTGCTACGAAAGCAATATCTTCTTCATTTGAATCGGAATCTTATTTCTCAGCATGGAAAGCTAATTTTTCTTATCTTGTACCTGTGCTTTCTTGCCTGCAAGTTTACTTCATAAGACATTGGACTACCAATCAATTCTTTTGGCTTCATAGTAGAGAGATCATTAGCTTCTTCGATTGCCAATACCTTTCTCTCCCATTTGTCCGTTAAAGAATTTAAAATTTTTGACACTATATCAAAATCAGAATACTTTTCTCCTAATCCTAACAAAGAATGATAAATATTTTGAAAACGTGAATACATATCATTTATGGATTCATTTTCATTCATTTTAAAATTTTGAAATTGATTCTTAAGCATAGATGTTTTGCTTTGTTTCACTTTGTTAGTTCCTTCATGAGTGACTTTGAGTGTTCTCCAAATTTTATATGTTGTGTTGCACATACAAATCCGGTTAAACTCGTTTCTATCTGAAGCACAATGCGACATGTTCATGACCTTAGCATTGGCAGTAGCCTCTACTTTTTCAGATGCAGACCATTCAGTAAATAGTGTAGTAGGCTATGTGTACTCTTTTTGTGTGATATTCCATGCATCAAAACTATTTGCTTGCATATAAATTCTCATTCGTGTAGCCCAGTAACTATAGTTCATGCCACTAAAGAAGGATGGTCTAGCAGTGGATTGGCCTTCAGTATATCCAGTATTATTACTAGCACTAGTGTTATTATCCATATTGACTATGTATCAAATAACTATTTTACGGTTAAATGATGGCCTTGCTCTGATACCAATTGAAAAGTCGGTGTGTATGACTTTAAGTAGGATCTATATGGATATAGCAGAAATATAGATAATTTACTAACTAGCTAGTCTACAATAGTTATGCAAATAAATAAAAGCTAATATGATAAATCACAAGTAGGCAAAAGCAATAAGTAAAGTAAAGTGGCACCAGGTATTTAATACTGGTTCGGACTTCCCGTCCTACGTCCAGTCCCGAAGCTCCTCTTCGGAATTCACTATCACGCATTCTCTTAACCTGAAGGAATAGGTCGGTACACCCGAGCCCCAACAAGGATGCCTCTTACCTGAGCAACCACATAGGACTACAAGAAACACAAGTGTTTTGACTTCTGCTTTGTGTTCTTGAATCAACACAGATATTCAACGGTTTAAGTACACCCTTCCTATAATCTTATAAGTATTTGAAATGAATTTGTAGATTTAAGGAAGTTATTTGCTTGTCAAACAAGATATATGAAATGTTATCAAGGATTCAACAAGTAACTTGAATTTTGGAGAGCTTTATATTGCAAAGAATATAGAAGTGTAATTTCATAAAATAGAGAGAATAGAATGATAATCGGTTATTTGAAATCATGTTTTGAAGTGTTTATATAATAATAGAAAGGTAGCAATTCTTTATGAAGAGTTTTAATCAAAAGAAGCTTCATTTCTTTTCAGAAATGAAGAGATTTCTTTTCATGAGTGAAAGTAACCTTTCAGAAAATATTTGCTGTTTCAATTCAGTTGACTGGTTAAAAATCATCAGTTGACTGGTTGAATTAAACTTTAAATCATTTGGACAAAAATCTTTTCAAAACTAGCCGCTATATACAAAAACAGTTAGACCAATCGAATGGTCATTTCTCTACCAGTCGACTGGTAGAGCTGTTTTTGGACAATTCTGGATTTTAAGACCTTATAAATATATATTTATATATATATATTTACTTTGTTTTGTTTATTCGTGTTATACTTGAGGATAGATTTTAACAAAATTCTAAAATGACTCAATGTATATATATAACACCTTATCTCTATGACATGATTCCCTTGCAATCTGTTTTGTTGGCATTAATCAAAATCTTGTTTTCAACACCCTATCCTCCCAGCAAATTAATTCCTAGATGCTAAAACTAAATTAATTAAGTCTAAAGAAATCAATTACACACAAACTAATAAGTAAGAAAACATAGCTAGATGAGACTAAGTTTTAACAAACCATTTGTAATGCTAAGTTTTGAGGAACCACGTTGTAACACTCTGTGACGATCGCCCCATACCTCATGCACTAAACTGTAGGAAAAGTGTACTGCATGACATGCCAAGACGATATGGGACAATCATCAAGGAAATGTAAACCAAAAACAAACTTGTCATACAACTCACAACGCATGGACAATACAAAATAAAAATATATAGAATAGGATATAGAAGTGAAGCATAACAAAGTAGTAAATCTCATCTCCACAAAATCTCAGAAATCAGCTACAATACATATCTAATATGAATATTTGAATAATCATGCCTCACTACAACCCTCATCAGAGTATATAAATGTCAAAACAACAGAAATCATTCAAATAGCTAAATAGAAGATGAATAGTAATACGCCAGACTCTAATTTGTCAACTCACTGATGCATCATTGCCAAACCTATCACCTGCTGCTTAAACTACTTATCAGCATCGTCAATGAGTACCCCAAGGTAATAAGAGGAAACATAAAACCTTGAGTCAAGCAATAATCTAGTGTGAGAAATAAATAACTATGACTAGCTGCCCAGGATAATATGATAATAGACAACTCGAGTCTCACACGACCTGTTCCTACAACCAACGAGTTAACACATAATAATTACATTAAATATGGTACTCAAATATAAAAAAGTAGATACTAATCAAAGTAGGATTTTCACTCCCCACTTCTCTTATATACCCTATGGTGATAGTCCACCTAGATAAATAGGAGAAAAAAACACAGGCAATCGCAACATCAATAACAAACAATAACCTAGCTATCACCGACTAAAGCCTTGAATACGTTGACATTGAATGACTAGCCGTTACTATCCATCAAGGGATAATGGAGAACCCTGGTTCTAGTCGGACTACCGTACGTCCCACTATGTTCGTCTTCCTAAGACAACTAGATCACTTCCCCAGCGATCCAACGTACTCGATCTCTCAGATCCTAACAGGCATCCCCATGATACCCTAACATCTAGCTGCTAAAATCCTTTGATGTATCAACGATTCCTTAGCACATCAAATCATATGAGCTATTCATGAATCCATCTTTTAGCTCAACTCTCACTCGAGTCAATCCATTATCCCGTAGCCTCAATTCACTTTGAGTTGCTTATCACATTCGACTTCGACCACTCCTGCCTAGGCCCACTATAAAATAATTAAAATGACTTTGACAATAACCTCGACCACGTAGATGCTATCGACGAATCAAGACCTCCATCAAAGCCCTGAAGACCCTCATGAATCACAGCAAAAAACCATAGAACCCAAATCTATCATCTGATGGGTCGGTACTGACCCATCCTCTATGGATCAATACCTATCCATACACTTTGCCAAATTTTGGCTAAGTAATAGATCACCTCCATCCTTTTCTCGACCACCTCCCTATGATCCATTCACATCTCAAATTTCCTCTTCGAAGCTTCACATGCCGGTCCAAACTCATATAGTCAAGCGATTGCGCATTGACCCATCGATTCACTTTATTGACTCCCCACGATCAGAATCCATGGATCGGTACCCATCCATGGACCATGGAGCGATACCGGCTCCTTTCCTCAGTGAATTTTATCTCCAAAAAATTTTCATAGCCTTCTTAAAGTTCCTGGATGTCATGCACCACATGATCCCACGTGAGTTCATATAATGGATCGATATCGATCCATAGGCTATGTTTAGGCACCGATCCTCGTACTTAGCTGATTTGGATACGAAAAATTTCATGTTGTCTTCCAGCGTCCCCAGCACTCCTCCGCCAAGTTTTACCTTAATCCGATCATCTAAACCTCCAATTTGCTCTGTTCTTCAGTTCTAAGACCTATGTCACACAATTCTAAATGAACAAATCAAGCATAACATACAATTCAATCATTTAAACAGTAATTCATCTAATTTTGAACACGAACAATCATACAAACTTAAACATACAAGAATCATATCTAAAACACAATAGATCTAACACAATTTGGATGAAAAAATGTGTAAAACATGATGATATACACATTATATGATCAAATTTGATTATCCTAGGATGTCTAGATCAAAAATAATATGATCTGATTCTAGAGTGAAACCAACATATACGGTATTTGATTAACCTAATTAATATATATAATCCATAATAGCTATGTGACAGATCTCCATCACTCACCAAAACCTAGATCCAATGGAAATATGATGAAATCAAATCTGGACAGCTCCCTTGAATATGATGCAAAACGACGAGATCTAATCCTCTTAGATGTAGATCTTGCCTCTAGATGCGATATAGTATGGTATAAAGAAAGACATTAAGGTTTTAGAGATTAGGTTGAACCGAAGACTCACATAAGCTCAACCGAATGTTTAGAATAAGAAGAACCCTAGTTCTCTCCTCAAACCCTCTATTTATAATTTCAAGTCATTAATCTAACGGTCTCACCAATCAGCCCATTAGATGTCAATTAACGTACCCTACAGAAACAAACACCTAAAACAACAATATATCCCAAACCGTTGGGTCAAATCATTAATGTGACCACTCTATGAAATGGCCATATTCCTCCCATTCCATTGAGACCAATTTAAAACCACATTTAGTCTCTAGCAAAAGTTATGGTCAAAAAAGTAAATCATAGGAGCAAAATGGTCACAAATCGATTTGGTAAAAAAACATCAACATATATTGTTGGATCTCGGTGTATAGAGTTTTGATTATGACAACTATACATGTACATATATATTATTATCGACTAACTCTGTTTTGCAGGGATAAACTCAACAACAGATTCAAGGGCTTAAATTAAAGATTATATTTGTTTAGAGTCTGTTAATAATAGTATATGATTGTTAAAATCTTCCTTGATGATACACACATGCACATTTTTATATACATACGTACATATATATATATATATATATATATATATATATATATATATATATATAAAAGTTTTTATATATTACGTGTACAGGATATAGGCCTGTATCAGTAAACATATGTCTGTTTACTGAAGCAAAAATTATTCCACTACAATATTCAAACGTCTGACTTATAATAAACAAATGTCTGTTTTGACTCTGAAATGGCCTATTTCCTCGCTGTTTGAATTTTGTTTTAAAACAGACATCTGGATTTTTAATTCAGACATCTGAATATGAGTAGATGCAACTATTCATAAAGAGTCACAACCTTTAATTCATATCTTTTCTTTGAATCTTTTCATGAATGATTGCATCTATTTGATTTTTATAAATAGGAGTTCAAACAAATGATTTCTTCACCGAATCTTACTCTAATTCTTTCAATCTTATCTATAGCATTCAGATTCACTCAAGCACCCTTTTTCCATATTTCTAAAATTACAAATCAATTCTAATCTTCCATATTCTTTCACGAACAACACTATTATCATCAAGGAAAGACTATAGGAAGGATGTACATTAATTTGACATATCCATGTTATCAAGAACAAAAGTACTCAACAAATTCTTTGTATTGTGGAAGTCCTCTTCAGCAGTTGAGGCAAGAAATCATGTTCAGCTATTCGGGTAGTTGTAAACCTGTTCCTCCAGGTGAAGTGAGGGTAATTGTTGTTTAGTGAAATGCCATAACGGAGTTTGGGACTGGACGTAGGATAGTGGTTCGAACTAGTATAAATTGACTGTGTTGTTTATTTATTGCTATAACTTTACTATCCACATATTATCTTGCTTATGCTACATACTGTACGATCCTACCACTGCATAGACTCTTTTAATTGGTACCAGAGCAAGGACATCCTATAAATGTAACTTCGTTATTCGATACTTTGATAATATATAGAAAATAACTCAAGTACCAGCACAACCATGAACTCTACATTTGTCGAAGGACAGTCTACTCAAAGACACCACTATTCAATGGATTACACTACAATTAATAGGCTACAAGAATGAGAATATATATGCAAGCAACTAGCTATGAAGGTTAAAATGCAACTCAAACTAAATACACAACACCCACAACTAAATACTCTGCATGGACAATAAATTAGAAAAGTGAGGCAAGTACAAATGCCAAAGCTATGAATATACTATTCTACACTTTGGGTAGAAATGAATTCAATCGTGTTAGCATCTGCACTACTACACATCAGATATGGGAAACACTCAAATCCTTACATGAGGGTACAAACAAGGTCAAATAAGCAAAGATCTCAATGCTAAAGGACCAATTCCGAAATTTTAGAATGAGACAGAATGAAACCATCAATGACATGTACTCAAGATTTCAAGATATTCTTCATGCCTTAATAGGGTTAGGAGAAAAATATAGTGACTTTGATATTGTATCAAAGGTACTAAACTCCTTAACCTACGAATGGGAGAGAAAGGTGTTAGCCATTGAAGAAGCCAACGATTTATCAATAATGAAACCAGAAGAACTAATAGGCAACCTCATGTCTTATGATGTAAATCTCCAAGCCAAAAAGGACTAGGCACAAGAGAAAGTATTTAACTTTTCATGCGGAAAAAGAAGAATCAAAATCAAAAGATGAGGATCTAGCATTTGTTGCCAAAATTTTTATGAAATTTCTAAAGTTCAGAAAAAGTTGCTTTAAAAAGAATTCCTCAAGTAAACCTTCGTCCGCAAACTTAGAATGTTTTAATTGTCATAAGAAAGGCCACATTGTAAAAGACTGTCATGAACTAAAGAAGGAGAATTAGAAAAACATCAACAACAAAAATAGGAAAGACAAGTTCAAAAAGAAGGCTTTTTCTAGTCATATGGGACAATTCAGATTCAGATTCATCAGATAGTGATAGCGACAATGAACACGCATATGTGTGCTTCATGGCTTAAGAATCTGAGGTTAGTGATTTACCTTATGAAGATTTAATAGAAGTACACATTGAATTTTTAAATACTACAAAAATATCTTAAAACGAAACTTAAGGATACACGTGAAATCAGAATAAAGATGAATTTGAAAGGGATATGTTTAAAAACGAAAAGAAAATATTGGAAGAAGAACTTGAAAAGGTTCAAGAATCTCTCTCAAACTCAGATAGTCGACTTTCACTTTTGAGTCAAGAAATTGAAACTCAAAAGGCAAAGAATGATGAGATTATGTCTGAAAATCACAATTTAAAAACTAAAATAGAACAAGTAAATTAGAAAACACTAGTCTTCAAACTAGATTGGATAGTATTACCAAAAATATTTCTAATTTTAATAAGGGAAGAGAGAATTTATCTAGAATTATAGAAAATTCTCAATCCTCGACGAATAAAAATGAGCTAGATTTTAAAAAGGAGTCAAAATTTCTGCCAAAGAGAAATACTAATTTTAACAGGAAAATGATTCAAAACGTAATATAGTTTTGAAAAATAAGGTAGCACATAGTATACCAAAATACGCTAAAAAGATAAAGGAAACCAAAATATGGGTTCCAAAAACAAACAATAGTTTGATTAGGAACAAACATAGCAATTTATTTATGGAAACCGTTTATAACAATAAAAAGTATATTTATTAGAGGGATGCCAAACCCACTTGGGTTTGGTTTCCTAAGATCTTACTCTTAGGTCCCTATTAAAAAGGTGGGTAACAATGTGTTTATTAATATTTATTGCAGGTCCCACTGAAGAAGAGAAAATGAATTTTAGATAGTGGTTGCTCAAAACACATGACCGAAGACAAAGATATGCTTATAAATATTTTGTACTTTGATGGTGACTCTGTTACCTTTGGAGATAACTCAAAAGGTTTTATCATTGACAAAGGAGATGTGTGCAACTACGGTATATAAAATTTACCTCTTATTACAAATGTTTCTTTAGTTAAAAATTTAATACATAATTTACTAAGCATTAGTCAATTATGTGACAAAGGTTTTTAAATATATTTTTCTGAAAATAAATGTAGCATTTTTGATCAAAATCAAAATCTTATTTTTGAAGGAAATAGAGAAAGAAATATCTATGTTTTAAATATGAAAGTTAATAATAGTAAAGATATGTGTTTAATAGACAAAGATAATGATCCATGGTTATAGCACAAAATATTTTGTGATATCAATTTTAAATCTATTCAAAGACTTCCTAAAAATGAAATAGTAAAAGGTTTACCAAAAATAAATTTTAAAATAAAGGATCTTTGTGAAGATTGTCAAATAGGAAAGTTAACCAAATCATATTTTAAATCTAAGAAAGTCATTCCAACTTTGCAACCATTAGAGTTATTACATGTAGATTTATTTGGACCGACACAGGTTCAATCTATTAATTATAATCGACATGTTTTTGTAATAGTTGATGACTTCTCTAGATACATATGGACAATTTTTATGAAAAACAAAAGTGATAATTTTGAACATTTCAAAAAATTTGTCAAAATAATTCAGAATATTAAAAACTTAAAAAGTCAAAAACATTCGAAGTGATCATAGAGGTGAATTCGAAAATAAACCATTTGAATTATTTTGTAAAAAGAAAGGAATAAATCATAATTTTTCTTTTCCTAGAACTCCACAACAAAATGAGTTGTAGAAAGGAAAAATAAAACACTACAAGAGTGCGCAAGAACTTTGTTAAATGGAAGTACTTTACCATAGCTTTTTTGGGGAGAAGGTGTAGCAACTGCTTGTTATATATTAAATCGTATTTCCATAGTACCTTTAACTAAAAACACTTCTTGGCTGAACTTTTTAATGGAAAAAAAACCTAATATTTCTTACTATAAAATCTTTGGGTCAAAAAGTTTTATCCTTAACACAAAAGAACAACTTGGAAAATTTGATCCAAAAGCCAATCACGGAATTTTTGCAGGATATTCAGAACGAAGTAAGGCTTATCGTGTTTTCAATAAACAAACAAATATTATAAAAGAAACTTTACATGTATATTTAGATGAAAACTTTAATGAAAATACAAGATGAAATTATAGAAAACACTAGTTTTGAAAATAATGAAAATGTTAATTATAACACTATAAATGAAATAAGATCTCTTCCCGTAATCCTACGAGATCATCCTACACAAAATATAATTAGAGAAATTGGTTCACAAGTTCGAACAAGAAGTCAACTAAACAAAATAGGTCATGTTGCTTTCCTCCTAACTATTGAGCCTAAAAACCCAAAAGAAGCTTCTACAGATGACTATTGGATTATTGCTCTGCAAGAGGAGTTAAATCAGTTCGAACGAAACAATGTTTGGGAATTAGTTCCTCGTCCTACTGACCAATTAGTCATTGGAACCAAATGGTTCTATAAAAACAAAGCAGACGAGCTGGGAATTATTACTCGAAACTAAACAAGATTAGTAGCACAAGGCTATAATCAAGAGCAACGAATCGACTACGAAGAAACATTTGCTCCTGCCGCAAGATTATAAGCTATTCGAATTTTATTAGCATACGCTTGTTTTCACAATTTTAAACTTTACCAAATGGACGTAAAGTGCCCTTTTAAATGGTTTTATAAAAGAAATTGTATACATCGAATAGCCTCCATTATTTGTTCATGAAAAATATCCTAACCACATATATAAACCAAAGAAATCGTTATATGGTCTCAAACAAGCACCTCATGCTTAGTATGAACGAATTAAGAGCTACTCACTTGATTCAGGATTTCAAATAGGAAAAGTAGACTCTTTTTATTAAACACTCTAATAAATATATTTTAATCATTCAAATGTATGTTCACTATATAATCTTCGGTTCTACAAATGAAAACTTACGTAAAGATTTTGCTGACATTATGACTAGAGAATTTGAGATGTTTCATATGGGGGAACTATCTTATTTTCTAGGATTATAAATTGAACAATTGTCAAATGGAATTTTCATTAATCAAGAAAAATATTGTAATAATTTAATTAAACGATTTGGATTGGAAAACACTTCTGGAAAACCAACTCCAATGAGTACTACAGCTCATCTCGATCGAGATGACAACGGTAAAAGTGTTGACCAAAAACTATATAGAAGTATGATAGGATCTTTGCTTTATTTAAATGCGAATAGACCTGACATCATCAATAGTGTATGTTTATGCACTAGATTCCAAGCAAATCCTAAAGAATCACATTTGGGAGTAGTGAAACAAATTCTGCGATATCTTAATAATAGCAAGGACTTCGTTCTTTTCTATCCGAAAGAATGTCCATTTGAATTAGTATCCTTTAGGGATGCTTGTTTTGGTGGATCTTGGATGGATAGGAAAAGGACAAGTGGTACATGCCATTTCATTGGAAAATCACTTACCTCTTGGTTTAGTAAGAAACATAATTGTGTTTCACTCTCAACATGTGAAGCAGAATTCATATTTGCAGCTTTAGCATGTGCTCAGGTTATTTATATGCAACAAACACTCAGATATTTGGAATAAATTTATCTAAATCAACAATTTACTATATCAATACAAGCGCAATAAATCTATCTAAAAATCCTGTAAATTACTTACATACAAAATATATTGATATTTGTCATCATTTCTTATGAGACAATATTATCAATTTAGAATATATTTCTACCGAAAATCAAATAGCTGATATATTTACCAAACCTCTTTTAGAAAATTCATTTGTTAAACTACGCCGAGAATTAAGCATAATGTCTGTAAAAGATGTTTAAAAATTTATATTTTTATGACAAAATTTATGAAGTACATAAGAATAAAATAAATTTTTAGGTCAAAAGTAAGACTCGAACTTGTGTCTCTTGACTATGTATTTGAAGACTTAACCATTTAAGATATGTATTTTAATTAACTACATAATTTTACACTAACTAAAACATTCCTCCAAGTCCATTCATTTTGTAAATTAATAGTTAACCGGTAAATAAATCTCTGGCTCCAAGCTAATATTGATTCCACACTACAATTTTCCCAATTACTCAGCCTATATACCATGTCAAAACCAAAACAAAATACAACAAAATTTCTTCTTAAGAAACTCCAACTTGTTAGAAAAAAATGTCTCAAAAAAAATCATCGTCATCCTTCAATATAACTTTCTCTACTGATAGCTCAGCTGCAACACCTCACCTTCCAACACCAATGCTAAGAATGAACCTATCTATAAGTGGGAGAACTATCGAACTAGATATACACTGTAATCCAAGAAGGCCAAACGTGTGCTGTTTGTTTCTCCAGACACAAAAAGTAAGATCGATGAAATACATCACAATAAAAAACAACAAATAGATATTCAACATGAGTTGTATTTTGAACAGAAAGTCAGCTAAACGGTTGAGTTTTTTTGAACAAATCAGTATAAAATTTTGTGGCACAAAGATGAAAGACGTAATTGAACCGTTACCAAAATCGGTTGATCCATTGGATCCATCTACATCATATTGTACAACAAACGATCCAGTGAATCCTTTGGATTCTCCTCAAAGACCTCACTATAGTCCAAATACTTGGGACATGAACTACATGGAAAATGAAGGACGTCGAGCCTCAACAGCACAAAAGACGCCATCGCCCAAGAATTAATGATGTATTATCTTTAAATTCATTTGCGTATATTGGTTTTTGTATTAACAATTAATGTTGTATTAATATCATTATGTTTTCTCTAAAAATGAAAATATAACAAAATACCAAAGCCACAGTAATATATTTATTTATTTATTTCAATTTCAAAGACTAAAGGAAGAAATTTTTCTTAGAAAACTAACATCTGTCTGAAAACAATCAGGCGTCTGGTTGTTGAAGCATAATAATTTTCGTTGCAAATTCAGATGTCTGACCAAAGAAAAACAAATGTTTGAATAAGGGCTAAAATGAACTAAATACGTGCGGATTGAAAATTTAACAAATTCATAAGTCTGAATTTAATTTTCAGACATTTGTTTGTTGTCTGGTACATTTTTCAAAATGGCATGAACCCCTTTATCTACCTACCTTTTCATCACAAACCTTTATTATTTACTTTCCCCATTTAGCTTTTCACAAACCCTAGCCTCCATTACTCTATAAAACTCCAAAATTCAAAATTTTCTCCACCAAAAATCATGGAAAATAGACCCCAAACGTACAAAACTAGAAGAATCATTCACTCCATCCGACGATCAAATTCAAAGGTGGGTATGGAATGACATTGCAAAGGAGAGGTATAAGCTATGAAGAGTTCAAAATTCTTTTAAGGTGCTTTCGTTAAATTTGATGCTTTTTAACAATATCGTCTTCTCCAATATGCTGGGCATTTCAATTTCGAATCTTTGGTTGATTATAATGTCAACAATGTTAAAATTTATTCATTGCTTGTCAAGTTTTTCTTGTATAATTTGAATTTAAACCACAAAGCACTAGGAATACTACAGATTATGTGTGGTTTATGATATGTGGCAAACGCATTATGCTTCCCATTCAACGGTTGGGACATATTTTACATTGCCTTGGCAAGGGGTTGACATAGACACCATTGAAGTTAATATGAATGAGAGAGATAAGGTGTTACATAAGTTTGTATCCGATAATTTGGTTAATATGCAAGAGCTTACATTTACTCATCTTCGTCCACAAGCACGTCAATTTAACAGTATCCTGGTCCGAACTATTCAACCATGAAAAGGAAGTTATGAAAAAGTATATAAGCATGACTTTCAAGCTTTATATGCTTTGTATTCTAATAAGCAAGTGAATTAGGCTAAAATAATTCTTGATGAGTGGGTAGACATAACAAGAAAATGGAAATACAAGACGCTCCATTATGGTGCCTATATAAATAGAAACCTTCTTGCAAGTGAGGTGCAAATACCCGACACTCCATCTTTAAGCATCAAAGAAATTGGTCCGAAAAATCTTCCACTCATGGATATTGATTCCAATCTTTCGACACTTGAATATATGTCTTTTCAAGCTTGGCAAGAACATGTTGCATCGCAACCGGAAACTATAATAGTGGAGTCGTCATCTCATCGTCGCCGCCAGCTTATACATGAAGAAGAAGAAGATATTCATCTTGTCACTCCCGATCTTCCATCTAAGCAAGCATTAGTTATGCTCTATCGTAATCAATCAAAGCTTCACAAGGATTTCAAGCGCTTCGAGCATAAAACCAACAAGAAATTTAACTCCTTGAAAGGCTTTCTTAATAAGATTTGGGATAAGATTTCATGTATTGGACCTCAATCCTCTCAAGCTCTTGATCCCGCCCCATTCCATTGGTTTTCTAGCTCCATTGAAGAAGTTCCAGATTCCAACTCTGACCATGGTGATCCAAAGGGCAGTGACGCTAGTGTTGGTCCAAGCATGACGACTTCGGAAAGTTGGTAAGCATGGTATGGGTTTATGATGTTTTGCATCAAACACTTTTTTTCATATGGTTTGTAATATTTTTCGATACTTCGGTTTATTGGGCACAAAACTATATTATGTGCTTGCTATGGTGATGAACATATGGATGTCTGCATGTGGATACTTATGCTTATGTTATGGATGTCATTTGTGTGTTTTGTGCATATTCATGTGTATTGATTACATAAGTATCTGCTTTTTGTTAATGACAAATGGGGAGAAATATATGATAATATATGCATATTGACATGGGGAGTAACATATATAGTTGTCATTATCAAAAAGGAGAAGAATGTTGGATCTCGCTATATAGCGTTTTGATTATGACAACTATACATGTACATATATATTATTATCGACTAACTCTGTTTTGCAGGAAGAAACTCAACAATAGATACAAAAGCTTACATTGAAGATTATATTTGCTTAGAGTCTGTTAGTAATAGTATATGATTGTTAAAATTCTCCTTGGTGGTACACACACATGCACATTTTAATATATATATATATAAGATTTTTTATATATGACATACACAGGATATGGGCCTATATCAGTAAATAGACATATGTTTATTTCAAGTAAAATGTCTATTTGCTGAACAAAAATTATTCCACTGCAATATTCAGACGTCTGACTTATAATAAACATATGTCTATTTTAACTTCGAAATGGCCTATTTTCTTGATGTTTGTAATTTATTTAAAAACAGACATCTGAATTTTTAATTCAGACATCTGAATATGAACAGATGCAACTATTCAATAAAGAATCACAACCTTTTATTCATATCTTTTCTTTGAATCTTTTCACGAATAATTGCATCTATTTAATTATTATAAATAGGAGTTCAGACAAATGATTTCTTCATTGAATCTTATAATTATTTTTATCTTATCTATAGCATTTAAATTCACTCAAGCACTCTATTACCATATTTCTAAAATTACAAATCAATTCTAATCTTCCATATTCTTTCACGAACTACACTATCATCATCAAGGAAAAATTATAGGAAGGGTGTACATTAATTTGACATATTCGTGTTATCAAGAACACAAGTAGTCAACAGATTCTTTTTATTGTGGAAGTCCTCTTCGGTAGGTGAGGCAAGAAATCCAGTTTGGTTGTTGGGGTAGTTGTACACTTGTCCCTCCGGGTGAAATGAGGGTAGTTGTTGTTTAGTGAAATACCAGAAGGGAGTTTGGGACTGGACGTGGGACAGTGGTCTGAACTAGTATAAATCGACTATGTCATTTACTGCTATTATTTTACTATCCACACATTACCTTGCTTATACTCCATACTATATGATCCTACCGCTGCATAGACTCTTTCATATATCACATCCCCATGAACCACATATAAAAACTTGAGAATGATACGACCACTAGGGAATTAAATAGAATTATTTTATAATCCTACGATACGTAAAATACGGTTCGTTACATACTCATGCTACCCCTCCCCATTAGAAATTTCTCCCCCGAAATCCCAAGCAACCACGAGCAAACAAAGTACCCTGCATGCCTACCATTTATGAATAGCCAATCAACCATCCAATTTAGCATCCAATAATTTATGCACTCAAAATCCTACTCTGGTATGTGGAACTCTAGTTGTACAAGACACAATGACATAAGTAAGATGCAATATATGGGACATACCACTCAAAGAGTCCTAGATAGGTCGACTTCATACTCTCTTACATTTCTCGTATGCAATCTTCATCATTCTCACGCCATTGTACCTTGACTAGCTTAACAACCTTCATCCTAAGTTGTTTCATCTCATTACAAAACAATGAGAAGCGGACTAGAAGGTTTACAAAATTTCAACTCTACCTCTAGATCTTCTATCTGACTTGGAGATACTGCAACACTCGAGTCATTCACAAACTTCCATAGATAAGAAACATGAAAAATGTTGTGTACACCTGACATTTTCTCAAGTAGATCCACTTTATAAGCAAGATTCCCAATAAGCTCTATAATTGGAAATGACTCAACAAAACTCGGAGCTTCCTTCCAAATCGAATAACATTTCTCGGAGGTGAAACCTTAACAAATACCAAGTCTCCTATCGAGAATTCCAAATCATTCCTTCACTTATCGGCATAAGTCTTCTTGTGATTTTGGACTACCTTCATTCGTTGTCAAATGATCTTGATCTTAGTCATCGTTTCCCTTGTCATTTCTGGCCCATGTACCAAATTTTCTTCAGCCTCTATCCAACCAAAGGGTAAATTGCATGATATGGCATACATCGCATCGTACAGTGCTATACCAATACTCAAATGATAACTATTGACGTTGGCATTCTTAACTAGATGAAGAAGGTCTTCCCATTATCCAACATATAAGCTCTTAGAAAATCTTCTAACACTTAATGGGCTCTTTTTGCTTGATTATCAGTTTGGGAATGATAAGTTGTACTCATAAGTAGATTGGTTCCCAATGTCTCTTGCAAACTCTTTCAGAAACCATTCTTATAGGGTTAATGCCATTTTTGGCGTTAACCCCTCATTTATTATATTATATTATATTAATTAATTACCTATTTTTTGTTGACATAAAATTGTTATTCTGAATTCAACATCCAAAATTGTAAAAGAACATCATAAATCCATGGTCACACCGAACCATATTAATAAAACCCACGATCACTCCGGATCGCATTAATAGAAGACCATGATCACTCCGGGTCATATCAATGGATAATTAGAAATCCACATTTCCAATAACCATGGTCTCTCCAGATCGTATTTAGAAATCATGATCACTCTGGATCATATATTAACTGAACACTAAGAGAATCCGACGATTTCTCCAGATCGTAATATAATAGAAAATTTAGATAATAGATAATCCAATGATCTCACCGGACAGTAATATGATAGAAATCCAAATAAAGAAATTTATGGCCTCGCCTGGCTATTCAAAGTGAGTATAATCCATTCTTGCAAATAAACAAAGCAAGACATTTTACCAAGTCCTGACAAAATCGTTCATCCTCTTCATACATAGTCCATGCCTGGAAATCCATACCAAGTACATTACATGCACGTATTATAATTAAGTTATTTTGCCTAGTCCTGACAAGATAATCCAACCTTTCAGGCATAATTTATACCAGGAAATCGAATTTGAGTATGGTTTATACCCGGTCCATGACCGAGTGATCTTACCAAGTCCAGACAAGACAACTAAGTCTCTCAAACATAGTACATGTCCATAAATCCATAATCCAGTAACCTTGCCAAGTCCTGACAAGATAATTTAATCCTTCAAACACAATAAATGTTTGGAAATCCACTTATTAAAATTCATAAATATTACATGATATAACAGTTTATCATTAGATGCAGATCACTTCTAGGAATTAAGTCCTTATCCCATATGTGTGTAAGTCAACTTAGCTATTTCTTATTATAAAAAAGAAGGTGGTTTGTTACTTGCAAAGAGCATTCCTAGGGATCTCTCCAGTTCTTGTACATGGGTAGGAAGATGGCTACATCCGGAAAGCCTAAAACAAAAGAAAGCAAACAACCAGGAAATCCAAGGTCAATTGCTGACTAATCCATGTGAGCCCGATCCTAGCACTTCCCCTCGCTTGGGGAAGTAGGAGGAGATTGCACCTGTTCCGTCGGTGCGGTCTATATTTTGATATAGTGCGCCAGCTCTTCACTTCTGACATGCTCTTCGATTATACCATGCAGATGCTTTCATTCACTTGTTGTATGATCATACATTTCATGAAACGGGTAGTGCTTTCCAAACTCTCATTCTTTATGTGTGGGTTCCCTCCTAGAAGGCTTCTTGAAAGGAGCATTCTCATTCATTTCTAGGTAGGTCCTCTGGCAAGGTATTGAATTCAGTGTATCTATAGAATTTAGGCACTCTCCATGGATGAACATTTTGATCGGTCTAAGCCGAGTCTTTTCCTTTGCTCTTATCCCTTCCTTCCCCAAATTTGGACAATCTTTCATCCTTGGCCATATAAACTTTGAGATCTTCCTTCTCAAATCTAGCAACTTCTTCTTATAGGAATCTATCTACTTAGAAATAGAATTAACCAAGATCCTTCGGCAGATCTTGTTGTAAATAAATTTTAAGATCCGACTTATCCAAGACGCTGGATGCAGCTACCATTAGCAACATGGATGGTTTTTAGTCGATCTACCAATGCTACCTCCACGTTGAATCTTTCTAAGAAATGACGTAGAGACTCTCTAGTTCTCTGCTTGATTGAAGTAAGAATCATCACATTCTTGGGTCTAGAGATGTAAATCCTATACTGCTCAATAAATCGGGAGACCAAAGCACTCCAACTATTGATCGATTCTAATTCCAACTGTCGAAACCACATAGTAGCAATATCAATTAAGTAAAAAGGGAAGAACTTAGCAGTGATGTTCTTCAATGCTACTAGTACTTCCATATGGTGCATATAGTGCATCAGGTGCACGGTAGGATCCTTCCTACCATCGTAAGCTTCCATAACAAGTAGTCTGAAATATGGAGGATTTCGAGAATTCCAGATAGCTTGGGTGAAGGGGTTGTGATTAACATAATCCAAGTCAGATTAAGATGCCCTGCCCCTTGTAAAGCATCGAATTGCATCCGCAACTCGATCGTTTCCAAGTAGTTACCGCAAATCATCCAATCTAACCTTGGTGCCCACTGCATGTGGCAGTGATTCCCAACATCTAAATTCGTCTATACCCTTAAATTCTAGCTCAGCATAATCAAACTCGGCTCCTGGTACTACTACATCATCTCTATCCAGAATTTTCTATTATTGTGTCATGTTTTCAGTATTGTTATTCAATATGTTTTGACTTGCAATAACGCAATTTACACCATCGCCTCCGTAGCGGCTGCCCCCTGCACTCCATTTGGCATTCCTTCTAGGCCAAGCCGAATTTTCTAAAGAGAGCGGTTGAAACAAGGTTTCTTCTCGAGTTGCCATTGCATTGTTGGGACCTGCCCAACGACTAAGCACCGACTTCCTGTTCTTCTTGATTCGTTGATCCTGGCAATGAAGTTATTCATTAGCTCCTCTTGTTTGTGGAGGAATTCATCTTGCCGCTTCATGCAGGCTTGAAATTCCTTAATGATTTCATCCTGTGTCAATAAGGTAAAGGGATTCCCAACATAAGAGGCCTCCTAATTTCCATCATTTTCAGTGCCTTCAGTGCGACTGAAAGTTCCATCCTTATTTCTTTTCACCATCTTCAAATCTTTGGGGAAATTTGTTTCTTTTAAGATAGAATTTCAAGTTGTGTGCCCTCCTGCTTGGCGCGCCAAATGTTGACCCTGCATTTTTACAAGCCATTCACATATTGAATATTTGGCTATCGAAGTGCTAAGGACTTAAGCATGATATTGGATAAGCCCGAATATACTTGATTATGTATCAAAGCTCTTTAAGATATGGATACCAAAAACTTGGATTTCGGCTCGGCTAGCCCGGCTCAGTGATGTTAGTTGGGCTAATCCAGCTCGATGTGCTACGTCACCACCATCGCATTATCATTTGGCTTTCGCATCGGCTTTTTTGGTCCAGCTATCTCAAACCGACCTGTTTGATTATGCTAACCTAGACTTGGAAATTTTTTTGGAGACTTATTCGATCACGTGAACATAACCCATTAATTACGCTGTGAACTCTAGATCAGATGCCACATGTCTTGGCTGACCTGGATTCATGCACTTCAATAAATATGCCCCCGAGGCCTCATTTTAAGGGATTGAACTTTATTCTCTTAAGCACATCGGTGCAAGGACATTGCCAATGTCGAACATCAACTCTTTTCTCTATATTTCTTTCATTTAAACTGACTGTGTTGTAATCAAATAGTATAATAAAATTAGATTACACAAAGTGGACGTAAGCCTCATTGCAGAACCACTATAAAATCTTTTGTTTCCCTATTTCCTGCATTTTGTGATTGATTATTACTGTGGTCTGTGAATATTCTATGATTTAGGTGTTAAACTCAGAAGAATTATTTTCCGTGTCAAGAATTTCTGTTAATTTTTATGGGTTGTTTCAACTGAGGATTCTACTATTTGATGTTTTAAACTTTAGTTCAGCAAATCACTTGTTCAAGCGGCTCTCTAAACTCTTCTAAACGACACATAAAGTGGAATTAGACTAGACATTGATGAACCATTGTAAAATGTATTCTTTTACTTTCTAGATCTAACCTTATGACATGTTATGTTTGGGTGTTGTACCACTTTTGTTGTTAACATGTGGTGATATATTTGAAAAAAAGAAAGTAGTCATTTGATTATTCAAGAAATTATACAATGATGTCTTTGATTAATAGCTTGATAGTAAGAATCGATTCTTAACAACAATATTAAATTTATTGATTATCTAAAGTACAAGGACTTTGTGATGCACTCTTTTAAAACTAACAAAACTATTGGATTACCTAGGCATTACAAAAAATTGGCCTACAATGTTTATGGTTTGCGTCTAAAACTTACATGGTGAACCTCATATATGAAGTACTAGTTCGGGTGCACACCCCAATGTTTTCAAAATTATTACATGATTAGCTCTGTTTTGAAATTGTTTACGTCTGTTTAGCCATGTCATTACACAATTACCCCTATTTTAATACATTTGTAGCCTACTTTTGGCGAACTCAGCGCTGAAATTGCCAGAACACACTTGTGTAATTACAAATCACGTCAGTATACCTTTTTTGCTTAATGTATACTGACATAATTTGAAACTGCGCTTTCATTATACGCACTAAAAAAATTGGTCAAGTTGAGGCGCTAATTTCATCGCTCTCCAGCGTGATTAGTTCAACCAAATTCTTTTTCTTCCTCCCTAAATTTTCCCCCTTTCTAACTTATACCAAAACTGGACCCGAGTCCATACAAAACTAAAATCAATCAATATTTTCCCAATTTTCTACTATAAATTGATGCATTGCTAGTTCAACAACACATAAAGCTTTTCCATATATCAATTTTACAACTTAGCTTCATTTTATTCACAAATTAGGATTGCTGCAAATTTGAGAATTTCAAGCTTTTATACAGATCGAGATTCATAAATTGGTTAATTTTTCATTATTGAACGTGGAATTTGTTAACGTTAGTAGCTTTATAGTTGATTTTGAAATTGTATATTAGCAAATACATTTAGGAACTATACTATGTTGGAAGTGTTGTCATTGGATGTACATTACTCTATATTACCTAAATCGATTAGCGGATGCACACTATACCTACAAAAACGTTTTCGATCGAGCAATAACACTTTGATTAGACAAAAACACTTTGATTAACAATATCACTTTCATTGTTGGTTAATTATGTTTGTTTACGTGATTGGTTTATATTTTTGAAATGATTGATTATTGGATTAAAGGATTTGTTATTGTTTTACATGGTTCCATACTGAATACTATAATACAATGTTGGGCGCCATTTCAAACTGGGCTTTTGCACGTAACTTGAAATGTGCCAATGGGTGCAATTTCAATTGGTATCCCAACATTGTTTTACAGGTTTCAAAATAGAAACTCACTCATGTATCTCATTCTTACTTCTTATTTTCTAACTTTACCAAATTATCCACAATAAACCGACTAATTAGGCTACATTCCTTATCAAAATTCTGTATATATTTACTCCAAATCACTTTATTTTGGTGGGTAATTTCCTAAAACTAAATTAGATTTTCAATTTATTTGTATTTCATGTCATAACTTTTATGTTACCATTAGTTAAATGGATCCATGGGAAATCGACAATGAGACTTCGATGAAGTATTATGGCCAATTAGAGTTTGACTCAACCGAAAACACGATAGGCGTTATGTAATCGATACCTATTTACCACCGCGAATCCTACAAAATATAGTTGTGCTAGTGTCTCAATTAAATGTCGATGTAGATCACCACCAGTAGAGTAAAGAAATTTGTATTGAAGCATGTAAAGGTTTTTGAACAATCAGAATACATATCAACAAGCAAATGTATTTCATCACAGTAAATGCTGGTAGGTGGGTTAATCGTGTTAGAGCACTTGCCATTGGAGATCCCTCCTCTACGGAAATGATATTGGTGTCAAAGAGTGTATGGCATGATTGTGGGAAAAAGATAAAACTAGTGCAAGTGGTAGGTTCTTCACGTGAATAAATTATACACTAAATGGGAATAATCAAGAAATATTCTGTTTTGTAGGTTTACTAAGTGGATTGATCCATTAATTTTTTTTAGATGACATGAATATGCACTTGAGATGTTGAAAAAATGGCAGTTGAAAAAGAGATGCAGAAAGAATTCACGGTTGTAATCAAGATGCATATGGAAAATTTATGGCTGAAAAATGAAATTTATCATTTGAAAGAACCGAATACGGTTGGGAGTCGAAACTCTCTAGATATCATAATGATTAGTTTATGGTAATACGTTGTGTATTATATCGTATGTTGGAATATAAGTCGTGTTTTATGTGATTATACGATAATGTTCTCAGTGTTTTCCAGTATGTATGAATGCAAATTATGTTTCATGTTATTGGAAGATAATTCGGTGTAAGTTGTACTAAATGTTTAAACATAAATTGTATTGTACATGATATATGGCAAAATTTATAACATAGACAGATCCAACAAAATATTGCTAAGCTATTTCTGTTACCAGCTGTAGTAGTAACACAATCAACAATAATACTGCTTTCAAACAAACAATTTTTACTAGAAAATATAAACAATACAAATAAACAATTCTATTAGAAAATATCAGCAACATAAATAAAAGCTAAGTAGTTGAATTACGACAGCTCCTTTTATGGTTGAGAACTCTACATCTATTGTACCTATTTGCTTTTGGAACCTGCATCTCATCTATGGTGCCCTTGATTCTTATAGATCTAGGCATTGTAGAAGCTCTACATGTTGTTAGATGCAGAACTAAGTACCCTTGCATGCACTTCAATAATATTTATCATGAACGGGATGGAATTAATATGTATGTCGACAGGTAATTTTGAACTGGGTACAAATATTGTAACACCTCACATTTTTAGTGATAAAAATGATTAGAATAATTATAGAAATTATTAATTATGCAAAATGGGCTATTTTGGAATTATTATAATTTGCCTACGGGACGCGTAGCATTACATTCGTATCAATTTTCTGATTAATTTACGTATATAATATGTTTCGAATGGAATTCAGATGGAAAAGTTTTTAACGTTCAAGTCTTGTGTCAGAAAAATATTTATAAGCGTAAATGTGCGTAAATATATTTATTTTTAAAATATATTCACATATTAATTTAAGAGTTGTGTGCGTTTGAATTCAAAATTAAATGTGTGTCAAAAACAAAAGAAAATATGGTAAATCAGGAAACTAGAATAATGTTAAAAACTAGCGCTCAAAATAATTAATCACGCATGATCAAAATAGGAAGGAAGACATGGCCCAATGTGTTAATACACGTTTAGGTCAACCTAAAATAGAGATGGGTCAACCTATTGGTCAACCCATGTTTCGACCTATGGGCCGACCTATGTTTCGACCCACTTATAGGTCGGGTCAACCTATGTGTCGACCCAGGCATAGTATGGGTTGACCCAGGACAATTTTAAACGATGTGTTCTTTTGATTCTAACAGTCTGGAATTGATCTCTCTAAATCAGGTGAACATAGTTCATTTGGACATCTATAAATAAACCTATAAGGCTTGCCGTCAAACTAATATTCTTTTGAGAGGACACAGAAGCCCTGTCATTCCCTTTCTCCTCCACTTCTTCAAAAACAGAAATATTAGATTTAGACTACCTGATTCAAGATTCGGAGGAAGATGTTATAGATTTAAGGTTCAGGTGTCTGATTTCTCCATTTATACAAGGTAAGTTCTTCATATTTGAATTTAAATAATTTCTTTCATTCCTTTTGGATTAAGAGTTGTAAATCCATGAAAAATATATAGTTTGTAGATTCATATAGGAAAGACCATGGATAACAAATCCAAACCCAAACCAAATCAAGAATTTAGAGCGCAAATCCATGGAGATTCACCTAACATTGCCTAAAGAATAAAGTGGATAAGTGAAAATATAGAAAGCAACTTTGAGAAATAGCACACAAGGACAACAAGCTGAATCAAATATGATGCATAATAAATGATGGTTGCGCCACCGATCAAAGAAATGATTGATTCTTGCATATAAGACAAATCTAGTTGCAACTTACCAACTTTGGAATAATATGCTAAATGAATCACGCATCTTATAGGTAGGCCAAACATTGATTTTCGAAATAAAAACCGACATTAAAGAAAACAAGATATGTTGCAAAATCTCCAAATCCGGTCAAATCAAAGACCATTCAAATCCATGTAAAACACGGATGCCTTTAAAAATCTTATTGAGATTCTCCACAGAAGAACTATCCAAGGACAACTCAATCTTCACCTCCGAAATGACTATTTCCTTCGTCAAAAACCTATTACAATAAGATATGACAAAGACAGATGCAGCACAAGCAACGATCCTACTCAAAACTTCGAAGTAAAGGACCGGTGCAAGTCCAACTACTACGACTAATGCTCTTAGCCTTAAAGCGATGAAACCTTATGCTCAATCCGGTCCAACCAAATGTTTTCTCTTCGTAAGAATGAGATTTAAATAGCACGAGAAAGATCGATCGTGTAAGTAGGTATTATGGGCTAAGAAAAGATTAAAGAGAAAACATTGGACTTAGATCTTGAATTCTTAGTGGGGCGAAGTCTATTGCGCAAACTAGTGCGAAAAAGGAGGTGATGAGGTGACAATAAAGAAATAGAAGAAGAATATGGTTCGGCTGGATGAGGAAGGATGGATGTAAAAAATAAGTTTATGGAGGAAAATTTTGATGCAACCTTTATAGTTGAGTCCTATGTGCAGGTTGTGCCAAAATTCATCAACTAGTTGACCACTCTAGGTACAACACTAAATGGTCAACTATTAAACGGGCATTAGATAGAGGATGAACCTTAACCTCATAGGGGTATGATTTAAAATATTAATCGTCATGCATCATCCTTTAAGATTTGACGTGAATCTGAAAATTACTTGTCATCATCACGGTGGTATCATAGACCATAGTCAAACTCTAAACCGACTTCAAAGATTAGTCTCAACCAAAGGATGCGACCAACCAGCAACAAATTCTCGAAAAGAAAACTCGGGTAGAAATCCAAAATAAATAAAATAGATTTTCCCCTTATCTAGCTGATAAACAACATGAATGATTTACGAAATAAATTACCCCAAGCTGAATAGAATACCCTTAATCTTTTCCGAGAGAAAATTTAGAAACTTTTCGATATTATTATTTTAACTGAAGGTCTCTCAATATAAATATATATATTTAAAATTTATATTCTAGTTTATACTATGGGATGGAACAATCTTTCCACATTTTGGATTGTCGAGATTTTAAATTTCTAAAAAGTTTATTTGTGATAATTTCTACAAATCAACCAAAATATTTGGAAAGACGAATATTAAAATTTTTGAGGAACATGCAATTATAGTTTCTTTATTTCAAGGATTATTCCTTGTCATTTTCAAATTCCTTTTTACCAAAATGGATTATTTATTAAAATTATAAAAAAACCCAACAATCCAAATCATGGATAGATTTAAATTTCTAAGATTATTTTATAATTTTATTTAAATCTCTATTCATAAAACAATTTCTCGAAAACCATAATTTAAATTTCTGAAAACCCTCATTAATTTCAAATCTCTCCGAACACACGGCTATTGATTCAAATGATTAATCCTATCAAAAGAATATTTGACTGAATAAATTTCATAAATATATTTCCAAACTACAATGGTATACTAACATGAATTTCCCGTTTCAAGACCAAAATAAGGTCATTGACTGGAACTCCCAAACGAAACCAAGAACAAGAAATCGTGACTATCTCAGTGGTAGTTAGATTTTCGTCTAGTCACCAAGCTCAAATCTATGGGGTTCACCATTTGTCGTCCTCATGCTCTCCAGAAATTATCAAACGCACCTTAGGATAAATCGGGGTTGGCCGAATACTCGAACCCAAAATACTTCCACTGTCAATCGTTTAAACCTGTCTTGATTTAAATAGGCCCACGACTATCTTATCGTTGAAGTAATTTAAAGTCAAATAAGAAATACGAAAGAAAATAGAAAAATATTCGAATGCATTCTCTCATTAATCCTAATTTATTAATTCCTCTGATCGTCTAAACCTAAGCTCCGATACCAAATGTAATACACCACAATTTTTGTGCCCGAATTTCAATAAAAATCAAAAATCAAACCCATCCAAGAATGGAGAGTATAAATCTGGTACCTACAAATAATGAGCACAAGCATAATCAGAGTAAAATAAAACTAACTCACAGCGGAAACAAGATAAGATAACTAATATCGACTAGGACAACTACCTTAACACATTGTCACATCAATATTAAGCATGAGAGAACGAGAAGCGAATACCAAACTGAACACCTGCTAAGAGTTGTCTTCCCCGAGCTAAACCTGAGAGTTGTTATAAGGAGGGGGGTTCAAAAAAACAATTCCTGGTGACTAGAAAATGTATAACATTGTCTATAATACACAAATGTATCATGTTTGATCAGAGCCAAAACATATGTCTAACAAGGCTCGTAATTCTAACCTAACCTTGTGAGGATTTATGCATGACGACAAACTACCATTCTCGAGGTAGTTTCCCAAATGCAACGATATCGCAATACTAAGATAGAACATTTGTGCATCGTTATGAAGCCTTTAAACCACCACTCAACTGAGTACTAAAACTCAGAGGTGGGCTCTCAACTATTCATTATACCATAAGGAGAATAATTATTTCTATATAGTCACTTAAGACCTCACTACCCATGATAGGTAAGGGTGGATCCTTTCGATCACTTAAGACCCAAGGCAGGCCCATCGACCACTTAATACCTTACTCGGTGGTTTACACTACACTAATATAAATTAGAGGACACTAGCTACAAACCCTACTAGTTTAAGGTTTCTGTCATTCACGCATATACCCATACCCCTCATAAGGAGAGAGATAGTAAGCAGTCACGTAATACCAGGTTTAGGTAGGAGCGCAACACCATTTAAGACCTCCTGGTGGACCCTCATGTTAATATCTAGTTGACCTTATTACATAATTTGTTAGCCACTTAATACTTACCGCAGGATAGGCAGACCTATGGTGTCTCTGTAGCGGTCATTTAATACCTAATCCCAAGGCGGAACCTTGACCAACTCACTTAATACCTAGAGGATACTTCTTGATTATGCGGAGGTGAGCTACGCAATCACTTGATACCCTTTTAAGGGTGGATCTAAATAATTAATACCTCTACCCCAAAGTTGGCCTATGCTTACAAAATTATTTCCTTTCTAAGGTTTCCTCTTTTGGGATGGGAGGCATGTCCTACAACCACTTGATACCTCACACTTGAGATAAACCTTATTTTAGGAAATAATTTTCGCTATGCAATTAACTATTGTCACGGGTTCCTAGGGTTAATGATATCTCACATCATGTGTACATATATACCCGACTACTGGAAAGTGCAAGCTTATGTCGGTTAAGGCAACTAACCTTGCATCATTAACCTACTAAGTCCAATCTTGATTGTTAATTATATTAATTCTAGATTAACTAGAAATAAATAAGAAAACCTTTTACTTTCTATCTTGGGATGTTTATTTATTAATTTCCCTATTGGACTTAGTATTTACTACGCTAGACAATCCCCATTAATTCCTCTTTTCTATTCCTTTTTATTATCATCAATTAGGTCACCTGCCACTTATGGTCCTAACAGTCATATTTTCCTGATGCATTGATCTACCTACTAAGTGTCATTTATATCAGTCTTATCTTAATTCTAATCTAAATACTGTAACTCCCACTTATTACAATGATTTAATTCCATCTCTTTCTTATTTGTGTATTTACATATACATATTTTTTTACTTATTAGATTTCCTAGTTGGAGTTACAATTCCTATTCCTAACATAATTCAAATTATAACCGTTTAGGCATGCTCATCCTATTAAATTCATTTCCCAAATCAATTATAGTAATAATGTTTATTACTTAACTTATGACCATTTATTCATTTATATCAAATCAATTGTATTTATGGCTATAACGGTCATATCATTCATTTTCATTTAACATGGGCTATAATTACTTATATATATTCCCATTAAACAGAAACTATTCAAACACACAACAATGTCAACAGACATTTATTATAATATATTTGTGTAAATTATGTAGATTTGGATGGATAATAAGCACAGTTACCGTAGTTAGTATGTTTTATTTATTATCATTAACCGTTTATGTTTCGATCTAGACTAATGACCAAAACAAACCTTTTTATGTTTGATTTTGTTTAAGATTAGAAACCTTATAAAAAGGATAATAACCGTAGTTATTGTAAATATTTACCCAAAATAGTTGACAGAGGACTAGGCATATTTCAAATCACAAGAAATATGTAGTAAGTATACATGTGGAATGGATGTTATAAACTACATACAAATATACGTGAATTACCAAGCCCTTCCTATTTGATTTATACATATTTCTTGCTGATTTCGAATAATGCCTTTTTATTAAAAAGAACAGGAAGGGCATATTTATAATAACCAAGTATAAACCCAAACAACATCAAACATAAACAGGTACATCTTTTTAATCGAAATTTGCATAAACCACAAATCAACACCAAATCTAAGGATCTGGAATAACTACAAAAATCTAACAATGATTTAGGGACCGATTTCCATATCCGAGGTGTTTACAATACCCACTGCAAATCTATGAACAATAGTAGACAATATAATTTAATTAACCAAAAAGGCTTACAAACTCAATATTCAGACCACAACCTATTATTTCTGATTTGACAAAAACAATAAAAAAATCTGATAAACTTTTAGGTATATGGTCAGATCTACATAAACGAAATAAATAAGTTATTATAAACGATGTATATAATTACCCACTCACCTGAAATGTAACGATATAGATTTCGCCCGGACCTGATCGATCGCTAAACCGACCAAGACCGTTCGAATCCCGTATACGCTAACTCTGGGCATACAACACATCAGAACAAATAACAAAGGACTTCTATAAACATCATAATAATGTTACATCAGAGTACATAATATCAAAGTATCTCGAAAATAATACACAGCGGAAGATAAATTTACATAAATGTAATACAATGCACAGCGGAAATATAAACTACACAGCGGAAGACTGTAAATGTCTGGACACAGCTTAAAGCTTCAATCCAGAATCCTGCTCAAAATAAGTGTCTGCAAAACAAACTACTCGACTGCCCATGTATAAAATAGGGGCACCCGAGTTTGCAAGGGAAAAAGCAAACTACGAGTCAGTCATGGGACTGGTGTGAGAAACTATAAACAGTTACAATTAACTTATTTAATAATATCGCATTTCACGGGACCACGCCGCTAATGCGGAACGGGTTTACCCCCATGAATGCTAGTGTATAAACAACAATCAATATAGGTATATGGATCTACTATGCATCTATCAACATGCAATATCCTAGTCTACCCACTTAGATTAATCACTACACTTAGATTTTCCAAATCCAATTCAATTTACAGAAATTATTCCTTTGGATTATATTCCCGATTTCTTATTTCAAATCATTTTAAATACCTATCTAACTTTCTATATCAAAGTAGATTTCACTTCGGGATCTCAAATCAAATCATTTGGAAATGTGAATTCCAAAACATAACAATGCATACAAACAAGTATGCAACCAAATATCATGCTCCCCATCGACAAGGCAAAGGGTACGCACCTCGCAACTCGATTTATAAATGTGCACCTACCCCACATAGGAGCAGGCTACACCGACGATGCACCTCCCACACATGAAGAGCATACACCGCCCTCTCACCCATACTTTTAGTCTCAGGATTACCCGATTCTTTAGCCACATACTAAATCATTTCATATCCCGAAGTAGGGAAAATCATTTCACAACATAATAATCACAAGTACTTTCAAAATATAGTACTTCACATCAGTAATTCACACATATGATCAGTCACGATTAATCACATAACCTTTGAGCTCATACGTCTCAAAGAAGGGTGTTAAGCAAGAGAATAAATTCTCCACCACCAAACAGATACATCATTAATAGCAACTAATCAGTACGCGATGAAATACAATGTAAAACCATAATTCGTTTCTAAATCATTTTAGAAATCATCGGGTTTTTGGGCCTCGAAATCCATTCTGTTTTATAAAACATTTTTATAAAACATTCCCTGTCCAAAATCGGGAATACATTTCTTTTCACTTAAGAAAAATATCATTTCACAATCATTTATTAAATTTGAAATGAACACAACATCGCTAAACACCTTATCGTCAAATCGTGAAGTGTTTCACAAGGCGTTAGCACACAGATATTTTCAACCGAACCCAATGCTAAATGTAAAAGCATATTCTGCTCATAAACTGGTCGAGCACAATCCAAACAATCAATCAATCAAATTTGACATTAAATATAAGAGTTTGAATAAAGATAGTATCGACTTATATTCAACATCAAATCCTAAAACCAACAGATATCATATCGGGAATAACGATATCGATATCTTACAAATTCCCATCACAATATCTGTATAATCACAGAATCCAATATCGAAAATATCCAAAGATAATTTAAATTCAAATCTAATCCAATTTATTTATTTATAACCATTGGATTATTTTTCTAGTTAATAACTAGTTCATTTCGATAAAAAATTTTTATCTTTTCAATTATGGAGTTTTTCATCCCAATTCTTCACAAATCATTTCTTATGATTTTACACAAATTATCGATATTTTTAATAATTTTATCAAGGCCCATACAATCGATTTCCATCAACGGTCATCGAACTGCACTTACAGCGACCTTTTCCAAATTTGATTTGGACATAATTCCAAATCCAACCGTTATATTTCAAATCTCTAATATTCGTTAGAAAGCTCTTTTCGATACGAACCCAACGGTTCTGGTTTCAGGAGAATCCGACGGTCGGATCTCCCGTAATGTCCATTCGAAGTCAATGGTCGAAATTCGCGAACTGCCGCAGCGCGACGCATTCTATTTAGGCCATTATATTATATATATAATATATATTTCGTCGATTTCTATTTAAAACAAATTTTATAAATCGTTTTATATTCCTTTTCAAATCGATTTCAACTTCTTATTTCAAATTCAAATCAAAATTGAATTTTTTTTCCTTATAAATTCTTTTTAAATTCATTTCAATTTGATTTCAATTCGTTTCAGTTCGAATTCAATTCTATTTCAATTCAATTCGAATTCATTTTCTATTCAATTCAATTCGAATTCATTTTCTGAGTTCAATTCGAATTCATTTTCTATTCAGTTCAATTCGAATTCATTTTCTATTCAGTTCAATTCGAATTCATTTTCTATTTTATATCAAAATCGAATATTTCATATACATGACAATTTTATACAGTGTATATATATATGTTAAAAATTATATTTTTAAAAATCAAATCATTTTCACGTTTCATATATATATATATATATACATCGTTTTCATTTTATATATACATCGTTTTCACATTTCATATATATATCATTTTCACTTTTCATATATACGATATTTTCACTTTTCATATATACGATATTTTCACTTTCAGTATATGCGATATTTTCACTTTCAATATATATATATATATTTCATACACTTCTAATATATACGATATTTTCACTTTCAATATATACGATATTTTCACTTTCAAGATATATATATTTCATACACTTCTAATATATACGATATTTTCACTTTCAAGATATATATATTTCATACACTTTTAATATATACGATATTTTCACTTTCAATATATACGATATTTTCACTTTCAATATATACGATATTTTCACTTTCAATATATACGATATTTTCACTTTCAATATGTACGATATTTTCACTTTCAATATATATATTTCATTTTTAGTATATGCGATATTTTCACTTTCAATATATATATTTCATTTCACATCACGATCAATTTTCACATAGAATACAATCAAACAAGTCGTCCATGGTCTGTGGACGACGGGAAACAATTCATATATGCAGTTATACAATAAATAACTGTACAGAAATAATATAGTGAGAGAATTCTCACATTGGGATCCACTCCGTCAGTTTTATCTGAATTTCTATTTTGTTTTGATTTTGAATTTTCCTGAAATTCTAATCTGCTCTCTTTCGATTCTGGTCAGTTCCATGCTGATGTGTTTTTCTCCACGATCGCAACGCAAGTTGTTTCGTTCCATTCTGATTTAAAATGAACGAGTTATGGCAATTTATAGGTTAAACAATTTAACTTGTAATTAAATTAATTAATTAATTTAATCATCCTATTTAATTTTTTAAACCATCTTCTCCCTGTATCGTTACTCAGCCGATTTCTTAACCCAAACACTCCAAACCCTTCATTGATTTGCGCGCGCCACCTGGAGGATCGGATGTCGATCGGAGACTGGCACGCGAAAGGGGGTGGCACCGCCTACCAGCGCCTGAAGCGGCGGCGCGTTCGACGGCTACTACGCCTCGAGAATCGTGAACAACTTCCGCCCCTTTCCACCTCGATTTCTTCCAAACCACTACACTACAACCGATCTTAACCGTCGGATTAGAAGATCTCCTCACTCTCTACGATTTTGCTTTGGGAGATTTGAGTTTAATTGATTGGACTGAGAATGGTGAAGGAAGGAAGATCGGAGCTCGTGGGCCTTTCATTTTCAAACAGCGGCTGAAGCAATTGGATAGCTAGGGTTTAATGGGTGGGCTATTTATATTAAATATATATAATTAATTTATTATATTAATTGTTTTATTATGAAAAATTGTATTCGAACACCAAATCGAACCCAATGACTATCGCCCCTAGCTAATTACCCTCATTCCGGACACAATGGGATATGTTTCGTAGGCCAACTCGACTATTAAGATCGGTTATTCTTCAAATTAAAATATAAAACATTCAAATATAGATTTGAACGTACATTTTAATTTGCCGGGTCCGCATACTGACTCTAAAAATTCCAGAAAAATTATTTCTAGCTTCGTATTGACAATACGGTCCTAACAATACTAATTTCGTCAAATTCTGAGACCGTTTGAAAAATGGCCATTTTCTGGTCGATCGAAATTGACTGAAACTTTTAAAACACGTTTAACTTCGCCACACTCACATATTGAATTGGAAAATTACGAAATTAGGAATCTAGCAATAATTTGACATCACGGATCCAACAAAAGTGGTTTCTTCGAAATCCGAGGTCGTTTGCAAAATTTCCATTTTTAAGGGCCTGAATTCCATAGCGACTATTCTGAATTTTCAACTGGACATATCTTTTGATTCCCGCTATGAAATTTTGATTTTTCGGATTCGTTGGAAAGATATTATCAAATATATTCAATTATTTTTGGTTTCACTAAAATCCGGTTTGATTTGCACCCGGTACATTCAATTGAAGTTTGAAATCGAATTATCGAACTGCAGGGCCATTTTCAATTCTTCTTATAATTATAAATAATTATTTATATTCTAACAACGATCTATATAATATATACATTCTAATTATATTCAAAATAAATTTCTCATCGATATTATTTAAAATTATTCATTTTAAATGTTCAAAATTCGCTAAAATTGCCAAAATAAAATTTTTAAACTGGCTCGCATTTCCGGGTTGTTACATGAAAGCTATCTGAATCTGAATAAACATTTAGGACTACAATCCCCAAAATCATATAGATCTACAATTATTCCAAAAAGGGGATCCTTTTAGATCTGTAATAAAATAGGAAAGAGGAAGGAAATCTAAATGGAAGAACCCCTATTTGTAGCACCATCTCTTTTTCACATGAATATGAATCTAATTCTATCCAATCAATGTTTGTTTAGTTTGTATATGCTTAGATTTGATTTAGAAGAGATTTGGAAGAAGAGGGAAATGACAAAGCTTCACTACTGCTTTTAGAATTGTGTGCAAAAGAATGAGGTCTAACCATTTATTTATAGGGGTTAGAATGGCCCTAGACCATTAGAGTAACTTTAATAAAGATCCATCCATTAATAATATATATATATATACACACACACACCCTCAAAAACCTAGCCATCACTTTGCAATTTCGACCAAAGTGGTCGACCCCCAAGTCGACAACTCTGGATTGATTTAGGACAGTGAGGGCTGAGGGTTGGTTATAAGTGGTATTATATAATTAAAGATTCTCTTGATTTATTTTCTGTCTGTTTTTGTATTTCGTCCGTAACTTTTCATACGGACCCTGTTTGCGAAGTTCCAAACATAAAAGTATACTAGAATTCCGTCACGAACGCAACGGCATAAGTTTCGTGATCAAATTCCATCGTTTGCAAAAATTCTATTTTTGGAGTCTAACAAAATAACTAAATTAACTATTGCCAAAATTCCGGGTTGTTACATTCCTGCACACGCTTTGATTGACAATGAAAGGCGTCTAGCGGCCTATTATCCTTTCTTGGGTCCTGACCTTGAAACCTCCCACCCTCTGGCAGCCACCAGATCATCCTAAAATCATCCCAATCTATCTTTAGGTTGCACACGATGACAAATGCAATCAGGTTATACTCACCAAATGGTACCGTACAGACCATGCCTCTATTGGTATAGCCTGGAGCCTACGACATAGTACTATCATAGAGTATCCTCACATCCCGTAGAAGTCCCGCACTTCTTTCCAATCCCATTAAATAAGTTGTATGTGCTCTCATCATATCCTCTGACGCCTTTGATGATTTTCCCCGATGGGCTCTTCACCCTTACGAACTGGACCAAATGCATTTCGTTATATTAATTAGACGATATGTCTAATTTAACATTATATGTTTCACTTACCATCCTTTTCGTTGATTTATAATTTACATTAATCCATTTTCAAATGCACACCATTAATATTCGTATATCCAAATTAATTTGAAACGTTGCTTAATTAGCGTCATTTGAACTTCCTTTTATTTATTTGTTTCAATATACTTATGACATGCATTATTTCTGTAACTTATATCTATATATTTTTATTTTTATTTTATCTACATGTGTGTTGTTCACATGTGTGTCAACGATCCAGAATTGATTGTCTATTTCAAATTTTGACGTTATTCTCATTAATTCTCTTTTATTGTTACTTATTACATGCGTTGTCAATTAAAAGGAATGTTGCAATATTGATGTTAATTACTTTCAAATTCAAGCGCACATTATTTATACAATTAATTTGTGTACTATTCATTCTATTCTTTCTTCTGTTTCTTTTTATTTAATTCTATATATACCATTGCGCATTTAGTTTGCACAATGACAACTTTTTATTTATTGCTCATTTTCTAACATGCGTTTGTTTTCGAATTTCAAATGCATGTTATTAATATATTTTGTTAATCTTGTTATTAAAGTTGTGAGGTGTTAAATTCTCCTATCCTTAGAAAATTTCATCCCTGAAATTTAGTAAGGTAAAATTATGTGATTCCTCGCATATTTTGCAACCATAATGTGTAAATCCAATTTTGCAACCTTTTGTGTGCTTGTACGAAGTGTAACACAACATAAAAATAGATGAATGCCTAAGCAGTACCTCCTATACGAATGCAAATTTTCTTGAAACCCTTTTGAAAGCATGATGCACATATCCTAAATATACCGGTAATTTATATATGAATGCAATATTTTGAAAAACAAAAATACCATTTCATCCAATTTTTCCCACATTCTTACAAAGTAAGAATGCAGTTCATCCAATTTTGCATCCAAATCTTACCAATCAACTTTAAATTTATGAATTTCAGGAAAATCTAATTTTCTGAATTCGATTTCTTATGTTAGAAAAATGTAGAAAATGGAAAGTTCCATATTTACCATCCCACTTTTACGCATCTTTTCCCCATATTTGGAAACCTTAATCGCTAAACTTACAAAAATACCTATTTTCTATTCCAAACACAATTTACATAAAAAAGTTTTTTTTTAGTTTTCTAAACTTACTTTGGAAGAATTGTTTTTCTTTTATTGTTCTCACTTGTTGCAGTTGTCATCTTCTTGATTTTGTAAATTTTGTTTGTTTTTCTTTTAGCTGTTTCTCTTTTGTTTTCATTTCATTCACAATATACTGTGTTTTTGTTCTTGTCTAGTTATTATTACAAACATCTAGAAAGAAAATATCGCATTAAACCATTCTATTTTTCTATAATAAAATAGAACACTACATAGAAGTGCAAATCTATACTGAAAGAAAACAAACTCCACTGCAATCACTACTAGGTAAAAGATACAATGGATAAATGTGGTTATTCACAAGTACTAGGAGGCCTAGGACCACGTCCCTATGACATAAAAATGTCCTCATCACTGAATCTAGACAATTATAGCGTTCCTTCTTTCTATTTACCGCTCTATATAAACTCCTACCGCATATCCCTAATTCTCATTCTATCATAGATTGAGACAATATGCGAAACCTTCCCATTTCGCAAAGGGTGCTAAAAATAATTCTCATTAATTACTAACCATGTCATAATTTCACTTATAAAAATCCCAAACTTGCTCCTTTCTATTCATTCCCTCTTTATCCTCTTCCTCTAAACCATGCAAGTTTAAAAATTTTCCTTTAACTTCTTTCCTGTTAAATGGTAAGCACTTGAAATATCTTTAATTTAATAAAATTATATTATCAAAACTTTTCTCAAAAGTCAAAAATATGGAAGATAGGATTATGTACTTCAACTTAATTAGAGCTCATACGTTTCTTTTTCAAGAGGAATTAATAAGATTAAGTTTCTATGAATCTTAAGTAACAAGGAAACTTTTTTTTAATCTCTTTGTTGAAATAAGTTGCACAAAATATGTTGCTTCACCTATATTTTGTACACCTCTTTGGTTGCACATTTCCTTGTCACTTTAACAAAGCATGCATAATTACAAAATTATTGATTTTAAAAAACATATCTTATCATTCTTCTTGTCCCAACAAATTAAAATATGTCACAATCTGTCCTTTATGAAAACTTTTATATTTTATTTCACTCAAGGTCACCTGCGCACCACATATGGTTGATTCCTTTACACTCGCGCTTTTCCATAACCACTTATATTAGTTAGCCCCACAACTTGCTTACTCGCTTTTTCAAAAAAAAAAAAACAAGTTTGCATAATTTTATCAAAAATTGTTTTAATGCAAATCTTTATATTATAAACCAGTATATTTATGAAAACTGTAAACTTTTCAATTTGAAACTTGAATACTTTTCTAGAAATCTTTTTCTGCATTTACGTTTTTTTCTTTCAAGTTCTTTTTAAAAGTTTAACCGTGGGGCTAAGTACAATGTGGTTTTTAACTTTTGCATTCCCAAATCTTTTGCATGAAATTACATTTCTTTGTCCAAAATTTCCCTTTTACACAAATTCCTCCAAAACTATATCTAAACTGAAAAATAAGACTAGCACCACTTTTTGCGCCAAATGTATATATATATAAATTCCTAATCCAATTTTCTCTTTCTCAATTCACAAGACCCTGATGCCTAATCCACTAATCTAAAATACCAAAATTTCGAATATCAACACCTATAATCTTTTCACTTCTTATTTTTAACATATTGTACACTCTACATTCTTTGCCACTCATGGGCCTATATTCCTCAAATTTTTATAACCATTTCCTAAGTGTACAAACTGACATCCCAACTTCCTCCATGCGTTTTTTCACTAAATTAGTGGGTTCTTCTATGGATATAGGTATATATATAATATTTATATTTTAAAAATACAATTACATTCATTCACTATTTATATAGGAATCCTAAACCAAAGCTCTAATACCATATGTAACAACCCAAATTTCAGCAGGCCCATTTTTTTGCAAAAATGCTAAAAAACCAAGTCCACCGAAACTAGAGTTAGTGTCTGTTATCCTGCAGAAAGGCAAAGATAAAATATATCAGAGCTCACAGTAAAATACCTCATAGTGGAATAAATAAAATATAATTGTAAGTAAGTACTTACCCTAATAATGACACTGTCTAATAAGTGTCTCTGAGATGTAATCTCCGCCACCTGTCTAGCAAGTGGGTTTGTCATGAGAAAGGGGTCAAAACAAAAGTTCTGGTGAATGGACAAATTATAATTTCTACAAATAACACTACATATATTGTTCCATCACTAATTTACCTTTATTAAGTTATTTTAGGTCCATTACACTTTTGTTTTCACGCATAAATCGTACCCATCGACCCTTAAGTAGATTATCCTAATAAATCTTATATATAGCTATATGCCCAATATATCGAGGTGCTCCCCGTACTGCCCTCCTTGAGTGGTTTCCATCGCTGTACTACGAAAATGTATGAGATCTCTATCTCCGCGCTATGAAAAGCGTACTAGAACGTGTTGCGAAAACGCATTATGTCTCCGTCACCATGTCATGAAATCATACTAAGCGCGCTATGAAAGTGAATAGCCCCAAACGCTATGCAATAAAGGTGCCCAAGACCTGTGTCCTCACATAGAACTTAATCGGGGCTTTACTATATCTGTCAAGGATAGCCTTGGGATGGCCCAAAAATAATGGCTTTGTTATGCCTAAAATACAGATATCAAAATTTGGTATGTCGGCCAGCCTGCCCCCTAACTAATGAAAGACCATTCATCAGAGCTAAGTGAGACAACCTAACATGCACTCTAAACAAACATGTGGTCCCTCATCCAACGACCCGATATTGAAGATAATTGGCCTCTTGGTTCAGCTCCAATCTTTCCCACACACGCTCCAATTGACAATGACAGAAGTCTGACGACCTACTATCTTTTGTTAGGTCCTGACCTTCAAGCCTCCCACACTGAGGCAGTCGCCAAATCATCCTAATCAGTCTTTAGGATGCACATGACAACAAATGAAACAACTACATACTCACTGGATGGTACCGTACAGACCATGCCTTTGTGGGTACAGCACGGAGCCTACCACAGAGGACTATCATGGAGTATCCTCATGTCCTGTAGAAGTCCCGAATTTCCTTTAAATTCCGTCAAATAAGTTGGATGCGCTTCCACTATGTCTTTCGACACCTTCGATGATTTTCCCCGATGGGCTCTTCACCCTTATGGATTAGAACAAACTCATTTCGTTATATTTATTAGACCCTATGTCTAATTTACCATTATGCCTTTCACTTACCATTTTTTTCATTGATTTATAATATTCATTAATCCACTTAAGCTAAATATTATTTCCTTCATTAACCAACCTTATTATTTACCATAGAATTTTAGTTTTAAGCATGTAACTTAACCTCTTTAAGTCAATTTGTTCATATTAAAGTCTGAATACGAAAATTCTAAGCTCGTAATTTACCCACACACAGTAAATCAACGTGTACATATTAAGGCTTGACTATCATTTCAACCAATTTCTGTAAATTTCATATTTGCAAATAAATCATGTATGTTTATTGTGATTTTTTAATTATCATATTTACGCAAACATGGATTACAGTTAGATTTTCTGGCATATTCTGTTTTATAACCTTTATGTTGTAATGTTTCTTACATATTACTGCCACTGAACTTGTTTATTATATTTCAATCATAAGTTTACAATAAGCCTTTTTCTTTACATAACTTCCTTTTGTTATGTTATCTTCTCTTTTTCTATCTTTATAATTTACCCATTTTGAAAGTTAGGCTTATTTCCAACTAATTGGTTACCAAAACTGTATAAAAATCTATTTTCATAGTTTCGAGTAATTACTATAATAGGAACACATGATTGCAAGACATTTCTTTTTCTTATTTTTGGATTATTAAATTAGCCTACAATATAGATAATTTCCTATTTTGCACTAATCCTTACCTTTTCCTTGTTTTCGTGTTTGCAACCATATTCCCTTTTTTTTTATTTACCAAACTATGCAAATATATTTCTTTTTCTAACTAATCAACACAACCTATTCCTAACTTCCAATTTATAGATATATGCGGAAATTGTAAAATTTACTATTTAACCCCAAAGTTTACTGTGCAAAGTCTTAATTATGTCAAATTTTCTTACTTTCATTTCAAATATCCCTTTTATTGCAATTTTTGGCATAATACATTCATTAAGCACCAAATCATCCATATCTCCTTTTTTTCATAATTCTAATTAAACTATATTTTCCAACACGTAAATAAAAGGGTTTTTAATCAGTTGTATGTGTTAAGTGCAAAAATAAGTCGTATTCATATGTCAACATTTCAGATTTATGTATATTTTGCGCATAACTAAAATTGAATATAAAACTATATAATCTAGCATGGAAAGGGGGAGGAGAAGACAAATAAAATATCTTATAAAATTATTAGAAAGTAAACGATACAATATACCATTATCGGAAAATAAAATTTAATTCACTCACTTGATTGCTCTCCAATTATGAATCTGATTCAGATCTAACATTCATGGTTTCTCTAATTCGAATCTCACACAAATAGGAAATCTGAGCGCCTATATCCTAATCTTCAATCTTTCATCTCCAAGTCTTGAATCAGATATCCTAAAATTAACATATATTTATTTTCTGAAGAATTTGAAGGAGAAGGGAAATGGCAGAGCTCTGGTGCCCTCTCAAAAAATATGAGTTGGAGGCTAGGCTGTACTAGTTTATTTATAGCTGCTCAAAAGAACCATGTCTATCCGATTGAAATGAATTATATCTGAGCCGTTAAAAACGAAAAAAATCATGTTATCCTGACCTAAAATGGGTCGATCCATGATTCAGGTGACCAATCTCTGAAGTGTGTCAACCCTTGGGTCGACCCACTTCAAGCATGGGTCGAACCATATATACGATTTGAAACTGTATATTGGTCGTTTTCTACGTGATTTATGTTATGTTTTTAACATTATCATTAACGTTTATTTTTTTCTTAACTATTTTATTATTATTTCCAGTTTTTAGCGTGCATTCAAATTTTAAACGTGCAATCAATGTGTGCATTACTAGTTTTTCTATTTTCAAATTTTTACGTGTTTATTTTATTTGTGTTCCCGTTTTTATCTTGTTCTTTACCATTTTAATATGCATTTAATTCCCATTTCAAATGCACACCATTAATATGCGTATATCCAAATTAAATTGAAACATTTCTTAATTAGTGTCATTTGAACTTCTTTTATTTCTTGGTTTCATGCTACTTATGACACGCATTATTTCTGTAACTTATATCTATATATTTTTATTTTCATTTTATCTACATGTGTGTTGTTCACATGTGTGTCAACGTTCCAGAATTGATTGTCTATTTCAATTTTTGATGTTATTCTTATTAATTCTCTTTTAATGTTACTTATTACATGCGCTGTCAATTAAAAGGAATGTTGCAATATTGATGTTAATTGCTTTCAAATTCAAACGCACATTGTTTATACAATTAATGTGTGTACTATTCATTCTATTTTTTCTTCTGTTTCTTTTTATTTAATTCTATATATAACATTGCGCATTTAGTTTGCACAACGATAACTTTTTATTTATTGCTCATTTTATAAATGCGTTTGTTTTTTAATTTCAAATGCATATTATTAATATAATTATTTTGATAATCTTGTTGTTAAAATTACGGGGTGTTACACCTTATTTGTGGAGTGGAAGAGCTTGGAGTATATTTCCATATTTGAATTTAGATCATCTACGAATTTTACCCTTGGATTATTGGCATCCTTGGAAGTACAACCTACCATGTTAGAGAAGATTGGGTCTAGCCAGCGATAGGATCTTGAGCTAATGGATATCTTGGATAAGCTTAATAAAGGAGAGAGTTCTAGACACCTTCAATATTTTGTAGATATTAGAGGATGGTTGCGCCCAGGTAATAGACTTTGTGTACCCTGCATGGGAGATTTGTTGAGTGCAGTTTTAGCTGAGGCACATCACTCTCGGATGACTATCCATCTGGGCGGGGATAAGATGTATCGAGATATAAAGTAGGTTTTATACTGGACTGACATGAGAAAGGATGTGGTCGAGTTTGTGGCAAAGTGTATGGCGAGTCATAAGATAAAGGAGGAGCAAAAGAAGCCTGATGGATTACTCTAGCCATTGGATATACCACTTTGGAAATGGGAGAGCATATCTGTGGACTTCATTGATAGGTTGCCTAGATTAGGAAAAGCAACACCAGCATTTGGGTTATTGTAGACTAGTTAACTAAGAGCATCCACTTTATTCCAATCAGGAGTAAGCGGAAAAATTTGTGGTAAGCTTCAATTTATGTGAGAGGGAGAATACAACTCCATGGTGTTCCTACTATCAAAGTAAGAGATAAAGACCCAATTTTTACCATTTAGTTGTGAAGGAGTCTACATGAGTCTCTAGGAACAAAGATTAGATTGAGTGTAACTTATCACCCTTAGATTGATGGACATATTGAGACGGTGAACAAGAATTTAGAGGATCTACTAAGACTGTGTACCCTTGACTTCGGAGGGACATTGGAAGAGCATCTACCCTTAGTGGAGTTTGCATATAATAGCAGTTTCCAGACAAGCATTAGCATGACACCCTTTGAGGCTCTACATGGATGACCTTACATGTCTTTGTTATGTTGGTGGGAGACAACTGACAGATTGCTCATTGGCCGGATATGATTAGAGATACCTCAGATAAAATTGAATTGATTAGTAAAAGGATGAAGCGATAGAAGATCGGTAGAAATCTTATGTAGGTAAAAGTAGGATTGATCTAAAGCTTAGCATTGGGGACCTAACATTCGTGAAGGTATTGCCTTTGAGGAATGCTGTAAGATTTGGTTCTGTGGGCAAGTTGGCACCAAGGTTCATAGGACCATTCTCGATTATAGGGAGAGTGGGGAAGATGGCTTATAAGTTTCAGCTACTGGAGAGACTTTCGAGAGTGCATGATGTATTTCATGTCTTGCACTTGCGAAAATGCCTATATGATTCAGCATTGTGGTGGAGCCTAGTCGATTGGAGTGAGTAGAGATTGAGAGAGACACCGTCGAGCACCTATGCGGATTCTAGACTATGAAATCAAGAGGTTGAGGAATGAGGAAGTGCGATTTGTAAAGGCCCAATAGGAAATAATGTCTGCAAGGCTACTCTGGAACCAGAGGAGCAGATGCGCGTCTTTTATCCTTTTGTCTTTAAGAATACGTTTTGATCTTCCTTTTTTCGTCATTTAATTTTAAATAGGATCTATATTTTCTATCTTTTGAGTTGTAGGATTCGACCCATGGGTGGTAGATATGGTTGATACATGCTATCATAACATGTTATATTTGATGTTTGCAAGTGGATGCAAAGGATGTTTATACACACACTAGGCACTATTGGGGGTCGGCTAATAGGAAACTTGCATATGCGTTTGGATTGTGCGCATTTTATATTATTTTTATGGATGATATAAATGGATATTATCATATTGTTATTGCATATGAATGACGGTTTAAGCCACACATGTAGAACTATATGTTATCATTAGGGCTTTTTGCATACACTTTGATACATGGCACCAACATGATTGTATGAAAAGGATGTCAACCAAATCAGTAGACTGCCTAATATTTTGCATGAGTTAGGGACATATACACTACTACTACATGAAAAACATTAAAAAAAAAGTAAGGACAATGAATGCAATTGGGTGATGTTTGAGTAAATGGTTGTAGATATTCATATGAAAACATTTATCTTTTACTCCTACCCTTAGAATTTTGGTGATAGAATCCTTTAAAGGGGGAGAATATTAATGGAACAACCCAATTTTAATATACAATAATTAATTAATCAATGAATTAATTAAAGAATAAGTTGTGAGATTTTCAGATTGACAACGAGAATTGCACCATTGAGTCTGTTATGGTTTTCTAATTCAGATATATATATATATATATATGATTTGCGAGAAACGAGAATAAAACGAAGAAGTTATGGAAATTCAAAGTTTGAATTTTAAATAAGATATATATATATATATATATATATATATTACGCGTTGCTTGGGACGACCCAGAAAATCATCAGATCTTATGTGTCGACCCAGGTGGCATTTGGGTCGATCCATGTCGTGCCAGACACGTTTACGTGCCAGGCACGTTTATGTGCCTGGGACATATTCAAATGTAAGCTTCATGAAGGGGTATTTTTGGTACTCCCCAACAAAAGTGATTAGGATTTTAAAGTTTCCAACATGTATATGTACCCCTTTATGTCATGTAAATAAATCCTCCTCTAGTTAGTTTAGTTTAGAGGAATGCTCTCTTTTTCTTTCATGGCTTCTTAGCCATTTCCCTCTTATGTGATTTTCATTTTAATGCAATTTAATTTCTTGTTGTTTACTTTATGCATTAGTGTGGTTTAATTTAATGCAAGTAGTTTAGTTTTATTTTGTTTTCGTTAGTTAGTTCTCCCTTTCGTTTTGTTTTGTTTATGTTTATGTTCCATTCTAGTTTAGTGTCATGATTACATATATTAGAGGCTAATTCCTTTCAACTTAGGGGTAATGAAGCTCTCTTGATTATGTAGATGCAACATAATTTGTTTATTCATGCTCTCTTTTTGTGCTTCATGTCATGTTGATGTTATTGGTTTTATGTGTTCATTATTGAATTTGATAGCCTATATTATTGACACCAAATAGGCTATGCTTAGTCATATGTTCGCTAATTACCTCTTCATCTACGTATGATGATGGTGATTAAGTGGAGGTTGAAATAAAAATTTGATGGTCTATAGTTCAAATTAGTAGTTCATAGGTCATGCTTAAAGTATATTTCACTTTCATCTTGTTGTCGTTTTTCATTAGAACTAGTAGGGTGATTTAGTGGGTATGTTATAGTTTGATAGTTTATTTTGTGCTAATTAATAGCATGAATAAGCTATACTTATAATAATTGTATCAATTTAATTCACAAATGAACAAAAAAAAGATCATGGTTTCATTTTATGTCGATTCATGCAATATAGAGAGTGGAGATATTTCTAAGTTATTATTTATCTCTCACATTTTTATCTACCTTAGTTCCTTAATTTAGTTTAGTTGTAGTTGTAGTTGTAGTTGCAATTAAAATTTCATTCGACTTCGTTTTAATTTAATTTAATTTGATTGAATAAAATAGAATATTTGTCATCGTATAATTTTAGCGCTGTTGCCGGGGAAAGAATTAAATTTTAATTTTATTCTTCAAATTAATTTTCTTATTTGTTGTTTATCTTTAAAAAAAGAAAGTTGGTCTTGTTCATGAGTTCTTGTGTTTGCTCTCTCATCTTGTTCATTTGTGTGTGTGTTTGCATTTGTTTGTTCCCTTTCATTTTTTTTGTATTTTGTTTTGATTTAGAGTGTGTTTGTTTTTTGTGTGCATCTTTCATATTTAAAAAAAATAATCCAAAAACAAAATAAAAAATCATTTGAAGTTACATTGGTGATTCACGTTTAATTTTTGTTTCGCATTCATCTTCTTTTTGGTTTTATTTTTTAAGGGCATCATTATATTTTGACAAATTGGTTTATTTTCAATGAATTATTTCTTGGTGTCTAGACTTCAGCAGAGGAATAACCATCTATAAATATTACGGTGATTCGTAAATATTATAGTGGTTGTTCCTCCGAAGGTACTTAAACCTTCGGCTGCATTGTTAGGGTGATTCCTGGCGCACCGATAACTCCTGTCCGTTAACTGGCTGAGAAATCTTTTGTTAAAATTAATCTAACCATCATTATACAATTTTAGAAAATTTGTAAATAAGTAATCTGCATCCATATAGTTGCATTAGGTTCATGCATACATAAAAAAAACTAAAAAAGAAAAAAAAAATCAAAAACCAAAAAAAACTTTCTCTATTGTGAATATTTATTTCCTTTTCTCTTTTAAAAAAAACAAAGAAAAATTCAAAAACAAAAATTCAAAAGGAACAGAAAAACAAGAACAATTTTCTTGAAAATGTCTGAATTTCCTTATTCTCACAGATTTTACGTTAGTTGTGAAAATCAATATAATCTATATAATTTTACACCAAATTCATATGGATATTTTAATAATAATTATTGTACAAACAATTTGGATTTTACACCACCAAGTTTTCAAAATTTTCAAAATAATTCAGATTTTGCACAACAAAATTTTCAAAACGACAATGAACCCTCAAATCTTGAATCTTTACTTGAAATACTTGAAACGAGCACACAACAACTTCAAAAAACATATGAATGGTGTATGAATATGTGCAACAATTCAAATAAAAGTTTTCAAAATAATCAAAATTCAAATTTAATTCAAATTCAAATGATTTTGATTATAACCCTTGCCAATTCAATTTCGAACTCCAAAATGAATTTCAAAGTCAAAAAGAAAATGTGAATCATTTTTCAAATGATTTTGACAATGGGAATAATTTCAATTATGGTGCAAATGAAAACTTTTGTTCTCAACAATTTCAAAATTTTCACGTAAATAATTATAAATTTGATTTTGTTAAGCAAATGAATGAAGATGACAACGTGGTTTTGTTGTATTAAAACTACTTGAAATTTCGTGAGAAACAAAATCAAATTTCAACATGTGATGAATCAAGTAATTCTCAAGTAAATAATTATAAATTTGATTTTGTTGACCAAATGAACAAAATTGACGATAATTACGCAGATTTGTAGTATGAAAACTACTTGAAGTTTCATGAGAAACAAAATTAAATTCAAACGTATGACGATTCGAACATTAATCCATCTTTTACCACAATTGATGATTTTGAAATAACGACTTTCAAAATGGAAATAACAATCTTAACGAATTTGTTAATAGTTCGGCAATTGAGTTGGATTTCAATCCTTTTGAGAGGGTGGAACTAAATCTCAAAATGTGACAACCCCAAACTCCCGTATTACGAAAGCAAGGATAATCATTGGAATATAACACATAACAATAACAACAGAACAGAAATAGAGAATTACAGCAGATAATGTTCATCAAATTACACTGGAAATAACACATCATCAGAGTTGCACAGTGGAAGCGTGGTGGGCCCATAACCCACAGGTCCCAGGATCGAAACCTGGCTCTGATACCAAATGTGACGACCCCAAACTCCCGTATTATGAAAGCAAGGATAATCATTGGAATATAACACATAACAATAACAGAAGAACAGAAATAGAGAATTACAGCAGATAATGTTCATCAAATTACACTGGAAATAACACATCATCAGAATTACACAGCAAAATAGGACCATACTTAGCAAAGAATACAGTTTCAGCTTAATATAAAATGTCTGCAGCGGAATAAAAACATAATATACTAAGTGAAGTCTGAACAGCAAAATAGGAATGATAATATCCATCTTCAGCTCCATAGCTATCCAGAATGAATCTGCTAAACCTGTATACAAGGCTGCCCATTTGGGAAAGAGGGCACCCGAGTTTGCAAAGTGAAACAAACTATGAGTTAGTCATAGGACTGGTACGAGAAATCTTATTTAACCTATTTGATAATAAGGCTAATCACGTGACCACGCCGCTAACGCGGAACGGGTTTACTCCATTAGATTGCCAATGCATAAATAAAATAAATCGTCAAACAACGCAATGCTTTTTATAAAAATGAAACCATTATAAGACTCAAGTCCCATCACACAATGCAACGCAAACCGGAGGATAGAGTTTTACCATATAATGGTAAAAATGCCTAATACAATAAAACAAATTTGATATTATTATTAGTGTATATATGTTTTGAAAACATTTCAATCATAATATAAATCATAAACGGCATAGCTACCATATACTATGTCGCCATACTAGTTATACAATCAAAACCGCATGGGTCGTATTGGAAGTTGGATTTTGTAACGACCCGGAAATCCGTACCTTTTAAATCGACAATAATCCACACATGTCTAAATCAAAACTGTACGTATTTACAGATTGTTAAATGACAATCCACATCTTCAAACATTATAGTCAAAAATATAGATAATCAAGGGGATTAATTTAGAATTAGAAAGAAAGAAGAAAACAAGCACAGTATCTCGCAACGGAATGAACAAAATATAATAATCAAATAACAGTTCATGAAGCTGTTTAAAATAAACATTTGATCATTTTACAACATTTATCAGAGTTATACATTTATATACATAACAGATAATACAGAGTAATGCAGTAGAATAGTAGTGGAATACAATAGTAATAATAGATACCGTCTTCGTCTTCATCCTTCAGAAGATAACCTTTGAAACTGGAATGCTCAAGTCTGACCTGAGCGTAATAGAGTGAAAATAAAACAAGCTCGGATCAGGCAAAAATATTCTCATCTAAGTCAAATCGACATCATATGAACATACACACACATAACTCAAGAGATGTTACAGGAATTTCCATCTCCTAAGGATCCGTCAAACTAGATACTATATAATATAATTTCGCTACTATAATAGTGTCTATTCACAAATACTTGTCAGAAAAATAGTGTAAGCGGGGTTACATTGATTACCCTTACACAGTTTACAAGCACATGGTCTATGCAGGTCCTGTAACACAACCAGTAAAATGTCTGTAGCCAGTGAGTCCCCTATAGACCTATGCCAATATCAAAATCGTAGTTGTCACGCATAAGGATAAACATATGACAAGGCACATGAGACAATACCTACGGTAGTATGCTACCAGTTTGCCAGATCCAGACTAGTGATTACCCCTAACAGCCCACCGTAGACATCCGCCCCATATCGAATCAAAGGGAAGTACATCCCATCAAGGGTGCGCACCAACAAAACAACAACTGAACAATAAAAGTATGGACCCGAGGCCCAAGAAAATCGAAGAGCAGATGTCCACTAAGAGGTAGTCAAGCCTCATTTGGTCAGGCATGGCTCCTGTTTTAGTCATTTCAAATCGACACAAGTGTCGGGGTCATCCATTATCGTTCACTTTCTTCAAATCCAGTAATCGCCTCCAAATTCATCCTACTTCGTTTCTGGAACTCCAATGTGTACACACTTTTTAAAGTGGTTCCAACATTGACAGAGAGTATGTCAATAAGAGGTCCCAGTCTCTTTAACAACCAAACGTCATGTTACACACCGATTGGTACTTTTATATTTCATAAGGGAATCGTTATGATATCAAAATATCATATTCACCTAAACAAATTTCACTTTAAAATATCATATTATTTTAATCACAATAATATTTACTTTCAGAATTCATATTCACTTTGAGATAAATTTCAAATTCAATAATTGGTTATAACTTCAGTTAACCACATTTTCTACGAATCATTCAATTTACTTCAAAATTCATTTTGAATTCATTTATGATTTTAACATCAAACTAATCATATTTACTTTTAAATCAGAGATTTAAATGTAAACAATTCCACTTCTAAAACAGTTAATAAGTTTGAAATAGTTTTGGGGTTTAAATTTTTTTTTTGAATAATTGTAAACAGTCGGGAGATTTGGAATAGCTTGGAAATCAGAACAGCTTGAGTTTTGGAAGTGGTTTTATGTATGTTAAAATATTTTATAAAATAAACTACTTTTGTATATATAGAAAGAATAGGTTTTTGAAAAAAAATTATATAAAGTACTCCATGTATCAAAGGAATAAATTCCATAAAATAGTTTGTATATAAATTAGTTTATATAGAAATAATTTCAAATCAGCTGTTTCTTTCCATTTCCAATAAATCTGAACCTAAGTTCAAATCTGAAAACAAACCACTGATTTCTAATTATCCAATCCAATCGATTCCAAAATCAAATTCATTTCAGAACAATCCCATTTTAAAGGATAACTTCTAATTTCGAAATATTATTTGAATCTATTCGAATCAAATCAAATCCGTGTTCAAGTTCAAGTTCATTATATTTATTTAACACAATTAATTCAAATTTAATTTCAAAGTTTAAATAAGGATTTAAACCCTTGAAATAATTCAATTTTTATAACCAATTTTAGTTCAAATTTCAAAATAACAAATTTAGATCATTTCAATTCGAATTAAATTTCAAAGTTTAAACAAAGATTTAAACCTTTGAAATAATTCAAATTATAATCAATTTTAGTTCAAATTTCAAGATAATAAATTTAGATCATTTCAATTCGAATTAAATTTCAAAGTTTAAATAAAGATTTAAACCTTTGAAATAATTCAATTTCAACATTTCAAATTCAAATTCAAATTCCAATGTATAATTCAATTTATATAATTTCAATTTATTTTCTTTACACAGAATCACTTATTTAAATCGGTTTCACAAATTCTAAAATTTATAGATTTAACCAATCCAGTGTCCGTATAATATTTCTCTATCCTATGGCCAAGTGATCAGTTATTTCAAATTTTAAATTTTAATTTCAGGGAATGGATATATATCATTTCAATCCAAAGGTCAAATGTCATAGGTATATGTCATTTCAACCTATTTCTTAATTTATTCGAAATGCCAGTTTATGATGATGCCCTAACATTCAAGGTGATAACACTAATATAAAAATATAGACAACATCCGTACAGTTCAATATATTCATAAATAAACACCCATCACAACCATCATCCAAAATAGTTCAATTTGCAATAATTAACTAATTATATGTGTCGGGTTTTGACTAGCAATTTAATTCAAAAATAAACTAACTGTCAATTCAATTTCTACAGTTTAAATTTGATGTCTATTTAAAATAGTAACCAACAAACAAATAATCAAATCAATCACAGATTTCAATTTCACACAAATGTGAATATTTTTGCAGGTGTGAAAAAACTCACCTTCACTTGAATCTGAAAATTTGAAGAACTCAAATCCTGACAATCCAACATCATTGCCTAGGTCTTGTCGATATGAACATGTCGCTGCTTGTTTCGTTCGAAATGGACCTTTAATAACCAATCCACGTCAGTATACAAAGCAACTCAGAACAGGCAATAACAACACCAAAACAGCAAGCACCATATTCATATTCGATCCCCCTTTACTAGCTTCAAAGCCATTCATCTAAATTTTCATTCATTATTTAAATGAATTAAAATCGTCGCTAACCGCCATTCAGGCAAATCGTGAAATTAATCGCAAAACGTTAGCGAATTAACATCTTCCTATTTGTTTGAAATCATTTCATTTCACGAAAACGATCTTCGAAAACATTCATTTCAATTTACGCTCTGAAATTTAAAGAATTAACATTGTCGCTACCGTCGTTCAGCCAAATTGTGAAATTAATCACAAGTTGTTAGCGAACAAATATTTTTCTACCCAACCCAATACCAAAGTATAAGCAATTATTTGCTCATAAACTGGTCGAGCGCAATCAATAATCAATCGACAATGTCAGTCAACGACAAATGATAAAACAATGTTTGTCTAATTTAATAGCATAATGGTGTGTGATTCTGCAGCCAGTATTCACTAAAACTATAGTTATTTAATTACGTTAAACTTAATTAAATTCAATCATGGATATTTTTACTAATATTTTACATTTAACCAAACATGATTAACTAACGTGTTCTATTCGTGCTTTGCAAATCTAACAGTCGAAAACTGTCGGTTAAACATATTTCTTACGGGTGATGTATTCATCCATAAATCTAACACCATTTAGCAAATCAATTTAACAAAATAAATAACTTCACTCGTTTAATATTACCCGCACAGAAGCTTATCTTTCCCAGCCTATCCTGCGCATGTCCATTTCCAATACCGCTCATATTTCCAGGCACCAACGTTGCAACTTGCATGCATTCCCATTTAAAAACCAAAGAAGCCCAAGCCGCGTTCATTTGCAAGCCACCTCCCTGCGTTTTTCTTTTCCCCTTTTTTTAATGCGTAGAGAAGAAAAGATGGGAGTTAATAAGGTGCCTGTCTGTGTGCTGCATGAAGAATCAATGCACTATACTTTGGCTCTCCTTTATTTTGTTTCATGCATGTGAGAGAAGAAGGGGAAAAAAGATGCAAAGTGGAGAAGGATGAAAAAACGTGGCTTCCTCTTTAAAATATACACAGTAACCCATTCTCCACTTTATCTTCCATGCATTCTCACGTCCATTCTCTCTCACACATTACACACAAACAAACTATGCAGGGGTGTACATTTTGTTTATAACAAGAAGGGTGACTGGAAATGGTTACTGTTTATAGAAGAAATGGTTTGACAACATGCTTTTTTTTTTTTTGAGAAAAAATTAAATAAAATGTGTCCTCCCTGAAACCATCGTATGCTTGTTCATGCGTTCCATGCATTTGCTGTGAGGAAGCATCCAAAAATTAAACCTTTCATTTGTTGAGAAGAAAGGATAAATAGAAAGAAAGAAACAAAAAAAAAATAGCTCCCTTATCCCTGCTGTGGTTGCGTCAGTTTCCCAATGAAGAGAGAAAACCCCTTGTTCCTTCTACTGCGTGTGTTATATAGATAAGCAGAGAAAACTTTAGTGCAAAGGAAGCAAGGACAGGCTTTAAATGTAGAACGTTGAGGATACAGTCTAATGAGTGAGTTTGTTTATAAAGAAAAGAAAGGAGAAAAATTGTGGCTCCTGTACTGTCTCCATTTGCCAAAGAAGTAAGAATGAGAAAAGATATCTGAATCAAAAAAAATGAATCCCTCCATGCCTTAATATGTAGGAAAACTAATACTACTTAGCCACCAAGAAATGGGGAGACAGTAAGATGAGAAGTGATGTTGAAGTGAAGGGAGTATGGGGGAAGAAAAGACAATGGTACGAAAGATAAATGCAAAACGTGCCATGTTGTGTATTCTAATTGAATTAAATGTCAAAATAAATAATAATTTATTCTCCCTTCCATGATTCATGCGGATGTGCTACATTTACTTCTTTACACATTGGATGGACACTTTTCCTTTTTTTGTTATAAAATGGAAAAGAATGCACAGAAGGTTAAGTTGTATGCAGAGGATATGATAAAAGTGGCAGGTGACAACATGCGTGCGTCCATGTAGTGGAAATTTAAATGAATGACAAGGTGTATTAAATATGTGTTTTTATAATATAAAATTTTGTGTATCCGTTACATAAAATTCGGTTCACATACGAACGACTAACGACAAAAATAAAAATATCGTTGCGACGAGCAATGCGCCACGATCACAAAAATATAATAAAATAGACAAATCAACTAATTCTATGAAAAATTAAAAACGTTGATATAGGGCGCAAAATACTTCAAACAAAAAGTTGTTTATTTTCAAAAATAAAAATTACAAAAAAATTCTATAAATTAGAATAAACATACGACTTAAAAATCTTGTCAAATTTCAAAACCAATATTTTATTATATTTAAATTCATATTCAATGATGTAATCGTTTTTAAGTTATCGAATTTTTTTATTTGACTACAAATCCATGTAAAATTTATTAAAAGCAAAATTTAAATTGGACTCAAAATTCAGGGTTGTTACAATCTCCCTACCTTAAAACTTTTCGTCCTCGAAAAGGAACAGAGCATGGTAGTAAGTACATATATATACTTACCGCAAAGTAATTTACAAAAAACAAAATTTATAAGTTTCGAATTTTAAAGTCTCCAAAATTATTTTCTAATGCCCGAAATCACAGAAAATTTCGGCAGCACCTCCTTTGTACGGAGGGACTTTGGCAGCATGCCAATAAAGATAAAAACTTATACATCGGCTCTCATGGCCGGAAAACCCAATATATATCAATATACACATCCTATTTATATTTTTGCGTAAGCGTACCTTTTATTTTATTTATATGTAAGCGAGTTCGCTTATATACGCAAGCAAAATGATAAACGCGTGCAAGCTTCCAAATTAAATCAAACACATTCTGTACCTACCAATTACTCAATAACAATGATACGTGAATCATGTACTTGAGACATCGTCCATGCATACATCAAAATGCAACAACAATACACATGAACATAGCAAATGCAACATGGTAACATACAACAATCAAATTTATATAGTTTATTCATACCCATAAAATTTTCGTTTGATTGGCTCACATATGTCTTTATGTTTAATGTATTCGTATCAAATTGTTTCTCATCCAATTTGCTTACATCTATTGATTTCCATATATTCATTCGTGTTTAATGAATTTTTAGTCTATAGTTTTCATTAGTTCAAAATCTACTTATTTCAACTATATTAAAATTTTCTATACACTGGCATTTCATTTTATCTATACTTATTCTCAACATATTTGAAATTTACATACTTACTCATTTCAATTTCTATATATTTTAATACTTTAATTTCATCTACATCTTAAGCTCTATATGTTTTTAATTAACTTGCTTAAATAGATTTACAATCGATTCAACTTATAAACTTATTTACATTGCGAAATAGCTTATTGTAAATTTTCTTAAGCTTATCTTTGACATTTTATTCAATCAGAATCTAAGTTCATTATTTTCGTAACTTGAATTAGCTGATTTCATTAGTTTAATTTGTTTAGCTCACTTGCTATGTTGTAATTGCACATTAAATTTTAAACTTTTCACATTCATATTGAACAATTTAGAATTTTATTAGTATTAACTTATCTCTCAATTGCAGCTTATAACTCACTTAAGTTTGATATTTCATTTAGTTAAATGACGCTGTCCTTTGTGAATATTCCATCCATTTGTTAATCATTTCAGAATATTAACAAATTAAATTTTTTATTACAGCCACTTGATTAACCTTTATAAACATGTCTTTGGTTGTTTTCATTTTTTTGAACATCTTTACTTTTCTTTATCTTCATAACACTTCTATGATTCAACGTATCATTTTGGAACATGATATTCTTTTATATTTCATTTGTAAAATATTTCATTACATATTTATATACTCTTAAAGTTTTCATTTAGGTAGGTTTGTATATATTACAAATGAAATTTAGTATTTCACAACTTTACTCTTTATTATCAAAGTAACATGAGTATTTGTTTCTATTTTACTTTAACATTTTCCTTACTTTATGTTTCAATTTTATAATATTATATTATATTTTCATTTATATTTCTCTTATTCATTTATCGTACTTCTTTATTCACCTATTTGAAATTTCATTTGATATTAATACTGACAATTTGTTTATATTTCATGATTATCAACAAGGAGAGTAATTTGTATAAATGGAGACTTGAGAATCTTAAATACCAATTTATTTTCAAAACATTCTGAAATACTATATACTATACATAATTTTTTTGTATATCAAAACATACTTAAGATTTCAAATTGAAATTATTTCCCAAATGAATATGTAGCTATGCTACTAAGTGGTCTCCCCACTTTGAGACTCGAAAATGAATGTCGATGACTATAATCAACTCATCACCGAAATTTATTCCCAGTAGCAAAATAGAGTACTTAAGCAATTTTTATTTGAATATCCTTCAAATATTACTACTATTTTTTTTCAAAACCTTGAAAAATATTTACAAATCATCAGAATTTAAAGATCTCATATTCTCCATTTAAATTAATTTGGATTACAGTTAGGTATAAATCATATATAAAAGATCGATTTATTGTTATAGTCAATAGGTTAAGAGTATTGACTAGTTTACCATCAAATTTCAAAATTATTTATCTTACATATATAAAATATATATGAAAACAATATTGTGTTAGAATGCCTTGTTCAAGTGTTTTGAAATCCCGTTCGGTAACACTTGCAACACGCATCGACTGGAACTTTGAACTCAACTCAATAAGCCAAACAACACAATATAAAACCATTTTTTTATATCAAAAGTACAAGTACGCTCTCTCGTATATATATACGCTCTCTCATATATTTATATACACACACTCAGAACTCATTCTAGGGTTTTACTAACCCTATCTCTAATGAGTAAATCCCAATAGAGCCAAGGTTTACCGCTAAACCATAAGCTCTGATACCAACTGTAACGACCCGGAAATCCGTACCTTTTGGATCGACAATAATCCACACATGTCTAACTCAAAACTGTACGTATTTACAGATTGTTAAATGACGATCCACATCTTTAACCATTATAGTCAAAAATATAGATAATCAAGGGGATTAATTTAGAATTAGAAAGAAAGAAGAAAACAAGCACAGATTCTCGCAACGGAATGAACAAAATATAATAATCAAATAACAGTTCATGAAGCTGTTTAAAATAAACATTTGATCATTTTACAACATTTATCAGAGTTAAACATTTATATTCATAACTGATAATACAGAGTAATGCAGCAGAATAGTAGTGGAATACAATAGTAATAATAGATACCGTCTTCGTCTTCATCCTTCAGAAGATAACCTTTGAAACTGGAATGCTCAAGTCTGACCCGAGCGTAATAGCGTGAAAATAAAACAAGCTCGGATTAGGCAAAAATATTCTCATCTAAGTCAAATCGACATCATATGAACATATAAACACATAACTCAAGAGATGTTACGGGAATTTCCATCTCCTAAGGATCCGTCAAACTAGGTACTATATAATATAATTTCGCTATTATAATAGTGTATATTCACAAATACTTGTCGGAAAAATAGTGTAAGCGGGGTTACATTGATTACCCTTACATAGTTTACAAGCACAAGGTCTATGCAGGTCTTGTAACACAACCAGTAAAACTTCGGTAGCCAGTGAGTCCCCTATAGACCTATGCCAATATCAAAATCGTAGTTGTCACGCATAAGGATAAACATATGACAAGGCACATGAGGTAATACCTAAGGTAGTATTCTACCAGTTTGCCTGATCCAGACTGGTGGTTACCCCTAATGGCCCACCGTAGACATCCGCCCCATATCGAATCAAAGGGAAGTACATCCCATCAAGGGTGCGCACCAACAAAACAACAACAACAGAATAATAAAAGCATGGACCTGAGGCCTAGGAAAATCGAAGAGCAGATGTCCACTAAGAGGTAGTCAAGCCTCATTTGGTCTGGCATGGCTCCTGTTTTAGTCATTTCAAATCGACACAAGTGTCGGGGTCATCCATTATCGTTCACTTTCTTCAAATCCAGTAATCGCCTCCAAATTCATCCTACTTCGTTTCTGGAACTCCGATGCGTACACAGTTTTTAAAGTGGTTCCAACATTGATAGAGAGTATGTAAATAAGAGGTCCCGGTCTCTTTAACAACCAAACGTCATGTTACACACCGATTGGTACTTTTATATTTCAAAAGTGAATCGTTATGATATCAAAATATCATATTCACCTAAACAAATTTCACTTTAAAATATCATATTATTTTAATCATAATAATATTTACTTTCAAATTTCATATTCACTTTGAGATAAATTTCAAATTCAATAATTGGTTATAACTTCAATTAACCACATTTTCTACGAATCATTCAATTTACTTCAAAAGTCATTTTGAATTCATTTATGATTTTAACATCAAACTAATCATATTTACTTTTTAATAAAAGATTTAAATGTAAACAATTCCACTTCTAAAACAGTTTATAAGTTTGAAATAGTTTTGGGGTTTAAATAATTTTTTTGAATAATTGTAAATAGTTGGGAGATTTGGAACAGCTTGGAAATCAGAACAACATGAGTATTGGAAATGGTTTTATGTATATTAAAATATTTTATAAAATAAACTATTTTGTATATATAGAAAGAATAGGTTTTTGAAAAACAATTTATATAAAGTACTCCATATATCAAAGGAATAAATTCCATAAAATAGTTTGTATATGAATTTGTTTATATAGAAATAATTTCAAATCAACTGTTTCTTTCCATTTTCAATAAATTTGTACCTAAGTTCAAATCTGAAAACAAACCAAATCATTATTTCCAATTATCCAATCCAAATCGATTCCAAAATCAAATTCATTTGAGAACAATCCCATTTTAAAGGATAACTTCCAATTTCGAAATATTATTTGAATCTATTCGATTCAAATCAAATCCGAGTTCAAGTTCAAGTTCATAATATTTATCTAACCCATTTAATTCGAATTTAATTTCAAAGTTTAAATAAGGATTTAAACCCTTGAAATAATTCAATTTTTATAACCAATTTTAGTTCAAATTTCAAAATAACAAATTTAGATCATTTCAATTTGAATTAAATTTCAAAGTTTAAACAAAGATTTAAACCTTTGAAATAATTCAAATTATAATCAATTTTAGTTCAAATTTCAAGATAACAAATTTAGATCATTTCAATTCGAATTAAATTTCAAAGTTTAAATAAAGAATTAAACCATTGAAATAATTCAATTTCAACATTTCAAATTCAAATTCATATTCCAATGTATAATTCAATTTATATAATTTCAATTTATTTTCTTTACACAGAATCACTTATTTAAATCGGTTTCACAAATTCTAAAATTTATAGATTTAACCAATCCGGTGTCTGTATAATAATTCTCTATCCTATGGCCAAGTGATCAGTTATTTCAAATTTCAAATTTTAATTTCAGGGAATGGATATATATCATTTCAATCCAAAGGTCAAATGTCATAGGTATATATCATTTCAACCTATTTCTTAATTTATTCGAAATGTCAGTTTATGATGATGCCCGTAACATCCAAGGTGATAACACTGATATAAAAATATAGACAGCATCCGTACAATTCAATATATTCATAAATAAACACCCATCACAACCATCAACCAAAACAGTTCAATTTGCAATAAAACTGATTATATGAGTCGAGTTTTAACTAGCAATTTAATTCAAAAATAAACTAACTGTCAATTCAATTTCTACAGTTTAAATTTGATGTCTATTTAAATAGCAATCAACAAACAAATAATCAAATCAATCACAGATTTCAATTTCACAAAAATGTGAATATTTTTGCAGGTGTGAGAAAAATCACCTTCGCTTGAATCTGAAAATTTAACGAACTCAAATCCTGACAATCCAACGTCATTGCCTAGGTCTTGTCGATATGAACACGTCGCTGCTTGTTTCGCTCGAAACGGACCTTTAATAACCAATTCACGTCAGTATACAAAGAAACTCAGAACAAGCAACAACAACACCAAAACTGCAAGCTCCATATTCATATTTGATCCCCCTTTACTAGCTTCTTCTTCTCTTTCAAAGCCATTCATCTAAATTTTCATTTATTATTTAAATGAATTAATATCGTAGCTAACCGCCATTCAGCCAAATCGTGAAATTAATCGCAAAACGTTAGCGAAGTAATATCTTCCTATTTGTTTGAAATCATTTCATTTCACGAAAACGATCTTCGAAAACATTCATTTCAATTAACGCTCTGAAATTAAAAGAATTAACATTGTCGCTACCGCCGTTCAGCCAAATTGTGAAATTAATCACAAGGCGTTAGCAAGCAAATATTTTTCTACCCAACCAAATACCAAAGTATAAACAATTATTTTCTCATAAACTGGTCGAGCACAATCAATAATCAATCGACAATGTCAGTCAACGACAAATGATAAAACAATGTTTGTCTAATTTAATAGCATAATGGTGTGTGATTCTGCAGCCAGTATTCACTAAAAATATAGTTATTTAATTACGTTAAACTTAATTAAATTCAATCATGGATATTTTTACTAACATTTTACATTTAACCAAACACGATTAACTAACGTGTTCTATTCGTGCTTTGCAAATCTAACAATCGAAAACTGTCGGTTAAACATATTTCTTACGGGTGATGTATTCATCCATAAATCTAACACCATTTAGCAAATCAATTTAACAAAATAAATAACTTGACTCATTTAATATTACCCGCACAGAATCTTATGTTTCCCAGCCTATCCTGCGCATGTCCATTTCCAATACCGCTCATATTTACAGGCACCAACGTTGCAACTTGCATGCATTCCCATTTAAAAACCAAAGAAGCCCAAGCCGTGTTCATTTGCAAGCCACCTCCCTGCGTTTTTCTTTTCCCCCTTTTTTTTAATGCGTAGAGAAGAAAAGATGGAAGTTAATAAGGGGCCTGTCAGTGTGCTGCATGAAGAATCAATGCACTATACTTTGGCTCTCCTTTATTTTGTTTCATGCATGTGAGAGAAGAAGGAAAAAAAGATGCAAAGTGGAGAAGGATGAAAAAACGTGGCTTCCCTTTTAAAATATACACAGTAACCCATTCTCCACTTTATCTTCCATGCTTCTCACCTCCATTCTCTCTCACACATTACACACAAACAAACTATGCAGGGGTGTACATTTGGTTTATAATAAGACGGGTGACTAGAAATGGTTTGACAGCATGTTTTTTTTTTTGAGAAAAAATAAAATAAAATGTGTCCTCCTTGAAACCATCGTGTGCTTGTTCATGAGTTCTATGCATTTGCTGTGAGGAAGCAACCAAAAATTAAACCTTTCATTTGTTGAGAAGAAAGGATAAATAGAAAGAAACAAACAAACAAAAAAATCGCTCCCTTATCCCTGTTGTGGTTGCGTCAGTTTCCCAATGAAGAGAGAAGACCCCTTGTTCCTTCTATTGCGTGTGTTATATTGATAAGCAGAGAAAACTTTTGTGCAAAGGAAGCAAGGGCAGGCTTTAAATGTAGAACGTTGAGGATACAGTCTAATGAGGGAGTTTGTTTATAAAGAAAGGAAAGGAGAAAAAATGTGGCTCTTGTACTGTCTCCATTTGCCAAAGAAGTAAGAATGGGAAAAGATATCTGAATCAAAAAAACGAAGCCGTGTGGATTAGTTTGACGCCATTTTGACGTGAACGATATTTATATTGATTTTATTCATTTTAAAATGAATATTGAAAAGCGATTTCGAAATCGAATATTTTGAAATGAAATTTGAATTAAATTGAATAGAAAACGAATTCGAATCGGATATATAATGAATTGAATTCGAATTGAATATATAACGGACTTGATTTCAATTGAATATAAAACGAATTCGAATTGAATATATAATGAATTGAATTCAAATTGAATATATAACGGACTTGATTTCAATTGAATATATAACGAATTTGAATTGAATAGAAAACGAAATGAATTTGAATTGAATAGATAACGAATTTGATTTCAATTGAATATATAATGAATTGAATTTGAATTGAATAGATAACGAATTTGATTTCAATTGAATATATAACGAATTTGAATTGAATTGAATTTGAATTGAATAGATAACGAATTTGATTTCAATTGAATATATAACGAATTTGAATTGAATATATAATGAATTGAATTTGAATTGAATAGATAACGAATTTGATTTCAATTGAATATATAACAAATTTGAATTGAATATATAACGGACTTGACTTCAATTGAATATATAACAAATTTGAATTGAATAGAAAACGAAATGAATTTGAATTGAATAGATAACGAATTTGATTTCAATTGAATATATAATGAATTGAATTTGAATTGAATAGATAACGAATTTGATTTCAATTGAATATATAACAAATTTGAATTGAATAGATAACGAATTTGATTTCAATTGAATGTATAACGAATTTGAATTGAATAGAAAACGAAATGAATTTGAATTGAATAGATAACGAATTTGATTTCAATTGAATATATAACAAATTTAAATTGAATAGATAACGAATTTGATTTCAATTGAATATATAACGAATTTGAATTGAATAGAAAACGAAATGAATTTGAATTGAATAGATAACGAATTTGATTTCAATTGAATATATAATGAATTTGAATTGAATAGATAACGAATTTGATTTCAGTTGAATAAATAGCGAATTTGATTTGAATGGAAAACGAATTGAATTCGAATTGAATTTAAAAGAATTTTGAAACGAATTTATAAGGAAAAATTCCATTCTGATTTGAATTGAAATGGAAGTTGAAGTTGTTTTTGAAATGAATTTAAAACTATTTATATAATTCGTTTTAAATAGAAATCGACGAAATATATATTATATATATAATATAATGGCCTGAATAGAACGCGTCGCGCCGCGGCAGTTCGTGAATTTCGACCATTTATTTCGAATGGACATTACGGGAGATCCGCCCGTCGGATTCTCCTAAAACCGGAACCGTTGGGTTCGTATCGAAAAGAGCTTTCTAACGAATATTAGAAATTTGAAATCTAACGGTTGGATTTGGAGATACGTCCAAATCAAATTTGGAAAAGGTCGCTTTAAGTGCAGTTCGATGGCCGTTATGTAAATCGACTGTACGGGACTCGATAAAATTATTAAAAATATCGATAATTTGTGTAAAATCATAAGAAATGATTTGGGAAAAATTGGGATGAAAAACTCCATATTTGAAAAGATAAAAATAGATTTTTATCGAAATGAACTAGTTTTGAACTAAAATTAAATCCTATTTATTTTTAAATAAATAAATTGGAACTGAATTAGAATTGATTTGTGGGTTTATCGTGAACGGTGTTTAAATAACACTAGTTCTTTAACCCGATAATAAATAGGATATGATTTGGGTTTATCGTGAACTGTGTTTTAAATGACACTAGTTCTTTAACCCAGTAAAAGGAGTTTTAATGAATCTGCAATTAGATTGAAACGTGAATTGATAATCTAAATTATCAAATTTGGAAAATGAGCGAGAATGGAGTATTACCAGTTTTGCTCCAGGCGATAGTCAAATCTTTAATTAGATTTGAACGTGAAATGGTAATTAATTTTACCTATAACACTGAGGTATTACCAGTTTTGCTTCATGGGATGAATAGGTTGGGATTGGGAAATATAATAAATAATTACTTCGGCGTGGTTCGCTAATCCCGACTAGTTTGGGGAACCATAATTTGGTTTGAAATGACATCCAAAGGAAGATTAAAGGATAAATTTTAAAGAATTTATCTTGGATAAAATTAATGGGAACCTTTCCCTAAGAAAATTCTGAATTGGAATGAGGCGTTCGTCGTGTTTGTGTAACATTTGTTTTAATATACGCGGGATGTTCGGAAAGTCCGGGTTTATACCCATTCTGAATAACCGATTCGACGATATGTCGAAGATGAAGACGGTGGTTGAAGACCGGAAGTCTTTACATCGTTTGGGTGATTACTGATCATCTTGATTGAGTTGTATACCCAAGACGAGGGAATCAGTTAGTGGTCGTCCAGACGTACTTGGAGATCGATGGATATGCGAGGAAAGTGCTTCCGGTTTCGTTCAGACCTAGAACGAACTTGTAAATGGATTGTGTGTCTGACATTGGATTTTATTCTGTGTTGATTGATTTCTATTAAATATATATCTGTTTGGCGGCGGAGAATTTATTCTCTTGCTTAACGCCCTTCTCTGAGACGTACGAACTTAGAGGTTATATATTGATAGATATCAATCGCATGAATTGCCTGTGTGGCATGCTGAGTTGCATGGATCAAGGCTTCTGTTGAAAAGCAAAGTCTTGTGGTTGATGATCAAAGCACAGCCTACGTGGCAGCTTTGTGTATAACGTGAATTCGCGAGCCTCACACCTCGGTATGAGTCAAAAACGGGATACGGACCGTTGGGAGAACACGACGTTTCTTTCTAGCTTTGGTGGCGTCAGTGACTTACCAGCCCTGACATTTATATACTTTTCACCTTTGTGGTTGTTGGAATGAGGCGCCTCGATTATAGGTCTGTAAGGACCGGGAAACGTGTGTTCAGGAATAAATAATCCTCTAACGTAGGTGAGGGCCGGCCCAACCGATCCAGGATTGCCCAGAGTGTGTAGTCCTGAGACATTTGCTAGAGTGTTTCGAAAGTGGAGAGGAGCTTGCCCCTTGCCTCGACTCATGACGGAAATCCAATTTCCAATATGTGTAATTCGGTTTTAATTGTAGAACTAGTACGACGACATAGTAGATGGTAGCTATGCCGCCCATGATTGATATTTATGATTGAAATGTTTTGACACTATACACTTATAATAGTATCAAATGATTTGTTTTAAACGTACCAAGCATGTTTGGCTATTATAAGGGAAAACCCTATCCTCCGGCTTGCGTTGCATTGTGTGATGGGACCTAGGTCTTATAATAGCTTCATTTTTCGAAAAAGCATTGCGCTGTTTATTCTATGCACTGGTATTCTTGGGAGGAAACCCGTTCCGTGTTATACGGCGTGGTCCCTTGAATTACTCTCTTTTAAAGTAAAGTTTTAAATAAATGTTTTAATTCTCACACCAGTCACATGACTGGCCTGGAGTTTATTGTTTTAACCTAAACTCTGGGTGCCCCTATTTTCCGCACGGGCAGCTAGTAGTTTTGGTTTTGCAGAGTTATATTCACAAGATCCTGGTTTACAGCTGGAATGATATCCGGAAAGCTCTGTATCCGTATATCACCTTCAATTGTGCTTTGTATTATTTTTCCGCTGCAGTACTGTATTTAAATCTCTGATATTTATCGAATGTAATTTATTCATTTATACTCTGTATATTCTTGTATCTGATGGAATTGTTGTAATAGCAATGAAATGTTCTTCCGTCTGCGTTCTATTTTGTCCTGTCCTCAAACGATCAGGGGTTTCGAACGGTCTAGATCGGTTTAACGACTGATTTGGATCGAGCGAAATTCCCGGCCGTCACATTTGGTATCAGAGCTTTGGTTTACAGAGCTCGAGAACAAGACACATTAGAACCATACGAAAGGATTCATCAGATATTGGATTAGTAATATCCAATTAGAATGACTCGTTAGAGATAGGATCAGTAGTATCCTAGAACGAGTGTGAAGAGTATATTTTTCAAATGAAAACAAATTTTGTTTTGAAAATTTAAATTGCTTTATACGTATTTGATTATTTATTTATTTTGATTTGGACAATCTAGTATATAAAGGTTTTGCATATACGTGTCATGAACGTATATTCGAAGTTTTAATATACTGGATAGATATAGAATCACATTCTAGTCGCCCGGAGATGGTATTGATGATAGCACGTGCATCATCAGTACTTATGTTCGTGTTTCGAAGGTGTGATATCTATATATTTCCATTAGACTGGTGTGAGAACCAAAACTTATATAGATAGATTCATTTGTTGTGAATTGGCATCAAAAACATGATTTTATGTATATATGTATCAAAATTATGAATTTGAAACGTTAAATTCACTAATTGATTGATGTTTGTGTTGTTTGTTTATTTGTTTGTTTATTTGTTTGATAATTTTAAACCATTTAGCCTAATTGAATCACATATTGAACTGTATTGAAAATTGGTCGCATTTGCTTGCATATACGTGTATTTACATTGAACAGGTCATAGCAAGGAGGCTAGAGCAGAGAATAAAATTTGTTTGCCCGACAAATAGGTACATGTTTACTATAATTTACTGTTTCGTTTGGGTGATGCTGATTTTATGAGCCTATTGGCTAGCCGCTTGGCTTTTTCTTTTTCTTTTTGAGATCAGAAGGCCTGTATGGCAATTTCGGGATTTTCCCGTGGCTCCCGGTGCAGGGGAGGTTATGGCGAAATTTTTCGAAAATTTAGGGTGTTAGCCAAATTTTTGAAAATTTGAAAATTCTCAGAAACTGAAAAGTTGGAGAATGGAAGCCAGATCGAACGTAGAGCTGATTAATCAAACCATTTTCGACTTTGTTCCTTTTCGGGGACGAAAAGTTTTAAGTGGGGGAGATTGTAATAACCCGGAAATTCTGAACCAGTTTAAAATTTTTATTTTGGCAATTTTAGCGAATTTTGAATATTTAAAATGAATTATTTTAAATTAAATCGACGAGAAATTTATTTTGAATATATTTAGAACGTATATATTATATACGCCGTCGTTAGAATATAAATAATTATATATAATTATAAATAGACATTTTGCAAACGACCTCGGATTTCGACGAAACCACTTTTGTTGGGTCCGTGATGTCAAACTATTGCTAGATTCCAAATTTCATAATTTTTCGAATCAATATGTGAGCGTGGAAAAGGAAAACGCGTTTGACCAGTTTCAGTTGATTTTAATCGACTGGAAAATGGCCATTTTTCCAACGGTCTCAGAATTCGACGAAACTAGTTTTGTTAGGACCATACCGTCAATACGAAGCTAGAAAATATTTTTCTGCAATTTATAGAGTTCGTATGTGACCCCGGTAAATTGAAATGCGTGTTCAAATTCAATATATAGAGTTATATGTTGATTTTGACGGAAACTGATCGAAACGATCGAATCAGCTTACGATACATATCCCATTGTGTTCGGAATGGGGGTAATTAGCTATGGACGACAGGCGGTGGGCCTCGTTTTGAGGTCGAAAATAAAAGTTGCTTTTTGGTGAAAAATAAAATAATTAAATAATAAAAAAATAAAACCCTTATCTTCCCTCTGCCCCCCTTCAGTTCGATTCAGATCGATAAAAAAAAAGAAAAAAGAAAAGAAAAAAAGGATCGAAGTCGCCGCCCTCCAAGCGCTCCGCCTCGCGCCGCCACCGATCTTCAGTCATCCCCTCCCCGTCGCCACCTTCCCCTCCTCCTCCTGCGACCTTCCGCGAACCCATACCCCACGAACCCGCGTCAGCCTCCAACCCCTCCTCCGAAGTAAACCGCTTCCACCCCCTGCCGACTCCACCTCAGGCCGCGCCACCCTGACCCCGCCTCTGACCAGCAGACCCCCCCTAAAACGCTGTGGGTTTATTTTTATTTTATTTTATATATATTTACTTGTTTTCTTTGTTTAATTTAAAGTAAGTTAATTACAAATAAAGATTCAGTTTTACTAGATGATTTACAATGCAAAGTTTAGATTTTAGATAATAGAAAGTATACAATTTTTAATATAGAAAATATATGATTTTTATAGAAAGAAAGATTTGAACTTTATACATATATTTTGAAAATAAAAATATGATTTTTATGTAGTAGGGATAATAAAAATATAATTTTTATTAAATTAGAGTATTAAAAATATAATCTTTATATATAGAAAAGGCGAAATCTTTATATATAAAAAGGCGAAATCTTTATGTAGAGAATAACGATGTAAAAATAGAATTTTTATCTATATAGTAGCGATGTAAAAATTCGATTTTTATATATTGAATAGCGAAGCAAAATTCGATTTTTATATATTGAATAGCGAAGCAAAATTCGATTTTTATATATTGAATAGCGAAGAAAAATTCGATTTTTATATATTGAATAGCGAAGAAAAATTCGATTTTTATATATTGAATAGCGAAGAAAAATTCGATTTTTATATATTGAATAGTGAAGTAAAAATTCGATTTTTATGTATTGAATAGCGAAGTAAAAATTCGATTTTTATATATTGAATAGCGAAGTAAAAATACGATTTTTATATATAAGAAGTGAAGATAAAAATTTGATTTTTATAATGGAGAAGCGAATATAAAAATCTGATTTTTATATATGTAGTGAATACGGGCAACGAAGGTGACAAAAAGGCGGGAACGATGAAGATTTCTACTTAAGAAGTGTCGTGGAGTTGGGATAGCTTTCGGTGAGAATTTCTCACTCTTTAATTTCTTTTCTAGTTATATATATATATATATACTAGGATGCAGACGGTGTTTAGTAGCACCCGACACAATCGTCCACAGACCATGGACTTGTTTGTTTGGTTGTGTAGTTGGTTAGTTTATTTGGTCTAAATCGAATTGTTTGGTGAAATGGAATGGATTTGATTGATGTGTGAATGGCGTGGGCCTTCACTAGACCGGGGATAAGGCTAGGCCTCGTCCCGTTTCTAGTATCGGGTCGTTATGCCGCCGAAATTTTCTAAAATTAGTTAGAAAAATAAAAATATCATTTTATTGAATAAATGAACCGAATAGAATATTCATAGGTTGAATAAAATAATTTGGTCGTTAAAAATATAATTTTTAACGTGAATGTGAATAAATAAATATTCATTTACAAACCGGATGGTTTGTTTATGTACACCTATTTGAAGGACGTTGATAGGGTCGATAAATTTTACACATCGCCTAACGGCACAAATAAAAACCTGTGTTTGTTGATTTGAAACCCCACACGGGTGTTGGGATGAAATTTGAAGTTCACTCATCCTGATTGATTAAATATGTCGATCGATTGATTGACAGGCGGTTATAAGCGTTAGATATCTATATTTGATGCTTATACAGTGTAGTGCACTTTGGTTGATGGCTGATTATTTTTCAATGCTATTATATACGTGTGATGTATGAAAATCCATATAATTAATATTATATGGTGATTGATTGGGCCTCATTCCAATTTAGAAAATAATTAAATAATAAAATTTACATCTTTATCAATATAAAATAAAGGTTCATGTGTTGACCGTACTCATCCGTTGAGATTAGTCACGCGTTGAACGAAAAAATTAAATAATAAAATTTACATCTTTATCAATATAAAATAAAGGTTCATTTGTTTACAATACTCATCTGTTGAGATTAGTCATGTGTTGAACGAAATATTTCAAAAATAGATATATTTGAATAGGAAATATTTGAAAAAGAAATATTTGAAATAGAATATTTGAAAATAGAAATATTTGAAATAGAATATTTGAAAATAGAAATATATGAAGCCGTGTGGATTAGATTGACGCCATTTTGACGTGAACGATATTTATATCGATTTTATTCATTTTAAAATGAATATTGAAAAGAAATTTCGAAATCGAATATTTTGAAATGAAATTTGAATTAAATTGAATAGAAAACGAATTCGAATCGGATATATAATGAATTGAATTCGAATTGAATATATAACGGACTTGATTTCAATTGAATATAAAACAAATTCGAATTGAATATATAATGAATTGAATTCGAATTGAATATATAACGGACTTGATTTCAATTGAATATATAACGAATTTGAATTGAATAGAAAACGAAATGAATTTGAATTGAATAGATAACGAATTTGATTTCAATTGAATATATAATGAATTGAATTTGAATTGAATAGATAACGAATTTGATTTCAATTGAATATATAACGAATTTGAATTGAATTGAATTTGAATTGAATAGATAACGAATTTGATTTCAATTGAATATATAACGAATTTGAATTGAATATATAATGAATTGAATTTGAATTGAATAGATAACGAATTTGATTTCAATTGAATATATAACAAATTTGAATTGAATATATAACGGACTTGATTTCAATTGAATATATAACGAATTTGAATTGAATAGAAAATGAAATGAATTTGAATTGAATAGATAACGAATTTGATTTCAATTGAATATATAATGAATTGAATTTGAATTAAAATAGATAACGAATTTGATTTCAGTTGAATATATAACAAATTTGAATTGAATAGATAACAAATTTGATTTCAATTGAATGTATAACGAATTTGAATTGAATAGAAAACGAAATGAATTTGAATTGAATAGATAACGAATTTGATTTCAATTGAATATATAACAAATTTAAATTGAATAGATAACGAATTTGAATTGAATAGAAAACGAAATGAATTTGAATTGAATAGATAACGAATTTGATTTCAATTAAATATATAATGAATTTGAATTGAATAGATAACGAATTTGATTTCAATTGAATATATAGCGAATTTGATTTGAATGGAAAACGAATTGAATTCGAATTGAATTTAAAAGAATTTTGAAACGAATTTATAAGGAAAAATTCCATTTTGATTTGAATTGAAATGGAAGTTGAAGTTGTTTTTGAAATGAATTTAAAACTATTTATATAATTCGTTTTAAATAGAAATCGACGAAATATATATTATATATATAATATAATGGCCTGAATAGAACGCGCCGCGCCGCGGCAGTTCGTGAATTTCGACCATTTATTTCGAACGGACATTACGGGAGATCCGACCGTCGGATTCTCCTAAAACCGGAACCGTTGGGTTCGTATCGAAAAGAGCTTTCTAACGAATATTAGAAATTTGAAATCTAACGGTTGGATTTGGAGATACGTCCAAATCAAATTTGGAAAAGGTTGCTGTAAGTGCAGTTCAATGGCCGTTGATGGAAATCGACTGTACGGGCCTCGATAAAATTATTAAAAATATCGATAATTTGTGTAAAATCATAAGAAATGATTTGGGAAAAATTGGGATGAAAAACTCCATATTTGAAAAGATAAAAATAGATTTTTATCGAAATGAACTAGTTTTGAACTAAAATTCAATCCTATTTATTTTTAAATAAATAAATTGGAACTGAATTAGAATTGATTTGTGGGTTTATCGTGAACGGTGTTTAAATAACACTAGTTCTTTAACCCGATAATAAATAGGATATGATTTGGGTTTATCGTGAACTGTGTTTTAAATGACACTAGTTCTTTAACCCAGTAAAAGGAGTTTTAATGAATCTGCAATTAGATTGAAACGTGAATTGATAATCTAAATTATCAAATTTGGCAAATGAGCGAGAATGGAGTATTACCAGTTTTGCTCCAGGCGATAGTCAAATCTTTAATTAGATTTGAACGTGAAATGGTAATTAATTTTACCTATAACACTGAGGTATTACCAGTTTTGCTTCATGGGATGAATAGGTTGGGATTGGGAAATATAATAAATAATTACTTCGGTGTGGTTCGCTAATCCCGACTAGTTTTGGGAACCATAATTTGGTTTGAAATGACATCCAAAGGAAGATTAAAGGATAAATTTTAAAGAATTTATCTTGGATAAAATTAATGGGAACCTTTCCCTAAGAAAATTCTGAATTGGAATGAGGCGTTCGTCGTGTTTGTGTAACATTTGTTTTAATATACGCGGGTTGTTCGGAAAGTCCGGGTTTATACCCATTCTGAATAACCGATTCGACGATATGTCGAAGATGAAGACGGTGGTTGAAGACCGGAAGTCTTTACATCATTTGGGTGATTACTGATGATCTTGATTGGGCTATACACCCAAGACGAGGGAATCAGTTAGTGGTCGTCCAGACGTACTTGGAGATCGATGGATATGCGAGGAAAGTGCCTCCGGTTTCGTTCAGACCCAGAACGAACTTGTAAATGGTTTGTGTGTCTGACATTGGATTTTATTCTGTGTTGATTGATTTATGTTAAATATATATCTGTTTGGCGGCGGAGAATTTATTCTCTTGCTTAACGCCCTTCTCTGAGACGTACAAACTTAGAGGTTATATATTGATAGATATCAATCGCATGGCATGAATTGCCTGTGTGGCATGCAGAGTTGCATGGATCAAGGCTTCTGTTGAAAAGCAAAGTTTTGTGGTTGATGAGCAAAGCACAACCTACGTGGCAGCTTTGTGTATAACGTGAATTCGCGAGCCTCACACCTCGGTATGAGTCAAAAACGGGATACGGACCGTTGGGAGAACACGACGTTTCTTTCTAGCTTTGGTGGTGTCAGTTACTTACCAGCCCTGGCATTTATATACTTTTCACCTTTGTGGTTGTTGGAATGAGGCGCCTCGATTATAGGTCTGTAAGGACCGGGAAACGTGTGTTCAGGAATAAATAATCCTCTAACGTAGGTGAGGACCGGCCCAACCGATCCAGGATTGCCCAGAGTGTGTAGTCCTGAGACATTTGCTAGAGTGTTTCGAAAGCGGAGAGGAGCTTGCCCCTTGCCTCGACTCATGACGGAAATCCTATTTCCAATACATGTAATTCGGTTTTAATTGTAGAACTAGTACGGCGACATAGTAGATGGTAGCTATGCCGCCTATGATTGACATTTATGATTGAAATGTTTTGACACTATACACTTATAATAATATCAAATGATTTTTTTTAAACGTACCAAGCATGTTTGGCTATTATAAGGGAAAACCCTATCTTCCGACTTGCGTTGCATTGTGTGATGGGACCTGGGTCTTATAATAGCTTCATTTTTCGAAAAAGCATTGCGCTGTTTATTCTATGCACTGGTATTCTTGGGAGGAAACCCGTTCCGTGTTATACGGCGTGGTCCCTTGAATTACTCTCTTTTAAAGTAAAGTGTTAAATAACTGTTTTAATTCTCACACCAGTCACATGACTGACCTGGAGTTTATTGTTTTAACCTAAACTCTGGGTGCCCCTATTTTCCGCACGGGCAGCTAGTAGTTTTTGTTTTGCAGATTTATATTCACAGGATCCTGGTTTACAGCTGGAATGATATCCGGAAAGCTCTGTATCCGTATATCACCTTCAGTTGTGCTTTGTATTATTTTTCCGCTGCAGTACTGTATTTAAATCTCTGATATTTATCGAATGTAATTTATTCATTTATACTCTGTATATTCTTGTATCTGATGGAATTGTTGTAATAGCAATGAAATGTTCTTCCGTCTGCGTTCTATTTTGTCCTGTCCTCAAACGATCAGGGGTTTCGAACGGTCTAGATCGGTTTAACGACTGATTTGGATCGAGCGAAATTCCCGGCCGTCACATCGGTAATGAGTGCGCACATTATCAATGTTTATTCTGAAAGGTTTAAGTAGGGGAGAGACCCCTCGGTAATTATTATAATTGGCTTTGACAAAGGATTTTGGATTTAATTCCATATGATATAAAAAAACTCATATATAAAAGTATTAGAATATGTATTTAAAGTTGAAGTTTAAATTAAGCATATTTTTGAAAATCTCTATGTTTCGTAATTAAAGATTTGAATTAAAAATTTTATGGCTTGTTTCTATAAAATTGTATATGTACACATAGGTTATTCTAGAATTTAGTTTATCAACCCTGAATCAAGCATTTAAGTTCATCTTAACTCATGATATTGGTTAAGTACTAAAGTGACTCGTTTCATTAGAATTTTGATTTTTGAGAATATGAATTAGACTTAAGTATTTAAGGTGTAGAGAAGTGGTCGTTGTCATGCTTAAACATGGGCGATAATAAGTTAAAGGAATTATAAGTTGGTCAATATAAGTGTTAGAGAAAATTTAAATTAACTGCGGAATAAAACCCAACTAAAAGGAATTGAAGATTTGGTTGGCTAATAAAAGTAACAACCCATGACTGGGGTGATTAATAAGTAAAATGAGTTAGTCGAGAAAGAACGGAAAGGAATTTATGTTGTCGATAAATGAGAATCATCGATAAATAAAATGGGAGAGACTTAAATGATGAACTAATGTGCATATGAAATGAGGACCTGAAAAAAATCTAAAATGGGGTAAACCCATCAGGACAGTATATCGAAGGTAAATCATTTTGTCAATTGAAATATAACTTAACTGAGTAGAGGAATTGTGTTAAATAAGGTCTAACTTTGTAAATCGAATAATAATGGTTGGAATTAAGTATAAAATTCGAGTCATGAATAATCCTTAATTCAATTCATGATTTGTGAATCAACTAAATAAATTGAGTTAATGGGATAAGTTTAACTTAAAACGAAAGTTGGAATAAGTGAATAAGGAATGACTAGATGAATGAAGAGAAGTGTCAAAAAAAGATAGATGTGATGCAAATATAAATTTAGCCCATTCGGAATAAGATAATGGAGTTAAACGAATCCAAATTTGAGAATTCGAGATATTGAAGTGAGATATAAGAATAAGACTTAACCTAAGATGAATGGATTTGATAAAGTGGAATTAACTTAGGGAAATTTAATAATTCGAATTAGAATTTATCAAGGGTTGGATTGAGTAAGTAAAATTTTGATCTATACTAACGATTATTGGGTAAGTAAATGAGGAGTTAATAAACGAGGGAAAATAAAATGGTTTATACATAAACCATAACCGACCTTTACCCATAGTTATAGATTCAAAGTTAACCTGAAAGAACGAGGAAACAAAGTAAACTGGGAACTGGAAATATGGCCTAAGGTATAAGATATAGAAACCAAAGTTTAGTTTATAAAATTTGAATATCGAAAGAATTTGAAACTAAGTGGATTCAAGTAAGCCAAATGAATTTGAATAATGGAAGTGAACTCGAGAAATTGAATTGGTCGTTTAAAAAAACATAAAGAAATAAAACAAAGTAAGGAAATAGTGGAACGATAATCCATTTTTGGAGGTTAAGCTTTGTTAAAGTCTTGGGATTCGGATGTTGAAACTCCAAACAAAATAAATCTATGTTTATGTGAAAACCTGAAATTTTCAATAGGCTGAAGTAAAACAGCCATAACTTTTGAATCACTACGCCATAGATGACCTATGCCAACCCCAGAGAAATGACGCAGTAGGTGCCAAAAAGTGTTGGTATAGGCAAAAAATTGTCTGTGGCAACACTTTTTTGGGGTTGCCTTTTGCCGCGCTGCCTTAGAGTCAAAGGCAACGACTTTGCTATCCTAAGGTAACATCGCTACAGGTGTTGCTACAGGCACTAAATTTACATAAATGTGGGGCCCACTAAATTCTGAATCCCGGGATCACGGAATCCTGTTGCGCCCCTAAATTCTGTAGTCGGGTTCACGGAATCCTGTTGTGGGGCCCACATTTATGTAAATCTATGGCAACACCATATCATAGCTACAGCAACATTTAACACTGCATACTGCAACATTATATCATAGCCACTGCATCATTATATAAATACTGCAACATAACAGCAATTACCATCACACACTGAAATTAATAAACAACTTTTCATTTCAAATTAATAACCAATAACAGAAATACTAGTTAGTCAACTACAGAATAACAAAAAATAGCCAATAAATTCGGTTTTACATAGTACTTACAAACACAGCCAGTACTAAATTCATGTTTACATCAAACTAAAACAGTTTCAAATTGATAAAGCCCGAGCCTCCAGTGCATTCAGTACCTCTCTACTGCCTCCTTCACCTGCAAAATAAAGCAGTTTCAAAAGTCATGCATTTCAGCAAAAGCCTTTAGTACAACTAATGCATTTCAGCACAACCAAAGTCATGCATGCCTCGGCTACAAACTGATGTAATGCCTTGTTTACATTGCAACACAAAATGGAAGACATGCATGCCTCAGTTGCATTTCAGCACAAACTATGGCCATAGTATAACTGACTTGCACTTCAGTCTTCAGCACAAAGATATTTCAGCACAAACTATGGCCAGAGTTGCTTTTCAGCACAGAATTGCATTTCACACTCTATGGCTGAGTTGCAAATTGATGCAATGACTCAGCTTGTTCAAAGCATTTACGATATCAAGGAATGCAACAGAATGCCTGAGGCATTAAAAATGTAGACATGCCACGACTCGTTCAGGTACAAACTCAACCATTGCATCAATTACGAACTGACACGATCATTACTGATTGAAGAGAAAATAAAATTCTGTAGTTCATTGCTGAAGCATCAGCCTTGTACATGGTCAGTTACATACGAGCATTGAACTACCAGCCAACCATAAAAATAAGCAAGCGGAAATTGTAAGCGGAAATCTTAGAATTAGACTGATGCTTCAGCAAGCGGAAATTGTAAGAATTCTGAAGCATACCACCACTCAAGCATAAAAATAAGCAAAAATACATACCAGCAGTGTGTGTCTGTATACGTGAAATTAAGAAGCCATGTTTTTCACTTTGCTACGTGGAAGGCGGATTCGTCTTATTGGGACATCATCTCTACACCAACGAACATCAAAATCTTGATTTCTCATTCCATAAGCAGGCTGGATATCATTCAAATCTTCATTTTCATATTCTCTTTCGAGTTCACACCAGTCTTTCGGCAATTTCTTGATAACATTGTGGCACATCTTATCAATTGGATCTGCTATATAAAACACCTGTTTTACCTGTGAAGCCATAACATAAGGATCAGATTTCTGGCACAATCAATTAAAATTGACACGAGTTAGCTCATATAAATCTTTCTCTTCTTGGTACCAGTGACACTTAAATAAAACCACACTAAATTCTCCCCAATAATCTAGTTCTAATATTTCTTCAATTGATCCATAGTAATTAACTTCACCAACCAACGGATTTTGATCTTTCGAACTTGCAAAGCTAGTAGTCAAGGCTGTCAAAAATACACCACTGTTTTGTGTTGTACATTTGTCATCTCTGAACCTTGTATAAAATCTGTATCCATTGATAACATATCCAGTAAACCGCTTAGCTGTTGGAAGAGGCCCCATTGCAAGCAGTTGTACTTCTTTTGAAATGTCCTCCTTTTTTCCAACCTCTTCCTTTAACCACTTCCAAAATTCTTCACTGTGTTCTCTCTCTCTTTTATATTTTTTTGATGATGCATGACCATCAATTAAAGCTCGATGTTCCCTAGAATAAAGACCGGGTTAATAAAAGATAGAAACAAATTTGGCTGGATCTATTACTAAAGCAGAAACTGACCATACCGAAAACAATTCTGTATGAATGAGAACATAGCTTAACTACAAATCATGCCTGAAATCCCTGAAAGTGCTGAAACTTGGAATTTACAACTAACACTACGTGAGGCTAGAATCAATAACATGTTTGTAGATTGTTAAAAGAACTGATTTTGCTGGCAAAAGGATGACATCAAAAATTGTTTTTTTTAATAGTTGACATCATTTCACATAGGGATAATACTTAACTACTTACTAAAATAAAAATACTTACCGAAGTAAACTCTCTATTTCCTTGTTACCACAATTGAATAGAATGTAACGGTGACATTCCTTCCATTGAGAATTTTTAAGATGAATAGTTTTTCCATCTTTGTTTCTTCTTGTGCCAATAGGATATTCCAGATTTTGTGGACATGTTTCAAATTGCATTTTTCCTGCTCCATCGCCACCTAAGAACCTTGAACAGAATATCAAACATTCCTCTGCAAGATAACCTTCAGCAATGGACGCCTCGGGTTTACTTTTGTTGCGAACATATGATTTCAGTTTACAAAGATAACGCTCAATAGGAAACATACAACGAACATGTGCAGGTCCACCATATTCAAGTTCCTTGCATAAATGAACTAGCAAGTGCACCATTGTATCGAAGAAAGCATTTGGGAATATCATCTCAAATTGACAAAGAATTTCCACAATTTCCTTTTGTAGCCTCTTGAGATCAGCCAAATCGATACTTTTACTCCAAACACTTCTTAGAAATGCACCTAATCTTATCATAGGTATTGCAACTTCAGGTTTTACAGATTTCTTCACGACAAACTGCAGCAAGTAGTGGAGAAGAAAATGAGCGTCGTGGCTCTTATACCCAGCAATTTTCCTCTCTTTCTTGTTTACATACTGGCTGATATTAGCTGCACAACCATAAGGCAGTTTAGCATTCTCCAACACCGAGCAAAATAGTTCTTTCTCCTTGTTCGTCATTTCGAAAATGGCAGCCCTCATCTCAAGGTAATTCCCATCAGTTGATAGAACCGGATGAAGGACCTCCCTGATGCCTATCTCTTGTAAATCATACCGAGCATTTAAATGGTCTTTCGACTTCCCATCAATATTTAGTAAAGTACCAAGTATGTTATCACAAATGTTTTTCTCTATGTGCATAACATCGAGGTTATGTCGACATACATTTTGACTCCAATATGGTAAATTAAAAAATATTGACTTTTTTTTAAAAGGAGATTCATTTTTATGCTTCTTGATCACCTCTTTCTTCCCAAAATTATTTTCATAACCAGCCAACAATTCTTCGATGTCAGTTCCGGATAAAATACCGGGAGGTGTTCCCATTTCAGTTTCACCATTGAACCTTTTCTTATCAAACCTCCACTTGTGTCCCGGGTCTAAAAATTTCCTATGATTCATATAGCACATTTTTCTACTATGTTTCAAGTAAGTTGAAGAAGTCTCGAAATGGCATACGGGACAAGCTAAATAACCCTTCGTGCTTCAGCCGGATAACATTGCATAGCCCGGAAAGTCGCTGATCGTCCATAACACGCTTGCACGTAATGTGAAATCATCACCAGTGAAGGCATCATAAGTTTGTATGCCAAGATCCCATAATTCTTTCAATTCTGCAATAAGAGGCTGCATGTAGACATCAATGTAATTGTTAGGAGACTCTGGACCAGGGATAAGGGTTGAAAGTATCAAATTTTCTGTCTTCATGCATAACCAAGGTGGAAGGTTATAATTTACCAATATGATCGGCCATGTGCTGTGTTGTGTAGTCATTGTACGAAAAGGACTGAATCCATCAGATGCTACTCCTAACCTGATATTTCTGTTATCTGATGAAAAATGAGGATAATTGGCATCCATAGTCTTCCATACCTCGCCATCAGCTGGATGTCGAAGTCTGCCATCGTTTTTTCGTCCCACTGCATGCCATAACATAAGTTCTGCGTATTCCTTCGACATGAACATCCTTTGCAACCTTGGTTTTAGTGGAAAATAACGCATCACTTTTGCTGGTACTTTGTGAATCCGCTTCTCCGAATCTTTGTCAATACCCACTTTCTTTTCCGGTATAACCCACCTTGAAAAACCACAAATTTTGCAGTTATTTTCCTTTTCATTTTCTGCCCAATATAGCATGCAGTCATTTGGACATGCATGTATTCTTTGGTAATCGAGGCCTAAATCTTTAATGATATTTTTGGTAGCATTGAAAGATAAAGGGATGTGGGCTTCTGGAAAAGCTTCTTTCATCAACTCTAATAAATTGCTGAATGCAGACTCAGTGATTCTATGTAGGCATTTTAAAGAATAAAGCCTGACAATGAAACTTAAGCGCGAAAATTTATTACACCCGGGATATAATGACTGTTTTCCCTCTTCAACACGTTGATGAAATTTTCTAGCATCGACATCTATTCCATTTGACCCATAAGAAGATTCATCTTCATTGTTCTGCATATTTCCACAAGTACGTTGCAACATCTCATCGAGGTTATCTCCAAAATTTATTCCTGCTTCACAATCCATATTATTATCGCTACTTTCAGGATCTAAACAGGAAACTTCACAAATCCATTTCATGTACAATTCATATGGACCATTCCAAATCAGATGGTTGTAGACTACTTCTTGACAATGCCACTTGCGATTATGACACTTTTTGCAAGGGCATGTAATTTCATCACCTACCGCAAATCTAGAAAAAGTATTTCGAATAAAAAGTTTCACTCCACTGATGTACCCTTCACTGAATTTAGGAAGTTCTGCCCATAGTTTTTCCTCGTCGTTCATTGAGTGATACCTTAAAGCAGTAAATTAGGCACAAGTAAAGCAGTACATTACGCAACACAACAATCAAATCATAGAAAATTGATACATTGAGTGATACCTGAAGCAGCAGATTAAATCGAAACCCTAACTGAAATCTGAAACCCAAGACGAACCCCAATTGAAGACCTAATTGAACTTGAACGCGAACCTGCCGTACTCGAACCCTAATTGAGCTTGTAAACTTGAACTTTTAGCCCTAATTGAACCTGAGAGTGAGTGTGTGAGAGCTTGAGCAGCGGAGTACTTTGGAAAAGTTCGATTGAAATTTTCAATATTTTTTTAGTTTTCCCCCCCTTTTTTTTGCTTCCCGCCCTAGACATTATTTCACGCGCGGATTGCTAATCTAGACTAAACATTTCTTCACGCGGATCGCTACCCTGGACCGTTGGATCGTGTTGACGCGGATTGATAATTTTATTCACGGGGCTATTGCAACACATGTTGATATATATGCTAACACGTTTAAGTGTGCGTTGCAGTAGACAGAAAACAGCATAGCAATGGCAACATTGTAGCTAGCAACACCATGCATTTTCGTTGTGATAGGCCATCTATGGCGTAGTGAATGGATGATCGAATTTTAACGATTCCGGACTCTTTGGAAACCTCGGAAACTGAACTAAAATTTCTGTTAATAGTGCCTTGCCTAATTTTCAAGTTTGTTAGGTTGAAAACCAAGAACTAGTCGTAGTTGTATGCACATAAAATAAAAATCTGAACTGAATACCAATGTTGTTTTGATCATAACTCCCTAACGGAGTGTCGGATTTCGATGTGTGAGTACAATTCGGAAAGTCCCGGATCTGAACTAAAATTTTTTCTTAAATTGCTGGGAAAATTTTTGCTGTTTAAAGGGTTAAAAACTTGGTTGAACAACTCAGACCTACATTTTTCAGTGTATGGGCTGAGGTGTTGGCCTTCACTAAAATAGTCATAACTTTTGAACTAATTGCCGGAATTCGACGAATCCGGACAATTCGGAAAGCTTGAAAGAAATGCTACAACTTTTTCCTTTTTCGGTCAAATTCCATCATTAAAAGGGTGATAAACCTCATTCTGTTCGCTGGCATGTCGTTAACATTATGGTTTTAAAGTTGAAATGTTAATGTATGTTGTGTAAGTTGTATACATTGCTATGTATTGTTATATGTTGGATTCTTATGCCTATGTGAGTGTTTAACAGGTGTAAGGAGTGTGCGCTACGCCTTGGAGCTCACTTGCGCTAAATACTAAAGTGCTAAAGTAAATAAACTTGCAAATAATGCTAAAAGATGTAAGTATTTGAGTTATATAGTTTTGTAGCTACATATATATGGAGTTTTCCCCATTTTTGGGATGCCTCATCGAGTGATGAGATGTATATTTGAATTTTATATATATTGTGATTTTCCGGACCTCTCCCTACAAAGGAGATGCTGCCGAAATTTTCCGTGATTTCGGGAGTTAGAAAAATTTATGAGTTTTGCAAATATAACTTACTTTATAAAGGCTATTTTGAGTATGAATTTAAAATAGATATGTGCTTAATATCGTTTCGTTCTCTTTTCGAGGACGAAAAGATTTTTAAGTGGGGGAGAATGTAACATCCCATATTTTCTATATATTTAAATTTCGATTTAAAATAAATAAAATGGAATAATATTGGATAAAAATCAAATTTTGTTGATTTTTAATGATGATAATTGTGAAGTTAGTTTAAACAGATTTTTAATTAAGTTTATAATTTGAAATTCATAGTTGGAATTCAATATTTAAAATGACCAAGTGAATTTGAGTGTTTAATTTTAATTGGAATTTAAATTTAATTTGGTTAAGCAGTGAAATTCTGAGTTGTTTTAATTATACTGAAACTCAAATTTTTTATTAGTAAATAATGAATTTGGGATCTTAAGTGTGTGAATCCAATTTATAAATTTTAGTTAAGTTATAATTAGGTTTAAATGGGATTTATAAATATTTAAATTTGAATTAAACAGTTAAATGAAATTTTGAATATCTAATTAATTACTTAATGGTGAAATTTAACTATTTTGGCAACTGTCTCGGTATTCGACGAAACTGGCGCCATCGGATCCGGAACGGTGAATTATGGTAGGATCCCAATTTGCGTTACAATCCGACTTACCGTTTGATCGTACAAGAGAAAATGTGAATGAGATCATTGTAAATGGATAATTGGGTATTTCTCATTTTAGGCCTTATAATTATATATAAAAAAACCCTCTTAGCCACCTCGTCAGCCATTTCACTACGTATAGTTTCCTCTGTCAAAATTTTTCTCTAATGGCTGAAGATTATTTCTAAACCTTACTCCAAAATAAAAATCATAACTTGAAAATGAAATCTCTTCAAACCCGAGAGTATTATATATCGTTTCGAAGCTCTTGACGATGCAAAGCTACTGGTGCCTTCGGTTTCGACATGCAGTGGCCGGAGTTGCCGGAAATTAATGGTCAAAGTTGCTGTTTTCGAAACCCATAAGCCAAAATTGGGGGTTTTCAATCCGGCAACTAATCGAGGAAATCGAGACCTGGGTTTTGAAGAGGAGGCTGATAGGAGTTGAATGGAGGTAGTCGCAGGAAGTATTTTGGTCGGAGGTGAGAGAATTTGGGGTTTAAATCCAAAGAATAGCGGTTTTAGGGCTCGTCGACGGCAGCCCTATAGGCCACCGGAGATGGTGATTATGGTCCTGACAGATGCGGCTTGAGTCGAGGGTCATGGCAGTGGTGGTCGGTGAAGCTATCGGGGTCAAAGGAGGTCACATTCGATGGTCAAAGGTGCAGTAGGGTTTGGGTTCCTCCGTGTGTACTGTAGGTGAACGGACGGGAAGAATTTTGGGGAAGAAAGGGGGTGGCCTGCTTACGTGGCGCCTCCTGATTGGTGAGGATGATATTGTATTTATTTTTATATACTTTAAAATCCAAATGGTAAAACGCTGATAAGTTTTTCATATGGACTCGGATTTGGACGCGGTTGGGTGCATTGGGATCGTGGCGAGATTGTGGACGTTCTAGCACTGGTTTGGTTGCGTTTAGAGATTGTGAAATTTTGGGCTTCGATTGGATGTTCGATCCACTAAGGACCCAAAGGTGAGTGATTTCCTCACTTACGAAATACTGAATTATTCCCATATTTATCGAATTAAGTTGTGAAATAAATTTGGTTGCATGGTTGCGTTGATTTGGTGAATGGTTGCTTAAACTTGACATGCAATGAAAATCGATAGTTAGGTATTTAAATTTAATTTAAATTTCTATTAGAAATCTCTACACTTTAGATTAGTGAAATGATTTAACATTCACCATGAAATAAAGTGTTGTGTGATGGATGCCTTGGTTGATTGAATTACTGAATGTATACTGCTTGAAAATGTTCCTTTATTCAGTAGATGAATGTTGTATGTGCATGTGATGATGAATCCCATTCCTTTCACCCTGGATGTTACGAGCATCAAATAAACCTGGAATTTATCGATATAATGAATTAAGAATACAGAGTTAAATGATAAATCTCTGTGACCCCGATTTGGACTGAAATGATAGATCCATCCCTGAATATCAAAGAATTAAAATTAAATCACTTGGCCATAGGGTAGGAAATTATATACAGACATCGGTTGGTTAAATAATTTTAAATATTGAAATGTTATCTGGTAGGAAATTCATTTAAAATTTTGTGCCAATACTCGATAAATCTATTTTGCTTAAAGATCTGAACTTTGAATGTTTATTGAAATGGTTAAGGAAATTTTTCCAAAACAAATTGGGAGTTCGTAAATTGAGATTTGAATTTGATTTGGGAATTGTTCAAATTAGGGGAGTGGATTTTAATGTAATAAATTCTTATGGAATTTAATTTTGGAATAAGGGAAGTCGAGGTGTTCTGAGTAGTTTTAACTCAGTTTTTGAATATAGATTTGAATTCTTGAAATTGAACGATTGTTTTGAACGATGTTGAAAATGAGATATGAAATTAATGAACTCCATTGAGGCTGGAGTTAGATTCAAGTATTGAAGTTCGAAAGAATGGAACGATTTTGGTTAAAGAATTTTATTATATATATTTACACTGTTGATTTAAAATAACTATTTCATTTTTAAAAAAAATTATTTATTTAAGACTAATCTATAAAACTAATTTAGTACAACAAAATTTTTCTTTATATTTTTATTACTTAAACTAAGTAGTAAAACTTATAAATTACGTATATACATAGTGTTTTAAATTATCTTATTTTATTCTAGCTATTATATTTATATATATTTATATATATTTTATATAAAGATTTTTATTTTATTTTTAGCATCTATTTTCAAATTATATTAAATGGTCGTAATTTTCTTCCGAATAGAAAGTGTTTGGACCTAAAACTGTTATTCAATTGGAGTTGAGATAAATTTTATTCTATTTGAATATGAATCAATTTCTAAACCGATTTTTATATGGAAATGTAAATTATATTCTACTGGAATGTAAATGGACCTCCTAAGGGGTTAGAATGAGTTGAAGTGAAAGTATATATTCTATTTGAATATGAATGGATTTCGAACATAAATCAAATTGGTATAATTTGAAAGCTTTGAGATAAAATAGATTCTATTGAATATAAGTCGATTTGGAAACATTATATGATTATGATATAAGGAGATGGAAATTTATTCCAATTTAGAATATAATCAGTTTGGTATGATACGACATTTTGATATGAGATTATATTCTATTTGAATATAAATTTGGTTCGAAACAGAATATGATATTTTGATATGAAACAAACCTTTGTGAAATATAAAAGAACCAACTGATGTGAAAAGATGTAAGCGTTGGTTGTTAAAGAGACCGGAGTCGACATAAGGCATACTCTCTATCAGTGTCGATACCACTTTGACAACTGTGAACGTTATGATGTATCCAGAATGTGTATGATGGCTTGGAGGCGATTATTGAGTCGAAGAAGATGAACGATGACGAAATGGCCTTGACCTTCAGGTCAGAATTGAAATGACTAAAACAGGAGCTATACCGTGACTAATTGAGGTAGCACCTTTGATCGGACACACTTCTTCGATACTATTTCTATGACTATGATGATGATTATTTGGGCCCATTTATGACTTTGGGAGTGTGTTCCGAGGTGGGTGGTATTGGCTGCTATGCGTTACCACCGGTCCGGGAGTGTAATTGGTAGAATCCTACCCTGGGCATTGCCTCGAGTGCCTTGTCATATTATCCTTATCGAGCCCCATACGATTTTGATTTGTATCGTACCTATGGAGTGCCCTCTGATGCCATCGTTTACAGTGGGTTTACGGTACTGTGTAGACTACGGTATTATAAACAGTGTAAGGGTAAAAATGTAATCCCGCTTATGCTATTTTCAGTATTTATACTTTACTGAGTAGACACTATCATAATAGCGTATTATACTATCTATGTATTAGTCTAACGAATCCTTGAGAGATGGAAAAATCCCGTAACATCTCTTGAGTTACTGCACCCATGACACTGATGTTATTTCGTATTTTAATTTGACTAATATGAGAATGATTTAGTGCTGATCCGAGTGTTTGTTGTGTTTTCTTTTTATGCAATACTCTCGGGTCAGCAGAAGTTGTAGTTAGCGAAGTTCCTTTGCCTTGGAGATCGAAGACGAAGATTTGGTATACATATATATATATACACACACACATATGTATTTTCCGCTGCACTTTGTTCCACTGTCATGTTATATAAGTCTGTATGTGTGTAACTCTGATAATTGTTGTATGTTATAACCAATGTATACCTTTCAGTTGTCGTTAAACTGCTATTTATTTATTATATGTTGTCCTTCCGCTGTGAGATTCTGTGATTGGTTTCTTTCTCTTCTTTCTTTCTTTTTCTTCTTTTCCCAATAACTACCTACATTTGCGATTTGTTTGGGTCGACATGTGTGGTTTATTGTCGATTTAAACGGTCAAAAAAATTTGGGTCGTTTCAACAGTTGTTAAAGTGGTTCCAACATCGACAGAGAGTATGTCAATAAGAGGTCCCGGTCTCATTAACAACCAAACGTCATGTTACACACCGATTGGTACTTTTATATTTCAAAAGTGAATCGTTATGATATCAAAATATCATATTCACCTAAACAAATTTCACTTTAAAATATCATATTATTTTAATCACAATAATATTTACCTTCAAAATTCATATTAACTTTGAGATAAATTTCAAATTCAATAATTGGTTATAACTTCAATTAACCACATTTTCTACGAATCATTCAATTTAGTTCAAAATTCATTTTGAATTCATTTATGATTTTAACATCAAACTAATCATATTTACTTTTAAATCAGAGATTTAAATGTAAAAAATTCCACTTCTAAAACAGTTTATAAGTTTGAAATAGTTTTGGGGTTTAAATAACTTTTTTGAATAATTGTAAATAGTCGGTAGATTTGGAATAGCTTGGAAATCAGAACAGCTTCAGTATTGGAAATGGTTTTATGTATATTAAAATATTTTATAAAATAAACCACTTTTGTATATATAGAAAGAATAGGTTTTTGAAAAACAATTTATATAAAGTACGCCATATATCAAATGAATAAATTCCATAAAATAGTTTGTATATAAATTAGTTTATATAGAAATAATTTCAAATCAACTGTTTCTTTCCATTTTCAATAAATCTGAACCTATGTTCAAATCTCAAAACAAACCAAACTAATTTCCAATTATCCAATCCAAATTGATTCCAAAATCAAATTCATTTGAGAACAATCCCATTTTAAAGGATAACTTCCAATTTCAAAATATTATTTGAATCTATTCGATTCAAATCAAATCCGAGTTCAAGTTCAAGTTCATAATATTTATTTAACCCATTTAATTCGAATTTAATTTCAAAGTTTAAATAAGGATTTAAACCCTTGAAATAATTCAATTTTTATAACTAATTTTAGTTCAAATTTCAAAATAACAAATTTAGATCATTTCAATTCGAATTAAATTTCAAAGTTTAAATAAAGATTCAAACCTTTGAAATAATTCAAATTATAATCAATTTTAGTTCAAATTTCAAGATAATAAATTTAGATCATTTCAATTCGAATTAAATTTCAAAGATTAAATAAAGATTTAAACCTTTGAAATAATTCAATTTCAACATTTCAAATTCAAATTCAAATTCCAATGTATAATTCAATTTATATAATTTCAATTTATTTTCTTTACACATAATCACTTATTTAAATCGGTTTCACAAATTCTAAAATTTATAGATTTAACCAATCCGGTGTCTGTATAATAATTCTCTATCCTATGGCCAAGTGATCAGTTATTTCAAATTTCAAATTTTAATTTCAGGGAATGGATATATATCATTTCAATCCAAAGATCAAATGTCATAGGTATATATCATTTCAACCTATTTCTTAATTTATTCGAAATGTCAGTTTATGATGATGCTCGTAACATCGAAGATGATAACACTGATATAAAAATATAGACATCATTTGTACAGTTTAATATATTCATAAATAAACACCCAGCACAACCATCATCCAAAACAGTTCAATTTGCAATAAATAACTGATTATATGTGTCGGGTTTTAACTAGAAATTTAATTCAAAAATAAACTAACTGTCAATTCAATTTCTACAGTTTAAATTTGATGTCTATTTAAAATAGCAACCAATAAACAAATAATCAAATCAATCACAGATTTCAATTTCACAAAAATGTGAATATTTTTGCAGGTGTGAGAAAACTCACCTTCGTTTGAATCTGAAAATTTAACGAACTCAAATCCTGACAATCCAACGTCATTGCCTAGGTCTTGTCGATATGAACATGTCGCTGCTTGTTTCGCTCGAAACGGGCCTTTAATAAGCAATCCACGTCAGTATACAAAGCAACTCAGAACAGGCAACAAAAACACCAAAACAGCAAGCACCATACTCATATTTGATCCCCCTTAACTAGCTTCTTCTTCTCTTTCCAAGCCTTTCATCTAAATTTTCATTCATTATTTAAATGAATTAATATCGTCGCTAACCGCCATTCAGCCAAATTGTGAAATTAATCGCAAAACGTTAGCGAATTAATATCTTCCTATTTGTTTGAATCATTTCATTTCATTTCACGAAAACGATCTTCGAAAACATTCATTTCAATTTACGCTCTGAAATTAAAAGAATTAATAGTGTCGCTACCACCATTCAGCCAAATTGCGAAATTAATCACAAGGCGTTACCAAACAAATATTTTTCTATCCAACCCAATACCAAAGTGTAAACAATTATTTGCTCATAAACTGGTCGAGCACAATCAATAATCAATCGACAATGTCAGTCAATGATAAATGATAAAACAATGTTTATCTAATTTAATAGCAGAATGGTGTGTGATTCTGCGGCCAGTATTCGCTAAAAATATAGTTATTTAATTACGGTAAACTTAATTAAATTCAATCATGGATATTTTTACTAATATTTTACATTTAACCAAACATGATTAACTAACGTGTTCTATTCGTGCTTTGCAAATCTAATAGTCGAAAACTATCGGTTAAACATATTTCTTACGGGTGATGTATTCATCCATAAATCTAACACCATTTAGCAAATCAATTTAACAAAATAAATAACTTGATTCGTTTAATATTACCCACAAAAAAGCTTATGTTTCCCAGCCTATCCGGCGCATGTCCATTTCCAATACCGCTCATATTTCCAGGCACAAACGTTGCAACTTGCATGCATTCCCATTTAAAAACCAAAGAAGCCCAAGCCGCGTTCATTTGCATGCCACCTCCCTGCGTTTTTCTTTTCCCTTTTTTTTAATGCGTAGAGAAGAAAAGATGGAAGTTAATAAGGTGCATGTTTGTGTGTTGCATGAAGAATCAATGCACTTGTACTGACCCGGGTTATCGGTCAACTAATTTTAAATATTTAATATTTGTTTTAAATATTGAGTTGATAATATAAATGAAATTTTATATTGAGTTATCGATTTAATATCGAAATACGATGTAATTTAGAATAAATCAAATTATCGTAATACAGAAATAATTGAATTTAAAATTCAATACTGAATCGAGACGATTCAGAGATGATCAATAAAATTCTATTAGAATAAAATGATAATAATATTAATTTATTATCGATGGAATTAATTGTCTGAAATTAATTTATATAGGTTTAAATTAATATCTTATTTAGATGATAAAATTTAACTTCATAGCCCGTCCCAGCGTGTTCAAAATAGTGATTTATCCCTAGAACTGTCAGCTGTTGGGTTCAGAGAGGAGTTTAGAACCATGGGATATTTTTAAATTGGTACCGGTTCAATTCGAATTAAATTAAAAGATTTTTTCCTTAATACCTAAGGTATTCTTCATCTATAAAACACTGCCCTCCACATTATCTCGTTGGAGCAATTCGAGCTTCAGAAATTCATGAGAAAATGAAATCAAAACGTGGCCTTCTCCTCTTCACTCGAAGTATTCATCTATATTAAACCACGTATTCCCTTCCTCACCTCAGAAAAAAACAACTCGTGGCCTTGCGTTTGACCATTCTTTCACTCCATAAAAGGGCCGACCCCCTTAGAAATCAAACTAACAAAAAGTTTCAGCTAAAATGGAAATCGCGAGTTCAGGAGAAGACCGTGACTGGAAATAACGAATCCCGTGGAGCTCGAACCACTGAAGCAACCGCGATGGGTCAACGATGACCTGGATCGGAGTCCAGTCGTTGTGGTGGGGAGACGAGCAAAGGCGAGTTGCTGGGATGGTCTTCGAAGGAGGGGTTGAATTAGTACGGAGGGGGGACTTAAACTAAATCCGACAGTTGAAGTATTATTTGGGAATTGGGGAGTTCGCGATTTGGGAAATTGTGGATTTCGCGATTTCAGTAAAGAGGGAGTTACGCTCAAACAAGTGGATTGGAGGATGGCTGGAGTTCGAAACAGACATGGACTGATGACAAGGGAGCGATGAGAGGGGGGCCTGGAATGAACAGCCTGTGGTTTGTTGAGGCATTGAAAAAGCAATATAGTGGTGATGGAGGGTCTGAATCCAGTATGGGGCTGATGGTTTTGAGACACAGTGGTGGCAGTGGCAATGGAAATACAGTAGGGTTCAGGAAGTATGGTACAGGTTCTATGGTGTTGGAGAGTGTAGTGACTATGGTAGGAGTGTTTGGTCGATCAGGGCAGTGCTACAACAGCCCGACAGTGATAATACATGGGTTTAAGTGATGAAATGGAATGGAAATCAGCACGATGTTCAAAGAAATGTCAAAGAGGGATAGGACAGTCGGTGATTTATTGAGGATGCTTCAGAATTGGTCGAGGAAATAAGGTATACGTTTTAAGAAATTTAAATTACTTAGAAAAATCTATTAATTCATTTTAGTTGTTAATCTGAATTAATAGTAATTAATTGATAAATAAAATTAATTAATCATAGGTACCAAATAGATTCGTAGACGCAACGATACAACATTTCGATGGATATTCGGCAAATGGAAATCGTGATGAGAAAATCTCACTCACCTTTTTATTTAGAATGATTTTTATTCGTTAAAAATAATTGTTTGTTGCTTGTTTGAATGTTTTCTGGTTGTTTTAAATATACTAGTTATTTAGGGTTGACTATTATATATATATTGGTTTGGTGGTTGGATTGTTCCCGCAGTATCATTAGTGGATGCCCGCGGTACCATTAGCAGATGATTACCCAATACGCCCCACGCTATGATAGTGGATGACCTTCTGTAACGTCCCGGATTTTTACCTGTTTTATAATAAATATTTAAATTAGTTTTAAATGTTGAATTTGGAATTATAAGTGGATTTTTATATTGAATTTATCAATATAATATTTAATTTCGAAAATATTGAATTATAGTAATATAAAAACAAAATATAACTGAACATGAAGTTAAAATGAAATCAAAATGATTCTAGCAATTTAATTGAACTCTATACTGAATTAGAACAATGATAATTCATTTTTGATGAATTTAATTTTTAATCGATAGTTTAAATTATTATTTCCCATATCTGATCAATGTAAATTGCAAAATATGTTCCGATTGAATTCATAATAACGTTGTAATCTGGAAACGCTGGTCGGTACGCTTGAATAGGAATTCGGAATCGCGAGATATTTTTCAAATTTAAAAATATATAAATTCAAATCAACTTTAAATCAAAAGCCTACATTTCATACTTCAGCCGACCTAAAAACTGAAATCACGCAGACTACTTCTTCTCGAGCTGATATATTTGCTTCCCCCTTCCAATATCAGAGAAACATTGATTTAATGGTAGTACGTTTGTCCCCTTTCACATTCTATAAATAAGCCCTCGCCCTCGTTATTTTTCCATTCTTCCTTTATGAAACCCAATGTAACAATACTCTCTGCCTTTCTTTTTCTTCCAGTTAAAACGAAATCGAGAGTCTCATAAACGCATTCATTCTTCATACGGTTATCATTTAGTTGCTTGCGATAGAAATCTGGGGATGTTCGAATCTTCGAACAACATCTAGGGCCATCGATTTCTTTGATTTGGGGTCGGTTTGCGATGGTGATTTTGGGATTTTGAGCGGAAAGGGGTCACGGCTACGTGTAGCTTATGCGATGATTGTTGGACGTGATTTAGGGAGAGGGACTTCGAGTGTGATTTAGGGTTTGCAAGTGATATCGCGTTTTCCTGGAGTAGTGCGATGGGGTTTAGCTGCGATGACCAGAGGGCGACAGTTGAAGAGGAGAATCGATCAGTGAATTTTGAAGCTGATGGGTGACTAGCAGTCGACGTTGAAGCTGAGGTAGGGAGGCCAATACTAGTAGTAAGGGCAAGATCAGTTTTGGTTTTCATTTGCATTTTGGGCTATCAACGTAAACTAGGGAAGTTTGAGCAAATGATTGTCATGTGGTGCTCGTGAATGTGGGTTATTGGCAGCAAATCTTGGTCGTGATTTTGGGAAGGAGAAAATGGTTTAAACGAGGATATAAGGTAATAAGTTTATAAAAATTTGAAATGATTAAGGTATGATAACTAGTTCAGATTTATTAACCTTAGAATTCATATGTAAAATTTCAAAGGGAAGGTAGGTACTGATTTAGCTATTTTATTTTTGTTTACAAGTTAATGTTTTCTTATTTAAATTAATCAAGTATATTAGTTAAAACCAAAGTTTACTTTACGGTTAAAGGAAATGGTATTAATTGTTAATCTAGGAATTGGAAACCAAAAAGGGAAATTTAGTTAATATTTTAGTATATTCTAGACGTAAGAACCTTGCTATGGAATTCACTTGTTATTTATAGAATTTGAAATTTTCTTAGGCAAGGATAAGTCGAATGGAATCATTCGTGTAAAGTCGAAGACTCGGAAATCGATGAATAGAAACTGAAATGGATACAAGTGCGAACTATAAACCCTGGTGAGTAAATCTCACTCACCTTTAGAATTATTTTTATTTCGTTAAAAATAATTGTTGTTGCTTGTTTGGATTTTTTTTGCTTGTTTATATATATTAGTTATTTAAGGCTATATATATATATTGGGTTAATTGATTGGTTGGATTCCCGCAGTCTCATTAGCGGATGCCCGCAGTTTCATAGCGGATGATTACCCTATACGCCCCACGCTATGATTAGTGGATGACCTTCTATACCGCGATATTCTGCCACGAAGCAGAATGGGTATTATTTATGTGCTAACATCTGTGGATGCAGGAAAACAGGTTGGAGGAATCCAACTGGATTCCTCAAAAATATATTATCTGTTTGTTTATTTGTTTGCATATATATTTTTATATATGATGTGTTAGAAAAATAAATAATTCGGTGCTTTGTGTGTTTAAATATCACTGGGCTTAAGAAATGATATTTAAAAATATCGTGGAAGGATATTTGAGATTTTAAAAGGGAAAATTCTATTTTTAAATAGAATTTGAATTTTTAAAGGAAATAAAGATATAAACTTGTTTTGAAAAATAAAACAAGTAGTTTCTTTATAAGCGAAGTTTATAAATAGTTCTTTTATAACGAAGTTTAGAAATAATTCTTTTATAACGAAGTTATAAATGAAGTGAAAAGAATTATCATTTGATAATTCAGAAATAGAAATACAAGTGTTTTGAAAATATGATTCAAAAGGGAATTTAAATATAAAATTTGAACTCAAATAGAAAAGGAAATGGAAATTTGAATTTAGAATTCAAATAGAAAATCCAAAGTGGATTTGGATATAGAACTTTCAAATGGTGTTGAATATAGAGAATTTGAAATAGAATTTCCAAATAGAATTTGAGATAGAACTTCAAAATAGAATTTTCAAAGGAGAATTTGAAATAGACTTTGAAAATAGAATTTCAAAAATAGAATTGCAAGGTAGAATCGTAATGAAATTTGAAATATAGAATTTCAAAGAAAAATTGAATTGAATTTGAAATATGGAATTTCAAAGAGGAGTTGAATAGAATTTGAAATATAGTATTTCAAAGAAGAATTCAAATGTGAAATTTGAATAGAGATTTGAATGGAATTTAAATATGAAATTTGAATAGAGATTTGAAATAGAAATTCGAGTATTGAATTTGAACATGGAATTGAATACAGAAATTCAAGTAGAAATTTGAATATGAGATTTCAAAATAGAATTTGAAATAAACTTTGAAATAGGATTTTCAAAGCAGAATTGTAAATAGAATTTCAAAATAGGATTTCAAAATAGAAAATCCAAAGGGTTTTGAAATGGAATTTGAATTCAAGGGAATTCAAATGAATTTGAATATTAGAAATTCAAATGGTGTTGAAGATGAATTTGAATATTAGAAATTCAAATGGTGTTGAAAATGAATTTGAATATTAGAAATTCAAATGGGGTTGGAGATGAATTTGAATATTAGAATTCAAATGGAAAAGGAAAATGAAATTTGAATATAAGAGATTCAAATTGAATTCAAATAGGATTCAATCTATGAAATTTGAATATGAAGTTCAAATGGAATTTTAAACTATGGAATTTTAAATATAGAATTTAAAAAGGGAGTTTGAATATTTGAACTTCAATAGAATTCAAATATAGAAATGGGAATATAAAAGTTCAAATGGAATTTGAGTATAAAGTTTGAATAAGAGAATTCAAATGAATTCAAACATGGAATTTGAATATAGGAAATTCAAATAGAAATTCAAATATTGAATTTGAATATCAAATAGAAAAGGAATTGGGATTTGAAATATAGAATTCAAAAGTGAGATTGGAATTTTAAATCAAGGAATTCAAATAGAGTTGAATTCATTTTAACGAAGTTTAAAAGGTTATATATATAAATATAATTAAAACGAACTCGCCGCAGCGCTGCAGTTCGTAAATTGGCAATTCGAACTTCAATCGAGTATACAGAACTCAATTGAAATCGGAATTCTTTGAAACAAGAAACGTCAGGACCGGTTTGATAATAGTTTTCTATTGAAAGAGGAAAATATGAATTTCGTCGTATAGATTTTGAGTTATATCAAAATCAAATTTTCAGAAAAGCAGCGCCAGAATCGTTTTAAAGCCACAATGGTTTATTTAATATTATAAAAGGATTTTAAGCGAGAAAATCCGAAGTTTCTATTTAGAAAATCTCCGAGTTGAGTTGTAAAATATATGCGAATTCAAGTTGTGTAAATGAATATGATTTTTGAAACAGAAACCAGATTTTGATTTATTGAATAGAATTAACTAAATTGAATAAAAACTAGTTAATGAGATTTCGAATGAATATTGGGGTTGAATAAGTAATTTCGATTTGAAAATTTATATTCGAAATCAAAAAGGGAAACTAGAATTGAAACTGAAATTCGATTTGGTTATGAACGAGTTAAATATTTTGTTCGAACATGTTATGTTCAACAAAGAAGTAAAATAGGCAAAAGGGCCAATTTAAAGAATAAATGGGCGAAACTGAATTCAAGCGATTAGATGGTATTGAATTGAATTGCAAACAGGTGAATATGTGTTAAGCAGGTTTGGGATGAAGTATATGAAGTTATTAATGTAGTGCTCGACAAAAAGGTACATGTTTAATTCATATATGGGTTTTATGCGCCGTATCGGCAAGCCGCTTGGCTTTTCCTTTTTCTTTTTGATTGAGGAAGATACCGGGATGCTATTTGCAATTTCCCGATGCTCCCGATACAGGGGAGGTTATGGCGAAATTTTCCGGAAATTTAAGGAGTTAGAATATTTTTAAGATATTTTGATAATTTGAAATCATTGTATCGACGTATTGAATTCGATAGTAAAGTGCATATAAAAATCGAATGTTGTAAACAAAAAGGGATAGAGATAAGTGATTGGAATTGTTTTCCAATTGCAAATAGAGATTTTTCTAATATATAGAAAATGAAAGAAGTTAATATTTGGAAACGTTTTCCAAATGACATAAGAGGCCGAGATGATTATTGAAATATTTGGTTAACAAATATTGATAAGGAAATGGAGAAGTGATTTAATTAATGAATATTAATTAAAGAGCCCAGTGATTTGTTTGATATGTTGATTGAACACTTGTTTTTATTCGATAGTTAAATCACAGACTATCGAAGTTTTTGACCATCGTTGTCAATATGGAGAGACCGGTTGGATTATTATCCGAAGAACCACTCCGTATCGGCATAAGCGTTGCGAACCAAGTATGCTGAATATATTGAAGACGGAGTAAAGTGCAAGGGCTTTTCTATTTATAGAAATGGTGCCTTCGGTTTCGTTCAATCCCAGGACGAACGTAAATGGACGAATGTCTGACAGAGTATTTCCAATGATCAATGGGTTGATCTGTATGAGTATATATGGTTGCAACGGATTTATCCCTTAGCATAATATCCAGAATATTCGTGCGAACTCAACTAGTGATTAACGGATCTGACGATGTGGCATTCAAAGTGATTGTGTTATCGATGAATGGTAAGTATGCGTAGCCTCAGGCCTCAACAACCGGGAAAGGACAAAAATCGGGCAGGCAGCATGGCTATGTGGGTCGCACCCATTAGGGTGTATAATCACCTATCTAGAGAAATTCCTTTTGTTCTAAATCTATCGATTCTGCCCATTCGGGAAACGGTGGTTTGAGTCCAACCGTTGGTGATATACATTCGATACACTCAAGCGAAATGAGTGGTCGGTCATGTGTGGGCCGGGTTGCAAGATGTTCTTGTTGAACCCAGTGTATTTGCCTCTAGAGATACACGTTCGGAAGGTGGTCCCATACCTTGTCATGTTGGAAATCCAATCTCCAATAAGCGCCATGCGGTTTTTGATTTTATAATATATATGTGGAGCGTGAGATGCAAGCGTTCTACTATTTGGTTATTTACTTGATGTAGACATTACTAAAATATCACTGGATTTGATATCAAAGTGTTTTGGGTTATAGTAAGGTAAAAACCGTCCATGTTTATGTGTGGGCTGGTCTTACTATTATCTTTTCTTCCGAAAAGAGTTTTGAAAGTTAAACAAGTGGTTGGAGTTTACTCACACCAGTCCCATGACTGACCCAGAGTTTATTTGTTTTGTTTTCCCTTAACTCTTGGGTGCCCAAATTTGTACGGGCAGTCAAGTGTTTCAGGCTTTTACAGATACACTTGGAGGAGCTTGAAGCTGGAGGCTTCAACGTTAGTTATTTAGAGTTACTTCCGCTGGATCAAATGTTATGTGTACTCTGATGATGGTATGTATATATGTACAAACAGAATTTGTATTTCAAAGCTTACGTTATATAATATATTTTATTCGTTCCGCTGTGAGTTTGTGATCTTCGTTTTTCTTCTATTCTAAGTTTTCTATCTTATCTATTCTCACCCTCTAACTTCTTTCTAATAATGAGTCGTATTTCTGTGTTATTTGGGTTGGACGTGTGGTGTATTTAGTCAACTCAGATAGCTCGGATTTGCGGGTCGTTTCAGTTGGTATCAGAGCTTAGGTTGAGCGAACACCTAGGCTTGTGTGGCATGTGCTCATTAGAGATAGGGTCAGTAGCACCCTAGAATGAGTTGAGTGTATATACGAGAGAGCGTATTTGTAATTTGATATAAAGGTTGTTTTATATTGTGTTGGCTAGTCTGTGAGTGGTTTATGAATTCTGGTCGAATCGTGGGACGCCACGAAGTCGATAGGGATTTCTAAACACTTGAACAGAGAAATTCGACACAATATTGTTTTAAAATGGGTAGATGAAATAATTTTACCCAAAATTCTATTTTGATATAGAAAGAATAATTTTCTAGAATTATTATTATATGGATGTGTTGGATGTTGACTTTATAATCAAACGAGATTATAAAATTGAAATGGTTATTTATAACCAAATAAAATTTGTATAGGAATTAAATATACAAATGAGATGAATTAGAATTAAATTCAAACCAGAATTAAGAATTCAAAATCCTGGGAAGTTGAAAAATATTTTTCAAAGTATATTAAAATAATATAGCTTTGTTTTGCAAGGGTTTTGAATCAAAACCATATTTGAGTGGATTTTGAAAGTGATTAAGCACTGAACTCACTTCAGTGGTTGGGAAATAATTCTGATGATGATTGCAACATCATCAGTGTTCATTTCCGAGTTTCTAAGTGATAGGTTGCTACCTTAGAAGTTTTTGATGGAAATTTGTTTGAAAGAAAACAAATTGGTTTGAATATCCAAATATTTTGAATTTGAAATGGAAATAAATATATATGTATATATTTAAGTGATTTCAAAAGGATTTGAAATGAAAACCCTGGGATTTGGATTCTGGAATTAAATTTTAACTGAAGCAAGTTAAATGGTTCGAGGTGAATAAATTGTCTAGAATCAATTTGAAATAAATTGAAATGAAGATGAATTAGGATACATATGAATGGAAACCAAAAGTTTTGGTTGAAATTAAAGTCATAGAAATATGGGGAGTTGAGTTTTAACATAAGTGAATTTTTGAAAGATAATAGATTTGTACCATTTTTCCTACCTTAGCAATTTCGGGGACGAAATTCTTTTAAGGGGGAAGGAATGTAACGTCCCGGATTTTTACCTGTTTTATAATAAATATTTAAATTAGTTTTAAATGTTGAATTTGGAATTATAAGTGGATTTTTATATTGAATTTATCAATATAATATTTAATTTCGAAAATATTGAATTATAGTAATATAAAAACAAAATATAACTGAACATGAAGTTAAAATGAAATCAAAATGATTCTAGCAATTTAATTGAACTCTATACTGAATTAGAACAATGATAATTCATTTTTGATGAATTTAATTTTTAATCGATAGTTTAAATTATTATTTCCCATATCTGATCAATGTAAATTGCAAAATATGTTCCGATTGAATTCATAATAACGTTGTAATCTGGAAACGCTGGTCGGTACGCTTGAATAGGAATTCGGAATCGCGAGATATTTTTCAAATTTAAAAATATATAAATTCAAATCAACTTTAAATCAAAAGCCTACATTTCATACTTCAGCCGACCTAAAAACTGAAATCACGCAGACTACTTCTTCTCGAGCTGATATATTTGCTTCCCCCTTCCAATATCAGAGAAACATTGATTTAATGGTAGTACGTTTGTCCCCTTTCACATTCTATAAATAAGCCCTCGCCCTCGTTATTTTTCCATTCTTCCTTTATGAAACCCAATGTAACAATACTCTCTGCCTTTCTTTTTCTTCTAGTTAAAACGAAATCGAGAGTCTCATAAACGCATTCATTCTTCATACGGTTATCATTTAGTTGCTTGCGATAGAAATCTGGGGATGTTCGAATCTTCGAACAACATCTAGGGCCATCGATTTCTTTGATTTGGGGTCGGTTTGCGATGGTGATTTTGGGATTTGGAGCGGAAAGGGGTCACGGCTACGTGTAGCTTATGCGATGATTGTTGGACGTGATTTAGGGAGAGGGACTTCGAGTGTGATTTAGGGTTTGCAAGTGATATCGCGTTTTCCTGGAGTAGTGCGATGGGGTTTAGCTGCGATAACCAGAGGGCGACAGTTGAAGAGGAGAATCGATCAGTGAATTTTGAAGCTGATGGGTGACTAGCAGTCGACGTTGAAGCTGAGGTAGGGAGGCCAATACTAGTAGTAAGGGCAAGATCAGTTTTGGTTTTCATTTGCATTTTGGGCTATCAACGTAAACTAGGGAAGTTTGAGCAAATGATTGTCATGTGGTGCTCGTGAATGTGGGTTATTGGCAGCAAATCTTGGTCGTGATTTTGGGAAGGAGAAAATGGTTTAAACGAGGATATAAGGTAATAAGTTTATAAAAATTTGAAATGATTAAGGTATGATAACTAGTTCAGATTTATTAACCTTAGAATTCATATGTAAAATTTCAAAGGGAAGGTAGGTACTGATTTAGCTATTTTATTTTTGTTTACAAGTTAATGTTTTCTTATTTAAATTAATCAAGTATATTAGTTAAAACCAAAGTTTACTTTACGGTTAAAGGAAATGGTATTAATTGTTAATCTAGGAATTGGAAACCAAAAAAGGAAATTTAGTTAATATTTTAGTATATTCTAGACGTAAGAACCTTGCTATGGAATTCACTTGTTATTTATAGAATTTGAAATTTTCTTAGGCAAGGATAAGTCGAATGGAATCATTCGTGTAAAGTCGAAGACTCGGAAATCGATGAATAGAAACTGAAATGGATACAAGTGCGAACTATAAACCCTGGTGAGTAAATCTCACTCACCTTTAGAATTATTTTTATTTCGTTAAAAATAATTGTTGTTGCTTGTTTGGATTTTTTTTGCTTGTTTATATATATTAGTTATTTAAGGCTATATATATATATATATTGGGTTAATTGATTGGTTGGATTCCCGCAGTCTCATTAGCGGATGCCCGCAGTTTCATAGCGGATGATTACCCTATACGCCCCACGCTATGATTAGTGGATGACCTTCTATACCGCGATATTCTGCCACGAAGCAGAATGGGTATTATTTATGTGCTAACATCTGTGGATGCAGGAAAACAGGTTGGAGGAATCCAACTGGATTCCTCAAAAATATATTATCTGTTTGTTTATTTGTTTGCATATATATTTTTATATATGATGTGTTAGAAAAATAAATAATTCGGTGCTTTGTGTGTTTAAATATCACTGGGCTTAAGAAATGATATTTAAAAATATCGTGGAAGGATATTTGAGATTTTAAAAGGGAAAATTCTATTTTTAAATAGAATTTGAATTTTTAAAGGAAATAAAGATATAAACTTGTTTTGAAAAATAAAACAAGTAGTTTCTTTATAAGCGAAGTTTATAAATAGTTCTTTTATAACGAAGTTTAGAAATAATTCTTTTATAACGAAGTTATAAATGAAGTGAAAAGAATTATCATTTGATAATTCAGAAATAGAAATACAAGTGTTTTGAAAATATGATTCAAAAGGGAATTTAAATATAAAATTTGAACTCAAATAGAAAAGGAAATGGAAATTTGAATTTAGAATTCAAATAGAAAATCCAAAGTGGATTTGGATATAGAACTTTCAAATGGTGTTGAATATAGAGAATTTGAAATAGAATTTCCAAATAGAATTTGAGATAGAACTTCAAAATAGAATTTTCAAAGGAGAATTTGAAATAGACTTTGAAAATAGAATTTCAAAAATAGAATTGCAAGGTAGAATCGTAATGAAATTTGAAATATAGAATTTCAAAGAAAAATTGAATTGAATTTGAAATATGGAATTTCAAAGAGGAGTTGAATAGAATTTGAAATATAGTATTTCAAAGAAGAATTCAAATGTGAAATTTGAATAGAGATTTGAATGGAATTTAAATATGAAATTTGAATAGAGATTTGAAATAGAAATTCGAGTACTGAATTTGAACATGGAATTGAATACAGAAATTCAAGTAGAAATTTGAATATGAGATTTCAAAATAGAATTTGAAATAAACTTTGAAATAGGATTTTCAAAGCAGAATTGTAAATAGAATTTCAAAATAGGATTTCAAAATAGAAAATCCAAAGGGTTTTGAAATGGAATTTGAATTCAAGGGAATTCAAATGAATTTGAATATTAGAAATTCAAATGGTGTTGAAGATGAATTTGAATATTAGAAATTCAAATGGTGTTGAAAATGAATTTGAATATTAGAAATTCAAATGGGGTTGGAGATGAATTTGAATATTAGAATTCAAATGGAAAAGGAAAATGAAATTTGAATATAAGAGATTCAAATTGAATTCAAATAGGATTCAATCTATGAAATTTGAATATGAAGTTCAAATGGAATTTTAAACTATGGAATTTTAAATATAGAATTTAAAAAGGGAGTTTGAATATTTGAACTTCAATAGAATTCAAATATAGAAATGGGAATATAAAAGTTCAAATGGAATTTGAGTATAAAGTTTGAATAAGAGAATTCAAATGAATTCAAACATGGAATTTGAATATAGGAAATTCAAATAGAAATTCAAATATTGAATTTGAATATCAAATAGAAAAGGAATTGGGATTTGAAATATAGAATTCAAAAGTGAGATTGGAATTTTAAATCAAGGAATTCAAATAGAGTTGAATTCATTTTAACGAAGTTTAAAAGGTTATATATATAAATATAATTAAAACGAACTCGCCGCAGCGCTGCAGTTCGTAAATTGGCAATTCGAACTTCAATCGAGTATACAGAACTCAATTGAAATCGGAATTCTTTGAAACAAGAAACGTCAGGACCGGTTTGATAATAGTTTTCTATTGAAAGAGGAAAATATGAATTTCGTCGTATAGATTTTGAGTTATATCAAAATCAAATTTTCAGAAAAGCAGCGCCAGAATCGTTTTAAAGCCACAATGGTTTATTTAATATTATAAAAGGATTTTAAGCGAGAAAATCCGAAGTTTCTATTTAGAAAATCTCCGAGTTGAGTTGTAAAATATATGCGAATTCAAGTTGTGTAAATGAATATGATTTTTGAAACAGAAACCAGATTTTGATTTATTGAATAGAATTAACTAAATTGAATAAAAACTAGTTAATGAGATTTCGAATGAATATTGGGGTTGAATAAGTAATTTCGATTTGAAAATTTATATTCGAAATCAAAAAGGGAAACTAGAATTGAAACTGAAATTCGATTTGGTTATGAACGAGTTAAATATTTTGTTCGAACATGTTATGTTCAACAAAGAAGTAAAATAGGCAAAAGGGCCAATTTAAAGAATAAATGGGCGAAACTGAATTCAAGCGATTAGATGGTATTGAATTGAATTGCAAACAGGTGAATATGTGTTAAGCAGGTTTGGGATGAAGTATATGAAGTTATTAATGTAGTGCTCGACAAAAAGGTACATGTTTAATTCATATATGGGTTTTATGCGCCGTATCGGCAAGCCGCTTGGCTTTTCCTTTTTCTTTTTGATTGAGGAAGATACCGGGATGCTATTTGCAATTTCCCGATGCTCCCGATACAGGGGAGGTTATGGCGAAATTTTCCGGAAATTTAAGGAGTTAGAATATTTTTAAGATATTTTGATAATTTGAAATCATTGTATCGACGTATTGAATTCGATAGTAAAGTGCATATAAAAATCGAATGTTGTAAACAAAAAGGGATAGAGATAAGTGATTGGAATTGTTTTCCAATTGCAAATAGAGATTTTTCTAATATATAGAAAATGAAAGAAGTTAATATTTGGAAACGTTTTCCAAATGACATAAGAGGCCGAGATGATTATTGAAATATTTGGTTAACAAATATTGATAAGGAAATGGAGAAGTGATTTAATTAATGAATATTAATTAAAGAGCCCAGTGATTTGTTTGATATGTTGATTGAACACTTGTTTTTATTCGATAGTTAAATCACAGACTATCGAAGTTTTTGACCATCGTTGTCAATATGGAGAGACCGGTTGGATTATTATCCGAAGAACCACTCCGTATCGGCATAAGCGTTGCGAACCAAGTATGCTGAATATATTGAAGACGGAGTAAAGTGCAAGGGCTTTTCTATTTATAGAAATGGTGCCTTCGGTTTCGTTCAATCCCAGGACGAACGTAAATGGACGAATGTCTGACAGAGTATTTCCAATGATCAATGGGTTGATCTGTATGATTATATATGGTTGCAACGGATTTATCCCTTAGCATAATATCCAGAATATTCGTGCGAACTCAACTAGTGATTAACGGATCTGACGATGTGGCATTCAAAGTGATTGTGTTATCGATGAATGGTAAGTATGCGTAGCCTCAGGCCTCAACAACCGGGAAAGGACAAAAATCGGGCAGGCAGCATGGCTATGTGGGTCGCACCCATTAGGGTGTATAATCACCTATCTAGAGAAATTCCTTTTGTTCTAAATCTATCGATTCTGCCCATTCGGGAAACGGTGGTTTGAGTCCAACCGTTGGTGATATACATTCGATACACTCAAGCGAAATGAGTGGTCGGTCATGTGTGGGCCGGGTTGCAAGATGTTCTTGTTGAACCCAGTGTATTTGCCTCTAGAGATACACGTTCGGAAGGTGGTCCCATACCTTGTCATGTTGGAAATCCAATCTCCAATAAGCGCCATGCGGTTTTTGATTTTATAATATATATGTGGAGCGTGAGATGCAAGCGTTCTACTATTTGGTTATTTACTTGATGTAGACATTACTAAAATATCACTGGATTTGATATCAAAGTGTTTTGGGTTATAGTAAGGTAAAAACCGTCCATGTTTATGTGTGGGCTGGTCTTACTATTATCTTTTCTTCCGAAAAGAGTTTTGAAAGTTAAACAAGTGGTTGGAGTTTACTCACACCAGTCCCATGACTGACCCAGAGTTTATTTGTTTTGTTTTCCCTAAACTCTTGGGTGCCCAAATTTGTACGGGCAGTCAAGTGTTTCAGGCTTTTACAGATACACTTGGAGGAGCTTGAAGCTGGAGGCTTCAACGTTAGTTATTTAGAGTTACTTCCGCTGGATCAAATGTTATGTGTACTCTGATGATGGTATGTATATATGTACAAACAGAATTTGTATTTCAAAGCTTACGTTATATAATATATTTTATTCGTTCCGCTGTGAGTTTGTGATCTTCGTTTTTCTTCTATTCTAAGTTTTCTATCTTATCTATTCTCACCCTCTAACTTCTTTCTAATAATGAGTCGTATTTCTGTGTTATTTGGGTTGGACGTGTGGTGTATTTAGTCAACTCAGATAGCTCGGATTTGCGGGTCGTTTCACCTTCATACCGCGATATCCTGCCTTGAAGCAGGATGGGTATTACTATGTTGACTAACGTCTGTGGATGCAGGAAAACAGGTTGGAGGAATCTGACTGGATTCCTCAAAAAAGTATTATCTGTTTGTTTATTTGTTTGCATATATACTATCGTATATGATGTGTTAGAAAACCTGAAATAAATAATTGGTTGTTTGATGTTTAAATATCATTGGGCCTAAATGTTGATATTTAAAAATATCATGAAAAGGAATTTTTCATATTTAAAAAGGAAATTCTATTTTTCAAAAATAGAATTTGAAATTCAAATATAATAGAAATATTAACTTGTTTTAAAGAAAAAAAACAAGTTGTTCCTTTATAAACGAAGTTTATAAATAGTTCATTTATAAACGAAGTTTATAAATGAAGTGAAAAGAATTATCATTGAATAATTCAGAAACAAAAATACAAGTGTGAAATTGAAAAGGGAAATCTATTTTCCAAAAGTAGAAATATCGATTTCAAAAGAAATTGAAATCGAGACTTGTTTAAGAATGAATAAAGAAAATTTAAATAGAATTTGAATATAGAAACTCAAATGGAGTTTGAATATATGAAACTCAATAGAATTGAATATAGAATTTGAATAGAGAAAATTCAAATAGAAATTGTATATAGAAAATTCAAATAGAAATTAAATATAGAAATTCAAGTATAGAATTTGAATATAGAAAATATAAAGGAAATTCAAATATAGAATTTGAATATAGAAAGTGAAATGGAATTTGAATAAAGAAATTTTAAATACGGAAATTGAATATAGGAAATTCAAATAGAATTCAAATAGAATTGAAATAGAATTTCAATATAGAAATTCAAATATAATTGAAATAGAATTCAAATAGAGTTGAAATGGAAATTGAATATAGGAAATTCAAATAGAGTTGAAATGGGAATTTGTATATAGAATTCAAATAGAGTTGAAATGGAAATTTGAATATAGAATTCAAATAGAGTTGAAATGGGAATTTGAATATAGAATTCAAATAGAGTTGAAATGGAAATTGAATATAGGAAATTTAAATAGAATTGAAATGGAATTTGAATATAGAAGATCGAAGTATAAATAAATTTACTTCCGAGTTAGGGAAAATTGATAATTTTAGAAGATCGGAAATATTATGTTGAAATGGATTTGATATATATTAAAAATATATCAGGATGGAGTTGAATTTATTTTAAATGAAGTTTAAAAGTTTTTATATATAAATATAACTAAAACGAACTCGCTGCAGCGCTGAAGTTCGTAAATTGGCGATTCGAACTTCAATTGAGTATATATAAGTCAAATTAAGTCGGAATTCTTTGAAACAAGAATCGTCAGGACCAATTTGATAATAGTTTTCTAATGGAAGAGAAAAATCTGGATTTCGTCTTATAGATTTTGTGTTATGTCAAAGTCAAATTTTCAGAAAAGCAGCGCCATAATCATTTAAAAACCATAACGGTTCATTTAAATTTATAAAAGGATTTTAAGGAAATAAAATCCGAATCTTCATTAGAAAAATCTAGACTTGAGTTATAAAATAAATGTGAACTCAAGTGAAGTAAATGAAATGATTTTTGAAACAATAATCATGTTTTTGATTATTGAATAGAATTAACTAAGTAGAAGAGAACTTAGTTAATCAAAGTTTTGAATCGAAATAAGACCTTGGAAAGTGAATTGGAATTGTAAATGTATATTCGAAATCGAATATGAAACTTAAATTGAAAATCGAATTCAAAGATTTTATAAGCGAGTTAGAATTAAATTTGAACATGTTATGTTCACATATAAAAGTAAAACAGGAAAAGGAGTAAACTAGCAAATTAATTAACGAGTTGAGTAAAAACGAGTGTATTAAGTTGAAATGAATTAGAAATGTATGGACATACATGAGACAGGTTTGGAATGAAGTTAACGAAGAGATATAAATAGAATGCTCGATAAAAAGGTATGTATTTAATTCGTATATGAGATTTTATGCGCCGTATCGGCTAGCCGTTTGGCCTTTTGATTTTCTTTTCAAATGGAGAGGCTTGTGTGGCGGTTTGGGGATTTTCCCGATGCTCCCGGTACAAAGGAGGTTATGGCGAATTTTTCCGGGAATTTAAGAAGTTAGAATATTTTTAAGAAATTTTGTTAGTTAGAAATCAATGTATCGATATATATAGAATTCAATAAGGAAACGAACTTAAAAATAGAATAGTATAAACAAAAAGGAAATCGAAAATCTGGTAATAGAAAGAGAAATGTATATACGTTTTAAAATGAATAATTGGTTTGTTTGGTGTTGATTATTTGAGTTAAGTGGTCTTGTCTGTTTTGAAGTTAATGATGTTTTCAGTCAAGGTCTGAGAGGTAATTATACCCCAACTTGATTGATTTCATTTTTAACTGATAAATAGCAAGGTTCAGTCTCGAAGAGGAATGTTTGAATAAGAGTTAGTTGAATGCAGTGTTTTGGGTTGTCGTAACAATGTTTTACACAACATTCGTTTTAACCCGAAGAAGCGAAAGTTTGGAAATATGATTATAAACATTTCCTAAGTCTAAAAATGAATGGTTGGGAGAGAGATAAGTAATTGGAATATTTTCCAATTATAAATGGAATATATTTTCTACGTATTGAAAATAAAAGAAGACGATATATGGAAATGTTTTCCAATTAACGTAAAAGGCCAAGATGATTATCGAAAATATTTGGTTAACAAATATTGATAAGGAAATGGAGAAGATATTTAATCAATGAAATATTAATTAAAGATCCCAGTGATTTGTTTGATATGTTGAATGTACACTTGTTTTTATTCGATAGTTAAATCACAGACTATTGAAGTTTTGACCATCGTTGTTAATATGGAGAGACCGGTTGGATTATTATCCAAAGAACCACTCCGTATTGGCAGTAGCGTTGCGAATCAGATTATATGAAGATAATCGAAGACGGAGTATAGTGCAAGGGCTTTTTCTATTAATGGAAATTGTGCCTTCGGTTTCGTTCAATCCCAGAACGAACGTAAATGGACGAATGTCTGACAAAGTATTTCCAATGATCGCATGGGTTGGTCTGTATAAATATATATGGTTGTAGCGGATTTATTCCTTTAGCATAACATCCAGAATATTTGTGTAAACCAATTAATGATTAACGGATCTGATAATGTGGCATTCAAAGTAATTGTGTTATCAATAAGAGAAGTAATCGTAGCCTCAGGCCTCAACAACCGGGAAATGACAAAAATCGGGCAGGCAGCATGGCAATGTGGGTAGCTTCCATTAGGGTGTATCATTACCTATCTAGAGATTCATTTAATTCCTTATTCTATTTGATGTTGTCCCATTCGGGAAACGGTTGCTGATCCCAACCGTTGGTGATATACATTCGATACACTCAAGCGAAATGAGTGGTCGGTCATGTGTGGTTGAGTTGCAAGATGTTCTTGTCGAACTCGGTGTATTCTCCTCTAGAGATACACCAGCGGCAGGTGGTTCCATACCTTTTCATAGTTGGAATTTCATTACCCAATAAGTGCTTGCGGTTTTGATTGTATATTATATATGTGGAACGTGAGATGCAAACGTTCCACTAGATTGTTATTTATATTGGTTTAGACATTACTATAATATCATAAGAATTTTGATATAAAGATTATCGTTCCTTTCAAAGGGATTTTGAAAGTTAAATCAAGTGTTTGGATTCTCATAAGGGAAAAACCCGTTCCGTGTTATACGGCGTGGTCTTACGAGATATCATTTAGTTTTCTGAAACTGTTTTAAATTGTTTACTCATATCAGTCCCATGACTGACCTGGAGTTTATTTTGTTTTGTTCTACCTAAACTCTTAGGTGCCTAAATTTGTACGGGCAGTCAAGTAGTTCAAGATTTTACAGATCTATCTAAAGGAGCTTGGAGCAGGAGGCTTCAGCATTAGTTATATAGAGTTTTGTTCCGCTGTGTTGTAAGTGTTGTACTCTGATAAGTGTATGCTATACAGTTGAAATTTTGCATTTCAAAGGTTATGATATATTATATTTTGTTCCACTGCGATGTGAGATTCTGTGTTGTTATTTTTGTTCTTCTTCTACCTTTTTCTTCTAAAAAAAATGATTCGAATTTTCGTGATATTTGAGTTGGATGTATTATGTATGTAGTCAACTCAGATATTACGGATTTGCGGGTCACTACAGCATTATAATTTTTCTCTCCTTTATTTTGTTTCATGCGTGTGAGAGTAGAAGGAAAAAAAAAGATGCAAAGTGGAGAAGGATGAAAAAACGTGGCTTCCCCTTTAAAATATATACAGTAACCCATTCTCCACTATATCTTCCATGCATTCTCACCTCCATTCTCTCTCACACATTACACACAAACAAACTATGCAGGGGTGTACATTTTGTTTATAATAAGAAGGGTGACTGGAAATGGTTACTGTTTTGAGAAGAAATGGTTTGACAGCATGTTTTTTTTTTGAGAAAAAATAAAATAAAATGTGTCCTCCTTGAAACCATGTGTGTGCTTGTTCATGCGTTCCATGCATTTGCTGTGAGGAAGCATCCAAAAATTAAATCTTTCATTTGTTGAGAAGAAAGGATAAATAGAAAGAAAGAAACAAAAAAAATTGCTCCCTTATCCCTGCTGTGGTTGCGTCAGTTTTCCAATGAAGAGAGAAGACCCCATGTTCCTTCTATTGCGTGTGTTATATAGATAAGCAGAGAAAACTTTAGTGCAAAGGAAGCAAGGGCAGGCTTTAAATGTAGAACGTTGAGGATACAGTCTAATGAGTGAGTTTGTTTATAAAGAAAAGAAAGGAGAAAAAATGTGGCTCCTGTACTGTCTCCATTTGCTAAAGAAGTAAGATTGGGAAAAGATATCCGAATCAAAAAAATGAATCCCTCCATGCCTTAATATGTAGGCAAAATAATACTACTTAGCCACCAAGAAATGGGGAGACAGTAAGATGAGAAGTGATGTTGAAGTGAAGGGAGTATGGGGGAAGAGAAGACAATGGTACGAAAGATAAATGCAAAATGTGCCATGTTGTGTATTCTAATTGAATTATATGCCAAAATAAATAATAATTTATTCTCCCTTCCATGATTCATGCGGATGTGCTACATTTACTTCTTTCCACTTTGGATGGACACTTTTCCTTTTTTTATTATAAAATGGAAAAGCATGCGCAGAAGGCTAAGTTGTATGCAGAGGGTATGATAAAAGTGGCAGGTGACAACGTGCGTGTGTCCATGCAGCGGAAATTTAAATGAATGACAGGGTGTATTAAAATATGTGTTTTTATAATATAAAATTTTGTGTATCTGTTACATAAAATTCGATTCACATACAAATGGCTAATGACAAAAATAAAAATATCGTTGTGACGAGCAATGCGCCACGATCACAAAAATATAATAAAATAGACAAATCAACTAATTCTATGAAAAATTGAAAACGTTGATATAGGGCGCAAAATACTTCAAACAACAAGTTGTTTATTTTCAAAAATAAAAATTACAGAAAAATTCTATAAATTAGAATAAACATATGGCTTAAAAATCTTGTCAAATTTCAAAACCAATATTTTATTATATTTAAATTCATATTTAATGATGTAATCGTTTTTAAGTTATCGAATTTTTTTATTCGACTACAAATCCACGTAAAATTTATTAAAAGAAAATTTTGAATTGGACTCAAAATTCAGGGTTGTTACAGATTTCCATCATGAACCAAGGCAAAAGATAGTCCTTACCGAATTCGAGACAATCTAGCCCATGTCTCAGGCTCAGCCGCAAATGCACCTTGGATCTTCAGGGCCGGTCCACAAATATGTTAGTGGATTGATAATGCCTGAACAATACATTTCCCCGCCCTATGGGGCATAAATAGAGCCACTAGGTACTCAAATAACCGAGGCGCCTCATTCCATCATCCACATAAGTAAAAATGTCAGGGCTGGTAAGTCGCTGACACCACTTCTAGCTAGAAAGAAACATATGTCCTCCCTGTAGTCCTTACTCCCGTTTTTGGTTCATACCGGGGTGTGAGGCTCGCGAAGTAACATTATACACAAAGCTATGCTATTTAAAGCTGTACTTTGATCATCAACCACAAGGCTCTGCTTTTCAACAATAAGCCCTGATCATTTGCATCTTGGCATGCCACACTGACAATTCACGCCATGCGACTGATGTCTATTAATATATACCCTCTTAGGGTGTTAAGCAAGAGAATAAATTCTCCGCTACCAGCGGATAAATATTAAATAGAAATCAATCAGCATAGAATAAAATCAAATGTCAGACATATATCCATTTACAAGTCCGTTCTGAGTTTGAACGAAACTGGAGGCACTGAGCATATCCGGACAATCAACAAGTACGTCCGGACAACTACCACTGTAACTCCTCCTGGGAGCTAACCGATCCAGGGCATCAGTAGTCATCCATTCGATGTGAAGATCGCCTGTCTTCAATCACCGTCTTCAAATCTTCGACTTCCAATCGTCGTATAATTATTTGAAATGAGATTTAACTCGGACTTTTCAAATAATTCTCGAATATGTATAATTTAAATCAATCTTTTCATTCCATATCATTTATAATATTTTATAACGATTTATTGCTATTTTTATTTATTTAAAAATAGCCATTTATAATTAAACGACGCTTCGGGTCATTACATGGCCCTGGCGTTGTTTTCATCAAAATTTGATTTACACATTTCCAAAAATCTAACCGTTGGATCTTAACAAATTTTATATCGTTGGAAAGATCTTTCCAAAATGAACCTAACGGTTCCAGTTTTGGGAAAATCCGACGGTCGGATCTTTTGGTATAATCGTTTGGAGTTACGATTTCAAAACGCGAACTGTAGCAGTGCGAATCGTTTTATTTTATTTTATATATATATATATATATATATATATATAATTCATTCGTTCGACAATTTCAAATTATTTATTCTTTTAATAATTTTCTACACTTCGTATTCAAGTTATATTTAACGAACAGAAGTCTATTTCAAAACATGTACATTTTCTTCATTCCTTACATGATAATAAAAATGTATATTTTTATTGTTTATCATTTCTATTTCGAACGAGGTGTATTTTCCTTCATTTATCTACATTACATTTAAAATGAAATTTTTAATGTTAACTTGTTTTCATTTTGAAATAATGAACATTTTTACATTTCCTTACATTACATTAAAAATGTAAATTTTAATGTAATCAGGTTTTTATTATTTAAAACATGACATTTTCCTGATTCTTTTATTTCATGAAAATGTAATATTTTCTTTTCATTCCTCTATTATATAATAAAGGTAATCTTTTTCTTTCATCTTTTGTTTACATTGAAAAATATAATCTTTCATTCTATCATTATTTACATTTGAAAAATGTAAACTTTCATTTCACCTTTAATTACATTGAAAAATGTTATCTTTTTCTACTCATTCTTTAATTACATTATAAAAATGTAACTTTTATATTCTTCTTATTACATTATAAAAATGTAATTTTTTTACATTGAATAAAAAATGTAATCTTTTATTTGCAAAGCAAATATAATCTGTTTTTCATTCAATTCTAGTGTGTTGAATATAATGTTTAACATATAACATATATTCTAACATACGTTCCTAACATGAACAATTTTCTAATAAATCATTCTTTTCCTTAAAAATAAGATTTTTAATGTTAACATGTTTTTAATTAAAACATGAACATTTTACTAGTTTCATTGTTTTTAATGAATACTAATTACATAAGAATGTAAATTACATGCTCACAAATTCAAACAAAGATCCATTCTTTTAATGAATTTTAATTATCATTAGAAATGTAAATTTCAAAGCGGACACATCTTTATATCAAAATGTTTATATTTTAATGTACCATTTACATTAAAAGTGAAAAATCAAATGAAAATACATTTTGTATCAAGATGTATATTTTCCAATGTATCATTTACATTAAAAAGTAAAATCACATGTTTATACATTTTTATTTCAACATGTCAATTTTTAATGTATCATTTACATTAACAATATAAATTCTAATGTTTATACATTTATATCAAAATGTCAAATTTTAATGTGTCATTAACACTAAAAATATAAATTCTAATGTTTATACATTTATATCAAAATCTCAATTTTTAATGTGTCATTAACATTAAAAATATAAATTCTAATGCTTATACATTTTGTTTCAACAATTGACCATTTTGACTTACAACAAAAATATGAATTCCATGTCTACATATACTAATCATTTTCATGTTCATATATTTATATATAAAAAATCTAATTTAAATTTTTTTATATAATAACATAAATATTTTACAACACAAAAATATTTCAGAAAAATTCGACAGCATAACGGCATGGTAATTAAAACCGGCACCGTCCCGATGTACGGCTCATCGCTCTACCTTAAAGCCTCGCTGCTTTTGACAAGGGGTTTTCAATAATCTATTTCGTACGCAGACGAATTTTTTCCACAATATCAATCAATTTCAATTTTATTTTCAACCACAAACAAACACCAAAATTCAACCAATCACATATCACAAATCAATCAAGTCGTCCATGGTCTGTGGACGACGGGTGTCGGGAGTTTCTAAACTCCGTCTGCATCCTAATATAATTTTATTTATTTCATTTCTGAATTCAGATATCTCACTTTGATTTGACGATGCCAAAAATTATAGCGAGCTCTAAAAATTCTCCAATTGGTTCTGAAATTAAGATCTCGTCGTTGCGTTTCCAACGGATTCAGTTTTGTCGAATTCTGATTAAATACGAACAAGATATGATTATTCAAATATTTAGTTATATTTTAATAAATAAATAAATAAATAAATAAATTAAATAATAAAATAATACCCTTCTTCCTAATTGAATTGAGGCCGACGGGTTTCAATACCCAGGTTCGAAACTAGGTCATGATTTCGTTTAAAATTGGTAGCACTTGAGGTAGATCGGACAACACCACGCCGACGAGCTCCGAGAGCCGCACCCCCACCCCTAACGCCGACGAACTTGGTTCCCCAATGACGCTAGAATTTGGCTCGACGCGGTCGGCCTATGGGTGCAAAATTCGAGACGATGGAGGAGCTCCAGAGGATCTTGACCGTACTGATCTAAAGAGGACGGAACACTCTTCAAATTTGCCTTTAGCCTTGTTTTAATTTGATATGGATTGATCGTTGTTAAGGAATTTGAATTGGAGTGAGGCGGCCACTGAATTGGGGTATATGGCGGCTACAGGAAGATGACTAGGGTTGTACTGTACACCGTATTTTATACGGTATTTATAATTATTTTATTTTTATTTAATTCTATTTAATTTGAATTTAATTTCTATATCGCTCTTAAACCGAAATCAAACCCAACGGTGTCGCCCCAATCTAAATACCCCCATGTCGGACACGATGGGATATGTTTCGTAACCCAATTCGGATGTTACGATATGTTTTTCTTCAAACTAAATAATAAATCATTTAATTATTTAATTTGAACAAACATTTTAATTTACCGGGACCACATACTGACTCTAAAAATTCCTGAAAAATAATTATAGCTATGTTTTGACGATACGGTCCTATCAAAACTAATTTAGTCAAATTTGGAGACTGTTGGAAAAATGATCATTTTCAAGTCGATCGAAATTATCAAAACACAATTTCTTTTGCCACGCTCACGTATTGATTCCAAAAATTATGAAAATTGGAATCTAGCAATAATTTAACATTCCGGTTCTAACAAAAGTGGTTTCGTCGAAAACCGAGGTCGTTTGAAAAATGACTATTTATATGGGCCATTATTATATTAAATTCCATAGCGACTATTCTGAAAATTCAACTGACCATAACTATTGATTCCCGCTATGAAATTTAAATTTTCCGGATTCATTGGAAATATATTCTTAAACAGATTTAAATATTTTTGGTTTCACTAAAATCTGATTTATTTTGCATCCTGTACGGTCAGTCAAAGTTTGAATTCAAATTTTCAAACTATCGCGCTATTTCTAACTCCTTTTGAAATTAAAATAAAAATATTCGTTCAAACTTCGATTTAAATAAATTTTTAATCGTTATTATTTAAAATAAATTATTTCATCTATTCAAAATTCAACAAAATAGTCAAAATAGAAATTTTAAATTGGTTCTGATTTTTCGGGTTGTTACACAAAATCTGTAATGGCCCGCAAATCCATACTATCTGAGTTGAGTAAATGCACTACACGTCCAACCCAAATATCACAGAAATACGAATCATCATTAATAAAGAAGAAAAAGGTAGAAGAAGAACAAAAATAACAATACAAAATCTCACATTACAACGGAACAAAATATAATATATATATATATATATATCAGCTTTTGGAGTACAATTTTTTTTTCTGTATATACATATCATCATCAGAGTACAACACAGCGGAAAAACAACAACTAGATAACGCTTAAACCTCCTTCTCCAAGCTCCTTTAGACAAATCTGTAAAATCCTGAACTACTTGACTGCCCGTACAAATTTGGGCACCCAAGAGTTTAAGGAAAACATAGAAAAATAAACTACAGGCCAGTCATGGGACTGGTATGAGTAAACAATTTAAAACAGTTTGAGAAAAACAAAACAATATCTCATAAGATCACGCTGTATAACATGAAACGGGTTTTTCCCTTATGAGAATCCAAAACACTTGATTTAACTTTCAAATCCGTTTTGAAAGAAAACGATAATCCTTATATCAAAACTCTTTTGATATTATAATAGTGTCTAAATCAAATAAATAAGAATCTAGTGGAACGTTTGCATCTCTATATAACATACAATAAAACCGCAAGCACTTATTGGGTAATGAATTTCCAACTATGACAAGGTATAGAACCACCTTTCGATAAAGTATCTCTAGGGAAGAATACACTGGGTTCAACAAGAACATCTTGTAACCGGCCACACATGACCGACCACTCATTTCGCTTGAGTGTATCGAATGTATATCTCCAACGGTTAGGATCAGCAACAGTTTTCCCGAATGGGACAACATCGAATAGAATAAAGAATGAAATGAATTTTTCTAGATAGGTGATAATACACCCTAATTGGGAGCTACCCACTTAGCCATGTTGCCTGCCTGATTTTTGTCATTTCCCAGTTGATGAGGCCTGAGGCTACGATTACTTACCATTCATTGATAACACAATCACTTTGAATGCCACATTGTCAAATCCGTTAATCAATAATTGATTTGCAAAAATATATTCTGGATATTATGCTAAGAGAATAACTTCTCCGCCAACGTATATATCTATACAGACCAACATATTCGATCATTGGAAATACTCTGCAAGACACTCGTCTATACACGTTTGTTCTGTGATTGAACGAAACAGAAGGCGCAATTTCCATTAATCCAACTTAGGTAATTTCTAACTAGGATTAACAGAAAAAGCCCTTGCACTTTACTCTGTCTTCGATTATCTTCATATAATTTGATTCGCAACGCTACTGCCAACACGGAGTGGTTCTCGGATAATAATCCAACCGGTCTCTCCATGTTGACAACGATATTAGCAAACACTTCGATAGTCAGTAATTTAACTATCGAAGAAAACGAACATCCATTCAAAACATCAAACAATCACTAGGCCCGTTAATTAATATTTCATTAATTAAATCACTTCTTCATTTCCTTATCAATATTTGTTATCCCAAATATTTTCAATAATCATCTTGGCCTCTTACGCTATTTGGAAAACATTTCCATATCTCGCCTTCTTTTATTTCCTATACTTATAAAATATTTTCATTCCAATTACTTATTTCTTTCCCGACTCATTTAATTCTTTACTCAGGAAATATTTATTATTATATTTCCAAAATTCCACTTATTTGGGTTAAAACGAATATTGTGTAAAACATCGTTACAACAACCCAAATTACTATATTCAAATAAATCTTATTCAAATATTGATCTTCGAGATTGAATCTTGCTATTTATCGGTTAGTAATGAAAACAATCGAGTTGGGGTAAAACTACCTCTTAGACCTTGTCTTAAAACATCCTTAACTTCAAAACAGACAAGACCATTATTCCCGAATAATCAACACCATAAAACCAATTATTCATTTTTAAAACGTATATATTTTCTCTTTCTATTACCAGATTATCGATTTCATTTTTGTTTATAATATCCTATTTTAAATTCGTTTCCTTGAATTTAGTACAAATTAATATACTGATTTTCTAGTTATTCATTTTTTTTTTAAAATTAACTCCTTAAATTTTCGGAAAATTTCGCTATAACGTCCTTTGTACGGGTCAATCGGTACAACTACAAAACGCCTCTCTGGGCCCTTTCCAATCAAAAAGAAAATCAAAAAGCCAAGCGACTTGCCGATTCGGTGCACAAAATCTCATATTAAATTAAATATGTACCTTTTGGTCGGGCATTTCAATTTATATCTCTTCATATACTTCATTCCAAACCTGCTTGACACATATCCAAATATTCCCATTTGGTTTCAACTCAATCCATTCGTTTTAACCCAATTCGCTAATTTATTTTCTAATTAGCTATTTTGCCTATTTCACTTCTTATTTGAACATAACATGTTCAAATAAAATTTTAACTTGTTTATAAACCAATCAAATTCCATTTTCAACTTAAGTTTCATATTCGATTTCGAATATAAATTTACAAATCGAGTTCACTTACTCAAAGCCCAATTTCGATTCAAAATCTCATTAACTAATTATTATTCAAATTAGTTAATTCTATTCAATAATTGAGAATCTAATTTTTGTTTCAAAAATCAATCCATTACTCCACTTGAGTTCAGATATATTTTACGACTCAAGTCTGGATTTATCTAGTGTAAATCAACGTTTTATTTGCCTAAAATCCTTATATTTAATTAAATAAACCGTTATGGTTTTATAATGGTTATGGCGCTGTTTTTCTGAAAAATTGATTTTGACATAACTCAAAATCTACAAGACGAAATCCAGATTTTTCTCTTCTATTAGAAAACTATTATTCAAACGGTTCTGATGATTCTTGTTCCAAAGAATTCCGACTTAATTTGAGTTCTATATACTCAATTGAAGTTCGAAACGCCAATTTACGAACTACCGCTGACACGACCCGAACTTCCCCGTGAGGGAAAGCACAGATTGCGTTGAGGACAAGACAAAATAGAACGCAGACGGAAGAACATTTCATTGTATATTACAACAATTCCATCAGATACAAGAATATACAGAGTATAAATGAATAAATTACATTCGATAAATATCAGAGATTACAATAAATTACATAGCAGCGGAAAAATATACAAAACACAACTGAAAGTGATACACGGATATAGAGCTTTCCGAGCATCGTTCCAGCTGTAAATTAGGACCCTGTGAATATAAATCTGCAAAACCAAAACTACTAGCTGCCCGTGTGGAAAATAGGGGCACCCAGAGTTTAGGTTAAAACAATAAACTCCAGGTCAGTCATGTGACTGGTGTGAGAACTAAAACGGTTATTAATCTTTATTTTAAAGTTCGGTATATCAAGGGACCACACCGTATAACACGGAACGGGTTTCCTCCCAAGAATACCAGTGCATAAAACAAACAGCGCAATGCTAAATAAAGAAAAATGAAGCTGTTATAAGACCCAAGTCCCATCACACAATGCAACGCAAGCCAGAGGATAGGGTTTTTACCTTATAACAGCCAAAGCCTGCTTGATACGTTAAAATCACATTATTTGATACTATAATAAATGTATAGTGTCAAAACAATTTCAATCATAAATATAAATCATAGATGGCATAAGCGCCCCATCCCACTATGTCGCCATACTAGGCTCTACAAATAAAACCAAAACACACGTATTGGGAATTGGATTCCATCATGAGTCGAGGCAAGGGGCAAGCTCCTCTCCGTTCGAGACACTCTAGCAAATGTCTCAGGACCCCACTTTGATCCTTGGAATCAGCTGGGCCGGTCCTCTCTTACTTTTGAGGATTGGCAATTCCTGAACACATTTGATATTAAATACAAGGCTCCGAATAGAAAATATATCGGCTTATATTCAATATCAAATTCTACAACCAACAAATATCGTATTGGAAATAACGATATAAAATATATCTTTCAAATTCCCATAACAATATCTGTATAGTCACGAAATCCAATATCGAAATATTCCGAAGATAATTTCGATTCAACTCCAGTCCAATTCACGTATTGGGAATATTGATTATTTTTAAAATCACTTTCAAATTCAAATTATTTATTTCAAAAATAAATTGATTTTAATTCTAGTTCAAAACTAGTTCATTTCGATAAAAATCTATTTTTATCTTTTCAAATGTGGAATTTTTCATTCCAGTTCTTTACAATTCACATATTATGATTTTACACAAATTATTACTATTTTTAATAATTTTATCAAGGCCTGTACAGTCGATTTCCATCAACGGCCATCGAACTGCACTTACAACGACCTTTTCCAAATTTGATTTGGACATAATTCCAAATCCAACCGTTAGATTTCAAATTTCTAATATTCATTGGAAAGCACTTTTCGATACGAACCCAACGATTCCGGTTTTAGGAGAATCCGACGGTCGGTTCTCCCGTAATGTCAATCCGAAGTCAATGGTCGAAATTCACGAACTGTCGCGGCACGGCGCATTCTATTCAGGCCATTATATATATATATATATAATATATATTATATATATTTCGTCGATTTCCTTTTTAAAACGTATTTTATAAATCGTTATAAATTCGTTTTCAAAACCATTTCAACTCTTTATTCAATTTCAAATCAAAATTGAATATTTCATATCATCACTATATAAATGATAATATTTTCAAAACGTTATATTTTGAAATCACTACCTTTTCTATATTCATTATAAAAACGAATGTAATCGATATAAATATCGTTCACGTCAAAATAGCGCAACTCTAATCAACACGGCTTTATATATTTCAATAAATTCATTATTCTATTCAACAAATGAATATTTGTTCTATTCAACACATGAATCTATATTTCTTTCAACACATGACTAATCTCAACATATGAGTACTATCAACACACGACTATTTTTGTTATGTAAAATATTTTATAAAACTATGGTATCTATCATTTGATTTTTAATCAAACTCCACCGTGAAGTAGATTCTAATTTTAAATATGATAAACATGTAAATTTTATTGTTAAAATATTTTACTCAACACATGAATAGTTTCAACACATGAACATCGTCAACACATTACTATTTATTCTATTCAACACATGAATCTTCTTTTATAATATTCATTAATTTCCCGATTGGAATGAGGCCAAATCAATTACCATATAATGTTAATTATATGGATTCCACACAACACATGTATATATAATAGCATTGACAAATAATCAACTATCATCCAAAGTGCACTACACTGTATAAGCATTAAATATAGATATCTAACGCTTATAACAGTCTGTCAATCAATCGATCGACATACAACTAATCAATCGGGATGAGTGGACTTCAAATATCATCCCAACACCCGTGTGGGGTTTCAACTCAACAAACACATATTTTTATTCACACACACACGTTAAAAAAATATTTTTAACGTTAAAATATTTTTAACTATATAAATATTTTACTTCACGTCACACAATAAATTTTCATCACAACAAACAATCAAACATACAAGCCGTCCATGGTCTGTGGACGACGGGTGTCGGGTGCTTCTAAGCACCGTCTGCATCCTAGTATATATATTATAACTAGAAAAACAAGATTTAAAGTGAGAAGTTCTCATCCAAGCTATACCAAACGCCACGACTCTTCATATGTAGGAAATCTTCGTCGTGCTCGCCTTTTGTCACTTTCGTTGCCCGTAGCCACTACATATATAAAAATCTCATTTTTATATTGTTGCTATGTATATAAAAATCCTATTTTTATATCGTTACTATATAGATAAAAATTCTATTTTTACATCGCTACTATATAGATAAAAATTCTATTTTTACACCGCTATTGTATAGATAAAAATTCTATTTTTACACCGCTACTATATAGATAAAAATTCTATTTTTACATCGCTATTATATAGATAAAAATTCTATTTTTACATCGCTACTATATAGATAAAAATTCTATTTTTACACCGCTACTATATAGATAAAAATTCTATTTTTACACCACTACTATATAGATAAAAATTCTATTTTTACATCGCTATTATATAGATAAAAATTCTATTTTTACATCGCTACTATATAGATAAAAATTCTATTTTTACACCGCTACTATATAGATAAAAATTCTATTTTTACATCGCTATTCTCTACCTAAAGATTTCGCCTTTAATATCTATATAATATAAAAATCGTATTTTTATACTTTCTATACTATAAAAATCATATCTTTACAATGCTACAACTATAAAGATCACATCTTTATGACTCTACATTATATAAAATCATATTTTTATTCTTCTAAAAATATAAAAATCATATTTTTAACCTTTCCATTATATAAAAATCACGCCTTTCATATATAAAAACCCTAGTTTCAATAAAACAAAATTTTTAGTTTTAATAAATATAAGTTTCATCATATAAAAACGAATAATAATAATAAAAAAAAGGTAAAAACTTACGGGGGGGAGATATTTCGTGGGTCACCATGCGGGAGGAGGGTCGGCTGACGTAGAGGAAGGGTTCGGAGGTGCAAGAGGGGAAGGGGGAACAAGGCAGAGAGGAGGGAGAAGAAGAAGCAGCGGCGGCAGTCAGCTGGTGGGGCCACGCGGGTTTTGGGGGGGCGCAACTGGAAGGAGGAGAGAAGGGAGAAGGGGATCGGAGGAGAAGCGGTGGGTGGAGGCCGACGCGGCGGCGATGGGGGGGGAGGGAGGTGGAATCGCGCAGCTGCGCTGCGCCTTATTTTTTTTTCTGATTTGAAAATGAATCGGGGGGGGGGGGCTGAGAGGAGATAAGGGGAGAGTTTTATTTTTTAATTTATTTAATTATTAAATTTCAAAAAGTTGACTTTTTCATTTGACCTCTAAACGAGGCCCACCGCCTGTCGTCCATAGCGTTTCACCCCTATTCCGAACACAATGGGATCTGTACCGTAAGCTGATTCGACCGTTTCGATCAGTTTCCGTTAAAATCAACATATAACTCTATATATTGAATTTGAACGCGCATTTCAATTTACCAGGGTCACATACGAACTCTAAAAATTCCATAAAAATATTTTCTAGCTTCGTATTGATGATACGGTCCTAACAAAACTAGTTTCGTCGAATTCTGTGACCGTTTGAAAAATGACCATTTTCCAGTCGATTAAAATCAACTTAAACTGGTCAAACGCGTTTTCCTATGCCAAGCTCACATATTGATTCGAAAAATTATGAAATTTGAAACCTAGCAATAATTTGACCTCACAGATCCAAAAAAAGTGGTTTCGTCGAAATCCGAGGTCGTTTGCAAAATTACAATTTTTAAGGGCCGAAATTCCATAGTGACTATTCTAAAATTTCAACTGGACATATCTTTTGATTCCCGCTATGAAATTTTGATTTTTTGGATTCTTTGGAAAGATATTCTCAAATAGATTCCATTATGTTTGGTTTCGCTAAAATCCGGTTTATTTTGCACTCGGTACATTCAATTGAAGTTTGAAATCGAATTATCGAACTACCGCGCCATTTTCAATTCCTTTTATAATTATATATGAATGAATATTTATAATCTAACGACGACGTATATAAATATATACGTTCTAATTATATTCAAAATAAATTTCTCGTCGATATTATTTAGAATAATTCATTTCAAATAATCAAAATTCGCTAAAATTTCCAAAATAAAAATTTTAAACTGGCTCGCATTTCCGGGTTGTTACATTCTCCCCCACTTAAAACTTTTCGTCCCCGAAAAGGAACGAAGCCGAAAGTTGTTTAACTAATCAACTCAACTTCCATTATTTTCATTACGGCTTAAGTTCTTCAACTTTTCAGTTTCTAAGAACTTTTCAAAATTTTCAAAAATTTGGCTAACACCCTTAATTTTCGAAAAATTTCGCCATAACCTCCCCTGCACCGGGAGCACCGGGAAAATCCCGAAATTGCCATACAGGCCCTCTGATCTCAAAAAGAAAAAGAAAAAGCCAATCGGCTCATAAAATCATCATCACCCAAACAAAATAGTAAATTATGGTAAACATGTACCTATTTGTCGGGCAAACAAATTTTATTCTTCTGCTCTAGCCTCTTTGCTATGACCTGTTCAATGTAAGTACATGTATATGCATGCATTTGTACTCATTTTTGATACAATTCAATATTTGATGCAATTAGGCATAATGGTTCAAAATTATCAAACAAATAAACAAACAACAAAAACATCAATCAATTAGTGGATTAACGTTTCAAATTCATAAATTTGATATGTATACAAAAATCATGTTTTTGATGCCAAATCACAACAATAAACCTATCTAGTTTTGGTTCTCACACCAGTCTATGGAAATATATAGAAATCACACCTTCATCACTCGAATATAAATTCTGACGACGAGTACTCAACCATCAGAATCATCTTCAGGCCACTAGAGTATGATTCTATATCTATCCAGTATATTAAAACTTCGAATATACGTTCATGACGCGTATACGCAAAATCTTTATATACTCAATTGTCCAAATTCAATATAAATAAATATTCAAATACGTATAAAATGGTTTAAATTTTCAAAACTACATTGTTTTCATTTGAAATATATACTCTTCACACTCGTTCTAGGATACTACCGATCCCATCTCTAACGAGTTATTCTAATTGGATATTACTAATCCAATATCTGATGAATTCTTTCGTATGGTTCTAATATGTCTTGTTCTCGAGCTCTGTAAACCAAAGCTCTGATACCAAACTGACACGACCCGAACTTCCCCGTGAAGTAAAGCACAGATTGCATTGAGGACAAGACAAAATAGAACGCAGACAGAAGAACATTTCATTGTATATTACAACAAGTCCATCAAATACAAGAATATACAAAGTATAAATGAATAAATTACATTCGATAAATATCAGAGATTACAATAAATTACATAGCAGCGGAAAAATATACAAAACACAATTGAAAGTGATACACGGATACAGAGCTTTCCGAGTATCGTTCCAGCTGTAAATTAGGACCCTGTGAATATAAATCTGCAAAACCAAAACTACTAGCTGCCCGTGTGGAAAATAGGGGCACCCAGAGTTTAGGTTAAAACAATAAACTCCAGGTCAGTCATGTTACTGGTGTGAGAACTAAAACAGTTATTAATCTTTATTTTAAAGTTCGGTATATCAAGGGACCACGCCGTATAACACGGAATGGGTTTCCTCCTAAGAATACCAGTGCATAAAACAAACAGCGCAATGCTAAATAAAGAAAAATAAAGCTGTTATAAGACCCAGGTCCCATCACACAATGCAACGCAAGCCAGAGGATAGGGTTTTTACCTTATAATAGCCAAAGCATGCTTGATACGTTAAAAACACATTTTTGATACTATAATAAATGTATAGTGTCAAAACAATTTCAATCATAAATATAAATCATAGATGGCATAAGCGCCCCATCCCACTATGTCGCCATACTAGGCTCTAATAATAAAACCAAAACACACGTATTGGGAATTGGATTCCATCATGAGTCGAGGCAAGGGGCAAGCTCCTCTCCGTTCGAGACACTCTAGCAAATGTCTCTGGACCCCACTTTGATCCTTGGAATCGGCTGGGCCGGTCCTCTCTTACTTTTGAGGATTGGCAATTCCTGAATGCACGTAGCCCGGTCCTTACAGACCTATATCCGAGGCGCCTCGCATTCCAACATCCACACAGGTGAAAAGTATATAAATGTCAGGGCTGGTAGTTTACTGACACCACCCTAGCTAGAAAGAAACGTCGTGCTCTCCCAGCGGTCCGTCTCCCGTTTTTGACTCATACCGAGGTGTGAGGCTCGCGAATTCACGTTATACACAAAGCTACGCCACACAGGCCGTGCTTTGATCATCAACCACAAGACTTTGCTTTTCAACAGAAGCCCTGATCAATTGCCACTTACGCGTGCCACACTGGCAATTCACTCCATGCGACTGATGTCCATCGATATACAACCTCTGAGCTCGTACGTCTCAGAGAAGGGCGTTAAGCAAGAGAATAAATTCTCCGCCGCCAAACAGATGTATATTTAATAGAGATCAATCAACACAGAATAAAATCCAATGTCAGACACACAGTCCATTTACAAGTTCGCTCTGGGTCTGAACGAAACCGGAGGAACTTTCCTCGCATATCCATCCATCTCCAAGTACGTTTGGACGATCACCAACTGTTTCCCTCATCTTGGGTGTACACCCCAATCGAGATCATAAGTAATCACCCAGACGATGTGAAGACTTCCGGTCTTCAACCACTGTCTTCATCTTCGACATCTCGTCGAATCGGTTATTCAGAATGGGTATAAACCCGGCCTTTCTGAATAACCCACGTATATGATAAACAATTGTTACACAACCACAACAAACGCCTCATTCCAATTTAGAATATCCTTTTATTCACAAAATCACATTTTTAGGGAATAGGTTCCCATTAATTTTATCAAAGATAAATTCTTCTAAATTTATTCTTTAATCTTCCTTTGGATATCATTTCAAACTAGTCGGGATTAGCGAACCACACCGAAGTAATTATTTATTTTATTTCCCAACCCCAACCTATTTATCCCATGGAGCAAAACTAGTAATACTCCATATCTAACATCACGGTGTTATCGGTAAAATTAATTACCATTTCACGTTCAAATCTAATTAAAAATTTAACTATCGTTTTGGAGCAAAACTGGTGGTACTCCATTCTCGATCACCTTTCAGATTTGATAATTTAAATTATCAATTCAAATTTCAATCTAATTAAAGATTCATTAAAACTTCACTTAGTTTTAATCTTTCAAAAATCAATTTCTATTGTTAATCGGGTTAAAGAACAGGTGTTATTCTAAACACCGCTCACAATAAACCTAAGAACCAATTCAAATTCAATTCCAATTAAATATTATTTAATTAATACACTTCATCAAATCTAAATAGAAAGATTTAATCTTTTTCTCAACTGGGCTTAAGAACAGTGTTAATGAAGACACCATTCACGACAAACCCAAATCACATTTGATATTAAATACAAGGCTCCGAATAGAAAATATATCGGCTTATATTCAATATCAAATTCTACGACCAACAAACATCGTATTGGAAATAACGATATTAAATATATCTTTCAAATTCCCATAACAATATCTGTATAGTCACGAAATCCAATATCGAAATATTCCGAAGATAATTTCGATTCAACTCCAGTCCAATTCACGTATTGGGAATATTGATTATTTTTAAAATCACTTTCAAATTCAAATTATTTATTTCAAAAATAAATTGATTTTAATTCTAGTTCAAACTAGTTCATTTCGATAAAAATCTATTTTTATCTTTTGAAATGTGGAATTTTTCATCCCAGTTCTTTACAATTCACATATTATGATTTTACACAAATTATTACTATTTTTAATAATTTTATCAAGGCCTGTAAAGTCGATTTCCATCAACAGCCATCGAACTGCACTTACAGCGACCTTTTCCAAATTTGATTTGGACATAATTCCAAATCCAACCGTTAGATTTCAAATTTCTAATATTCATTGGAAAGCTCTTTTCGATACGAACCCAACGGTTCTGGTTTTAGGAGAATCTGACCGTCGGATCTCCCGTAATGTCAATTCGAAGTCAATGGTCGAAATTCACGAACTACCGCGGGGCGGCGCGTTCTATTCAGGCCATTATATATATATTATATATATTTCGTTGATTTCCTTTTTAAAACGTATTTTATAAATCGTTTTAAATTCGTTTTCAAAACCATTTCAACTCTATATTCAATTTCAAATCAAAATTGAATATTTTATATCATTACTATATAAATGATAATATTTTCAAAACGTTATATTTTGAAATTACTACCTTTTCTATATTCATTATAAAAACGAATGTAATCGATATAAATATCGTTTACGTCAAAATAGTGCAACTCTAATCAACACGGCTTTATATATTTCAATAAATTCATTATTCTATTCAACAAATGAATTTTTATTCTATTCAACACATGAATCTATATTTATTTCAACACATGACTAATCTCAACATATGAGTACTGTCAACACACGACTAATTTTGTTATGTAAAATATTTTATAAAACTATGGTATCTATCATTTGATTTTTAATCAAACTCCACCGTGAAGTAGATTCTAATTTTAAATATGATAAAGATGTAAATTTTATTGTTAAAATATTTTACTCAACACATGAATAGTTTCAACACATGAACATCGTCAACACATTACTATTTATTCTATTCAACACATGAATCTTCTTTTATAATATTCATTAATTTCCCGATTGGAATGAGGCCCAATCAATTACCATATAATGTTAATTATATGGATTCCACACAACACATGTATATATAATAGCATTGACAAATAATCAACTATCATCCAAAGTGCACTACACTGTATAAGCATTAAATATAGATATCTAACGCTTATAACAGCCTGCCAATCAATCGATCGACATACAACTAATCAATCGGGATGAGTGGACTTCAAATATCATCCCAACACCCGTGTGGGGTTTCAACTCAACAAACACATATTTTTATTCACGCACACACGTTAAAACAATATTTTTAACGTTAAAATATTTTTAACTATATAAATATTTTATTTCACGTCACACAATCAATTTTCATCACAACAAACAATCAAACATACAAGCCGTCCATGGTCTGTGGACGACGGGTGTCGGGTGCTGCTAAGCACCGTCTGCATCCTAGTATATATATTATAACTAGAAAAACAAGATTTAAAGTGAGAAGTTCTCACCCAAGCTATACCAAACGCCACGACTCTTCATATGTAGGAAATCTTCATCATGCTCGCCTTTTGTCCCTTTCGTTGCTCGTAGCCACTACATATATAAAAATCTCATTTTTATATTGTTGTTATGTATATAAAAATCCTATTTTTATATTGTTACTATATAGATAAAAATTCTATTTTTACACCGCTATTATATAGATAAAAATTCTATTTTTACACCGCTACTATATAGATAAAAATTCTATTTTTACATCGCTACTATATAGATAAAAATTCTAGTTTTACACCGCTACTATATAGATAAAAATTCAATTTTTACACCGCTACTATATAGATAAAAATTCTATTTTTACACCGCTACTATATAGATAAAAATTCTATTTTTACACCGCTACTATATAGATAAAAACTCTATTTTTACATCGCTATTCTCTACCTAAAGATTTCGCCTTTACAATCTATATAATATAAAAATCGTATTTTTGTACTTTCTATACTATAAAAATCATATCTTTACAGTGCTACTACTATAAAGATCACATCTTTATGACTCTACGTTATATAAAATCATATTTTTTATTCATCTAAAAATGTAAAAATCATATTTTTTACCTTTCCGTTATATAAAAATCACACCTTTCATATATAAAAACCCTAATTTCAATAAAACAAAAATTTCAGTTTTAATAAACAAAAGTTTCATCATATAAAAACGAATAATAAAAAAAGGTAAAAACTTACAGGGGGGAGATATTTCGTGCGTCACCGATGGGGGAGGAGGGTCGGCTGACGTAGAGGAAGGGTTCGGAGGTGCAAGAGGGGGAGGGGGAACGAGGCAGAGAGGAGGGAGAAGAAGAAGCAGCGGTGGCAGTCAGCTGGTAGGGCCACGCGGGTTTTGGGGGGCGCAACTGGAAGGAGGAGAGAAGGGAGAAGGGGATCGGAGGAGAAGGAGGAGGGGCGGTGGGTGGAGGCCGACGCGGCGGCGGCGGGGAGGGGGGGAGGGGGGATCGCGCGGCTGCGCTGCGCCTTTTTCTTTTTCTTTTTTCTGATTTGAAAATGAATCGGGGGGGGGGGTCTGAGAGGAGATAAGGGGAGAGTTTTATTTTTTAATTTATTTAATTATTAAATTTCAAAAAGTTGTCTTTTTCATTTGACCTCTAAACGAGGCCCACCGCCTGTCGTCCATAGCGTTTCACTCCTATTCTGAACACAATGGGATCTGTACCGTAAGCTGATTCGACTGTTTCGACCAGTTTCCGTTAAAATCAACATATAACTCTATATATTGAATTTGAACGCGCATTCAATTTACCGGGGTCACATACGAACTCTAAAAATTCCAGAAAAATATTTTCTAGCTTCGTATTGATGATACGGTCCTAACAAAACTAGTTTCGTCGAATTCTGAGACCGTTTGAAAAATGACCATTTTCCCGTCGATTAAAATCAACTGAAACTGGTCAAACGTGTTTTCCTATGCCATGCTCACATATTGATTCAAAAAATTATGAAATTTGAAACCTAGCAATAATTTGACCTCACGGATCCAACAAAAGTGGTTTCGTCGAAATCCGAGGTCATTTGCAAAATTTCCATTTTTAAGGGCCGAAATTTCATAGCGACTATTCTGAAATTTCAACTGGACATATCTTTTGATTCCCGCTATGAAATTTTGATTTTTCGGATTTGTTGAAAGATATTCTCAAATAGATTCCATTATTTTTGGTTTCGCTAAAATCCGGTTTATTTTGCACTTGGTACATTCAATTGAAATTTGAAATCGAATTATTGAACTACCGCGCCATTTTCAATTCCTTTTATAATTATATATGAATGAATATTTATAATCTAACGACGACGTATATAAATTTATACGTTCTAATTATATTCAAAATAAATTTCTCGTCGATATTATTTAGAATAATTCATTTTAAATAATCAAAATTCGCTAAAATTGCCAAAATAAAAAATTTAAACTGGTCGCATTTCCGGGTTGTTACAACCGCGCTGCGGCGAGTTCGTTTTAATTATATTTATATATATATATATAAACGTTTAAAATTCGTTTATAATAAATTTAAACTCTATTTTAATATATATTAAACCAATTTTCTCGATTCAACTAAATATATCGATTATTTATAATCGTCGATTTTTCATTTACTCGGTTATAAATTTATTTCTACTCAATTTGTTATATTAAATTCCAATTCCCTTTATAAACAAATTTATTTACAAAATTCGATATAATCGAATTCTAATTATAAATCCGTTGGATTTTTCTCACTTCAATTTATATTCCGAATTCCAAAATAAAATTTATCGTTCTATTTCAAACCGTTTTTGTAACAACCCAGAAAATCTGAACCAATTTAATTTTTTATTTTGGCTATTTCAGTGAATTTTGAATAGTTAAAATAATTTATTTTAAATAATTACGATTAAAAATTTATTTTAAATCGAAGTTAGAACGAATATAATTATTTTAATTTCAAAAGGAATTGGAAATAGTACGGTAGTTTGAAAAGTCAAATCTGAGTTTTGACTGAATATACCGGATTCAAAATTTAACGGATTTTAGTGAAACCAAAAATATCTAAATCTGTTTAAAAATATCTTTCCAACAAATCTGAAAAATCAAAAATTCATAGCGGGAATCAAAAGTTATGGCCCGTTGAATATTCAAAATGGTCGCTGTAGTATAATTTATAGCCCGTATAAAAGGCCATTTTTCAAACGACCTCCGTTTTCGACGAAACCACTTTTGTCGGATCCAGAATGTCAAATTATTACCAAGTTTAATTTTCCAGAATTTTTGGAATTAATATGTGAGTGTGGCAAAAGAAAATGTGTTTTGTCAATTTCAATCAAATTTAGTCCACTTGAAAATGACCATTTTTCAAACGGTCTCCAAATTCAACGAAATTAATTTTGTTAGGACCGTATCATCAAAACAAAGCTAAATATATATTTTTTGGAATTTTTAGAGTCCGTAAGTGGCCCTGGTGAATTAAAATGTACGATAGAATTAATTAAATAAAAGATTTAAATTTTAAATTAAAGAAATCAGGCTGAAGACAGTCGTTTGGGCAGAAGAGGCCTAGCCCACTGGATCCGGAACATGGGCTATTAGGTGGGTTCAACTCTTGTTGGGTTGGAATCGGAGTTGTTAAGGAGTTATGGGTTTATTTGCAAAATTGATAATTAAAATATTATAAATATTCACTAAACTCATTTGCAAAACACTAATTACATAACAGCGCCGCCGCCTTCAACATCTGTGGCCGATAGAACTCCCTTCTTCCTCCATTAAAATACACTGATCCGCTCAGTAAAATAAACCTTTTCTTTTGGCAATCCGGTAACCCCTTCTTCACTCTACAATTCTGTACGGTTGGATCCATCCTAGTTCAGCACAGCTCGAGATACAGCCCTCCAAACCCAACCCAAACAAACCGCCGCCTCCTCTCCGGCGTGGTAGCATCGAATCATCATCCTGTGTCCTGTAGTGCCCGCAAAGTTCAACCCTAGAATTGAATAACTGTAAACAAGCGTCTGCTTTGGTCTGTGTTGAGGGAGAAGGGTGATTCTCTATTCTAATTAATTTATTAATTTAATTTAAAAGTTAACAATACGAATTAAATCATAACTTGCTCATACTGACTCAGAACGGAACGATTTTTGAAGCGTTGTGATCGTAAGACAGAGATCTACATTTCTAGACTAAAATGAAGCAATTCTGAGCTGATTGAATTTTGGACCAAATTTTCAAATCTGAACTATTCAGATTTCAACGAACTATGTGAAATCCTATTTTATTTTAATTATTATTTATTTTAAAATATTTAGAATAAATCACAATTGTATTCTCATTGATCCACTATAAAAAAATTGTATGCTATGCCACGTGATTTGATTTGTATGTGATGTGTTAATATAGATCTGTTAGTTTAGATATTTTGTTAATATAGATCTGTATGTGATGTGTTAATTTAAAAAAAAATCACTTTGTTTATTTTGTCGAATTGAACTAGAATTTTCAATTCAATAAAAAAATGTCACTTTGTTTATTTTGTTGAATTGAATCAGAATTTTCAATTCAATAATAAAAATATCACTTTGTTTATTTTGTTGAATTGAATTAGAATTTTCAATTCAATAAAAAAATGTCACTTTGTTTATTTTGTTGAATTGAATTAGAATTTTCAATTCAATATAAAAAAATATCACTTTGTTTATTTTGTTGAATTGAATTAGAATTTTCAATTAAATAATAAAAATATCACTTTGTTTATTTTGTTGAATTGAATTAGAACTTTCAATTCAATATATAATAAAAATATCACTTTGTTTATTTCATTGAATTGAATTAGGACTTTCAATTCAATAAATAAAAATATCACTTTGTTTATTTTATTGAATTGAATTAGAACTTTCAATTCAATATTTAAAAATATCACTTTGTTTATTTTGTTGAATTGAATTAGAACTTTCAATTCAAGTGGAAAATAAGAAGGACAAAGTTAGCAAAAATTTTAGTCAAAAGTATGGCAAGTTTTATAATTGGAGAGAAAGATAAGTTGTAGGGTAAAAGTGAAAATAGGAGTGGGCCCCCTGAATTCCACTTTTGCCTAAGTTTTGTCCTTGTCCCCTATTTCAAAACTTTCCATACTTTTGGCTAAAATTTTTGCTAACTTTCTCCTTTAAAAGAAATTCCTCTTCAATTTAATATATAATAAAAATATCACTTTGTTTATTTTGTTGAATTGAATTAGAATTTTCAATTCAATAAAAATATCACTTTGTTTGTTTGTTGATTGATTTATAATTTTCAATCAAAATAAAAACATCGCTTTTGTTATTTTTGATTGAACTAGAATTTTCAATCAAAATAAAAATACCACTTTTAGTTATTATTTGATTGGGTTAGAATTTTCAATCAAAACAAAGAAATATCACTTTTGTTTGTTATTTAATTGGGTTAGAATTTTCAATCAAAAAAGGAAATATCAAATCTTGTCATTTTGTTGAATTAGAATATTCAACAAAAATAAAATGTAAATTTCTATCATATTATGGAATTACTATAAAAATAGAAATGCTCATGTTTTAGATAAAAATAAGGACATTACATTAAAAAGTTTACATTTTAATGTAATGATAAAAATAAAGATTTTCCCAAAACTGGAACCGTTAGGACCGCTTTGGGAAGATCTTTCCAACGATATAAATTTTGTTAAAATCCAACGGTTAGATTTCGAGATAAGTGTAAATCAAATTTTTATAAAAACAGCGCCAGGGCCGCCCAATGACCCGAAGCGTCGTTAAATTTAGTTATTTTCAAATAAATAAAAATAGCGATAAATCGTTACTAAATACTATTAACGATATGAAATGATTTTAAACTATATATATGTGAGAATCATTTGAATAGACCTAGTTAAATCTCATTTCAAATGATTGAACGACGATCTAAATTGAAGATCTTAAAGATGGCGATTGAAGACCGGCGATCTTCACATCGGAAGGATAACTACTGATGCCCGTCATTGGTTAGCTACCAGTAAAGGGTTAAAGTGGTAGTTGTCCGGATGTACTTGTTGATTGTCCGGATATGCGAGCACCTCTCTTCCATATTGGACATACGGGACGAGGAATAAGGTGACTCTGGTTTCGTTTAGACCGAGAACGGACTTGTAAATGGATATGTGTCCAACATTGAATTTCATTCCATGTAATTAAATTGATTTCTATTAATATATATCTATGGTGGCGGAGAATTTATTCTCTTGCTTAACACCCTTCTTTGAGACGCATAAGCTCAAAGGTTATATATTAGTAGTTATCGATCGCATGGCGTGAATTGTCAATGTGGCATGCCAAGATGCAATTGATCGAGGCTTTTGTTGAAAAGCAGAGCCTTGTGGATGATGATCAAAGCATAACCTATTTCGGCATAGCTTTGTGTATTACGTTACCTCGCGAGCCTTACACCCCGGTAGAGTCAAAAACGGGACAAGGGAACGTAGGGAGTGCACACGTTTCTTTCTAGCTAGAAGTGGTGTTTGAGTTTTTACAAGACACGGCATTTTTACTTATGTGGTTGATGGAATGAGGCGCCTCGGTTTTATTGGTCGATTGTGACCATTTTATAGGTCCAGTAGGACCGGGAAGCGTGTGTTCAGGCATAACTAATCTACTAACGTTATTTATGGACCGGCCCTGCAGTATCCAAGGGTTGCCCGTAGGTGTGACCCTGAGACATTGCTAGAGTGTCTCGAATCGGTTAGGAGATCGTCCCTAGCCTTGACTCAAGATGGAAAACCATTCTCCAATACGACATTACGGTTTTGATTGTAAACCTATATATAGCGACATAGTAGGATGGGGTACTATGCCGTCTAGGATTGATACATTTACTTTGAAGTATTTTTGAAACCTATTAGACACTAATAATAATAGTAAAAATGTTATGTTCTACTATCAAGCATTTTTTATCATTATAAGGTAAAACTCTATCCTCCGGTTTGCGTTGCATTGTGTGATGGGACTTGAGTCTTATAATGATTTCATTTTCTAAAAAGCATTGTGTTGTTTTTAAATAAAATTTAATAAACTTATGCACTGGCAATCCAATGGAGTAAACCCGTTCCGCGTTAGCGGCGTGGTCCAGGGATTAGTCATATTGTTAGTTAAGTAAGATTTATTATACCAGTCCCATGACTGACTCGTGGTTTGTTTCACTTTGCAAACTCGGGTGCCCTCTTTCCACATGGGCAGCCAAATGACAGGTTTTAGGTATGGATATTTTCTGGACGGGAGCTTGCTAAGGAAGAAGATGAAGACTCTTTTTCTGTTATCTTCTTATTTGCTTCTTGAGACATTTAGACATTATTGAGCTTTGATGTATTTGGAGGAGATTGAGACTTTATTTCTTTCCTTGTTTTAGACATCTATTTTGCTAAATGTATCCTGTACTGCGTACTCTGATGTCTGTGATGATATGTTGTGATGACATTTCCATTTCTGCTACAATGATTTATGTGTTATACTATTATTTGAGATCTGTTATTGTTATAATTTTATTTTGCTCCTATGATTATCCTTACTTTCGTACCACAAAAGTTTGGGGTCATCACAGTTGGTATCAGAGCTAAAGGTTAACCTTAGCTTCGGAGTATAACATTTTTAGAACAATTCGTCTAGATAGCACCAGCGGTATTCTAAAACGAGTAGCTCATTAGAGATAGGATTAGTAATGTCCTAGAATGAGCACAGCGGAATAGCACATATTAATCAGTCATTACTTCATTATCATCTTATCGTATGTCTCTACTTTTAACCTTTCCTTTGAAGTTATCGTTTCTCTTAGTCTAACTCTTTCCTTGATGATACAGACTGATTGAAAAATGAGTACGAGAGCCAAAACTAGAGGAAGGGGTCAAGGTGGAGCAGCAGGCAGGTGCGGAGAAAGAGATACGGTCCCAGCTGCTCAAGACCAACCTAATTTGGATGTTGAGGTGCCGCCACCACCACCACCTCCATGTGCTTTTGATCTAGACAAGGTGGCAAAGAAAATCAAGAATCTAAGAGGCGTGCATTTCACGGGCCGGGAGACGGTGACAGAGGCATAAGCGTGGCTTAAGACAATTGAGAAGATTTTGGGAGGATTAGAACTAGAAGATCATAGGAAGCGATTTATGGCGACATGGTTCCTGAAGGACCAGGCTCAGATTTGGTGGGAAACGGCTATGATTGGTGGTAATGAAGCTGATATAACTTAGGAGAAGTTTAAAGAGCTCTTCAATGAGAAGTTTATTCCGCCTCACGAAGTTGAACGCCTTCATGATGAGTTTGCCAACCTCCAAAGGGGAAGTATGACTATTGCCGAATATGTGAAGAAATTCGACGAGCTCTCCAGATATGCCCCTGAGTTAGTTCAAGACCCGCTTCAGAAGAATAAGAGATTTATTAATGGTCTTGGGAGGAGGTATCATAATAGAGTGACGACACACATTGAGTGGCCATTTGCTAAAGTGATCGAGATGGCTTGCAGATATGAGGAGATTGATGAGAAAGGTTCTCAGCAAGATCGAGAAAAGAATCAAGCCAATAATAAGAGAAAAGAGTCCGACAAGAAATCAGAGGCGAGTAATCCTACTACCGCCAAGCCTCAGGGGAAAAAGAAGAGGGACAAATCTAAGGTCAAATGCTTCAATTGTCAGAAGATGGGGCATTTTGACTATGAATGTCGAGCCCCGAAGAAGCCTAAAAGAAATGAGTCTGGACCGAGTCAGAACCGCGGTCAAAATTCTTGGAGCACTCAGGAATGCTTTAATTGCCATAAGACGGGCCACTTTATCAGAAATTGCCCTCTTCTCAAGAAATCTGAAGTAGCACATGTCTATGATGGGGCGGCTGGACCGGCTTCTTCTGAAGGAGCAGGTAAACCTGATGTTTTAGCAGGTACTCTTAACATTAAGAACATTCCTATTACAGTTTTGTTTGACACTGGTGCATCTAGAAGTTTCATATCTAATGACACGGTTAAAAAGCTTAAATTAAAACCAAGAAAACTTAAAGAACCGATTAGAGCCCATAGCCCGATAGGAGGATCACTTATTCTCGATTAGTATTGTAGAGTGCCTGTTTCTTATTCCTACTTCCAATTTCCTTTTAATCTGATCATCAAGAATTTCTCCGGGTATGATATCATACTTGGAATGGACTGGCTAACAAAGTATGAGGATGAGTTACTATGCGCTGAAAGAGTAGTCAGAATTAAAACCAAATTCGGAAATATGATGACTATACCATGCCATAGCTCAGCCGCAGACAGGAAAGAATTTTGGTATTCTCTAGAAGTCACTCCTGCTTCTATTGAGGATATTCCCGTCGTCAGAGACTATGCGGATGTGTTTGAAGAAGTTGACAGCTTACCTCCACACAGAGAAATCGACTTCAAGATTGACTTAGTTCCGAATGCAAGGCCCGTTGTACACCCTATTCGGAGAATGTCACTGAAAGAAAAAGAGGAACTGAGCAATCAAACTAAGCAACTTTTGTGGAAGGGTCTGATCAGACCTAGCTTCTCAAGCTGGGGTGCGGTAGTGGTGTTTGTCCCAAAGTCAGACGGTACCCTCAGGCTATGTGTGGACTACCGTGATCTAAATAAGAAAACGCTGAAAAATAAATACCCACTACCACGCATTGATGATCTACTAGACCGATTGAATGGAGCATGAGTATTCTCTAGGATGGACCTAGCTACAGGTTTCCACCAATTATGCATTGTCGAGGAATGTGTGCCTTTGACAGCTTTCAGAGGACCAGACTTATTTTATGAATGGCTAGTGATGCCCTTCGGCTTATGCAATGCTCCAGTATACTTCGTAGATCTGATGAATAGAGTATTCCGAGATGTTTTAAATAAATTCGTGCTGGTGTTCATTGATGATATCCTAATCTTTTCTAAATCCACTGTTGAACACGAAAAGCATCTGAAAGAAGTCTTGGAGATTTTGCGAAGAAATGTGTTGAAATCCAAATTCTCCAAGTGCATATTCTGGCAAGAAGAGGTGAAATTCCTCGGCCATGTTGTATCAAAGGAATACATCTCAGTAGATCCAGGAAAGATCTCAACCATCCAAGATTGGAAGCAGCCTAGCACGGCCACAGAAGTCAGAAGTTTCTTAGGACTGGCTGGCTATTATCGGAAATTCGTTAAGGATTTCTCGAAATTATCTTATCCGCTGACAAAGCTGACTAAGAAGCATACAAAGTTCATTTGGACACCCGAATGTGAGGCCGCTTTCCAAGAGCTGAAACGGAGGTTGATCACTGCTCCTGTCTGGACCATTATTGATGGCAATCAGGATCTGAAAGTCTGGACAGACGCTTCTAGAGAAGGTTATTCTTTTCATCTAAATAAACATGTCAGAGATGACATTTTTAATGTCAAATCTTATTTTAACATGTTATCCTTTTATCTATTTAAGGTATTGGTGTGGTGCTAATGCAAAGAGACAAAGTAGTCGCATATGCTAGCCGCCAGTTAATACCGCATGAGAAGAATTACGCCACTTATGATCTTAAGCTAATGGCCATAGTATTTGCTCTAAAGATATGGAGGCACTATCTCTTGGGCGAGAAATTCGAGCTGTATACTGATCACAAATCCTTAAAGTATATGTTCACCCAAAGAGATTTGAACCTGAGGCAGCAGCGTTGGGTTGAATTCCTTGCACCCTATGACCTGGACATCTTATATACTCCAGGGAAAGCCAATGTTGTAGCCGATGCACTCAGCAGGAAGAATACGGCTAGCACTAATTTTATCCTCGCCAATCTCATTATTACACCTTCCTTGATCGATAAGATCTCCTCCCTCCAGAAAGGTGATAAATTTATTCAGTTTATTAGTGAGCGAGTTCGAAAGTGCGAAGCGTCAAGCTTCCAAATAGACAGCAAGGGAACCCTCAGACTACAAGGGCGAATATGTGTGCTAGATATCCCCGAGCTAAAAACAGAAGTTATGGATGAATGTCACAAATCTATGCTCAGCATCCATCCAGGAGTAAGCAAGATGTATCATGATCTTAAGCGTACCTTTTGGTGGAAGGCGATGAAGAGAGACATTTCTATATATGTTGCTAAATGTCCCACCTGCCAGCAAGTCAAAAGCGATCAGCAAAAGCTAGCAGGTCTGTTGCAACCGCTAGGGGTTCCAAGTTGGAAATGGGACGAAAATTTCTATGGACTTTATATTGATGGCTTGCCCCGAACTAGAAAAGGCAATGACAGTATATGGGTGACTGTAGATCGCTTCACAAAGACTTCCCATTTCATCCCTGTCAAATCTATAGAACAGCTCGAAGTTTGGCACAGCTTTATTTCAGAGAGATTGTCAGACTACATGGAGTTCCCACTAGCATTGTTAGTGACCGCGATCTGATATTTGCTAGCAAATTCTGGGAAGCTTTCCAAGAAGAGATAACTAAATTGAATATGAGCACCGCTTATCATCCTCGGACAAATGGCCAGACTGAGAGGGTGAACCGCATATTGGAAGACTTGTTGCGAGCATGCATTCTTGATTTTGGCGGGTCATGGGAAGATCATTTGCACTTGGTTGAATTCTCTTATAATAACAGCTACCAAGCAAGCTTGCAGATGTCGCCATTTGAAGCATTATATGGCAAGCCATGCAGATCTCCCGCATATTGGGTGGAACCCGGCAATCGATTAGTATTGGGTCCCGACATGATTCGTGAAGCAGCATATAAAGTTGATTTTATTAAGAAGCGATTATTGGCTACTCAAAGCCGACAAAAGAGCTATGCAGACGCTCAAAGAAGGGATTTAGAATTCTCTGTTGGCGATCTGGTATACTTGAAGGTTTCCCCACTGAGAGGTGTAATTCGATTTGGTAAGACTGGAAAATTGGCGCCGTGATTCATTGGTCCATTTCCGATTCTTGAAAGGATTGGGACTCTCGCTTATAGGGTGCAATTGCCTGACTGGTTGCCAGGGGTTCACGATGTATTCCATGTGTCCCAACTTCGGAAGCATGTTCATGATCCAGACTTATTTGTGGAAGAAGCAGCACAACAAGATTTGGAGATTACACCGAGCTTGGCAGTGAGGAGGGAGCCAGTAAAAATAATTGGCAAAGAAACTCGTGTTCTGAGGAACAAGAAGATCCAATTAGTCAAGGTGTAGTGGAGCGGGGATCCTAGAGACTGTTCATGGGAGAATGAGGATAACATCAAACAAGCCTATCCTAAGTGCAGAGTGGACATCTCCGAGTGACTCTTGTGTCGAGGTACATTTACAATACCTAGCATTTTCCGTTTTGTTTCCTACTTTACTATTGTTTCCTTTTCGGGGACGAAAAGCTTTTAAGTGGGGGAGATTGTAACAACTTGGAAAATCTGAACCAATTTAAAATTTTTATTTTGGCTATTTCAGTGAATATTGAATAGTTAAAATAATTTATTTTAAATAATAATGATTAAAAATTTATTTTAATCGAAGTTAGAACGAATATAACTATTTTAATTTCAAAAGGAATTGGAAATGTACGGTAGTTTGAAAAGTCAAACCTGATCTTTGACTGAATATACCGGATACAAAATTTAACGAATTTTAGTGAAACCAAAAATATCTAAATATGTTTAAAAATATCTTTCCAACGAATCCGAAAATCGAAATTTCATAGCGGGAATCAAAAGTTATGGCTAGTTGAATATTCAGAATGGTCGCTATAGTATAATTTATAGCCCGTATAAAAGGCCATTTTTCAAACGACCTCCATTTTCGATGAAACCACTTTTGTTGGATCCGGAATGTCAAATTATTGCTAAGTTTAATTTTCCAGAATTTTTGGAATTAATATGTGAGCGTGGCAAAAGAAAATGTATTTTGTCAATTTTATTCAAATTTAATCGACTTGAAAATGGCCATTTTTCAAACGGTTTCCAAATTCAACAAAATATAATTTTTTTAGGACCTTATCGACAAAAAAAATCTAAATATATTTTTCTGGAATTTTTAGAGTCCATATGTGGCCCCGGCGAATTTAAATGTATGATAGAATTAATTAAATAAAATATTTAAATTTTAAATTAAAGAAATCAGGCTGAAGGTAGTCGTTTGGGCAGACAAGAACTAGCCCGTTGGATCCAGAATGGGGGCTATTTGGTAAGAATTTGTAGATTTAAGGAAGTTATTTGCTTGTCGAACAAGATATATGAAACGTTATCGAGGATTCAATAAGTAACTTGAATTTTGGAGTGCTTTATATTGCAAAGAATATAGAAGTGTAATTTCATAAAATAGAGAGAATAGAATGATAATCGGTTATTTAAAATCATGTTTTGAAGTGTTTATATAATAATAGAAAGGTAGCAATTCTTTATGAAGAGTTTTAATCAAAAGAAGCTTCCATTTCTTTACAGAAATGAAGAGATTTCTTTTCATGAGTGAAAGTAACCTTTCAGAAAATATTTGCTGTTTCGATTCAGTCGACTGGTTAAAAATCATCAGTTGACTGGTTGAATTAAATTTTAAATCATTTGGACAAAAACTTTTCAAAACTAGCCGTTATATACAAAAACAGTTAGACCAATCGAATGGTCATTTCTCTACCAGTCAACTGGTTTTTGCACAATTCTGGCTTTTAAGGCCTTATAAATATATATATATATTTATTTACTTTATTTTGTTTATTCGTGTTATACTTGAGGATAGATTTTAACATAATTCTAAAACGACTCAATGTATATATATAACACCTTATCTCTATGACATGATTCCCTTACAATCTGTTTTGTTGGCATTAATCAAAATCTTGTTTTCAACACCCTATCCTCCCAGCAAATTAATTCCTAGATGATAACACTAAATTAATTAAATCTAAAGAAATCAATAACACACAAACTAACAAATAAGAAAACATAGCTTGATGAGACTAAGTTTTAACAAACCATTTGTAATGCTAAGTTTTGAGGAACCACGTTGTAATACTCTGTGACGATCGCCCCATACCTCCTGCACTAAACTGTAGGAAAAGTGTACTGCATGACATGCCAAGCCGATATGGGACAATCATCAAGGAAATGTAAACCAAAAACAAACTTGTCATACAACTCACAATGCATGGACAATACAAAATAAACATATAAAATAGGATATAGAAGTGAAGCATAACAAAGTAATAAATCTCATCTCCACAAAATCTCAGAAATCAGCTACAATATATATCTAATATGAATATTTGAATAATCATGCCTCACTACAACCCTCATCAGAGTATATAAATGTCAAAACAACAAAAATCATTCAAATAGCTAAATAGTAGATAAATAGTAATACGCCAGCCTCCAACTCGTTAACTCACTGGTGCATCATTGCCAAACCTATCACCTGCTGCTTAAACTACTTATCAGCATCGTCAATGAGTACCCCAAGGTAATAAGAGGAAACATAAAACCTAGAGTCAAGCAATAATCTAGTGTGAGAAATAAATAACGGTCAATAGCTTCCCCGGATAATATGATAATAGACAACTCAAGTCTCACACGACCTGTCCCTACAACCAACGAGTTAACACATAATAATCACATTAAATATGGTACTCAAATATAAAAAAGTAGATACTAATCAAAGTAGGATTTTCACTCCCCACTTCTCTTATACACCCAATGGTGATAGTCCACCTAGATAAATAGGAAAAAAACACAGGCAACCGCAACATCAATAACAAACAATAACCTAGCTATCATCGACTAAAGCCTTGAATACGTTGATATTGAATGACTAGCCGTTACTATCCATCAAGGGATAATGGAGAATCCCGGTTCTAGTAAGACTGCCGTACATCCCACTATGTTCGTCTTCCCAAGACAACTAGATCACTTCCCCAGCGATCCAACGTACTCGATCTCTTAGATCCTAACAGGCATCCCTATGATACCCTAACATCTAGCTGCTAAAATCCTTTGATGTATCAATGATTCCTTAGCACATCAAATCATATGAGCTATTCATGAATCCATATTTTAGCTCAACTCTCACTCGAGTCAATCCATTATCCCGTAGCCTCAATCCACTTTGAGTTGCTTATCACATTCGACTTCGACCACTCCCGCTTAGGCCCACAATAAAATAATTAAAATGACTTTGACAATAACTTCCACCACGTAGATGATATCGACGAATCAAGACCTCCATCAAAGCCCTGAAGACCCTTGTGAACCACAGCAAAAAAACCATAGAACCCAAATCTATCATCTGATGGGTCGGTACCGACCAATCCTCTATGGATCAATACCTATCCATACACTTAGCCAAATTTTGGCTAAGTATTAGATCACCTCCATCCTTTTCTCGATCACCTCCCTATGATCCATTCACATCTCAAATTTCCTCTTCGAAGCTTCACATGCCGGTCCAAACTCATATAGTCAAGCGATTGCACATTGACCCATCGATTCACTTTATTGACTCCCCACGATCAGAATCCATGGATCAGAACCCATCTATGGACCGTGGAGCGATACCAGCTCCTTTCCTCAGTGAATTTTATCTCCAAAAAAATTTCATAGCCTTCTTAAAGTTCCTGTATGTCATGCACCACATGATCCCACGTGAGTTCATGTAATGGATCGATATCGATCCATAGGCTATGTTTAGGCACCGATCCTCGTACTTAGCTGATTTCGATATGAAAATTTTCATGTTGTCTTCCAGCGTCCCCAGTGCTCCTCCGCCAAGTTTTACCTTAATCCGATCATCTAAACCTCCAATTTTCTCTGTTCTTCAGTTCTAAGACCTATGTCACACAATTCTAAATGAACAAATCAAGCATAACATACAATTCAATCATTAAAGCAGTAATTCATCTAATTTTGAACACGAACAATCATACAGACTTAAACATACAAGAATCATATATAAAAAAACAATAGATCTAACACAATTTGGATGAAAAAATGTGTAAAACATGATGATATACACATTATTTTATCAAATTTGATTATCCTAGGATGTCTAGATAAAAAATAATATGATTCGATTTTAGAGTGAAACCAACATATACGGTATTTGATTAACCTAATTGATATATATAATCCATAATAGCTATGTGAGAGATCTCCATCACTCACCAAAACCTAGATCCAATGGAAATATGATGAAATCAAATCTGGACAGCTCCCTTGAATATGATGCAAAACGACGAGATCTAATCCTCTTAGATGTAGATCTTGCCTCTAAATGCGATATAATATGATATAAAGGAAGACATTAAGGTTTTAGAGATTAGGTTGAACTGAATACTCACATAAGCTCAACCGAATGTTTAGAATGAGAAGAACCCTGATTCTCTCCTCAAACCCTCTATTTATAATTTCAAGTCATTAATCTAACGGGCTCACCAATCAGCCCATTAGATGTCAATTAACGTACCCTACAAAAATAAACACCTAAAACAACAATATATCCCAAACCGTTGGGTCAAATCATTAATGTGACCACTCTATGAAATGGCCATATTCCCCCCATTCCATTGAGACCAATTTAACACCACATTTAGTCTCTAGCAAAAGTTATGGTCAAAAAAGTAAGTCATAGGAGAAAAATGGTCCTAAATCGATTTGGTAAAAATCATCAACATATATTGTTGGATCTCGGTGTATAGAGTTTTGATTATGACAACTATACATGTACATATATATTATTATCGGCTAACTCTGTTTTGCAGGGATAAACTCAACAACAGATTCGAGGTCTTAAATTGAAGATTATATTTGTTTAGAGTCGGTTAATAATAGTATATGATTGTTAAAATCTTCCTTGATGATACACACATGCACATTTTTATATACATACATATATATATATATATATATATATATATATATATATATATATATAAGTTTTTATATATGACATGTACAGGATATAGGCCTGTATCAGTAAACAGATGTCTGTTTACTGAAACAAAAGTTATTCCACTACAATATTCAAACGTCTGACTTATAATAAACAAACGTATGTTTTGACTCTGAAATGGCCTATTTCCTCGCTGTTTGAATTTTGTTTTAAAACAGACATCTGGATTTTTAATTCAGACATCTAAATATGAGTTGATGCAACTATTCATAAAGAGTCACAACCTTTAATTCATATCTTTTCTTTGAATCTTTTCACGAATGATTGCATCTATTTGATTTTTATAAATAGGAGTTCAAACAAATGATTTTTTCACCGAATCTTACTCTAATTCTTTCAATCTTATCTATAACATTCAGATTCACTCAAGCACCCTATTTCCATATTTCTAAAATTACAAATCAATTCTAATCTTCCATATTCTTTCACGAACAACACTATTATCATCAAGGAAAGACTATAGGAAGGATGTACATTAATTTGACATATCCATGTTATCAAGAACACAAGTACTCAACAATTTCTTTGTATTGTGGAAGTCCTCTTCGGCAGTTGAGGCAAGAAATCATGTTCAGCTGTTCGGGTAGTTGTAAACGTGTTCCTCCAATTGAAGTGAGGGCAGTTGTTGTTTAGTGAAATGCCATAAGGGAGTTTGGGACTGGACGTAGGATAGTGGTTCGAACTAGTATAAATTGACTGTGTTGTTTATTTACTGCTATAACTTTACTATCCACATATTACCTTGCTTATGCTCCATACTATACGATCCTACCGCTGCATAGACTCTTTTAATTGGTATCAGAGCAAGGACATCCTATAACTGTAACTTCGTTATTCGATACTTTGATAATATAGAAAATAACTCGAGTACCAGCACAACCATGAACTCTACATTTGTCGAAGGACAATCTACTCAAAGACACCACTATTCAATGGATTACACTACAATTAATAGGCTACAAGAATGAGAATATATATGCAAGCAACTAGCTATGAAGGTTAGAATGCAACCCAAACTAAATGCACAAACCCACAACTAAATACTCTGCATGGACAACAAATCAGAAAAGTGAGGCAAGTACAAATGCCAAAGCTTTGAATATGTTATTCTACACTTTGGGTAGAAATGAATTCAATCATGTTAGCATCTGCACTACTGCACATCAGATATGGGAAACACTCAAATCCTTACATGAGGGTACAAACAAGGTCAAATAAACAAAGATCTCAATGCTAAAGAACCAATTCCGAAATTTTAGAATAAGACAGAGTGAAACCATCAATGACATGTACTCAAGATTTCAAGATATTCTTCATGCCTTAATAGGGTTAGGAGAAAAATATAGTGACTTTGTAATTGTATCAAAGGAACTAAACTCCTTAACCAACGAATGGGAGAGAAAGGTGTTAGCCATTGAAGAAGCCAAGGATTTATCAACAATGAAACCAAAAGAACTAATAGGCAACCCCATGTCTTATGAAGTAAATCTCCAAGCCAAAAAGGACTAGGCACAAGAGAAAGTATTTAGCTTTTCATGCGGAAAAAGAAGAATCAAAATCAAAAGATGAGGATCTAGCATTTGTTGCCAAAAATTTTAAGAAATTTCTGAAGTTCAGAAAAAATAACTTCAAAAAGAATTCCTCAAGTAAACCTTCGTCAGTAAACTTAGAATGTTTTAATTGTCATAAGAAAGGCCACATTGTAAAAGACTGTCAGGAACTAAAAAATGAAAATTAGAAAAACTTCAACAACAAAAAGAGGAAAGACAAGTTCAAAAAGAAGGCTTTTTCTAGTCATATGGGACGATTCAGATTCATCAGATAGTGATAGCGACAATGAACAAGCATATGTGTGCTTCATGGCTTAAGAATCTGAGGTTAGTGATTTACCTTATGATGATTTAATAGAAGTACACATTGAATTTTTAAATACTACAAAAATTTCTTAAAATGAAACTTAAGGATACACGTGAAATCAGAATAAAGATGAATTTGAAAGGGATATGTTTAAAAATGAAAAGAAAATATTGGAAGAATAACTTGAAAAGGTTCAAGAATCTCTCCCAAACTCAGATAGTCGACTTTCACTTTTGAGTCAAGAAATTGAAACTCAAAAGGCAAAGAATGATGAGATTATGTCTGAAAATCACAATTTAAAAACTAAAATAAAACAAGAAAATTAGAAAACACTAGTCTTCAAACTAGATTGGATAGTATTACCAAAAATATTTCTAATTTTAAAAAGGGAAGAGAGAATCTAGAATTATAGAAAATTCTCAATCCTCGACGAATAAAAATGAAATTTCTGCCAAAGAGAAATACTAATTTTAATAGGAAAATGATTCAAAACGTAATAAAGTTTTGAAAAATAAGGTAGCACATAGTATATCAAAGTAGACTAAAAAGGTAAAGGAAACCAAAATATGGGTTCCAAAAACAAACAATAGTTTGATTAGGAACAAACATAGCAATTTATTTATGGAAACTGTTTATAACAATAAAAACTATATTTATAAGAGGGATACTGAACCCACTTGGGTTCGGTTTCCTAAGATCTAACTCTTAGGACCCTATTAAAAAAGTGGGTAACAATGTGTTTATTAATATTTTTTGCAGGTCCCACTAAAGCAGAGAAAATGGATTTTAGATAGTGGTTGCTCAAAACACATGACCGAAGACAAAGATATGCTTATAAATATTTTGTACTTTGATGGTGACTATGTTACCTTTGGAGATAACTCAAAAGGTTTTATCATTAACAAAGGAGATGTGTGCAACTATGGTATATAAAATTTACCTCTTATCACAAATGTTTCTTTAGTTAAAAATTTAAAACATAATTTACTAAGAATTAGTCAATTATGTGACAAAGGTTTTTAAATATATTTTTTCTGAAAATAAATGTAGTATTTTTGATAAAAAAAATCTTATTTTTGAAGGAAATAGAGAAAGAAATATCTATGTTTTAAATATGAAAGTTAATAATAGTAAAGATATGTGTTTAATAGACAAAGATAATGATCCATGGTTATGGCACAAAAGATTTTGTGATATCAATTTTAAATCTATTCAAAGACTTCCTAAAAATGAAATAGTAAAAGGTTTACCAAAAATAAATTTTAAAATAAATAATCTTTGTGAAGATTGTCAAATAGGAAAGTTAACCAAATCATATTTTAAATCTAAGAAAGTCATTCCAACTTTGCAACCATTAGAGTTATTACATGTAGATTTATTTGGACCGACACAGGTTCAATCACGTGAACGTAATCCATTAATTACGCTATGAACTCTAGATCAGATGCCACATGTCTTGGCTAACCCGGATTCATGCACTTCAATAAATATGCCCCCGAGGCCTCATTTTAAGGGATTGAACTTTATTCTCTGAAGCACATCTGTGCAAGGACATTGCCAATGTCGAACATCAACTCTTTTCTCTACATTTCTTTCATTTAAACTGACTGTGTTGTAATCAAATAGTATAATAAAATTAGATTACACAAAGTGGACGTAAGCCTCATTGCAGAACCACTATAAAATCCCTTGTTTCCCTATTTCCTGCATTTTGTGATGTATTATTACTATGGTCTGTGAATATTCTGTGATTTAGGTGTTAAACTCAGAAGAACCATTTTCCATGTTGAGAATTTCTGTTAATTTTTGTGGATTTTTTAAACTGAGGATTCTACTATTTGATGTTTTAGATTTTAGTTCAGCAAATCACTTGTACAAGCGGCTCTCAAAACTCTTCTAAACGACACATAAAGTGGAAATAGACTAGACATTGACGAACCATTGTAAAATGTGTTCTTTTACATTTTAGATCTAACCTTACGACATGTTATGTTTGGGTGTTGTGCCACTTTTGTTGTTAACATGTGGTGATATATTTGAAATAAAGAAAGTAATCATTTGATTATTCAAGAAATCAGACAATAATGTCTTTGATTAATAGCTTGATAGTAAGAATCGATTCTTAACAACAATATTAAATTTATTGATTATCTAAAGTACAAGGACTTTGTGATGCACTCTTTTAAAACTAACAAAACTATTGGATTACCTAGGAATTATAAAAAGCTGGCCTACAATGTTTATGGTTTGCGTCTAAAACTTACATGGTGAACCTCTTGTATGAAGTACTAGTTCGGGTCCACACCCTAATGTTTTCAAAATTATTACATGATTAGCTCTGTTTTGAAATTGTTTACGTCTGTTTAGCCATGTCATTACACAGTTACCCCAATTTTAATACAATTGTAGCCTACTTTTGGCGAACTCAATGCTGAATTTGCCAGAACACGCTTGTGTAATTACAAATTACGTCAGTATACCTTTTTTGCTTACATGTATACTGACATAATTTGAAACTGCGCTTTCATTGTACGCACTAAAAAATTGGTCATGTTGAGGCGCCAATTTCATCGCTCTCCAACGTGATTACTTCAACCAAATTCTTTTTCTTCCTCCCTAAATATTTCCCCTTTCTAACTTATACCAAAACTGGACCCGAGTCCATACAAAACTAAAATCAATCAATATTTTCCCAATTTTCTACTATAAATTGATGCATTGCTAGTTCAACAACACATAAAGCTTTTCCATATATCAATTTTACAACTTAGCTTCATTTTATTCACAAATTAGGATTGCTGCAAATTTGAGAATTTCAAGCTTTTATACAGATCAAGATTCATAAATTGGTTAATTTTTCATTATTGAATGTAGAATTTGTTAACGTTAGTAGCTTTATAGTTGATTTTGAAATTGTATATTAGCAAATACATTTAGGAACTATACTATGTTGGAAGTGTTGTCATTGGATGTACATTACTATATATTACCTAAATCGATTAGCGGATGCACACTATACCTACAAAAACGTTTTCGATCGAGCAATAACACTTTGATTAGACAAAAACACTTTGATTAACAATATCACTTTCATTGTTGGTTAATTATGTTTGTTTACGTGATTGGTTTAGATTTTTGAAATGATTGATTATTGGATTAATGGATTTGTTATTGTTTTACATGGTTCCATACTGAATACTATAATACAATGTTGGGCGCCATTTCGAACTGGGCTTTTGCACGTAACTTGAAATGTGCCAATGGTTGCAATTTCAATTGGTATCCCAGCATTGTTTTACAGGTTTCTAAATAGAAACTCACTCCTGTATCTCATTCTTACTTCTTATTTTCTAACTTTACCAAATTATCCACAATAAACCCACTAATTAGGCTACATTCCTTATCATTACTCCAAATCACTTTATTTTGGTGGGTAATTTCCTAAAACTAAATTAGATTTTCAATTTATTTGTATTTCATGTCATAACTTTTATGTTACCATTAATTAAATGGATCCATGGGAAATCGACAATGAGACTTCGATGAAGTATTATGGCCAATTAGAGTTTGACTCAACCGAAAACATGATAGGCGTTATGTAATCGATACCTAATTACCACCACGAATCGTACAAAATATAGTTGTGCCAGTGACTCAATTAAATGTCGATGTAGATCATCACCGGTTGAGCAAAGAAATTTGTATTGAAGCATGTAAAGGTTTTTGAACAATCAGAATACATATCAACAAGCAAATGTATTTCATCGCAGTAAATGATGATAGGTAGGTTAATCGTGTTAGAGCACTTGCCATTGGAGATCCCTCCTCTACGGAAATGATATTGGTGTCAAAGAGTGTATGTGTGATTGTGGGAGAAAGATAAAACTAGCGCAAGTGGTAGGTTCTTCACGTGAATAAATTATACGCTAAATAGGAATAATCAAGAAATATTCTATTTTGCAGGTTTACTAAGTGGATTGATCCATTAATTTTTCTTAGATGACATGAATATGCACTTGAGATGTTGAAAAAGTGGCGGTTGAAAAAGAGATGCAGAAAGCATTCACGGTTGTAATCAAGATGCATATGGAAAATTTATGGCTGAAAAATGAAATTTATCATTTGAAAGAACCGAATACGGTTGGGAGTCGAAACTCTCTAGATATCATAATGATTAGTTTATGGTAATACGTTGTGTATTATATCGTATGTTGGAATATAAGTCGTGTTTTACGTCATTATATGATAATGTTCTCAGTGTTGTCCAGTATGTATGAATGCAAATCATGTTGCATGTTATTGGATGATAATTCGGTGTAAGTTGTACTAAATGTTTAAACGTAAATTGTATTGTACATGATATATGGTAAAATTTATAACATAGACAAATCCAACAAAATATTGCTAAGCTATTTCTGTTACCAGCTGTAGTAGTAACACAATCAACAATAATACTGCTTTCAAATAAACAATTTTTACTAGAAAATATAAACAATACAAATAAACAATTCTATTAGAAAATATCGACAACATAAATAAAAGCTAAGTAGTTGAATTACGACAGCTCCTTTTATGGTTGAGAACTCTACATCTATTGTACCTATTTGCTTTTGGAACTTGCATCTCATCTATGGTGCCCTTGATTCGTATAGATCTAGGCATTGTAGAAGCTCCACATGTTGTTGGATGTAGAACTAAGTACCCTTGCATGCACTTCAATAATATTTATCATGAATGGGATGAAATTAATATGTATGTCGCCAGGTAATTCTGAACTGGGTACAAATATTGTAACACCTCACATTTTTAATGATAAAAATAATTAGAATAATTATAGAAATTATTAATTATGCAAAATGGGAAATTTTGGAATTATTATAATTTGCCTACGGGACGTGTACCATTACATTCATATCAATTTTCTGATTAATTTACGAATATAATATGTTTCGAATGGAATTCAGATGGAAAAGTTTTTAACGTTCAAGTCTTGAGTCAGAAAAATATTTATAAGCGTGAATGTGCGTAAATATATTTATTTTTAAAATATATTCACGTATTAATTTAAGAGTTGTGTGCATTTGAATTTAAAATTAAATGTATGTCAAAAACAAAAGATAATATGGTAAATCAAGAAACTAGAATAATGTTAAAAACTAGCGCTCAAAATAATTAATCACGTATGATCAAAATAGGAAGGAAGACATGGCCTAATGTGTTAATACACGTTTGGGTCAACCTAAAATAGAGATGGGTCGACCTATTGGTCGACCCATGTTTCAAGCGATGGGCCGACCTATGTTTCGACCCACTTATAGGCCGGGTCAACCTATGTGTCGACCTAGGCTGTAACGACCCGTATTCTACACATCATAGGATTGTAGAATATTTATTTCTTTCCCGTGTGAAGTCGTATGGTCATATAACTTTGGGAAACATCTATTAGAGTCATTTCCCATGTTCATGATTTTTTTCGATTTTTAAATGACCATTTTGCCCCTAGTTGGTACTGTTTTGGCCATAACTTTTGATTGGAAAGGAATTTTGACCTGAAACCACTTCCATTTGATTCGTTTGATAGTTTCTCTTTCCGTAGAGTGGTCATAATAGCCAAACGGACTTACCGTTTGGGAGGTATGGCTGAAACAAGGTTTGGAGGGTGAAAAACTGCTTAACCGGGCCAAATCGGGTGATTAGTGAGTAGGCCCATAACCCATTTCGGGATTAGGGTTATGGGAGGGCTGAAATGAGATGGAGAATCATTCCATTTCAGTTTTCTAGCCTCCACTTATCACCAAGGATCCCTAAAAATGGCCTCCAACCTCTAAATCACCTCCAAATCATCTTTTGGTTAAGGATTTGGCTTAGCAACCCCTAATCGAGGAAGATCTTCACCAAATCAACAAAGGAGCTGCTGTTTGGTATTGAGATTCGCACCAAATCAGAGAATCATTTCAGATCTTAGTTTGTTTTGTGGCTAAGGTGAGTGATTTGCTTAGTTTTGCACTAATTATGGCTAATTAGGGTTGATTAGTGTTAATTAGCGAATTTAAACATGATAAAATTCCGGAAAAATGTTTATAAAATTCGGAATGATGTTTTAGACCTCTGATATGAATTTGGGTTAGTTTGGTTAAGTTTTGATAATCCTATCATTAGTTTCACCTAAGTATGCTTAAGGGGAAATTTGGGATTTTGGGTATGTTTGATCCATTTTTACCTATTATATTAATGTTTTTGATGTTTGTCGTTGATTATGCATGTTGCTATGACTGTATGGTATGCTTTGTGATTGTTTAGAAGTGTTAGATTGGTCGAAAACGCCGTCGAATGGCGTGAAAACAGTCGCAGGAAACATACAGGAAATGACCCAGAATCCGGATCGGATCGGTGAAGGGGAGCGCGACTCGATCCGTTCCAGCATAGGCGTCACGATCCGTTTGAAGGAGTTGGTCACGACTTAGCTAGGCGGCACGATCCGGTAGTAGAAGCACGATCCGATCCAACTTGATTAGGCGCCACGATCCGAAGGGAGGAGCACGACTCGATCCACTTCAGGAGCTCACGAGTCGATGGGTACTAGGCGAGACGATCCGACCCGATCAGAAGACATGACCCGACCCGAATGAAACAACCCGATCCGATCCGAAGTGATGACGCCGATCCGAATCAGGAAGAGGAGCCACGAGCTGGAGGACCACGACCCGATCCGATGCAAGAGGCGCGACCCGATCCGAATGCAAAGGCCGATCCGATCCAATGAAGTATGTGAAGACTGATCCGATCCGATCCGATGGTGATGACCAATAACCCGAGATGCAAAGGTAGTCCAAATGGAAGTTAGAGCTCAGGATCCCGGAACCAGTTGGGAACCAATGAGTTCACTTCATGGTTGGACTTTGCTGCGGGACGTGTGCTAAGGAGTTGTCGACGTTCATAACTTCGATTCACCACTCAGAATGAATGATGGGCTACTTATCAGTGCAGTAGGGTCATTATGACCTGAGGGGCAAAGTGATGGTCGCAAGACTACGTTATCAGTGCAGTAGGGTCACTATGACCTGAGGGGCAAGGTGATGCGTAGTAAGACTATGAGCCAGCGCAGATGGAGTGAATAACTCCATGGGGCAAGTGGACATAGTAAGGATTAGTAAGGCTATGAGCCAGCGCAGATGGGGTGAATAACTCCATGGGGCAAGTGGACATGGCGAGGAATTAGTGGTTACGTTATCAGTGCAATGAAGCCATTTATGACTTCATGGGGCAAAGTGATCGTAGCAAGGTATGTTGGGTGATCGAAGTGGTGAATATCGTATACTTTACGCACTAAGTGAGAGATGTGAGGATGGATGCTATGTTTGATTGTTTGCCATCATTATGACATGCACACCTCCCCCACCTCCGTATCTTTATATTGATTGATGTGATACCTTAGAGTGTTGTACAGTATGTAGTGCTAACTCTTTGGTTGCAGGTCCAGGTTCAGGTATGTTTTAGTCTACCTGTTATTGTTTACTTTAGATGCTTATCGCTCATACCAGGCTTTATGTCTGACCCAGAGTTTTATGTCTCCTCTTATTACTCTGGGTGCTCACACGAGCAGACTAGAGACAGGTTAGCTGGTGGTGCGCGAGTAGCTGATTCGGAGGCGGGCAGGAGGCTTCCACGTATGATATATATATATACGCATTCTCCCTGTGTCGTTGGTGGTCGCTACTTGGGCATTAGTAGTGTACCTCATTTATCTTACCTTTGCTTGAGACAGTTTGAAAGTTGTAATAAGCTGTATTTTGGATTTCCGCTGCTATGATGTTTAGTTCTGATTTTCAGCTTATGCACTGTCTCTCCTGTTTTATGTCAAGTATGTTATTATTATATCTTGTTCTATGCGCTGTGAGACATTCTACAGGTTCTTGATTAGCTCATTCACTTCTTCCTTTTCCTTCTGGCGACCCGTTCCGTGCTAACTGGACATGAGTATAGCGCACCTTTGGAGTATATGTCGGTTGGTGCGGGGCGGGCCGTCACACTTGGTATCAGAGCTCTAGGTTGCGTAGTTAACCTAGGGAAAGACACTAGGGAGAGTTAGTACGTATATGAGAGCGCGTATTTGTGATTACTTTAGTTTTCAAAAGCTATGTATATATATGTACTATTAGTAGTATAAGAATGAAGTTGCACTGCACTAGTACCACTATGGGGTCGTTGATCGATTTCCTTTTTCAGATTGACGATGAGCCGACATGTTAGAGGTACCGGTAGAGGGGCCAATAATGGGAATGCCGCTGACATGAGGGCGATGTTTACCAACCTCATGAGAGACATGCTTAGAGAAGTGCAAGGGGCAGTTCCCAATCCCGGAGTTGGTGATGGCCCAGTAGTGCAGGCGCCTAGGGTCGATTTCGCCAAGTTATGCAAAGATTACACTAATCTTGGTGGGAAGCCGTTCCACGGAACGGAGTCGGCCACAGATGTCCAAGATTGGATGGATAGCTGTGATCGTATCTTTGATGACTTGGGTCTGGAGGATGTGATGAAGAGAAGGCTAGCGTCTCATCAGCTGCAAGGGCGAGCGATGAATTGGTGGAATGCTATAAGAACAGCCACTCCAGAGGACCAGGTTACTTGGGTTCAGTTCAAGGCTCGCTTTAGCGAGAAGTTCATTCCAGCTGCCCAGAAGTCAGTGTTGTTCAAGAGGTTCTTGGAACTGAAGCAGAATGGGAGGGCAGTTTCTGATTATATTGCTGAGTTCGACACTTTGTCGAAGTATGGACTGTCTCTTATCGATACTCCTGAGAAGAAGAATGAGAAGTTCATTACTGGTTTGGATGGGTGCTTGGGGGAAAGGCTTATCAACCACATCGATGAGACTTTTGAATCGATCGTGGGGAAAGCTTTGAGATCAGAGAGCCTTTACCCTAAGTCAAAGACCGAAGCTGCATCTGCAGAAGGGCCAAAGCCGCAAGCAGGCGGTGGAGGCAAGAATAACTCTCAGAATAAGAGGAAGTAGGACCAATCTAAAGGTGGCCAGAAAAAGAGCAAGAAGGATGTTGAGTGCTTCAGCTGTGGAAAGAAAGGCCATTATGCTAAGGAATGTCGGGCCAAGCCAGCGGAAAGGAAGTGCTACAACTGTGGTCAAGTGGGACATCAGAAGGATAAGTGTCCGCAACCTCTTAAAGAGAAGCAGATTGTGAAAGCATATGCTCTTGATGCTATTCCTTCTTCGTCGAATGCCCCAACTGCGGCGGAGAAAGGGAAGAATGTTGTTATTCAAGGTATGCTTTCTATTTATGATGTACCAATTCGAGTTTTGTTTGATACTGGGGCTTCCCGTTCCTTCATATCTAGTGACCTGGTAGATAGGCTGGGACTGGAACCCGAGATAGTCGATAGACCATTGATTGTGACGAACCCGATTGGTGGTTCGACTAGCCTTAGTATGATTTGCAGGAATTTGGTCTTATCGAGTCATGGATGTATGTTTGTATGTGATTGCTTTGGTTTGGGCTTTACTGGGTATGGCATTATATTGGGAGTCGATTGGCTCCAAAGATACGGGGTGGTGGTAGACTGTGAGGGCTTTTTGGTGACAGTGAGGGCGGATGATGGGCGGAGGGTAGTGTTTGGTAGTCTACCTAGTGATGGGGTTATGGCTAGTTTTGTAAATTCCCTCGACATCCCGCAGGATGAGTTGTCAGATGTGCCCGTGGTTGGCCAGTATCCGGACGTCTTCGAGGAGGTGACCGGGCTTCCACCACACCGAGAGATTGAGTTCCGTATTGATTTAGTAAAAGATGCCAGACCTATAGTGATTCCACTTCGTCGTATGGCACCAAAGGAGCAGCGAGAGCTCGGGGTGCAAGTCAGCAATCTTTTGAAGAAGGGGTTAATTAGAAGGAGTGTCTCCGAGTGGGGAGCACCAGTTGTGTTTGCCACTAAGGCAGATGGTTCCCTTCGTTTGTGTGTGGACTATCGCGAGTTGAATAAGGTGACGAGGAAGAATAAGTATCCTCTACCGCGGATAGATGATTTGTTTGATCAGCTGGAAGGAGCAAGAGTGTTCTCCCAGTTGGACCTCACGACAGGATTTCATCAGCTAAGAGTGGCGGATGAGAGTGTTCCGAAAACGGCATTTAGGACGCCGTCTGGATTTTATGAGTGGCTGGTCATGCCATTTGGGTTGACCAATGCACCAGCCTATTTTGTGGATCTTATGAATCGAGTATTCAGAGATCAGTTGAATAAGTTTGTTCTTGTGTTCGTGGATGATATCCTTGTTTATTCAAGGACAGAGGAGGAACACAAGGGGCACTTGAGGATAGTGATGGAGGTGTTGAGGAAACACCAATTGAAAACGAAATTCTCTAAGTGTCATTTTTGGAGAAGGGAAGTAAGATTCTTGGGTCATGTTGTTTCAGAGTGCGGTATTGCCGTGGACCCTGCGAAGGTGGCTACGGTACAAGATTGGCCTACACCCAAGAATGCTACAGATGTAAGAAGTTTCTTGGGATTAGCTGGATATTATCGTAAGTTTATCCAGGACTTCTCCAAGATAGTAGCACCGTTGACTCAGTTGACTAAGAAGAATCGGTCCTTCGTCTGGGACGGAGTGTGTGAGGATGCCTTCAAAAGTCTAAAGGAGAGGTTGACGCGTGCGCCAGTGTTAGTCATTCCTAAAGGGAATGAAGAAATGACGGTATACACAGATGCTTGTGGTACCGGACTGGGTGCTGTATTAATGCAAGGAGGTAGGGTTGTAGCTTATGCTAGTCGACAGCTAAAGCCGCATGAGAAGAAGTATCCTACCCATGATTTGGAATTGGCAGCGATTGTATTTGCGCTGAAGATGTGGAGACACTATCTCTTGGGAGAAAGATTTGAGTTGTTTATCGATCATAAATCGTTAAAGTATCTTTTCTCTCAGAAGGATCTGAATCTCCGTCAGCAGAGATGGTTAGAGTTCTTGGCTTCGTATGATTTTGATATCGCATACACACCTGGGAAGGGTAATGCGGTAGCCGATGCCTTGAGTAGGAGACATGCCAGCTTAGGGGCAATGTTTCTTGAATGGAAGCAACTGGAGTTTATCGCGGGGTTTGATTTCAGACCAAAGTGCGAGTTGGATCCAGTTATGCTAGCTAGTTTGACGATCAGACCCAATTTGATAGAGAGGATTGGTTCTAGCCAGAGGGACGATCCTGATCTATTAGAAATCATCTCCAAGTTAGAGATGGGTATTGATGGAGAGATGAATGTGTATGGGCTTGATCGAGATGGATGGCTTCGAAAGAATGGAAGATTAGTTGTGCCCAACGTGAATGGGTTGAGAGATGAAGTGCTTAGAGAATGTCATCACTCAAAACTGACTATACACCCCGGTGGTAATAAGATGTATCGAAACATGAGGCAGACTTACTACTGGGAAGGGATGAAAAGAGACGTTGGGAAGTTTATATCCAAATGCATGAATTGTCAGCTAGTTAAAGCCGAGCAAAAGAAGCCTAGTGGGTTGTTGCAACCATTAGAAATTCCCGAATGGAAATGGGAGCAAGTCTCGATGGATTTCATCGATGGTTTACCAAGGACTAGATCGGGATATGATAGCATTTGGGTAATTGTGGATCGATTGACTAAGAGCGCAAGATTTATACCAGTCAAATCGACCAGAACAGCGGCCAAGTTGGCAGAATTGTATATGAAGTGGGTAGTGAGATTTCATGGAGTACCCAAAAGCATTGTGAGTGACTGAGACCCGTTGTTCACTAGTGGGTTTTGGAAGAGCTTACAAGAGTCTCTAGGATCAGGATTACATCTCAGTACCGCATATCATCCTCAGACCGACGGTCAGACGGAAAGGGTGAATCGTATATTGGAAGACCTCTTGAGAGCGTGTATATTGGATTTTGGTGGATCATGGGATGACCATTTGCATCTAGTAGAGTTTGCATATAATAATAGCTACCAATCCAGTATTGGTATGGCTCCATATGAAGCTTTGTACGGAAGACCGTGCAACTCACCATCATGTTGGATAGAGACTGGCAAGAAGTTTGTGCTTGGACCAGACGTGGTGAGAGAAACTTCAGATAAGATTAAGATCATTCAGCAACGAATAAAAGCCGCCCAAGATAGGCAGAAGAGTTATGCTGATAGGAGGAGAAGAGACTTGAAATTCTCCGTTTGTGACTTGGTGTTTGTTAAGATCTCTCTGTTGAAGAGCGTGATCCGATTTGGCAGGAAAGGTAAGTTGGCACCAAGATTTGTTGGCCCATTCCCTGTTCTTGAATTAGTCGGGAATTTGGCGTATAGAGTTGGCTTACCAGAGAAAATGGCGGGAGTTCACAATGTGTTTCATGTTTCCCAACTAAGGAAGTTCGTTCACGACTCAAATGTGACTATTTCACCTGATCAGTTAGAGGACTTCGAGGTAGAACCTGAGGCGGTTGGGAACCGCAAGCCGATTCGTATTGTGGGGCAAGATACGAAGCAACTTCGAAGGAAGTCGGTGAAGCTAGTCAAGGTTCAGTGGGGCGAGGACGAGAATGATTGTACTTGGGAGACAGAAGAAAGCATTAGGAAGGCATACCCAGAACTCTTTGCCTGGTAAGATTTACTTTGCGATTTAGTTATTCCGCATGCTAGGATAGACTTGTTTTGCTTGTTTTGCATGTTTGATGGTTGTTTTATGATTGATAGGCATGCGGGACCCTTGTGTGTGTTTGGATTAGGGAATTTCGGGGGCGAAATTTCTTAAGGGGGGGAGAGTGTAACGACCCGTATTCTACACATCATAGGATTGTAGAATATTTATTTCTTTCCCGTGTGAAGTCGTATGGTCATATAACTTTGGGAAACATCTATTAGAGTCATTTCCCATGTTCATGATTTTTGTCGATTTTTAAATGACCATTTTGCCCCTAGTTGGTACTGTTTTGGCCATAACTTTTGATTGGAAAGGAATTTTGACCTGAAACCACTTCCATTTGATTCGTTTGATAGTTTCTCTTTCCGTAGAGTGGTCATAATAGCCAAACGGACTTACCGTTTGGGAGGTATGGCTGAAACAAGGTTTGGAGGGTGAAAAACTGCTTAACTGGGCCAAATCGGGTGATTAGTGAGTAGGCCCATAACCCATTTCGGGATTAGGGTTATGGGAGGGCTGAAATGAGATGGAGAATCATTCCATTTCAGTTTTCTAGCCTCCACTTATCACCAAGGATCCCTAAAAATGGTCTCCAACCTCTAAATCACCTCTAAATCATCTTTTGGTTAAGGATTTGGCTTAGCAACCCCTAATCGAGGAAGATCTTCACCAAATCAACAAAGGAGCTGCTGTTTGGTATTGAGATTCGCACCAAATCAGAGAATCATTTCAGATCTTAGTTTGTTTTGTGGCTAAGGTGAGTGATTTGCTTAGTTTTGCACTAATTATGGCTAATTAGGGTTGATTAGTGTTAATTAGCGAATTTAAACATGATAAAATTCCGGAAAAATGTTTATAAAATTCGGAATGATGTTTTAGACCTCTGATATGAATTTGGGTTAGTTTGGTTAAGTTTTGATAATCCTATCATTAGTTTCACCTAAGTATGCTTAAGGGGAAATTTGGGATTTTGGGTATGTTTGATCCATTTTTACCTATTATATTGATGTTTTTGATGTTTGTGGTTGATTATGCATATTGCTATGACTGTATGGTATGCTTTGTGATTGTTTAGAAGTGTTAGATTGGTCGAAAACGCCGTCGAATGGCGTGAAAACAGTCGCAGGAAACATACAGGAAATGACCCAGAATCCGGATCGGATCGGTGAAGGGGAGCGCGACTCGATCCGTTCCAGCATAGGCGTCACGATCCGTTTGAAGGAGTTGGTCACGACTTAGCTAGGCGGCACGATCCGGTAGTAGAAGCACGATCCGATCCAACTTGATTAGGCGCCACGATCCGAAGGGAGGAGCACGACTCGATCCACTTCAGGAGCTCACGAGTCGATGGGTACTAGGCGAGACGATCCGACCCGATCAGAAGACACGACCCGACCCGGATGAAACAACCCGATCCAATCCGAAGTGATGACGCCGATCCGAATCAGGAAGAGGAGCCACGAGCTGGAGGACCACGACCTGATCCGATGCAAGAGGCGCGACCCGATCCGAATGCAAAGGTCGATCCGATCCAATGAAGTATGTGAAGACTGATCCGATCCGATCCGATGGTGATGACCAATAACCCGAGATGCAAAGGTAGTCCAAATGGAAGTTAGAGCTCAGGATCCCGGAACCAGTTGGGAACCAATGAGTTCACTTCATGGTTGGACTTTGCTGCGGGACGTGTGCTAAGGAGTTGTCGACGTTCATAACTTCGATTCACCACTCAGAATGAATGATGGGCTACTTATCAGTGCAGTAGGGTCATTATGACCTGAGGGGCAAAGTGATGGTCGCAAGACTACGTTATCAGTGCAGTAGGGTCACTATGACCTGAGGGGCAAGGTGATGCGTAGTAAGACTATGAGCCAGCGCAGATGGAGTGAATAGCTCCATGGGGCAAGTGGACATAGTAAGGATTAGTAAGGCTATGAGCCAGCGCAGATGGGGTGAATAACTCCATGGGGCAAGTGGACATGGCGAGGAATTAGTGGCTACGTTATCAGTGCAATGAAGCCATTTATGACTTCATGGGGCAAAGTGATCGTAGCAAGGTATGTTGGGTGATCGAAGTGGTGAATATCGTATACTTTACGCACTGAGTGAGAGATGTGAGGATGGATGCTATGTTTGATTGTTTGCCATCATTATGACATGCACACCTCCCCCACCTCCGTATCTTTATATTGATTGATGTGATACCTTAGAGTGTTGTACAGTATGTAGTGCTAACTCTTTGGTTGCAGGTCCAGGTTCAGGTATGTTTTAGTCTACCTGTTATTGTTCACTTTAGATGCTTATCGCTCATACCAGGCTTTATGTCTGACCCAGAGTTTTATGTCTCCTCTTATTACTCTGGGTGCTCACACGAGCAGACTAGAGACAGGTTAGCTGGTGGTGCGCGAGTAGCTGATTCGGAGGCAGGCAGGAGGCTTCCACGTATGATATATATATATATACACATTCTCCCTGTGTCGTTGGTGGTCGCTACTTGGGCATTAGTAGTGTACCTCATTTATCTTACCTTTGCTTGAGACAGTTTGAAAGTTGTAATAAGCTGTATTTTGGATTTCCGCTGCTACGATGTTTAGTTCTGATTTTCAGCTTATGCACTGTCTCTCCTGTTTTATGTCAAGTATGTTATTATTATATCTTGTTCTATGCGCTGTGAGACATTCTACAGGTTCTTGATTAGCTCATTCACTTCTTCCTTTTCCTTCTGGCGACCCGTTCCGTGCTAACTGGACATGAGTATAGCGCACCTTTGGAGTATATGTCGGTTGGTGCGGGGCGGGCCGTCACATAGGCATAGTATGGGTTGACCCAGGCCAATTTTAAACGATGTGTTCTTTTGGTTCTGACAGTCTGAATTTGATCTCTCTAAATCAGGCGAACATAGTTCATTTGGACATCAATAAATAAACCTATAAGGCTTGCCGTCAAACTAATATTCTTTTGAGAGGACATAGAAGCCCTGTCATTCCCTTTCTCCTCCAATTCTTCAGAAACAGAAATATTAGATTTAGACTACCTAATTCAAGATTCAGAGGCAGATGTTATAGATTTAAGGTTCAGGTGTCTTAATTCTCCATCTATACATGGTAAGTTCTTCATATTTGAATTTAAATAATTTCTTTCATTCCTTTTGGATTAAGAGTTGTAAATCTATGAAAAATATATAGTTTGTAGATTCATATAGGAAAGACCATGGATAACAAATCCAAACCCAAACCAGAATTTAGAGCGCAAATCCATGTAGATTCACCTAACATTGCCTAAAGACAAAAGTGGATAAGTGAAAATACAAAAAGCAATTTTGAGAAATAGCACACAAGGACAACAAGCTGAATCAAATATGATGCATAATAAATGATGGTTGCGCCACCGATCAAAGAAATGATTGATTCTTGCATATAAGACAAATCTAGTTGCAACTTACCAACTTTGGAATAATATGCTAACACGCATCTTATGGGTAGGCCAAACATTGATTTTCGAAATAAAAAACCGACATTAAAGAAAACAAGATATGTTGCAAAATCTCCAAATCCGGTCAAATCAAAGACCATTCAAATCCATGTAAAACGCAGATGCCTCTAAAAATCTTATTGAGATTCTCCACAGAAGAACTATCCAAGGACAGCTCAATCTTCACCTCCGAAATGACGATTTCCTTCGTCAAAAACCTATTACAATAAGATATGACAAAGGCAGATGCAGCACAAGCAACGATCCTACTCAAAACTTGGAAGTAAAGGACTGGTGCAAGTCCAACTCCTACGACTAATGCTCTTAGCCCTAAAGCGATGAAACCTTATGCTCAATCTGGTCCAACCAAATGTTTTCTCTTCGTAAGAATGAGATTTAAATGGCACGAGAAAGATCGATCGTGTAAGTAGGTATTATGGGCTAAGAAATGACTAAAGAGAAAACATTGGACTTAGATCTTGAATTCTTAGTGGGGCGAAGTCTATTGCGCAAACTAGCGCGAAAAAGGAGGCGGTGAGGCGACAATAAAGAAATAGAAGAAGAATATGGTTCGGCTAGATGAGGAAGGATGGACGAAAAAAATAAGTTTATGGAGGAAAATTTGGATGCAACCTTTATAGCTGAGTCCTATGTTCAGGTTGTGCCAAAACTCATCAACTAGTTGACCACTCTAGGTACAACACTAAATGGTCAACTATTAAACAGGCATTAGATAGAGAATGAACCTTAACCTCATAGGGGTACGATTTAAAATATTAATCGTCATGCATCATCCTTTAAGATTTGACGTGAATCTGAAAATTACTTGTTATTATCACGGTGGTATCATAGACCATATTCAAACTCTAAACCGTCTTCAAAGATTAGTCTCAACAAAAGGATGCGACCAACCAGCAACAAATTCTCGAAAAAAAACTCGGGTACAAATCCAAAATAAATAAAACGGATTTTCCCCTTATCTAGCTGATAAACAACACGAATGATTTACGAAATCAATTACCCCAAGCTAAATAGAATCCCCTTAATCTTTCCCGAGAGAAAATTTTAAAAACTTTTCAATATTATTATTTTAACTGAAGGTCTCTCAATATAAATATATATATTTAAAATTTATATTCTAGTTTATACTATGGGATGGAATAATCTTTTCACATTTTGGATTGTCGAGATTTTAAATTTCTAAAAAGTTTATTTGTGATAATTTCTACAAATCAACCAAAATATTTGGAAAGACGAATATTAAAAATTATATGGAACAGGCAATTATAGTTTCTTTATTTCGTGGCTTATTCCTTATAATTTTCAAATTCCTTTTTTACCAAAATAGATTATTTATTAAAATTACAAAAAAGCCCAACAATCCAAATCATGGATAGATTTAAATTTCTAAAATTATATTATAATTTTATTTAAATCTCTATTCATAAAACAATTTCACGAAAACCATAATTTAAATTTCTGAAAACCCTCATTAATTTCAAATCTCTCCGAACACACGGCTATGGATTCAAATGATTAATCCTATCAAAAGAATATCCGACTGAATAAATTTCATAAATATATTTCCAAACTACAATGGCATACTAACGTGAATTTCCTGTTTCAAGACCAAAATAAGGTCAATGAATGGGACTCCCAAACGAAACCAAGAACAAGAAATCGTGACTATCTCAGTGGTAGTTAGATTTTCGTCTAGTCACCAAGCTCAAATCTATGGGGTTCACCATATGTCATCCTTATGCTCTCCAAAAATTGTCAAATGCACCTTAGGATAAATCGGGGTTGGCCAAATACTCGAACCCAAAATACTTCCAACTCTTAATCGTTTAAACCTATCTTGATTTAAATAGACATACGACTATCTTATCACTGAAGTAATTTAAAGTCAAATAAGAAATACGATAGAAAATAGAAAAATATTCGAATGCATTCTCTCACTAATCCTAATTTATTAATTCCTCTGATCGTCTAAACCTAAGATCCGATACCAAATGTAATACACCACACTTTTTGCGCCCGAATTTCAATAAAAATCAAAAATCAAACCCATCCAAGAGTGGAGAGTATAAATCTGGTACCTACAAATAATGACCACAAGCATAATCACAGTAAAATAAAACTAACTCACAGCAGAAACAATATAAGTTAACTAATACCGACTAGGACAACTACCTTAACACATTGTCACATCGATATTAAGCATGAGAGAACGAGAACCGAATACCAAACTGAACACCTGCTAAGAGTTGTCTTCCCCGAGCTAAACCTGAGAGTTGTTACGAGGAGGGGGTCAAAACAACAAGTCCTGGTGAGTAGAAAATGTATAACATTGTCTATAATACAGAAATGTATCCTGTTTGATCAGAGCCAAAACATATGTCTAATAAGGCTCGTAATTCTAACCTAACCTTGTGAGGATTTACGCATGACGACAAACTACCATTCTCGAGGTAGTTTCCCAAATGCAACGATATCGCAATACTGAGATAGAACATTTGCGCATCGTTATGAAGCCTTTAAACCACCACTCAACTGATTACTAAAACTCAGAGGTGGGCTCTCAACTACTCATTATACCATATGGAGAATAATTATTTCTATATAGTCACTTAAGACCTCACTACCCATGATAGGTAAGGGTGGTTCCTTTCGATCACTTAAGACCCAAGGCAGGCCCATCGGCCACTTAATACCTTACTCGGTGGTTTACACTACACTAATATAAATTAGAGGACACTAGCTACAAACCCTACTAGTTTAAGGTTTCTTTCATTCACGCATATACCCATACCCCTCATAAGGAGAGAGATAGTAAGCAGTCACGTAATACCAGGTCTAGGTAGGAGCGCAACACCATTTAAGACCTCCTGGTGGACCCTCATGTTACTATCTAGTTGACCTTATTACATAATTTGTTAGCCACTTAATACTTCCCGCATGGTAGGCAGACCTATGGTGTCTCTGTAGCGGTCATTTAATACCTAATCCCAAGGGGAACCTTGACCAACTCACTTAATACCTAGAGGATACTTCTTGATTATGGGGAGGTGAGCTACGCAATCACTTGATACCCTTTTAAGGGTGGATCTAAATACTTAATACCTCTACCCCAAAGCAGGCCTACACTTATAAAATTATTTCTTTTCTAAGGTTTCCTCTTTTGGGATGGGAGGCAGGTCCTACAACCATTAATACCTCACACTTGAGATAAACCTTATTTTAGGAAATAATTTTCGCTATGCAATTAACTATTGTCACGGGTTCCTAGGGTTAAGGATATCTCACATCATGTGTACATATATACCCGACTACTGGAAAGTGCAAGCTTATGTCAGTTAAGGCAACTAACCTTGCATCATTAACCTACTAAGTCCAATCTTGATTGTTAATTATATTAATTCTAGATTAACTAGAAATAATTAAGAAAACCTTTAACTTTCTATACTGGGATGTTTATTTATTAATTTCCCTATTGGACTTAGTATTTACTACGCCAAACAATCCCCATTAATTCCTCTTTTCTATTCCTTTTTATTATTATCAATTAGGTCACCTTCCACTTATGGTCCTAACAGTCATATTTTCCTGATGTATTGATCTACCTACTAAGTGTCATTTATATCAGTCCTATCTTAATTCTAATCTAAATACTATAACTCCCACTTATTACAATGATTTAATTCCATCTCTTTCTTATTTGTGTATTTACATATACATAGATTTTTTTACTTATTAGATTTCCTAGTTGGAGTTACAATTCCTATTCCTAACATAATTCAAATTATAACCGTTTAGGCATGCTCGTCCTATTAAATTCATTTCCCCAAATCAATTATAGTAACAATGTTTATTACTTAACTTATGACCATTTATTCATTTATATCAAATCAATTGTATTTATGGCTATAACGGTCATATCATTCATTTTCATTTAACATGGTTATAATTCCTTATATATATTCCCATAAAACAGAAACTATTCAAACATACAACAATGTCAACAAACATTTATTATAATATATTTGTGTAAATTACGTAGATTTGGATGGATAATAAGCACAGTTATCATAGTTAGTATGTTTTATTTATTATCATTTATGTTTCGATCTAGACTAATGACCAAAACAAATCTTTTTATGCTTGATATTGTTTAAGATTCAGAACCTTATAAAAAGGATAATAATCGTAGTTATTGTAAATATTTACCCGAAATAGTTGACAGAGGACTAGGCATATTTCAAATCACAAGAAATATGTAGTAAGTATACATGTGGAATGGATGTTATAAACTACATACAAATATACGTGAATTACCAAGCCCTTCCTATTTGATTTATACATATTTCTTGTTGATTCCAAATAATACCTTTTTATTAAAAAGAACAGGAAGGGCATATTTATAATAACCAAGTATAAACCCAAACAACATCAAACATAAACAGGTACATCTTTTTAATCGAAATTTGCATAAACCACAAATCAACAACAAATCTAAGGATCTGGAATAACTACAAAAATCTAACAATGATTTAGGGATCGATTTCCATATCCGAGGTGTTTACAATACCCACTGCAAATCTATGAACAATAGTAGGCAATATAATTTAATTAACCAAAAAGGCCTACAAACTCAATATTCAGACCACAACCTATTATTTCTGATTTGACAAAAACAATAAACAAATCTGATAAACTAATTTTAGGTATATAATCAGATCTACATAAACGAAATAAATAAGTTATTATAAACGATGTATATAATTACCCACTCACCTGAAAGCTATCTGAATCTGAATAAACATTTAGGACTACAATCCCCAAAATCATACAGATCTACAATTATTCCAAAAAGGGGATCCTTTTAGATTTGTAGATTTGTAATAAAATAGGAAAGAGGAAGGAAATCTAAATGGAAGAACGCCTATTTGTAGCACCATCTCTTTTTCACAAGAATATGAATCTAATTCTATCCAATCAATGTTTGTTTAGTTTGTATATGCTTAGATTTTATTTAGAAGAGATTTGGAAGAAGAGGGAAATGACAAAGCTTTGCTACTGCTTTTAGAATTATGTGTAAAAGAATGGGGTCTAACCATTTATTTATAGGGGTTAGAATGGCCCTAGACCATTAGAGTAACTTTAATAAAGATCCATCCATTAATTTTATATATATATATATACACACACACACACGCACCCTCAAAAACCTATCCATCACTTTGCAATTTCGACCAAAGGGGTCGACCCCCAGGTCGACAACTCTTGATCGATTTAGGCCAGTGAGGGCTGATTATAAGTGGTGTTATCTAATTAAAGATTCTCTTGATTTATTTTCTGTCTATTTTTGTATTTCGTCCGTAACTTTTCATACGGACTCCGTTTGCGAAGTTCCAAACATAAAAGTATACTAGAATTCCATCACGAACGCAACGGCATAAGTTTCGTGATCAAATTCCATCATTTGCAAATATTCTATTTTTAGAGTCTAACAAAATAACTAAATTAACTATTGCCAAAATTCCGGGTTGTTACATTCCCGCACACGCTTTGAATGACAATGAAAGGAGTCTAGCGGCCTACTATCCTTTCTTGGGTCCTCACCTTGAAGCCTCCCACCCTCTGGCAGCCACCAGATCATCCTAAAATCATCCCAATCTGTCTTTAGGTTACACACGATGACAAATGCAATCAGGGTATACTCACCATATGGTACTGTACAGACCATGCCTCTATTGGTATAGCCCGGAGCCTACGACATAGTACTATCATAGAGTATCCTCACATCCCGTAGAAGTCACACACTTCTTTCCAATCCCATTAAATAAGTTGTATGTTCTCTTATCATGTCCTCTGACGCCTTTGCTGATTTTCCCCGATGGGCTCTTCACCCTTACGGACTGGACCAAATGCATTTCGTTATATTAATTAGACCATATGTCTAATTTAACATTATATGTTTCACTTACCATCCTTTTCGTTGATTTATAATTTACATTAATCCATTTTCAAATGCACACCATCAATATGCATATATCTAAATTAATTTGAAACGTTGCTTAATTAGCGTCATTTGAACTTCCTTTTATTTCTGTGTTTCAATATACTTATGACATGCATTATTTCTGTAACTTATATCTATATATTTTTATTTTTATTTTATCTACATGTGTATTGTTCACATGTGCGTCAACGTTCCAGAATTGATTGTCTATTTCCAATATTGACGTTATTCTCATTAATTCTCTTTTATTGTTACTCATTACATGCGTTGTCAATTAAAAGGAATGTTGAAAAATTGATGTTAATTACTTTCAAATGCAAGCGCACATTATTTATACAATTAATGTGTGTACTATTTATTCTATTCTTTCTTCTGTTTCTTTTTATTTAATTCCATATATACCATTGCGCATTTAGTTTGCACAATGACAACTTTTTGTTTATTACTCATTTTCTAACATGCGTTTGTTTTCGAATTTCAAATGCATGTTATTAATATATTTTGTTAATCTTGTTATTAAAGTTGTGAGGTGTTAAATTCTCCCACCCTTAAAAATTTCATCCCTGAAATTTAGTAAGGTAAAATTATGTGATTCCTCGCATATTTTGCAACCATAATGTGTAAATCCAATTTTGCAACCTTTTGTGCGCTTGTACGAAGTGTAACACAACATAAAAATAGATGAATGCCTAAGCAGTACCTCCTATACGAATGCAAATTTTCTTGAAACCCTTTTGAAAGCATGATGCACATATCCTAAATATACTAGTAATTTATATATGAATGCAATATTTTGAAAAACAAAAATACTTTTTCATCCAATTTTTTCCACATTCTTACAAAGTAAGAATTCAGTTCATCAATTTTGCATCCAAATCTTACCAATCAACTTTAAATTTATGAATTTCAGGAAAATCTAATTTTCTGAATTCAATTTCTTATGTTAGAAAAATGTAGAAAATGGAAAGTTCCATATTTACCATCCCACTTTTACGCATCTTTTCCCCATATTTGGAAACCTTAATCGCTAATCTTACAAAAATACCTATTTTCTATTCCAAACACAATTTAAATAAAAGGATTTATTTTTTTTAGTTTTCTAAACTTACTTTGGAAGAATTTGTTTTCTTTTATTGTTCTCACTTGTTGCAGTTGTCATCTTCTTGGTTTTGTAAATTTTGTTTGTTTTTCTTTTAGTTGTTTATCTTTTGTTTTCATTTTCATTTCATTAACAATATCCTGTGTTTTTGTTCTTGTCTAGTTATTATTACAAACATCTAGAAAGAAAATATCACATTAAACAATTCTATTTTTCTATAATAAAATAGAACACTACATAGGAGTGCAAATCTATACTGAAAGAAAACAAACTCTACTGCAATCACTACTAGGTAAAAGACACAATGGATAAATGTGGTTATCCACAAGTACTAGGAGGCCTAGGACCACGTCCCCATGACATAAAAATGTCCTCATAACTGAATCTAGACAATTATAGCGTTCCTTCTTTCTATTTACTACTTTATATAAACTCCTACCGCATATCCCTAATTCTCATTCTATCATAGATTGAGACAATATGCGAAACCTTCCCATTTCGCAAAGGGTGCTAAAAAAATTCTCATTAATTAATAACAATGTCATAATTTCACTTATAAAAATCCCAAACTTGCTCCTTTCTATTCATTCCCTCTTTATCCTCTTCCTCTAAACCATGCAAGTTTAAAAATTTTCCTTTAACTTCTTTCCTATTAAATGGTAACCACTTGAAACATCTTTAATTTAATAAAATTTTATTATCAAAACTTTTCTCAAAAGTCAAAAATATGGAAGATAGGATTATGTACTTTAACTTAATTGGAGCTCACACGTTTCTTTTTCAAGAGCAATTAATAAGATTAAGTTTCTATGAATCTTAAGTAACAAGGAAACTTTTTTTTAATCTCTTTGTTGAAATAAGTAGCACAAAATATGTTGCTTCACCTATATTTTGTACACCTCTTTGGTTGCACATTTCCTTGTCACTTTAACAAAGCATGCATAATTACAAAATTATTGGTTTTAAAAAACATATCTTATAATTCTTCTTGTCCCAACAAGTTAAAATATGCCACAATCTATCCTTTATGAAAACTTTTATATTTTATTTCACTCAAGGTCACCTGCGCATCACATATGGTTGATTCCTTTACACTCGCGCTTTTCCATAACCACTTATATTAGTTAGCCCCACAACTTTCTTATTCGCTTTTTAAAAAAAAACAAGTTTGCATAATTTTATCAAAAATTATTTTAATGCAAATCTTTATATTATAAACCAGTATATTTATGAAAACTGTAAACTTTTCAATTTGAAACTTGAAAACTTTTCTAGAAATATTTTTCTGCATTTACGTTTAAGTTTTAACTGTGGGGCAAAGTACAATGTGGTTTTTAACTTTTGCATTCCCAAATCCTTTGCATGAAATTACATTTCTTTGTCCAAAATTTCCCTTTTGCACAAATTCCTCCAAAACTATATCTAAACTGAAAAATAAGATTAGCACCACTTTTTGCGCCAAATGTGTGTCTATATATATATATATATATATATTCCTAATCCAATTTTCTCTTTCTCAATTCACAAGACCCTGATGCCTAATCCACTAATCTAACATACCAAAATTTCGAATATTAACACCTAGAATCTTTTCACTTCTTATTTTTAACATATTGTACACTCAACATTCTTTGCCACTCATGGGCCTATATTCCTCAAATTTTCATAACCATTTCCTAAGTGTACAAACTGACATCCCAACTTCCTCCATGTGTTTTTTCACTAAATTAGTGGGTTCTTCTATGGATATAGGTATATATATAATATTTACATTTTAAAAATACAATTACATTCACTCATTATTTATATAGGAATCTTAAACCAAAGCTCTAATACCATATGTACCAACCCAAATTTCAGCAGGCCCATTTTTTTTCCAAAATTGCTAAAAAACCAAGTCCACCGAAACTAGAGTTAGTGTTTGTTATCCTGCAGAAAGGCAAAGATAAAATATATCAGAGCTCACAATAAAATACCCCATAGTGGAATAAATAAAATATAATTGTAAGTAAGTACTTACCCTAATAATGACACTGTCTAACAAGTGTCTCTGAGATGTAATCTCCGCCACCTGTCTAGCAAGTGGGTTTGTCTTGAGAAAGGGGTCGGAACAAAAGTTCCGGTGAATGGACAAATTATAATTTCTACGAATAACACTACATATATTGTTCTATCACTAATTTACCTTTATTAAGTTATTTTAGGTCCATTACACTTCTGTTTTCATGCATAAATCATACCCATCGACCCTTAAGTAGATTATCCTAATAAATCTTATATATAGCTATATGCCCAATATATTGAGGTGCTCCCCATACAGCCCTCCTTGAGTGGTTTCCATAGCTGTACTGCGAAAATGTATGAGATCTCCATCTCCGCGCTATGAAAAGCGTACTAGACCGTGTTGCGAAAACGCATTATGTCTCCGTCACCATGTCATGAAATCATACTAAGCGCGCTATGAAAGTGAATAGCCCCAACCGCTATGCAATAAAGGTGCCCAAGACCTGTGTTCTCACATGGAACTTAATCGGGGCTTTACTATATCTGTCAGGGATAGCCTCGGGATGGCCCAAAAATAATGGCTTTGTTAGGCCTAAAATACAAATATCAAAATTTGGTATGTCGGCCAGCCTACCCCCTAACTAATGAAAGACCATTCATTAGAGCTAAGTGAGACAACCTAACATGCACTCTAAACAAACATGTGGTCCCTCATCCAATGACCCAATATTGAAGATAATTGGCCTCTTGGTTCAGCTCCAATCTTTCCCACACACGCTCCAATTGACAATGACAGAAGTCCGACGACCTACTATCTTGTGTTGGGTCCTGACCTTCAAGCCTCCCGCCCTGAGGCAATCGCCGAATCATCCTAATCAGTCTTTAGGATGCACATGACAACAAATGAAACCACTGCATACTCACTGGATGGTACCGTACAGACCATGCCTTTGTGGGTACAGCCCGGAGCCTACCACAGAGGACTATCATGGAGTATCCTCATGTCCCGTAGAAGTCCCGAATTTCCTTTAAATTCCGTCAAATAAGTAGAACGCGCTTCCACTATGTCTTTCGACACCTTCGATGATTTTCCCCAATGGGCTCTTCACCCTTATGGATTAGAACAAACGCACTTCGTTATATTTATTAGACACGATGTCTAATTTACCATTATGCCTTTCACTTACCATTTTTTTCATTGATTTATAATATTCATTAATCCACTTAAGCTGAATATTATTTCCTTCATTAACTAACCTTATTATTTACCATAGAATTTTAGTTTTAAGCATGTAACTTAACCTCTTTAAGTCAATTTGTTCATATTAAAGTCTGAATATGAAAATTCTAAGCTCGTAATTTACCCACACACAGTAAATCAATGTGTACATATTAAGGCTTGACTATCATTTCAACCAATTTCTGTAAATTTCATATTTGCAAATAAATCATATATGTTTATTGTGATTTCTTAATTATCATATTTATGCAAACATGGATTATAGTTAGATTTTCTGGCATATTCTGTTTTATAACCTTTATGTTGTAATGTTTCTTACATATTATTGCCACTAAACTTGTTTATTATATTTCAATCATAAGTTTACAATAAGCTTTTTCTTTACATAACTTCTTTTTGTTATGTTATCTTCTCTTTTTCTATCTTTATAATTTACCCATTTTGAAAGTTAGGCTTATTTCCAACTAATTGGTTACCAAAACTGTATAAAAATCTATTTTCATAGTTTCGAGTAATTACTATAATAGGAACACTGATTGCAAGACATTTCTTTTTCTTATTTTTGGATTATTAAATTAGCGTGCAATATAGATAATTTCCTATTTTGCACTAATCCTTACCTTTTTCTTGTTTTCGTGTTTGTAACCATGTTCCCTATTTTTTTATTTACCAAACTATGAAAATATATTTCTTTTTCTAACTAATCAACACAACCTATTCCTAACTTTCAATTTATAGATTTATGCGGAAATTGTCAAATTTACTATTTAACCCCAAAGTTTACTGTGCAAAGTCTTAATTATGTCAGATTTTCTTACTTTCATTTCAAATATCCCTTTTATTGCAATTTTTGACATAATACATTCATTAAGCACCAAATCATCCATATCTCTTTTTTTCATAATTCTAATTAAACTATATTTTCCAACACGTAAATAAAAGGGTTTTTAATCAGTCGTATATGTTAAGTGCACAAATAAGTCGTATTCATATGTCAACATTTCAGATTTATGTATATTTTGCCCATAACTAAAATTGAATATAAAACTATATAATCTGGCATGGAAAGGGGGAGGAGAAGACAAATAAAATATCTTATAAAATTGTTAGGAAGAAAACAATACAATATACCATTATCGGAAAATATAATTTAATTCACTCACTTGATTGCTCTCCAATTATGAATCTGATTTAGATCTGACATTCATGGTTTCTCTAATTCGAATCTCACACAGATAGGAAATCTGAGCGCCTATATCCTAATCTACAATCTTTCATCTCCAAATCTCGAATCAGATATCCTAAAACTAACATATATTCATTTTTTGAAGAATTTGAAGGAGAAGGGAAATGGCAGAACTCTGGTGCCCTCTCAAAAAATATGAGTTGGAGGCTAGGCTCTACTAGTTTATTTATAGCTGCTCAAAAGAACCATGTCTATATGATTGAAATGAATTATATCTGAGCCGTTAACAACGAAAAAAATCATGTTGTCCTGACCCAAAATGGGTCGATCCATGATCCAGGTGACCAATCTCTGAAGTGTGTCAACCCTTGGGTCGACCCACTTCAAGCATGGGTCGAACCATATATACGATTTGAAACTGTATATTGGTCGTTTTCTACGTGATTTATGTTATGTTTTTAACATTATCATTAACGTTTATTTTTTTCTTAACTATTTTATTATTATTTCCAGTTTTTAGCATGCATTCAAATTTTAAACGCGTAATCAATGTGTGCATTACTAGTTTTTCTATTTTCAAATTTTTACGTGTTTATTTTATTTGTGTTCCCGTTTTTATCCTGTTCTTTACCATTTTAATATGCGTTTAATTCCCATTTCAAATGCACACCATTAATATGCGCATATCCAAATTAAATTGAAACGTTGCTTAATTAGTGATATTTGAACTTCCTTTTATTTCTTGGTTTCATGCTACTTATGACACGCATTATTTCTGTAACTTATATCTATATATTTTTATTTTTGTTTTATCTACATGTGTGTTGTTCACATGTGTGTCAACGTTCCAGAATTGATTGTGTATTTCAAATTTTGATGTTATTCTCATTAAATCTCTTTTAATGTTACTTATTACATGTGTTGTCAATTAAAAGGAATGTTGCAATATTGATGTTAATTACTTTCAAATTCAAATGCACATTGTTTATACAATTAATGTGTGTACTATTCATTCTATTTTTTCTTCTGTTTCTTTTTTATTTAATTCTATATATAACAATGCTCATTTAGTTTGCACAGCGACAACTTTTTATTTATTGCTCATTTTATAAATGCGTTTGTTTTTGAATTTCAAATGCATATTATTAATATAATTATTTTGATAATCTTGTTATTAAAATTGCGGGGTTTTATGCCTTATTTGTGGAGTGGTAGAGCTTGGAGTATATTTCCACATTTGAATTTAGATCATCTACGGATTTTACCCTTGGATTATTGGCATCCTTGGAAGTACAACCTACCATGTTAGAGAAGATTGGGTCTAGCCAGCGATAGGATCTTGAGCTAGTGGATATCTTGGATAAGCTTAATAAAGGAGAGAGTTCTAGATACCTTCAATATTCTGTAGATATGAGAGGATGGTTGCGCCGAGACAATAGACTTTGTGTACCTTGCATGGGAGATTTGTTGAATGTGGTTTTAGCTGAGGCACATCACCCTCAGATGACTATCCATCTGGGCGGGGATAAGATGTATCGATATATAAAGCTGGTTTTCTACTGGACTGACATGAGAAAGGATGTGGTCGAGTTTGTGGCAAAGTGTATGGCGAGTCATAAGATAAAGGAGGAGCAAAAGAAGCCTGGTGGATTGCTCCAGCCATTTGATATACCACTTTGGAAGTGGGAAAGCATATTTGTGGACTTCATTGATAGGTTGACTAGATCAGGAAAGGCAACACCAGCATTTGGGTTATTGTAGACTAGTTAACTAAGAGCATAAACTTTATTCCAATCAAGAGTAAGCGGAAAAATTTGTGGTAAGCTTCAATTTATGTGAGAGGGAGAATACAACTCCATGGTGCTCCTACTAACAAAGTAAGAGATAAAGACCCAATTTTTACCATTTAGTAGTGAAGGAGTCTACATGAGTCTCTAGGAACAAAGATCAGACTGAGTGTAACTTCTCACCCTTAGATTGGTGGACATATTGAGACGGTGAACAAGAATTTAGAGGATCTACTAAGACTGTGTACCCTTGACTTCGGAGGGACATTGGAAGAGCATCTACCCTTGGTGGAGTTTGCATATAATAGCAGTTTCCAGACAAGCATTAGCATGACACCCTTTGAGGCTCTACATGGATGACCTTACATGTCTTTGTTATGTTGGTGGGAGACAACTGACAGATTGCTCATTGGCCGGATATGATTAGAGATACCTCAGATAAGATTGAATTGATTAGTAAAAGGATGAAGAGATAGAAGATCGGTAGAAATCTTATGTGGGTAAAAGTAGGACTGATCTAAAGTTTAGCATTGTGGACCTAATATTCGTGAAGGTATCGCCTTTGAGGAAAGTAGTAAGATTTGGTTCTGTAGGCAAGTTGGCACTAAGGTTCATAGGACCATTCTCGATCGATTATAGAGAGAGTGGGGAAGATGGCTTATAAGTTTCAGCTACTGGAGAGACTTTCGAGAGTGCAAGATGTATTTCATGTCTTGCACCTGCGAAATGCCTATATGATTCAGCATTGTGGTGGAGCCTGGTCGATTGGAGTGAGTAGAGATTGAGAGAGGCACCGTCGAGCACCTATGCGGATTCCAGACTATGAAATCAAGAAGTTGAGGAATAAGGAAGTGCGATTTGTAAAGGCCCAATAGGAGATAATGTCTGCAAGGCTACTCTGGAACCAGAGGAGCAGATGCGCGTTTGTTATCCTTTTGTCTTTAAGAATATGTTTTGATCTTCCTTTTTTCATCATTTAGTTTTAAATAGGATCTATATTTGCTATCTTTTTAATTGTAGGATTCGACCCATGGGTGGTAGATATGGTTGATACATGCTATTAGAACATGTTATATTTGATGTTTGCAAGTGGATGAAAGTGGATGCAGTGGATGTTTATACACACACTAGGCATTATTGGGGGTCGGCTAATAGGAAACTTGCATATGCGTATGGATTGTGCACATTTTATATTATTTTTATGGATGATATAAATGGATATTATCATATTGTTATTGCATATGAATGACGGTTTAAGCCACACATGTAGAACTATATGTTATCATTAGGGCTTTTTGCATACACTTTGATACATGGCACCAGCATGATTGTATGAAAAGGAGGTCAACCAAATCAGTAGATTGCCTAATATTTTGCATTAGTTAGGGACATATACACTACTACTACATGAAAAACATTAAAAAAAAGTAAGGACAATGAATGCAATTGGGTGATGTTTGAGTAAATGGTTGTAGATATTCATATGAAAACATTTATCTTGTACTCCTACCCTCAGAATTTTGGTGATAGAATCCTTTAAAGGGGGAGAATATTAATGCAACAACCCAATTTTAATATACAATAATTAATTAATCAATGAATTAATTAAAGAATAAGTTGTGATATTTTCAGATTGACAACGGGAATTGCACCATTGAGTCCGTTATGGTTTTCTAATTCGGATATATATATGATTTGCGAGAAACGAGAGTAAAACGAAGAAGTTATGGAAATTCAAAGTTTGAATTTTTAATAAGATATATATATATATTACGCGTTGCATGGGACGACCCAGAAAATCATCAGATCTTATGGGTCGGCCCAGGCGGCATTTGGGTCGATCCATGTCGTGCCAGGCACGTTTACGTGCCTGGGACATATTCAAATTGAACGGAGATTATGTTTATAGCGTTATTTTATGACATGGCCTTTTCTGGTTAGCTTATTTCAAATCCAGGGATGATGTGGAAACCCTTGATTGGTACGAGGACATGGTTGATTTTGGCTTAAACCCAAAATCTAATGGCCTAGGATCTTTTATCCTACTTATAAATAAACCTCCAACCCCCTCCCCTTCCATTTTTTTTACAATACATCTCTTTCCTATCAAGGCTAGTCTTCTTTTTGAAAGATATGACCAACCTAAAATAAATTTTTGGGGGAATTGGGATTATAAATAAAAATATTTTCTATTTTATTTTCTTTTGGAGGTGGATTCTGATGAATCCATAAGGGAAGCTTTCTGGTGAGTTTTTATAATTATTCAAATTTTTGTTCTGCTTCAAAAAAAAAGATTAATAGTACTTGTAGTTGTTAATTTACAGTTTTTGTTTATTTCTCTAGAAGTGGTAGTTTTCTACAAATATTTTTTCTGTAAGTTATTTTGTAGTTTATCTATCTTTCTTTCATACAGTTTTAGTTAATTGATAATTAAAATATTGTAAGATTATTCTCTTAGTCTTCTTTTCCTCTTCTGCGTTTGATATTACAGTTTATTGTGGTTATACTCAAATATGCCGATTTGCATATGTATATGATTGATTTAGGCATAGGTTTATATGCCTAATTTTTTACGATTGGTTAATCATTTATTTTGCGTGCATTGGAAAATTTAATTCAATTGGAAATATGAAAGAAAGAGGATTATATAATTTGAGGCTAAATTGACATAAAAGGATAAACTGCAATAAAAAGGGAATTTGAATTGAACATCAGCAAAATTGATAAGACTTGCAAATTTCTATAACACAAAGTTATGAGAAAAAATTTGTAACATATTTGCATAAGTATGATAGATTGTACAAATGCAAAGAATCACAATAAAAACGTGGTTTATTTGCAGATATGAATATGACATGAAATAATAAACAAATAAATAAGCTTAATGAAATTAAACTTAAAATGATGCTAAGTTTATAAGTGTAAATCTTTGGTTGTTCACTACTATATGGTGGCTTTGCGATTTGGCGTTATACTATGGTAGCCTTGTATTCAGACATTACTCTATGGTTGCCTTGTGATCAGGCATTATTCTATGTTAGCCTTATAATCAGTCATTATTCAATGGCAGTCTTGTGATTAGGGATTGATTATTCAATGGTAACCTTGTGGTTAGGCATTGATTATTCTGTGGCAGCCTTGTGATTTGGCATTGACTATTATATGGTAGTTTGATCAAACATTAACTATTCTATGGCAGCCTTGTAATTAGGTGTTGATTATTCTATGGTTCTGATGTGCACATAAATATGCACATTTATATTCACACGTTTATTCTTGTTTTTGTTAAATAAATAACAATAGTGGGCTATTTTTACATGTTTTAACCAAAAATTCAAAGTTCTCAAATTATCATGCATTCATCTTCATATTAGGGCAAAACGGTCATCTATACATCTATTTATTTTTGATAAAATTTACTAATTCATTTTCATATGTCGTGTAGGAATTTAGGAGCAAAAATGAAGTATGCACATGAAGTTTACATGGAGATATGCATGCACAAAGTGGATACAAAAGAATAGAGATGAAATTAATTCACAAACAACTTAGTGGAGGACCCTACCATTATCACTCTTTCTTTAATGGAACAACTAGAGGCTAATTTATTGGCAAGTGGAGACAAAAAAGGCTTCATGAACTTTTAATGATTAATTATAGGCTAAAGACAAATGGAAGCTTCATGAAGGAGTATTTTTGGTAGTCCTCAACAAAAGTGATTAGGATTTTAAGGTTTCCAACATGTATATATATACCCATTTATGTCATGTAAATAAATCCTCCTCTAGTTAGTTTAGTTAAGAGGAATGCTCTCTTTTTCTTTCATGGCTTCTTAGCCATTTCCCTCTTATGTGATTTTCATTTTAATGCAATTTAATTTCTTGTTGTTTACTTTATGCATCAGTGTGGTTTAATTTAATGCAAGTAGTTTAGTTTTATTTTGTTTTCGTTAATTAGTTCTCCCTTTTGTTTTGTTTATGTTTATGTTCCATTCTAGTTTAGCGTCATGATTACATATATTAGAGGCTAATTCCTTCAAACTTAGGGGTAATGAAGCTCTCTTGATTATGTAGATGCAACATAATTTGTTTATTCATGCTCTCTTTTTGTGCTTCATGTCATGTTGATGTTATTGGTTTTATGTGTTCATTATTGAATTTGATAGCTTATATTGTTGACACCTAATAGGCTATGTTCACTAATTACCTCTTCATCTACATATGATGATGGTGATTAAGTGGAGGTTGAAATAAAAATTTGATGGTATGTAGTTCAAATTAGTAGTTCATAGGTCATGCTTAAAGTATATTTCACTTTCATCTTGTTGTCGTTTTTCATTAGAACTAGTAGGGTGATTTAGTGGGTATGTTATAGTTTGATAGTTTATTTTGTGCTAATTAATAGCATGAATAAGCTATACTTATAATAATTGTATCAATTTAATTCACAAATGAACAAAAAAAAGATCATGGTTTCATTTTATGTCGATTCATGCGATCTAGAGAGTGGAGTTATTTCTAAGTTATTATTTATCTCTCACATTCTTATCTACCTTAGTTCGTTGATTTAGTTTAGTTGTAGTTGTAGTTAAAATTTCACTCGACTTCGTTTTAATTTGATTGAATAAAATTAGAATTACTTCTTTCCATGTGGATCGACTCGTATTCGCTAACGTACTATAAGTGTACGTCGTGCGCTTGCGGTTTATTACACTTCGCAACGGATTTCTAATCGATAGAATATTTGTCGTCGTACAAGTTTTAGCGCTGTTGCCGGGGAAAGAATTCAATTTTAATTTTATTCTTCGAATTAATTTTCTTATTTGTTGTTTATCTTTAAAAAAAGAAAGTTGGTCTTGTTCATGGGTTCTTGTGTTTGCTTTCTCATCTTGTTCATTTGTGTGTGTGTTTGCATTTGTTTGTTCCTTTCATTTTTTTGTATTTTTTTTGATTTAGAGTGTGTTTGTTTTTTGTGTGCATCTTCCATATTTTAAAAAAAAAACCAAAAACAAAATAAAAAATCATTTGTAGTTACATTGATGATTCACGTTTAATTTTTGTTTTGCATTCATCTTCTTTTTGGTTTTATTTTTTAAGGACATCATTATATTTTGACAAATTGGTTTATTTTCAACGAATTATTTCTCGGTGTCTAGACTTCGGCAGAGGAATAACCATCTATAAATATTACGGTGATTCGTAAATATTATAATGGCTATTTCTCCGAAGGTACTTAAACCTTCGGCTGCATTGTTAGGGTGATTCCTAGTGCACCGATAACTCCTGTCCATTAACTTGCTGAGAAATATTTTGTTAAAATTAATCTAACCATCATTATACAATTTTAGAAAAAATTTAAATAAGTAATTTGCATCCATATAGTTGCATTTGGTTCATGTATACATAAAAAAAACTAAAAAAGGAAAAAAAAATTAAAATAAAAAACCAGAAGAAAAAACTTTCTCTTTTGTGAATATTTATTTCCTTTTCTCTTTTAAAAAAATTCAAAAAAACAAAAATTCAAAAGGAACAGAAAAACAAGAACAATTTTCTTGAAAATGTCTGAATTTCTTTATTCTCACAGATTTTACGTTAGTTGTGAAAATCAATATAATCAATATAATTTTACACCAAATTCGTATGGATATTTTAATAATAATTATTGTACAAACAATTTGGATTTTACACCACCAAGTTTTCAAAATTTTCAAAATAATTCAGATTTTGCACAACAAAATTTTCAAAACGACAATGAACCCTCAAATCTTGAATCTTTACTTGAAATACTTGAAACGAGCACACAACAACTTCAAACGCGCACACAACAACTTCAAAGAACATATGAATGGTGTATGAATATGTGCAGCAATTCAAACAAAAGTTTTCAAAATAATCAAAATTCAAATTTAATTCGAATTCAAATGATTTTGATTATAACCCTTGCCAATTCAATTTTGAACTTCAAAATGAATTTCAAAGTCAAAAAGAAAATGTGAATCACTTTTCAAATGATTTTGACAATGGGAATAATTTCAATTATGGTGCAAATGAAAACTTTTGTTCTCAACAATTTCAAAATTTTCACGTAAATAATTATAAATTGGATTTTGTTGAGCAAATGAATGAAGATGACTACGTGGATTTGTTGTATTAAAACTACTTGAAGTTTCATGAGAAACAAAATCAAATTTCAACATGTGATGAATCAAGCAATTCTCAAGTAAATAATTATAAATTTGATTTTGTTGACCAAATGAACGAAATTAACGATAATTATGCGGATTTGTTGTATGAAAACTACTTGAAGTTTCATGAGAAACAAAATAAAATTCAAACTTATGACGATTCGAACATTAGTCCATCTTTTACCACAATTGATGATTTTGAAATAACAACTTTCAAAATGGAAAATAACAATCTTAACGAATTTGTTAATAGTACGGTAATTGAGTTGGATTTCAATCCTTTTGAGAGGGTGGAACTAAATCTCAAAATGTGACGACCCCAAACTCCCGTATTACGAAAGCAAGGATAATCATTGGAATATAACACATAACAATAATAGCAGAACAGAAATAGAGAATTACAGCAGATAATGTTCATCAAATTACACTGGAAATAACACAACATCAGAGTTGCGCAGCGGAAGCGTGGTGGGCCCATAACCCACAGGTCCTAGGATCGAAACCTGGCTCTGACACCAAATGTGACGACCCCAAACTCCCGTATTACGAAAGCAAGGATAATCATTGGAATATAACACATAACAATAACAACAGAACAGAAATAGAGAATTACAGCAGATAATGTTCATCAAATTACACTGGAAATAACATGTCATCAGAGTTACACAGCAAAATAGGATCATACTTAGCAAAGAATACAGTTTCAGCTTAATATAAAATGTCTGCAGCGGAATAAAGACATAATATACTAAGTGAAGTTTGAACAGCCATAGGAATGATAATATCCATCTTCAGCTCCATAGCTATCCAGAATGAATCTGCTAAACCTGTATATAAGGCTACCCGTGTGGGAAAGAGGGCACCCGAGTTTGCAAAGTGAAACAAACTACGAGTCAGTCATCGGACTGGAATGAGAAATCTTATTTAACCTATTTGATAATAAGGCTAATCACGGGACCATGCCGCTAACGCGGAACGGATTTATTCCATTAGATTGGCAGTGCATAAATAAAGTAAATCGTCAAATAACGCAATGCTTTTTATAAAAATGAAACCATTACAAGACTCAAGTCCCATCACACAATGCAAGGCAAACCGGAGGATAGAGTTTTACCATATAATGGTCAAAATACCGATACGATAAAACGAATTTGATATTATTATTAGTGTATATATGTTTTGAAAACATTTCAATCATAATATCAATCATAGACGGCATAGCTACCACATACTATGTCGCCATACTAGTTATACTCAAAGAACGACCCGGAAATCCGTACCTTTTGAATCGACAATAATCCACACATGTCTAACTCAAAATTGTACTTATTTATAGATTGTTAAATGACGATCCACATCTTTAACCATTATAGTCAAAAATATAGATAATCAAGGGGATTAATTTAGAATTAGAAAGAAAGAAGAAAACAAGCACAGAATCTTGCAACGGAATAAACAAATATAATAATCAAATAACAGTTCATGAAGCTATTTAAAATAAACATTTGATCATTTTACAAAATTTATCAGAGTTATACATTTATATACATAACTGATAATACAGAGTAATGCAGCAGAATAATAGTGGAATACAATAGTAATAATAGATACCGTCTTCGTCTTCATCCTTCAGAAGATAACCTTTGAAACTGGAATGCTCAAGTCTGACCTGAGCGTAATAGCGTGAAAATAAAACAAGCTCGGATCAAGCAAAAATACTCTCATCTAAGTCAAATCGACATTGTATGAACATACACACACATAACTCAAGAAATGTTACGGGAATTTCCATCTCCTAAGGATCTGTCAAACTAGATACTATATAATATAATTTCGCTATTATAATAGTGTCTATTCACAAATACTTGTCAGAAAAATAGTGTAAGCGGGGTTACATTGATTACCCTTACATAGTTTACAAGCACATGGTCTATGAAGATCCTGTAACACAACCAGTAAAACGTCGGTAGCCAGTGAGTCCCCTATAGACCTATGCCAATATCAAAATCGTAGTTGTCACGCATAAGGATAAACATATGACAAGGCACATGAGGCAATACCTAAGGTAGTATGCTACCAGTTTGCTGATCCAGACTGGTGGTTACCCCTAATGGCCCACCGTAGACATCCGCCCCATATCGAATCAAAGGGAAGTACATCCCATCAAGGGTGCGCACCAACAAAACAACAGCAACTGAATAATAAAAGTATGGACCCGAGGCCCAGGAAAATCGAAGAGCAGATGTCCACTAAGAGGTAGTCAAGCCTCATTTGGTCTGGCACGGCTCCTGCTTTAGTCATTTCAAATCGACACAAATGTCATGGTCATCCATTATCGTTCACTTTCTTCAAATCCAGTAATCGCCTCCAAATTCATCCTACTTCGTGATTGGAACTCCAACGCGTACACAGTTGTTAAAGTGGTTCCAACATTGACAGAGAGTATGTCAATAAAAGGTCCCGGTCTCTTTAACAACCAAACGTCATGTTACACACCGATTGGTACTTTTATATTTCAAAAGTGAATCGTTATGATATCAAAAAAAATATCATATTCACCTAAACAAATTTCACTTTAAAATATCATATTATTTTAATCACAATAATATTTACTTTCAAAATTCATATTCACTTTGAGATAAATTTCAACTTCAATAATTGGTTATAACTTCAATTAACCACATTTTCTACGAATCATTCAATTTACTTCAAAATTCATTTTGAATTCATTTATGATTTTAACATCAAACTAATCATATTTACTTTTAAATCAGAGATTTAAATGTAAACAATTCCACTTCTAAAACAGTTTATAAGTTTGAAATAGTTTTGGGGTTTAAATAATTTTTTTGAATAATTGTAAATAGTCGGGAGGTTTGGAATAGCTTGGAAATCAGAATAGCTTGAGTACTGGAAATGGTTTTATGTACATTAAAATATTTTATAAAATAAACTACTTTTGTATATATAGAAAGAATAGGTTTTTGAAAAACAATTTATATAAAGTAGTCCATATATCAAAGGAATAGATTCCATAAAATAGTGTGTATATAAATTAGTTTATATATAAATAATTTCAAATCAACTGTTTCTTTCCATTTTCAATAAATCTGAACCTAAGTTCAAATCTCAAAACAAACCAAACTGATTTCCAATTATCCAATCCAAATCGATTCCAAAATCAAATTCATTTGAGAACAATCCCATTTAAAAGGATAACTTCCAATTTCGAAATATTATTTGAATCTATTCGATTCAAATCAAATCCGAGTTCAAGTTCATAATATTTATTTTACCCATTTAGTTCGAATTTAATTTCAAAGTTTAAATAAGGATTTAAACCCTTGAAATAATTCAATTTTTATAACCAATTTTAGTTCAAATTTAAAAATAACAAATTTAGATCATTTCAATTCGAACTAAATTTCAAAGTTTAGACAAAGATTTAAACCTTTGAAATAATTCAAATTATAATCAATTTTAGTTCAAATTTTAAGATAATAAATTTAGATCATTTCAATTCGAATTAAATTTCAAAGTTTAAATAAATATTTAAACCTTTGAAATAATTCAATTTCAACATTTCAAATTCAAATTCAGATTCCAATGTATAATTCAATTTATATCATTTCAATTTATTTTCTTTACACAGAATCACTTATTTAAATCAGTTTCACAAATTCTAAAATTTATAGATTTAACCAATCCGGTGTCCGTATAATAATTCTCTATCCTATGGCCAAGTGATTAGTTATTTTAAATTTTAAATTTTAAATTTTAAATTTTAAATTTTAATTTCAGGGAATGGATATATATCATTTCAATCAAAAGGTCAAATGTCATAGGTATATATCATTTCAACCGATTTCTTAAATTATTCGAAATGTCAGTTTATGATGATGCCCGTAACATCCGTACAGTTCAATATATTCATAAATAAACACCCATCACAACCATCATCCAAAACAGTTCAATTTGCAATAATTAACTGATTATATGTGTCGGGTTTTAACTAGCAATTTAATTCAAAAATAGACTAACTGTCAATTCAATTTCTACAGTTTAAATTTGATGTCTATTTAAAATAGCAACCAACAAACAAATAATCAAATCAATCACAGATTTCAATTTCACAAAAATGTGAATATTTTTGCAGGTGTGAGAAAACTCACCTTCGTTTGAATCTGAAAATTTAACGAACTCAAATCCTGACAATCCAACGTCATTGCCTAGGTCTTGTCGATACGAACATGTCGCTGCTTGTTTCGCTCGAAATGGACCTTTAATAACCAATCCACGTCAGTATACAAAGCAACTCAGAACAAGCAACAACAACACCAAAACAACATGCACCATACTCATTTTCGATCCCCCTTTACTAGCTTCTTCTTCTCTTTCAAATCCATTCATCTAAATTTTAATTCATTATTTAAATGAATTAATATCGTCGCTAACCGCCATTCAGCCAAATCGTGAAATTAATCGCAAAACGTTAGCGAATTAATATCTTCCTATTTGTTTGAAATCATTTCATTTCATTTCACGAAAACGATCTTTGAAAACATTCATTTCAATTTACGCTCTGAAATTAAAAGAATTAACATTGTCGCTACCGTCGTTCAGCCAAATTGTGAAATTAATCACAAGGCGTTAGCGAACAAATATTTTTCAACCCAACCCAGTACCAAAGTATAAACAATTATTTTCTCATAAATTGGTCGAGCACAATCAATAATCAATCGACAATGTCAGTCAACGAAAAATGATAAAACAATGTTCTTCTAATTTAATAGCAGAATGGTGTGTGATTCTGCGGCCAGTATTCACTAAAAATATAGTTATTTGATTACGTTAAACTTAATTAAATTCAATCATGGATTTTTTACTAATATTTTACATTTAACCAAACATGATTAACTAACGTGTTCTTTTCGTGCTTTGCAAATCTAACAGTCGAAAACTGTCGGTTAAACATATTTCTTACGGGTGATGTATTCATCCATAAATCTAACACCATTTAGCAAATCAATTTCACAAAATAAATAACTTGTGTAACGACCCGTATTTTCGACGATATAATAATTAATTAATTTAATAATTTATATAGTGATTTAGAGAATTAAATGGTTTAATTAAATTATATTGAATATTTAATTAATATAATAATTTAATAATATATTTAATTCTGAAATAATTAGAATTAGCTGAAATTGCAATACGGTGTGAATTAGGAAATTCAAAATATATAATTCAGTTTAGAATTTGAATTAGAATAACGAATATATTATTTGAATGACAGTTTGAACGTATAATTACATTATAATTAAAATCGAGCTCGAAATGGCGCGGCAGTTCGCTATTTGGTGATTCGAACTTCAACTGGATATACAGGGTCCGTTTTAAATCGAATTTCTGCGAAACAAGAAACGTTCAGAGCTGGTGAAGTATATTTTTCTAATGAAAGAGAAAAATCGGGATTTCGTCGTGTAGATTTTGATTTATGTCCAAATTAAATTTTCGAAAAGTCGCTATGGAATTCCTTTATAATTTATAACGATTAAATTATATTTTAAATGGATATTCAATATAAATTGAATATCGATTTAATCTGGGATTTTTAAATATCGAGTTAAAAATTCTAATATGTATATTTTAGAGCTGTATGATATCGTATATGAATATATATGATAATATTAATTTATTAATATTTAATTTAATTATTTTTAAATATATAAATATTTAAAATGGGGTTATTTAGAGCTTTAAAAATAGCCAGTTTTGTAAACGACCTCTGTTTTTGATGAAACTAATTTTGTTGGATCCACATTGTTAAATTATTGGTAGATGTCAAGTTTCATGATTTTTGAAGTCAGTGTGTGGCCGTATGGATTTTTAATGTGAAAAACAGTCAGTGTTTTGACAGTTAAAAATACACTGTGTGAGCAAACGAAGTCGGAATTTGATAAAACCAGTTTCGTTGGGACCGTAATGTCGAACTGTAGCTGCATGTCAATTTTAATGATTTTTGGGTATCATATGTGATCATATGAATTTTTAGAAGACGAATATGAATAATGATAGCTTAAAATAAATATAATATTCGAATATAAAAATATTTAAAGTATACTATATACCCTACCACCCTTTAACCTAATCTTCATTTCCACAGTCAATGTATTTTCCGCCGCCATCAAATTCATTCTCCACTAAAACAAGCGCTTCTTTGAAAAATCATAGAAAATCAAAAGCAAATCTATAAATCAAGTTATATGTACATATGCATTCGCGATGGCATTAGCTACAATTTCCCGTATGTTTTAGGCAACTCACAGCAGGGTCTCAAGTTCAGGAAATAGATGCAGCGTTCTAGGGTTCGACAAATCCTGATTTTTGAAGCAGAGTGTGGGATTTTTGTTATTGTATTGGGATATGGGAGTAAAACTGCATCTGTATATGTATTTTTGGGGAAAATCTGGACAATTTTAGTCGATCGATGCTTGTGCTGTACAGTTAGACGCGAGTTCTAGGGTGATGTCGAGTCCATTCTTTTTGGTGCGGAGTGGCAGAGGAAGTTGAGAGGAGTTAGTTGTGTGGTATTCATGTGGAATTTACTATGAAAAATAAGTCCATCTGCGAACTGTAAATAGAAGGAGGAAGCGGAGTTAATGGTGTAGGCAACAGGGTGTGTACTGGAGAAGAAGAAACATTACGGTGTTAGTGCAGATCAATGGGGTTCTTCGAGTTTATATTGATGGTGTGTCGGGGAAATTTTGGGATGTGAGGAAGTCGGTATTTTCTTTGCACCGTCTGGAGATCGAAATTTGGGGGAAGACGGGATTTTGTTTAAGGTGATGTTGGGGTTGACTGGGGTTCATATGAGTGAGGAGATAGGAGGAAATGGGATCGAAGAAATCCGAAATGGCTTGTGCAAATACTGGAGTATCGATTGATGAAGAAAGGCGGTAGCAGATCAACGGGTTGATGGGTTGAAGGCTTTGGGCCACGGTGAAGTAGGAAGAGAAAAAGTGAGTCCTTTATTTAAATAATACAAAGTTAAAAAAAAAATTGTCTAATTATATAATGTATAGGAGTGTTCATATCATAACTTTATCATACGATATCAGAATAGAACAAAATCAGACCCAAAAGGATCGTATGGACGGACACTACACCGTGGAATTGACTGGGAGTGAATTCGAGCTCGTTACAATTTATAGCGAAATAAATTGTCCATCAGAATCAAGCGATGGTTATCGTTATTAACGATGATCGTCCAATGTGAGTAAAACTCACCAAGTCTGAACAGTTATATTTTTATAGCATATTTTTAGAACTGATAATCATCTGTTGATTGTTGTGTGTTAACTGTTTGGTTGAATTGCTTATGTGTTGGTTGAAATTATAGATAACGATATATATATAAATCGTTAATCAAATATTGATTCTGTTTAACACAATATTTCATATTGAAATGAAATCGATGTTAATTATATTGTTTAACATCTGTGATGCAGGGAAACAGGTTGAAGGAATCCAACTGGATTTCTCAACATTTATTTTACTGTTTTTCATATATTTTGATATATGATGTGATATATAATCTGTTGTTGATATATGGGTTTGAATGATATTTATCATTGTTATTTGGTATTTTAAATACCGTGACAAATACTGGGATGAAAAAGGGGGATTTTCAAAGTATATTTGAAAATAAATTATTTATATAAAATCAATGGATTTTATATATAAAAGGAAAAGGATTTTATAAAAGAAAATAATTATAAAATCAAAGAAATATAAAGGGAAATATTTGTATAACAAATAGTAAAGGAAATATTTATTTAGAAAATAAATAGAATTATAAAGGAAATATTTATTTAGAAAATAAATAGATTATAAAAGGAAATACTTGAAAAATGAAGAAGTGTATAAAAAGAGAATTTTACACTAGGAAAGTTTAGACCCGTGCTTCGCACACGGGTATAACAGAATATGAATTTAAAGTAGATTTTAAATAGAAATCGATTTTAACAGATAAGTGGAAAAGATAAATTTATAAATAATATTTTATAAATTAAATAAAATATTTATCATTAGATAAATAGAATATATAAGTCAGGACTTATATAGAGAAGTAAGAATCCATTTCAACATCGATATTTGAAACTGAATATAAACATAGAGTTAATCAGTTAGAGTTAACCAGTTAGAGTTAACTAGTTAGAGTAAATCGATTAGAGTTAGAGTTAATCGAATTAGAGTTAATCGATTAGAGTTAGAATTAATCGAATTAGAGTTAATTGAACATAGTTAATCGAATTAGGATTTATTGAATATTAGTAATTCAATTAGAGTTGATCGAATATAGTTATTTGCGATAGAGTTAGTCAAACATAGTTATTCAGGATGAGTTGCCATTTTGTACGACTGCTAGCGTAATTCGCAGGGCTGCAGATAGCCTACGGCGGTCGGATGTTTCCTGAGGGAATCAGGCGTAACCATTGTGATCGCTGCGATCTAGAGTCAAGCGAATGAAGTTAATTCGAATATTAGCTATTCAAAGTAAAGTTTAAACATACATAGTTTATTCGAATAAAATTAAAAGAGTTAATCGAATATAGTTTATTCGAATAGAATGAAGGAGTTAATCGAAAGAAGTTAATCGAAATGAGTTAATCGAATTAGAGTTAATCGAGTTAGAGTTAGTTGAGTGTTAGTTAATCGAGTTAGAGTTCATCGAGTATTGATTAATCGAAGATAAGAATTTATCGAATAGAGTTATTCGAAATGAGTTAATCGAATATTAGTTATTCGAAAGGGGTTATCGAATATTAGTTATTCGAAAGGAGTTATCGAATTAGTTATTCGAAAGGGGTTATCGAATATTAGTTATTCGAAGAGAGTAATCGAATATAAGCTATTCGAAGTGAGTAATCGAATATAAGCTATTCGAAGTGAGTTAACCGAATATAAGTTATTCGAAGAGAAGAGTTATCGAATATTAGTTATTCAAAGAGGGAAAATCGAATATTAGTTATTCGAAGTGAGTCAATCGAATATTAGTTATTCGAAGAGAGTAAATCGTCGAATTCAATTATATCGAATTCAGGAAAGTATTTATACTTTCCGGTTTTTAAATCAAGATTTATTTATTTATAAATTAGGTGTTTATTTATTTATTCAAATTAAATAATAAAAGTTATATTTGAAGTTAGATATTTCGGAAATAGGGATTATAACGCTATAGTTATAATCAATGTTTTCAATAAAGAAGTGGATACGTAAATAGAATCCGAGAGTTACGTAAGGAAGTTTGTTAAAGGTTTAAAAGGTAAACTTTGTCTATTCCGAAGTTAAGACGTTGTTCAGTTAAGGTCTGAGAGGTAATTATACCCCAACTTGATTGACTTCCTTCTTAACTAAGGAATGGCTAAGGTTTGATAATAAAGGATGGTTAAGTGAATTTAGTTAATGAGTGAAATGGTTTGAGTTGGCATGGCGATGTTTGATTTAAACATCAGTTTAAATCCAGTGAAAGAGTTTTGGAAATGTTTTCCAAATAAGAATCAGAAATGTTTTCTGATAATAGAAAATAAGAATTTAGAATATATGGAAACAGGAGATAAGTAAATTAATGAACTAAAGAGATAAATGTTAAATGATGATTGATCGATAAAATTTCCATCTGGAAATAATATCGTTGTTTGCACACGTGTTTTTCTTTGATAGTTAAATCATAGACTATCAAAATTGTGACCATTTTTCCATCGTCAATACGGAGAGACCAGTTGGATTATTATCCGAGAATCACTGCGTATGGGCGTTAGCGTTTCAAATCAAATAGATCGAAGAAAAATTGAAGATGGAGTTATGCAAGGGCTATCCTGTTTACAGAATAGTGCCTTCGGTTTTTCCAATCCCAGGACAACATGTATGGAAGAATGTTTGACAGAGTACATCTGGTGGATCACATGAGTTGATCGTTTCAAACGTATTTACGTTGGTGGCGGAGGAATTCGTTTTTCTTAGCTTATACCCGTGGTATTTTTGGGGAAATCAATTTGTGATTTGACGGGTATGACGATGTGGCATTCAAAGTAATTAAAGCGGTGATCTGTTAAAAGATACGTTATGACCTTCAGCCTCATCAACTGGGAAATGACAGAAATCGGGCAGGCAGCATGGCTAAGTGGTTCGCAACCAATTATGGTATATTATCACCATTTAGATAATATTCATATTTGTTACTTCTTTCAATTCTGTATCTCTTGGGAACGGTTATGTTGGAATACTAACCAAGGGGTGGCAATATATTCGATACACTCAAGCGAAATGAGTGGTTGGTCATGTGCGGCTGAGTTGCAAGATGTTCTTGTTAAACTCTAGTGTATCGCTTCTAGAGTACACTGAGCGGAAGGTGGATCCATACCTTGTCATAGTTGGAATCCATTCCCCAAATAAGAGCCCGTGGTTTTGATTGTATATTATATATGTAGAACGTTAGATGCAAGCGTTTCTACTAGATTTCTATTTACTTGATCTAGACATTATTATAGTATCAAACAAGTATCGTTTTAGAAATATTTTGGGTTATTGTAAGGTAAAAACCATTAGTGTTTATGTGTGGATCGGTCTTATGATTATCCTTTGTTTCAAAAGGATTTTGAAAGTTGAACAAATGATTTGAGTTTACTCACACCAGTCACATGACTGACCCAGAGTTTATTTTGTTTTGTTTTCCCTAAACTCTTGGGTGCCCAATTTTGTATGGGCAGTTAAGTAGTCGGGATTTACAGATACTTGAAGAGCTGGAGCAGGAGGCTTCAGAATTATATAGCTATTGTTATTTCCGTTGTGTTGTAAGTGTTATACTCTAATAGTCGTATTGTATACAGAAACTGTTTTATTTCAAAGTTATGTTATGAAACATATTTATTCGTTCCGCTGTGAGATTCGTGTTTACTCTAATGTTGTGTTCTTCTTCTTCCTCTTTTATTCTAAGTTTCTATCTTATCTATTCTCACCCTCTATTTTCTTTCTATTAGTTTTCTTGTTTTCAGTGTAATTTGGGTTGGACTTGTGTTATTTGGTCAGCTCAAATTGTACCGGAATTTCGGGACACTACAACTTGACTCGTTTAATATTACGTGCACAGAAGCTTATGTTTCCCAGCCTATCATGCGGATGTCCATTTCCAATACCGCTCATATTTCCAAACACCAACGTTGCAACTTGCATGCATTCCCATTTAAAAACCAAAGAAGCCCAAGCCGCGTTCATTTGCAAGCCACCTCCCTGCGTTTTTATTTTCCCTTTTTTTTAATGCGTAGAGAAGAAAAGATGGAAGTTAATAAGATGCCTGTCTGTGTGCTGCATGAAGAATCAATGCACTATACTTTGGCTCTCCTTTATTTTGTTTCATGCGTGTGAGAGAAGAAGGGGAAAAAAGATGCAAAGTGGAGAAGGATGAAAAAACAAGGCTTCCCCTTTAAAATATACACAGTAACCCATTCTCCACTTTATCTTCCATGCATTCTCACCTCCATTCTCTCTCACACATTACACACAAACAAACTATGCAGGGGTGTACATTTTGTTTATAATAAGAAGGGTGACTAGAAATGGTTACTGTTTTGAGAAGAAATGGTTTGACAACATGCTTTTTTTTTGAGAAAAAATATAATAAAATGTGTCCTCCCTGAAACCATGTGTGTGCTTGTTCATGCGTTCCATGCATTTGCTGTGAGGAAGCATCCAAAAATTAAACCTTTCATTTGTTGAGAAGAAAGGATAAATAGAAAGAAACAAACAAAAAAAATTGCTCCCTTATCCCTGCTGTGGTTGCGTCAGCTTCCCAATGAAGAGAGAAGACCACCTGTTCCTTCTATTGCGTGTGTTATATAGATAAGCAGAGAAAACTTAGTGCAAAGGAAGCAAGGGCAGGCTTTAAATGTAGAACATTGAGGATACAGTCTAATGAGTGAGTTTGTTTATAAAGAAAAGAAAGGAGAAAAAATGTGGCTCCTGTACTGTCTCCATTTGCCAAAGAAGTAAGAATGGGAAAAGATATCCGAACCAAAAAAATGAATCCCTCCATGCCTTAATATGTAGGCAAAATAATACTACTTAGCCACCAAGAAATGGGGAGACAGTAAGATGAGAAGTGATGTTGAAGTGAAGGGAGTATGGGGGAAGAGAAGACAATGGTGTGAAAGATAAATGCGCAACGTGCCATGTTGTGTATTCTAATTGAATTAAATGCCAAAATAAATAATAATTTATTCTCCCTTCCATGATTCATGCGGATGTGCTACATTTACTTCTTTCCACTTTGGATGGACACTTTTCCTTTTTTTTATAAAATGGAAAAGCATGCGCAGAAGGCTAAGTTGTATGCAGAGGATATGATAAAAGTGGCAGGTGACAACGTGCATGCGTCCATGCAGTGGAAATTTAAAAGAATGACAGGGTGTATTAAATATGTGTTTTTATAATATAAAATTTTGTGTATTCGTTACATAAAATTCGGTTCACATACGAATGGCTAGCGACAAAAATAACGTTGTGACGAGCAATGCGCCACGATCACAAAAATATAATAAAATAGACAAATCAACTAATTCTATGAAAAATTGAAAACGTTGATATAGGGCGCAAAATACTTCCAACAAAAAGTTGTTTATTTTCAAAAATAAAAATTATAGAAAAATTCTATAAATTAGAATAAACATACGACTTAAAAATCTTGTCAAATTTCAAAACCAATATTTTATTATATTTAAATTCATATTCAATGATGTAATCGTTTTTAAGTTATCGAATTTTTTTATTCGACTACAAATCCATGTAAAATTTATTAAAAGAAAATTTTAAATTGGACTCAAAATTCAGGGTTGTTACATATTTCCATCATGAACCAAGGCAAAAGATAGTCCTTACTGAATTCGAGACAATCTAGCCCATGTCTCAGGCTCAGCCGCAACTGCACCTTGGATCTTCAGGGCCGGTCCACAAATATGTTAGTGGATTGATAATGCCTGAACAATACGTTTCGCCGGCCTATGGGGCGTAAATAGAGCCACTAGGGACTCAAATAATCGAGGCGCCTCATTCCATCATCCGCATAAGTAAAAATGTCAGGGCTGGTAAGTCGCTGACACCACTTCTAGCTAGAGAGAAACGTATGTCCTCCTAGCAGTACTCCCGTTTCTGGTTCATACCGGGGTGTGAGGCTTGCGAAGTAACGCTATACACAAAGCTATGCTATTTAAAGCTGTGCTTTGATCATCAACCACAAGGCTTTGCTTTTCAACAATAAGCTTTGATCATTTGCATCTTGGCATGCCACACTAACAATTCACGCCATGCGACTGATGTCTACTAATATATACCCTCTTAGGTTGTTAAGAAAGTGAATAAATTCTCCGCCACCAACGGATAAATATTAAATAGAAATCATTCCGCATAGAACAAAATCCAATGTCAAATATACATCCATTTACAAATCCGTTCTGGGTCTGAACGAAACTGGAGGCACCGACATATCCAGACAATCAACAAGTACGTCTGGACAACTAGCACTGTAACCCCTCCTGGGAGCTAACCGATCCAGGGCATCAGTAGTCATCCATTCGATGTGAAGATCGTCGGTCTTCAATCACCTTCTTCAAATCTTCGACTTTCAATCGTCGTATAATTATTTGAAATGAGATTTAACTCGGACTTTTCAAATAATTCTCGAATATGTATAATTTAAATCAATCTTTTCATTCCATATCGTTTATAATATTTTATAATGATTTATTGCTATTTTTATTTATTTAAAAATAGCCATTTATAATTAAACGACGCTTCAGGTCATTACATGGCCTTGGCGCTGTTTTCATCAAAATTTGATTTGCACATTTCCAAAAATCTAACCGTTGGATCTTAACAAATTTTATATCGTTGGAAAGATCTTTCCAAAACGAACCTAAAGGTTCCAGTTTTGGGAAAATCCGACAGTCGGATCTTTCGGTATAATCGTTTGAAGTTACGATTTCAAAGCGCGAACTGCAGCCGCGCGAATCGCCTTATTTAGTTTACATATATATATATATATATATATATATATATCTTTATTAATAATTCTCTTGGAGCACAAATTTTTGGTTCGACCGTGAACTTCCCAAAATGCCCTTACGTAAGAGCTTTTAAATATACAAAATTATTAATTAACCTAATATTCCCAATAAATTAAGCATTAAATGTCACTTAAATTAGGATCAAATAAACCTTTTCAACAAATTCAAATTGCCTCTTTAATATCGCTTCTCATTTTAGTTGCTATTTATTTTAGTTTATGCATTTCATTGGTTCTAATGCTACGAATTTCCATGCGTAATTTACTGCATCCATTCAGGTTTTTATTATGCAATTAAAATTTTACATTCCAAAACAGTTTTCTTAAAACCTTTATTATATTTATGCACGATACTATTATATGTATAAACATATTTGTATTTAAAATTAGAACTAAGATCCTTTATATTTGGCATATAAATCTACTGATTCAATTTACTTTCCGTATATAGAAATTAATATTGACGTAGATATATGGAAATTTATTATATGGTTAGAAAGTAAATTAGGCACTATATCAATGATAGTTTTTTTTACAATATTAGGTGCTAAGTTAGGACAATTTCCTGAATATATTTGCTATTTATTTTAGTTTATGGATTTTCATTGGTTTTAATGCTACAAATTTCCATGCGTAATTTACTGTATCCATTCAGGTTTTTATTATGCAATTAAAATTTTACATTCCAAACAGTTTTCTTAAAACCTTTATTATATGTATGCACGATACTATTATATGTATAAACATATTTGTGTTTAAAATTAGAACTAAGATCATTTATATTTGGCATATAGATCTATTAATTCAATTTATTTTCCATATATAGAAATTAATATTGACGTGGATATATGGCAATTTCTTATATGGCTAGAAAGCAAATTTGGTACTATATCAATAATAGTTTTTTTTACAATATTTTGGTGCTAAGTTTAGGACCATTTCTTTGATTTAGTTGCTATTTATTTTAGTTTATGCATTTTCATTGGTTCTAATGCTACGAATTTCCATGCATAATTTATTGCATCCATTAAAGTTTTTATTATGCAATTAAATTTTTACATTCCAAAACTGTTTGCTTTAAACCTTTATTATATGTATAATAATAATACATGATGTATACATGATACTATTATATATGTATGTATATATGTATAAACATATTTGTGTTTAAAATTAGAACTAAAGTCGTTTATATTTTGCATATAGATATACTAATTCAATTTATTTTCCATATATAGAAATTCCTATTAATGTTGATATATGGCAATTTCTTATATTGATGTGTCACACTTTTTTGGTGTACACGCAAACTACCGAAAATGCCCTTTATTCGAAATTATGTCCTACATTTCCTTTTTGCTGAATCAAGATTAATTGCTCTATTTCCAGAAACAGTCAATTCGTTAAAATTCTCACACTCATTCCTATAATATTAATTTCTCTATTTCCAGAAATAGTTAGTTCCTTAAAATTCTTATATTCATCCCTATAATATGAATTGCTCTATTTCTAGAAACAGCCAATTTTTTAAAATTCTCATATGCATTCCTATCTTTATTAATAGTTCAAAATATCCCATTAAATTTTGCAACTTGACGGTTTCTTATTTTTAAATGCTCTTTTCTAGCATTTACTGCATTTCTGATAAGCATTGAATCGGCAAAAATTCGGTTATCCGTGCATGAACAGTTCAAAATATCACCTTAAATTTTGCAATTGAACGGTTTCTTATTTTTAAATGCTTGAACTCTATAATTATCACCTAAGATTCTCCACCATTTCTCCACTCCATCATTACTCCTACTATTATCCACGTTTCTCTTTATAAAAAAATAAAAAAAGAGCTTTGCAAAATTTTACAGCATTTTACATTGGCTTACACTGCAACAAAGAAGACATACGTGGGTGTGCGAGGTTGGCAAGGGCAGTGGAATTTGCTTTTAATTATTTGATAACAGGCATAAGCAGCACATGTGGAGGTTGGCAAGGGCGGTGGAGAGCCAGGTCTGGTGGCAGACAAAGGTGCGGGTGTGCGAGGGAGGGACGGTGGAGAGGGTGCAATGTGCTTATATGAGAAAGTTTGAAACACCTAGGCTTTGAGAGTACTCTATGTTTGGTAGTATTTTTATACATGCCTTTACTTCGTAGGTCAAATCAATTTTTTATTGTATATCTTTACATTTATTGTATAATTTTTTAATATTATTAAGCTGCTTATGCCTGCATCTATTCCACTCCTTTAGTCTTCTTTTAATTATTTTTAGCACATGCCCCACTTGGTAAAAATTGAATCCTTCCATCTATTCATGCATTTCCGTATTTATTTCATTATGCCAATTATTGGCATAGCGGAAAGACTCTTTTTTCTTTATTTTTTTTTGCCTTTTTCAATCAAAGAAATATGCCATGGATTATGCTTATCAATAGAAGTATTTAAAATATTGACTTTGATATTTTAAAAATAATAATCCACGCGCGAAGCGCGTGCCATGATCACGCGCGAAGCGCATGCCACAACCATGCGCGAAACGTGTGCCGTTACCACGCGCGAAGCACGTGCCGTGACGATCGTATATATAAATATAATTCATTCGTTTGTCTATTTCAAATTATTTATTCTTTAAATAATTTTCTACACTTCGTATTCAAGTTATATTTAATGAACAGAAGTCTATTTCAAAACATGTACATTTTCTTCATTCCTTACATGACAATAAAAATACAAATTTTTATTGTTTATCATTTCTATTTCGAACGAGGTGTATTTTCCTTCATTTATCTACATTACATTAAAAATGAAATTTTTAATGTTAACTTGTTTTCATTTTGAAATAATGAACATTTTTACATTTCCTTACATTACATTAAAAATGTAAACTTTAATGTAATCAGGTTTTTCTTATTTAAAACTTGACATTTTCCTAATTCTTTTATTTCATGAAAATGTAATATTTTCTTTTCATTCCTTTATTATATAATAAAGGTAATCTTTTTCTTTCATCTTTTGTTTACATTGAAAATTGTAATCTTTCATTCTATCATTATTTACATTTGAAAAATGTAAACTTTCATTTCACCTTTAATTACATTGAAAAAAGTAATCTTTTTTTTACTCATTCTTTAATTACATTATAAAAATGTAACTTTTCTATTCTTCTTATTACATTATAAAAATGTGATTTTTCTATTCTTCTTATTACATTATAAAAATGTAATTTTTCTATTCTTCTTATTACATTATAAAAATGTAATTTTTTTACATTGAATAAAAAATGTAATCTTTTATTTGCAAAGCAAATATAATCTATTTTCATTCAATTCTAGTGTGTTGAATATAATGTTTAACATATAACATATATTCTAACATATGTTCCTAACATAAACAATTTTCTAATAAATCATTCTTTTCCTTAAAAATAAGATTTTTAATGTTAACGTGTTTTTAATTAAAACATGAACATTTTACTAGTTTCATTGTTTTTAATGAATACTAATTACATAAGAATGAAAATTACATGCTCACAAATTCAAACAAAGATCCATTCTTTTAATGAATTCTAATTATCATTAAAATTGTAAATTTCAAAGTGGACACGTCTTTATATCAAAATGTTTATATTTTAATGTACCATTTACATTAAAAGTGAAAAATCAAATGAAAATACATTTTGTATCAAGATGTATATTTTCCAATGTATCATTTACATTAAAAAGTAAAATCACATGTTTATACATTTTTATTTCAACATATCAATTTTTAATGTATCATTTACATTAAAAATATAAATTCTAATGTTTATACATTTATATCAAAATGTCAATTTTTAATGTGTTGTTAACATTAAAAATATAAATTCTAATGTTTATACATTTATATCAAAATGTCAATTTTTAATGTGTCATTAACATTAAAAATATAAATTCTAATGTTTATACATTTTGTTTCAACAATTGACCATTTTGACTTACAACAAAAATATGAATTCCATGTCTACATATACTGATCATTTTCATGTTCATATATATATATATAATCTAATTTAAACAATTCTATATAATAACATAAATATTTTACAACACAAAAATATTTCAGAAAAATTCGGCAGTATAACGACAGGGTAATTAAAAACGACACCGTCCCGATGTACGGCTCCTCGCTCTACCTTAAAGCCTCGCAGCTTTTGACAAGGGGGGTTTCAATAATCTATTTCGTACGCAGACGTATTTTTTCCATGATATCAATCAATTTCAATTTTTTTCAACCACATACAAACACCAAAATTCAACCAATCACATATCCCAAATCAATCAAGTTGTCCATGGTCTGTGGACGACGGGTGTCGGGAATTTCTAAACTCCGTCTACATCCTAATATAATTTTATTTATTTCATTTCTGAATTCAGATATCTCACTTTGATTTGATGACGCCAAAAATTGTAGCGAGCTCTAAAAATTCTCCGGTTGGTTCTGAAATGAAGAACTCGTCGTTGCGATTCCAACGGATTCAGTTTTTTTGAATTCTGATTAAATACGAACAAGATATGATTATTCAAAGATTTAGTTATATTTTAATAAATTAATTAAATAATAAAATAATACCTTTCTTCCTAATTGAATTGAGGCCGACGGGTTTCAATACCCAGGTTCGAAACTAGGTCATGATTTCGTCCAAATGGTAGCACTCGAGGTAGATCGGACAACACCACGCCGATGAGCTCCGAGAGCCGCACCCCCACCCCTAACGCCGAAGAACTCAGTTCCCCAATGACACCAGAATTTTGCTCGACGCGGTCGGCCTTTGGGTGCAAAATTCGAGACGATGGCGGAGCTCCAGAGGATCTTGACCGTACTGATCTGAAGAGGACGGAACACTCTTCAAATTTGCCTTTAGAGCCTTGGTTTAATTTGTTATGGACTGATCGTTGTTAAGGAATCTGAATTGGAGTGCGGCGGCCATTGAGTTGGGGTATACGGCGGCTACAGGAAGATGACTAGGGTTGTACTGTACACCGTATTTATATTCATTTTATTTTTATTTAATTCTATTTAATTTGAATTTAATTTCTATATCGCTGTTAAACCAAAATCAAACCCAATGAGTGTCGCCACTAGCTAAATACCCTCATGTCGGACACGATGGGATATGTTTCATAACCCAATTCGGCTGTTACGATATGTTTTTCTTTAAACTAAATAATAAAACATTTAATTATTTAATTTGAACGAACATTTTAATTTACCGGGACCACATACTGACTCTAAAAATTCCTAAAAAATAAATCTAGCTATGTTTTGATGATACGGTCCTAACAAAACTAATTTCGTCGAATTTGGAGATTGTTGGAAAAATGGCCATTTTCAAGTCGATCGAAATTGACTGAAATTGTCAAAACACATTTTCTTTTGCCACGCTCACGTATTGATTCCAAAAATTATGAAAATTGGAATCTAGCAATAATTTGACATTCTGGTTCCAACAAAAGTGGTTTCATCAAAAATAGAGGTCGTTTGAAATATGGCTATTTATACGGGCCATATATTATATTAAATTCCATGGTGACTATTCTGAAAATTCAACTGACCATAACTTTTGATTCCCGCTATGAAATTTCAATTTTTCAGATTCATTGGAAATATATTCTTAAACAGATTTAAATATTTTTTGTTTCACTAAAATCTGATTTATTTTGCATCCTGTACGGTCAGTCAAAGTTTGAATTCAAATTTTCAAACTACCGAGCTATTTCTAACTCCTTTTGAAATTAGAATAAAAATATTCGTTCAAAATTCGATTTAAATAAATTTTTAATCGTTATTATTTAAAATAAATTATTTCATCTATTCAAAATTCAATAAAATAGTCAAAATAAAAAATTTAAATTGGTTCTGATTTTCTAGGTTGTTACACAAAATTTGTAATGGCCCGCAAATCCATACTATCTGAGTTGAGTAAATGCACCACACGTCCAACCCAAATATCACATAAATACGAATCATCATTAATAAAGAAGAAAAAGGTAGAAGAAGAACAAAAATAACAATACAAAATCTCACATTGCAATGGAACAAAATATAATATATATATATATATATAAGCTTTTGGAGTACAATTTTTTTTTGTATATACATATCATCATCAGAGTACAACACAGCAGAAAAACAATAACTAGATAACACTTAAACCTCCTTCTTCAAGCTCCTTTGAACAAATCTATAAAATCCTGAACTACTTGACTCCCCGTACAAATTTGGGCACCCAAGGGTTTAGGGAAAACATAGAAAAATGAACTACATGCCAGTCATGGGACTGGTATGAGTAAACAATTTAAAACAGTTTGAGAAAAACAAAACAACATCTCATAAGACCACGCTGTATAACACGGAACGGGTTTCTCCCTTATGAGAATCCAAAACACTTGATTTAACTTTCAAATCCGTTTTGAAAGAAAGTGATAATCCTTATATCAAAACTCTTTTGATATTATAATATTGTCTAAATCAAATAAATAACAATCTAGTGGAACGTTTGCATCTCTATATAATATACAATCAAAACCGCAAGCACTTATTGGGTAATGAATTTCCAACTATGACAAGGTATGGAACCACCTTTCGATAATGTATCTCTAGAGAAGAATACACTGGGTTCAACAAGAACATCTTATAACCGGCCACACATGACCGACCACTCATTTCGCTTGAGTGTATCGAATGTATATCTCCAATTGTTAGGATCAGCAACTGTTTTCCCGAATGGGATAACATCGAATAGAATAAAGAATGAAATGAATTTCTCTAGATAGGTGATAATACACCCCAATTGGGAGCTACCCACTTAGCCATGTTGCCTGGCTGATTTTCGTCATTTCCCAGTTGATGAGGCCTGAGGCTACGATTACTTACCATTCATTGATAACATAATCACTTTGAATGCCACATTGTCAGATCCGTTAATCAATAATTGATTTGCAAAAATATATTCTGGATATTATGCTAAGAGAATAACTTCTCCGCCAATGTATATATCTATACAGACCAACATATTCGATCATTAGAAATACTCTGTCAGACACTAGTCTATACGCGTTTGTTCTGGGATTGAACGAAACAGAAGGCACAATTTCCACTAATCCAACTTAGGAAATTTCTACCTAGGATTAACAGAAAAAGCCCTTGCACTTTACTCTGACTTTGATTATCTTCATATAATTTGATTCGCAACGCTACTGCCAATACGGAGTGGTTCTCGGATAATAATCCAACCGGTCTCTCCATGTTGACAACGATATTAGCAAACACTTCGATAGTTGGTTATTTAACAATCGAAGAAAACAAACATCCATTCAAAACATCAACAATCACTAGGCCCGTTAATTAATATTTCATTAATTAAATCACTGCTTCATTTCCTTATGAATATTTGTTATCCCAAATATTTTCAACAATCATCTTGGCCTCTAAAGCTATTTGGAAAACATTTCCATGTCTCGCCTTCTTTTATTTCCTATACGTATAAAATATTTTCATTCCAATTACTTATTTCTTTCCTGACTCATTTAATTCTATACTCAGGAAATATTTATTATTATATTTCCCAAATTCCACTTATTTGGGTTAAAATGAATATTGTGTAAAACATCGTTACAAAAACCAAAAATACTATATTCAAATAAATCTTATTCAAATATTGATCTTCGAGATTGAACCTTGTTATTTATCGGTTAGTAATGAAAACAATCGAGTTGGGGTAAAATTACCTCTCAGACCTTATCTTAAAACATCCTTAACTTCAAAACAGACAAGACCATTATTCCCGAATAATCAACACCATAAAACCAATTATTCATTTTTAAAACGTATATATGTTTCTCTTTCTATCACCAGATTATCGATTTCCTTTTTGTTTATAATATCTTATTTTAAATTCGTTTCCTTATCGAATTTAGTACATATTAATATACTGATTTTCTAGTTATTCATATTTTTTTAAAAAAAATTAACTCCTTAAATTTTCGGAAAATTTCGCGATAACCTCCTTTGTACGGGTCAATCGGTACAACTACAAAACGCCTCTCTGGGCCCTTTCCATTCAAAAGGAAAATAAAAAAGCCAAGCGAATTGCCGATTCGATGCATAAAATCTCATATTAAATTAAATATGTACCTTTTGGTCGGGCATTTCAATTTATATCTCTTCATATACTTCATTCCAAACCTGCTTGACACATATCCAAATATTCCCATTTGGTTTAAACTCAATCCATTCGTCTTAACCCAATTCGCTAATTTATTTTTTAATTAGCTATTTTGCCTATTTCACTTCTTATTTGAACATAACATGTTCAAATAAAATTTTAACTTGTTTATAAACCAATAAATTCCATTTTCAACTTAAGTTTCATATTCGATTTCGAATATAAATTTACAAATCGAATTCACTTACTCAAAGCCCAATTTTGATTCAAAATCTCATTAACTAGTTATTATTCAAATTAGTTAATTCTATTCAATAATTAAGAATTTAATTTTTGTTTCAATAATCAATCCATTACTCCACTTGAGTTCAGATATATTTTACGACTCAAGTCTGGATTTTTCTAGTGTAAATCTAAGTTTTATTTGCCTAAAATCCTTATATTTAATTAAATAAACCGTTATGGTTTTATAATGGTTATGGCGCTGTTTTTCTGAAAATTTGATTTTGACATAACCCAAAATCTACAAGACGAAATTCAGATTTTTCTCTTCTATTAGAAAACTATTATTCAAACGGTCCTGATGATTCTTGTTCCCAAGAATTCCGACTTACTTTGAGTTCTATATACTTAACTGAAGTTCGATACACCAATTTACAAACTACCGCGCTGCGGCGAGTTCGTTTTAATTATATATATATATATATATATATATAAACGTTTAAACTTCGTTTATAATAAATTTCAACTCTATTTTAATATATATTAAACAAATTTTCTCGATTCAACTTAATATATCGATTATTTAAAATCGTCGATTTTTATTTACTCGGTTATAAATTTATTTCTACTCAATTTGCTATATTAAATTCCAATTCCCTTTATAAATGAATTTATTTATAAAATTCGATATAATAGAATTCTAATTATAAATCCGTTGGATTTTTCTCACTTCAATTTATATTCTGGATTCCAAAATAAAATTTATCGTTCTTTTTCAAACCGTTTTTGTAACAACCCGGAAAATCTGAATCAATTTAAATTTTTTATTTGGGCTATTTCAGTGAATTTTGAATAGTTAAAATAATTTATTTTAAATAATAACGATTAAAAATTTATTTTAAATCTAAGTTAGAACGAATATAATTATTTTAATTTCAAAAGGAATTGGAAATAGTACGGTAGTTTGAAAAGTCAAACCTGAGCTTTGATTGAATATATCGGATTCAAAATTTAACGGATTTAAGTGAAACCAAAAATATCTAAATCTTTTTAAAAATATCTTTCCAAAGAATCTAAAAAATCAAAATTTCATAGCGGGAATCAAAAGTTATGGCCAGTTGAATATTCAGAATGGTCGTTATAGTATAATTTATAGCCCGTATAAAAGGCCATTTTTCAAATGACCTCCGTTTTCGACGAAACCACTTTTGTCGGATCCAGAATGTCAAATTATTGCTAAGTTTAATTTTCCAGAATTTTTAGAATTAATATGTGAGTGTGGCAAAAGAAAATGTGTTTTGTCAATTTCAGTCAAATTTAATCGACTTGAAAATGACCATTTTTCAAACGGTCTCCAAATTCGATGAAATTAATTTTGTTAGGACTGTATCATCAAAAAAAAGCTAAATGTATGATAGAATTAATTAAATAAAAGATTTAAATTTTAAATTAAAGAAATCAGGCTGAAGGCCGTCGTTTGGGCAGAAGAGACCTAGCCCATTGGATCCGGAACGGGGGCTATTGGGTGGGATCAACTGTTGTTAGGTTGGAATCGGAGCTGTTAAGGAGTTATGGGTTTATTAGCAAAATTGATAATTAAAATATTATAAATATTCAATAAATTCATTTGCAAAACCCTAATTACATAACAGCGCCACCGCCTTCAACATCTATGGCCGATAGAAATCCCTTCTTCCTTCATTAAAATACACTGATCCGCTCAGTAAAATCAACCTCTTCTTTTGGCAATTCGGTAGCCCCTTCTTCACTCTACAATTCTGTACGGTCGGATCCATCCTAGTTCAGCACAGCTCGAGATATAGCTCTCGAAACCCAACCCGAACAAACCGTCGCCGCCTCCTCTAGTGTCGATCACACCTGACCGCGTGGGGTCCCCTATGTGCGCCTCACCCTCCTCTCCGGCGTGGTAGCATCGGATCATCATCCCGTGTCCTATACTGACCGCAAAGTTCAACCCTAGAATTGAATAACTGTGAACAAGCGTCGGCCTTGGTCTGTGTTGAGGAAGAAGGGTGATTCTCTATTCTAATTAATTTATTAATTTAATTTAAAAGTTAGTAATATGAATTAAATCGCAACTTGCTCATACTGACTCAGAACGGAACGATTTTCAAAGCGTTGCGATCGTAAGACAGAGATCTACGTTTCTAGACTAAAAAGAAGCAATTCTGAGCTAATTGAATTTTGGACCAAATTTTCAGATCTGAACTATTCAGATTCAAACGAACTGTGAGAAATCCTATTTTATTTTTATTATTATTTATTTAAAATAATTAAAATAAATCATAATTGTATTCTCATTGATCCGCTATAAAAAAAATATGTTATGCTACGTGATTTGATTTGTATGTGATGTGTTAATATAGATCTGTTAGTTTAGATATTTTGTTAATATAGATCTGTATGTGATGTGTTAATTAAAATAAAAAAAATATCACTTTGTTTATTTTGTCGAATTGAACTAGAATTTTCAATTCAATAAAAAAATATCACTTTGTTTACTTTGTTGAATTGAATTAGAATTTTCAATTCAATAAAAAAATATCACTTTGTTTATTTTGTTGAATTGAATTAGAATTTTCAATTCAATAAAAAAATATCACTTTATTTATTTATTTGAATTGAATTAGAACTTTCAATTCAATATATAATAAAAATACCACTTTGTTTATTTCGTTGAATTGAATTAGAACTTTCAATTCAATAAATAAAAATATCACTTTTGTTTATTTTGTTGAATTGAATTAGAACTTTCAATTCAATATATAAAAATATCACTTTGTTTATTTTGTTGAATTGAATTAGAACTTTCAATTCAATATATAATAAAAATATCACTTTGTTTATTTTGTTGAATTGAATTAGAATTTTCAATTCAATAAAAATATCACTTTGTTTGTTTGTTGATTGAATTAGAATTTTCAATCAAAATAAAACTATCGCTTTTGTTATTTTTGATTGAACTAGAATTTTCAATCAAAATAAAAATATCACTTTTGTTATTATTTGATTTGGTTAGAATTTTCAATCAAAACAAAGAAATATCACTTTTGTTTGTTATCTAATTGGGTTAGAATTTTCAATCAAAAAAGGAAATATCAAATCTTGTCATTTTGTTGAATTAGAATATTCAACAAAAATAAAATGTAAATTTTTATCATATTATGGAATTACTATAAAAATAGAAATGCTCATGTTTTAGATAAAAATAAGGACATTACATTAAAAAGTTTACATTTTAATGTAATGATAAAAATAAAGAAAAAGTTCATGTTTTAAACCAAAACATGAATTCGTTAAAAATATACAATTTTAAGGAAATGTTAAGAATAGAGAGAAATGTACATGTTTTGAAACAAAAGCATGTAGTCATTAAAAACCATATTTTAATGCCATTAAGGAAATTAGCAAAATGTTCATAGTTTGAATAAAAACATGATTTCATTAATATATACATTTTTAATGTTAAGAATATAAGTAGGGAAAAATGTTCTTGTTTTTAATCAAAACATGATTTCAGATAAAACATACATTTTACTGTAATGGTTGGAAAATGGAGAAAATGTTCATGTTTTTTTAACCAAAACATGAATTCATTAAAAATATACATTTTTAATGTAAAGTTAAAAATAAGAAAAGGGTTTGTGTTTTAAAGTCAAAACATTATTAAATTAAGAATATACATTTTTAATGTATATGTTTTCAATCCAACATGATACCATGTAAAAAAGTTCACATTTTAATATAATTTAAATAAAATAGAAAATGCACATGCTTTAAAAAGAAAACATCATTTCATCAAAAACATGAACATGATTTCATTAAAATTAAAAACATGATTTCATTAAAAATATACATTTTTAATGTAATGTCAAAATAAAGAAAATGTACATGTTTTAAATACAGAACATGTTATACATTAAAATTTCACTTTTTAATGTAATTATAAAAATGCAGAAAAGAAACATGTTTTAAATGAAAATAGGTTCTACATTAAAAATTCATTTTTAATGTAATAACAGAAATGTTAAAAATATGAAAGTTGTTCATTTTTTAAATAGAAAACATGATTTCATTAAAAATATGCATTTTTAATGTAAAAAGACAAACATGCAAGTTTTCAAAATAAAGCATGTTTACATTAAAAACTTTGTTTTTAATGAAACGGTTAAAATCATATTTATATTACATCGCATATATTAGAATTTATATGCGCTGTTAAAATCACATTTATATTACACCGCATATATTAGAATTTATATGCGTTGTTAAAATTACATTTTCAATTACACCGCATATATTAGAATTTATATGCATTATTAAAATCATATTTATAAGTACATCGCATATATTAGAATTTATATGCACTGTTAAAATAACGGTTATAATTACATTTTATATACTAGAAATATATGCATTAACAAAATTACAATTATATCTACATTTGCATATGGTAGGATTCATATGCAAGGTAGACTCATCATTGAATAAATTTTCATGTAAATGATATATATTCTGTTTGACGGTACATAAATATGATTTACCAATAAAAATATTATTTTATTTGGTATGTTAAATACGTTAGAGAAATCATCAAAGAGTTTATATATATAATTATATATATATATTAAAATTAAACGAATTGCACGCGGTAGTTCGCATTTGGGAATCGAAACTTTAAACGATTATACCGATAAATCCAACCGTCGGATTTTCCCAAAACTGGAACCTTTAGGACCGCTTTGGTAAGATCTTTCCAACGATATAAATTTTGTTAAAATCCAATGGATAGATTTCGAGATAAGTGTAAATCAAATTTCGATAAAAACAGTGCCAGGGTTGCCCAATGACCCGAAGCATCGTTAGATAAATTTAGCTATTTTCAAATAAATAAAAATAGCGATAAATCGTTACTAAATACTATTAACGATATGAAATGATTTTAAACTATATATATGCGAGAATCATTTGAATAGACCGAGTTAAATCTCATTTCAAATGATTGAACGACGATCTAAATTGAAGATCTTAAAGACGGCGATTGAAGACCGGCGATCTTCACATCGAAAGGATAACTACTGATGCCCGACATTGGTTAGCTACCAGTAAAGGGTTAAAGTGGTAGTTGTCCGGACGTACTTATTGATTGCCCGGATATGCGAGCACCTCTCTTCCTTATTGGACATACGGGACGAGGAATAAGGTGACTCCGGTTTCGTTCAGACCCAGAACGGACTTGTAAATGGATGTGTGTCCGACATTGAATTTCATTCTGTGTAATTAAATTGATTTCTATTAATATATATCTATGGTGGCGGAGAATTTATTCTCTTGCTTAACACCCTTCTTTGAGACGCATGAGCTCAAAGGTTATATATTAGTAGTTATCGATCGCATGGCGTGAATTGTCAATGTGGCATGCCAAGATGCAATTGATCGAGGCTTTTGTTGAAAAGAAGAGCCTTGTGGATGATGATCAAAGCATAGCCTATTTCGGCATAGCTTTGTGTATTACGTTACCTCGCGAGCCTCAGACCTCGGTAGAGTTAAAAACCGGACAAGGGAACGCAGGGAGTGCACACGTTTCTTTCTAGCTAGAAGTGGTGTTTGGGTTTTTACAAGACCCGACATTTTTACTTATGCGGTTGATGGAATGAGGTACTTCGGTTTTATTGGTCGATTGTGACCATTTTATAGGTCCAGTAGGACCGGGAAGCATGTGTTTAGGCATAACTAATCCACTAACGTTATTTGTGGACCGGCCCTGCAGTATCCAAGGGTTGCCCGTAGGTGTGACCCTGAGACATTGCTAGAGTGTCTCGAATAGGTTAGGAGATCGTCCCTAGCCTTGACTCAAGATGGAAAACCAATCTCCAATACGACATTACGATTTTGATTGTAAACCTATATATTGCGACATAGTAGGATGGGGTACTATGCCGTCTGGGATTGATACATTTATTTTGAAGTATTTTTGAAACCTATTAGACATTAATAATAATAGTAAAAATGTTATGTTCTACGTATCAAGCATTTTTTATCATTATAAGGTAAAACTCTATCCTTCAGTTTGCATTGCATTGTGTGATGAGACTTGAGTCTTATAATGATTTCATTTTCTAAAAAGCATTGCATTGTTTTTAAATAAAATTTATTAAATTTATGCACTAGCAATCCAATGGAGTAAACCTGTTCCGCGTTAGCGGTTTGGTCCAGGGATTAGTCATATTGTTAGTTAAGTAAGATTTCACATACCAGTCCCATGACTGACTCGTACTTTGTTTCACTTTGCAAACTCGGGTGCCCTCTTTTCACACGGGCAGCCAAATGACGGTTTTAGGTATGGATAGTTTCTGGACTGGAGCTTGCTAAGGAAGAAGATGAAGACTCTTTTTCTGTTATCTTCTTATTTGCTTCTTGAGATATTTAGACATTATTCAGCTTTGATGTATTTGGGGGAGATTGAGACTGAGACGACCCGAACTTCCCCGTGAAGGAAAGCACGGATAGAATTGAGTACAAGACAAAATAGAACGCATACAGAAGAACATTTCATTGTTATTACAACAATTCCATCAGATACAAGAATATACAGAGTATAAATGAATAAATTACGTTCGATAAATATCAGAGATTACAATAAATTACATAGCAGCGGAAAAATATACAAACACAACTAGAAGTGATACACGGATACAGAGCTTTCCGAGCATCGTTCCAGCTGTAAATCAGGACCCTGTGGATATAAATCTGCAAAACCAAAACTACTAGCTGCCCGTGCGGAAAATAGGGGCACCCAGAGTTTAGGTTAAAACAATAAACTCTAGGTCAGTCATGTGACTGGTGTGAGAACTAAAACAGTTATTAATATTGGTTTTAAAGTTAGGTAAATCAAGGGACCACGCCGTATAACACGGAACGGGTTTCCTCCCAAGAATACCAGTGCATAAAACAAACAACGCAATGCTAAATAAAGAAAAATGAAGCTGTTATAAGACCCAGGTCCCATCACACAATGCAACGCGAGCCGGAGGATAGGGTTTTCCCTTATAACAGCCAAAGCATGCTTGATACGTTTAAATCACATTATTTGATACTATTATAAGTGTATAGTGTCAAAACAATTTCAATCATAAGTATCAATCATAGGCGGCATGGGTACCATCTATCATGTCGCCATACTAGTTCTACAATTAAAACCGCAATATCACGTATTGGAAATTGGATTCCGTCATGAGCCGAGGCAAGGGGCAAGCTCCTCTCCGCGTTCGAGACACTCTAGCAAATGCCTCAGGACCCCACTATGATCCTTTGGAACCTCCAAGGCCGGTCCTCTCTTACTTTTGAGGATTAGTTATTCCTGAACACACGTTTCCCGGTCCTTACAGACCTATATCCGAGGCGCCTCGTATCCAACAACCACACAGGTGAAAAGTATATAAATGTCAGGGCTGGTAGGTCACTGACACCACCCTAGCTAGAAAGAAACGTCGTGCACTCCTTGGGTCCGTATCCCGTTTTTGACTCATACCGAGGTGTGAGGTTCGCGAATTCACGTTACACACAAAGCTACGCCACACAGGCCGTGCTTTGATCATCAACCACAAGACTTTGCCTTTCAACAGAAGCCTTGATCAATTGCCACTTACGCGTGCCACACTGGCAATTCACTCCATGCGACTGATGTCCATCGATATACAACCTCTGAGCTCGTACGTCTCAGAGAAGGGCGTTAAGAAAAAGAATAAATTCTCTGCCGCCAAACAGATGTATATTTAATAGAGATCAATCAACACAGAATAAAATCCGATGTCAGACACACAATCCATTTACAAGTTCGCTCTGGGTCTGAACGAAACCGGAGGCACTTTCCTCGCATATCCATCCATCTCCAAGTACGTCTGGATGATCACCGACTGTTTCCCTCATCTTGGGTGTACAGCCCAATCAAGATCATCAGTAATCACCCAAACGATGTGAAGACTTCCGGTCTTCAACCACCGTCTTCATCTTCGACATCTCGTCGAATCGGTTATTCAGAATGGGTATAAACCCGGCCTTTTTGAATAACCCACGTATATAATAAACGAATGTTACACAAACACAACAAACGCCTCATTCCAATTCAGAATATTCTTTTATTCACAAAATCACATTCTTAGGGAAATGTTCCCATTAATTTTATCCAAGATAAATTCTTCTAAATTTATTCTTTAATCCTCCTTTGGATATCATTTCAAACTAGTCGGGATTAACGAACCACACCGAAGTAATTATTTATTTTATTTCCCAATCCCAACCTATATATCCCATGGAGAAAACTGGTAATACTCCACATCTAACACCACGGTGTTATCGGTAAAATTAATTACCATTTCACGTTCAAATCTAATTAAAGATTTAACTATCGCTTTGGAGCAAAATTGGTGGTACTCCATTCTCGATCACCTTTCAGATTTGATAATTTAAATTATCAATTCACATTTTAATCTAATTAAAGATTCATTAAAACTCCACTTAGTTTTAATCTTTTCAAAAATCGATATCTTGCCTTCAACTGGGTTAAAGAACCAATGTCCTCTAAAACATGATTCACGATAAACCCAAATCACATTTGATATTAAATATAAGGCTCTGAATGGAAAATATATCGGTTTATATTCAATATCAAATTCTGAAACCAACATATATTGTATTGGAAATAACGATATTAAATATATCTTTCAAATTCCCATAACAATATCTGTATAGTCACGAAATCCAACATCGAAATATCCCGAAGATAATTTCGATTCAACTCCACTCCAATCCACGTATTGGGAATATTAATTATTTTTAAAATCACTTTCAAATTCAATTTATTTATTTCAAAAATAAATTGATTTTAATTCTAGTTCAAAACTAGTTCATTTCGATAAAAATCTATTTTTATCTTTTCAAATATGGAATTCTTCATCCCAGTTCTTTCCGATTCACATATTATGATTTTACACAAATTATCAATATTTTTAATAATTTTATCAAGGCCCGTACAGTCGATTTCCATCAACGGCTATCGAACTGCACTTATAGCGACCTTTTCCAAATTTGATTTGGACATAATTCCAAATCCAACCGTTAGATTTCAAATTTCTAATATTCATTGGAAAGCTCTTTTCGATACGAACCCAACGGTTCCGGTTTTAGGAGAATCCGACGGTCGGGTCTCCCGCAACGTCCGTTTGAAATAAATGGTCGAAATTCATGAACTGCCGCGGCGCGGCGCATTCTATTCAGGCCATTATATTATATATATATAATATATTTCGTCGATTTCTATTTAAAACGAATTTTATAAATCGTTTTAAATTCGTTTCTAAAACAATTCAACTTCTATATTCAATTTCAAATCGATTTGATTTCACTTCAACTCGAATTCATTTCCATTTTATTTAATTCGAATTCAAATTCGTTTCAATTCAATTCAACTTCAAATTCGTTTCAATTCAAATTGATTTCAATTTAATTTCGATTCGAATTCCATTAAATTTCAGTTCGTCTTCAATTCAACTTGAATTTGTTTTATATTCAATTCCATTCGAAGTCCTTTTATATTCAATTCAAATTCGTTTTCTTTTCAATTCGAATTCGCTATAATATTCATTTCAATTTGAATAAAATCGATATAAATATCGTTCATGTCAAAATGGCGCAAAACTAATCAACACGGCTTTATATTTTTCACAACTTCTTTATTCTATTCAACAAATGAATATTTATCCCATTCAACACATGAATCTATATTTCTTTCAATACACGACTAATCTCAACACATGAGTACTGTCAACACATCACTATTTTTGTTATGTAAAATATTTTATAAAACTATGGTATCTATCGTTTGATTTTTAATTAGACTTCTACTGGGAAGTAGTTCTAATTTTAAATATGATAAAGATGTAAATTTCATTGTATAAAATATTTCACTCAACACATGAACATTGTCAACACATGACTATTTTTATATTCAACACATGAATTTTCTTTTATAATATTCATTATTTTCCCGATTGGAATGAGGCCCAATCAATCACCATATAATGTTAATTATATGGATTCCATACAACACATGTATATAATAGCATTGAAAAATAATCAACCATCAACCAAAGTGCACTACACTGTATAAGCATCAAATATAGATATCTAACGCTTATAACAGCCTGTCAATCAATCGATCGACATATTTAATCCATCAGGATGAGTGAACTTCAAATTTCATCCCAACACCCGTGTGGGGTTTCAAACAATCACACATAGATTTTATTTGTGCAGTTGGGCGACGTGTAAAATTTATCGACCCAATCGATATCAGTCAAATCAGTGTATATAAACAAATCGACCGATTTGTTTATAAATATTTATTTATTCACTTTCACGTTAAAAATTATATTTTTAACGATAAAACATTTTATTTTAACACATGAATTTCTATTCAGTTCATTTACACAATAAAAATGATATTTTTATTTTTCTAACATATTTTAGAAAAATTCGGCGGCATAACGGCACGATACTAGAAACGGGACGAGGCCTAGCCTTATCCCCGGTCTAGTGAAGGCCCACGCCATTCACACATCAATCAAATCCATTCAATTCACCAAATAATTCAATTCAAACCAATAATCTAACCAACTACACAACCAAACAATTTAACAAACAAGCCATCCATGGTCTGTGGATGACGGGTGTCGGGTGCTACTAAGCACCGTCTGCATCCTAGTATATATATATAACAAGAAAAAGAAGTTTAGAGTGAGAAGTTCTCACCAATAGCTATCCAACTTCACGTCACTTCTTTTATAGAAATCTTCTTCATTCTCGCCTTTTATCATCTTCGTTGCCCGTAGTCACTACATATATAAAAATCACACATTTTTATATTTTGATGTCTTTAAAATAAAAGTCACATTTTTATTTGTTCACTCTTAATTTAAAAATCATATTTTTATAATCACTTCATATATTTAAAAATCGAATTTTTACTTCGTTGTTCAATATATAAAAATCGAATTTTTTACTTCGTTGTTCAATATATAAAAATCGAATTTTTACTATGCTATATATGTAAAAATCTTACCTTTCTCCATTTAAAAATATCGTCTTTCTTCCTTTAAAAATCTAATCTTTTATATTTTTAAAGATCACGCCTTTTATATTTTAAAAATCATGTCTTTTATATTTTAAAAATCATAACTTTTATATTTTAAAAATCCTAACTTTTATATTTTAAAAATCAAAGAATATACAAAAACTGATTTTTATAATTGCTAATACCAATTACATAGAAAAAAGAAATAAAATAAATAAGTAAAAAGGGCTTACAGTCAAAATCGAAGGCTGGGGGGGCTTCACCGCGTCTGAGGTGGTCGGAGATCGGGTTTTGGGCCAAGGGGGGTGCGGGTTCGGGTCTAGGGGGGTGCGGCGCGTCCTTGGTGGCGACGGAGGGCTGGGACGAGGGGGCGGTGGAGTTTCTAGCATCGGAGAAGGAAGGAGGTAGGGAGGAGGGTGTCTGGGGGTGGTCGGCTCCGCCTGGGGAGGTGGCGCCAGAGGCGCGACGCCTCTGGTGGGCGGCGGCGGCGAGTCGCGCCTCCCCTCTCTCTTTCTCTTTTTTTTTTTTTTTTTGTTAAAATCGATTTTGAAGAGGAGAGGGGCCAACGGGTTTAAAGGGGGTGAGGAGGGAGAGAGGTTTTTAATTTATTATTTAATTATTTTATTTTGCAAAAAGTTGACTTTTACAAATGACCTCTAAACGAGGTCCACCGCCTGTCGTCCATAGCGTATTACCCCCATTCCGAACACAATGGGATATGTATCGTAGGCTGATTCGACTGTTTGAATCAGTTTTCGTCAAAATCAACATATAACTCTATATATTGAATTTGAACGCGCAATTCAATTTACCGGGTTCACATATTAACTCTAAAAATTCCAGAAAAATATTTTCTAGCTTCGTATTGACAATACGGTCCTAACAAAACTAGTTTCGTCGAATTCTGAGACTGTTGGAAAAAATGGCCAATTTCTAGTCGATTAAAATCAACTGAAACTGGTCAAACGCGTTTTCCTTTGCCACGCTCACATATTGATTCGAAAAATTATGAAATTTAAAACTTAGCAATAATTTGACATCACGGATCCAACAAAAGTGGTTTCGTCGAAATCCGAGGTCGTTTGCAAAATGTCCATTTTTAAGGGCCTGAATTCCATAGCGACTATTCAGAATTTTCAACTGGACATATCTTTTGATTTCCGCTATGAAATTTCAATTTTTTGGATTCGTTGGAAAGATATCATCGATTAGATCCTAATGTTTTTGGTTTCACTAAAATCCGGTTTATTTTGCACCCGGTACATTCAATTGAAGTTTGAAATCGAATTATCGAACTACCGCGCCATTTTCAATTCTATTATAATTATAAATAAATATTTATATTCTAACGACGACGTATATAATATATACGTTCTAAATTTTCAAAAATAAATTTCTCGTTGATTATATTTAAAATAATCTATTTTAAATATTCAAAATTCGCTAAAATCGCCAAAATAAAAATTTTAAACTGGCCCAGATTTTCCGGGTTATTACAGAGACTTTATGTCTTTCATTGTTTTAGACATCTATTTTGCTAAGTGTATCCTGTACAGCGTACCCTAATGTCTGTGATGATATGTTGTGATGACATTTCCATTTCCGCTACAATGATTTTTGTGTTATGCTATTATTTGAGATCTGTTATTGTTATAATTATGTTATGCTCCTATGATTATCCTGACTTTCATATCACAAAAGTTTGGGGTCATCACAGTTGGTATCATAGCTAAAGGCTAACCTTAGCTTTGGAGTATAACATTTTTAGAACAATTCGTCTAGATAGAATCAGCAGTATTCTAAGACGAGTAGCTCATTAGAGATAGGATTAGTAATGTCCTGGAATGAGCATAGCAGAATAGCACATATTAATCAGTCATTACTTCATTATCATCTTATCATATGTCTCTACTTTTAACCTTTCCTTTGAAGTTATCGTTTCTCTTAGTCTGACTCTTTCCTTGATGATACAGACTGATTGAAAAATGAGTACGAGAGCCAGAACTAGAGGAAGGGGTCAAGGTGGAGCAGCAGACAGGGGCGGAGAAAGAGATACAGTCCCAGCTGCTCAGGACCAACCTAATTTGATGTTGAGGTGCCACCACCACCTCCACGTGCTTTTGATCTAGACAAGGTGGCAAAGAAAATCAAGAATCTAGGAGGCGTGCATTTCATGGGCTGGGAGATGGTGACAGAGGCACAAGCGTGCCTTAAGACAATTGAGAAGATCTTGGGAGGATTAGAACTAGAAGATCATAGGAAGCGATTTATGGCGACATGGTTCCTGAAGGACCAGGCTCAGATTTGGTGGGAAACGGCTATGATTGGTGGTAATGAAGCTGATATAACTTAGGAGAAATTTAAAGAGCTCTTCAATGAGAAGATTATTCCGCCTCACAAAGTTGAACGCCTTCATGATGAGTTTGCTAACCTCCAAAAGGGAAGTGTGTCTATTGCCGAATATGTGAAGAAATTCGACGAGCTCTCCAGATATGCCCCTGAGTTAGTTCAAGACCCGCTTCAGAAGAATAAGAGATTTATTAATGGTCTTGTGGGGAGGTATCATAATAGAGTGACGACACACATTGAGCGGCCATTTGCTAAAGTGATCGAGATGGCTTGCAGATATGAGGAGATTGACCAGAAAGGTTCTCAGCAAGATCGAGAAAAGAATCAAGCCAATAATAAGAGAAAAAAATCTGACAAGAAATCAGAGGCGGGTAATCCTTCTACCGCCAAGCCTCAGGGGAAAAAGAAGAGGGACAAATCTAAGGTCAAATGCTTTAATTGTCAGAAGATGGGGCATTTTGACTATGAATCCCGAGCCCCGAAGAAGCCTAAAAGAAATGAGTCTGAACCGAGTCAGAACCGTGGTCAAAATTCTCGGAGCACTCAGGAATGCTTTAATTGTCATAAGACGGGCCACTTTATCAGAAATTGCTCTTTGCTCAAGAAATCTAAAGTAGCACATGTCTATGATGGGGCAGCTGCACCGGCTTCTTCTGAAGGAGCAGGTAAACCTGATGTTTTAGGAGGCACTCTTAACATTAAGAACATTCCTATTACAGTTTTGTTTGACACTGGTGCATCTAGAAGTTTCATATCTAATGACACGGGTAAAAAGCTTAAATTGAAACCAAGAAAACTTAAAGAACCGATTAGAGACCATAGCCCGATAGGAGGATCCTTATTCTCGATCAGTATTGTAGAGTGCCTGTTTCTTATTCCTACTTCCAATTTCCTTTTAATCTGATCATCATGAATTTCTCCGGGTATGATATCATACTTGGAATGGACTGGCTAACAAAGTATGATGCTGAGTTACTATGCGCTGAAAGAGTAGTCAGAATTAAATCCAAATTCGGAAATATGATGACTATACCTTGCCATGGCTCAGCCGCAGATAGGAAAGAATTTTGGTATTCTCTAGAAGTCACTCCTACTTCTATTGAGGATATTCCCGTCATCCGAGACTATGCGGATGTGTTTGAAGAAGTTGACATCTTACATCCGCGCAGAGAAATCGACTTCAGGATTGACTTAGTTTCGAATGCAAGGCCCGTTGTACACCCTATTCGGATAATGTCACTGAAAGAAAAAGAGGAACTAAGCAATCAGACTAAGAAACTTTTGTGGAAGGGTCTGATCAGACCTAGCTTCTCAAGCTGGGGTGCGGCAGTGGTGTTTGCCCCCAAAGTCAGACGGTACCCTCAGGCCATGTGTGGACTACCGTGATCTAAATAAGCAAATGCTGAAAAATAAATACCCACTGCCACGCATTGATGATCTACTAGACCGCTTGAATGGAGCACGAGTATTCTCTAGGATGGACCTAGCTACAGGTTTCCACCAATTACGCATTGCCGAGGAATGTGTGCCTTTTACAGCATTCAGAGGACCAGACTTATTTTATGAATGGCTAGTGATGCCCTTCGTCTTATGCAATGCTCCAGCATACTTCGTAGATCTGATGAATAGAGTATTTCGAGATGTTTTAAATAAATTTGTGCTGGTGTTCATTGATGATATCCTAATCTTTTCTAAATCCACTGATGAACATGAAAAGCATCTGAAAGAAGATTTTGCGAAGAAATGTGTTGAAAGCCAAATTCTCCAAGTGCATATTCTGGCAAGAAGAGGTGAAATTCCTCGGCCATGTTGTATCAAAGGAAGGCATTCAGTAGATCTAGGAAAGATCTCAGCCATCCAAGATTGGAAGCAGTCTAGTACGGCCACAGAAGTCAGAAGTTTCTTAGGACTGGCTAGCTATTATCGGAAATTCGTTAAGGATTTTTTGAAATTATCTTGTCCACTGACAAAGCCGACTAAGAAACATACAAAGTTCATTTGGGCACCCGAATGTGAGGTCGCTTTCTAAGAGCTGAAACGGAGGTTGATCACTGCTCCTATGTTGACCATTATTGATGGCAATCAGGATCTGAAAGTCTGGACAGACGCTTCTAGAGAAGGTTATTCTTTTCATCTAAATAAACATGTCAGAGATGACATTTTTAATGTCAAATCTTATTTTAACATGTTATCCTTTTATCTATTTAAGGTATTGGTGCGGTGCTAATGCAAAGAGACAAAGTAGTCGCATATGCTAGCCGCCAGTTAAAACCGCATGAGGAGAATTACGCCACTCATGATCTTGAGCTAATGGCCATAGTATTTGCTCTAAAGATATGGAGGCACTATATCTTGGGCGAGAAATTCGAGCTGTATACTGATCACAAATCCTTAAAGTATCTGTTCACCCAAAGAGATTTGAACTTGAGGCAGCAGCATTGGGTTGAATTCCTTGCACCCTATGACCTAGACATCTTATATACTTTAGGGAAAGCCAATGTTGTAGCCGATGCACTCAGCAGGAAGAATACGGCTAGAACCAATCTTATCCTCGCCAATCTCATTATTACACCTTCCTTGATCGATAAGATCTCCTCCCTCCAGAAAGGTTATAAATTTATTCAGATGATTAGTGAGCGAGTTCGAAAGGGCGAAGCATCAAGCTTCCAAATAGACAGCAAGGGAACCCTCAGACTACAAGGACGAATTTGTGTGCCAGATATCCCTGAGCTAAAAACAGAGTTTATGGATGAATGTCACAAATCTAAGCTTAGCATCCATCCAGGAGTAAGCAAGATGTATCATGATCTTAAGCGTACCTTTTGGTGGAAGGCGATGAAGAGAGACATCTCTATATATGTTGCTAAATGTCCCACCTGCCAGCAAGTCAAAAGCGATCAGTAAAAGCTAGCAGGTATGTTGCAACCGCTAGGGGTTCCAATTTGGAAATGGGACGAAATTTCTATGGATCTATTGATGGCTTGCCCCGAACTAGAAAAGGCAATGACAGTATATGGGTGATTGTAGATCGCTTCACAAAGACTGCCCATTTCATCCCTGTCAAATCTATAGAACAACTCGAAGTTTGGCACATCTTTATTCTAGAGAGATTGTCAGACTGCATGGAGTTCCCACTAGCATTGTTAGTGACCGCGATCCGATATTTGCTAGCAAATTCTGGGAAGCTTTCCAAGAAGAGCTAGGGACTAAGTTAAATATGAGCACCGCTTATCATCCTCAGACAGATGGCCAGACTGAGAGGGTGAACCGCATATTAGAAGACTAGTTGCGAGCATGCATTCTTGATTTTGGTGGGTCATGGGAAGATCATTTGCACTTGGTTGAATTCTCTTATAATAACAACTACCAAGCAAGCTTGCAGATGTCGCCATTTGAAGCATTATATGGTAGGCCATGCAAATCTCCTGCATGTTGGGTGGAATCTGGCAATCGATTAGTATTGGGTCCAAAAATGATTCGTGAAGCATCATATAAAGTTGATTTTATTAAGAAGCGATTACTAGTTGCTCAAAGCCGACAAAAGAGCTATGCAGACGCTCAAAGAAGGGATTTAGAATTCTCTGTTGGCGATCTAGTATACTTGAAGGTTTCCCCACTGAGAGGTGTAATTCGATTTGGGAAGACTGGAAAGTTGGCGTCGAGATTCATTGGTCCATTTCCTATTCTCGAAAGGATTGGGACTCTCGCTTATAGGGTGCAGTTGCCTGACTGGTTGCCAGGGGCTCACGATGTATTCCATGTGTTCCAACTTCGAAAGCATGTTCATGATCCAGACTTAGTTGTGTAAGAAGCATCACAACAAGATTTGGAGATTACACCGAGCTTAGCAGTGAGGAGGGAGCCAGTAAAAATAGTTGGCAAAGAAACCCGTGTTATGAGGAACAAGAGGATCCACTTAGTCATGGTGCAGTGGAGCGGGGATCCTAGAGACTATACATGGGAGAATGAGGATAGCATCAAACAGGCCTATCCCAAGTGCAGAGTGGACATGTCCGAGTGACTCTTGTGTCGAGGTACATCTACAATACCCGGAATTTTCCGTTTTGTTTCCTACTTTACTATTGTTTCCTTTTCGGGGACGAAAAGCTTTTAAGTGGGGGAGGTTGTAACAACTCAGAAAATCTAAACCAATTTAAAATTTTTATTTTGGCTATTTCAGTGAATTTTGAATAGTTAAAATAATTTATTTTAAATAATAATGATTAAAAATTTATTTTAATCGAAGTTAGAACGAATATAATTATTTTAGTTTCAAAAGGAATTGGAAATGCACGGTAGTTTAAAAAGTCAAACCCGAGTTTTGACTGAATATACCGGATTCAAAATTTAACGAATTTTAGTGAAACCAAAAATATATAAATATGTTTAAAAGTATCTATCCAACGAATCCGAAAAATTGAAATTTCATAGTGGGAATCAAAAGTTATGGCCAGTTGAATATTCAGAATGGTCGCTATAGTATAATTTATAGCCCGTATAAAAGGCTATTTTTCAAACGATCTCCGTTTTCGACGAAACCACTTTTGTCGGATCCGGAATGTCAAATTATTGCTAAGTTTAATTTTCCAAAATTTTTGGAATTAATATGTGAGCGTGAAAAAAGAAAATGTGTTTTGTCAATTTCAGTCAAATTTAATCGACTTGAAAATGGCCATTTTTCAAACGGTCTACAAATTCGATGAAATTAATTTTTTAGGACCATATCGGAAAAAAAATCTAAATATATTTTTCTGGAATTTTTAGAGTCTGTATGTGGCCCCAGTGAATTTAAATGTATGATAGAATTAATTAAATAAAAGATTTAAATTTTAAATTAAAGAAATCAGGCTGAAGGTAGTCATTTGGGCAGACGAGACCTAGCCCATTGGATCCAGAACGGGGGCTATTTGGTAGGGTCAACTCTTGTTGGGTTGGAATTGGAGTTGTTAAGGAGTTATGGGTTTATTTGCAAAATTGATAATTAAAATATTATAAATATTCACTAAATTCATTTGCAAAACCCTAATTACATAACAGCGCCGTCGCCTTCATCATTTATGGCCGATAGAACTCCCTTCTTCCTCCATTAAAATACACCGATCCGCTCAGTAAAATCAACCTCTTCTTTTGGCAATTTGGTAGCCCTTTTTCACTCTACAATTCTGTACGGTCGGATCCATCCTAGTTCAGCACAACTCGAGATACAGCCCTCCAAACCCGACCCGAACAAACCGCCGCCGCCTACCACTAGTACAAAACAGACCAATTGCTTCAGTTGTTGAACCCCTATTGCATCGGTTCAACAGCCGATGCAATTGCAGACGATGCAAAAAACTTTACCAGTTGCATCGGTTATAAAACCGATGCAAAATCATTTATTTGCATCGAATTTTTAGAAGAAGCCGATGCAACATATGACTTTTTTGCATCGTTTTTCAGAAATATGCGATGCAAAATTGGCTTTTTTGCTTAGTAAAGTCTTAAATTTTGCACTGGTTGTTTAAAAATCCGATGCAAAAAAGTTACAATTTTGCATTGAACTTCATTTATAACCGATGCTAAAAAAAGGTATAATTTTGGATATTTTATTTTTGCATCGCCTAATCTGACAACTGATGCAAAATGTTCATCGTCTGCAAAAACCTCCTTCCCTACCTGAATCACCAAAATTCTCAAATAATACAACTATATATATACATACATACATATATATATATATATATATATATATATATATATATATATATAGTAGACAAGCTGATAATTGCATAATCATTTAAAATACAAATGAGATACAAATTGAACTATGTAACGGTAAAACATATATATATATTAATTTCTAGTAATTAATGTTTTCGTAATCCATACAAAATAGTAATATGATTCAGAACAAGAACCTGAAATATAATGTTTTCAAGTACAATCACTAAGATGTAATATAGTTCACACTGTTAGCTACACCAATATAATTACATAGTAACCAATGTAATCCATAGATGCCATCCTTCCAAGCGAACCTGAAATGAAGTAACAGAGATAATGAGTGATGTTTGTTTTCAGCACGATAAAACTGAATTGTTGCACAAATATTTGACATAAAAATATAAAAATATTTGATACAAACATTTTCAGCATGACAGCCATTTAACTCTAACAGCTAGGAAAAAAGGAGATCAGCTTCTATTGATTTAAACAGAAAGAAATATCAAAGTTCTCTCCTTTTATTTCAAACTGAAGCGACAGAAAGCAACGCAGCTAAACGCAATTTTAACACATGTATTCAGCTCAAGTACGCAAAACGCAGGATAAATAACTGCATTCAGGTCCACCATACATGAAAAAACAAAATGAAACAAAACAGATTCAAAATGCCTACAAACCATACAACTCACTAATGTCTCGGCCTAAACATGAAGAAGCTAATCTGTATTTTACATCACTAACGTCTCTTCTTCCAGCTTTAAAAGCAGTTGTCAAACAAGTTTTAAACTTACAAAAGTTACTGTAAATATTTAAAATACACTAGTTATAATATTTAACAACAGCAAGCCTAAAGAGGATAAATAATTTTAAGCTTAAATATTACAGTGAAGTCTGATGGTGTTATTTTCGTTTTTCTGTTATTCAATGGCAAAGATAAACAAAAATACTTCAGGGTGATCCTATTATCCTACGCAAACTGGAAAATTTTCTGATGAAATGAGCAAACTGGAAAATTCACAAGTTTCAAAATATATATGATGCAGGAAAATGAGAATAAACTGGAAATATTAAATGAGCAAAATTCACAAGTTTCAAAAGATACACATGAAGAATTTTTGATGACATGATTCCTCCTACCATGAAATGCTTAGAATAACATGCAGGTCGAAGACACAATTCAAGGAAATGAACCATAAACACTAATGTTAAATTGTTCCCAATCATAATTTTACCTTTGAAGCAACTTCCAATTAAGCTGGCAAGATCCCTCGGAAAGTAAAGCATTTCATGATCATGGCTGTATCTTTGAAAATGCAGTACAAAAGGTAGCTGCAGTCTGAAACTTAATACCTTCAGATCTGATAAATTGATATTCTAAATGGATACAGAAGCATGAAATGAATCAGAACATACTTTATATTCCCAAAATTTCAATAAATGCGTTAAAAAAATATTAAGCAAGAAACTACTAATGTGTTAAATTCAATACATCTTAAATGGAATGTCTATCGAGCGCTAAATTCAACGCCTTAGATGTATTCACCTGTTAAATGGGATGTAAGCTCGTATATTCTTAACATGAGGATCTTGCGTTCAAAAGCACAATGATCATTAAAATGACAATGTTAAAGAGCGAAGTAAGCCAAAGAAAATTAAACCATTTGTGAACTGGTGAAATAAAATGTTTTATTCCTTATATGCTAAATAACACGCAAAACAAATAGAGAAATTGAAACTGAAAATAACTTCATATTTTGCGCCAATACACTATGATGATGCTCATGATATATGTATTCAAATAATCAAAATGAATAGTTGGGTTAATTCAATTCTTTCCAAAGTGAATATTAAAATGGATAAATACTACAATGATGATTATTACTGGCCGCTAGCTCAAAATAACAACATTTCGACAAAAAGTTTGCGTTTGCTCTATATTATGTCCATAGGCTCGCATGCTTCTTTTCTACAATCTGATTTTGTTTGTGATCCAATATAAAATCATGCTATAAAATTTTGTGACATATAAATGCCTACAAAAATGATCATGGTATCCTTACACTTACGGTAGGTTTTCCATAAGCATTGGCACTATTAATTTAATTCATATGTTCATGTGATTATCAACACAAAATACCCACCTGCATGCATATGAACACGGGTAATTCCAATTTTGTGTACTTGCTACTGCATTGTTTGACTGTTGGACACCGATGAGTTGTACTATTGCAGCACTCTACAGTTTGAGATATCAAAAGATGAAGAGGAAAAATAGAATTACCTCAAAGGTACATGAAGTAAATATGTGCATGTTCAGTTCATCTGTCTTAAAATGAGGGAAAAAGGAAATAGTATAGTGTCAACTGCACCCTGAGGATCCATAACATGGAAGGCCCCTCATTTCTTTTTGGATAAAATGCTAGCAGCTGTCACGCAGATAACAGAAGGCCTCCGAGAGAGGATTTTCAAATTCTTACCAATTAGAAAGCAGTTGGATTTCTAGACAAGAAAATAAAATAGCATAAACAAATGGTAACACGAGTTCACAATCTCCATCATGTTAATATAGACATTCGGAATCTTTAATGTTAAACTTGTAAATATAGTCCGTTCATGCATTGACATCGTTCTATTCCCAACTGAAATTGTAGGTAGTAACACATAGTAGGATGCATGTGTAAACGGATGTCAAGTCCATATTGCTTGTTAAGCCAACACATTGACACTACATGAAGTAACAAAGCAGATGCAGTGGAGCGTGTCGTGTAGCCAATAAAAATGTTAAATTCCTTCAGAGTGGTAGAATTAACTCCTAGAGTATAATAATTTAGCAAACGCGAGAATATGTTTTAAAAAACAGCAGATCACAACTTTCTTGACCCATCTGCCAGTGGTAATTGAGTTGAACAAAGTAATCATCAATGTCAGTGATCTAAAAAACAACTATGCTAGATTATAAATATTGTGTAGAATTTTTCTAGATAACTATATTTGTTATTAAATATGTTTAGCAAGAACAAAAATAATATTTAAGCAACGAAGTGCATACCTTGGGTTTTCTTCTCCAGTATTGTCTTGTCCAAGGGCTCTGACTCAAAGTATACTTTTCAATATCTGTGCGGTCTGGTATCTCAAAGAAAAGGCCTTCTCTTTAGTATGACCCCAATCCGAAGACACACTACACAAAACAAACATTGAGCATATTTCATGATAAATACCTAATTTAAGACAACAAAGTAATGTTTTTTTTACTCATGGACACTTGTATATCGTAAGCATGCTTATTTCTTTAATTTTGTACTTGAAAGCATACAATCATAGTAGTTTTATTTAGGTTACTTGAAAGCAGCTTTATTTGAAAGAAGCAATGGTCTATTACATGTAATAAGTGAACTGATGAATTTATAATACTATTAGGTACTGTACAGACTATTAGGTAAAGATAGCGAACTAAAATGAAGAACTCGATAGTGGACAATTTGACTTTGACTGTTGCTACTACAATAACAATGGCTCCAATCCTATTGATTCCACTCAGCAGTTTCGATAGTGGACTAATTTGTAAAGACTCACACAATTAAAGGTTTGAAACAAATTCCCGAGGAAAGTGAGAGTACCTGATGCATAAAACTATAGAACAAGAGAACATATAGGAGTTTTTGGTCAGAAATGAGCAATGTTGTTCACATTTCCAGCGTAGGTTCCAGGCTGATCCTGATAGTTGCTACACCATTCACTTATGCTACATGCATTTGTGTTATAACACATGTGACAGTTGTCAACTTATTTGTACAAGCACACAAATTTATTACATGTTCATATATGTGACAGAGAAAAGAAATTAGGGAAATTGAAAAAGGCAGCAAAATTATATGTGACTGAGGAAAAAAGGGGTGATGGCAGATTTGGAATAGCCGATTATCACCTATATTTTTTATCTTTGACAGGCATTTTCCTCTTTCAATGGGTTATATACTACATTGGTTAAAACAAGAAAGTAAGGCATGTCATTTTAGTATTAACTACTGTCTACTGACCAAGGAATGGCAATGGGGCGGGTTGGGGCGGGTTTCTCGTGCCCCAGACCCGACCCGAACTTTTTAAACCCCGCCCCAGACCCGCCCCGTAGACCCGGTGCGGGTCTGGAATTTCGCCCCGTACCCGAAACTCGTACGGGTCAGGGTAGACCCGACCCGCCCCGCGACCCGGTGATATTATGTTCGAGTGTACACAAATTTATATATTTATATTTTTTTATCACTAAATGATAAATTATATGCATATTATAATGTGTTCACAATGACAAGAGAATATTATAAAATGAGTCGCAAGATAATAGTTCAAAATGTATGCATTTGTTATTGTATGATTATCATTGATGCAACTTAATACAATGAAAATTTTATAGTTTGTCAATTGAAAGAATATAATATTCAATTTACAACCATGTAAATCTAAGAAGATTAACAAGTAATAGTTGTAGTTATAAAGAGTTTGAATGATGTTTCGATCATGCGGGTCGGGTTGGGGCGGGTTAGCCATGCCCCAGACCCGACCTTAGACCCGGACCTCCAAAAGCGGGTTGCGGGTCTACCCGCCCCGAAGACCCTATGGGGCGGGTCTAAATGGGTCAAAACAGGGGCGGGTCAAGCGGGTTTGGACCCTAGACCCGCCCCATTGCCATCCCTACTGACCATTGTAATATTTGAGAAAAAAATATAATAATACATTTATTTAATCAAATTTGAAACAAATATTGAGTGAAGATGAGTTTACTACTACATTAATTTGGAAAATCAGAGCATATGAATAATTTATTACAGAATTAATTCAAATTTTGACCTTATAAATGTTTCTGAGGCAAAATTGGAAAGGGAAAATCTCATTTCCATAATTGTGCCTAATCAATTAACATAATTTCAAAGCAGGGATATAAGAGCCATTTGAACCAACTGAAGAATACATGGATATATACATATACATACACAATTTATTGTTTTTATGTCATATGTAATTGTGCTTATTACAAAAGTGAGTAAATTCACAATTACATGTACGCAATAGTAGAAAGTAAAATAAAGAGTAATTGAATTGATGAATTATTATGGAATAATTGAAAATAAAGAATATTATCTCATTAGTTACTTAGAGAAGGATAATAAAAGAAAAGGAAAGTGAGGATGTAATCCCCATAAGATACATTGTTAATGAGAAAAATAAACTCTTCATCTTGTAACGTTGTGATTTGGTGCTGACAATTATCTGATAAAAATATGGTGAGTATAATTTTGTCTTTTATGGGATTGTCAAACATACAGCTTGACTAAATATGTTAAGTCTATAACTTAAATATCATATACAACATTGTTATTGTTTTAGTCTTTAAAAAAAGATTATGTTGGTGACATGGATTTGTTATTTTGTTACTCTGATATCTTGATGATATTAAGAAACAAGTGCCATTTCTTTAGCATTAACAATTTATAACTTACCAATAAATATCTATAATCTTCCTTTTAATCTGATTACAACATGTAAACATACTAAGGAAATGGTTATTATAAGGAAATGAATAAACAATCAAATTCATTCTAAGTCAAGCAAAAAACTGGAAATGCTAGAAAATAAACTTATTATTCGTATCAACCACACAGCAGCATTCTCCACTAAAACTGAATACATAACTTCGAACTTCTCAAGCTATTTCCAAATCTTATTCCTCGGGATGAGTAATAAACCTACAAAGCATCAAGGAAAAAGAATAAAATAACATTGTGCTCAAAAATTTGAGAAAATGATGGTTCCTATCTTATTAACAGTAGTAGCATACGAGTTATGAATTTCAAAAATTAGTTACTATAAAAATAGAGTAGGACAGTTTATATGAAGAAACAGCAAAAACTCATAAAGCACTAAAAAAGAGATTTTCTACTAATTACTTGAACCATAAAGGACATCATACCTGATCTTCTACTAATTTTCTTTCTATTTCCCATAAACATGAAACTAAACAATTTTCGATATATAAATTTTAAACACTTATATAGTATATAAAAATGTGTAACTCATACATAAGGGCAATTTTGGTTAGGGATAAACATATGACTGCTAAAATTATGAACCTACTAAAATAACATGAGAGATGTTTCAAATAACCATTTACATGAAGTTAATCCATTAGAAATAGATAAATGAATTATGTATCTTATGTAATTTTTGGTTACACATTTATATATAATACACCTATGGTTAGATTTCAAAAATGTGAAACAAACAAGTATTATCATTATAAAATTTTGAATATGGTAATGTATATGTCATTAGAAAATTGATACCATTACCATAGAACTGTAAGGTATATAATCTACAGGGTAAAAAGTATATTAGTTTGCCATTTACCTTATTAAAACGTGAATGTTTATTAGTTTAAGAAACACGTTTTCATATGGAATGGAAAATAGAGAAATGAAGTGATTATACGGTTATTAATGATAGTAACTTATTGATACAAGGTCTATTATTCAGAATCTTGATTAGGTATAACATCGTTTAGAAACAGAATTACTATTATTAATAACAATATTCAACTTATAATAACAGTTCATACTGTACCAAAAACATTAGGTGTATGAAATCCTAACAAGAATTCGATAAGTTATGTACAGTGTACTCATTTTGTGATCCGAGTTTTATAGGTGCATTTGTACCCACATACATCATGTTGGGTCTGTTGCTATACAATTAACCATCTTAGTCATATAATGATTTTCTTGAAAGTTGGTTGAAATCTCAAAATCCATCTTGAGGAGCACCTCCTATTAATATAAGCTCATGTGAACCTTCATGTTGCGGACATGTTAGTCATATAATGATTCTCCAGTATTGTCTTTTCCAAGGACTCTGATTCATGTAGACATATGGCTATACCAAAAGGTTTACCTAACTTGGGATATCATCGGCAACGGAAGATCTAAATAATTGTTTAAGAATATCCGGATTCACAGAGTTCCCCGAGTAAATTAAACAATCCTCACCATTCTCTAAGAGATATACCCCTTCTTCACTTATATGCTCACTGGAAAGAGGAGTTGTTTCAGCAATTACAGAAGCACCATCTTCCTGTCAAGTGACCAACAAGGTAGCATCATTTTCAATATTATGCAGGATGTAGTCATCACCGTCAGGCTAAGAAATCGTTCGGATCAAAACAATGTCATAAAGCCAAGCTGCATGCTCATAATGTCACTTTATTTTTTTTAATAAGGATCCTAGCAATGAACCTGACATCACTGTTGGACACAGTTTTTATAAGATAAAAGGCTTATTATAAAATGAGTAAAACAGAGATTTGAAATTATTATCAAGTGGAGTAGACAGTTCACAGTTGAATATGTCAATTTAGGTTTAAACCACACTACGCAAGTTTCGGAAAAAAGAGTACATCCAGTCGGCAACTGATGACAAAGTACTAGTGGTTACAGCAAAGTAAAAACTCCTGTGGCCTACTCTAATCCTGGCAAAAACATTATTTGCTATTTGTTCATCCAACAGCGGCGAACCCTTTAATCAAATACCACATACGAACTGCATAGTGCATAAGCTATCCAGAGCAATGACATCGGAATATTGTTCGAAAATAAACATGAAACTACAAAAACAAGATTTTACCTTAGACACAATGTCATGTACTGATATCATCCTGGGATATACAAAAGGAATAGCCAATGAAACAGAAAGTGATGCAGCACGGCTGGCCCAGTACGACCGATCATCAAGCATTCCATCATTTCGAAGCTCGATACTCTTACTCAATGCTATAAACATAAAGGAAGATAAATTTGACATCCAATTTCAAATACAACGAATAATTGAGTTTATTTAGATTTCATGACTGGTGGTAAAAATATATTTTTGGAATCTGCTACTTAGCATGTGAAGTTAATAGTTAGCTAGCTCACTAGATTTTTATTTATGATGCAACCAAGTCTCGGATTTCAACTGAAATCTTATTAAATGTATTCACAATATACAAAACATTTTTTGGAAGCATACAAGTAAAGTTCCGGACACATCATTTTACACACCAAGAAACACATGGTTAGAAACAACTGAATTCTACGAATCTCTTTAAAAAGGAAAAGGAACACTCATTGGGAAGAAAGCCATCTGCAGGAAACTGATAAGCTGCTGACCCTTGTGCTGACAAATAACTACATAATAACCCGTCATATTTTTCAAATGGCATTCTCAATTGGAAAAGCCGAATCACGCTCTTAATCAGACAAGCAGACTCTTGCTCTTAATCAAATAAGCAGAATCTATCATTCTAGCTAAACGGTTAACACAATGAGTCAAGTTCAATCTTCAGACAAAAAATGACAAATTAATAAGAGTATAAGCTACACAACGAAAGAAATAAAAATAAAATGCTTTTGTAACATGATTTACGAATCTTACATATATTTTCCACAAAATTAGTAATGTATTCTTACTATGATAACAATGCTAAATTAGTACTAAAATACATTTCAATTGAATCTCATTACTGTGATATGAACGGGACTTGAAGTGAATCTTGTCCACTAATCTCTTTGTCATTTGATTCCCTGAAACACAAGTTAATAAATAAAAATAGGTTATGTTTATTACTTATATATGTAACTACATGCTTTCCAATCGTTTACATTGGTAATATAACTGATCTGAATTGTTCAAATCATAATCCTAACAATGATTATGTCTGAACCTTTTCTTGTTCCAGCTTATTTTTCCAAAACAGAAATAGTTTTTTGAAATGGCGTTTCTCAAAATTCTTTCAGATAATAATTCTTGTTATGTTTTTCAAATACCAATCCGATCATATAATCCATTCGTCAAATTCACGATTTTCACAAATCAAGTAAAGCAATTTTAATAGTTGTTTAAAATTGATGAATATATACAAATAAATCGAACGATTTAAAATAAAAGCGAAAAAAACAAAATCAAAATTTTTGTAAAACTAGGGTTACAGATCATAGAAATGCAGTACCTTTGATGGAAGAAGATGAGGCGAAATCCAAATCCTCCAAAACAGGTCAAAATCAAGGCCGAAATTATCTACGTGTTTAATTTCTTTTCTTCTATCGCTCTTCGTTGATTTATGTTTTTTTTTTTTGTTATTTGCTGAAAGGACACGACAAAGGAAAAGCACGGCAGGAATCAACCGAAAAATTTAGACCTAACGCACGAAATAACGGGTCAACTGAAATTTTACCCGATTCATCGAATTTTATCTGACCCACCTTATACAAATTGCATCGGTTATAAACCGGTTAAGAAAAGGCCGATGCTAATCTAATAGGTACAGCCATTTGCTGTCATAAATTGCATCGGTTTTAAAAAAAACCGAAGAAAGTAGCTTTTTGCATGATCTATTGCTTTTTTTGTTATATTTGCATCACCCGTTTAATTAAAAGCGGTGCAAATAACACTGTTTGCATCTGTTGTTACAACAACCGACGCAAATAAGGTGAAGCAACAGGACTGTTTTGTACTAGTGTACTCTGGTACCGATCGCACCTGACCACGTGGGGTCGCCTACGTGCACCTCACCCTCCTCTCCGGCGTGGTAGCATCGGATCATCATCCCATGTCCTGTAGTTCCCGCAAAGTTCAACCCTAGAATTGAATAACCGTGAACAAGCGTCGGCCTTGGTCTGTATTGAGGAAGAAGGGTGATTCTCTATTCTAATTAATTTATTAATTTAATTTAAAAGTTAACAATACGAATTAAATCATAACTTGCTCATACTGACTCAGAACGGAACGATTTTCGAAGCGTTGCGATCGTAAGACAGAGATCTACGTTTCTAGACTGAAAAGAAGCAATTCTGAGCTGACTGAATTTTGGACCAAATTTTCAGATCTGAACTATTCAGATTCAAATGCACTGTGAGAAATCCTATTTTATTTTTATTATTATTTATTTTAAAATAATTAGAATAAATCATAATTGTATTCTCATTGATCCACTGTAAAAAATATATGCTATGCTACGTGATTTGATTTGTATGTGATGTGTTAATATAGATCTGTTAGTTTAGATATTTTGTTAATATAGATATGTATGTGATGTGTTAATTAAAATAAAAAAAATCACTTTGTTTATTTTTTTGAATTGAATTAGAATTTTCAATTCAATAAAAAAAATCACTTTGTTTATTTTGTTGAATTGAATTAGAATTTTCAATTCAATAAAAAAAATATCACTTTGTTTATTTTGTTGAATTGAATTAGAATTTTCAATTCAATATAAATATATATTTATATCACTTTGTTTATTTTGTTCAATTGAATTAGAATTTTCAATTCAATTAAAAAAGTATCACTTTGTTTATTTTTTTGAATTGAATTAGAACTTTCAATTCAATATATAATAAAAATATCACTTTGTTTATTTCGTTGAATTGAATTAGAACTTTCAATTCAATAAATAAAAATATCACTTTGTTTATTTTGTTGAATTGAATAGGAACTTTCAATTCAATATATAAAAATATCACTTTGTTTATTTTGTTGAATTGAATTAGAACTTTCAATTCCATATATGATAAAAATATCACTTTGTTTATTTTGTTGAATTGAATTAGAATTTTCAATTCAATAAAAATATCACTTTATTTGTTTGTTGATTGAATTAGAATTTTCAATCAAAATAAAAACATCGCTTTTGTTATTTTTGATTGAACTAGAATTTTCAATCAAAATAAAAATACCACTTTTGTTTTTATTTGATTGGGTTAGAATTTTCAATCAAAACAAATAAATGTCACTTTTGTTTGTTATTGGATTGGGTTAGAATTTTCAGTCAAAAAAGGAAATATCAAATCTTGTCATTTTGTTGAATTAGAATATTCAACAAAAATGAAATGTAAATTTCTATCATATTATCGAATTACTATAAAAATAGAAATGCTAATGTTTTAGATAAAAATAAGGACATTACATTAAAAAGTTTACATTTTAATGTAATGTTAAAAATAAAGAAAATGTTCATGTTTTAAACCAAAACATGAATTCGTTTAAAATATACAATTTTATGGAAATGTCAAGAATAGAGAGAAATGTACATGTTTAGAAACAAAAGCATGTAGTCATTAAAAACCATATTTTAATGTCATTAAGGAAATTAGCAAAATGTTCATAGTTTGAACAAAAACATGATTTCATTAATATATACATTTTTAATGTTAAGAATATAAGTAGGTAAAAATGTTCATGTTTTTAATCAAAACATGATTTCAGATAAAACATACATTTTAATGTAATGGTTGGAAAATGGAGAAAATGTTCATGTTTTTTTTTAACCAGAACATGAATTCATTAAAAATATACATTTTTAATGTAAAGTTAAAAATAAGAAAAGGGTTTATGTTTTAAAGTTAAAACATTATTAAATTAAGAATACACATTTTTAATGTATATGTTTTCAATCCAACATGATTCCATGTAAAAAAGTTCACATTTTAATATAATGTTAAATAAAATAGAAAATGCACATGTTTTAAAAAGAAAACATCATTTCATCAAAAACATGAACATGATTTCATTAAAATTAAAACCATGATTTAATTAAAAATATACATTTTTAATGTAATGTCAAAATAAAGAAAATGTACATGTTTTAAATACAAAACATGTTATACATTAAAATTTCACTTTTTAATGTAATTATAAAAATGCAGAAAAGAAACATGTTTTAAATGAAAATAGGTTCTACATTAAAAATTCATTTTTAATGTAATAATAGAAATGTTAAAAATATGAAAGTTGTTCATGTTTTAAATAGAAAGCATGATTTCATTAAAAATATGCATTTTTAATGTAAAAAGACAAACATGCAAGTTTTCAAAATAAAACATGTTTACATTAAAAACTTTGTTTTTAATGAAGTGTTTAAAATCATATTTATAATACATCGCATATATTAGAATTTATATGCGTTGTTAAAATCACATTTATATTACACCGCATATATTAGAATTTATATGCGTTGTTAAAATTACATTTTAAATTACACCGCATATATTAGAATTTATATGCGTTGTTAAAACCATATTTATTATTACATCGCACATATTAGAATTTATATGCACTGTTAAAATAACGGTTATAATTACATTTTATATACTAGAAATATATGCACTGTCAAAATTACAATTATATTTACATTTGCATATGGTAGGATTCATATGCAAGGTAGACTCATCATTGAATAAATTTTCATGTAAATGATATATATTCTGGTTGACGGTACATAAATATGATTTGCCAATAAAAACATTATTTTATTTGGTATGTTAAATACGTTAGAGAAATCGTCGAAGTGTTTATATATATAATTATATATATATATATAAATATTAATTAAAATTGAACGAATTGCGCACGGTAGTTCGTGTTTGGGAATCGTAACTTTAAATGATTATACTGATTGATCCAACCGTCGGATTTTCCCAAAACTGGAACCGTTAGGACCGCTATGGGAAGATCTTTCCAACGATATAAATTTTGTTAAAATCCAACGGTTAGATTTCGAGATAACTGTAAATCAAATTTCGATAAAAACAGCGCCAGGGCCGCTCAACGACCCGAAGCATCGTTAAATAAATTTAGCTATTTTCAAATAAATAAAAATAGCGATAAATCGTTACTAAATACTATTAATGATATGAAATGATTTTAGACTATATATATGCGAGAATCATTTGAAAAGACCGAGTTAAATCTCATTTCAAATGATTGAACGACGATCTAAATTGAAGATCTTAAAGACGGCGATTGAAGACCGGCGATCTTCACATTGAAAGGATAACTACCGATACCCTGCATTGGTTAGCTATCAGTAAAGGGTTAAAGTGGTAGTTGTCCGGACGTACTTGTTGATTGTCCGGATATGCGAGCACCTCTCTTCCTTATTGGACATACGGGACGAGGAATAAGGTGACTCCGGTTTCGTTCAGACCCAGAACGGACTTGTAAATGGATGTGTGTCCGACATTGAATTTCATTCCGTGTAATTAAATTGATTTATATTAATATATATCTGTGGTGGCGGAGAATTTATTCTCTTGCTTAACACCCTTCTTTGAGACGCATGAGCTCAAAGGTTATATATTAATAGTTATCGATCGCATGGCGTGAATTGTCAATGTGGCATGCCAAGATGCAATTGATCGAGGCTTTTGTTGAAAAGCAAAGTCTTGTGGATGATGATCAAAGCATAGCCTATTTCGGCATAGCTTTGTGTATTATGTTACCTCGCGAGCCTCACACCCCGGTAGAGTCAAAAACAGGACAAGGGAACGCAGGGAGTGCACACGTTTCTTTCTAGCTAGAAGTGATGTTTGGGTTTTTACAAGACCCGACATTTTTACTTATATGGTTGATGGAATGATGCGCCTCGGTTTTATTGGTCGATTGTGACCATTTTATAGGTCCAATAAGATCGGGATGCATGTGTTTAGGCATAACTAATCCACTAATGTTATTTGTGGACCGGCCCTGCGGTATCCAAGGGTTGCCCGTAGGTGTGACCCTGAGATATTGGTAGAGTGTCTCGAATCGGTTAGGAGATCGTCTCTGGCCTGGACTCAAGATGGAAAACCAATCTCCAATACGACATTACGGTTTTGATTGTAAACCTATATATGGCGACATAGTAGGATGGGTACTATGCCGTCTAGGATTGGTACATTTACTTTGAAGTAATTTTGAAACCTATTAGACACTAATAATAGTAGTAAAAATGTTATGTTCTACGTATCAAGCATTTTTTATCATTATAAGGTAAAACTCTATCCTCCGGTTTGCGTTGCATTGTGTGATGGGACTTGAGTCTTATAATGATTTCATTTTCTAAAAAGCATTGCGTTGTTTTTAAATAAAATTTATTAAACTTATGCACTGGCAATCCAATGGAGTAAACCCATTCCGCGTTAGCGGCGTGGTCCAGGGATTAGTCTTATTGTTAGTTAAGTAAGATTTCTCATACCAGTCCCATGACTGACTCGTAGTTTGTTTCACTTTGCAAACTCGGGTGCCCTCTTTCCACACGGGCAGCCAAATGACAGGTTTTAGGTATGGATATTTTCTAGACTGAAGCTTGCTAAGGAAGAAGATGAAGACTCTTTTTCTGTTATCTTTTTATTTGCTTCTTGAGACATTAAGACATTATTGAGCTTTTATGTATTTGGAGGAGATTGAGACTTTATTTCTTTCCTTGTTTTAGACATCTATTTTGCTAAGTGTATCTTGTACTGCGTACTCTGATGTTTGTGATGATATGTTGTGATGACCTTTCCATTTCCGCTGCAATGATTTATGTGTTATGCTATTATTTGAGATCTGTTATTGTTATAATTATGTTATGCTCCTATGATTATCCTTACTTTCGTACCACGGAAGTTTGGGGTCGTCACAGTTATCCAATTCACTTTTAAATTCAAACTTGAAATTAAACTTCTAAATTATCTAATGATAATTTATTTTACTAGATTTGTAACCATCGTTTACAAATCCAACTTCCTTGTTTTATATACTAAAACAAGTTTCATTTCAAAATCTGTTTTGAAACTTAATTCCTTTTATATTCTGAATTCCGAAATAAAAACCGTTGTTTCCTTTTCGAAATGATTTCAAATTCTATTTTTAAATTCATACTTGAATTTAAAGTTACAAATCATTTCTTGATAATTAATTCTCCACGTTTATAAACATTGTTTATAAATTTACTTGTTTTATATATTCAAACAAACCAAAAGCTTATTTTGGAATATCCTATTTATTATAACTAATATATTTATAAACATATAATCTATTTTAATATTTAATTTAAATATTAGTTTCTAATTAATTCAATTCTAATATTCTTTCTTGATATAACTTATTTTATAAATTCAGTATAATCTAACTTAATTATCCCATTAAATTTCCATTCCGAACATTGGAATAGATTTCATCGTTTTCTATTTAAAACGATTTCAAATTCTTATTTTTAAATTCACATCTGAATTTAAATTTCCTGGTTATCCAATGAAAATTATCCATTTCATTTATAAACACCGTTTATAAATTCATTCCAATTCCCCACATTATTTAATTTATAAACATTGTTTATAAATCCACTTCAATTCCCTGATTATCCAATGAAAATCATTCCCGTTTATTTATAAACGCTGTTTATTAACTTACTTCAATTTCCTGAATCATTTAATTTATAAGCATCGTTTATAAATTCAATACTTGTTTTTATTTTTCAAAATAAGTAAATATTTCTTAGCCCATTCGAAATTCAAATTCTATTTTAGAAAAAATAGAATTTTCCTTTTAAATCTCAAAATCCCTTTTCACAATATTTTTATAAATTAACATTTAGCCCAGTGATATTTAAACATCCAAAAACACTCAATTATCAAATCACGGATTTTATAACACATCATATATGATTATATATATGTATATGATTATATATATATATATATATATATATGAAAACAACAGTAATTAATTTTGAGGATTCCAGTTGGATCCCTCCAACCTATTTTCCTACATCCACAGACGTTAGCCAACATAAATAATACCCATCCTGCTTCGAGGTAGGATATCGCGGTATAGAAGGTCATCCACTATCATAGCGTGGGGACGTATAGGGTCATCCGTTAATGATACTGCGGGCATCCACTACTGATACTGCGGGAACTATCCAATCACCAATATATATATAATAACCACAAACACCAATCCTAAATAACTAATATATATTTAATAATAGCCATAGTAATATTTTAATGCAACCAAACAACCATCAATTATTTTTAACGACTAAAAATAATTCTAAATAATAAATTGAGTGAGATTTACTCACCGTGATTTTATTTGTTGAAACAACAATTTATTTTCGATTAAATTAAACAAGTGTTTAATTAAATCGAAAATCCCAACTGGCTTTATATCGCGCCATTCCCATTCGATTGTGTGGCCTTCTTCCATATGAAATTATCGTAATCTATATAATATGAATTTTTACATAGCATTATTGTTTTATATTTTGAACTAAAATAGTTTAAATATCATTTATTCATTAATAATTAAAGATTACCCGTAACTATCGAGTAAACTTTTCTTCTTGAATTTCGAATTCTCATAGCTACGGATTACATGCCTGAGCCTGTATGATAAAATTTTGTATAAATTTATCATGGCATTACATTATTAAAGCTATCAAAGATTTTAATTGAAATTAAAACTCTAATTACTAAAATAAAAATATTTACCTTAATTCACACTTTTTATTTAAACATCAAACGGAACTCCCTCCTCCCACACAGCAAATACCCAACATCACATAACCGACCAGACAACTCCACTTGTAGTTCACTGCCTTCATCACCATCCAAAATCCCAGACTCAATATCCAATGAACTACTGTATACCCCGACCTATCACAATCCAGCATTTTCCATTACAGATTAACCCTTCATCCCAAAAAAAATAAGAGGCCGACCACTCCCTAATCTCCACTGCCGACTCCAGTCAACATCGCACTCTTGCACCCCTTTACCCACATTTATAACCACAACCAGTCTCACCTCCCATCGTTCAACTGACAAACCCATCCATTAGCTACATCGATGTCTTCCTAAACTACAGTGCCCAAATCAACTTTGTGCCCAAAAATCGCGAGCTTCTCAAACCAATCGCGACCCTTCTGAAACACCTATGACTGAATTCGAACGCACCCATCATCGCACTCCTTTATGCATCTCCATAACGTTGACGAGCCTTAGATACGACGCGATTTCAGATAGTGATTCCTTTTACATGATGCCTCCAACGTTGAATTCAAAGCCTAAGCCCTACCAAAACTCATTCGAATTGCTCGCGAGTTTCAGGGTTGAGGTCAAATCCTATTTGAATACGCTTTTGCAAATTTTCTTGAGCTCGATTTTGATTTTATGATTTGGAGAGAAAATATGACGAGGAGGAAAGACAATTGGGAATGGTTTCCGAAGTTTAGAAAAGGAAGAATAAATGTGAAGTCTACAATATAATATATGCGCGAAAGCAAACAGGAAGTACACACCCATTAATTTCCTGTTTTACTTCATAGTGAAGAAAAAGGACAAAGGTACGCGAAATGAAAGAACAGAGAAGCTAGTTAGGGTAGGTGTGTAGTGTATACTTCGGTAGGAAGGAAAGTATTAAAATATTATTTCTATTTTATTTTAATTTTAATTAAAATCGGTACCCTTAAATTTTAAATTATCACGTTGATTTTATCTCCTATTTGAGCCCAACAACAGGCCTTCCTAGGGTTAAACCACCATTCTGAAACCACTGGGACAGGTTTCAAAGCCTTATTTGATCATCCGGAGAAGATGTTGATTTAAATCGAGATAAATTAAAATCAAAACAATTAATTCTTCGAAAATAAATAAATATTATTATTCTAATTCAAATAGAATTTTGTATTGATCATTTAAACTGTTTTCTATTCAATTTTAACTTTGAATTCAATTATATCTCGTATAACGATAATTTAATATATTCGATATTAAATCGAAATCGATTTTTAAATCGATAACTTAATATAAAATTCGTTTATATTATCAACTCAATATTTAAATCCATATTAGATATTTAAAATTAATCGACCAAAAATCTTGGTAGTTACAAAATCTTTCTTCCTTTTTTTGAAAATAACAAATTTCAAACCACAACTTTAGAATTTGAAAATGATTTATGCAATGAAGTTGTGAATAATTCAAAGAAAAATGAATTTGATGAACACAAATTTTTTGGTCTTTTTGAAGATGAGTTGAAATGTGAAAGTGTAGATTTGAATCACCACTTGGATTCTGAAATCAATATTTTTGAACAAATTTTCAATGATAAATTTGAAACTCAAATTCGTGAAATAAACATGAAATTCAACCATTTATTCAATCTATCCTCAAAATCATCGAAAATAAGCCAACTCATTTGATATTTAATAAAACGACATTCATTTTTCCAAACAAACGTTTAACTTCAAAAAAAATCACGATTTGGTTTTTTAAGCTTACCGTGTCTCTCATACTTAAAGAGACAAATGAATCGGTCTTTAGAAGACCGTTTCATTTACTTCTTGTCAATATATTTTATGATATACTGTAAATATTTTTTTTCTTTTCCCTTGTAAATATAGGACATATTTTCAAAATTTCTTTTATTTTCTCCTTCCACTTGGGTTGCTTGTGGGGACATAATCGAAATCAAGTGTGGGGGGAGTTTCATATTTATTTTGGTTTTGCATTATATTTTCTTTCTTTTCTTTCATTCAAAAATAAATAAATAAAAATTTATTTTTATTTACTTTTAATTGGGCATGATGAAGTAAATATACGATTTTGGTCGTCCGATTAAAATGTTTGGAAAATCACTTTTCTTAACGGATAACGAAAGGAAAGTTTGAATTATGAGCAAATTTAGTGTAACTTGTGTATATGGACATTCGTAGGTGACGAGTATGAAATGTTTTCTGAATTGTAATCCGATTAATAGAATGGGTGATTTAGACTACTTGCAATAACATTTTAGATCTTTTAAGTGAAGTTGTGCTAAGATATTCTCGCTTAACTCTCTCTCTTAAAAAAAAGAAAAATATATATAATAATCCAAGGGTATCCAATATTGCTTGTAAATATAGCGTTGGTGTGCAAACCTGCCAAACTCTGTCCCAACTTTCACGTAAGTCGTAATGCAGTGCATTGGCGGTATATCTTGGTCTCATTTCATGAGTTAGACACCTAAGGATTACCGACATGTTGTTGACAAAGTCAGCATCGGTTTGCACAATCCACCAAGCTTTGTCCCAACCCTCACGTAAGTCGTAATGCAGTGTAGGGGTGGTATACCTTGGTCTTTTGAGTTAGGTGTTTGTAAATAATAATAATGTAAATATTTTTCAAAATAAAGAGAGAGTTAGCACTTGAAATCCAAGCACCTTTTTTACTTACTTGACCTAACTTGATAACTAAAAGGAAATAAAGATGCCATTTTACGATTGTTGATATCGATTAAAGAATTCATTTCATAATTGCACTATGTTTTAACCAAAACAACTGGCCAAGTGAGAGGAGATTGTAATGATAACCGGACTTTTGTTTAACGTTTTGATTAGTAACGGACTAAAATTTCATAAGTGACGACCTAAACTTTTATTTAACTCACTGATGTCAAATTTAAAAGTAAATTTCCCATTTGTAAATGTTCTTTTAAAAACTTGCATTCATCTTGTGAATATTTTTGAATCTTGCATTTTGTAAATATTTTTTGCATTTAACATTTGGATTTTGTGGGTAGTATCCGCTGAAAACCCTCACAAGACAACACTCGTCCAACAAGGGACACCCAGAGGTTTAACGGCTTGTTGCATACGCTCAATGCAATCGTGTTCCTTACGAAAATGGATTTACCTTAGTTTGTTTTCCTTTATTCGAGGTTGAATAAAAAGATAAGTGTGGGGGTATTTGATGTGCATGTAAATATGCATATTTATATTCACACCTTTATTCTTGTTTTCGATAAATAAATAACATAAGTGGGCTATTTTTAAATGTTTAACCAAAAATCCTAAATTCTCAAATTATCATGCATTCATCTTCATATTGGGGCAAAAAGGTCATTTATGCATGTATTTATTTTTGATAAAATTTATGTAACGACCCGTATTCTACGCATCGAATGATCATAGAATATTTATTTCTTTTACATACGAAGTCGTATGGTCATGTAACTTTGGGAGACGACTATTGGGGTCATTTCCCATGTTCATGATTTTTCCCGATTTTTAAATGACCATTTTGCCCCTAGCTGATCTTTTTTTGGCCATAACTTTTGATTGGAAAGGAGTTTTGACCTGAAACCACTTCCATTTGATCCGGATGATGATTTACCTTTCCGTAAAGTGGTCACAATAGACAAACGGACTCACCGTTTGGGAGATATGGCTGAAACAAGGTTCGAAAGGTGAAAAACTGCTAAACTGGGCTTAATTGGGTAATTAATAGCTAGGCCCAATGGGGGATTTCGGGATTAGAGGTAATTAAGGGCTGTTATGGTTAGGATTTCGGTTTTCCACTCATTTTCTAGCTGCCACTTTCATTCTTGGAACCCTAACAATGGCCTCCAAACCCAAATCAACTTCTAATCACTTTCTAATCAAGTTTTGGCTTAATCAACATCAAACCAAGGCGGTTTAGCACACAAATCGAGGTAGAGCTGCTGTGTTGTATTGGTATTCACGCCCAAATCAGTGGAGTTTCAGATTTGGTATTTTATTTGTGGCTAAGATGAGTGATTTGCAAGGTTCCTCACTAATTATGGGTAATTAAGGGTAATTAGTGATAATTAGCGAATTTATACATTAATAAATTCTGGAAAAATATTTATAAATTTTGAAATATTGTTTTAGGCCTCTGTTAGGAAATTTGGTTAATTTGGTTAAGTTTTGCTAATCATATCATTAGTTTTGCTAAACATGCTTAAGGGAAAATATGGGATTTTGGCTATGTTTGATCCATTTTAACCAATCAAGTTGTTGCTTCGGTGTTTGTGGTCACTTCTATTTGTTGCTATGACTGTATGGTATGCTTTGCGATTGTCTAAAATAGTTAGAGTGGTCGAAAACGCCGTCGATTGGCGTATAAACAGTCGCTGGAAGTTGCAGGAAAATTGCAGAAAAGTACCCGAACCGGATCGGATCGGATGGGAGCACGAACCGACCCTCTCGCAGGTGATACTCACGATCCGAACCGCCTGGAAGCTCGTGAACTGATGGCCAAGTAGGATCACAAACCGGAGCACCCTATCCGAACCGAACCGCTCACACCAGAAGCTTCCGACCTGATCCGCCTCTCGTGTACCACTCCGAACCGACCTGTGTAGTCACCTCCGAACCACCGATCCGAACCAATGCACCATGGAGAAGCTTGAGGAACTCGACCCGATCCGACGAGATGAAGACCACGAACCGAACCGAAGAGCTTGTACTGGAGGCGTGGACAACGGAGCCGAACTGATCCGGGAAGGAAGAGACCAAAAACCCGAGATGCAAAGGTAGTCCAAGTAGGAAGTTTGTACTCAGGATCCATTTGGGAACCAACGAGTTAACTTCATGAGTTGGGCTTTGCTGCGGGACGTGTGCTAAGGGGTTGTCGATGTCCATGACTTTGTATCACTGTGTATGGGAGGTACGTGGATGGATTCAAGGCCACAGTGGCCTAGGTACGACTAGTGGGCTATAGACCAATGAAGTGGGGTCATTTGAAAAGGTTTGGTCATGATCCCATGGGATAAGCTTGGTGGAAGCAGTAGTTGTACGAGTCGAACTCCGTCATTACCTCGATGGGTCTAGTGATCGAAGTGGTGGACATCGTATACTATATGCACTGAGTGAGAGATGTGAGGATGGTTGTTATGCTTGATTTGTTTGCCATCACTATGACATGTACACCCCACCCCCGTATTCTTTACACCATGTGTCAGTGGCACCTCAGAGTATTGTACAGTATGTAGTACTAACTCTTTGGTTGCAGGTCCAGGTTCAGGTATGGTTTAGTATACCTGTTATTTTTCTGTTTTGCTGCTTATCGCTCGTACCAGACTTTTGTCTAATCCAGAGTTTTATGTCTCATCTTATTACTCTGGGTGCTCTCATGAGTAGACTAGAGACAGGTTAGCTGGTGATGCACGAGTAGCTGTACCGGAGACGAGCAGGAGGCTTCCATGTATGATATATATATATATATATTCTCCCTGTGTCGCTGCGGGTCACTACATTGGGCATTAGTAGTGTACCTTTTCCTTTGCTTTGCTTTAGAGACAGTTGAAAAGTTGTAATAATGATCATGTGGAACATAAGCTGTATTTGGATTTCTGCTGCTATGATGTTTAGTTTTAGTTTTCAGCTTATGCACTGTCTCGCCTGTTTTATGTCAAGTATGTTGTTATTATATTTTATTCCATGCGCTGTGAGACATTCTACAAGTTCTAAATTATTTCATTCTCTTCTTTCCTTTCTTTGGCGACCGTTCCGTGCTAATCGGGCATGTGTATAGCGCACTTTCGGAGGAAATGTCGGCTGGTGTGGGGCGGGTCGTCACACTTTCTGACGGCCCGCCCCGCACCAACCGACATTTACTCCGAAAGTGCGCTGTACACATGTCCAGTTAGCACGGAACGGTCGCTAGAAGAAAAGAAAGAAGACGAAGAATCAACAAGGAACCTGTAGAATGTCTCACAGTGCCTGGAACAAAATATAATAACAACATACTTGACATAAAACAGGTGAGACAGTGCATAAGCTGAAAAGAAACTATCATAGCAGCGGAACATTCAAAGTACAGCTTATGATCCAAAGCCACATTATTACAACTTTTAAAACTGTCTCAAAAAGCTAAACAAGAAAGGTACACTACTAATTCCCAAGTAGTGACCACCAACGACAAAGGGAGAATATATATGTAGATAATACGTGGGAGCCTTCTGCTCATCTTCAGATCAGTTACCCGTGCATCACCAGCTAACCTGTCTCTAGTCTGCTCGTTTAGGAGCACCCAGAGTAATAAGAAGAGACATAAAACTCTGGGTCAGACAAGAGTCTGGTATGAGTGATAAGCAGCTAAACAGAACAATAACAGGTATACTAAGACATACCTGAACCTGGACCTGCAACCAAAGAGTTAACACTACATACTGTACAACACTCTAAGGTGCCACTAACATATGGTGTAAAGATACGGGGGTGGGGGTGTGCATGTCATAGTGATGGCAAACAATCAAACATAGCAACCATCCTCATATCTCTCACTCAGTGCATAAAGAATACGATATCCACCACTTCGATCACCCAATACTTTGCTATGATCACTTTGCCCCATGAAGTCACAATGGCTTCATTGCACTGATACATAGCCACTAACCCTTCACTATGTCCACTTTACCCCATGGAGTCGTACACACCCCACTGCACTGGCTCATAGCCTTACTAATCCTTTACTATGTCCACTCTGCCCCATGGAGTCACAAGGGCTCCACTGCACTGGCTCATAGTCCTACTACGATCACTTTGCCCCTCGAGTCATAATGACTCTACTGCACTGATACGTAGCCCATCATTCCTTTTCAGTGGTGAATCGAAGTTATGAACGTCGACAACTCCTTAGCACACGTCCCGCAGCAAAGCCCAACCATGAAGTGAACTCATTGGTTCCCAACTGGATCCTGAGCTCTAACTTCCATTTGGACTACCTTTGCATCTCGGGTTTTTGGTCATCACTGGATCGGTTCGGGTCTCAGCCTTTCTTCCCTGTCGGTTCGGATCGGTCTCTTCCAAGTGCTCCGGGTCGGATCGGGGTCCCCAAGTCCCTTCATAGTACATTGGTTCGGTTCGGGTGTCCTCTGGTGGTTCGGGTCGGGTAGGACGCTTCGGTTCGGTTCGGTGTACCCTGGTCACGGTCCGATCTACTTTCCCATTCCTTTCCGCTCCGATCCCCTTCTCTTCCCTTCAGTTCGATCTGATTCCCTTTTCTTCCTTAGCTCGATCCGATCCCCCTTCCTTAGCCTGATCCGATCCCAGTTCAACCATTGTAGCCTTCCTTCTTGCCCTTGTGCCAAGTCTTGGTTCAGTTCGGTGATCCCTTGCCCAGTCCTCATCCGGTCCGAGCCCATTCCTCCGATCCGATCTGAAAACCTGCACTGTTTTTCAGAAACTTTTCCAGCAAACATTTTACGCCATTCGACGACGTTTTTGACCATTCTAACAATTCTAATCAATCACAAAGCATACCACAAAGTCATAGCAACAAGTAGAGGTAACCTCAAACACCAAAACATCAATATGATAGGTTAAAATGGATCAAACATAGCCAAAACTCCATATTTTCCCTTAAGCATGTTTAAGCATAACTAATGATAGGATTAGCAAAACTTAACCAAATTAACCCAAATTCATATCAGAGGTCTAAAACATCATTTAAGAATTTATAAATATTTTTCCAGATTTTTAACATTCATAAATTCGCTAATAATCACTAATCACCCCTTATTAGTCGTAATTAGTGAAAAACAATGCTAATCACTCACCTTAGCCACAAATAAACCTTAGATCTGAAATAAATATCTGATTTGGTGCGAATCCCAATGCTACACAGCAGCTCTAATCTTGATTTGGTGAAGATCTCCCTTGATTTGATGTTGCTAATCCCAATCTTCAAGTAGAAAGTGATTTGGAGGTGATTTAGAGGTTGGAGGCCATTTTTAGGGTTTCTAAGAGGTAAGTGGAGGCTACATAACTGAAATGAAACCCTAACTCATTTCAGCCTCCCCATAACCCTAATCCCGAAATGGGTTATGGGCCCATTCACTAATCACCCTATTTGGCCCGGTTAAGCAGTTTTTCACCTTCCAAACCTTATTTCAGCCCCATCTCCCAAACGGTAAGTCCGTTTCTCACATGTGACCGCTCTATGGAAAGGTAAACCATCATCCGAAGCCAATGGAAGTGGTTTCAGGTCAAAACTCCTTTCCAATCAAAAGTTATGGACGAAACAAGATCAGCTAGGGGCAAAATGGTCATTTAAAAATCGACAAAAATCATGACCATGGGAAATGACCCTAATAGTCGTTTCCCAAAGCCACATGACCATACGACTTCGTATGTATAAGAAATAAATATTCTACGATTTTTCAATGCGTAGAATACGGGTTGTTACATTCTCCCCCCCTTAAGAAATTTCGCCCCCGAAATTCCCTAACCAAAACACACAAAGGGTCCCGCATGCCTATCAGCCATAAAACAATAATCAAACATGCAAAACAAGCAAAACAAATCTGTCCTAGCATACGGAATAACTAAATTGCAAAGTAAATCTTACCAGGCAAAGAGTTCTGGATATGTCTTCCTAATGCTCTCCTCTGTCTCCCAGGTGCAGTCATTCTCGTTCTCGCCCAACTGAACCTTGACTAGCTTCACCGCCTTCCTTCGAAGTTGCTTCGTATTGTGCTCGACAATACGAATCGGCTTGCGGTTCCCAGCCGTCTCGGTTTCTACTTCGAAGTCCTCTAACTGATCAGGTGAAATAGTCATATTTGGGTCGTGCACGAACTTCCTTAGCTGGGAAACATGAAATATGTTGTGAACGCCTGCCATCTTCTCTGGTAAGTCAATTCTATACGCCAAATTGCCAACTTGCTCGAGAACTGGGAATGGATCAACGAATCTTGGTGCTAACTTGCCTCTCCTTCCAAATCGAATCACGCTCTTTAACGAAGAAATCTTCACAAACACCAAGTCACCAACGGAGAATTTTAAGTCTCTTTTCCTCTTATCAGCATAACTCTTCTGCCTATCTTGGGCAGCCTTCATTCGTTGTTGAATGAACTTAATCTTATCTGAAGTTTCTCTTACCACATCCGGTCCAAGCACAAACTTCTCACCGGTCTTTATCCAACATGATGGTGAGTTGCACGGTCTTCCGTACAAAGCTTCATATGGAGCCATACCGATACTAGATTGGTAACTATTATTATATGCAAACTCTACTAGATGCAAATGTTCATCCCATGATCCACCAAAATCCAATATACAAGCTCTCAAGTGATCTTCCAATATACTATTCACCCTCTCTGTCTGACCGTCGGTTTGAGGGTGATACGCGGTACTTAGATGTAATTCTGACCCTAAAGCCTCTTGTAAGCTCTTCCAAAATCCACTAGTAAACAACGGATCTTGGTCACTCACAATGCCTTTGGGTACTCCATGAAATCTCACTACCCACTTCATATACAGCTCTGCTAACTTAGCTGTCGTTCTGGTTGATTTGACTGGTATAAATCTTGCACTCTTGGTCAATCGATCCACAATTACCCAAATGCTATCATGTCCCGATCTAGTTCTTGGTAGACCATCAATGAAATCCATCGAGACTTGTTCCCATTTCCACTCGGGAATTTCTAATGGTTGCAACAACCACCTAGGCTTCTTTTGCTCGGTTTTAACTGGCTGGCAATTCGTGAACTTGGATATAAGCTTCCCAACGTCTCTTTTCATCCCTTCACAGTAGTAAGTCTGCTTCATGTCTTGATACATCTTGTCACCACCGGGGTATATAGTCAGTTTTGAGTGATGACATTCCCTAAGCACTTCATCCCTTAAACCATTCACGTTGGGTACAACTAATCTTCCATTCTTTCGTAGCCATCCTTCTCGATCAAGCCCATGCTTGTTCATCTCCTCATCGATTCCCGTTTGTAACTTGGAGATGATTTCCAATAGATTAGGATCGTCCCTCTGACTGGAACCAATACGCTCAATCAAAGTGGGTATGATCGTCAAACTAGCTAACATCTCTGGATCTAATTCGCACTTTGGTCTGAAATCGTAACCTGCGATATACTCCAGTTGCTTCCATTCTAGAAACATAGCCCCTAAACTGGCATGTTTCCTACTCAAGGCATCGGCTACCGCATTGCTTTCCCAGATGTATATGCGATATCAAAATCATACGAAGCCAAGAACTCTAACCATCTCTGCTGACGGAGATTCAGATCCTTCTGAGAGAAAAGATACTTTAACGATTTATGATCGGTAAACAACTCGAATCTTTCTCCCAAGAGATAATGTCTCCACATCTTCAGTGCAAACACGATCGCTGCCAATTCCAAATCATGGGTAGGATACCTTTTCTCATGCGGCTTCAATTGCCGACTAGCATAAGCGACTACTCTACCTCCTTGCATCAATACTGCACCTAGTCCGGTACCACAAGCATCCGTGTATACCGTCATCTCTTCATTCCCTTTAGGAATGACTAACACTGGCGCACGTGTCAACTTTTCCTTTAGACTCTTGAATGCATTTTCACACAATCCGTCCCAGACGAAGGCTTGATTCTTCTTAGTCAACTGAGTCAATGGTGCCGCTATCTTGGAGAAGTCTTGGATAAACTTACGATAATAACCAGCTAACCCCAAGAAACTTCTTACGTCCTTTGCATTCTTGGGCGTAGACCAATCCTGTACCGTAGCCACCTTTGCAGGGTCCACGACAATACCATTCTCTGAAACAACATGGCCCAAGAATCTCACTTCCCTCCTCCAGAAGTGACACTTAGAAAACTTCGCTTTCAATTGGTGCTTTCTCAACACCTCCATTACTATCCTCAAATGTCCCTTGTGTTCTTCCTCCGTCCTCGAGTAAACAAGGATGTCGTCTACGAACACAAGAACAAACTTATTCAATTGATCTCTGAATACCCTATTCATAAGATCCATGAAGTATGTTGGTGCATTGGTCAACCCAAATGGCATGACCAACCACTCATAGAATCCAGACGGCGTCCTAAATGCCGTTTTAGCTATACTATCAGCTGCTACTCGGAGCTGATGAAATCCTGTCGCGAGGTCCAACTGGGAGAACATTCTTGCTCCTTCCAGTTGATCAAACAAATCATCTATCCGCGGTAGAGGATACTTATTCTTCCTCGTCACCTTATTCAACTCGCGATAGTCCACACACAAACGAAGGGAACCATCTACCTTAGTGGCAAACACAACTGGTGCTCCCCACTCGGAAACACTTCTTCTAATAAATCCCTTCTTCAAAAGATCGCTTACTTGCACCCTAAGCTCTCGCTGCTCCCTTGGTGCCATACGACGAAGTGGAATCACTATAGGTTTGGCATCTTTCACTAAATCAACACGGAACTCAATCTCTCGGTGTGGTGGAAGCCCGGTAACTTCCTCGAATACGTCCGGATACTGGCAAACCACGGGCACATCTGACAACTCATCATGTGGGTTGTCGAGGGAATTTATAAAATTAGCCATTACCCCATCACTAGGTAGACTACCAAACACTACCCTCCGCCCATCATCCGCTCTAACTATCACCAAAAAGCCCTCACAGTCTACCACCACCCCGTATCTTTGGAGCCAATCGACTCCCAATATAATGTCATACCCAGTAAAGCCCAAAACAAATAAATCACAAACAAACATACATCCATGACTCGATAAGACCAAATTTCGGCAAATCATACTGAGGTTAGTCGAACCACCAATCGGGTTCGACACTACTAAAGGTCTATCGACTATCTCGGGTTCCAGTCCCAACCTATCTACCAGGTCATTAGATATGAAGGAACGGGAAGCCCCAGTATCAAACAAAACTCGAACAGGTACATCAGAAATAGAAAGCATACCTTGAATGACGACATTCTTTCCTTTCTCCGCCGCAGTTGGGGCATTCGACAAAGAAGGAATAGCATTGATAGCATATGCTTTCCCAATCTGCTTCTCCTTAAGAGGTTGTGGACATTTATCCTTATGATGTCCCACTTGGCCATAGTTGTAGCACTTCCTATCCGCTGGCTTGGCCCAACATTCTTTGGCATAATGTCCCTTCTTACCACAGCTGAAGCACCCAACATCTTTCTTACTCTTTTTCTGGCCATCCTTAGCTTGGTTCTGCTTCCTCTTGTTCTGAGAGTTGTTCTTGCCTCCGCCGCCCACTTGCGGCTTTGGCCCATCTGCAGATGCAACCTCAGTCTTTGGCTTAGGGTAAAGACTCTCTGATCTCAAAGCTTTCCCAATAATCGATTCAAAAGTCTCATCGATGTGGTTAATAAGCCTTTCCCCCAAGTATCCATCCAAACCAGTAATGAACTTCTCATTCTTCTTCTAAGGAGTATCGATAAGAGATAATCCATACTTCGACAAAGTGTCGAACTCAGCAATATAGTCCGAGACTTCCCTACCATTCTGTTTGAGTTCCAAGAACTTCCTAAACAATTCTGACTTTTGAGCAGCCGGGATAAACTTGTCGCTAAAACGAGCCTTGAACTGATCCCAAGTAACTTGATCCTATGGAGTGGTTGTCTTAATAGCATTCCACCAATTCATCGCTCTTCCTTGTAGCTGACGAGATGCTAGCCTTCTCTTCATCGCATCCTCGATACCCAAGTCTTCGAAGATACGATCACAGCTATCCTGTAACGGCCCGGGAAAATTCGACGCTCGAATTTTCAACAACAATACTAAACCCCGTATTACTTGTCAAAAATCCAAGTATCGAACCCCAAACTGTTAATAGAAAGAAGTTAGAGGATGAGAAATAGGAAGAAAGAAATTTAGAATAGAAGAAAGAAGAAGAACACATCAGAATCTCACAGCGGAACGAATAAATATAATATAACAAATCTCTTTATAAAAGAAATTGTATATATACATACCATTTATCAGAGTACAACATACATCAAACACAGCGGGAATATGTATAACTAGTGGTGAAGCCTCCTGCTTCCAGCTCCTGAAACTCCAAGCGAAACCTGACCTGTAAATATGCTTGGTCTGACCCGAGCACATTTGATTTAAAACAAATTTCTCCGGGTCAGTCTGGAATACTATCAGTGATAAATTCACAGCACAAACACTCGTTTAACTTTGGAAAAATCCTTTCTGAAATCAAAGGATAATAGTAAGACCAGCCCACACATAAACACGGACGGTTTTTACCTTACTATAACCCAAAACGTTTTTGAAATCAATATCTTTTTTTCTGATATTATCATAGTGTCTAAATACAAGTAAATATCAATTTAGAGGAACGCTTGCATCTCACGCTCCCCATATATAGTATACAAACCAAAACCGCGGGCGCTTATTGGATATTGGATTCCAACTTGACAAGGTATGGGTCCACCTTCCGAACGTGTATCTCTAGAGGCGAATACACTGGGTTCAACAAGAACGTCTTGCAACCCGGCCCACACATGACCGACCACTCATTTTGATTGAGTGTATCGAATGTATATCACCGACGGTTGGGCTCAAACCACCGTCTCCCGAAAAGGGACAGCATCGATAGATACAAGAAGCAAAAGGAATTTCTCTAGATAGGTGATTATACATCCTAATGGGAGCGACCCACATAGCCATGCTGCCTGCCCGATTTCTGTCATTTCCCGGTTGATGAGGCTTGAGGCTACGCTTTACCATCACATCAGGTTCACTTCGAATGCCACATTGTCAAATCCATCGAAATCACTTAATTGACGTCTACAACAATACATTACGTGTCAGCTAAAGAAGTTTCCTTCTCTGCTTCACTCTTGGTACGGCTGGAGAAATCAATGTACATGACCTTTCTGGAAATACTCTGTCAGACATCCATCCATACAAGTCATCCAGGATCAGGATGAACCGAAGGCACTCTCCTACTGCATCCTAGGTATCACCCTATAGATCAGTAGCGAGAAATCCTTGCAATCCGAAGAATTCAATCACGACAGAATCACAAGTCAAAATATCTTCGGGAGCGACCCTTAGAAATCCAACGAGTAGTTCTTCCGCACATGAAGATCAACGGTCTTCAATGCTCCATCTCAACCATCTTCTGATATCTTCGACGTTACGTATTTGCTGGTCGGAATGGTTTTCGAATATAAATTCGATCCCGGTCTTTCCGTACCAACAATCGATAAAAGGCCAAACTTTGATAGTCGGTGATTTAACTATCAAATCATAACAGTGTATCTCAGTGAACTGGCATCTCAGGTCCTTTATATGAAATATCTCATAAAATCAATTTATCGATTTCTTATAATCGACTTCATAACTTAATCTTAACAAAACTCTTATGGGTTTCGTTACTTGAAAACATTACTCGCTACTCGCTTTAGAACAACATATTTACCAAGCTTCTCTTTTTATTTCCTTTGTTTGGAAATAATGCCATCTTTTATGAATCATCCTTTATTTCTTTTGGTCGTTAACATCGTATAATTACCTCAAAACCCTTTTGAGTTTCTCTTTGATTTGAAATCCTGGTTATAGTTCTATAAATCCACTTTCCCTTTTTCTTTATCATTTTCATATCGTTATATTCTTATTCAATCAACGACAAATATTTAATTACCAAAATTTCTTTCTTATCATGATTAAACCACTTCGCTTAATCTCGTTCCCAGGTGAACGCTTGTTTTAAAATCCTTGTTTTGGGTAAAACCCCTTTTTCATACTCGTTTATACGATTTGAATTAGATTCAATTCCTTTCGATGCTAATCCATTTTTAAAGGTTTGTTTTAAATAATTGATAAATTCCATTTATCGCAAAGTATCTCGATAATCACTTCTCTATACATTACAAATAAATGTCATCTCTCGATAATAGCGGAGCCGTTCAAGTTGGGGTATTCCAATTACCTCTCAGACCTTGATCGACAACATTCTTATCTCAAGATAGATAAAAGCTTATAATTTAAAACCAATGTCAAACCATCTCAATAATCCAATAGGTTATTCCCATTTCCATTTATCTTGGTTTTATAAACCATTTTCTTTCATTTGAAAACTCACTTTTCATATTAATTTCTTTTTCTAAATTGAGCAAAACTCTGATTGGAATGTACGCCTTAGGTTGCACCCATATTTACAAATCTTGTTTATACGATTTGAAATAAATTCAAATCCCTTTCATACTAATCTACCCATAACTTATATTTATTTTAAAGGAAATTTCAAGTCTTTTAAATGTCAATCCCTTTGATTTGATCAATTTAAAACAAATTGACACAATCGTCAAATTCCAACTTTAAACGGTTGATTTTCGCCAACCGTACATATAAGTTAACCATTAACTGATTTATTATCATTTCTTCCTTAAATTTATTAAATAACTTAATAAATTTAAAACATCAGTTATTTGATTATAAGAACAATTATTTCATTTCACTAACCCGTAGGTTAGTTCCTGACTGCAGTTCACGAATGACTGCAGTTCATAAATAACAGGATAAACAGTTGGTTCCTGCCAACCATAACCCTCAGTTAAGTGGCTATCTGACTTCTATTCAATTTCTCTTCTTAAATTAATTAAATAACTTAATTAATTTAAAACATCGGTTAATTGTTTTGTAAAAACAATTATTTCTTTTCACTAACTGTATGTTAGCTTCGACTGCAGTATTAAAAATCTCTATTGACACTGATTATAAACATATAAGGAAAATTATAAACATTTTTCCATATAACATAAATAAATACTTTAATTTATTTAAAAACATCACTTTGCTTATTGTATAAACATTTATTTAGTTTACTGATTCATATACTAGCTCCTTACTTTTCTGTTCGTAAACAGCGTAAAAATTCATTGTATAACTTATAAATAATCATGTTTGTAAAACATGATTCTAATTATAAATATTTTTATAAAACTTCTTTTTTATTCATTAAAAATAAAATATAATAATCCCAAAGATTTTATTCAGTTATAAAATAAATTTTATAACTTGAAACTGAGTTTGTTCGCCTGACGGCAAAACGATGTTTTGAAAAAACTATAGATTTAAACCCTCACTGCCAACCACTGTCGACTGATTAAAAATCACATCAACGATCACATCAATTCAACAATAAACAGGTTTTGATGTCAATTGGGGTTCAAACAGTTATGTGCAACCAGTATAAAAATAAACAACACACACAAGTTATTTTGAGGAATCCGGTCGGATTCCTCCAACCTGTCCTTCTCTGCATCACAGATGGTTATAACATTATAATAAATAAATTAACGGCAATCATCTAACTCATAGCAACCAATAAATCAACCATAAGCAACCAATGCAGCCAATCAAACAGTATTTATTTTTAAATGGATTTATCACATCATAGTAGTCCAGAAAAGTGTGAGTATTAACTCACCTTGTTTCGGTCGGCGGTTCACGCGTTTTAAGCTGACGCTTGAAATTAAACTGAAACTTGACTGCTATTGGTCCTGTCCGAATCTGCTCAGCAACGCAGCATCTTTCGTTGTGATTCCATCGTTTCCGGTTTTCGCTGAGTTCGTTATTGCTGCGTACCCTTCCTTCCGTGCATGCAAATGGGCTTCAACAGCCATGTACAAATTTTCACTCCTTCCTTCCTTATTTCGTTCCAGGCCCTTTTTTTTTCTTTTTTTTTCATTCATTTAGGATCGAAGTCCACAGACCCCATGCACGCCGCCACCTTTTTCTTGCCTTTTCTTCCCACGTCCCCCGCTTTCTTGCTCCCCCTCCATGCAGCAGCGAAGCTGCTTCTTTTTTTTTTTTTTTTTCTTCTATACTTCATGCGCTGTATCCCTCCATGAACAATGCTCCCAATACACCATGCTCCATGCAGCCACTCACCGCCTTTCCCTTCCAACGCAAAACACCACTTCCCATACGTTCGCTCCTGTAGTTTCATTTCATGTTTCTCTTTTTTTTTTTTTAGAGAATGTAAGTTTGCGGTTTCAATCAGGAGGGGAAAACACAGCGGAAAAAGAAAATGGACAAAACAGGAGGGGCGAGAGGGTATATATACATGAAGAAGCTTGGGGATCACGGCTGTAGTGGCGTGCAAGGCACGAAAATAAACAGCTTGGTTGGCACGGCTGCTGTGTTGTCATTTTTCATTTCCTTACAGTGTATAGAGCGTGGTCGGCAAGGATGTGATATGTCGCTTTCATTTGGAAAGCTTTGTCGGTAAGGCTTCTCATTTTGCTAAAAGAAAATACATAAAGTAAGAGGGATAGGCTTCAGACTAAAGTGTAGGGTAGCTGGGACTCCCTGACAAAACTTGGTGGACACGGTTTTTAGTATTGCAAGGCACGGCACTGAAGTGGCTTGGGACGCAAGACCTTAGAAATTTTGGGTGCAAGGCATCTGGACGTGAGATGCAAAGAACAAAGAGTGCGTGAGCAAAAAGAGAAAATTTGAAAAGGAAGAGTTTGGATTGTTTTAATAATATTTTATTACAATGACATTTGCATGGAGTTTTTTTTTAAATTTACATCTCATTTGACTCTTAATTAAAAAAGAGATACCTGATCCTAGCATAAAAAGATATTCCGGACCCAATGGGACAGGTTTCGTTGAATTCCGACACCGTTTGCGAAAATCCCTTAGAAAATATCGATGAAAAACACCGAGCTTTAATTCCTAAAAATTACAGAAAAAATCCTAAAAATATGAGGCCTTGACGTTTCACTAGACCTCTTCGTAAGGTTTCGTATGATACTTGTTTCGTTGAATTTGGAGTTCGTTTGACCAGTTAACCATTCAAATAAAGTTATCCACACCACTACGTACAGTTGTATGAGCGTTGCAGACTGAAATAAAAATACAGTCGTGATCAGCGAGGTGTCGCGATCCCGAAAATGTAATAATACCGGTAGATTGACTTATATTGTGAAAACCCAAATTCGCTGCTTAAGGGTGCAAAATACTCCAAATAAAAAGTTGCATATTTAATTAATTAAAAATTACAGTAAAATTCTAAAAATAAATTTATAACTACGCCTCAAAAGAACCTTGTCCAAATTCGAATCCGGTACGTAGTTATTTCAAATAAACCGTTATGGCCAAAATGGAATATGCTACTGCTTTTCTTCCAAATTGATTTGGGCATAACTTTCAATCTACACGACGAAATCCCGATTTTTCTCTTCCACTAGAAAAATATACTTCACTAGCTCCGTACGTTTCTTGTTTCACAGAAATCCGACTTAAAACGGACTATGTATACCCAGTCGAAGTTCAAAACTCTATTTTACGAACTGCAGCGCTGTCCTGAGCTCGTTTTATTTTATATATGAATATATATCGTTCAACTTCGTTTTAAATAGCGATTTAAATATAAAAATCCATTTATATTCCAAATAAAATATTTAAAACCTATTTTAAATATTCATATTCAAATGGTCGAAAACACGGGTCGTTACATTCTCCCCCCCTTAAAATAATTTCGTCCTCGAAATTGCTAAGGTAGATGAAGATGACAAACTCGTTATCTTTACTAAAAATATATTTAAATAAACTCTGTTTCTAATTTTAAATCTAATCCAAATGGTTTTAAACCCAATTTATTTTAAATAACAAAATTTTTCAAAAATTTCAAAAATATTCTAACACCTTAAATTCTGGAAAAATTTCAGCAGAGTCTTCCCTGTACGAAGGGACATCTGCAATATCGCAGGTTCAAGAAATATCTATATATTGACCAACAGGGTCGGAAAAATCCAAAATCCAAACTCAAAACCCAAACAAAAATCGAAATTTTATATTTTGCGTAGGCGTACCTTTTTGCGAGCGCTATTACGCGATTAGCATATATATATATGTTTGCTTACTCGACTAGCATACCAAACTAGATTCAAATTTCTCCAGAGTTTTTCTTGGATTAACTTTGTACCTGTACTCAACTCCAATAAAATCCATTAGTATTCAAACCAAAGTCAATTTGATCCAAATATCTCCCACATCATCCAATTCCAACAATTGGAAATAACCACATCACTTTATTCAACTCTGATGGACTTAGCAATCCATTTATTTTAAACATCCATTCAAATTAATCTTGGTTTAATTCCTTTACTTGATCAGTTCAGATTGGTTTCAACCAACAGTTGGTGAATTTTATACACTCCATCCAATATCAAACAACAACCAAGGCATTCAATTCAACAAAACCATTTTGGTTAATATTTCTCATTCGCTTTTACTTTATTTTTCTCATCCATTGATTTACATTGGATTAATTCCATTCAATTATCCTTTACTCGATTTCACAAGTGAAATTTCTTTATCTCAGTTCAATATTCCAATTTGAATTCTTATTCAAGTTATTCAAACAAATCTGTTTTATAATCGATTAAGAAAATATATTTATAACAAAAATATAATCCGGGCAAAACTATTTAAAAATAATTTTATAAGAAATTACAAATACGCGCTCTCATATATACACTCAAACTCAATCTAGGGCATTACTAACCCCATCTCTATCGAGTTACGCCACAGAGCCAAGGATATCACTAAACCATTGCTCTGATACCAACTGTAACGGCCCGGGAAAATTCGACGCTCGAATTTTCAACAACAATACTAAACCCCGTATTACTTGTCAAAAATCCAAGTATCGAACCCCAAACTGTTAATAGAAAGAAGTTAGAGGATGAGAAATAGGAAGAAAGAAATTTAGAATAGAAGAAAGAAGAAGAACACATCAGAATCTCACAGCGGAACGAATAAATATAATATAATAAATCTCTTTATAAAAGAAATTGTATATATACATACCATTTATCAGAGTACAACATACATCAAACACAGCGGGAATATGTATAACTAGTGGTGAAGCCTCCTGCTTCCAGCTCCTGAAACTCCAAGCGAAACCTGACCTGTAAATATGCTTGGTCTGACCCGAGCACATTTGATTTAAAACAAATTTCTCCGGGTCAATCTGGAATACTATCAGTGATAAATTCACAGCACAAACACTCGTTTAACTTTGGAAAAATCCTTTCTGAAATCAAAGGATAATAGTAAGACCAGCCCACACATAAACACGGATGGTTTTTACCTTACTATAACCCAAAACGTTTTTGAAATCAATATCTTTTTTTCTGATATTATCATAGTGTCTAAATACAAGTAAATATCAATTTAGAGGAACGCTTGCATCTCACGCTCCCCATATATAGTATACAAACCAAAACCGCGGGCGCTTATTGGATATTGGATTCCAACTTGACAAGGTATGGGTCCACCTTCCGAACGTGTATCTCTAGAGGCGAATACACTGGGTTCAACAAGAACGTCTTGCAACCCGGCCCACACATGACCGACCACTCATTTTGATTGAGTGTATCGAATGTATATCACCGACGGTTGGGCTCAAACCACCGTCTCCCGAAAAGGGACAGCATCGATAGATACAAGAAGCAAAAGGAATTTCTCTAGATAGGTGATTATACATCCTAATGGGAGCGACCCACATAGCCATGCTGCCTGCCCGATTTCTGTCATTTCCCGGTTGATGAGGCTTGAGGCTACGCTTTACCATCACATCAGGTTCACTTCGAATGCCACATTGTCAAATCCATCGAAATCACTTAATTGACGTCTACAACAATACATTACGTGTCAGCTAAAGAAGTTTCCTTCTCTGCTTCACTCTTGGTACGGCTGGAGAAATCAATGTACATGACCTTTCTGGAAATACTCTGTCAGACATCCATCCATACAAGTCATCCAGGATCAGGATGAACCGAAGGCACTCTCCTACTGCATCCTAGGTATCACCCTATAGATCAGTAGCGAGAAATCCTTGCAATCCGAAGAATTCAATCACGACAGAATCACAAGTCAAAATATCTTCGGGAGCGACCCTTAGAAATCCAACGAGTAGTTCTTCCGCACATGAAGATCAACGGTCTTCAATGCTCCATCTCAACCATCTTCTGATATCTTCGACGTTACGTATTTGCTGGTCGGAATGGTTTTCGAATATAAATTCGATCCCGGTCTTTCCGTACCAACAATCGATAAAAGGCCAAACTTTGATAGTCGGTGATTTAACTATCAAATCATAACAGTGTATCTCAGTGAACTGGCATCTCAGGTCCTTTATATGAAATATCTCATAAAATCAATTTATCGATTTCTTATAATCGACTTCATAACTTAATCTTAACAAAACTCTTATGGGTTTCGTTACTTGAAAACATTACTCGCTACTCGCTTTAGAACAACATATTTACCAAGCTTCTCTTTTTATTTCCTTTGTTTGGAAATAATGCCATCTTTTATGAATCATCCTTTATTTCTTTTGGTCGTTAACATCGTATAATTACCTCAAAACCCTTTTGAGTTTCTCTTTGATTTGAAATCCTGGTTATAGTTCTATAAATCCACTTTCCCTTTTTCTTTATCATTTTCATATCGTTATATTCTTATTCAATCAACGACAAATATTTAATTACCAAAATTTCTTTCTTATCATGATTAAACCACTTCGCTTAATCTCGTTCCCAGGTGAACGCTTGTTTTAAAATCCTTGTTTTGGGTAAAACCCCTTTTTCATACTCGTTTATACGATTTGAATTAGATTCAATTCCTTTCGATGCTAATCCATTTTTAAAGGTTTGTTTTAAATAATTGATAAATTCCATTTATCGCAAAGTATCTCGATAATCACTTCTCTATACATTACAAATAAATATCATCTCTCGATAATAGCGGAGCCGTTCAAGTTGGGGTATTCCAATTACCTCTCAGACCTTGATCGACAACATTCTTATCTCAAGATAGATAAAAGCTTATAATTTAAAACCAATGTCAAACCATCTCAATAATCCAATAGGTTATTCCCATTTCCATTTATCTTGGTTTTATAAACCATTTTCTTTCATTTGAAAACTCACTTTTCATATTAATTTCTTTTTCTAAATTGAGCAAAACTCTGATTGGAATGTACGCCTTAGGTTGCACCCATATTTACAAATCTTGTTTATACGATTTGAAATAAATTCAAATCCCTTTCATACTAATCTACCCATAACTTATATTTATTTTAAAGGAAATTTCAAGTCTTTTAAATGTCAATCCCTTTGATTTGATCAATTTAAAACAAATTGACACAATCGTCAAATTCCAACTTTAAACGGTTGATTTTCGCCAACCGTACATATAAGTTAACCATTAACTGATTTATTATCATTTCTTCCTTAAATTTATTAAATAACTTAATAAATTTAAAACATCAGTTATTTGATTATAAGAACAATTATTTCATTTCACTAACCCGTAGGTTAGTTCCTGACTGCAGTTCACGAATGACTGCAGTTCATAAATAACAGGATAAACAGTTGGTTCCTGCCAACCATAACCCTCAGTTAAGTGGCTATCTGACTTCTATTCAATTTCTCTTCTTAAATTAATTAAATAACTTAATTAATTTAAAACATCGGTTAATTTTTTTGTAAAAACAATTATTTCTTTTCACTAACTGTATGTTAGCTTCGACTGCAGTATTAAAAATCTCTATTGACACTGATTATAAACATATAAGGAAAATTATAAACATTTTTCCATATAACATAAATAAATACTTTAATTTATTTAAAAACATCACTTTGCTTATTGTATAAACATTTATTTAGTTTACTGATTCATATACTAGCTCCTTACTTTTCTGTTCGTAAACAGCGTAAAAATTCATTGTATAACTTATAAATAATCATGTTTGCAAAACATGATTCTAATTATAAATATTTTTATAAAACTTCTTTTTTATTCATTAAAAATAAAATAAAATAAACCCCAAAGATTTTATTCAGTTATAAAATAAATTTTATAACTTGAAACTGAGTTTGTTCGCCTGACGGCAAAACGATGTTTTGAAAAAACTATAGATTTAAACCCTCACTGCCAACCACTGTCGACTGATTAAAAATCACATCAACGATCACATCAATTCAACAATAAACAGGTTTTGATGTCAATTGGGGTTCAAACAGTTATGTGCAACCAGTATAAAAATAAACAACACACACAAGTTATTTTGAGGAATCCGGTCGGATTCCTCCAACCTGTCCTTCTCTGCATCACAGATGGTTATAACATTATAATAAATAAATTAACGGCAATCATCTAACTCATAGCAACCAATAAATCAACCATAAGCAACCAATGCAGCCAATCAAACAGTATTTATTTTTAAATGGATTTATCACATCATAGTAGTCCAGAAAAGTGTGAGTATTAACTCACCTTGTTTCGGTCGGCGGTTCACGCGTTTTAAGCTGACGCTTGAAATTAAACTGAAACTTGACTGCTATTGGTCCTGTCCGAATCTGCTCAGCAACGCAGCATCTTTCGTTGTGATTCCATCGTTTCCGGTTTTCGCTGAGTTCGTTATTGCTGCGTACCCTTCCTTCCGTGCATGCAAATGGGCTTCAACAACCATGTACAAATTTTCACTCCTTCCTTCCTTATTTCGTTCCAGGCCCTTTTTTTTTTCTTTTTTTTTCATTCATTTAGGATCGAAGTCCACAGACCCCATGCACGCCGCCACCTTTTTCTTGCCTTTTCTTCCCACGTCCCCCGCTTTCTTGCTCCCCCTCCATGCAGCAGCGAAGCTGCTTCTTTTTTTTTTTTTTTTCTTCTTCTATACTTCATGCGCTGTATCCCTCCATGAACAATGCTCCCAATACACCATGCTCCATGCAGCCACTCACCGCCTTTCCCTTCCAACGCAAAACACCACTTCCCATACGTTCGCTCCTGTAGTTTCATTTCATGTTTCTCTTTTTTTTTTTTTTTTTAGAGAATGTAAGTTTGCGGTTTCAATCAGGAGGGGAAAACACAGCGGAAAAAGAAAATGGACAAAACAGGAGGGGCGAGAGGGTATATATACATGAAGAAGCTTGGGGATCACGGCTGTAGTGGCGTGCAAGGCACGAAAATAAACAGCTTGGTTGGCACGGCTGCTGTGTTGTCATTTTTCATTTCCTTACAGTGTATAGAGCGTGGTCGGCAAGGATGTGATATGTCGCTTTCATTTGGAAAGCTTTGTCGGTAAGGCTTCTCATTTTGCTAAAAGAAAATACATAAAGTAAGAGGGATAGGCTTCAGACTAAAGTGTAGGGTAGCTGGGACTCCCTGACAAAACTTGGTGGACACGGTTTTTAGTATTGCAAGGCACGGCACTGAAGTGGCTTGGGACGCAAGACCTTAGAAATTTTGGGCGCAAGGCATCTGGACGTGAGATGCAAAGAACAAAGAGTGCGTGAGCAAAAAGAGAAAATTTGAAAAGGAAGAGTTTGGATTGTTTTAATAATATTTTATTACAATGACATTTGCATGGAGTTTTTTTTAAAATTTACATCTCATTTGACTCTTAATTAAAAAAGAGATACCTGATCCTAGCATAAAAAGATATTCCGGACCCAATGGGACAGGTTTCGTTGAATTCCGACACCGTTTGCGAAAATCCCTTAGAAAATATCGATGAAAAACACCGAGCTTTAATTCCTAAAAATTACAGAAAAAATCCTAAAAATATGAGGCCTTGACGTTTCACTAGACCTCTTCGTAAGGTTTCGTATGATACTTGTTTCGTTGAATTTGGAGTTCGTTTGACCAGTTAACCATTCAAATAAAGTTATCCACACCACTACGTACAGTTGTATGAGCGTTGCGGACTGAAATAAAAATACAGTCGTGATCAGCGAGGTGTCGCGATCCCGAAAATGTAATAATACCGGTAGATTGACTTATATTGTGAAAACCCAAATTCGCTGCTTAAGGGTGCAAAATACTCCAAATAAAAAGTTGCATATTTAATTAATTAAAAATTACAGTAAAATTCTAAAAATAAATTTATAACTACGCCTCAAAAGAACCTTGTCCAAATTCGAATTCGGTACGTAGTTATTTCAAATAAACCGTTATGGCCAAAATGGAATATGCTACTGCTTTTCTTCCAAATTGATTTGGGCATAACTTTCAATATACACGACGAAATCCCGATTTTTCTCTTCCACTAGAAAAATATACTTCACTAGCTCCGTACGTTTCTTGTTTCACAGAAATCCGACTTAAAACGGACTCTGTATACCCAGTCGAAGTTCAAAACTCTATTTTACGAACTGCAGCGCTGTCCTGAGCTCGTTTTATTTTATATATGAATATATATCGTTCAACTTCGTTTTAAATATCGATTTAAATATAAAAATCCATTTATATTCCAAATAAAATATTTAAAACCCATTTTAAATATTCATATTCAAATGGTCGAAAACACGGGTCGTTACATATCCAACTAATCCTGAACATCTATGGCCGACTCCGTTCCGTGGAACGGCTTCCCATCAAGGTTAGTGTAATCCTTGCACAGCTTGGCGAAATTGACCCTAGGCGCCTGCACTACTGGACCACCACCATTACTGGCATTGGGAATTGCTCCCTGAACATCCCTAAGCATCTCTCTCATGAAGTCAGTGAACATCGTCCTCGTGTTAGGAGCATTCCCATTATTGGCCCCTCTACCAGCACCCCTCGTGTCTCGGCTCATCGTCAAATCTGTAAAGAGAAAACGATTAGCCATCTCCATAGTGGTGCCAGTGCAGTACGACTTCATCCTTAGCTAAACTAATAGTATATATATAGATAGCTTTTGAAAACCAAAATAATCACATATACGCGCTCTCATATACGTGGTATCTCTCCCTAATGTCTTTCCCTAGGTTAACTATGTAACCTAGGGCTCTGATACGAAATGTGACGGCCCGCCCCACACCAACCGACATTTACTCCGAAAGTGCGTTGTACACATGTCCAGTTAGCACGGGACGGTCGCCAGAAGAAAAGAAAGAAGAGGAAGAATCAACAAGGAACCTGTAGACTGTCTCATAGAGCCTGGAACAAAATATAATAACAACATACTTGACATAAAAAGGTGAGACAGTGCATAAGCTGAAAAGAAACTATCATAGCAGTGGAACATTCAAAGTACAGCTTATGATCCAAAGCCACATTATTACAACTTTTAAAACTGTCTCAAAAAGCTAAACAAGAAAGGCGCACTACTAATGCCCAAGTAGTGACCACCAACGACACAGGGAGAATATATATGTAGATAATACGTGGGAGCCTCCTGCTCGTCTTCAGATCAGCTACGCGTGCATCACCAGCAACCTGTCTCTAGTCTGCTCGTTTAGGAGCACCCAGAGTAATAAGAAGAGACATAAAACTATGGGTCAGACAAAAGTCTGGTATGAGCGATAAGCAGCTAAACAAAACAATAACAGGTATACTAAGCCATACCTGAACCTGGACCTGCAACCAAAGAGTTAGCACTACATACTGTACAACACTCTAAGGTGCCACTAACATATGGTGTAAAGATACGGGGGTGGGGGTGTGCATGTCATAGTGATGGCAAACAATCAAACATAGCAACCATCCTCACATCTCACACTCAGTGCATAAAGCATACGATATCCACCACTTCGATCACCCAATACTTTGCTATGATCACTTTGCCCCATGAAGTCACAACGGCTTCATTGCACTGATACATAGCCACTAATCCTTCGCTATGTCCACTTTGCCCCATGGAGTCGTACACACCCCACTGCACTGGCTCATAGCCTCACTGATCCTTTACTATGTCCACTCTTCCCCATGGGGTCACAAGGGCTCCACTGCACTGGCTCATAGTCCTACTACGATCACTTTGCCCCTCGAGTCATAATGACTCTACTTCACTGATACGTAGCCCATCATTCCTTTTCAGCGGTGAATCGAAGTTATGAACGTCGACAACTCCTTAGCACACGTCCCACAGCAAATCCCAACAATGAAGTGAACTCATTGGTTCCCAACTGGATCCTGAGCTCTAACTTCCATTTGGACTACCTTTGCATATCGGGTTTTTGGTCATCACTGGATCGGTTCGGGTCTCAGCCTTTCTTCCATGTCGGTTCGGATCGGTCTCTTCCAAGTGCTCCGGGTCGGATCGGGGTCTCCAAGTCCCTTCGTAGTACATTGGTCTGGTTCAGGTGTCCTCTGGTGGTTCGGGTCGGGTAGGACACTTCGGTTCGGTTCGGTGTACCCTGGTCACGGTCCGATCTACTTTCCCATTCCTTTCCGCTCCGATCCCCTTCTCTTCCCTTCAGTTCGATCCGATTCCCTTTTCTTCCTTAGCTCGATCTGATCCCCCTTCCTTAGCCCGATCCGATCCCAGTTCAACCATTGTGGCCTTCCTTCTTGCCCTTGTGCCAAGTCTTGGTTCGGTTCGGTGATCCCTTGCCCAGTCCTCATCCGGTCCGAGCCCATTCCTCCGATCCGATCTTAAAACCTGCACTGTTTTTCTTTAACTTTTCCAGCGAGCATTTTACGCCATTCGACGATGTTTTCGACCATTCTAACTATTCTAATCAATCACAAAGCATACCACAAAGTCATAGCAACAAGTAGAGGTAACCTCAAACACCAAAACATCAATATGATAGGTTAAAATGGATCAAACATAGCCAAAACCCCATATTTTCCCTTAAGCATGTTTAAGCACAACTAATGATAGGATTAGCAAAACTTAACCAAATTAACCCAAATTCATATCAGAGGTCTAAAACATCATTTAAGAATTTATAAATATTTTTCCAGATTTTTAACATTCATAAATTCGCTAATTATCACTAATCACCCCTAATTAGTCGTAATTAGTGAAAAACAACGCTAATCACTCACCTTAGCCACAAATAAACCTTAGATCTGAAACAAATCTCTGATTTGGTGCAAAGCCCAATGCTAAACAGCATCTCTAGTCTTGATTTGGTGAAGATCTCCCTTGATTTGATGTTGCTAATCCCAATCTTCAAGTAGAAAGTGATTTGGAGGTGATTTAGAGGTTGGAGGCCATTTTTAGGGTTTCTAAGAGGTAAGTGGAGGCTAGAAAATTGAAATGAAATGAAACCCTAACTCATTTCAGCCTCCCCATAACCCTAATCCCGAAATGGGTTATGGGCTCATTCACTAATCACCCTATTTGGCCCGGTTAAGCAGTTTTTCATCTTCCAAACCTTATTTCAGCAATATCTCCCAAACGGTAAGTCCGTTTCTCACATGTGACCACTCTACGGAAAGGTAAACCATCATCCGAAGCCAATGGAAGTGGTTTTAGGTCAAAACTCCTTTTCAATCAAAAGTTATGGATGAAACAAGATCAGCTAGGGGCAAAACGGTCATTTAAAAATCGACAAAAATCATGAACATGGGAAATGACACTAATAGTCGTTTCCCAAAGCCACATGACCATACGACTTCGTATGTATAAGAAATAAATATTCTACGATCCTTCAATGTGTAGGATACGGGTTGTTACATTCTCCTCCCCTTAAGAAATTTCGCCCCCGAAATTCCCTAACCAAAACACACAAAGGGTCCCGCATGCCTATCAGCCATAAAACAACAATCAAACATGCAAAACAAGCAAAACAAATCTATCCTAGCATGCAGAATAACTAAATTGCAAAGTAAATCTTACCAGGCAAAGAGTTCGGGATAGGTCTTCCTAATGCTCTCCTCTGTCTCCCAAGTGCAGTCATTCTCGTTCTCGCCCCCACTGAACCTTGACTAGCTTCACCGCCTTCCTTCGAAGTTGCTTCGTATCGTGCTCGACAATACGAATCGGCTTGCGGTTCCCAACCGTCTCAGGTTCTACTTCGAAGTCCTCTAACTAATCAGGTGAAATAGTCATATCTGGGTCGTGCACGAACTTCCTTAGCTGGGAAACATGAAATACGTTGTGAACTCCCGCCATCTTCTCTGGTAAGTCAATTCTATACGCCAAATTCCCAACTTGCTCAAGAACTGGGAATGGGCCAACGAATCTTGGTGCTAACTTGCCTCTCCTTCCAAATCGAATCACGCTCTTTAACGGAGAAATCTTCACAAACACCAAGTCACCAACGGAGAATTTTAAGTCTCTTCTCCTCTTATCAACATAACTCTTCTGCCTATCTTGGGCAGCCTTCATTCGTTGTTGAATGATCTTAATCTTATCTGAAGTTTCTCTTACCACATCCGGTCCAAGCACAAACTTCTCACCGGTCTCTATCCAACATGATGGTGAGTTGCACGGTCTTCCGTACAAAGCTTCATATGGAGCCATACCGATGCTAGATTGGTAACTATTATTATATTCGAACTCTACTAGATGCAAATGGTCATCCCATTATCCACCAAAATCCAATATACAAGCTCTCAAGAGATCTTCCAATATACGATTCACCCTCTCTGTCTGACTGTCGGTTTGAGGGTGATACGCGGTACTGAGATGTAATTCTGACCCTAAAGCCTCTTGTAAGCTCTTCCAAAATCCACTAGTAAACAACGGATCTCGGTCACTCACAATGCCTTTGGGTACTCTATGAAATCCCACTACCCACTTCATATATAGCTCTGCTAACTTAGCTGCTGTTCTGGTCGATTTAACTGGTATAAATCTTGCACTCTTGGTCAATCGATCCACAATTACCCAAATGCTATCATGTCCCGATCTAGTTCTTGGTAGACCATCAATGAAATCCATCGAGACTTGTTCCCATTTCCACTCGGAAATTTCTAATGGTTGCAACAACCCACTAGGCTTCTTTTGCTCGGCTTTAACTGGCTGGCAATTCATGCACTTGGATATAAGCTTCCCAACGTCTCTTTTCATCCCTTCACAGTAGTAAGTCTGCTTCATGTCTCGATACATCTTGTCACCACCGGGGTATATAGTCAGTTTTGAGTGATGACATTCCCTAAGCACTTCATCCCTCAAACCATTCACGTTGGGTACAACTAGTCTTCCATTCTTTCGAAGCCATCCTTCTCGATCAAGCCCATGCTTGTTCATCTCCTCATCGATTCCCGTTTCTAACTTGGAGATGATTTCCAATAGATTAGGATCGTCCCTCTGACTGGAACCAATCCGCTCAATCAAAGTGGGTCTGATCGTCAAACTAGCTAACGTTTCTGGATCTAATTCGCACTTTGGTCTGAAATCAAAACCTGCGATATACTCCAGTTGCTTCCATTCTAGAAACATAGCCCCTAAACTGGCATGTCTCCTACTCAAGGCATCGGCTACTGCATTGCCTTTCCCAGGTGTATATGCGATATCAAAATCATACGAAGCCAAGAACTCTAACCATCTCTGCTGACGGAGATTCAGATCCTTCTGAGAGAAAAGATACTTTAACGATTTATGATCGGTAAACAACTCGAATCTTTCTCCCAAGAGATAATGTCTCCACATCTTCAACGCAAACACGATCGCTGCCAATTCCAAATCATGGGTAGGATACCTTTTCTCATGCGGCTTCAATTGCCGACTAGCATAAGCTACTACCCTACCTCCTTGAATCAATACTGCACTTAGTCCTGTACCACAAGCATCCGTGTATACCGTCATCTCTTCATTCCCTTTAGGAATGACTAACACTGGCACGCGTCAACTTTTCCTTTAGACTCTTGAATGCATTTTCACACACTCCGTCCCAGACGAAAGCTTGATTCTTCTTAGTCAACTGAGTCAACGGTGCCGCTGTCTTGGAGAAGTCTTGGATAAACTTACGATAATATCCAGCTAACCCCAAGAAACTTCTTACGTCCGTTGCATTCTTGGGCGTAGACCAATTCTGTACCGTAGCCACCTTTGCAGGGTCCACGACAATACCATTCTCTGAAACAACATGGCCCAATAATCTCACTTCCCTCCTCCAGAAGTGACACTTAGAAAACTTCGCTTTCAGTTGGTGCTTTCTCAACACCTCCATTATTATCCTCAAATGTCCCTTGTGTTCTTCCTCCGTCCTCGAGTAAACAAGGATGTCGTCTACGAACACAAGAACAAACTTATTCAATTGATCTCTGAATACCTTATTCATAAGATCCACGAAGTATGCTGGTGCATTGGTCAACCCAAATGACATGACCAACCACTCATAGAATCCAGACGGCGTCCTAAATGTCGTTTTAGCTATACTATCAGCTGCTACTCGGAGCTGATGAAATCCTGTCGCGAGGTCCAACTGGGAGAACACTCTTGCTCCTTCCAGTTGATCAAACAAATCATCTATCCGCGGTAGAGGATACTTATTCTTCCTCGTCACCTTATTCAACTCGCGATAGTCCACACACAAACGAAGGGAACCATCTGCCTTAGTGGAAAACACAACTGGTGCTCCCCACTCGGAAACACTTCTTCTAATAAATCCCTTCTTCAAAAGATCGCTTACTTGCACCCCGAGCTCTCGCTGCTCCCTTGGTGCCATACGACGAAGTTGCATCACTATAGGTCTGGCATCTTTCACTAAATCAATACGGAACCCAATCTCTCGGTGTGGTGGAAGCCCGGTCACTTCCTTGAATACGTCCGGATACTGGCCAAACACGGGCACATCTGACAACTCATCATGCGGGATGTCAAGGGAATTTATAAAATTAGCCATTACCCCATCACTAGGTAGACTACCAAACACTACCCTCCGCCCATCATCCGCTCTAACTATCACCAAAAAGCCCTCACAGTCTACCACCACCCCGTATCTTTGGAGCCAATTGACTCCCAATATAATGTCATACCCAGTAAAGCCCAAAACAAATCAATCACAAACAAACATACATCGATGACTCGATAAGACCAAATTTCGGCAAATCATACTGAGGTTAGTCGAACCACCAATCGGGTTCGACACTACTAAAGGTCTATCGACTATCTCGGGTTCCAGTCCCAACCTATCTACCAGGTCATTAGATATGAAGGAACGGGAAGCCCCAGTATTAAACAAAACTCGAACAGGTACATCAGAAATAGAAAGCATACCTTGAATGACGACATTCTTTCCTTTCTCCGCCGCAGTTGGGGCATTCGACGAAGAAGGAATAGCGTTGATAGCATATGCTTTCCCAATCTGCTTCTCCTTAAGAGGTTGTGGACATTTATCCTTATGATGTCCCACTTGGCCATAGTTGTAGCACTTCCTATCCGCTGGCTTGGCCCAACATTCTTTGGCATAATGTCCCTTCTTACCACAGCTGAAGCACCCAACATATTTCTTACTCTTTTTCTGGCCATCCTTAGCTTGGTTCTGCTTCCTCTTGTTCTGAGAGTTGTTCTTGCCTCCACCGCCCACTTGCGGCTTTGGCCCATCTTCAGATGCAACCTCAGTCTTTGGCTTAGGGTAATTACTCTTTGATCTCAAAGCTTTCCCAACAATCGATTCAAAAGTCTCATCGATGTGGTTAATAAGCCTTTCCCCCAAGTATCCATCCAAACCAGTAATGAACTTCTCATTCTTCTTCTCAGGAGTATCGATAAGAGATAATCCATACTTCGAGAAAGTGTCGAACTCAGAAATATAGTCCGAGACTGCCCTACCATTCTGTTTGAGTTCCAAGAACTTCCTAAACAATTCTGACTTTTGAGCAGCCGGGATGAACTTGTCGCTAAAACGAGCCTTGAACTGATCCTAAGTAACTTGATCCTCTGGAGTAGCTGTCTTAATAGCATTCCACCAATTCATCGCTCATCCTTGTAGCTGACGAGAGCCTTATCTTCATCGCATCCTCGATACCCAAGTCTTCGAAGATACGATCACAGCTATCCAACCAATCCTGAACATCTGTGGCCGACTCCGTTCCGTGGAACGGCTTCCCACCAAGGTTAGTGTAATCCTTGCACAGCTTGGCGAAATCGACCCTAGGCGCCTGCACTACTGGACCACCACCATTACCGGCATTGGGAACTGCTCCCTGAACATCCCTAAGCATCTCTCTCACGAAGTCAGTGAACATCGTCCTCATGTCAGGAGCATTCCCATTATTGGCCCCTCTACCAGCACCCCTCGTGTCTCGGCTCATCGTCAAATCTGTAAAGAAAAAACGATTAGCCATCTCCGTAGTGGTGCCAGTGCAGTACGACTTCATCCTTAGCTATACTAATAGTGTATATATATAGCTTTTGAAAACCAAAGTAATCACAAATACACGCTCTCATATACGTACTATCTCTCCCTAATGTCTTTCCCTAGGTTAATTACGCAACCTAGGGCTCTGATACCAAATGTGACGGCCCGCCCCGCACCAACCGACATTTACTCCGAAAGTGCGTTGTACACATGTCCAGTTAGCACGGGACGGTCGCCAGAAGAAAAGAAAGAAGACGAAGAATCAACAAGGAACCTGTAGAATGTCTCACAGCGCCTGGAACAAAATATAATAACAACATACTTGACATAAAACAAGTAAGACAGTGCATAAGATGAAAAGAAACTATCATAGCAGCGGAACATTCAAAGTACAGCTTATGATCCAAAGCCACATTATTACAACTTTTAAAACTGTCTCAAAAAGCTAAACAAGAAAGGCGCACTACTAATTCCCAAGTAGTGACCACCAACGACACAGGGAGAAAATATATGTAGATAATACGTGGGAGCCTCCTGCTCGTCTTCAGATCAGCTACCCGTGCATCACCAGCTAACCTGTCTCTAGTCTGCTCGTTTAGGAGCAACCAGAGTAATAAGAAGAGACATAAAACTATCGGTCAGACAAAAGTCTGGTATGAGCGATAAACAGCTAAACAAAACAATAACAGGTATACTAAGCCATACCTGAACCTGGACCTGCAACCAAAGAGTTAGCACTACATATTGTACAACACTCTAAGGTGCCACTAACATATGGTGTAAAGATACGGGGGTGGGGTGTGCATGTCATAGTGATGGAAAACAATCAAACATAGCAACCATCCTCACATCTCTCACTCAGTGCATAAAGCATACGATATCCACCACTTCGATCACCCAATACTTTGCTATGATCACTTTGCCCCATGAAGTCACAACGGCTTCATTGCACTGATACATAGCCACTAATCCTTCGCTATGTCCACTTTGCCTCATGGAGTCGTACACACCCCACTGCACTGGCTCATAGCCTTACTAATCCTTTACTATGTCCACTCTTCCCCATGGAGTCACAAGGGCTCCACTGCACTGGCTCATAGTCCTACTACGATCACTTTGCACCTCGAGTCATAATGACTCTACTGCACTGATACATAGTTCCTTTTCAGTGGTGAATCGAAGTTATGAACGTCGACAACTCCTTTGCACACGTCCCGCTGTAAAGCCCAACCATGAAGTGAACTCATTGGTTCCCAACTGGATCCTGAGCTCTAACTTCCATTTGGACTACCTTTGCATCTCGGGTTTTTGGTCATCGCTGGATCGGTTCGGGTCTCAGCCTTTCTTCTCTGTCGGTTCGGATCGGTCTCTTCCAAGTGCTCCGGGTCGGGTCGGGGTCCCCAAGTCCCTTCGTAGTACATTGGTTCGGTTCGGGTGTCCTCTGGTGGTTCGGGTCGGGTAGGACGCTTCGGTTCGGTTCGATGTACCCTGGTCACGGTCCGATCTACTTTCCCATTCCTTTCCGCTCCGATCCCCTTCTCTTCCCTTCAGTTCGATCCGATTCCCTTTTCTTCCTTAGCTCGATCCGATCCCCCTTCCTTAGCCCGATCCGATCCCAGTTCAACCATTGTGGCCTTCCTTCTTGCCCTTGTGCCAAGTCTTGGTTCGGTTCGGTGATCCCTTGCCCAGTCCTCATCTGGTCCGAGCCCATTCCTCCGATCCGATCCGAAAACCTGCACTGTTTTTCTGCAACTTTTCCAGTAAGCATTTTACGCCATTCGACGACGTTTTCGACCATTCTTACTATTCTAATCAATCACAAAGCATACCACAAAGTCATAGCAACATATAGAGGTAACCTCAAACACCAAAACATCAATATGATAGGTTAAAATGGATCAAACATTGCCAAAACCCCATATATTCCCATAAGCATGTTTAAGCATAACTAATGATAGGATTAGCAAAACTTAACCAAATTAACCCAAATTCATATCAGAGGTCTAAAACATCATTTAAGAATTTATAAATATTTTTCCAGATTTTTAACATGCATAAATTCGCTAATTATCACTAATCACCCCTAATTAGCCGTAATTAGTGAAAAACAATGCTAATCACTCGCCTTAGCCACAAATAAACCATAAATCTGAAATAAATCTTTGATTTGGTGCGAATCCCGATGCTAAACAGCAGCTCTAATCTTGATTTGGTGAAGATCTCCCTTGATTTGATGTTGCTAATCCCAATCTTCAAGTAGAAAGTGATTTGGAGGTGATTTAGAGGTTGGAGGCCATTTTTAGGGTTTCTAAGAGGTAAGTGGAGGCTAGAAAACTGAAATGAAATGAAACCCTAACTCATTTCAGCCTCCACATAACCCTAATCCCGAAATGGGTTATGAGCCCATTCACTAATCACCCTATTTAGCCCGATTAAGCAGTTTTTCACCTTCCAAACCTTATTTCAGCCATATCTCCCAAACGGTAAGTCCGTTTCTCACATGTGACCACTCTACGGAAAGGTAAACCATCATCCGAAGCCAATGGAAGTGGTTTCAGGTCAAAACTACTTTCCAATCAAAAGTTATGGACGAAACAAGATCAGCTAGGGGCAAAACGGTCATTTAAAAATCGACAAAAATCATGAACATGGGAAATGACCTCCATAGTCCTTTCCCAAAGCCACATGACCATACGACTTCGTATGTAAAAGAAATAAATATTCTATGATCCTTCAATGCGTAGAATACGGGTTGTTACACACTTGGTATCAGAGCTCTAGGTTGCGTAGTTAACCTAGGGAAGTTATCAAGGAGAGATAGTATACGTATATGAGAGTGCGTATTTGTGATTATTTTGGTTTTCAAAAGCTATATATATACTATTAGTATACCTAAGGATGAAGTCGCACTGCACTGGCACCACTATGGAGATGGTTAATCGTTTTCTCTGTGCAGATTGAACGATGAGCCGATACGTAAGGGGTACCGGTAGAGGAGCCAATAATGGGAATGCTGCTGAGATGAAGACGATGTTTACTGACCTCATGAGAGAGATGCTTAGAGATGTTCAGAGGGCAGCTCCCAATGCTGGTAATGGTGGTGGTCCAGTAGTGCAAGTGCCTAGGGCCGATTTTGCCAAGCTGAATAAGGATTATACTATTCTTGGTGGGAAGCCGTTCCACAGAACGGAGCCGGCTACGGATGTTCAGGATTGGTTGGATAGCTGCGGGCGTATCTTCTAAGACTTGGGTATCGAGGAAGCGATGAAGAGAAGGCTAGCATCCAGTCAGCTGCAAGGACGGGCAATGAATTGGTGGAATGCTATAAAGGCAGCTACCCCAGAGGATCAGATTACTTGGGATCAGTTTAAGGTTCGCTTTAGCGATAAGTTCATTCCAGCTGCTAAGAAGTCAGTGTTGTTTAAGAGATTCTTGAAACTCAAGCAGAATGGCAGAGCTGTCTCGGAGTATATTGCTGAATTCTACACTTTGTCGAAATATGGGTTATCCCTAATAGATATTGCCGAGAAGAAGAACGAGAAGTTCATAACCAGCTTGGATGGATACTTGGGGGAAAGGTTTATTAACCACATCGATGAGACGTTTGAATCGATTGTGGGGAAAGCTTTAAGATCGGAAAGTCTTTACCCTAAGTCGAAGACTGAGATCACATCTACAGAAGAGCCAAAACCGCAAGCAAGCGGTGGAGGCAAGAGTGGTCCTCAGAATAAGAGGAAGCAGAACCGGAATAAAGATGGCCAGAAGAAGAAGAAAGATGTTGAGTGCTTTAGCTGTGGCAAAAAGGGCCATTATGCCAGTAATTGTCGAGCCAAGCCAGCAGACAGGAAGTGCTTTAACCGTGGCCAAGTGGGACATCACAAGGACAAGTGTCCGCAACCCCCTAAAGAAAAGCATATGGTGAAAGCATATGCCCTTAATGCTATTCCTTCTTCGTCGAATGCCCCAACTGCGGCGGGGAAGGGAAAGAATGTCGTTATTCAAGGTATGCTTTCTATTTATGATGTTCCCGTTAGAGTTTTGTTTGATACCGGAGCTTCCAGTTCTTTCATATCTAGTGACCTGGTAGATAGATTGGGATTGGAGCCCGAGATTGTCGATAGACCTTTAGTAGTGACGAACCCGATTGGTGGTTCGACTAGCCTTAGCATGATTTGTCGTAATGTGGTCTTATCGAGTCATGGATGCTTGTTTGTGATTGCTTTGTTTTGGGCTTTACTGGGTTTGGCATTATTTTGGGAGTCGATTGGCTCCAAAGATACGGGGTGGTGGTAGACTGTGAGGGCTTTTTGGTGACAGCTAGAGCGAATGATGGGCGAAGGGTAGTGTTTGGTGGTCTACCTAGTGATGGGGTAATGGCTAGTTTTCTAAATTCCCTCAACATCCCACATGATGAGTTGTCAGGTTTGCCCATGGTTGACCAGTATCCGGACGTCTTCGAGGAAGTGACCGGGGTTCCACCACACCGAGAGATTGAGTTCCGTATTGATTAAGTGAAGGATGCCAGACCTATAGTGATGCCACTTCGTCGTATGGCACCAAGAGAGCAGCGAGAGATCGGGGTGCAAGTAAGCGATCTTTTGAAGAAGGGATTTATCAGAAGAAGTGTTTCTGAGTGGGGAGCACCAGTTGTGTTTGCTACCAAGGCAGATGGTTCCCTTCGATTGTGTGTTGACTACCGCGAATTGAACAAGGTGACGAGGAAGAATAAGTATCCTCTACAGCGGATAGATTATTTGTTTGATCAGTTGAGTGGCGCGAGAGTATTCTCCCAGTTAGATCTCGCGACAGGTTTTCATCAGCTTAGAGTGGAAGCTGAGAGTATAGCTAAAACGGCCTTTCGAACGCCGTCTGGATTTTATGAGTGGTTGGTCATGCCATTTGGGTTGACCAATGCACCAGCATATTTTGTGGACCTTATGAACAGGGTATTCAGAGATCAGTTAAATAAGTTTGTTCTTGTGTTCGTGGACGATATACTTGTTTATTCGAGGACAGAGGAAGAACACAAGGAACACTTGAGAATAGTGATGGAGGTGTTGAGAAAACACCAATTGAAAGCAAAGTTTTGTAAGTGTCACTTCTGGAGAAGGGAAGTGAGGTTCTTGGGCCATGTTGTTCCATAAAATGGTATCGCCGTGGACCCTGCGAAGGTGGCTACGGTACAAGATTGGTCTACGCCCAAGAATGCAACAGACATAAGAAGTTTCTTAGGGTTAGCTGGATATTATTCGTAAGTTTATCCAAGACTTCTCCAAGATAGCAGCACCGTTGACTCAGTTGACCAAGAAGAATCAAGCTTTTGTCTAGGATGAAAAGTGCGAGAATGCATTCAAGAGTCTAAAGGAAAAGTTGACGCGTGCACCAGTGTTAGTCATTCCTAAAGGGAATGAAGAGATGACAGTATACACAGATGCATATGGTACCGGACTAAGTGATGTATTGATGCAAGAAGGTAGGGTTGTAGCTTATGCAAGTCGGCAATTGAAACCGCATGAGAGAAGATACCCTACCCATGATTTGGAATTAGCAGCGATCATGTTCACGTTGAAGATGCGGAGACATTATCTCTTGGGAGAAAGGTTTGAGTTGTTTACCGATCATAAATCGTTAAAGTATCTCTTCTCCCAAAAGGATCTAAACCTCCGACAGCAAAGATGGTTATAATTCTTGGCTTCCTATGATTTCGACATCGCATATACACCAGGAAAGGGCAATGCGGTGGATGATGCATTGAGTAGAAGACATGCCAGTTTAGGGGTTATGTTTCTAGAATGGAAGCAACTGGAGTACATCACTGGGTATGATTTCAGACTAAGGTGCGAATTGGATCCAGAAATGTTAGCAAATTTGACGATCAGACCCACTCTGATTGAGCGGATTGGTTCCAGTCAGAAGAACGATCCTAACTTATTGGAAGTTATCTCCAAGTTAGAGATGGGTATCGATGAGGAGATAAACAAGTATGGGCTTGATCGAGATGGATGGCTTAGAAAGAATGGAAGACTAGTTGTACCCAATGTCAATGGATTGAGAGATGAAGTGCATAGGAAATGTCATCACTCAAAGCTGACTATACACCCCGGTGGTAACAAAATGTATCGAGACACGAAGCAGACCTACTACTGGGAAGGGATGAAAAGAGACGTTGGGAAGTTTATATCCAAATGCATGAATTGCCAACTGGTTAAAGCTGAGCAAAAGAAGCCTAGTGGTTTGTTACAACCATTAGAAATTCCAGAATGGAAATGGGAACAAGTGTAAATGGATTTCATTGATGGGTTACCAAGGACTAGATCGGGCCATGATAGCATTTGGGTGATTGTGGACCGATTGACTAAGAGTGCAAGGTTTATACCCGTCAAGTCAAACAGGACGGCAGCTAAGTTAGCTGAACTAAATGTAAAGTGGGTAGTGAGATTTCATGGAATACCCAAAGGCATTGTGAGTGACCGAGATCCATTGTTCACTAGTGGATTTTGGAAGAGCTTACAAGAGGCGTTAGGATCAGAATTACATCTCAGTACCGCGTATCATCCTCAAACCGACGGACAGACAGAGAGGGTGAATCGAGTGTTAGAAGACCTTTTGAGAGCTTGCATATTGGATTTTGGTGGATCATGGGATGGCCATTTGCATATAGTAGAGTTTGCATATAATAATAGTTATAAATTCATTATTGGCATGGCTCCATTTGAAGCTTTGTACGGAAGACCGTGCAACTCACCGTCATGTTGGTTAGAGACCGGTGAGAAATATGTGCTTGGACCAGAAGTAATAAGAGAAACATCAGACAAGATCAAAGTTATCCAACAACGAATGAAGGATGCCCAAGATAGGCAGAAGAGTTATGCTGATAAGAGGAGAAGAGAATTAAAGTTCTCCATTGACGACTTGGTGTTTGTCAAGATTTCTCCGTTGAAGAGCATGATACGATTTGGCAGGAGAGGCAAGTTAGCACCAAGATTTGTTGGTCCATTCCCAGTGCTTGAGCAAATTGGGAATTTGGCATATAAAGTTGAATTACCAGAAAAGATGGCAGGAGTTCACAACGTGTTTCATGTTTCCCAGTTAAGGAAATTCGTACACAACCCAGATGTGACTATTTCACCTGATCGGTTGGATGATATCGAAGTTGAACCCGAGGCGGTTGGGAACCGGAGGCCTATGCGTATTGTTGGGAACGATACGAAGCAGCTTCGAAGGAAGGCAGTGAAATTAGTCAAAGTTCAGTGGGGGCGAGAATGAGAATGAATGTACTTGGGAGGCAGAGGAGAGCATTAGGAAGACGTATCCAGAACTCTTCGACTGGTAAGATTTCAGTTTCGATTTAGTCTTTCCGCATGCTAGGATAGGTTTGTTTTATTTGTTTTGCATGTTTGATTGTTATATATGATTGGTAGGCATGCGAGATTCTTTGTATTTTTTGGACTAAGGAATTTCGGGGATGAAATTTCTTAAGGGGGGGAGAATGTAACGACCCGTATTCTATGCATCGGAGGATCATAGAATATTTATTTCTTTTACGTACGAAGTCGTATGGTCATGTAACTTTGGGAGACGACTATTGGGGTCATTTCCCATGTTCATGATTTTTCCCGATTTTTAAATGACCATTTTGCCCCTAGCTGATCTTGTTTTGGCCATAACCTTTGATTGGAAAGGATTTTTGACCTGAAACCACTTCCATTAGATCCGGATGATGGTTTACCTTTCCGTAGAGTGATCACATTAGCCAAACGGACTCACCGTTTGGGAGATATGGCTGAAACAAGGTTCGAAAGGTGAAAAACTGCTTAACTGGGCTTAATTGGGTAATTAACAGCTAGGCCCAATGGGGGATTTCGGGATTAGAGGTAATTAAGGGCTGCTAGGGTTAGGATTTCAGTTTTTCACTCATTTTCCAGCCGCCGCTTTCATTCTTGGAACCCTAGCAATGGCCTCCAATACCCAAATCAACTTCTAATCACTTTCTAATCAAGTTTTGGCTTAATCAACATCAAACCAAGGCGGTTTAGCACACAAATCGAGGTAGAGCTGCTGTGTTGTATTGGTATTCGCGCCCAAATCAGTGGAGTTTCATATTTGGTATTTTATTTGTGGCTAAGGTGAGTGATTTGCAAGGTTCCTCACTAATTATGGGTAATTAAGGGTAATTAGTGATAATTAGCGAATTTATACATTAATAAATTCTGGAAAAATATTTATAAATTTCGAAATATTGTTTTAGGCCTCTGTTAGGAAATTTGGTTAAGTTTTGCTAATCATATCATTAGTTTTGCTTAAACATGCTTAAGGGAAAATATGGGATTTTAGCTATGTTTGATCCATTTTAACCTATCAAGTTGTTGCTTTGGTGTTTGTGGTCACTTCTATTTGTTGCTATGACTGTATGGTATGCTTTGTGATTGTCTATAATAGTTAGAGTGGCCGAAAACGCCGTCGAGTGGCGTATAAACAGTCGCTGGAAGTTGCAGGAAAAGTGCAGAAAAGTACCCGAAACGGATCGGATCGGATGGGAGCACGAACCGACCCGCTCGCAGGTGATACTCACGATCCGAACCGCCTGGAAGCTCGTGAACTGATGGCCAAGGAGGATCACAAACTGGAGCACCCTATCCGAACCGAACCGCTCACTCCAGAAGCCTCCGACCCGATCGGCCTCTCGTGTGCCACTCTGAACCGACCCGTGTAGTCACCTCTGAACCGCCGACCCGAATCGATGCACCATGGAGGAGCTTGAGGAACTTGACACAATCCGACGAGATGAAGACCACGAACCGAACCGAAGAGCTTGGACTTGAGGCGTGGACAACGGAGCCGAACCGATCCGGGAAGGAAGAGACCAAAAACCCGAGATGCAAAGGTAGTCCAAGTAGGAAGTTTGTACTCAGGATTCAGTTGGGAACCAACGAGTTAACTTCATGAGTTGGGCTTTGCAGCGGGACGTGTGCTAAGGGGTTGTCGATGTCCATGACTTTGGATCACTATGTATGGGAGGTACGTGGACGGATTCAGGGCCACAGTGGCCTAGGTACGACTAGTGGGCTATAGACCAATGAAGTGGGGTCATTTGAAAAGGTTTGGTCATGATCCCATGGGATAAGCTTGGTGGAAGTAGTAGTTGTATGAGTCAAACTCCGTCATTACCTCGATGGGTCTAGTGATCGAAGTGGTGGAGATCGTATACTTTATGCACTGAGTGAGAGATGTGAGGATGGTTGTTATGCTTGATTTGTTTGCCATCATTATGACATGCACACCCCCACCCCCGTATTCTTTACACCATGTGTCAGTGGCACCTCAGAGTATTGTACAGTATGTAGTGCTAACTCTTTGGTTGCAGGTCCAGGTTCAGGTATGGTTTAGTATACCTGTTAATGTTCTGTTTTGCTGCTTATCGCTCATACCAGACTTTTGTCTAACCCATATTTTTATGTCTCTTCTTATTACTCTGGGTGCTCTCACGAGCAGACTAGAGACAGGTTAGATGGTGATGCACGAGTAGCTGTACTGGAGATGAGCAAGAGGCTTCCATGTATGATATATATAGATATTCTCCCTGTGTCGCTGCGGGTCACTACTTTGGGCATTAGTAGTGTACCTTTTCCTTTGCTTTGCTTTAGAGACAGTTGAAAAGTTGTAATAATGATGATGTGGAATATAAGCTGTATTTGGATTTCTGCTGCTATGATGTTTAGTTTTAGTTTTCAGCTTATGCATTGTCTCGCCTGTTTTATGTCAAGTATGTTGTTATTATATTTTATTCCATGCGCTGTGAGACATTTTACAGGTTCTTAATTAGTTCATTCTCTTCTTTTCTTTCTTTGGCGACCATTCCGTGCTAATCGGGCATGTGTACAATGCACTTTCAGAGGAAATGCCGGCTGGTGCGGGGTGGGCCGTCACAATTTACTTGTTCATTTTCAAGTGTCTTGTAGGAATTTAGGAGGAAAAATGAAGTATGCTCGTTACATAGAGATATGCATGCACAAAGTGGATACAAAAGAATGGGGATGAAATTAATTCACACACAACTTAGTGGAGGACCCTATTATTATAACTCTTTCTTTAATGGAACAATTAGAAGCTAATATATTGACAAGTGGAGACAAAAAAGGCTTCATGAAATTTTAATGATTAATTAGAGGCTAAGGACAAATGAAAGCTTCATGAAGGGGTATTTTTGGTAGTCCCCAACAAAAGTGATTAGGATTTTAGGGTTTCAAACATGTATATATACCCCCTTTATGTCATGTAAATAAATCCTCCTCCTCTAGTTAGTTTAGTTTAGAGGAAATCTCTCTTTTACTTTCATGGCTTCTTAGCCATTTCTCTCTTATGTAATTTTCATTTTAATGCAATTTAATTTCTTGTTCATTTAGTTATTGTTATTTACTTTATGCATTAGTGTATTTTAAGTTTATGCACGCAGTTTAGTTTTATGTTGTTTTTGATAATTAATTCTCTTTTTTAGTGTCATAATTACATATATTAGAGGCTAATCCCTTTCAACTTAGGGGTAATGAAGCTCTCTTGATTATGTAGATGCAACATAATTTGTTTATTCATGCTCTCTTTTTGTGCTTCATGTCAGGTTGATGTTATTGGTTCTATGTGTTCATTGTTGAATTTGATAGCCTAGATTGTTGACACTGAATTGGCTATGCTTAGTCATATGTTCGCTAATTACCTCTTCATCTACATGTGATGATGGTGATTAAGTGGAGGTTGAAATAAAAATTTGATGGTCTATAGTTCTAATTAATAGTTCATAGGCCATGCTTAAAGTATATTTCACTTTCATCTTGTTGTCATTTTTCATTAGAATTAGTAGGGTGATTTAGTGGGTACGTTATAGTTTGATAGTTTATTTTGTGCTAATTAATAGCATGAATAACCTATACTTATAAAAATCATATCAACTAAATTCACAGATGACCAAAAAAGAGATCATGTTTTAATTTTATGTTGATTCAAGTGATCTAGAGAGTGGAGTTATTCCTAAGTTGTTATTTAACTCTCATGTTCTTATCTATCTTAGTTTGTTAATTTAGTTTAATTGTAGTTGTACTTAAAATTTCACTCGATTTCGTTTTAATTTGATTGAATAAAATTAGAATTACTTCTTTCCCCGTGGATCGACTCGTATTCGCTAACGTACTACAAGTGTATGTCGTGCGCTTACGGTTTATTACAATTTGTGATGGATTTCTAATCGACAAAATATTCATCGTCGAACAGGTTCTGTGGTGACCTTATGATTAGGCGTACGATGGTAAATAAACAAACAAATAGGCTTAATATAATAATCGAACTAATGTTAAGTTGTAAGCCTAATTTTTTGTTTATTTTGTAATTAAAGTTTCTATGGTAAATCTATGAGGCCATAAACAAAGGGGATTTGGGTCAAGTAGAATTTGTTTGTCGGGGACCCATACCAGTCAACATGCCCTTTTTATCACATATGGTCTCACATTAGGAGGTGAAGGCACGCACCATGCTGAGGTGTAACGGCCCATATTTCCGTACTAACGGAGTTGACTAAATACACTACACATCCAACACAAATTGTATAGAAATACAAATCAACATGAAATAAGAAGAAAAGGATAGAAGAAGAACAGAAACAACAACACAGAATCTCACAATCGCAGCAGAATAAAATGTAATATATAAATAATCACTTTTGAAATACAATTGTATTTGGACTTACATACATTATCAGAGTATATCACAAATACAACACAGTGGAATAAAAATCTAAATATCAACACTGAAGCCTCCTACTCTAAGCTCCTTCAGATAAATGTGTAAAATCCTGAACTACTTGACTGCCCATACAAATTTGGGCACCCAATAGTTTAGGTAAAACAAAACAAAATAAACGCTGGGTCAGTCATGGGACTGGTATGAATAAACAATTTAAAACAGTTTGAGAAAATAAACGATATCTCATAAGACCACGCCATATAACACGGAACGGGTTTTTCCCTTATGAGAATCCAAAACACTTGATTTAACTTTCAAAATCCTTTTAAAAGAAACGATAATCTTTATATCAAAACTCTTTTGATATTATAATAGTGTCTAAATCAAATAAATAACAATCTAGTGGAACGTTTACATCTCATGCTCCACATATATAATATACAATAAAAATCGCGAGCACTTATTGGGTAATGAATTTCCAACTATGACAAGGTGTGGAACCACCTCCCGATAATGTATCTCTAGAGAGGAATACACTGGGTTCCACAAGGACATCTTGTAACCCGACCACACATAACCGACCATTCATTTCGCTTGAGTTTATCGAATCTATATCACCAACAGTTGGGATCGGCAACTGTTTTCCCGAATGGGACAACATCGAATAGAATAAAGAATGAAATGGATTTCTCTAGATAGGTGATAATACACCCTAATTGGGAGCTACCCACTTAGCCATGCTGCCTGCCCGATTTTTGTCATTTCCCGGTTGTTGAGGCCTGAGGCTACACTTACTTACTTTTCATTGATAGCACAATCACGTTGAATGCCACATTGTCAGTTCCGTTAACCATTAGTTGATTTGCATAAATATAATCTGGATATTATGCTAAAAGAATAAATTCTCTGCCACTATATATATTTATACAGACCAACATATGCGATCATTGAAAATACTCTGCAGACATTCATCCATACAACTTCGTTCTAGGACTAAACGAAACCGAAGGCACAATTTACATTAATCCAACTTAGGAAATTTCTATCTAGGATTAATAGGAAAAGCCCTTGCACTTTACTCCGTCTTCGATTATCTTCATATAATCCGATTCGCAACGCTACTGCCAATACGAAATGGTTCTCGGATAATAATCCAACCGGTCTCTCCATATTGATAACGATATTGACAAATAGTTCGATAGTCGGTTATTTAACTATCAAAGAAAAACAAACATCCCTTCAAACATCAAACAATCACTGGGCCCCTTAATTAATATTTTGTTAATTAAACTTATCACTTCTCCATTTCCTTATCAAGATTTGTCAACCCAATATTTTCAGCAATTATCTTGGCCTCTTACGCTATTTGGAAAACATTTCCATATATCACCTTCTTTTATTTTCTATACTTAGAAAATATTTTTTACTTATAATTGGAAAATAGTCTAATTACTTATCTCTTTTCCGAACTCGGTTATTTTTATACTTCAGGAAATATTTATTGTATATTTCCAAAATTCCACTTACTTGGGTTAAAATGAATGTTGTGTAAAACATCGTTACAACCACCCAAAATACTGCATTCAACTAATCTTATTCAAACATTGATCTTCGAGACTGAATCTTGCTATTTATTGGTTAATAATGAAATCAATCAAGTTGGGATATAATTACCTCTCAGACCTTGACTGAAAACATCCCTAACTTCATAACAGACAATACTACTTACCTCAAATAATCAAAACCATAAAAACCAATTATTTATTTTCAAAACATGTATATGTTTCTCTTTCTGTTTTTACCAGATTTAATTTATAGATTTTCTTTTTGTTTATAATATTCCATTTTAAGTTCATTACCTTATCGCATTCTATATCCATTGATATATTGATTTCTAGTTATCAAATTTTCAAGAAAATATTCTAACTCCTTAAATTTCTGGAAAATTTCACCAGCACCTCCTTTGTACCGGTCAATAGCTCAAACTCCAATCGCCTCTCTAGGCCCTTTCCATTCAAAAAGAAAATCGAAAAGCCAAGCAGCTTGCCGATTCAGGGCATAAAATCTCACATGGATTTTAAACGTGTACCTTTTTGTCGGGCACTTAAATTATAATGTTCATACACTTCATTCCATACATGTCTAACCCATATACGTCCATTCCTAATTCATTCCAACTCAATCCGATCATTTTAATTCTTCACTAATTTATTCTTTAATTAGCTCCATTTCACTTTTTATTTGAACATAACACATTCAGATATATTTTAAATTTGCATAAAACCCAATCTAATTCCATTTCAACTCGAGTTTCATATTTGATTTCGAATATAAATTCATAAACCCCATTCATTTATCCAACGCCTAATTTCGTTTCAAAACACGATTAACTAATTATTCTTCAAATTAGTTAATTTTATTCAATACAAAAAAAAATCTGATTTTTGTTTCAAAAATCTGTTCACTTACTCCAGTTGAGTTCATAATTAATTTATATCTCAAGTATGGATTTTTCTAATGGAAATTCGGATTTTATTTACTTAAAATCCTTTTATTTATTTAAATAAACTGTTATGGTTTTATAATGGTTATGGCGCTATTTTTCTGAAAATTTGATTTTGACATAACTCAACATCTATAAGACAAAATCCAGATTTTTCTCTTCCATTAGAAAACTATTGTTCAAACGGTCCTGAAGATTCTTGTTTCAAAGAATTTCGACTTAAATTGAGTATACTCAATTGAAGTTCAAAACGCCAAATTACGAACTACCAGGCTACGGCGAGTTCGTTTTAATTTTATTTATGTAAATAAATGTTTAAACTACATTTATAAATAAATTTCAACTCCATTCTAGTATATTTAAATATATTTTCAGCCTATTTACCAAATCCAACTTAATATTCTCGATTATCTCTATCCGTTGATTTGATTTTTTTTATATAACTCAGTTATAAATTTATTTATAACTTAATCCCATATTCTAAATTCCAATTCCTTTATAAATAAATTGTTTATAAAATTCAATATAATCGAATTTTAATTATAAATCCCTTGGATTTATTTCAATTCCATTTATAATCCAAATTCTAAAATAAATTCCGTCGTTCCCATTTTGAAACGATTTCAAAACCTATTTTCAAATTCATACTTGAATTTAAACCTCTAAATTATCTAATGATAATTTGTTTCACTAGATTTATAAATATCGTTTATAAATACAACTTCCTTGTTTCATATAATAAAACAAGTTCCATTTAAAAATCTGTTTGAAAGCCAAAATCTTATTTTGGAATGTTCTATTTATTATAACTTATATACAGAATTTATTTGCATATTTAATTTTAGTTCTATCTAATACGTTCCAATATCTTTTTTGAAAAGTATTTTATTTAAATAAATTTGATCTAATCGAATTCAAATCATAAATCCATATAGATTTATATTTAGTTCAATTTACATCATGAACATCAGAATAAATTTCATCGTTTAATTCTTTAAATTGATTCCACATTTCCATTTTTAAATTCACATTTGAATTTAAGTATTCAGATTATCAAATGATAATTTTTCCACATCATTTACAAACACTATTTATAAATTCATTTCAATTCCCTGCATTATTTAATTTATAAACAACGTTTACAAATTCAATACTTGTTTTATATATTCAAAACAAGTTAATAATTCTAGCCCATTCTAAATTCAAATTGTATTTTAGAAAAAAAAATAGATTTTTCCGTTTAAATCTAAAAATCCCCTTTTCGCGATATTTTATAAATTTACATTTTGGCCCAGTGATATTTTAAACATCCAAAAACACTCAATTATCAATCACATGATTTATAACACATCATATATGATAATATATATATATATATATGAAAAGAAACAGTAATAAATTTTGAGGAATCCAGTTGGATCCCTCCAATCTGTTTTCCCATAGCCAAAGACGTTAGCCAACATAAAAAACTATCCATCCGGCTTCAAGGCAGGATATCGTGGTATAGAAGGTCATCTACTATCATATTATAGGGCGCATAGGGTCATCCACTAATGGTACTGCGAGCATCCACTAATAGTACTGCGGGAAATATCCAACCACCAATATATATATATAATAACCACAACCACCAAGCCTAAATAACTAATATATAATGTATAATAGCCACAATAATATTTCAATGCATGCAAACAACCAACAAACAATTATTTTAACTAATAAAAATAATTCAAAATAAAATCTGAGTGAGATTTACTCACCGTGATTTTCCTTTGCCAAATATCCAATTTGATCCCAACTCGTCTCAGCCACAAATCATCTCGAATTGTTTTGAATGAATTTATTCCTAGATTAATTAATTTTATTTAACGATTAACGGTTATTTATATTAAATTAACTTAAATAAATTAATCATCCTATGTATATTTTTAAATTAAATAAACATATACCATGTTTTGCCTTGCAATTAACTCGACCAATCTGCTAAGCAACTCCAAAAATCGTCAGTCCCTTTCCTCTGAAATCAGCCCAAATACGTACCATATATCACTTCAACATTTCATCAAATATCTTGTAGTCCACTGCCATTTCTTTTCATCACCTCAACCACTGTCTGGCAACTGTCCTACACCACTCACGTTGATCTCTCATTACTACAAACAACCTCTCCTCTAGATTACCCATTTCTGCCTCACAATCACCGACCCATATTTAGATCTAAACTCATAACCACTTCCCTGGCAAATCAAACAGCAAGCTCCAATCGACCAGACCAGCTCCAGGACATCTCAAACAACAACTTGCACGATCCTAGAACCACCAGATCTGCTTTGGAATCCCACTCCAGCTTTACCTAAAACCAACGTCACCTTTCAACGTTCAATTGCCAAATTTCCCTCATGGTATCCTATCAGTATCGCACCATCAAATAGTCGAAGTGAACCACCAGACCTGCATGGGTACTACTCGAACTTCCCCCACCCACCTACTGCCATAATCGCAACATCCCCTTAGCCATTTACAACCCCATCGCAACTCCCAGAAACCATCGCGATTTGTGCAATCACCTCATCTCGACCTCCCACTCCATCGCACCTCTGTTTACATCGCGACTTGCAACACCAAGGACGGAGCAACCTTTCGCTGGCCACCGCACCTGCTTAGACTCCGACCATGATGCAAATCCCACCCCACTAAGCAGAAAAACAATGATCTCACCCATCGACAGCATACGAGATCGAAGGGATTTATTTCGATCCCCAATTTTCTTTCGAAGCTTTGGACTTTCATACTGAAATCGAAAAAGAAGTATTCTTTCTTCATTCAACTTTGAATTGGAGAAAATAACTAGGAGCGGCATGCCTTTTGTTTGTAGTTTGGATTTTGATTTTTATTTATTGAGGAATTTAGGGGGAAACGGCTCATTTATTTGACAGAAGAACGAGATGTAAAAGAGGAAAGAAAAAGAAATGGTATCACGTATTTATAAAGGGAGAAGGGCAGACCATTCGTACGTAGGGTATTAAATTGGTGTCTCCATAAGTACATACAAAATTTATTTTTGATTTGATTTATATTAAATTCGATTTGATATAAAGTGATTTTTATTTTATCTAAATAGATTTCGATTTGATTTCGAGCTTATCCACTAATCAAATATCTCGGGGTCCATCATGAACCCATATTTTTATGTACCAACCGACATTATAATGTAATAACGCTATTCTGAACTCAAAAGAATACATTCTGGAATTAAATTCAAACTTAATATGAATTAACCATATTAAATTGATATAGTATAATTTAAATTCAAAACAAATAAATTCTTCGATAACAAATTATTATTATCGTCGTCTATATTCAAATAGAATTTATACCGGTCATTTGAATTGTTTTAATTCAGTTTTTAACTTTGATTTTAAATATATTTTGTATTACGATAATTTAATATATTCGATATTAAATCGAAATCGATAGCTTAACAGAAAAATTCATTTATATTATCAACTCAATATTTAAAACGGTATTAAATAAATTGACCAAAAATCCGGGTACTTACATTCTTCCCCCCTTAAAAGATTTTCGTCCCCAAAATTACTTAGGTAGGAAAAATGCTACAAACCCATTACTTTTCAAATTCCACTTATGTTGAAACTCAACTCTTCATATTTCAGCAAATTTTTAGTTCTACCAAAACTTTTGGTTTTTCATTTATATGTATTCAAATTCATTCCAATTAATTTCAATCAATTTATTCCTTTCAATCCATTTAACTTGATTAAGTTAAATTTAAATTTCAGAATTAAAATTCCCAGGTTTTTTATTTCAAATCCTTTTGAAATCCCATAAATATATACATATATTTATTTCCATCAGAAATTCAAAACATTTGAATATTCAAACCAACTTGTTTTCTTTTAAAAAAAATTCCATCAAAATCTTTTCTAAGATAGCAATCCATCACTTAGATACTCGAGAATAAACATTGATGATGCTACAGTCATTATCAGAATTATTTCTGAACCAATGAAGTGATTTCAGTGCTTAATTACTTCCAAAATCCATTCAAAACGATTTTAGTTCAAAAATCCTTCAAACACAAAGCTATATTGTTCTAATATACTTCTGAAAATATTTTCCAACTTCCCAGGATTTAAATTCCAAATTCTGGTTTGAATTTAATTTTAATTCATCTCATTTGTATATATCATTCATATACAAGTTATATTTGGTTATAGATAACCATTCCAATTTTATAATCTCATTTGATTATAATCTTAACAATGAACTCATCCATATATTATAATAATTTTAGAAAATTATTCCTTTTTATATCAAAATATAATTTCAGGTAAAATTATTCCATTTACCCACTTTAAAACATTATTATGTTGAATTTATCTTTTCAAGTGTCTAGAAACTCTTATCGACATCGTAGCGTCCCACGATTCGACCAGAATTCATAAGTCACTCAATAGACTAGCCAACAAAATAAAAAACATTTCTTATATCACTTAACATATACGCGCTCTCGTATATATACATTCAACTCATTCTAGTGTACTACTGACCCTATCTCTAATGAGTAACCCCCACCAAAGCCTAGGTATTCGCTCAACCTAAGCTTTAATACCAACTGTAATGACCCATATTTCCATACTATCCGAGTTGACTAAATACATCACACGTCCAATCCAAATTGTACAGAAAAACGAATCATTATGAAATAAGAAGAAAGAGATAGAAGAAGAATAGAAACAACAACACAGAATCTCACAATCGCAGCGAAATAAAATATAATATATAAATAATCACTTTTGAAATACAACTGTATTTGGACTTACATACATTATCAGAGTATATCACAAATGCGACACAGTGGAATAAAACTCTAAATATCAACACTGAAGCCTCTTACTCCAAGCTCCTTCAGATAAGTCTGTAAAATCCTAAACTACTTGACTTCCTGTACAAATTTGGGCACCCAAGAGTTTAGGTAAAACAAAACAAAATAAACTTTGGGTCGGTCATGGGATTGGTATGAGTAAACAATTTAAAACAGTTTGAGAAAATAAACGATATCTCATAAGATCATGTCGTATAACATGGAACGGGTTTTTCCCTCATGAGAATCCAAAACACTTGATTTAACTTTTAAAATCCTTTTGAAAGAAACGATAATCTTTATATCAAAACTCTTTTGATATTATAATAGTGTCTAAATCAAATAAATAACAATTTGATGGAACATTTACATCTCACGCTCCATATATATAATATACAATCAAAACTGCGAGAACTTATTGGGTAATGAATTTCCAACTATGACAAGGTATGGAACCACCTTCCAATAGTGTATCTCTAGAGAGGAATACACTGGGTTCAACAAGAACATCTTGTAACCCAACCACTCATTTCACTTGAGTGTATCGAATGTATATCACCAAAAGTTGGGATCAACAACCGTTTTCCAGAATGGGACAACATCGAATAGAATAAAAAATGAAATGAATTTCTCTAGATAGGTGATAATACACCCTAATTGGGAGCTACCCACTTAGCTATGCTGCCTACCCGATTTTGGCCATTTCCCGGTTGTTGAGGCCTGAGGCTACACTTACTTACTTTTCATTGATAGCACAATCACTTTGAATGCCACATTGTCAGTTCCGTTAATTATTAATTGATTTGCATAAATGTAATCTAGATATTATGCTAAGAGAATAAATTCTCCGCCACCATATATATTTATATAGACCAATATATGTGATCATTGGAAATGCTCTGTCAGATATTCTTCCATACGACTTCGTTCTGGGACAGAACAAAACCGAAGGCACAATTTCCATTAATCCATCTTAAGCAATTTCTACATCTAGGATTAATAGAAAATACCCTTGCACTTTACTCCATCTTCGATTATCTTCATATAATCTGGTTCGCAACGAACCTGCCAATACGGAGTGGTTCTTGGATAATAATCCAACCGGTCTCTCCATATTGACAACGATATTGGTATATACTTCGATAGTCGGTTATTTAACTATCGAAGAAAAACAAACATCCATTCAAAACATCAAACAATCACTGGGCCCCTTAATTAATATTTTATTAATTAAACTTATCACTTCTCCATTTCCTTATCAAGCTTTGTCAACCCAATATTTTCAACAATTATCTTGGCCTCTTACGCTATTTGGAAAACATTTTCATATATCGCCTTCTTTTATTTTCGATACTTAGAAAATATCTTTTATTTATAATTGGAAAATATTCTAATTACTTATCACTTTTCCGAACTCAGTTATTTTTATACTTTAGGAAATATTTATTGTATATTTCCAAAATTCCACTTACTTAGGTTAAAACGAATGTTGTATAAAACATTGTTACAACAACCAAGAATAGTGCATTCCACTAATCTTATTCAAACATTGATCTTCAAGATTGAATATTTCTATTTATCGGTTAATAACGAAATCAATCAGGTTGGGATATAATTACCTCTCAGACCTTGACTGAAAACATCATTAACTTCATAACAGACAAGACTACTTACCTCGAATAATGAACACCATAAAACCCATTATTTATTTTCAAAACATGTATACATTTCTCTTTCTATTATTACCAGATTTAATTTATAGATTTCCTTTTTGTTTATAATATTCCATTTTAAGTTCGTTTCCTTATCGCATTTTGTATCCATTGATATATTGATTTCTAGTTATCAAATTTTCTAGAAAACATTCTAACTCCTTAAATTTTTGGAAAATTTCACCAGCACCTCCTTGTACCGGTCAATAGCTCAAACTCCAACTCGCCTCTCTAGGCCCTTTCCATTCAAAAAGAAAATCAAAAAGTCAAGTGGCTTGTCGATTCGGCGCATAAAATCTCATATGGAATTTAAACGTGTACCTTTTTGTCGGGCACTTAAATTATAATCTTCATACACTTCGTTCCATACCTGTCTAACCCATATACGCCCATTCCTAATTTATTCCAACTCAATCCGATCATTTTAATTCAATTCACTAATTTATTCTTTAATTAGCTCTTTGGCTCATTTCACTTTTTATTTGAACATAACACGTTCATATATATTTTTAATTTACTTGAAACCCAATCTAATTCCATTTCAACTCGAGTTTCATATTTGATTTCGAATATAAATTCGTAAACCCCATTGAATTATCCAACGCCCAATTTCGATTCAAAACACAATCAACTAATTATTCTTCAAATTAGCTAATTCTATTCAACAATTAAAAAAAATCTGATTTTTGTTTCAAAAATCAGTTCACTTACTCCACTTGAGTTCATATTTAATTTATACCTAGAGTTTGAATTTTTCTAATGGAAATTCGGGTTTTATTTACTTAAAATCCTTTTATTTATTTAAATAAACCGTTATGGTTTTATAATGGTTATGGCACTACTTTTCTGAAAACTTGATTCTGACATAACTCAAAATCTATAATACAAAATCCAGATTTTTCTTTTCCATTAGAAAACTATTATTCAAAAGGTCCTGGCGATTCTTGTTTCACAGAATTCCGACTTAAATTGAGTTCCATATACTCAACTGAAGTTCGAAACGCCAAATTACGAACCACCGCGCTGCGGCGAGTTCGTTGTAATTTTATTTATGTATATAAACGTTTAAGCTTCGTTTATAAATAAATTTCAACTCCATTCTAGTATATTATAATATATTTTCAGCCCATTTACCAAATCCAACTTAATATTCTCGATTATCTCTATCCGTTGATTTGATTTCTTTTTATATAGCTTAGTTATAAATTTACTTATAATTTAATCTCCTATTCTAAATTCCAATTCCTTTATAAATAAATTATTTACAAAATTCGATATAATTGAATTTTAATTATAAATCCTTTGGATTTATTTCAATTCAGTTTATAATCCGAATTCTAAAATAAATTCCGTCGTTCTCATTCCGGAACGATTTCAAATCCTATTTTCAAATTCATACTTGAATTTAAACCTCTAAATTGTCTAATGATAATTTATTTCACTAGATTTATGAATATCGTTAATAAATCCAACTTCCTTGTTTTATATAATAAAACAAGATCCATTCAAAAATCTGTTTGAAAACCAAAATCTTATTATGGAATATTCTATTTATTATAACTTATATACAAAATTTATTTTCATATTTAATTTTAGTTCTATCTAATACGATTCCAATATCTTTTCTAAAAAATATTTATTTAAATAAATTCGATCTAATCAAATTCAAATCATAAATCCATATGTATTTATTTTTAGTTCAATTTACATTGTGAACATCAGAATAAATTTCATCGTCTACTTCTTTAAAACGATTCCATATTTCCATTTTTAAATTCACATTTGAATTTAAATATTCAAATGATATTTTTTTCCACATCATTTATTAACACCATTTATAAATTCATTTTATTTCCCTACATTATTTAATTTATAAACATCATTTATAAATTCAATACTTGTTTTATATATTCAAAACAAGTTAATATTTCTAGCCCATTCTAAATTCAAATTCTATTTTAGATAAGATAGATTTTTCCGTTTAAATCTCAAAATCCCCTTTTCACGATATTTTATAAATTGACATTTTGGCCTAATGATATTTTAAACATCCAAAAAAACTCAATTATCAATCACAGGTTTTATAACACATCATATACGATAATATATATATATATATATATATGAAAAGAAACAGTAATGAATTTTGAGGAATCCAGTTGGATCCCTCCAACCTATTTACCTGCATCCGCAGACGTTATACAACAAAAAAAGAATACCCATCCTGCTTCGAGGCAGGATATCGCGGTATAGAAGGTCATCCACTATCATATTGTGGGGCGCATAGGATTATCCGCTAATGATACTGTGGGAATCCACTAATGGTACTGCGGGAAATATCCAACCACCAATATATATATATAATAACCACAACCACCAAGCCTAAATAACAAATATATAATGTATAATAGCCACAATAATATTTCAATGCATGCAAACAGCCAACAAATAATTATTTTAACTAATAAAATAATTCTAAATAAAATCTGAGTGAGATTTACTCACCGTGATTTTCCTTTGCCAAATATCCAATTTGATTCCAACTCGTCTCAGCCACAAATCATCTCGAATTGTTTTGAATGAATTTGTTCCTACGATTAATTAATTTTATTTAACGATTAACGGTTATTTTATATTAAATTAACTTAAATAAATAAATTAATCATCCTATGTATATTTTTAAATTAAATAAACATATACCTTGTTTTTCCTTGCAATTAACTCGACCAATCTGCTAAGCAACTCCAAAAATCGTTAGTCCCTTTCCACTAAAATCAACCCAAATACATATCACATATCACTTCGGCATTTCATCAAATATGTTGTAGTCCAATGCCATTTCTTTTCATCACCTCAACCACTGTCCGGCAACTTCCCTACACCACTCACGTTAATCTCTCATTACTACAAACAATCTCTTCTCTAAACTACCCATTTCTGCCTGCATCACAATCATAGACCCATATTCATAGATCTAAACTCTTAACCACTTCCCTGACAAATCAAACAGCAAGCTCCAATCGACCAGACCAGCTCCAAGACATCTCAGACAACAACCTGCACCATCCTAGGACCACCCGATCTGCTTTGAAATCCCACTCCAACTTTACCTAAAACCAACGTCGCCTTTCAACGTTCAATTGCCAAATTTCCCTCACGGTATCATATTAGTATCGCACCATCAAATCGTCGAAGTGAACCACCAGATCTGCACGGATACTACTCGAACTTCTCCCAACCACTTACTGCCGTAATTGCGACATCCCCTTGGCCATTTATAACTCCATCGCAACTCCCAGAAACAACCGCGATCTATGCACTCATCTCATCTCGACCTCCCACTCCATCGCACCTCTGTTTACATTGCAACCTGCAACACCAAGGACGAAGCAACCTTTCGTTGGCCACCACACCTGCTTAGACTCCGACCATGGATGCAAATCCTACCCCACTAAGCAGAAAAATGTTGATCTTACCCATCGATAGCATATGAGATCGAAGGGATTTATTTCAGTCCCCGGTTTTCTTTCGAAGCTTTGGACTTTGATACTGAAATCGAAAAAGAAGTATTCTAACTTCATTCGATTTTGAATTGGAGAAAACAACTAGGAGTGGCATGCTTTTTGTCTGTAGTTTGGATTTCAATTTTTATTTGTTGAGGAATTTAGGGGAAAACGACTCATTTATTTTACAGAAGAACGATATGTAAAAGAGGAAAGAAAAAGAAATGGTATCGCGTATTTATAAAGGGAGAAGGGCAGACCATTCGTACGTAGGGTTTTAAAATTGGTGTCTCCATAAGTACATACAAATTTAATTCCGATTTGATTTGTATTAAATTCGATTTGATATTAAGTGATTTTTATTTTATCTAAATAGATTTCGATTTGTCCACCAATCAAATATCTCGGGGTCCATCATGAACCCATATTTTTACGTACCGACCGACGTTCTAATGTAACAACACTATTCTGAACTCAACAGAGTAGATTTTGGAATTAAATTCAAACGTAATATGAATTATCCTTATTAAATTGATATAATATAATTTAAATTCAAAACAAATAAATTCTTCGATAATAAATTAATATTATCGTCGTCTATATTCGAATAGAATTTATACTAGTCATTTGAATTGTTTTGATTCAGTTTTTAACTTCTATTTTAATTATATTTCGTATTACGATAATTTAATATATTCGATATTAAATCAAAATTGATTATTAAATTGATAACTTAATATAAAAATTGATTTATATTATCTACTCAATATTTAAAATGATATTAAATAGTGAAAATAAATTGACCAAAAATCTAGGTCGTTACATGAGGTAAGTAGTAAGATGGTCCAAATTGAGGTAGCTAGGGGTGCGCTCCGACGGTTCAATGTGCACGCATAGAGCCAATTGAGGGAGAATAAGACACTGTGATGCCTGTGTTGTGCTATGTCTTTTGCTGATGGGTCACGCCAAATAAGCCCCATAGTAGGCATATGTTATCACTCTATGGTTATTAGTATTTGATTGATGGGTAGTAATTAAGAATTATGCTATGTTCTAAAACTATAAAAGTGCAAACAATCAAATGCTTTTGTATGAGATGACAATCAACCTTACCTGTAATCCTTGCACATCTTTCTTATAGGTTCATATATTATTTGTGCATAGACACTTACCCTATCTAACGTTAGAACTACATTCTCCTTTTTATTTTACTTAACAAAATTTTATAGTAATTATACAACTCACTAAACTTTATGTCTGATCCATTCTCCTTTCTTATTTCTCTTTTCTTCCCTTATGATCACAGGGTGAAAGTGCGTAGTGCAGTTTGTTCAACAGATCTTTCTTGGAGGCTTATTTTCGTACCAGATGCACTCTAATTGCTATTTTTTCTTATTCCACGGTTTGGTTGTACTGATTACTTATTGAGGGATATTTTTAATTGTAACTCTGACGACTGAGACTTATTTTCTTTACATGAGGCTTAAGGATTAGTTATTTTGAGACAGTTAGCTTTGAATAAATGTAATGTCACTATTCTAAAATGTTTTCCGTTGTGATTTACTTAATTACATGTCTTATGAATCTTCGTCTCTGTTATAACATAACCCTATTTTGGGAGATGTTAAGGGGTGTTGGGAGTTGGGTGCTTCATTTGAAGAATATGCCACTGCATAAAGTAGACCAGTTAACCATTTGTCTATAAATCCGACAACTAAGTTGGCTTTCAAATGTCTAGCATAAAATCTTTGCGTACTAGAGAATCTCCAACAGTTTCCTTATGCTGTCTATATTCTTTTCATTTTATCATAAACGGAAGTAATATGTCGATTGTTAACAGTGTGAATAAACCTTTGCACGCAAGTAAGAAACTAACCCAACTATCACATGACTGGGAATCAAAAATCCCATAATCCAAAAGATATAGTTAATCATTTGCATTTACAGTAGTTGCCACTAATAAGGTAACTTTGTATTTACCATATAAATGTGTGTCATTAATGCAAAGCAAAGGTCAACAATGTGTGAATCTTTCAATACAATGGACAAAGGTCCAAAAAGCACGATAGAAAACACCACACTCATTGATGGTTACATGTCCAATACTACATGGATTTTTTTAGCAATTTCATCAAAGTACGGTCATATATCAGAATATGACTCTGCCCAATCACTGTATATTCGTTCGATTGTCTTACTTAATGCCCTTCATGCTTTCATGTCGCCGATTTTACTAGATGGTTATTCCTCTATTAAGACCTACATTGTTTTAGGTATAATATTTGAATATGTTTTTATGGCATAATATTCAAAACTAAAAAGTAGATGTAGCTTTATTGTGATTAGAGTTAAATGTTGGGTTTATGCAAGTACGATCACTTGAGTATTTTTTAGTAACCCACCATTTAAATTATAGTTATTTAGAATCCATTACATGTACTCTTCATGAACAGTTTTGGTCGACGTTGCATATAGCCATGTATTTTTTTTGTTTGACTTAATTGGCTTAAACAAAATTGCATATAAAGTTGACCATCCATTAAGTTGTTGCAGGAGTCTTCCTTTGCTCTCGAATACCATACCGACTTTAAAATTGCTCTGAACATTAGACGTCGGGAATATTTTATCCTTGAATTACAATTTTGCTATAATGGATCTAGCTAATACTTGTGCCTTACGCTAATCATCATCCAATGGTATTTCTTTGTCTGGTTCATCATTATCACAAGTAGCATTGTTCTCGTCTCCAAAATTATAATTTAGAGGAGCACTAGTTATATGTGTGTTGTCAATGCATGTTGTATCATTTTCAGGTATGCTTACAACATTCATGCTATCAAAAGTAGGAGTGTCGTTTGGTTCTGTATTTACATCTACATCTATATGCATATCAACATCTAATTTATTTAAATCCATATCAGACTGTGTATTGGTAACATATACCGCAAAACTGCAGCATGAAAATATAACATTTTTAATACGGTTGTACATGTGGTACAATTCGTTATCATTACCAAACGTAACTTACTTTTGGCCCATATGGTATAATTCAGATGAAGTAGGCTACGTCGAACAAAACCTATGACTAGTAGATGGTCTCGCACTATTTTGTGTTTGATGGTACTATAAAATGTAGCTAAAAAAAAAATATTTTTTTCTATCAAACATAACACAATGAATATTATGTCATTTAGAAAGAGAATCAACTATGAGTTACCTTTGACTCATGCGTGCAATGTTATCCTGCGTTGAATATTGATAGCTAAATTGCGAATGTTGTTGAAAAATTCATAAATGGGGATAGCTGAAAAACATCTGTTGTTTTCCATATTGAGCTATGCTCATAAGAGGATTACTGTATCTAGAAGATGAAATTGTTTGGGAATGATAGTTAGGTATATGTGTAGCTTCGGAAGGAGCTACAGGTTGTTCCACAAACAATCTTATGTGTTTTTCACAATGAATAACTCTATGGATTTAGAGACGACAGAAAACATTAATTTAACCAACTACGGTTTTGGTTACCTTAAATTCAGAATTAGTTTGCCAGTTGCAAATTAAATCAATATGAAACTTCTTCGATTTGATTTAATTTCTTTCTAAATCGACACTTTTAATTGTTGGAAGGTAGACCGTTGAAGAACCTTTGTCAGTTTGTTAAATTCACCATTACACATTCAAACATTTGATCATCAATAACCAATTTTCCAACATAATACCATGTACTCGCCAAAAAATAAAAAATAATTCTACATTAATAAAACAACTATCACTGCTCAAATTTTATATTCAAATCAAGCAAAATCTGGATTTTTCAAAATCTTACCATTATTGATTCAAAGCAAGATAATATTGACATTCTTCTAGTTGATTTGTTAAAACAATTGTTTTTAATAGAAACAGTAAAGGATTGGAAAAAAAAAATCTAGAAACGAGTTTGGTTTTGTGAAATAAGTTTTTTTTTTTTTTTGAATTTTACACATGTAAAGACGCTATTTTAAATTGCGCTCGCTGACGCAATTTCAAATTGCATCTCAGCATGGCCAATTTTTTTTATTGTGCGCATCGAAGGCTCAATTTCATATTTACACATTTAAAATATATACTGGTCTATGCAGTTAAAGCGCTTAGCAGATCTAATGCGGCAGATATCCAAAAAGTCATAACGGGAATAAAGCGAGAAAATAACGTAATATAGTGGATGACTCTAAAAAAGCACATATAACTCTTTCTTAATGTTTTTGTAACTAAATGAAAAACTTACACTCAAATTTTTTTTTTTTTTTGAATTTGTTTAGGAGGGAAACTGATCGAAGTCGTAAACCCTCTCTAGTGCACCTAGTCCGCGAGCACCACATAAGCGGCCGATCTTAGCATATACACATGGTAATCTCTTAGTATGTCATTTCGGGTTTCGAACCTGCACCACTAACTTACACTCAATTTAGCTATAATTAGTGCATTCTTAATTTAAATAAAAACACGTGCAAATACCTATAAGTAGACTTAGCTTAACTTAATTAAATTTAATAGGATATTAAAGTACTTTTGTTTCTAAAAATATATGTTAAAAAACTCAATTAAAAAAACCTAATTTCACAATTTTAATAATGTATAGATGTCATATTTTAGTTCATTTCTTTCATCAAAGATATAGCAGAAATAGCGTAATATAGCGAAAACAACATGATATATCAGTAATAACAGGGCTTAAAGCGAAAAGACTATATTAGATGTTATTTGAAAAATACGTAGTGGTAGAACTCTACTACGACATATAGTTGAGTTATAACGGGGTAACAATAGGGCATTAACTACACAGATACTAGCGCAATTTCAAATTGTATCAATATACACGTAAGCAGAAAAATATATTGATGCAATTTATAATTGTACCAATATATTTTTGTCAACTCAGCGTTGAATTGATCAAAATAAAATTACAGATTAAATAGTTTTATAACAAAACTAACTCTATAATAAGTTTGTTAAACAAGTTTAAACGCAAAAAAGAAGAAGGGAAAAAGTAGTAAACAAAGCGGACTGCATTTTTGAACCGTTAAGCCCAAGATGAGATGGACAACATACAGATGTGAACATAACTCTTTCTTTTGATTGGTGAAAATCAGAGAGACACAAAAGGGAGATTTATGTTCACACCTATCTCATAAGTGTGAACAAACTTTAATTCACCAAGATGACTCTTAAAGAAGCAATTCTGAATTTGGATGATTGACATGATTAGCGGCAATTCTTGCTGATAACGCTAGACGAGCGAATCTTTTATTGACAGCAATAAATAAATAATTAATCCTTTAAGGTTCGTTTAAGCAACCTAATGAAGAAAAGCAGCTGAAAGGACAACGACTCTCTACTCTCCTTCTTTACCTGCTCTTTCTTCCTTAAAATTCAAGAATCATATCAAAAAGAAGAAAAAATATAAGTGCAGAGGTACACTCAGATCTCACTACATTGATCCATGGCATCGAAACTAGTACTCGCCATCGTTTTCGTGGTAGATCTCATCGCTTTTGGCCTCGCAGTTGCCGCCGAGCAGCGCAGAAGCAAGGTACGGCATGATGTCACTCTGTCCCAGATCTCGCATTCTCTGGTTCCAAATTTCGTAATTTTAAAATTATTTTTATTTCATTAGGCGAAAGTCGTGCCTGATTCGGAAAAGAACTACACTTACTGCGTGTACGATTCCGATATTGCGACTGGATATGGAGTTGGTGCGTTCTTGTTTTTGATGTTGGGTCAGGTTATCGTAATGGCGGTCAGCAAGTGTTTCTGCTGCGGGAGGGCTCTTAAGCCTACTGGATCTCGTGCTTGTGCCCTGATTCTTTTTCTTTTATGCTGGTATGATATGTTATTCTGGATTTTTAATCCTATGGTTCCTTTTTTGAGCATGTTTGTGGAAAAAAAAAAAAAAAAAAAAAAAAAAAACCACCTAAACCGACAGTCTTTAGAGTTTTAATTTTCTAAGTAAGTTGAACTGAATACTGTAAATCTATAGTAGAAGTGCGAAGATAAATAAATTGATGTATTGCTAATTTGTGAAAGCCGGAGAATGAAACAATCAACTTTTGGACCAAATTCTAAGTAGTTGTCAAACGCATAGTAACATGAAAATTTTATGAACAGTATAATAAAATGGTTCTTTTCTAGTTTTGAAAGGTTCTGAAAAGTTAGTATTTTTATAAGTGAAATTTGGAATTTCAAAACATTTTAAATCCTTCTAGAACATCATATTTCAAACTTGTGAATACTGTAAATCTGTAGTAATTTTCTACGTAAGTTAAACTTGTGAAGGCTGGAGAATGAAACAGTCAACTTTTTGTCGTCAAACGCATAGTAACATGAAAATTTCATGGACAGTATAATAAAATCGTTCTTTTCTAATTTTGAGAGGTTCTAAAAGTTTGGTATTTTTACAAGTGAAATTTGGAATTTCAAATATGGAGGCAGCACACAATTTATGACACAAAAGATCTACACATTTGTATCTTTTTGTTCTTATATAGAAGATGAAATTCAGAAACAATCCAATGGCGAAAATCCATTATGTCATCAATTGTGTTTATGGAGATGGCAAATTTTAAAGAGACTTTACTTAAAAATTCCCATGTTATGAGGATTCCCTCAAAATAAATATTGGTAGGACCCTATCGAAAAATGAAGCAAAATTTAGTAGCATTTTATCAAAAATTAAAGCAAAATAACAGCGAAATTTCGTCGAAGATCACTTTCGACGGGTTTTGATTGAAAAAAAAAACCAATATTTTGCGGATGGTTACTGGTATATAAGTGGCGGTTGCAGTTTATTTATTTATTGTGTATTTGGCACAAGCGGAGTATTTCAGCGGAGAATTGGAGTTAGCGGAGAAAGCGTTTGACGTTTTAAGCGGACCATTTTTATTTTTGTTTTTAAAATTTTAATTAATTTATGTTTAAAATAGAACATTATTATTACAGCAAAATAATACAGTAAAACAAACAGAATATAAATATGTAGAAATACAACAGAAACTGAAATAATGGTAGAAATGTTATATGTTGTCTGATCCGTGCTTGATCAGATAGTATTTTGTAGTCAGCAGAAAGACGATCATGATTTGTCTCAAGCGCCAACTATGGTATTGCATCGTCATCGTTTAAGATGTTGAATATATTTTCCTTGTTGGGCTCTGTAACTTTGTGTAAAGCTTCACTGAAACTAAAATATACTCATTCACTCAAACATTTAACGCGTGCTACCATATCAGCGTAACTTTTAAAGAATTCTCTGTTGACCGTACACTATTTATTGTCAGAGTGTTTGGGCTCGGACATTCCGTAGTTGTAGACTTTTGCACTTTTCGAGCGTGGATGTAATTGACGATGTCAGCCACCTTATCGTCGATGTCACCGCGACGTTTTCTGAAACCTCCCTTTTTACCAGAAGATGAACCAACGTGTCGAGTTCGCTGCACGAGAGTTTCTTGAACAGAGGACTGAGTGGGCGGTTCAGGAATCCAAGAATGATTTGTTGGTGAATTCAAATTTGGTATACTACTTTGTCCGTGTTCTTTTATTGTTACCGCATTATTTGCCATACGCAGCAACCACACATTTCAGCAATGGTATAGTCGACTCACTGGTCCCATGTTGCTTTTGCTGTTTGTTTGCCATTTTTCGAGAGAGAGCAGAGAGGTAGAAGAGTGAGTTTGAGGTGGAAGGGAAGTGGAGAAGAAGAGGTGTTTTATAGGGAAAAAGTGGGGAAGGATCTGTTTTATGCTCACTGGCTCGGAATGAAGCCGCTGGGCTCCGACGCGTCGGACGCGTCGAACACATCGGTGCCCAACGGCTCCATTCCGAGCCGTTGGGCAATCGGTCCAAAACGGACCGCTATCCAACGGACGCGTCCGTTTGGGACTGCCGAACGACCCCTTATTGTCAAGAGTGGGCGAACTTTTTTGGGTACACCCCTTGGTAATTTTTAGAAGAAAAAAAAAATGAATCTCCTTTCTCCAAAACTAGAGCCATTTTAACATATTTTTTTTCTCTTACACAACATTAGAAGAAATGTTTAAAAGGATCTGTCATGTATGCAGTTATGTTAAACCATACATATTTCAGTTGTTAAATTCAATAATTATGTTTTTCAAGTTGTTATTTAATCAATCATTCCATCAGTTTTTAAGTTCTTTTAACAATCACCTTATGAAATAATTTGTAAGCCAAAACTCTTAAGGAGCTCCGAGTATGTATCTCATTCTAATGTATAAAAACCAAAGTTACGGAAGGTACTGCCATCGCCATTCTATATAAATTGATAAGTTCAACTCAAAAACCAGCTCTAAAGAAGGGAGGCCCAAGGGGTGATGTAGTCCAAGCAATTGTAGCAGGCCAAAAAAATTTCATACTATTTTGATGGATAAATATAACGTCTACAGAATAATCTTGATTTATATTCACGACATTAGGACTTAGTTGTATAGTGTATTTAGGGATGGTATTTGTCAATCATGCTTTGATTATGTCAATTTATTCATTATTTCATATTTTGATGGTGTTGATGAAAGAATGATTGACTCAAACTGTACCTTTGATAAGCATGCACTAATCTTATCGCATGCTCTCAAAACCTCACTGAATATCAGAGGGCCTGGACATTTTGTGTTGAGATTTATGCTCTTTTAGATTGAATTTTCTTAGCTTTTGCTTTTGATCATGATATCTCAAATTTTGAATGTTAAACAAAAAAAAGGTCCTAACACCCACATCATGTATTTCGAGCATAGGATGTAAAAGAAATAACTAAAAAATACGAGAAAAAGGAAGATAACAGGATTTTTATAATGGTTCGGCGTTAATGAGCCTACATCCATTTCATATTTTCTTATTTTATTCATAGATTTTACAAGGAATATTGTCTCTCGATCACTCGAATTCAATGAATAATTCTCTCCGAATCCATTGAATTTTATTGAATAAGATAGTGATTATCTATGAAGGAGTGTAGCCATAGCAGCCATGGACATTGAGACGCCAAAAGTTCCCTCAATTTGCCATGTAGTGGGGTATTTATAGCTATAGGAGAGCTGATGTAGAGACCGGGTCGTGGTAGGACACGTGGATCCCGATCCGGAAAAGTAGGAGCAGTCATAGCCTCGAGAATATGTCAAGATCTACATATGCAGTAGCAGGTCCTGATCACGGTTCGTAGTCACGGTTCATGAGCCGGGATGGTGAGCTGAGGTGAGGATCTGGTGGTGATGGTCAGGTCGGGTCATGGTCCCGGGGTTACGAACCGCCCTCGGGAGGGGTCACGAACCGATAGGGGTGAGCCGGTAGGGGGCGAGCGGGTCTTCAAATATGCCAAAATCCAAATTGTTCCATATTCCGCCACTTTGTCCGAGCGATTGTTGATCAATGTATGTTCATATTCAATTCCTTTGCTTTGGGTAGTCTGATCACAAAGCAGGCTAACATTGAACCAAATGAATTTTAATTACTTGGAGCTAGTGGAATTGTTCATCAACTAGTACACGGCTTCTTTGTACTTGTGGGTATCACTTATCACATCATCATATGGTTGTTTTCACCGATATCCAATCTTATTTTGTCAATTAGCATCACGCAATTAGATTATCCTTAACGCAAAAGCTGACATTAAGCTGTAGATTGCCAGCTTTGGCCAGTGTATGTCAGGAAAATAAATCTTTGATATATATTGTATCAAAGTTTTGATGCAGCTTGCTTTGATTTGTGCCATGTGCATTAAGTGTTAAAATTTTCTACATCTCTTCATTTTTTTATGCTTGTGCTACTTTGTGATGAAGTGCAAATATCAAATATTCAAAGTGATCGTATCGAAATTTTGATACACTTTCGTATCAAAGGTTTGCTCATATATCATATTGCTTAGATGATTGTTTTTGCATCATCCAATATAAATTGTGATTCGTTTGAACATACACTACGGAGTTCTTTCTGTTTTTTCAAGAATCTAATCAACACGCTATTACTTTGTTACAATATGTAGGCTATCATTCTTGATCTCGGAGTCATGCTTGTTAGCGGGTTCGGTTCAGAACGCCTACCACACCCGGTACAGGACCCTCTACTTTGCAGATGAGCCATCTTGCCAAACACTGAGGAAGGGAGTATTTGCTGCTGGTGCTGCCTTCGCCTTGTTCACTGCCATTCTTTCCGAGTTTTACTACATTTCCTTCTCTAATGCTTACGATTCCAACGGCCCGCAGTATGGAAAGTCTAATATTGGGATGAGTCCCTACAGCTAATATATTATCATAATCTATATGTATGTATGCATGGAAGAAGTTAGGATATCTTAGTGTCTGCTGTCTGTATCTTGGGATTGTTAATTTATGTTTCAGGTTGGAGACTGTAATGTGGTATAATATTCACTAATATTTATATATACGAGTCTGTCACCATGGTAGGATATGCTGTATTCCTATTTGTCTGCAATATGATAATTTATAACTACTTTCTATGCTGTCAGCTGTGTAAATTAAGAATATGATTTTTTTTCGATTCCGCCACCTTTTATGAAATTATAACACTTTAAACCTAGTTTCAAAACTTAAGTTATTAGCATAAGCGGCATTTGAGATGACGCTAACCGCGACATCCTAAATGACGCACATACGTGAGTTATATGCGTCATCTCAAATAACGCTTCATGCGTCATCTTAAATGCCGCTAGTGTTAATAACGGTTTTGAGCTGATGTGACATAAATCAGGCTACGGTTGTAATAAGTTTTGAAACTAGACCAAAAATGTTATAAGTTTATAAAAGGTGGCCGAATCGAAAAAAAATCCTTAAGAATATTGGTTACTTATGTAAGAGAGAACAGTAATTTTTCAGTGAATATTCAGGGGAAAATGAATTGTTGAAGAACCATTTCTCTTATACTTAGAATTCTGAACTGTAACAAGAGCTCTGTTGGAGATGCTCTAAATCAACATCTTTTTATGTTAACTAAAGAAGTTTATTTTGGCTTAGGTTTTTCTTTCCCCTTCCCTCTCTACAACATATAAATAGCACTGCAACATTTTTGTGTACAGTACCGCAATATGTGTGAAATTATGCATAATAGTTACTACAAAGGATATGAATAAAGACCAACTAACAAGGAGTTAAGGGGATTCTTCCGAGGCAATTAGAGCATCTCCAGCATCGCGGTGAAAAGAAATACCGTAGGAGGAAACAGAACAAAAGGTAGCAAACTCCCACTACTTAAGAAAAGTGTTCATAGGTGATCAAGATTTTCGAATGTCGTTTATAATATAAGTAACTTTGAATGAACGATTCCCTTTGGACGACGTTCCTACACGCCAAGCATCACATGCCTATGGACGCAAATTACACCGGTGTTCCGTCCTACGCTAGTGAGACGTAGACGCGAATGCAATCCATGAAGACCATTTCTGATTCACACGGTGGTGGGTCGGGATTGGATGACAGTCCTCTTTCGATTAAGCTGCATGGGAGACGGCTAGGATGCGAACTCCGTGTCTCCATTTTTTCCTTCATTTGGGATATCCGACTTCCTCCGAAGGTTTCTCTATTTATGTGGAGAATCTTGCATGATGAGTCACCAACAGACGAGAACCTCCAGATGATTGGCATACCATTCGTGTCCCGTTGCAGATGTTGTGGGACTGGTGATACATAATCCACATCACACCTCTTTTTTTAAGGCTTTGCTGCCAGAGCGGTTTGGAATTACTTCGAAAGCTCGGTTGATGTCCGAGGTAATGCTACTTCTCTGAGAAACTGGTGGGACGACGTCTCAGGTAAATCTATTTGCTCGATTTTGTTCCGTCTGATTCTTTGTCTTATCTGTTGGCATATCTGGTGCTCGCGGAATAAGGCAATTTTCGACAAATTGCCTATGGATCCTTCTACCATCATCCGGAGAATAAGGAACGATGTTTTCTTTGCGTTTCATGGTAGACCATTCAAATGTACTGTTGGCTCTCGCTCTAGGAGGTTAGCGAATATCTTCGGTGTTACCTCAGTTCCGCCTACCCCACGAGCGGGGATTGGTTGAACCCCTTCTCACTCTCCCCTATTTACTTTGTGTGTGTGTGGTTAGTTTCTCATCCTTTAAATTCCCCTCCCCCTTTTAGACCGACGTTATTTTCTAGTACTGCAGGCTATGATTTACAGGTGTTTTTGGAACGAGCATCTTTGGGTCGTTTCTTGCTGTCTGTGCAGCTTTGGAGCTGGAGCTTAGAGCAGGAGTTCGTTGTTCTAGCATTTTGGTTTTAGGATTTTTGGCTTGGATCTTTCTTTTCCATGATTCGACCTCGTTCAGTGGAGCAGTGGAGGCTACTGCGATGACTTTGAGGTTGGCAAGAGTCTTGTTTGTGTCTGTCCCACTGCTTTGGAATTGGATGTTCCTCGACAATCTTTGTTTTTCTAATTTTTGAGTTATTATTGTTCTTGTGTGTGCACAAATCTTGTAGCCAGTTCTAAAAATCTATTTTTATGAGCCGTTGGAGAATGACTAGATTGTCCATTTTTGTTATATATATATATATATATATATATATATATGTTCATTATTTAAAAAAAAATCTTACCGTTGTTAATAATTCTATGTTGGAAAAAGATACTAATGAAAACCCTCATTTATCTTCTTTCTCCATGCTTGAATAGTGACTGCTCCAGCATCAGAAAATAAGATTGAACGTCAATTTGCTCCATTTTTCACTGTATTTGCGTTGTTGGAGATTCTGTTAAGAGGAAAAGACTTATGACGATAAGAAAGCATATGAGTGACAAAGGTGATGGGCAATGCGAATATTAGTGATGATGCAAACATTTTGTAGGGGCATTCCGGCACAATGATATGAAGAACAATTATTTATTGTAATGTTCTATTTATCTTAGTAAAATGCACATAAGCGTATCTAATATCCAAGGATAACTATTTTTAATTTAAATTAAATAAGTGGAGAAATGTGTGTTTAAATACAAATACAATGGTATCCAATACTTTTATTTTCTTTATTGATGAGAAATGCGTGTGTAAATCAACGACGAGACTTTGTTGATGAGTGTGGGTTTTTTCAAAATTTCTAAAAGATACAGTGAAAAATCCTCTTTACTAAATTTTTCTTTACTGGTAGCAAAGATAATTGTTTTGTTGGTTCGTAATTCTAAGAATGACGGGGGTTAGGGATCATTAACTTGCATAATTTAGATGTGTCTTTACTAGTAATATGGATTAGGAAACCTAATGTTAAAAATGAAAATTTTGTTGTGAAAAGAATTAGTACTGAACCAATGGCATGATGGTGCTTTTAATTTCCATTACATTAATTTTAATAACATTAATAATACGTTTTAGTTTCGGAAACCGATGATATTAAAATATAAAATATATAATTTAGGTATTAATAATGACGTTCATTCTCGTAAATAACGCTTGTTTTGGGCATAAATGCTATATTTCAGTTATTCCACTTAAAATAGAGCTCGAGAGTTATGTGAAATCAGCAATTTAAAAAATGTGTTAATTTCAGAAATCTGTAAACCAAACTTAAATTTTCCATGGGAATTTAGCTTCAATCATTTGCTAGAGGGAACTTTTTAACTCAATTTGCATTATTGTATGTTAAACTGGATTTTTACGATACTGATAATAAAGAAGACATTAAAATATAGTGTTGGCATAAGAGTAGGAAATATATTCCTCGTTTTATCTATAGTTCTATAAACTTTCGGGAGTTAAATTGGGAGTAATTAAATACATTTGGTAGATATATTTAATGTCAAACATTGTTATATTTGTATTGATAAATTGGAAGATATTATACACTTATATTTTGGATGTACTATAACTAGATTTGTTCTTGTAAATATCCTTAATATTTTTGATTTTATATAAACTGGAGGAAAATCAATTATTAATTATGTTAGAATAATCTTATATTTTATTATAAAGGTCATAACAAATTTTTGTTAAATACCATTTACCCAATGACATGTTGGAATATTTTGTTTGAAACCATCTTATATTGAATAATATTGGTATCATTTTGGAAAACTTAATATATGTAATCTCTTGATTTTTCTTTAATTGGATTTCTAATCCTAATTATAAAATACATAAAAATTCAATATTTAAAGTGCTTTCTAAAATCAAAGAAGATATCATAATGAGTATGTAAGAATATATTCATTCAGAATAATAGAGATAATAACAATAAACTAAATGTTGTTTCCCTAGATAATCTTACCATTGTAGCCGTTGATTCTCCATTTCAATTATGATATTAGTTCAGCTTAATTATTCTTGTTATTTAATGATGGTCGGACCAAATTCCTGAACTCTAGCCCGTTGTAGGCATGCATATGAGAAGACAAACATATTGTTGTAACAAAATGAATCTCTGAATTTACATGCTTACTAACTCATATTACGCACTTCTCCAATTTATTGTACGATTGGGACTTTACAAATCCAAACCGGTGTCAATTCTCCTTAACAATATGTATGCTATATGTGTGAAATAATGCATAATAGTTGCAACAAAGGATATGAATAATGGTCGGATGACAAGGAATTAAGGGGACTCTTCGGAGGCAATTGAGCATATCCAGCACGACGGTGAAAAGAAAAGTGGTAGGAGGAAATAGAACAAAAGGCAACAAATTTTCACTACCTAGCAAAACCGTTCATAGGTAATCAAGGTTTATGAAAGCCGTTTATAGTACAAGTAACTTTCTTATAATTGTTAATAATTCTGTGTTGGAAAAAGATAATAATGAAAACCCTCATTTATCTTCTTTCTCTACGCTTAAATAGTGAGTGCTCCAACATCAAAAAATAAGATGAAGCGTCGATTTCCTCCATTTTCCACCGTATTCACGTTGCTGGGGATGCCCTTAGGAGGAAGAGACTTACGACGATAAGAAAGCATATGAATGACAAAGGTGATGGGCATGGACGAATCTATAAGTAGGCAAGTAGGGTGTAACGTCCCAGATTTTTGACCGTTCAAATTGACAATAATCCACACATGTCGACCCAAACAAACCACAAATATAGGTAATTATTGGGAAAAGAAGAATAAGGAAGAAGGAAGAGAAAAACCAATCACAGAATCTCACAGCGGAAGGATAACATATAATAAACAAATAATGGTTTAAAGCATTTAAGAAAACATATACATTTGGCTATACAAACAAATGATTATCAGAGTTACAAATATGCAGATATACATAACTAGCAGCGGAAATAAATGCAGCGGGAATACATACTTATAATTGATATATATATACACCAAATCCTCGTCTTCATCCTCCAAGCTATTGAAATCTTCGCTAACTGCAACCTCTGCTGACCCGAGCGTATTGCATAAAAGAAAACACAACAAACACTCGGATCAACACTAAATCATTCTCATATTAGTCAAATTAAAATACGGAATAACATCAATGTCATGGGTGCAGTAACTCAAGAGATGTTACGGGACTTTTCCATCTCTCGAGGATCCGTTAAACTAATACATACATAGTATAATACGCTATTATGATAGTGTCTATTTAGTAAAGTAAGTATCATAAAAATAGCGTAAGAGGGATTACCATATTACCCTTACGCCATTTACAGGCATCAACAATCTATACAGTTTCGTAAATTCACCGTACTGGTGTTATCAGAGGGCACTCCATAGAAGGCAATGCTAAATCAAAATTGTATGGGGCTCGATATGGATAAATATGACAAGGCACTCGAGGCAATGCCAAGGGTAGGATTCTACCAATTGCACTCTCGGACCAGTGGTAACGCATAGCAGCCACTACCGCCCACCTCGGATCACACTCCCAATTTAAATGGGCCCAAATCATCATCATCATCATAGTCATAGAAATAGTATCGAAGAAGTGTGTCCGATCAAAGGTGCTACCTCAATTAGTCACGTTATAGCTCCTGTTTTAGTCATTTCAATTCTGACCCGAAGGTCAAGGCTATTTCGTCATTGTTCATCCTCTTCAATCCAATAATTGTGTAACAACCCGGAATGTGGGGCCAATTTAAAATTTTCATTTTTGAGGATTTTAGGGGTGTTTAGATATTTAAATTAGATTATTTCAAATAATTATGAATGGGAGTTTGTTTTGAGCAAAGTTAATGCAAAGTTATTCAAATAAATTGCATAGAAAATTAGGAATAGGAAGGTAGTTTGAAAAGTCAAACTTGAACTTTGACTGTCTGCACAGGATGCAGAATAAACCGGATTTTGGTGAAACGAAAAATATCTAAATCTGTTAATGAGTACCTTTTTAACGAATCCGAAAAATCGAAGTTTCATAGCGAAAATCAAAAGTTATGGCCAAATGAATTTTCAGAAAGGTCGCTATAGAAATATATCGCCCTTGAAAATTGGCATTTTGCATACGACCTCGGAATTCAACGAAACCACTTTTGTTGGGTCCGGGAGGTAAAATTATTGCTAGGTTTCAAATTTCATGATTTTTGAAGCTAGCATGTAAGCATGGCAAAGGAATCTGTGTTTTGTCAGTTTCGGTCAAAATTAATTGACTGAAAAATAGCCATTTTTCAAACAGTCTCAGAATGAGGCGAAATAAATTTTGTTAGGACCGTATTGACATAAGAAAGCCAAAAATAATTTTTATGGATTTTTCTGAGCCAGTATGTGGCCCTAGTGGAATTAACAAGTACGTTCGAATTTAAATTAAATGATTTATTTTAAAATAAAAGGAAACATGACTGTAACTTCAGAATTAGACCTCGGCAATAGCGCCATCACTTTCTGAAGACGTCAAAAAATTTAGTTTGACAGTCGTTGAGCTTCGTTTGGAGGTCGTACGAGAAAACACTAATTTCTAGAATTAATTAATTAAATAAATAATAAATAAAACCCTAGAAATACTAGTATAAATACGCCCGTATACTGCCGTCTTCTTCCTCCATTTTGCACAGCCGTAACCCATCAAATTGCTCAAATCTTTGAGCTCAGTTTTCTCCCTCATCTCACAACGAAATTCAACAAACTAATACTCGTATCGAAGCTCTTCTCGAGCCCTACGACCTCCGACAAGAAGCACCTCGAACCGTGCCCTGTCAAAGCCGCCCCAGCCCCTCGAAGGTCCGACGGTCGCGCCCCCTGGGCCCCATATGCCGCCGCCGAACACCACCGCCCTCTGGCCGAACCTGCGCCTCCCCTCCCCGGTCCTTCTCCAACAAACGACGCCCTAAACCATTGACTACAGATCGAGAAAAGTGGAATCAAAATTTTGAACATTCTGAAATTTCAAAGGTATAATTTGATTTCAGTTTTGCCACGCTTTTAAGCGTTACACAGTCAGTTGTTAAAAGTCAGAACTGTTCAAACATCAATAACTAACACATACAAACTTCGAATCTGAAATTTTCAGATCCGTTAGGACCGTGACAACGAGTAGGATCTGCTGTGATTGATTGGAGCATTCTGAAATTATTTGGATTATTATTATTTTCTTATCCAGTCAAGGTGAGAATTCACTTTTAATTAAATTAAATGATTTAATCAATCTTGCGTGTTGTGAATCTGCGATGTATGTTGTGTATGTTATAAATCTGAATGGTTGTGATGCTATGACACTAGATCTGTAAATTTTAATGTTAAACCTGAGTTGTAGTTGCTATGATCATTGTTAGATAATTTTACCAACCATGCTTATCCATGAACCATTTGTTTGTGTATAATCAGTTCGAATAGATCACCTTTATTCTTTGAATCATTGATGTAATTGGATTCGACATAAGTATTGGACATGTGGAAATTCACCTTTATACTTATGTGAATAAATAAAAGATTTTGACCGTAAGATGATTTAACATTATTTTTAATGTTAAAATAAAAGATTTTGACCGTAAGATGATTTAACATTATTTTTAATGTTAAAATAAAAGATTTTGACCGTAAGCTGATTTAACATTATTTTTAATGTTAAAATAAAAGATTTTGACCGTAAGATGATTTAACATTATTTTTAATGTTAAAATAAAATATTTTGACCGTAAGATGATTTAACATTATTTTTAATGTTAAAATAAAAGATTTTGACCGTAAGATGACTTAACATTATTTTTAAGGTTAAAATAAAAGAATTTAACCGTAGGATAAGTTAACATTATTTTTAATGTTAATAAAAAGAGATTTCATCGTGTGTTAAGTTAACATTATTTTTAATGTTAATAAAAAGAGATTTCATCGTATGTTAAGTTAACATTATTTTTAATGTTAATAAAAAGAGATTTCATCGTGTGTTAAGTTAACATTATTTTTAATATTAATAAAAAGAGATTTCATCGTATGTTAAGTTAACATTATTTTTAATGTTAATAAAAAGAGATTTCATCGTGTGTTAAGTTAACATTATTTTTTAATGTTAATAAAAAGAGATTTCATCGTGTGTTAAGTTAACATTATTTTTAATGTTAATAAAAAGAGATTTCATCGTATGTTAAGTTAACATTATTTTTAATGTTACTAAAAAGAGATTTCATCGTAGTTTAAGTTAACATTATTTTTAATGTTTATTAACAAAAAAAAAGATGTCTTCGTTTGTTAAGTTAACATTATTTTTAATGTTAATTAAAAAGAAATGTACGCCGTAGGGAAAGTTACATCACTTGTAAAGTAATTAAAAGGGATTTACACCGTAAGATTAATTTGCATTTTATTTAATGTATAGAAAGAGAGAAAATACGTCGCATGATAAAAAAAATTTAAATTACATTTTTCTTTGTAATTAAGAAGGTGAATTTACACTGCATGACAAAAATTTCATTATTTAAGACTATATATATATAAATATACGAAGGTTATTTGGAAAGGCCGAGTTAATCTCATTCCGAATAATCAAGCGACGTTAAGGTTTGAAGTAGAGGACGACGAATGAAGACCGTCAATCTTCCCCTCAGGAGGACAGCGATTTAGGCTTTGAATTGATTTGCTCCCAAGTCAAGGTCAAGGTCATTGCCCGAACGAACATGTTGATTGAACGGATTAGGCTTTCGCTCAGACCCAGAGCATAAGTTATTAATGGGATTGTGTGTCTGACATCATACTCTATTAAATATCACGTTATTGATCTTTTGTCGAAGGTATGGATGTTTGGTGGCGGGGATTCTATTCTCTTGCTTAACACCCGTTCATATATTTCGGCAAAGGGTTGGTAGTAGGGTATGGGTGTAACGACCCAGAAAATCTGAACCAATTAAATTTTTTTAAATTGGCTAAAATAATGGATTTTAGATATTTAAAATAAATATTTTAAATAATGGCGATGAAAACCGAGTTTGAATCGACATTTGAAAACGAATACAATTAATTATAATTATATATAGAATTGAAAATGGCGCGGTAGTTCGATAATTTGATTTCAAACTTCAATTGAATATACCGGGTGCAGAACAATCCGGATTTTAGTGAAACCAAAAACATTAGGATCTAATTGATGATATCTTTCTAACGAATCTGACCAATCGAAATTTGATAGCGGGAATCAAAAGATATGTCCAGTTGAAAATTCTGAATAGTCGCTATGGAATTCAGGCCCTTAAAAATGGACATTTTGCAAACGACCTCGGATTTCGATGAAACCACTTTTGTTGGATCCGCAGTGTCATGTTATTGCTAGGTTTCAAATTTCATAATTTTTCGAATCAATATGTGAGCGTGGCAAAGGAAAACGCGTTTGACCGGTTTCAGTTGATTTTAATCGACTGGAAATTGGCCATTTTTCAAACGGTCTCAGAATTCGACGAAACTAGTTTTGTTAGGACCGTATCGGCAATACGAAGCCAGAAAATATTTTTCGAGAATTTTTCTAGTTAGTATGTGGCCCCAGTAAATTGAAATGTGCGTTCAAATTCAATATATAGAGTTATATGTTGATTTTAACGGAAACTGATTGTAACAATCAAATCAGCTTGCAATACATATCCCATTGTGTTCGGAATGGGGGTAAAACGCTATGGGCGACAGGCGGTGGGCCTCGTTTCGAGGTCGTATGTAAAAGTCAACCTTTTTGCAAAATTAAATAATTAAGAAAAAAAAATAAATAAATAAATAAATATATTTTCCCTCCCTTTATCTTTCTTCCTGGCCCCCCCCCGTTCATTTTTATTTCAAACGAAAAGAAAAAAAAACCTAAAAACTATCGACAGACCGCCCCCCCCTAAAGCGAACGCCGCCACCACCGCAGCTCCGACGAAGACGATCCGCCACCCCTAGCATCGCTCAGCGCCACTCTCTCCTCCGCTTCGCAGGACCCACGAGCCCCCCCTGAAGCATCGCGACACCCGATCGACGACCCCAACCCCCACCGCCTGCCACCACCGGCGAACCCCGAGCGCCACCCTCGAGAAGCCCTCCGACGATCTGCGAAACCCCCCCCCTCTGTAAGTTTTTTTTTGTTTTGTTAATTTATTTTTATGTAAGTAAAAACTGATTTTGTTTAAAAGTAAATACTGATTTTTGAAAAGTTAAAAACCTGATTTTAAAAAAAGGGTTTAAAAACTGATTTGTTTAAAAGTAAAAACCGATTTTGTTTAAAAGTAAATACTGATTTTTAATTTAAAAACTTTAAATAGGAAAAAAGTTTAAGCTTTAAAATAGAAAAGGTTTAAACTTTAGATAGAAAAAGGTTTAATCTTTTTAAAGAAAAAAATTTGAATTTGAAAAAGAAAACTGATTTTTAAAGGAAATAAAAACTGATTTTTAAAGGAAATAAAAACTGATTTTATTTTAAGATTTAAACTAGGAAAAGGTTTAAACTTTAAATAGAAAAGATTTAAACTTTAAATAGAAAAACATTAGAACTTTAGAAAAAATAAAGATCATATTTTTAAAATAGAAAAGATCATATTTTTAGAATGGAAAAGATCATATTTTTAAAATAGAAAAGACGGAATTTTTATTAAGTAGAAGAAGTAAGATATGATTTTTATATTTTTAAAGCAATAAAAATATAATTTTTACATCATAGGAATATTAAAAATATAATCTTTATATTAAAAATATAATCTTTATATATTGAGTAGCGAAGTCAAAATGCAAGTTTTATATATTGAATAACATAGTAAAAATTCGATTTTTACATATGTAGAGAATACGGGCAACAAAGCGACAAAAAGAGAGATTGGCGAAGATTTCTAAAGGAAGAGTGGTATTGGATAGCTATTGGTGAGATTTCTGATTTAAAAATATTATATATGTGTGAAATAAAAGTGAATTGCTATATATAAATATATATATATATATATATATCTACGCTCCTCGTCCACAAACCATGGACGATATTTATTGGTTGAAATTGTTGTGAAAATTGATTGATAGCGAATGGTTGTTTGGGATTGTTTGTGATTGATATTGGTTGATTGTGGTTGAAAAATACCCATTTGTGGTTGAGAAATATTTGGTTGAAACCACATAGGATTAGTTTGTGGAAGTGAAATAAATATATACATGCCGCCTGCGTGCGAACTAGATGCATGATCCCCATTGTCAAAAACCGCGAGGTTTTAAGGTAGAGCGAGGAGCCGTACTAGGGACGGTGCCGGTTTTAACTACCCTGCCGTTATGCTGCCGAAATTTTGAATAATATTCGTGTGTTTGAATTATTTTCATATGCTTAAACTATACTTATTCATTGAATAGAAAACATTCATGTGTTGAATTGATATTCATTCGTTGATTAGAAATTCATGTGTTGAATGGTATTCATATTTTGGAATAAATTGTTTGATAATAAAAATCACCTTTTATCTATATATAAAATCCTATTTTTGTAACCAATATGAACTATATAGAAAAATAGTGTTTTGAAATGAACTGTTTTACAATAAAAATCACATTTTTATTGTATGCATAAATCGTTGAAATGTGAAGGGTTAAAAATAGCCACTTGTTCAAAATAAACATATATGAGTTGAAATATTCATTAATTAACTAATGAAATGATTTGCACCTATTTATGTAACATTAGAATGAATGGTGTTTTTAAACCAAATAGAAATCAAATATGAAGTTGAATAGAAAATGATAAATGATAAGAACTGTATATATATGTACATGCATATTTATTGAACAGGTTATAGCAAAGGGGCTAGAGAAGAGGAATAAAATTTTGTGCCCGACAAATAGGTACACATTTACTGTTTTGTTTGGGTGATGATTTTATGAGCCTGTTGGCTAGCCGCTTGGCTTTTTCTTTTTCTTTTTGAGATTAGAAGGACCGGGAAAGCTATTTGCGATTTCCCGATGCTCCCGGTGCAGGGGAGGTTATGGCGAAATTTTCCAAAAATTTAAGGTGTTAGAAAAATATTTGAAGTGAAAACGATATGGAAATCATTGAATGAACTATATTTATATAAATATATAAATATAAATAAAATTAAAACGAAACGAGGCCGTGCAGTTCGTATTTTGAAACCGTGATTTCAAACGACTAGTACGGGAAATCCGACCATTGGATTTTCCCGAAACCTCAACCGTCGGGTTCGCCTTGGAAATATCTTCCCAACGGCACCAACTTTGTAGAAATCCAACGGTTGGATTGTCTGGAATGTTTAATTCAAATATGAAGAAAAACAGCGCCAGAAACGATTATATTTATATATAAATATAAATATAATTTTAATTAATCGAATAACGACGCTGCAGTTCGTATTTTGAAATCGAAACTTAAAACGATTGTACCGGGAGATCCGACCGTCGGATTTTCCCGAAACTGGAACCGTTGGATTCGTTTTGAAAAGACCTTTCTAATGATGTAAATTTTGTGAAGATCCAACGGTTAGATTTTCAGATAGGTGTAAATCAAATCTGAAGAAAAACAGCGCCACGGCCGCCTTATGGCCCGAAGCGTCGTTTTGAATAAAATGGCTATTTTAAAATAAATAAAAATAGCGATAAATAGTTATAAAATATCATAAGCGATATGGAAAAGAAATAAACTGAATTTGTTCGGTTTGTGTGTCTTTTGATGGTTGAATGTGTTTGGTGTGAAAATTACATTAAAAGAACACAATTGGTGTTGTCGAATAATTTAACCATTGAAATAAATTGATTTGAAATTCTAAATATGCGTGAATTATTTGAGAAGGCCGAGTTAATTCTCATTTCAAATAATTGACCGACGATTGAAAGTCGAAGATGAAGACGATGGTCGAAGACCGGAGATCTTCACCTCGTTTGGATGGTAACCGAGGTCCTGATTGGGAGGCATCCCGAAATATGGATAATGAGTGGTGATCGTGCAAACGTACGTGGTGATCGAAGGGTTTGCGAGGTATTTAGTGCCTCCGGTTTCGTTCAGACCCAGAACGGACTTGTAAATGGACTGTGTGTCCGACATTGGAATTTGTTCTGTGTGATTGATAGCCATCAGTTGCACGGTGTGAATTGCCTGTGTGGCATGCTAAGATGCAGTGATCAGGACTTCTGTTGAAAAGCAAAGTCTTGTGGTGATGATCAAAGCACCGCCTGTGTGGCGTAGCTTTGTGTATAACGTGAATTCGCGAGCCTCACACCCCGGTATGAACCTAAAACGGGAGAGGACATCAGGGAGGGCCTGCATTTCTTCCTAGCTAGGGTGGTGTCAGTGACCTACCAGCCCTGACATTTATATACTTTTCACCTATGTGGTTGTTGCTGTTGCGAGGCGCCTCGGTTTGATCGGACGATCCAGGTCCGATGGAGTCATTCGTTGGCTCATTTACGCCCCAAAGGGCGGGGAAACGCAGTGTTCAGGCATTTTAATCCACATCGGTGGACCGGCCCTGACGATCCAAGGGTCGATGCGCTCTGACCCTGAGGCTCGGGCTAGGCAGTCTCGAATTCGGTAAGGACTATCTTTTGCCTTGGTTCATGACGGAAATCCAACTTCCAAATACGACATCGTGCAGTTTCGATTGTATATATACATTTGGCGACATAGTGGCATGGGACGCTCATGTCGTCTATGATTGATAGTTATGATTTGAAATTGTTTTTTTTTGAAACATATAAACACTAGCAATAATATCAAATGCCTTTGTTTTATTCGTATCAAGCATATTTTGGCCGTTATAAGGTAAAAACTCTATCCTCCGGTTTGCGTTGCATTGTGTGATGGGAACTGAGTCTTATAACGGCTTCATTTTTATAAAAAGCATAGCGATGTTTAAAAGAAAGATTTGTTTTAAAGCACTGGCAATCCAATGGAGTAAACCCGTTCCACGAAAGTGGCGTGGTCCCGTGATTAGCCAATTATATATGTGTTGAGTGGATTTCTCATACCAGTCCCATGACTGACTCGTAGTTTGTTTCACTTTCAAACTCGGGTGCCCCTTTTTCTACACGGGCAGCCTTGTATTCAGGTTTAGCTGGTTCTTTCTGGATAGCTGGAGCTGAAGATGGATTCTATCATTTATTTCCTTTTATGCTGTCCAGCTCCTATTGTACATATTTTGTTTATTTCCGTTGTAGACATTTATGTATAGCTGAACTGTATTTGTACTAAGTAAGATCCTGTATACCGTGTAACTCTGATGATTACTTTTATCCAGTATATTTTATTGTTCATTATCTGGTGTATTTATTTAATTCTGTTCTGCTATTATTTGTTTCTGTGTTATATTCCTAAGATAACCCTTGTTTCCGTGAGAACGGGATTTCGGGTCGTCTCATCGTGGTATCAGAGCTTTGGTTAAGCTTAGTTCTGGAATATAACATTCGAACGAACTCGTCAGAAATAGAACCAGTAGTGTTCTAGGACGGGTAACTCTATACATATAGGATCAGCAATATCCTAGTATGAGTATAGCAGAATCAGAACAACTCGTTAGAGATGGGGTCAGAAGTGCCTCCGAACGAGTCGAGAGTAATATGTTTTTAAATAACGTATTTGTGATTATATATATATAGTCTGGTTTTAGAAATATAATTTTTGAATATATAAAAGATATATATTTGAAAAGTTAAAAAGGTAAAAACAATTGGATTGGTTGGTTGTGTTGTATGATTATGGATTTATCAAACCACTTTCGACTTTATTCCTTTTCGGGGACGAAAAGTTTTAAGTGGGGGAGATTGTAACGACCCAGAAAATCTGAACCAATTTAAAATTTTTAAATTGGCTAAAATAATGGATTTTAGATATTTAAAATAAATATTTTAAATAATGGCGATGAAAACCGAGTTTGAATCGACATTTGAAAACGAATATAATTAATTATAATTATATATAGAATTGAAAATGGCGCGGTAGTTCGATAATTCGATTTCAAACTTCAATTGAATATACCGGGTGCAGAACAATCCGGATTTTAGTGAAACCAAAAACATTAGGATCTAATTGATGATATCTTTCTAACGAATCTGACCAATCGAAATTTGATAGCGGGAATCAAAAGATATGTCCAGTTGAAAATTCTGAATAGTCGCTATGGAATTCAGGCCCTTAAAAATGGACATTTTGCAAACGACCTCGGATTTCGATGAAACCACTTTTGTTGGATCCGCAGTGTCAAGTTATTGATAGGTTTCAAATTTCATAATTTTTCGAATCAATATGTGAGTGTGGCAAAGGAAAACGCGTTTGACCGGTTTCAGTTGATTTTAATCGACTGGAAATTGGCCATTTTTCAAACGGTCTCAGAATTCGACGAAACTAGTTTTGTTAGGACCGTATCGGCAATACGAAGCCAGAAAATATTTTTCGAGAATTTTTCTAGTTAGTATGTGGCTCCAGTAAATTGAAATGTGCGTTCAAATTCAATATATAGAGTTATATGTTGATTTTAACGGAAACTGATTGTAACAATCAAATCAGCTTGCAATACATATCCCATTGTGTTCGGAATGGGGGTAAAACGCTATGGGCGACAGGCGGTGGGCCTCGTTTCGAGGTCGTATGTAAAAGTCAACCTTTTTGCAAAATTAAATAATTAAGAAAAAATAAATAAATAAATAAATAAATATATTTTCCCTCCCTTTATCTTTCTTCCTGCCCCCCCCCCCCCCCGTTCATTTTTATTTCAAACGAACAGAAAAAAAACCCTAAAAACTATCGACAGACCGCCCCCCCTAAAGCGAACGCCGCCACCACCGCAGCTCCGACGAAGACGATCCGCCACCCCTAGCATCGCTCAGCGCCACTCTCTCCTCCGCTTCGCAGGACCCACGAGCCCCCCCTGAAGCATCGCGACACCCGATCGACGACCCCAACCCCCACCGCCTGCCACCACCGGCGAACCCCGAGCGCCACCCTCGAGAAGCCCTCCGATGATCTGCGAAACCCCCCCCCCCTCTGTAAGTTTTTTTTTGTTTTGTTAATTTATTTTTATGTAAGTAAAAACTGATTTTGTTTAAAAGTAAATACTGATTTTTGAAAAGTTAAAAACCTGATTTTAAAAAAAGGGTTTAAAAACTGATTTGTTTAAAAGTAAAAACCGATTTTGTTTAAAAGTAAATACTGATTTTTAATTTAAAAACTTTAAATAGGAAAAAAGTTTAAGCTTTAAAATAGAAAAGGTTTAAACTTTAGATAGAAAAAGGTTTAATCTTTTTAAAGAAAAAAATTTGAATTTGAAAAAGAAAACTGATTTTTAAAGGAAATAAAAACTGATTTTTAAAGGAAATAAAAACTGATTTTTAAAGGAAATAAAAATTGATTTTATTTTAAGATTTAAACTAGGAAAAGGTTTAAACTTTAAATAGAAAAGATTTAAACTTTAAATAGAAAAAGATTAGAACTTTAGAAAAAATAAAGATCATATTTTTAAAATAGAAAAGATCAGATTTTTAGAATGGAAAAGATCATATTTTTAAAATAGAAAAGACGGAATTTTTATTAAGTAGAAGAAGTAAGATATGATTTTTATATTTTTAAAGCAATAAAAATATAATTTTTACATCATAGGAATATTAAAAATATAATCTTTATATTAAAAATATAATCTTTATATATTGAGTAGCGAAGTCAAAATGCAAGTTTTATATATTGAATAACATAGTAAAAATTCGATTTTTACATATGTAGAGAATACGGGCAACAAAGCGACAAAAAGAGAGATTGGCGAAGATTTCTAAAGGAAAAGTGGTATTGGATAGCTATTGGTGAGATTTCTGATTTAAAAATATTATATATGTGTGAAATAAAAGTGAATTGCTATATATAAATATATATATATATATCTACGCCCCTCGTCCACAAACCATGGACGATATTTATTGGTTGAAATTGTTGTGAAAATTGATTGATAGCGAATGGTTGTTTGGGATTGTTTGTGATTGATATTGGTTGATTGTGGTTGAAAAATACCCATTTGTGGTTGAGAAATATTTGGTTGAAACCACATAGGATTAGTTTGTGGAAGTGAAATAAATATATACATGCCGCCTACGTGCGAACTAGATGCATGATCCCCATTGTCAAAAACCGCGAGGTTTTAAGGTAGAGCGAGGAGCCGTACTAGGGACGGTGCCGGTTTTAACTACCCTGCCGTTATGCTGCCGAAATTTTGAATAATATTCGTGTGTTTGAATTATTTTCATATGCTTAAACTATACTTATTCATTGAATAGAAAACATTCATGTGTTGAATTGATATTCATTCGTTGATTAGAAATTCATGTGTTGAATGGTATTCATATTTTGGAATAAATTGTTTGATAATAAAAATCACCTTTTATCTATATATAAAATCCTATTTTTGTAACCAATATGAACTATATAGAAAAATAGTGTTTTGAAATGAACTGTTTTACAATAAAAATCACATTTTTATTGTATGCATAAATCGTTGAAATGTGAAGGGTTAAAAATAGCCACTTGTTCAAAATAAACATATATGAGTTGAAATATTCATTAATTAACTAATGAAATGATTTGCACCTATTTATGTAACATTAGAATGAATGGTGTTTTTAAACCAAATAGAAATCAAATATGAAGTTGAATAGAAAATGATAAATGATAAGAACTGTATATATATGTACATGCATATTTATTGAACAGGTTATAGCAAAGGGGCTAGAGAAGAGGAATAAAATTTTGTGCCCGACAAATAGGTACACATTTACTGTTTTGTTTGGGTGATGATTTTATGAGCCTGTTGGCTAGCCGCTTGGCTTTTTCTTTTTCTTTTTGAGATTAGAAGGACCGGGAAAGCTATTTGCGATTTCCCGATGCTCCCGGTGCAGGGGAGGTTATGGCGAAATTTTCCAAAATTTTAAGGTGTTAGAAAAATATTTGAAGTGAAAACGATATGGAAATCATTGAATGAACTATATTTATATAAATATATAAATATAAATAAAATTAAAACGAAACGAGGCCGTGCAGTTCGTATTTTGAAACCGTGATTTCAAACGACTAGTACGGGAAATCCGACCATTGGATTTTCCCGAAACCTCAACCGTCGGGTTCGCCTTGGAAATATCTTCCCAACGGCACCAACTTTGTAGAAACCCAACGGTTGGATTGTCTGGAATGTTTAATTCAAATATGAAGAAAAACAGCGCCAGAAACGATTATATTTATATATAAATATAAATATAATTTTAATTAATCGAATAACGACGCTGCAGTTCGTATTTTGAAATCGAAACTTAAAACGATTGTACCGGGAGATCCGACCGTCGGATTTTCCCGAAACTGGAACCGTTGGATTCGTTTTGAAAAGACCTTTCTAATGATGTAAATTTTGTGAAGATCCAACGGTTAGATTTTCAGATAGGTGTAAATCAAATCTGAAGAAAAACAGCGCCACGGCCGCCTTATGGCCCGAAGCGTCGTTTTGAATAAAATGGCTATTTTAAAATAAATAAAAATAGCGATAAATAGTTATAAAATATCATAAGCGATATGGAATAGAAATAAACTGAATTTGTTCGATTTGTGTGGCTTTTGATGGTTGAATGTGTTTGGTGTGAAAATTACATTAAAAGAACACAATTGGTGTTGTCGAATAATTTAACCATTGAAATAAATTGATTTGAAATTCTAAATATGCGTGAATTATTTGAGAAGGCCGAGTTAATTCTCATTTCAAATAATTGACCGACGATTGAAAGTCGAAGATGAAGACGATGGTCGAAGACCGGAGATCTTCACCTCGTTTGGATGGTAACCGAGGTCCTGATTGGGAGGCATCCCGAAATATGGATAATGAGTGGTGATCGTCCAGACGTACGTGGTGATCGAAGGGTTTGCGAGGTATTTAGTGCCTCCGGTTTCGTTCAGACCCAGAACGGACTTGTAAATGGACTGTGTGTCCGACATTGGAATTTGTTCTGTGTGATTGATAGCCATCAGTTGCACGGTGTGAATTGCCTGTGTGGCATGCTAAGATGCAGTGATCAGGACTTCTGTTGAAAAGCAAAGTCTTGTGGTGATGATCAAAGCACCGCCTGTGTGGCGTAGCTTTGTGTATAACGTGAATTCGCGAGCCTCACACCCCGGTATGAACCTAAAACGGGAGAGGACATCTGGGAGGGCCTGCGTTTCTTCCTAGCTAGGGTGGTGTCAGTGACCTACCAGCCCTGACATTTATATACTTTTCACCTATGTGGTTGTTGCTGTTGCGAGGCGCCTCGGTTTGATCGGACGATCCGGGTCCGATGGAGTCATTCGTTGGCTCATTTACGCCCCAAAGGGCGGGGAAACGCAGTGTTCAGGCATTTTAATCCACATCGGTGGACCGGCCCTGACGATCCAAGGGTCGATGCGCTCTGACCCTGAGGCTCGGGCTAGGCAGTCTCGAATTCGGTAAGGACTATCTTTTGCCTTGGTTCATGACGGAAATCCAACTTCCAAATACGACATCGTGCGGTTTCGATTGTATATATACATTTGGCGACATAGTGGCATGGGACGCTCATGTCGTCTATGATTGATAGTTATGATTTGAAATTGTTTTTTTTTGAAACATATAAACACTAGCAATAATATCAAATGCCTTTGTTTTATTCGTATCAAGCATATTTTGGCCGTTATAAGGTAAAAACTCTATCCTCCGGTTTGCGTTGCATTGTGCGATGGGAACTGAGTCTTATAACGGCTTCATTTTTATAAAAAGCATAGCGATGTTTAAAAGAAAGATTTGTTTTAAAGCACTGGAAATCCAATGGAGTAAACCCGTTCCACGAAAGTGGCGTGGTCCTGTGATTAGCCAATTATATATGTGTTGAGTGGATTTCTCATACCAGTCCCATGACTGACTCGTAGTTTGTTTCACTTTCAAACTCGGGTGCCCCTTTTTCTACACGGGCGGCCTTGTATTCAGGTTTAGCTGGTTCTTTCTGGATAGCTGGAGCTGAAGATGGATTCTATCATTTATTTCCTTTTATGCTGTCCAGCTCCTATTGTACATATTTTGTTTATTTCCGCTGTAGACATTTATGTATAGCTGAACTGTATTTGTACTAAGTAAGATCCTGTATACCGTGTAACTCTGATGATTACTTTTATCCAGTATATTTTATTGTTCATTATCTGGTGTATTTATTTAATTCTGTTCTGCTATTATTTGTTTCTGTGTTATATTCCTAAGATAACCCTTGTTTCCGTGAGAACGGGATTTCGGGTCGTCTCAATGGGGTGATGATGTGGCACGCTAAGGTGCATATGATCAAGGTTTTGTTGAAAAGCAGGCCTTGTGGGAGGATCAAAGCATAGTCTGTTTAGGCATAGCTTTGTGTACAACGAGACTTCGCGAGCCTCACACACCGGCGGAGTCTAAAACGAGAGAAGGGAACGCAGGGAGAGAAGCACGTTTCTTTCTAGCTAGAGTGGTGTCAGTGACCTACCAGCCCTGACATTTTACTTATGTGGATGATGGAATGAGGCGCCTCAGATAGGTCCTATAGGATCGGAAAACGTGTGTTCAGGAATTGCCAATCCACGAAACAGTATGTGTGGACTGGCCCTGCAGCTTTCCAAGGGTTCACTGCGGGGAATCCTGAGACATTAGCTAGAGTGTCTCGAATCGGTAGGAGCTCCTCCCTAGCCTTGACTCAGATGGAAATCCAAATTCCAAATACGACCCCACAGATTTGATTGTACTACTAGTACGGAGGCATAGTATATGGTACCTATGCTTCCTAGGATTGATACATTTATTTTGAAATGTTTTGTTATATATACTAATAAAAATATTAAACCCGTATTTACCGTATTTAGCATGTTTAATCACCATAAGGGAAAAACTCTATCCTCTGGTGTGCGTTGCATTGTGTGATGGGACTTGAGTCTTATGGTGATTCCATTTTTCTAAAAAGCATTGCGTTGTTGCACGATTTATTTATCTGCTTGTTCTGACACTTTAAAATTATGCACGGCAATCTATTGAAATAAATCCGTTCCACATTAGCGGCATGGTCTTTGGATTTGCCATATTATGAATAGTATGATAGTTAAGAATTCTCACACCAGTCCCACGACTGACCTGTAGTTTGTTTCACCTTTTTTGCAAACTCGGGTGCCCTCTTTTCTACACGGGCAGCCAAGTAAACAGGTTATCTTTCGCTTGGAGTCTTTCCTTGGAGCTGCTTACTATTCCTCTTGGATTTGCTTGTGGAGAGGTGATGACTAGGAGTTTGAAAACTTATCATTTGCTGCTCTTACATTTTTCTCTTTCCTTTTATTTCAGACATGAAACTTGTTTTATTCCACGTTGTTCATGTTGGAGTTGGAACTTATTTCTTTTCTGCGAATTTGGTGTAATAATGTAGAAGTCTGTGACTGTGGATTTTTTGTGATGGACGACATTATATTTCCGCTGCTATGATGTTGTTACTCTATGAATTTCCTATGCTATTTTGTATCTGTGATATGCATTATTGTATTTATGTTGTATTCCAAATGATGATCTCTTACTTTCACTTCGTGGAAGTTCGGGGTCATCGCAGTTGGTATCAGAGCTTAGGTTAAACTTAGCTTTGGAATATATCATATTTATGGTAATTCGTTTACATAGAATCACAATATTCTGTGGCGAACATTTCATGTGGATACATAATAGTCAGTCATTCTATCATTATCTTTTATCCGTCCTTTTATCTTGATCAACTCTTCAAATCACCATTATAGTTGTTCTGACTCTTTCCTTGATCATACAGAACTAACTAAAAATGAGTACCGCTGCCGCTAGAGCCGCTAGAGCTAGAGCAAGGAGGCAGAATGCTGCTGGAACCGAAGAGGCTACTGTCCAACAAGCACCACCACCCCAACCCTTTGATTTAGATAAGACGGCTAAGAAGTACAAAAACTTGGGAGGGGTGCCATTTAAGGGTACGGAGACTGTGACACAAGCTCAAGCTTGGCTGAGGAACTGCGAGAAGATTTTTGGAGGATTGGAGTTGGAGGATCATAGGAAAAGGTTAGTGGCTTCATGGCTGTTACAGGAGGAAGCTCAAAACTGGTGGGACACTGTCACGGTTGGAGGAATTGCAGACAATATGACTTGGACGAGGTTTAAGGAGCTTTTCAATGACAAATATATTCCAAGGCAAGAGGTAGAGAAGCTACATGATGAGTTCGCCAATCTAAAGCAAGGCGACAAGACCATTTCAGAATATGTACGAAGATTCGAAGATCTTTCCCGCTATGCGCCTGAGTTGGTTCAAGATGACTTTCAGAAGAATAAGAGATTTATAAATGGGCTTGCGAAGTATATCGATAGAGCCACTGCTCACATCGACCTCTCTTTCAACAGGTTGGTGGAGTTCGCTTGTCGTTACGAGGAAAATGATAGGAGGAATTCTCAACAGGACAGGGAAAGGAGCTTAGCTAACAACAAAAGGAAGCAAGCAGAGAAGAAGACCGAGGGAAACAACTCTGAAGCTGCTAAGGGCCACGATAAGTCAAAGGTGCAATGCTACAATTGCCAAAAATTTGGGCACTACAGCAAGGACTGCAGGAATCCTAAGAAGGCCCGAAGCGACGACACCAAGGAATGCTACAATTGCCACAAGAAAGGTCACATCAAGCCAAACTGTCCGCTATTGAAGGGAGCACAGATAGCACATGTGTATGAAGGGGCGAGTGCACCATCTTCTTCCGAAGGAGCAGGTAAGCCTGATGTTTTAGATGGTACCATTTCTGTTAAAAATATCCCTGTTACTGCCTTATTTGATACGGGTGCATCGAGAAGTTTTATTTCTAGCAATGCGGTCCAGAAATTGAAACTAAAGCAAAGATGTCTTAAAAAGCCAATTAATGTTCATAATCCTGTAGGAGGTTCGATCGCTCTTGATTTATACTGTAGGGTGCCTATTTCTTACTCTTACTTTCGGTTCCCTTTTGACTTAACCATTATGAATTTCTCCGAGTTTGATATCATCCTTGGTCTCGATTGGCTGACCAAATATGACGCTGAAGTGTTATGTTCTGAAAGAGTGGTTAAGGTGAACACAGGTTTTGGAAACACTGTTGCTATACCTTGCCATGGGCCAAAATCTGACAGAAAGGCATTCTGGTCTTCCCTAGAGATCACTCCCATCTCCTTAGAAAATATTCCCGTGGTCAAAGACTACGCAGATGTATTTGAAGAAGTGGACAGCCTTCCCCCGCGAAGGGAAATCGATTTCAGGATTGATCTTGTTCCTAATGCCAGACCAGTAGTTCATGCTATCAGAAGGATGACTCCTAAAGAAAAGGAAGAATTGCAAACCCAAACCAAGCAGCTTCTGTGGAAGGGACTCATCCGACCTATCTTTTCAAATTGGGGTGCAGCTGTGGTATTTGTCCCCAAGTCGGATGGTACGCTAAGACTTTGTGTCGATTATCGCGATCTTAACAAACAAACATTGAAGAACAAATACCCCTTGCCCCGCATAGATGATTTGATGGGCCAATTGAATGGAGCCAAGGTGTTTTCAAAGATGGACCTAGCCACGGGTTTCCACCAACTCCGCATAGCAGAAGAATGCATACCTTTGACCGCCTTCAGGGGTCCCGATATATTCTACGAATGGTTAGTGATGCCGTTCGGTCTATGTAATGCTCCAGCCTACTTTGTTGACTTGATGAATAGGGTCTTCAGGGAGGTCCTAAATAAATTCGTCCTAGTCTTCATTGATGACATTCTAATCTATTCTAAAACTAAGGAGGAGCATGAAGGGCATTTAAGGGAAGTGTTGGAAATTCTGCGACGAAATGTTCTGAAAGCAAAGTTTTTCAAATGCACATTTTGGAAAGAGGAAGTAAAATTCTTGGGCCATGTTGTGTCAAAAGAAGGAATCGCAGTCAATCTAAGTAAAGTTGCCGCCATTCGAGATTGGAAGCGACCCAGCACTCCCACTGAAGTAAGAAGCTTCCTTGGTTTGGCAGGGTATTATAGAAAATTTGTCGAAAGTTTCGCCAAGCTGTCTAGCCCATTAACAAAACTTACCAAGAAGAATGCCAAGTTCAATTGGACATCGGATTGTGAGGAGGCATTCCAAAAGCTAAAGGTGAGTTTGACTACTGCTCTCGTACTCACCATCATCGATGGCAACCAAGATTTAAAGGTCTATACGGATGCCTCTCAAAGTGGTGGTCTTGGCGCAGTACTGATGCAAAGGGGCAGAGTTGTTGCATATGCAAGCCGACAATTAAAGCCGCATGAGAAAAATTATCGTGTCCATGACTTTAAGTTGCTGGCCGTAGTCTTTGCTTTAAAAATTTGGAGACATTATCTTTTGGGCGAAAAATTTGAATTATACACCAACCATCAATCTTTGAAATATCTCTTCGACCAAAAGGATCTGAATTTAAGGCAGCAAAGTTGGCTAGAATTCCTTGCGGCATACAATCTCGACATCCTATATACGCCGGGGAAAGCCAATGTGGTGGCAGACGCACTCAGTAGAAAGAATGCCATTGTCGCAAGCCTTATCATTACCCCCTCTTTGATCGATAAAATTTCTGCTCTTCAAAAAGATAATAAATTTATTCAAAGAATTATTAAAAGAATCCAAGATGGGGAGAACACAAGCTTCCAAATTGATGGCAAGGGAATTCTTAGATTGCAAGGTCGGATTTGTGTTCCAAATATCCCAGAGCTCGTAAGGGAAGTTTTAGACGAAGGACACAAATCAAAGCTTTGCATCCACCCAGGTGTGAGAAAGATGTATAAGGATTTAAAGCACACTTTTTGGTGGAAATCTATGAAGAGGGATATATCCATATATGTAAGCAGATGCCCGACATGCCAACAAGTGAAGAGCGATCAACAAAAGCCTGCGGGATTGTTGCAGCCATTAGAAGTTCCTGATTGGAAGTGGGACCAAGTCTCTATGGATTTCATAGATGGTCTGCCTCGTACTAGGAAAGGAAATGACAGCATATGGGTGATCGTGGATCGTTTCACCAAGTCCGCTCATTTCATACCCGTCAAATCCACCAAAACTGCTCAAGGTCTGGCGCAAATCTATTTCAAAGAAATTGTCAAGCTACATGGGTAATAAAGCTAAATCTTTCCTTCTCTTCATAATTTGAATAGTAAGTTTTTCTTTTGCAAAATAAATTTTAATCCTTTCTTTTTCGCAGAGTCCCTAGTAGCATTGTTAGCGACCGTGATCCTATCTTTGCTAGTAAATTTTGGGAAGCATTCCAAAACGAGTTGGGAACGAAGTTGAATCTTAGTACCGCGTATCACCCTCAGACTGATGGCCAGATTGAGCGAGTGAATCGCATTCTTGAAGATCTATTGCGAGCTTGTATACTCGATTTTGGAGGGTCTTGGGAGGATCACTTGCATTTAGTTGAATTCTCGTACAACAATAGCTATCAAGCAAGTTTGAAAATGTCTCCATTTGAAGCCTTATATAGTAGGCCATGTAGATTGCCAGCATGTTGGGTTGAAAAAGGAAATCGGCTTGTATTGGGTCTTGACATGATCCGAGAAGCTTCAGACAAAGTTGACTTTATTAAGAAGCGACTATTGGCGGCCCAAAGTAGACAGAAAAGTTACGCAGATGTAAGAAGGCGAGAGCTAGCTTTTGATGTAGGTGACTATGTCTATCTGAAAGTCGCTCCAATGCGGGGTGTTATCCGTTTTGGAAAAACAGGGAAACTAGCACCCAGATTCATTGGCCCTTTCCCTATTCTTGAAAAGATTGGCACCCTAGCTTACCGAATTCAGATGCCCGTCTGGTTGCCTGGAGTGCACGATGTATTTCATGTATCTCGACTTCGAAGGCATGTCCATGATCAGGGTCTAGTTGTGGAGGAAACTGCACAGCAAGATTTGGAAATTACCCCAAGCCTAGTAGTGAGAAGAGAGCCACTGAAAATTATTGGCAAAGAAACTAGAGTGCTGAGGAATAAAAGAATCAACCTAGTCAAGGTGCAGTGGAGTGGTGATCCTAGAGACTGCACTTGGGAAACTGAAGAGAGTATCAAACAAGCCTATCCCAACTGCCGAGTGGCTATCTCCGATTAGGTTTTGTTGTGAGGTACGCTTAATCTTTTCAGTATTCTCTGTGTTGGTTCCTACTCTTCTATTTTATCTTTTCGAGGACGAAAAGTTATTAAGGAGGGGAGATTGTAACAACCTGGAATGTGGGGCCAATTTAAAATTTTCATTTTTGGGGATTTTATGGGTGTTTAGATATTTAAATTAGATTATTTCAAATAATTATGAATGGGAGTTTGTTTTGAGCAAAGTTAATGCAAAGTTATTCAAATAAATTGCATAGAAAATTAGGAATAGGAAGGTAGTTTGAAAAGTCAAACTTGAACTTTGACTGTCTGCACGGGATGCAGAATAAACCGGATTTTGGTGAAATGAAAAATATCTAAATCTGTTAATGAGTACCTTTTTAACGAATCCGAAAAATCGAAGTTTCATAGAGAAAATCAAAAGTTATGGCCAAATGAATTTTCAGAAAGGTCGCTATAGAAATATATCACCCTTGAAAATTGGCATTTTGCATACGACCTCGGAATTCAACGAAACCACTTTTGTTGGGTCCAGGAGGTAAAATTATTGCTAGGTTTCAAATTTCATGATTTTTGAAGCTAGCATGTAAGCGTGGCAAAGGAATCTGTGTTTTGTCAGTTTCGGTCAAAATTAATTGACTGAAAAATAGCCATTTTTCAAACAGTCTCAGAATGAGGCGAAATAAATTTTGTTAGGACCGTATTGACATAAGAAAGCCAAAAATAATTTTTTTGGATTTTTCTGAGCCAGTATGTGGCCCTAGTGGAATTAACAAGTACGTTCGAATTTAAATTAAATGATTTATTTTAAAATAAAAAGAAACATGACTGTAACTTCAGAATTAGACCTCGGCAATAGCGCCATCGCGTTCAGAAGACGTCAAAACATTAAGTTTGACAGTCGTTGAGCTTCGTTTGGAGGTCGTACGAGAAAACACTAATTTCTAGAATTAATTAATTAAATAAATAATAAGTAAAACCCTAGAAATACTAGTATAAATACGCCCGTATACTGCCGTCTTCTTCCTCCATTTTGCACAGCCGTAACCCATCAAATTGCTCAAATCTTTGAGCTCAGTTTTCTCCCTCATCTCACAACGAAATTCAACAAACTAATACTCGTATCGAAGCTCTTCACGAGCCCTACGACCTCCGACAAGAAGCACCTCGAACCGTGCCCTGTCGAAGCCGCCCCAGCCCCTCGAAGGTCCGACGGTCGCGTCCCCCTGGGCCCCACACGCCGCCGCCGAACACCACCCCCCTCTGGCCGAACCTGCGCCTCCCCTCCCCGGTCCTTCTCCAACAAACGGCGCCCTAAACCATTGACTACAGATCGAGAAAAGTGGAATCAAAATTTTGAACATTCTGAAATTTCAAAGGTATAATTTGATTTCAGTTTTGCCACGCTTTTAAGCGTTACACAGTCAGTTGTTAAAAGTCAGAACTGTTCAAACATCAATAACTAACACATACAAACTTCGAATCTGAAAATTTCAGATCCGTTAGGACCGTGACAACGAGTAGGATCTGCTGTGATTGATTGGAGCATTCTGAAATTATTTGGATTATTATTATTTTCTTATTCAGTCAAGGTGAGAATTCACTTTTAATTAAATTAAATGATTTAATCAATCTTGCGTGTTGTGAATCTGCGATGTATGTTGTGTATGTTATAAATCTGAATGGTTGTGATGCTATGACACTAGATCTGTAAATTTTAATGTTAAACCTGAGTTGTAGTTGCTATGATCATTGTTAGATAATTTTACCAACCATGCTTATCCATGAACCATTTGTTTGTGTATAATCAGTTCGAATAGATCACCTTTATTCTTTGAATCATTGATGTAATTGGATTCGACATAAGTATTGGACATGTGGAAATTCACCTTTATACTTATGTGAATAAATAAAAGATTTTGACCGTAAGATGATTTAACATTATTTTTAATGTTAAAATAAAAGATTTTGACTGTAAGACGATTTAACATTATTTTTAATGTTAAAATAAAAGATTTTGACCGTAAGATGATTTAACATTATTTTTAATGTTAAAATAAATGATTTTGACCGTAAGATGATTTAACATTATTTTTAATGTTAAAATAAAAGATTTTGACCGTAAGACGATTTAACATTATTTTTAATGTTAAAATAAAAGATTTTGACCGTAAGATGATTTAACATTATTTTTAATGTTAAAATAAAAGATTTTGACCGTAAGATGATTTAACATTATTTTTAATGTTAAAATAAAAGATTTTGACCGTAAGATGATTTTACATTATTTTTAATGTTAAAATAAAAGATTTTGACCGTAAGATGATTTAACATTATTTTTAAGGTCAAAATAAAAGAATTTAACCGCAGGATAAGTTAACATTATTTTTAATGTTAATAAAAAGAGATTTCATCGTGTGTTAAGTTAAAATTATTTTTAATGTTAATAAAAAGAGATTTCATCGTATGTCAAGTTAACATTTTTTTTAATGTTAATAAAAAGAGATTTCATCGTGTGTTAAGTTAACATTATTTTTAATGTTAATAAAAAGAGATTTCATCGTGTGTTAAGTTAACATTATTTTTAATGTTAATAAAAAGAGATTTCATCGTGTGTTAAGTTAAAATTATTTTTAATGTTAATAAAAAGAGATTTCATCGTATGTTAAGTTAACATTATTTTTAATGTTAATAAAAAGAGATTTCATCGTATGTTAAGTTAACATTATTTTTAATGTTAATAAAAAGAGATTTCATCGTAGTTTAAGTTAACATTATTTTTAATGTTAATAAACAAAAAAAAGATGTCTTCGTTTGTTAAGTTAACATTATTTTTAATGTTAATCAAAAAGAAATGTACGCCGTAGGGAAAGTTACATCACTTGTAAAGTAATTAAAAGGGATTTACACCGTAAGATTAATTTGCATTTTATTTAATGTATAGAAAGAGAGAAAATACGTCGCATGATAAAAAAAATTAAATTACATTTTTCTTTGTAATTAAGAAGGTGAATTTACACTGCATGACAAAAATTTCATTTTTTAAGACTATATATATATAAATATACGAAGGTTATTTGGAAAGGCCGAGTTAATCTCATTCCGAATAATCAAGCGACGTTAAGGTTTGAAGTAGAGGTCGACGAATGAAGACCGTCAATCTTCCCCTCTGGAGGACAGCGATTTAGGCTTTGAATTGATTTGCTCCCAAGTCAAGGTCAAGGTCATTGCCCAAACGAACATGTTGATTGAACGGATTAGGCTTTCGCTCAGACCCAGAGCATAAGTTATTAATGGGATTGCGTGTCTGACATCATACTCTATTAAATATCACGTTATTGATCTTTTGTCGAAGGTATGGATGTTTGGTGGCGGGGATTATATTCTCTTGCTTAACACCCGTTCATATATTTCGGCAAAGGGTTGGTAGTTGGGTATGGGGTGATGATGTGGCATGCTAAGGTGCATATGATCAAGGTTTTGTTGAAAAGCAGGCCTTGTGGGACGATCAAAGCATAGTCTGTTTAGGCATAGCTTTGTGTACAACGAGACTTCGCGAGCCTCACACACCGGCGGAGTCTAAAATAGGAGAAGGGAACGCAGGGAGAGCAGCACGTTTCTTTCTAGCTAGAGTGGTGTCAGTGACCTACCAGCCCTGACATTTTACTTATGTGGATGATGGAATGAGGCGCCTCGGATAGGTCCTATAGGATCGGGAAACGTGTGTTCAGGAATTGCCAATCCACGAAACTGTATGTGTGGACCGGCCCTGCAGCTTTCCAAGGGTTCACTGCGGGGAATCCTGAGACATTAGCTAGAGTGTCTCAAATCGGTAGGAGCTCCTCCCTAGCCTTGACTCAGATGGAAATCCAAATTCCAAATACGACCCCATGGATTTGATTGTACTACTAGTACGGAGGCATAGTATATGGTACCTATGCTTCCTAGGATTGATACATTTATTTTGAAATGTTTTGTTATATATACTAATAATAATATTAAACCCGTATTTGCCATATTTAGCATGTTTAATCACCATAAGGGAAAAACTCCATCCTCTGGTGTGCGTTGCATTGTGTGATGGGACTTGAGTCTTATGGTGATTCCATTTTTCTAAAAAGCATTGCGTTGTTGCACGATTTATTTATCTGCTTGTTCTGACACTTTTAAAATTATGCACGGCAATCTATTGAAATAAATCCGTTCCGCATTAGCGGCATGGTCTTTGGATTTGCCATATTATGAATAGTATGATAGTTAAGAATTCTCACACCAGTCCCACGACTGACCTGTAGTTTGTTTCACCTTTTTTGCAAACTCGGGTGCCCTCTTTTCTACACGGGTAGCCAAGTAAACAGGTTATCTTTCGCTTGGAGTCTTTCCTTGGAGCTGCTTACTATTCCTCTTAGATTTGCTTGTGGAGAGGTGTTGACTAGGAGTTGGAAGACTTATCATTTGTTGCTCTTACATTTTTCTATTTCCTTTTATTTCAGACATGAAACTTGTTTTATTCCATGTTGTTCATGTTGGAGTTGGAACTTATTTCTTTTCTGCGAATTTGGTGTAATAATGTAGAAGTCTGTGACTGTGGATTTTCTGTGATGGACGACATTATATTTCCGCTGCTATGATGTTGTTACTCTATGAATTTCCTATGCTATTTTGTATCTGTGATATGCATTATTGTATTTATGTTGTATTCCAAATGATCATCTCTTACTTTCACTTCATGGAAGTTCGGGGTCATCACAAATTGCCTCCAAGTCATCGTATTTCATTCTCGATAAGTCATAAGATTCACAGTTGTTAAAGTGGTATCGACACGGACAGAGAGTATGCCATTTGTCGGCTCCGGTCTCTTTAACCACCAACGATTATATTTTCCACATCGGTCGGTTCTTTTACTTTTCACAAAGGTTCACTTTCATATCAAAATATCATATTTTGTTCGAACCTAATTTATATTCAAATATAATATAATTTTATCTCAAGATATCCCAATCATTCCCAACCGATTATATTCCAACTATAATATATTTCATATCTGTGTATTATAATCATATAATACTTAAAAATCGATTCATATTCGAGTAGAATATATTTCATATCAAAATCATAATCACTTCAAAATCGATTTATGGTCGGAAATCTATTCATATTCAAATAGAATATATATATATATATATATATATTCATTACTACTCATTTCAATCTCTTAGGAGATCCATTTATATTCGAATAGAATAAAATTTACATTTCCATATTAAAATCGGTTTAACAGTCGATTCATATTCAAATAGCTTTATTCCAACTCCATTGAACAAACGGTTCAAATCCAAACACTTTCCCATTCGGAAGAAATTTACAAATTCTAAAATACTTATAAAAATAAATGTTATAAGAAAATCTTATATAAATATGTATATATAATAATTAAAAATAAATAAAATAATTTAAATATTATGTATATACATAAAGTAAAAGTTCACTATATAGTTTTGAATAATAAATTATAAGGAAAATTTTATTTATAATAAAATAGTTTATAGCTAAAGATTAAATAGTAAAATTTTAAGGAAAGAATAATTTATTTGAAATCAAATGTGTAAATATATATATATATATAATTTCTTTAACCATAATCTTTCCTTCCTTCGTATTTCAATGCTTAAATCTATACCCCAGCCTCAATGGAGTTTACATAATTCAATATCTTGTTTAATTGCCATTCAACCCCATTTCTTTCAATTTAGAGGAATCAAACCCATATTCATACCAAAAATTTCGGTGATTTCGAATATCCTCAAATGATGTTCATTTAAACTAAATTCATGGAGATTTATCAATTCCAAATCTTATCATAAAATTTGAAAACCCCAAGGTATATTAAAAATCCCACTTTACAAATGTCGATTTGTTTGAATCATTTACCTTGACAAATTCATTAACATTCAATTCATGTTTAAAGGGAACATAAAAATCTTGTCAATATCAACACATTTCCTTTAAGTAAAATTCCTCATCAATAGAATTTCGTATATTTAAATCATTTAACCAACCGATGTCCATATAGAATTTGCTACCCTATGGCCAAGTGATTTTAAATTTAACTTCTCGATATTTGGGGGATGGATCTATCATTTCAATCCAATCAGGGTCACATATATTTATCATTTCAATCTGTGTTCTTAATTGATTTTAATCGATAAATTCCGGGTTTATTCGATGCCCGTAACATCTAGGTTGAAATGGGATTAATCGCCAAACAACACACACATGCGTATACTGAATACCGAAACATAACAATATCCATTCCGAAATCAACCCAAAGTATCTGTCACAACCATTCATCCAATAAATCAGTATTAATATGTTTCACGGGTTTGCAAGGATTGGAATTTCCAACTAGTAATTTAATAAATTTAAATAACTAATTACCGACCTAAATTTTCAGATTAACATACTTGCATGTCATTTTTAAGCAACCAATCACCAATCAGACACAACCATGCAACCAAACTTACTTCATAATTAAATTTAACAAATATGGGAATAATTCAGTATTTCGTAAGTGAGAAAATCATTCATCTTTGGGTCCTTAGTGGATTGAACGTCCAACCAAAGCCCAAAATTTTCTATCTCCAAACGCAGCCAAACCAGTCTCATATCGTCCGCAATTCCTCCACAATCCCAACACATCCAACCGCGTCCAAATATGAGTTAAAACGAGAAAGTTATTAGCGTTTTTCTCATTTGAATTTTAAAATATATAAATTAATAAATAAATCCTCAGCCAATAGAATTATGCCTTGTCAGCACGGGAATTATTCTTTCCCGCTCCATCCAAATCGTGTGTACAGAACTCACGCTGAAGAAACCCATCGCCTGAACCACTTTGACCGCAAATATCCCGAGGTTCCGACCACTAGAAGACTTCCGACCACCGGCAATCGAACCTCCGTCGACTGGCGCATCCACCCTTACCGATCTCAGCACCTCCGATTGCTCCTAGCTCCGCCAGTGAATCGATGAACCAAAAGGTCTCCGCACCCAAAAACACAAATTACCACCTCCACCGACCGAGTTACGGCCCGAGATCACCACCCCTGAACTCGTATAACCCTCCTCTACCAAACCCATATCTCAATTTCTTCAAACAATTCAAAAATAAAAAAAATCCTAATTCAAACCCTAAGGTTACGAATTTCCTGAGCTTTGACCGAAAATTCTAACCAAATGGAGAACTGCATGTCGAATCTGAGAACACCCATAGGTTTGTATCGCCAAGAGCTTCGATTCGGTATACCATAAGCTAGGATTTGGAGAAATTTTATTTTGAGCTTGTATATTATTTTAGATCTAGGGTTTTGGATTTTATTTCAGCCATTAACGATGAGTTTTGATGGAGAAAAGTATATGTAATAGAGAATGGGCTGATAAGTGAAGGAAGGGATTTTATTTATACACATATATAAGGCCCAAACATTAGAAACAACAAATTATCATATTATACTAACTTCTTTCACATTTTCTCTCGTACGATCAAATTACAAGTCGGATTGTAACGCAAAGTGGAACTCTACAAAAATTCGACATTCCGGATCTGATGAAACTGGTTTCGTCGGATTCTGAAACAGTTACCATAACCGTTAAATTCCACAGTTAATTAATAAATAAAATATTCAATTATTCATTTAACTTCTTTAATTCAATTTAATTATTCATTAAATTCAAATTTAAATCAAATTATAACTTAAATAAATTCTATAAATTTATTTCATGAATTTTAAGTTCCCATATTTGATTATTTACAAATTTAAATTTGAATTTCAAATTTAACTTAAACAACTTAAATTCCACCGTTTAACAAATCAAATTTGAATTCCTTTTTAACTTAAATAACTTAAATTTAACTAAAAATTAAATTCCATATTACAACTTTTCTAAATAAAACGAAATTTGGAAAAATCTATTCATACTTAATTCAACAATAATTATCATTATAATCAACAAAATTTGATTTTTCCTTAGATTATTACATTTTATTTATTTAAATTGAAAATTAAATATACAGAAAAATATGGGATGTTACATTCTCCCCCACTTAAAAATCTTTTCATCCTCGAAAAAAGAACGAATAAGGTATTAAATCAATCGTACTTTCAAATTCATACTTACCAAATAGCAATTTATAAAATAAGTTATGTAATTGAAAATTCTCATAAATTTTTCTAACTCCCGAAATCACCGAAAATTTCGGCAACATCTCCTTTGTACGGAGAGGTCCTGAAAATCACATACATATTCGAAATTCATATATACATCTCATCAATCGATGGGGCATTCCAAGAAATGGGGAATCAACATATATATACCTACACAACTAAATAACTCAAATACGTACCTCCTTTTTAGCGTTATATGCAATTTATTTATCTTAGCACCTTAATATTTGGCGCAAGCAAGCTCCAAAGCGTAGCGCACACTTCTTACACCTGCTAAATACTCACATAGGCATAAGAATCCAACATATAAACAACGCATAGCAAATGCACATAACCTACACAATATGTATCGAACATTTCAACTACAAAACCAAGATGCTCATAACAGGTCAGCGAGCAAATTGAGGTTTATCACCCTTTAGATGATGGAATTTGACCACAGCACACTAGGTAAAAGTTGTTGCAATCATTTCAGGATTTCTGAATTATCCGGATTCATCGAATTCGGATAATTCGTTCAAAAGTTATGACTATTTTAGTGAAGGCGAACACCTAAGCCCGTACACTGAAAAAAGCAGGTCTGAGTTGTTCAACCCAGTTTTTACCCCTTTAAATCTCAAAATTTTACCCAGCATATTAAGAAAAAGTTTTAGTTTACCTCCTGGGCTTTCGAATTGTACTCGCACATCAAAATCTGACGCTCCGTTAGGAAGTTATGGTCAAAACAATATCGACGTACGCTTCAGTTTTTAATTTTCTGCATATAGTGCTACGACTAACTCTTGGATTTCAACCTAACAAACTTAAAAATTAGATGAGGTACTATTAACAAAAGTTTTTGTTCAGTTTCTAAGGTTTCCGAAAAGTCCGGAATCGTCGAATTCCGATCAGCCCATCAAAAGTTATGGCCATTTTGTTTTAGCTTATAGAATATTTCAGGTTTTTGCATACATGCCAATTTATTTTATTTAGAGCTTCGAACTTTTCGCTTCCAAAACTTTGCAAATCTTTAACATTTCAATTTGTTGTCACTTCATCGTTCGAGAAGCGGATTCATATTTGATTACTTACTTTATTTCGATCTTCTTTCTATTCAATTTCCGGTTTCATTTCAAGTGTTAAATTCCGATTAAAACTTGAATTCACTTTAAAATTTCCAACAAACTTGATTACACTAGACCTTTAACTCCTTAGCATGAATCCATTTGCCAAACTCATATACATCAACTCCCATTACCAATGGTTTCATTTCCAAAAGAGATTTTAAAATTCACTTTCATATCTACTTAGTTCAACCAAAATTTCCCTTAAATGTTGATTCATTTGAGTTGGGGTTTCAAACCTTCGAATTTCCAACCTTAGCAAATCTCGACCATTAGATTTGGTTATCACTTATTAATGCAATGGTTTACCTGTTAGTTGTTTGTATGAATTAATTTATACTTACTCAATCCAACTATCTATATAAACTCTAAATAGACTTATTAAATTTTTCCTAAGTTGATTTCTTTATATTTTTATATCCCATTTTAATATCTCCTATTCTTAATTTAGGGTTCGTTTAACTATCATCTTACTCCGCATAAGCCAAATTCTACATTGCATCTTATTTCATTTGTCTGGCACCTTGATTCATACCCTTAACCATTTCTTATTCACTTATTCTCATTTCATTTAAAATTAAACATTATTCCATTCACTCAACTTATTTATTCAACTCCCAAATCATGGTTCGAATTAAGGATGATCCATAACTCAAATTTATACTTAGTTCTCAATAAATTACCATTTGATTTCCTAAGTGTACTTTATTTAATTCAATTTATTTACTCAACTTAACTCCTATTCCGTTCAACAATAGGATTTACATTACATTCATTTCATTATTTATACTTAGATTTCCATTCGATGTATTGTTCTAACGAGGTTTACCCCATTTAGATTTATATGCCTTCATTTCACATGTACACTAATTCACCATTTAATTCCTTATTTCTATTTATCGACCATTCATACTTTATTAACAACATAAATTTCTTTTCAACTCCTTCTCGACTAACTTCACATACTTATTAATTAGCCAAGTCATAAGCTGTTTCCTTTCTTATTTACACAACTAAATCTTCCATTTCATTTTGGTCGACTTAGTCGAGTTTTATTTCGTAGTTAACTTAAATTTTTCTCTAACACTTACATCGACTAAATTTGGAATTTGCTTAAACTTTATCATCACCCTTGTTTAAGAATTTATGTGACGATTTTTTATAAATACTTAAGTCCATTTCATAATTCCACAATATACACATATATATATATATATATTCAAATGAATTGGTTTACCTTAACATAGGACTTAACATTATTAGTTAAAATGAACTTAAATACTTGATTCCGAGTTTATAAACTAATTTTTAGGATAATATGTGTACTTATACTATTTTATAGAAAACCATACCATATAAAAATTTAAATCCAAACTTTAATTAACCAAGAACATAGGAATTTCGATCCTGGCTCAATTTAAATTGAACCTTATATAATATATACTAATACTTTATAAAATTTATACCATAGGAAATTTAAATTCAATATTCTTTGTCAATACATTATAATAGTCATTGAGCGGTCCCTCCCCCCCTTAGACTCTTCAAAATAAACATCAATAATGCGTGCACCCATTACCGAAGTCATTTTCGAGGTCCAAAAAGGGATCACACTCGTTCCATTTAAAATCTTTTGAAAACTACATCGAGAACTATTTCTCGTAATACATCATTATTTCAAAACTTTGGCAAATTATTTTCAAAAGCACCAGAATCAAGTTCTTAAGCTCATTTCTATTCATTTGCAAATATATTTAAACCCAATTGTATTTAATAGATTTCACTTTCAAATTTCCTTAAACCATTTAAATTTTCCAACACCTATTAATAATCTCTTATTATGCTTATTATTTAATCGACCATAATAGGTAATAACTTAATATTCCACCTACTAAAACAAATACATATATATACTTGAACCAATAATATATTTTTGATATATTTTAAAATAAAATCGAAAACCATATTATGTCGATCATTCTGTTCGATTATTTAGAAATTACTATCGATTCTATGGCGCCCCACATATCGACCAGAATCCATAAATATTCAACAGAACAAGTCAACACAATATAAAACCAATTTATATCAAAAAAACACGTACGCTCTCTTATATCACTCAAACCCATTCTAAGGCGTTTCTAACCCCATCTCTAATGAGTTAATTCCCAAAAAGAGCTAAGGTTATCGCTAATCATCGCTCTGATACAAACTGTAACGACCCAGATTTTTGACCGTCCAAATCGGCAATAATCCACACGTGTCGACCCAAACAAACCACAAATACAAGTAGTTATTGGGAAAAGAAGAAAAAGGAAGAAGGAAGAGAAAAACCAATCACAGAATCTCACGGCGGAAGGATAACATATAATAAACAAATAATGGTCCAAAGCATTTAAGAAAACATATACATTTGGGTATACAAACAAATGATTATCAGAGTTACACATATGCAGATATACATAACTAGCAGCGGAAATAAATGCAGCGGAAATACATACTTATAATTGATATATATATATATATATACACACACACCAAATCCTCATTTTCATCCTCCAAGCTATTGAAATCTTCGATAATTGCAACTTCTGCTGACCCGAGCGTATTGCATAAAAGAAAACACAACAAACACTCGGATCAGCACTAAATCATTCTCATATTAGTCAAATTAAAATACGAAATAACATCAGTGTCATGGGTGTAGTAACTCAAGAGATGTTACGGTATTTTTCCATTTCTCGAGGATCCGTTAAGCTAATACATACATAGTATAATATGCTATTATGATAGTGTCTTTCCAGTAAAGTAAATATCATAAAAATAGCATAAGCGAGATTACCATATTACCCTTACGCCGTTTACAGGCATCAACAGTCTATATAGTTCCGTAAATTCACCGTATTGGTGTTATCAGAGGGCACTCCATAGAAGGAAATGCTAAATCAAAATCGTATGGGGCTCGATATGGATAAATATGACAAGGCACTCGAGCCAATGCCCAGGGTAGGTACCAATTGCACTCCCGGACCGGTGGTAACGCATAACAGCCACTACCGCCCACCTCGGATCACACTCCCAATTCAAATGGGCCCAAATCATAATCATCATCATAGTCATAGAAATAGTATCGAAGAAGTGTTTCCGATCAAAGGTGCTACCTCAATTACTCACGGTATAGCTCCTGTTTTAGTCATTTCCATTCTGACCCGAAGGTCTGGGCTATTTCGTCATCGTTCATCTTCTTCAATCCAATAATTGCCTCCAAGTCATCGTATTTCATTCTGGATATGTCATAACGTTCACAGTTGTTAAAGTGGTATCGACACTGATAGAGAGTTTGCCATTTGTCGACTCCGGTCTCTTTAACCACCAACACTTATATTTTCAACATCGGTCGGTTCTTTTACTTTTCACAAAGGTTCACTTTCATATCAAAATATCACATTTTGTTCAAACCCAATTTATATTTAAATAGAATATAATTTTATCTTAAGATATCCCAATCATTCCCAACCGATTATATTTTAACTAGAATATATTTCATATCCGTATATTATAATCATATAATACTTAAAAATTGATTCATATTCGAGTAGAATATATTTCATATCAAAATCATAATCACTTCAAAATCGATTGATGGTCGGAAATCTATTCAAATTCAAATAGAATATATATTTTCATTACAACTCATTTCAATCCCTTAGGAGATCCATTTATATTCGAGTAGAATAAAATTTACATTTCCATATTAAAATTGGTTTAACAGTCGATTCATATTCAAATAGCATTATTCTAACTCCATTGAACCAATGGTTCAAATCTAAATACTTTCCATTTGGAAGAAATTTACAAATTCTAAAATACTTATAAAAATAAATGTTATAAGAAAATCTTATGTAAATAAATATATATATAGAATATAATAATTAAAAATAAATAAAATAATTTAAATATTATGTATATACATAAATTAAAAGTTTACAAGATAGTTATGAATAATAAATTATAAGGAAAAATTTATTTATAATAAAATAATTTATAGGTAAAGATTAAATAGTAATATTTTAAGGAAAGAATAATTTATTTGAAATTAAATGTGTAAATATATATATATATATATGTATATATATAAACTTTCTTTAACCATAATCGTTCCTTCCTTCCGAATTTCAAATGCTTAAATCTATACCCCAGCCTCAATGGAGTTTACATAATTCAATATATTGTTCAATTGCCATTCAACCCCATTTCTTTCAATTTAGAGGAATCAAACCCATATTCATAACAAAAATATCGGTGATTTCAAATATCCTCAAATGATGTTCATTTAAACTAAATTCATGGAAATTTGTCAATTCCAAATCTTATCATAAAATTTGAAAACTCCAAGGTATATTAAAAATCCCACTTTACGAATCTCGATTTGTTTGAATCATTTACCTCAACAAATTCATTAACATTCAATTCATGTTTAAAGGGAACATAATAATCTTGTCAATATCGACACATTTCCTTTAAGTAAAATTCCTCATCAATAGAATTTCGAATATTTAAATCATTTAACCAACCGATGTCCATATAGAATTTGCTACCCTATTGCCAAGTGATTTTAAATTTAATTTCTCCATATTCAGGTGATGGATCTATCATTTCAATCCAATCAGGGTCACAGATATTTATCATTTCAATCTGTGTTCTTAATTGATTTTAATCGATAAATCCCAGGTTTATTCGATGCCTGTAACATCTAGGTTGAGATGGGATTAATCGCCAAACAACACACACATGCATATACTGAATACCGGAACATAGCAATATCCATTCAGAAATCAACCCAAAGTATCCATTACAACCATTCATCCAATAAATCAGTATTAATCTGTTTCATGGGTTTGCAAGGATCGGAATTTACAACTAGTAATTTAATAAATTTAAATAACTAATTACTGACCTAAATTTTCAGATTAACATACTTGCATGTCATTTTTAAGCAACCAATCGCCAATCAAACACAACCATGCAACCAAACTTACTTCATAATTAAATATAACAAATATGGGAATAATTCAGTATTTTGTAAGTGAGAACATACTCACCTTTGGGTCCTTAGTGGATTGAACGTCCAACCAAAGCCCAAAATTTTCTATCTCCAAACGCAGCCAAACCAGATTCATATCGTCTACAATTCCGCCACGATCCCAACGCACCCAACCGCGTTCAAATCCGAGTTAAAACGAGAAAGTTATTAGCATTTTTCTCATTTGAATTTTAAAATATATAAATTAATAAATAAATCCACACCCAATGGAATTCTGCCATGTCAGCACGGAAATTAGCCTTTCCCGCTCCATCCAAATCGCGTGTTCAGAACTCACGCTGAAGAAACCCATCGCTTGAACCACTTTAATTGCAAATATCCCGAGATTCCAACCACTAGAAGACTTCTGACCACCGGCAATCGAACCTCCGTCGACTAGTGCATCCACCCGTGCCGATTTCAGCACCTTCGATTGCTCCTAGCTCCGCCAGCGAATCGATGAACCCAACGGTCTCCGCACCCAAAAGCACAAATTCCCACCTCCACCGACTGAGTTACGGCCTGAGATCACCACCCCTGAACTCGTATAACCCTCCTCTACCAAACCCATATCTCAATTTCTTCAAATAATTCCAGAATCAAAAAATCCCAATTCGAACCCTAGGGTTACGAAATTCCTGAGCTTTGACCGAAAATTCTGACCAAACGGAGCACTACGTGTCGAATTTGAGAACACCCGTAGGTTTGTATCGCCAAGAGCTTCGATTCGGTATACCATAAGCTAGGGTTTGGAGAAATTTTATTTTGAGCTTGTATATTATTTTAGATCTAGGGTTTTGGATTTTATTTCAGCCATTAACGATGAGTTTTGATGGAGAAAAGTATACTAATAGAGAATGGGTTGATAAGTGAAGGAAGGAATTTTATTTATACACATATATAAGGCCCAAACATTAGAAACGACAAATTATCATATTATACTAACTTCTTTCACATTTTCTCTCGTACGATCAAATTACAAGTCGGATTGTAACGCAAAGTGGAACTCTACAAAAATTCGACATTCCGGATCCGATGAAACTAGTTTCGTCGGATTCTGAGACAGTAACCATAACCGTTAAATTCCACAGTTAATTAATAAATAAAATTTTCAATTATTCATTTAACTGCTTTAATTCAATTTAATTATTCACTAAATTCAAATTTAAATCAAATTATAACTTAAATAAATTCTATAAATTTATTTCATGAATTTTAAGTTCCCATATTTGGTTATTTACAAATTCAAATTAAAATTTCAAATTTAACTTAAACAACTTAAATTCCACCTTTTAACAAACCAAATTTGAATTCCTTTTTAACTTAAATAACTTAAATTTAACTAAATATTAAATTCCATGTTATAACATTTCTAAATAAAATGAAATTTGGAAAAATCTATTCATACTTAATTCAACAATAATTATCATTATAATCACCAAAAATTGATTTTTCCTTAGATTATTACATTTTATTTATTTAAATTGAAAATTAAATATACAGAAAATATGGGATGTTACATAGGGGCCATGGCCTTCCCCCCTTTAATTTCCTGAAATATATATATATTGTTTTTAAATGATTTTATATTGAGATGCATAATTAAGTTCCACTATGCAAAGATGATGTTTACTTTTTATATTTAGCTTTGAGTTGTAATATCTAAGTAAAAATAGTCTATATATTAGCAAATTGGCATTTTTATAGCAATATTTTAATTATTGTTTCTGAAATGTGTTTTTCATGTTCTTGAAGGTCATCCAACCAACTTTTGTACTGTATATCCTTCTAGTAACACAAAAAAAGTTTAATGCTACCATTAGCTTGACAAGTAAAAAAAAGAAATAGTATATCATTGTCTTTGAAAAAAAGGGCTTCCAATTTGTTAAAATCCTGGCTTTGTCCCTGATGATAGGCAATACTAAATACTAATGATGATTCCAACATTTTGTAGAGGCATTCATGTACAATGATACGAAGACCAATTATTTATATAATGTTCTATTTATTTCACTAAAATGCACATAAGCATATCTAATATCTAAGGATAAGTAATTTTTATTTAAATTAAATAAGTGGACGAATGCGTGTTTAAATGCAAATCCCATGGTAGTCAATACTTTTATTTTAGGTTGTTTTGTTTGTGATATCAACGATAAATTACAAGTGAAACTTCGTTGATGGGTATTCGAAAGGTGATGACGATGAAATTGTAAATCAATGGCGATACTTCATTGATGAATGTGGTTTTTTTTTCTTCAAAAATTCTAAAAGACACAATGTAAAGCATTTTTACTAAGTTCTCCTTTTTAATAGCAAAAATAATTGTTTTGTTGATTAGGGATCATTAACTTACATAATTTAGATGTGTCTCTACTAGTAATATGGATTAGGAAATTTAATGATAATAATGAAAAATTTGTTGTGGATGGAATTAGTATTTAATCAATGGCATGATGGTGGTTTTAATCTGCATTACATTACTTTTAATAAAATTAATAATATATCTCAATTTTGGAAATTGATGATATTAAATTTTGAAATTTATAATTTAGGTATTAATAATGGCTTTTATTTTTTGTAACAATGCTTCTTTTGGCCATAAATGCTTGATTTCGCTTATTCCACAACAATGATATTAAAATTTGAAATTTAATTTAAGTATTAATAACGTCGTTCGTTCTTGTAGCAATGCTTCTTTTGGTTATAAATGCTAGATTTCAATTATCCCACTTAAAATAGAGCTCGAGAGTTACATGAAGTCAACAATTTCAAAAATGTATTAAAATTTACAAATCTATAAACCAAACTTACATTTTACATGGGAATTTAGCTTCAATCATTTGCTAGAGGGGAATTCTTAACTCAGTTTGCATTATTGTACGTTAAACTGGATTTTTACAATACTGATAATGAAAAAGACATTAAAATATGGTATTTGGATAAAAGTAAGAAGTATATTCCTCATTTTATGTATAATTTTATAAACTTTTAGGGAGTTAAATTGGAAGTATTTAAATACATTCAGAATGTTAATGCTGCACCAAAAACTAAGTGCATGGCTAACTCTACATAGAAAATTGAATACCATGTAACTATTTAGAAAGAAAATATATTTAATGATGAAGATTGTTATATTTGTATTGATAAATTGGAAGATACTATGCACTTATATTTTGGATGTAATATAATTAAAAAAAAAATCAAGTAAATATTCTTAATATTTCCGATTTTAATATAAACTGGAGACAAGTCAACTATGAATTATATCAGAATAACCTTAGATTTTATTTTATGGGCCATAACAAACTTTTGTTATATACTATTTACCCAATGCATGTTGGTATATTTTGTTTAAAAGGAACCAACTTGTGTTTAACAATATTAGTATTATTTTGGAAAACTTAATATAGGTAATGTAACACCCCAAATTTTTAACGACATTAAATAGAATAAATTAAATAGTAATTAATTTAATACACAGAATTAGAGGAAACAAACTACACCATTGCGTCCTTTTCGAAATTCTGGTCAAGATAGACATTTGGTTTGCGTAAAACGGACACCGTATGAGGAAGTTATGAGGGTTTTAAGTTTGTATAGGTGCAGAAATATTATGTACACACATATGAGTCATTGATGAGTCTGAGTTTTATCTAGAACGATTCAAATTTGAAAAATTCATCAAAGCAGCAAAATTCCCGCTCTAGGGGGTCGACTCCCCTAGAGGGGTGTCGATTTATGGGTTGACCCACCCATAGGGGTGTCAACACCCCTAGGGCTGACGTGGCGCTTGGTTTTAGGGGGTCTGGCAGCTATATATATATATATATATATATATATATATATATGTGTGTGTGTGTGTGTGTGTGTGTGTGTGTGTCCTATTCTCCTATTTTCTTCATTGGAAATCATGGAGGCCATATGCTACCAGGATGCGAACTGAGACGAAACTATTTTCTACAACAATGTACTTTGCAAATCAAATTCAAAAATTCAAGATTCGTTCTTTCTCAATTCTCTAAACCTAACGCTATGAGTTTCTAGTTGCTTTTAGGTTTAGATAAATAAAAGTAATTTGTGAAAGACTGTGAATTGGATATGTTGTAAAGTATGATTCTGTGCAAGTGTTAAATCCTATACTATGTCATGATAGATCTATTTCCCTAGATCTAATAAAATTGTTGTTATTCTATTATGTTGCCTATGTGGATCTTGACTAGTAACTATATTGTGGTGGATGTACATCTATTAAAGTGGACAGTTGTAACATTGGCTAGATCTAGTTCTTTATGTAAATCACCTTTCGCCTGTCATATTGTGATCAATCTAGATATGTTTTAAACATGACATGTAAAGCCGTCTTTAAATCTAAACATGTTACTATGTCACCCTAATTATGGTAGATCTAAATAGTTGGACATCTAAATGGTTAATTTAATCTCATTTTGCTTGCTTAGACATCGTAGTTGCCACAAGTTCATCAGTTTTATGCCCACCTTGTTATGATGTTAATTACATGTCCATTCACCATGTTATCATGCTAGTTTATGTTTAAGCCAAGACATGTTGAAACTATCACCTTTGTCATATTCCCTTTTCATTGTTATGTCTAGGCTACTTTATAGCCTAGATGCCGCCAAAATACATGCGAATACGTTAGTTCGGAAATGAGGAAAAGAGATTTATAATTGGCATAATTTATGTAATATTTATATGAACTGGACATATAATTCAAATGGGTAAACATAGAAATAATCACCTATAATGTCATAGATAGATTTGTATAAAATGGAATGTTTAGTAATTATAATTAGGAATTGTAATTGTAATTGTATTTATGACATGAGGTTAGGTTGCATTAGTGGTGGAAGTCTGCCCAGACCCGACCGACGTATCCAGCAGCCACTAGTGTTGAACTTAATGTAAGAGGTCTAAGTGTGCAAATATGAATCGGGCTAAGACACGAGGTTAGACCCAACTGTGGAATAAGACTGCCCGGACCCGACTGACATATCCAATAACCACACGTTGTAGGCCTAATGTGGGAGGTCTAGCCCATTATAACCATAATTGGACATGGTAATAAATTGGACTACTTAGCCTAATTTAATCCATAAGGGTTGTATGATTATGAACTTAAGTTAGGGTTAAGTAAAATTGGATGGGTAGTGGGTGGGTTAAGTAAATTAGAGGGGGTGGGCAATATTTACATATAGTCCAATGAACTTAACCCAATAAGGTTATGTAATTAAAGACACCTAATGGTATACATAACCGGTGGAAAAATATAATAAGGTTATGTAATTAAAGACATCCTTTATGGTAAGCATAACTGACATAGAGCTATGTAATTAAAGACTCCTAAGGGTATTCATAGTCAGTGAAAACCCTAGTGGGGATACAAGACAAATGGGAGAGCTTGTATCATATTGTGTGGAACCCATTTCAGTCAGTAACCCGGAGTATGTATCAAATAAAGAACTCTGCATTAGGCGGAGAAGGGGCACGCTTACTGATTGATTATAAGAGATCCAAACGAGACGGACGGTGTAGGCGCCGCAAACCGACCGGGCCATGTGCGTGCGTGAGCCAGGCAGAGGGGGATAAGACGATCGTGACACCAATATATATGGTTGTGCACATCTTGGGAAATGAAGGGTTTCCACTTTAGGGAGTGATACCTCCTACTGTGGGGCCAGCACATGATATCAACGGGGTAGGGAGCAGATCGACTAGGGTAGTGGTAAGGGTACACTCGGACGTATGCCCTAAGTCTACGAACTTATAGTGGAAGGGATCATCTCATTTTAGTTACACTAGTAATAGTGCAGAGTAATCATTAGTGAAGCACATACACATTACCCTGTCTACCTTGTCACACCTGCCATTAATATAGTGATCTGTCTTATCCACTTTATATGGCTATCATGTTACTTTTATTTATTTACTGACTAAAAGTAACTAGACTCGCTAGACTTTATGTCTGACCCTTTTATTTCTCCTTCTTTCTTCCGTTCCCCCCCCAAGGTTCTCAGGGAGGAAATGCTCAGGCTTAGTCAGGACTCAGATATAATCTTGCTAGGAGATACTTCTGAAGTGTGGCTCAAGTTCTTGTCTCTACTGTGGCTTAACTCTTGTAATTGGGGAGTTATGCTTTTATCTACTTATGTACTCAGATGGTGCAAGACAGATATTATTTTATTGTAATGGTTTTTGCGATTTATGGTATTGTGAACCACGATATTATGATTTATGTCTGAAATAAAAATTTAAATTTCCGCTGCTATCTTATTTATATATGTCTTGTAATTATTTTGTGTCTGTTTTCCTATAACGCTTCACGAAACTTAATGCATTCCCTTAGTGAGTGACGTTAACGGACTGGGGTGTCACACTTGGTATTAGAGCTGAAGGTTACTAGATTAGATAAAAGTTTTTGAAAATTATTTTCAAAAAGGTTTTAAAAGAACATAAAGAAAAGTTTGTTTTGAAAAATATTCCCCCAAGAAGCCATATGCAGTATCCTTCGGTCCTTTATCTAAATCTCTTCTTTTTTCCTTTTTTTTCAGCATGTCTGGGGAACAAAACATCCCTAATATCCCAGAGGGCGTCACAATACTCGGATGGTTCCTTAGGTATTTGGAGGCCACGGCGCCTCCCAAAGGCCAAGGAAATGTTCCTCCCCCAGCTGCACCAGTCCTTCCTCCTCCTCCTCCTTGTAACACCCCGAATTTTATGTTAGCAATAAATTAGTAAATTAAAGTATAATTAATTCTAAATGAAAAAATTAAGGGAAACTGGTTACGCCATTGTGTTCGTCTCGGAATTCTACTTGAGATAGAGTCCGAGTTTGCGTAAATCGGACTCCGTATGAAGAAGTTGTGGTCTTCGGAAGTTTCAGAATTCGATTTAAAATTCAAACAGCCCGAAACAAGTTCAAAATTTGAAAACTGGACCAGAATTGGGCTGGACGGGAAAATTCCCTCCCAGGATCCAGGTCGACCAGGGGGTCGACCTAGGGGTCGACCTGGGTACCCAGGTCGACCAGGAGGTCAACCTACCCAGTCGACTTGGTCAGGTCTTGGCTGGCCTGGTCGGGTTCTGAGCGATTTTCCGAGTTCTGGTGTGTCACTAGGGCTGATTTGTAACTTTATGGTTGGATCTTCTCGATGTGAATGGTCTAGATTCATCTATGATCATCTGACGGCTCTAATTAGTTTGAAATTCTATATAAACAACTCAAGTCTCCAACCTGAATTCACACAAAAATTAGGATCAGAGCCGCCATGCTGTCGGGAGAAAACTGAGAGTAGCCTCCACTTGAAGAAAGTTAAGAGACGAACAAATCTAATTCAAAATTAAAATCAACACAACGTTTATCAACCCAAAGGAAAGCATCTCAATTCCAGAAGTCAGAATCCAGAACTCAAGTTCGTCGTTCGTTGTAAGTTTAATTATGTTTTGGGATGCGAATCAAAATTAATGTCATGCCCTGGAAATAAATTGATAATAGAATAATGTTTATTATGTTATATGTGGAATTGAATGATACTGATCTATGTCTGTGGTTCTATTTTATTATCATGTTGAATTGGGAATTGATGGATAAGTTTATTCATATGTATATGAACTTGGGGTATAACCTGTTATGACAAGCTGTGCAGTTTATTATGTTATGCAAGTTTCAGGTTGTAAAATCATATCACATATGTGGCCAAATGTTAGATCTACATGTTTATGTGTATATGTTAAACCTATGTCATATTTCAAGTTCACACTTATTTATATGTTCGTGATTGATTTGCAAATTCACATATATGTAAGTTGATTTAGCCTATGTTGCAAATTCACATATATGTAAGTTGATTTAGTCTGTGTTGCAAATTCACATATATGTATGTTGATTTAGTCTACGTTGCAAGTTCACACCTATGATATTCATGTTGACTATTTTGCAACTTCACACCTATGATGTTCATATTGACTATGCCGAAAATGCCAAGTTTACACCAATGTCATGTTTATGTTAATGAATTTCTTTATGCCAATTTTGTGTACGCTAAAGTAGGCTAAGTTTTTAGCCTAATATTATATGTTAAAAATCATGCGGACGAAAAATTAGGCTAAGATTGTTAGCCTAATATTTAGATGGGGTAACGTTGGGAAAAATTGGTAATTATAGGAAACTTGACATAAATTGGTGAATAATCACATAGGTAATTTATGGCATGAAACGGTATAAATCATATACCTAAAAATGATGAACTTGGAAAGTGGGCCATAACATTTAATTGTTAACAAATTTACATATAAGAATAAAAAGAACAAATATGTAAATTTTGAAAATATGAGTATGCCTAACCCGAGGTTGGATTGAGTTGTGTTGTATACCCGCCCGGACCCGCCCGGCTGTCCAGTAATCACAATAATACCTATCCAATGTGGGAGTTTAAGGCAATGAGCCCAATAAGGACCTGAGGTTAGACTGAGTTATGGTGTAAAGCTGCTCGGAACCGACCGGCACATCCATTACTGTAACAATACATGTCTAATGTGAGTGGTTGGTGCTTTAACTATTTAAAGCTAAGGACAGACAAGTCAGGATGGTAGGGTTAAGTAAACTAAAACACATAACCAATTCAACATGTTAATTAAACTGATGGGTGGGGTTAGGTTAATACATACACTTAACCACTTAACATGTTTGACTAGAAAACCCTAGTAACGGGGTCCCATTTCAGCAGTAACCCAATTAGGTATCATGGTACCCTGGAACTAGGCAGGCTGGGGCACGATTACTGGGCTGATTGTAAGCGATCAAAAGTGACGGCGGTTGGTGCAGCAGTGCAGTATCTAACGGAGTGCGGGCGTGCACACACTTCGGAGCAGACAAACAGGGCACTGGGCATCAGTAGTATAACCTATGCATTCTAGAATTGTGTCGGGCCACTACAATGGGACCTTATACACCCCATGGTGGGACCAGCATAGGTATCTACAATCATGTGGGGTCGTATGACACAGGAAGAAAACGTTGCGAGTAAGAGCCGATCGACTAAGGGATCACCGTGTCATGAACATGTGGTGCTAGTTAGGCTAGTTAGTAGGTGCAGAGAAGTAATAGCGAGTGCATTTAGTATAGTTAGTATTTCCTGCTATGTCTTGTCTTATATTTTGGTATTGTCCTGTTCTCAGTTTATGCAAGTCATGATCTTTCTATTGTTCTCATGCTAGAAATATAACTAGACTTACCAGACTTATGTCTGACCCATTTTCCTTTCGCTTTCTTTTCTTCCGTCCCCCCCCCCTCAGGTCCACTGGGAGGAAACAACTCAGCTTAGTCAGATTTTTCATCCAGATTGAAGAGAGAGAATGTATTGATTGGATCTCTTACGTTTGGGCTATGGCTTTGGACATTCTATGGGGATTTATGCAGTTTTAATTATGTTTCATGCTTCTTTAAGTTTTAAATCAAGATAGTATTATGGTTGTAATAATTGGAAGTTTGTTTTGAGGCAATTATGGAAGTGTTTTGTATGATCACGTATTTATGATATAAAAGTTTGTTTGTTTTTCCGCTGTTTATAATATGTGTTTATATCTGTCTTGTGTTTATCTGTGACTTTTACTTATAAACCTCCACTGAAGTTAAGGTATTCCCTTTGCGAGTGACCTTAACGGAGGTGGGGTGTTTCACTTCTCCCCCTCCTAGAGCAGATAACTTTGCCAAGATCTGCAAGGACTTCCGTGCTATAGGAGGGAAGTCGTTCCATGGGAACGAGACATTCGTAGAAGCTCGGAAATGGCTTAAGGAGACCGAGGGCTTATTTGTAATCTTTGAAGTGGAGGACCGGAGAAAGATTCAGTTAGCTGCTCGGAAATTGCTTGGATCTATTTCGTTTGGGCTATGCCTTTGGACATTCTATGGGGATTTATGCAGTTTTAATTATGTTTCATGCTTCTTTAAGTTTTAAATCAAGACAGTATTATGGTTGTAATAATTGGAAGTTTTTTGAGGCAATTATGGAAGTGTTTTGTATGAACACGTATTTATGATATGAAAGTCTGTTTGTTTTTTCGCTGTTTATATATATATATATATATATATATGTGTGTGTGTGTGTGTGTGTGTGTTTATATCTGTCTTGTGTTTATATGTGACTTTTACTTATAAACCTCCACCGAAGTTAAGGTATTCCCTTTGTGAGTGACCTTAACGGAGGTGGGGTGTTTCACTTGGTATCAGAACACAGGTTTACCAGATTAGATAAAGGTTTTCGAAACTATTTTCAAAAAGAAGTTTAAAGAAGAATTTTTTTCAAGAAAAAAGCGTTGATTTTAAAATGCATAATTCCGCAAAGCCATATGCACTATCTCTCTATCCTTTTGTCTTGAATCTTTCCTTTTTGTTTCAGCATGTCGGAAGATCTTAACCTTCCAGAAGGAGTACGGATACCTGGCTGGTTCCGAAGGTACCTAGAGGCTAGGGCCAATGATCCAGGCCTAGTAGACATTCCTCCTCCCCCAGTGGCAGCGGTTCCTCCTCCTCCTCCTCGTGGAAATGATTTCGCTAAGACGTGTAGAGACTTTAAGGCTATGGGTGAAAAGGACTTTTATGGAACTGAATCCTTTGTGGTACCAAGGAACTGGCTGAAGGAGACCGAAAATTTGTTTGTCATCTTCGAAGTTGACGATAGGCAAAAGATACAGCTAGCAGTGTGGTTGCTTAAAGACGAAGCTTCTTATTGGTGGGAGGTTACCCATGCTGAGAGGCCAGTGGAAACTTGGGAAGATTTCAGGATGAGGTTTGAGATAAAATTCCTCTCCCAAGCTGAAAGAAGCCTGCAGATGGAGAAGTTCTTAACTCTTAAACAAGGAAGTATGACGATCAAGGAGTACGTCAATCAGTTTACTCAGCTGGCCAGATTTGGGCTGGATTTAGTAAACACCAACACAAGAAGGCCCTTTGCTTCGTCAAAGGTCTGAATGAGCCTCTACATAGCTTTGCTATGACCCATATACCCATGGGAGCGACTTATGAAAGCTTGGTGGAAATGGAGCTGCTACATGAGGAAGATAAAGGCAAGAAAGAGGCAAAGGTGGAAGTGTCTCAAGAAAAAAAAGAGGGTTTACAGGCTAAGAAAACAGACTTCAAGAAGGGCGGGAAGAACAACAAATCCCGTGAAAAGAGAAAGTGTAATTTCTGTGACATTGTTGGACATATAGTGATAGACTGCAGAAAGAAGAAGGCGAAGATGAATGGTGGATGTTTCCATTGCAGCGGAACTAGACACATGGCCAAGGACTGCCCAAAGAAGCGGGGGCAGGGACAGAGGACTGGATCCACTTCAGGGGGACAGGTTCACGCGCTGGTGGCACCTCCGCAGGAACGAGGAAGAAATATTTCTTTAGAAAGCTTAGTTTATCTCTATGATCATCCAGTTTGCACTCTCTTTGATTCTGGTGGATCACACTCCTTTATTTCATCTGCTTTAGTAGAATCTCTGCACCTAGTCACTAATATGGTAGAAGATTCCTTGGTTGTTTCAAATCCAATTGGGGCTCAGCATATTTGTCAATGGTTTGTTTGGATTTGAAAATCTCTATTCTAAGTGTTGAGTTTAGATGTAGTGCCTTTGTTTTGGGTTTCTCGGGATATGGATTGATCTTAGGCATGGACTGGTTATCCAGTAATGGTACCATTCTTGATTGTGAGAAGGGAGTGGTTAGACTATTGACTCGGCTCGGTAACACTCTAGAAATTTCTTGTAATCCCTTGAATGCTGTTATGCTTAGTTATCTAGAGTCGCTTGATGCTTCTGTTGAGAATTTGTAGTCAGTTAGAGTGGTCCGAGAATACCCGGATGTCTTTGAAGAGGTGAAGGGCTTACCTCCGAGGCAGGAAATAAACTTCCGCATATATCTTGTTGATAATGCAAAGCCCGTAGCTTTACCTGTTAGACACATGGCTCCAAAGAAGAGAAAGGAGCTCAGTAAGCAAGTTAAGGAGCTTCTCGAGAAGGGGTTTATAAGGCGGAGTATCTCGGCATGGGGTGCTCCAGTGGTGTTCTCCACCAAAGCAGATGGCTCACTACGTCTTTGTGTGGACTATAGGGAGCTAAACAAGCTGACTAAGAAGAATAGACACCCGCTTCCTAGAATAGGCGATTTGTTTGATCAGCTTGTAGGTGCGTCGATTTTCTCCCAACTTGATCTGGCTAATGGGTTTCATCAGCTAAGGGTAGCTGAAGGTAGCATTGATAAGACAACGTTCAGAACCCCAGACGGTTTCTTCGAGTGGCTTGTCATGCCTTTCGGCTTGACAAACGCACCCGCTTATTTCGTAGACCTAATGAGCAAGGTGTTCAGAGAATTCCTCAACAAGTTTGTGGTTGTCTTCGTAGACCCTATTTTGATCTTCTCAATGGATGAGGAAGAGCATGCTCAGCATCTAAAGGTAATCATGGATACTCTCCATGCACATCAGCTAAAAGCAAAATTCTCCAAGTGCCACTTCTGGGGAGAAGAAGTAAGGTTTCTTGGACATGTAGTGTCCAAAGAGGGGTTAGCTGTGGACCCCGCGAAAGTGGTGGCGGTGCAAGATTTGAAGGCACCAAGAAATGCAACCGAAGTTTGAAGCTTTCTCGGGCTAGCAGGTTTTTACTGAAAGTTCATTAGATATTTCGCGAAAATCTCAGCTCCACTCACAAGGCTAACAAAGAAGAATCTAGCGTTCGCTTGGGATTTGGATTGTGATATTGCTTTCCAACGCTTGAAAAGCGCTCTTACAACAGGCCCAGTTATGACTTTGCCTGATGGGAGCAAGATGTTCACAGTATGCACGGATGCTTGTGGTACGGGACTAGGCGTTGTTCTGATGCAAGAAGGGAAGGTAGTAGCTTATGGTAGAAGACAATTGAAAGTTCATGAAAAGAACTACCCAACCCACGATCTTGAGTTGGCCGCCATCGTCTTTGCGCTTAAGTCTTGGCGCCATTCTCTCCTAGGTGAGAAGTTCGAATTATGTACTGACCATAAATCGTTGAAGTATCTTTTCTCATAGAAAGATCTTAACTTAATACAGCAAAGGTGGATGGAGTTTCTTGCCTCGCATGATTTTGAGATTTCCTATACTCCTGGCAAGGGCAACGTAGTAGCAGACGCCTTGAGTAGAAAGAAGCTGACCTTAAGCCCTCTCTTTGTAGAAAGGCAAAGCTTGGAGTATATAGCCAGTTTTGACTTTAGGCCCTCCTCTAATTTTGTACCTGGTTTGTTGGCATCACTAGAAGTACGACCCACTCTTTTAGACTCAATAGGGGCCGCACAACGCGAAGACCCTCAGCTTGTTGAGGTGATTGATAAGCTGATTAGGGGTGAAACTTCCAATCACCTCAATAGGTACTCCATCGATGATAAGGGTTGGCTGAGGCGAGATGGAAGATTATGCGTCCCACAAGCAAGGGATTTGGTAAATATGGTTCTCGAGGAAGCACACCATTCCAAGATGACAGTATGCCCAGGTGGAGACAAGATGTACAAGGACGTAAAGAGAGTTTTCTTTTGAAGCGGCATGAAGAAGGACGTGGCAGATTTCGTTTCTAAGTGCATGATATGCCAACAGGTCAAGGTGAAACAAAAGAAGCCTGGAGGACTGCTTCATCCTCTAGAAGTCCCGTAATGGAAGTGGGATAGCATTTCAATGGACTTCATTGATGGGTTGCCTAGGTCAGGAAGGGGCAATACTAGCATTTGGGTAATAGTGGACAGGCTCACAAAAAGCGCCCACTTTATACCTGTCAAGAGTAGAAGGGCTGCCTCATCTCTAGCATCTCTTTATCTCAAGGAAATAGTTTGACTCCATGGAGTACCCTCCAGCATAGTATGTGACCGAGATCCTATCTTTACAAGCGAGTTTTGGTGGAGTCTACAAGAAGCTATAGGCACACAGTTATGCTTGAGCACGGCCTATCACCCCCAAACTGATGGTCAGACGGAAAGGGTGAACAGAGTATTAGAAGATCTTTTGAGACTGTGCGTTCTTGACTTTGGAGGGACATAGGAGGATCATCTTCCTTTAGTGGAATTCGCCTACAACAACAACTACCAAGCCACCATCGGCATGGCTCCCTTTGAAGCTTTGTATGGAAGACCATGCCGATCACCAACTTGTTGGTAGGAGTCTACAGACAAGCTTATACTTGGGCCAGACATGATTAGAGAGACTTCAGAAAAAGTGGACTTGATACGAAGGAGAATGAAGACCACCTAAGATTGACAGAAATCCTACACAGACAAAAGAAGGACCGACCTTAAGTTTGAGGTTGGGGACAGGGTTTTCCTTAAGGTATCTCCTTTAAGGAACGTCGTTCGCTTTGGATCCGCAGGAAAGCTAGCACCAAGATTTGTAGGACCATTCCCTATCATCGAGAAAATTGGGAAGATGGCTTATAGAGTAAAGCTGCCCGAAAGGTTGGCTGGAATTCACAATGTCTTTCACGTTTCTCATCGTCGGAAATGTTTACATGAGTCTGCGGAAGTGGTGGAGCCAAACATTCTAGAAGAAGTTGAAATAGAACGAGAAACAACTGTGAGGAGAGTTCCAATTCGAATCGTAGGAACTGAAATCAAAAAGCTACGCAACCATGAACTCAAGCTTGTTAAAGTTCAATGGAGCGATGCAGAGGAAAACGCGACTTGGGAAACTGAGGACAAAATATGCGCTGCCTACCCTTTTATTTTTGTGGGTACATCTTTGACCTCTCTTTTTCCATAAGTTTATGTTTGTATCTACCTTTTAGTGTATCTCCTCGGTCCTTTTTTTCCTAACTCCTTAGGTAGAAACTAATGGATGTAAACATGTATTTGAAACATGTTATGATTGATGGCTGCAAGTGGTTGCTCGTGGATGCATATACACACACCCTAGGTATTAGATCGGCTCAGTCACTTCCATATTGCATATTCATATATGTATTCATATTTGTATGTGGTTGAAACTTGATATGTTGTCATATGGATGTCGCATTTGTATGAATGGTTGCGCACTTATGTAGAATTATAAGTAGGGAATTTTTTTTATACATAATGGATTCATGACACTTACATGATTCACATTAAGGAGGTCAACTGAATCAGTAGACCACCTAATTTTTGCATTAGATAAGGACATATACACACACTATGCATATGATCATGAAGCATTAGAAGTCTTTTAAGGACAATGGACGCCTATGTTTGTTGGTTGAGTAGATGGACGATTGGATGTTAGGATATACGTTCTCCTAGACTTGAAGATTTCGGGGACGAAATCCTTTAAGGAGGGGAGAATGTAACACCCCGAATTTTCTGTTAGCAATAAATTAATAAATTAAAGTATAATTAATTCTAAATGAAAGAATTAAGGGAAACGGGTTACGCCATTGCGTTCGTCTCGGAATTCTTCTTGAGATAGAGTTCGAGTTTGCGTAAATCGGACACCGTATGAAGAAGTTGTGGTCTTCGGAAGTTTTAGAATTCGATTTAAAATTCAAACAGCCCGAAATAAGTTCAAAATTTGAAAACTGGACCAGAATTGGGCTGGGCGGGAAAATTCCCTCCCAGGACCCAAGTCGACCAAGGGATCGACCTACCCAGTCGACCTGGTCAGGTCTTGGCTGGCCTGGTCAGGTTCTGAGTGATTTTCTGAGTTCTGGTGTGTCACTAGGGCTGATTTATCACTTTCTGGTTGGCTCTTCTCGATGTGAATGGTCTAGATTCATCTTTGATCATCTGATGGCTCTAATTAGTTTGAAATTCTATATAAACAACTCAAGTCTCCAACCTAAATTCACACAAAAATTAGGACCAGAGCCGCCATGCTGTCGGGAGAAAACTGAGAGTAGCCTCCACTTGAAGAAAGTTAAGAGACGAATAAATCTAGTTCAAAATTAAAATCAAAACAACGTTTATCTACCCAAAGGAAAGCATCTCAATTCCAGAACTCAGAATCCAGAACTCAAGTTCGTCGTTCGTTGTAAGTTTAGTTATGTTTTGGGATGCGAATCAAAATTAATGTCATGCATTGGAAATAAATTGATAATAGAACAATGTTTATTATGTTATATATGGAATTGAATGATATTGATCTATGTATGTGGTTCTATTTTATTATCATGTTGAATTGGGAATTGATGGATAAGTCTATTCATATGTATATGAACTTGGGGTATAACCTGTTATGACAAGTTGTATAGTTTATCATGTTATGCAAGTTTCAGGTTGTAAAATCATATCACATATGTGACCAAATGTTAGATCTACATGTTTATGTGTATATGTTAAACCTATGTCATATTTCAAGTTCACACTTATTCATATGTTCGTGATTGATTTGCAAATTCACATATATGTAAGTTGATGCCTATGTTGCAAATTCACATATATGTAAGTTGATTTAGTCTATGTTGCAAATTCACATATATGTATGTTGATTTAGTCTACGTTGCAAGTTCACACCTATGATATTCATGTTGACTATTTTGCAAGTTCACACCTATGATGTTCATATTGACTATGCCGAAAATGCCAAGTTTACACGTATGTCATGTTTATGTTAATGAATTTCTTTATGCCAATTTTGTGTACGCTAAATTAGGCTAAGTTTTTAGCCTAATATTATATGTTAAAAATCATGCGGACGAAAAATTAGGCTAAGATTGTTAGCCTAATATTTAGACGGGGTAACGTTGGAAAAAATTGGTAATTATAGGAAACTTGACATAAATTGGTGAATAATCACATAGGTAATTTATGGCATGAAACGGTATAAATCATATACCTAAAAATGATGAACTTGGTAAGTGGGCCATAACATTTAATTGTTAACAAATTTACATATAAGAATAAAAAGAACAAAGATGTAAATTTAGAAAATACGAGTATGCCTAACCTGAGGTTGGATTGAGTTGTGATGTAAACCTGCCCGGACCCGCCCGGCTGTCCAGTAATCACAACAATACCTATCCAATGTGGGAGGTTAAGGCATTGAGCCCAATAAGGACCCGAGGTTAGACTGAATTACGGTGTAAACCTGCCCGGAACCGACCGGCACATCCAGTAACCGTAACAATACATGTCTAATGTGAGTGGTTGGTGCTTTAACTAATTAAAGCTAAGGTGTAATAACCCGGAAATTCTGAGCCAGTTTAAAAATTTTATTTTGGCAATTTTAGCGAATTTTGAACATTTAAAATAGATTATTTTAAATAAAATCGACGAAAATTTATTTTGAATATAATTCGAACGTATATATTTATACGCGTCGTCGTTAGAATATAAATATTTATATGTAATTATAAATAGAATTGAAAATGGCGCGGTAGTTCGATAATTCGATTTCAAACTTCAATTGAATGTACCGGGTACAAAACAAACCGGATTTTAGTGAAACCAAAAACATTAGGATCTAATTAATGATATCTTTCCAACGAATCCGAAAAATAAAAATTTCATGGCGGGAATCAAAAGATATGTCCAGTTGGAAATTCTGAATAGTCGTTATGGAATTCAGGCCCTTAAAAATGGAAATTTTGCAACGACCTCGGATTTCGACGAAACCACTTTTGTTGGATCCGCAGTGTCAAATTATTGCTAGGTTTCAAATTTCATAATTTTTCGAATCAATATGTGAGCGTGGCAAAAGAAAACGTGTTTGACCAGTTTCAGTTGATTTTAATCGACTGGAAATTGGCCATTTTTCCAATGGCCTCAGAATTCGACGAAACTAGTTTTGTTAAGACCGTATCGTCAATACGAAGCTAGAAAATATTTTTCTGGATTTTTTCGAGTTAGTATGTGACCCCGGTAAACTGAAATGCGCGTTCAAATTCAATATATAGAGTTATATGTTGATTTTGACGGAAACTGGTTGTAACTATCGAATCAGCTTACGATACATATCTCATTGTGTTCGGAATGGGGGTGAAACACTATGGACGACAGGCGGTGGGCCTCGTTTAGAGGTCGTATGTAAAAGTCAACTCTTTGCAATTAAATTAATTAAATTAAAATCCTCTCTCTCCTCACCCTCTTCCTTTAGCTTCTGCCCCCACTCCTTTTCTTTCAAAACCAAATCGAACTATCAAAAAAAAGAGAGAGAAGAAAAGGCGGGGAGGAGCATCGCGCCCCCCTCCAAGGCGGCGCCGCCCACCGCCTCATCGGAGAAACCCCCCCTCTGCCTCGCGTCGCGCCACCGACCGAAGACTCCACCCCCCTCCCTCGTTTCAGAAATCGCGACAAAACCCCCCCTGTTCGATTTCCATCAGCCCCCCTTGCTTGCTCCGCCCCTTCTAATGGCCGATGCCTTGCCGCCACCAAGGCAGCACCCCTCCGACCGCCCAATGCCCTTCCGACGACCAAAAAGCTTTTCCCCCTTCGCTGTAAGTTATGTTATCTTATTTCTAATTCATTTAGTTTAATCAATTTGAAAAATCTGATTTTTCTATGAAAAAAACTATACGTTGTTTTGTAAGTATAAAAGGTTTGATTTTTAGTTATTCAAAGAAATGATTTTTAGTTATATAACAGTGAGATTTTTGTTCGTTAAAAGAAGAGATTTTTGAAATATAAAAGACCGGATTTTTTTTCAAAGTAAAAAGAACGGATTTTTATATTTATGAATGAGGGATTAAAAATATATGATTTGGTGGAATAAAAATATGATTTTTCATAGAAGAAAAATACGATTTTTAATTAGGAGAAAAATATCATCTTTATATGTGTAGCAAAGATAAAAATGTGATTTTTAAAATGATATATTTGAAAAGGCGAAATATTTATTTTTGAAAAGGCGAAATATTTATTTTTGAAAAGGTGAAATATTTATTTTTGAAAAGGCGAAATCTTTATATGAAGGATAGCGTGATAAAAATATAATCTTTACTATATGAACATCGATGTGAAAATATAATTTTTTATCTATATAGTAGCGGTATAAAAATTTGATTTTTATATATTGAATAGTATAATAAAAATTTGATTTTTATATATTGAATAGTATAATAAAAATTCGATTTTTATATATCGAATAACAGGGTAAAAATTCGATTTTTATATATTGAATAACGAAGTAAAAATTCGATTTTTACATATGTAGTGGCTACAGCAACGAAGATGACAAGAATGCGATAACGATGAAGATTTCTATCAAAGAAGAGTCAAGATGATTGGATAGCTATCGGTGAGAATTTCTCACCTTTCAATTTCTTTTTCTAGTTATATATATATATACTAGGATGCAGACGGTGCTTAGTAGCACCCGACACAATCGTCCACAGACCATGGACTTGTTTGTTTGATTTCAAAAAATTAGTTAGATTATTTGATTGATATTGAATTGTTTGGTGAAATGAATGGATTAGATTGATGTGTGAATGGCGTGGGCCTTCACTAGACCGGGGATAAGGCTAGGCCTTGTCCCGTTTCTAGTATCGTGCCGTTATGCCGCCGAAATTTTCTAAAATATGTTAGAAAAATTAAAATATCATTTTATTTAAAGAATGAACTGAATAAAAATTCATGTGTTAAAATAAAATGTTTTATCGTTAAAAATATAATTTTTAACGTGAATGTGAATAAATAAATATTCATTTACAAACCGGACGGTTTGTTTATGTACACCTATTTGAAGGACATTGATTGGGACGATAAATTTTACACATCGCCCAACTGCACAAATAAAATCTGTGTTTGATTGTTTGAAACCCCACACGGGTGTTGGGATGAAATTTAAAGTACACTCATCCTGATTGATTAAATATGTCGGTCGATTGGTTGACAGGCTGTTATAAGCGTTAGATATCTATATTTGATGCTTATACAGTGTAGTGCACTTTGGATGATGGTTGATTATTTATCATTGCTATTATATACATGTGTTGAATGGAATCCATATAATTAACTTTATATGGTAATTAATTGGGCCTCATTCCAATTTAGAAAATAAAGAATATTATAAAATAAAGGTTCATGTGTTGACTATACTCATCCGTTGAGATTAGTCATGTGTTGAACGAAATATTTTAACAATAAAATTTATATCTTTATCACTATAAAATAAAGGTTCATGTGTTGACCGTACTCATCCGTTGAGATTAGTCATGTGTTGAACAAAATATTTTAATAATAAAATTTACATCTTTATCATATATAGGATTAGAAATCAACTGGAAAATAGATGAGATGAGTGGTCTCCTGGATATTAATCTGATGTTGGTTTCGGCCTTCGGGGTTAATATTCAGAAAATCGTTCTCTCACTAAATTACGGTTGGAGTCTGATTCAATATCAAACGATAGATACCTTAATTTTTATAAAATATATTAAGTTACAAAAAATGTCACACGTGGACAGTACTCATTCGTTGAGATTAGTCGTGTGTTGACAAAAATAAATATTCATTTGTTGAATAGAATATTTGAAAATGGAAATATATGAAGCCGTGTTGGTAAGATTGACGCCATTTTGACGTGGATGATATTTATATCGATTTTATTCATTTTAAAATGAATATTGAAAAGTGATTTCGAAATCGAATATTTTGAAATGAAATTTGAATTGAATTGAATAGAAAACCAATTTGAATTGAATTGAATAGAAAACCAATTTGAATTGAATTGAATAGAAAACCAATTTGAATTGAATTGAATAGAAAACCAATTTGAATTGAATTGAATAGAAAACCAATTCGAATTGAATCGAATAGAAAACCAATTCGAATTGAATCGAATAGAAAACCAATTCGAATTGAATCGAATAGAAAACCAATTCGAATTGAATCGAATAGAAAACCAATTCGAATTGAATCGAATAGAAAACCAATTTGAATTGAATCGAATAGAAAACCAATTTGAATTGAATCGAATAGAAAACCAATTTGAATTGAATCGAATAGAAAACCAATTTGAATTGAATTGAATAGAAAACCAATTTGAATTGAATCGAATAGAAAACCAATTTGATTTGATTAGAAAACGAATTTGATTTGATTAGAAAACGAATTTGATTTGATTTGGATAGAAAACGAATTGAATTTGAATTGAATATATAACGAATTTGATTTCAATTGAATATATAACGAAAATGAATTTGATTTGAATAGGAAACGAATTGGATTTGATTAGAAAACGAATTTGAATTGAATTGAAAAGAAAACGAATTCGAATCGAATTGAATTGAAAAGAAAATGAATTCGAATCGAACTAAAATCGATTTGAATTGAAATTAAATAGAAATGAAAGTAAAAAGGATTTATAATAGAAAATTCAATCTAGATTTGAATTTGAAATAAAGGTTGAAATTGTTTTCGAAAAGAATTCAAAACTATTTATAAAATTTGTTTTAAATAGAAATCGTCGAATTATATATTATATATATAATATAATGGCCTGAATAGAACACGCCGCGCCGCGGCAGTTCGTGAATTTCGACCATTTATTTCAAACGGACATTACGGGAGATCCGACTGTCGGATTCTCCTAAAACCGGAACCATTGGGTTCGTATCGGAAAGAGCTTTCTAACGAATATTAGAAATTTGAAATCTAATGGTTGGATTTGGAGATACGTCCAAATCAAATATGAAAAAGGTCGCTGTAAGTGCAGTTCGATGGCCGTTGATGGAAATCGACTGTACGGGCCTTGATAAAATTATTAAAAATAGTAATAATTTGTGTTAAATCATAAGAAATGATTTGGGAAAAATAGGGATGAAAAACTCCATATTTGAAAAGATAAAAATAGATTTTTATCGAAATGAACTAGTTTTGAACTAAAATTAAAATCGTTTATTTTCAAATAAATTAGATTTGAAATGGGTTTTAAAATAGAATTGATTTGTGGGTTTATCGTGAACGGTGTTTTAAATAACACTTGCTCTTTAACCCGATAAATAAATAGAATGTGATTTGGGTTTTATCGTGAACTGTGTTTTAAATAACACTAGTTCTTTAACCCAGTAAAAGGAGTTTTAATGAATCTGCAATTAGATTGAAATGTGAATTGATAATTTAAATTATCAAATTTGGAAAATGAGCGAGAATGGAGTATCACTAGTTTTGCTCCAAAGCGATAGTTAAATCTTTAATTAGATTTGAACGTGAAATGTTAACTAATTTACCGATAACACCGTGGTGTTAGATATGGAGTATTACCAGTTTTGCTTCATGGGATGAATAGGTTGGGATTGGGAAATAAAATAAATAATTACTTCGGTGTGCTTCGTTATTCCCGACTAGTTTGGAAAACCATAATTTGGTTTGAAAGGACATCCAAAGGAAGATTAAAGAATAAATTTTAAAGAATTTATCTTTGATAAAATTAATGGGAACTTTTCCCAAAAGATGTGAATATTTAAATAACAGAATATTCAGAATTGGAATGAGGCGTATGTTGTGTTTGTGTAACATTTGTTTTTAATATACGCGGGTTGTTCGGAAAGTCCAGGTTTATACCCATTTTGAATAACCGATTCGACGATAAGTCGAAGATGAAGACGGTGGTCGAAGACCGGAAGTCTTCACATCGTTTGGATAATTACTGACGATCCTGATTGGGATGTACACCCAAGAGGATGGAAACAGTTGGTGGTCGTCCAGACGTACTTGGAGATGGATGGATATGCGAGGAAAGTGCCTCCGGTTTCGTACAGACCCAGAACGGACTTGTAAATGGATTGTGTGTCTAACATTGGATTTTATTTTGTGTTGATTGATTTCTGTTAAATATATATCTGTTTGGCGGCGGAGAATTTATTCTCTTGCTTAACGCCCTTCTCTGAGACGTACGTGCTTAGAGGTTATATATCGATAGATATCAATCGCATGGCATGAATTGCCTGTGTGACACGCTGAGTTGCATGGATCAAGGCTTCTATTGAAAAGCAAAGTCTTGTGGTGGATGATCAAAGCACGGCCTTTGTGGCGTAGCTTTGTGTATAACGTGAATTCGCGAGCCTCACACCTCGGTATGTGTTAAAAACGGGATACGGACTGCAGGGAGAGAACGACGTTTCTTTCTAGCTTTGGTGGTGTCAGTGACTTACCAGCCCTGACATTTATATACTTTTCACCTATGTGGTTGTTGGAATGAGGCGCCTCGATTATAGGTCTGTAAGGACCGGGAAACGTGTGTTCAGGCATAACTAATCCTCTAACGTAAGTGAGGACCGGCCCTGAAGATCCAGGGGTTGCCCAGAGTGCGTAACCCTGGGACATTTGCTCGAGTGTCTCGAACGCGGAGAGGAGCTTGCCCCTTGCCTCGACTCATGACGGAAATCCAATTTCCAATACGTGTATCTCGGCTTTATTTGTAGAGCCTAGTATGGCGACATAGTGGGATGGGGCACTTATGCCGTCTATGATTTATATTTATGATTGAAATTGTTTTGACACTATACACTTATTATAGTATCAAATGATTTGTTTTTAAACGTACCAAGCATGTTTGGTTGTTATAAGGTAAAACCCTATCCTCCGACTTGCGTTGCATTGTGTGATGGGACCTGGGTCTTATAATAGCTTCATTTTTCGAAAAAGCATTGCGCTGTTTATTCTATGCACTGTTATTCTTGGGAGGAAACCCATTCCGTGTTATACGGCGTGGTCCCTTGAATTACTCTCTTTTAAAGTAAATGTTTAAATAATTGTTTTAGTTCTCACACCAGTCACATGACTGACCTGGAGTTTATTGTTTTAACCTAAACTCTGGGTGCCCCTATTTTCCGCACGGGCAGCTAGTAGTTTTGGTTTTTCAGATTTATATTCACAGGATCCTGGTTTACAGCTGGAATGATATCCGGAAAGCTCTGTATCTGTATATCACCTTTAGTTGTGCTTCATATTATTTTCCGCTGCTATGTAATTTATTGTAATCTCTGATATTTATCGAATGTAATTTATTCATTTATACTCTGTATATTCTTGTATCTGATGGAATTGTTGTAATAGCAATGGAATGTTCTTCCGTCTGCGTTCTAATTTGTCCTGTTCTCAAACGATCAGGGGTTTCGAACGGTCTAGATCGGTTTAACGACTGATTCGGATCGAGCGAAATTCCTTGTCGTCACATTTGGTATCAGAGCTTTGGTTTATAGAGCTCGAGAACAAGACACATTAGAACCATACGAAAGAATTCATCAGATATTGGATTAGTAATATCCAATTAGAATGACTCGTTAGAGATGGGATCAGTAGTATCCTAGAACGAGTGTGAAGGGTATATTTTTCAATTGAAAACAATTTTGTTTTGAAATTTAAATCGTTTTAAACGTATTTGATTATTTATTTATTTTGAATTTGGACAATCCAATATATAAAGATTTCGCGTATACGCGTCATGAACGTATAGTCGAAGTTTTAATATACTGGATAGATATAGAATCACGCTCTAGTCGCCCGGAGATGATGTTGATAATGACCATGGCATCATCAATATTTATGTTCGTGTTTCGAAGGTGTGATTTCTATATATTTCCATTAGACTGGTGTGAGAACCAAAACCAATATAGCTAGAATACATTGTTGTGATTTGGCATCAAAAACATGATTTTTGTATATATATCAAATTTATGAATTTGAAACGTTAATTCACTAATTGATTGATGTTTGTGTTTGTTTATTTGTTTGATAATTTTGAACTATTATGCCTAATTGAATCAAATATTGGACTGTATTGAAAATTGGTCGCATTTGCTGGCATATACATATACTTACATTGAACAGGTCATAGCAAGGAGGCTAGAGCAGAGAATAAAATTTGTTTGCCCGACAAATAGGTACATATTTACTATAATTTACTGTTTTGTTTGGGAGATGATGATTTTATGAGCCTATTGGCTAGCCGCTTGGCTTTTTCTTTTTCTTTTTGAGATCAGAAGGCCTATATGGCAATTTCGGGATTTTCCCGTGGCTCCCGGTGCAGGGGAGGCTATGGCGAAATTTTTCGAAAATTTAGGGTGTTAGCCAAATTTTTGAAAATTTGAAAATTCTCAGAAACTGAAAAGTTGGAGAATGGAAGCCAGATCGAACGTAGAGTTGATTAATCAAACCACTTTCGACTTTGTTCCTTTTCGGGGACGAAAAGTTTTAAGTGGGGGAGATTGTAATAACCCGGAAATTCTGAGCCAGTTTAAAATTTTTATTTTGGCAATTTTAGCGAATTTTGAACATTTAAAATAGATTATTTTAAATAAAATCGACGAAAATTTATTTTGAATATAATTCGAACGTATATATTTATATGCGTCGTCGTTAGAATATAAATATTTATATGTAATTATAAATAGAATTGAAAATGGCGCGGTAGTTCGATAATTCGATTTCAAACTTCAATTGAATGTACCGGGTGCAAAGCAAACCGGATTTTAGTGAAACCAAAAACATTAGGATCTAATTGATGATATCTTTCCAACAAATCCGAAAAATCAAAATTTCATAGCGGGAATCAAAAGATATGTCCAGTTGTAAATTCTGAATAGTCGCTATGGAATTCAGGCCCTTAAAATGGAAATTTTGCAACGACCTCGGATTTCGACGAAACCACTTTTGTTGGATCCGCAGTGTCAAATTATTTCTAGGTTCCAAATTTCATAATATTTCGAATCAATATGTGAGCATGGCAAAAGAAAACGTGTTTGACCAGTTTCAGTTGATTTTAATCGACTGGAAATTGGCCATTTTTCCAACGGCCTCAGAATTCGACGAAACTAGTTTTGTTAAGACCGTATCGTCAATACGAAGCTAGAAAATATTTTTCTGGAATTTTTCGAGTTAGTATGTGACCCCGGTAAACTGAAATGCGCGTTCAAATTCAATATATAGAGTTATATGTTGATTTTGACGGAAACTGATTGTAACTATCGAATCAGCTTACGATACATATCCCATTGTGTTCGGAATGGGGGTGAAACACTATGGACGACAGGCGGTGGGCCTCGTTTAGAGGTTGTATGTAAAAGTCAACTCTTTGCAATTAAATTAATTAAATTAAAATCCTCTCTCTCTCCTCACCCTCTTCCTTTAGCTTCTGCCCCCCCTTTTCTTTCAAAACCAAATCGAACTATCAGAAAAAAAAAAAAAAAAAAAGGCGAGGAGGAGCATCGCGCCCCCCTCCAAGGCGGCGCCGCCCACCGCCTCATCGGAGAAACCCCCCTCTGCCTCGCGTCGCGCCACCGACCGAAGACTCCACCCCCCTCCCTCGTTTCAGAAATCGCGACAAAACCCCCCCTGTTCGATTTTCATCAGCCCCCCCTTGCTTGCTCCGCCCCTTCTGATGGCCGATGCCTTGCCGCCACCAAGGCAGCACCCCTCCGACCGCCCAATGCCCTTCCGACGACCAAAAAGCTTTTCCCCCTTCGCTGTAAGTTATGTTATCTTATTTTTAATTCATTTAGTTTAATCAATTTGAAAAATCTGATTTTTCTATGAAAAAAACCATACGTTGTTTTGTAAGTATAAAAGGTTTGATTTTTAATTATTCAAAGAAATGATTTTTAGTTATATAACGGTGAGATTTTTGTTCGTTAAAAGAAGAGATTTTTGAAATATAAAAGACCGGATTTTTTTTCAAAGTAAAAAGAACGGATTTTTATATTTATGAATGAAGGATTAAAAATATATGATTTGGTGGAATAAAAATATGATTTTTCATAGAAGAAAAATACGATTTTTAATTAGGAAAAAAATATCATCTTTATATGTGTAGCAAAGATAAAAATGTGATTTTTAAAATGATATATTTGAAAAGGCGAAATATTTATTTTTGAAAAGGCGAAATATTTATTTTTGAAAAGGCGAAATATTTATTTTTGAAAAGGCGAATTATTTATTTTTGAAAAGGCGAAATCTTTATATGAAGGATAGCGTGATAAAAATATAATCTTTACTATATGAACATCGATGTGAAAATATAATTTTTATCTATATAGTAGCGGTATAAAAATTTGATTTTTACATATTGAATAGTATAATAAAAATTTGATTTTTATATATTGAATAGTATAATAAAAATTCGATTTTTATATATCGAATAACAGGGTAAAAATTCGATTTTTATATATTGAATAACGAAGTAAAAATTCGATTTTTACATATGTAGTGGCTACAGCAACGAAGATGACCCGAATGCGATAACGATGAAGATTTCTATCAAAGAAGAGTCAAGATGATTGGATAGCTATTGGTGAGAATTTCTCACCTTTCAATTTCTTTTTCTAGTTATATATATACTAGGATGCAGACGGTGCTTAGTAGCACCCGACACAATCGTCCACAGACCATGGACTTGTTTGTTTGATTTAAAAAAATTAGTTAGATTATTTGATTGATATTGAATTGTTTGGTGAAATGAATGGATTTGATTGATGTGTGAATGGCGTGGGCCTTCACTAGACCGGGGATAAGGCTAGGCCTTGTCCCGTTTCTAGTATCATGCCGTTATGCCGCCGAAATTTTCTAAAATATGTTAGAAAAATTGAAATATCATTTTATTTAAAGAATGAACTGAATAAAAATTCATGTGTTAAAATAAAATGTTTTATCGTTAAAAATATAATTTTTAACGTGAATGTGAATAAATAAATATTCATTTACAAACCGGACGGTTTGTTTATGTACACCTATTTGAAGGACATTGATTGGGACGATAAATTTTACACATCGCCCAACTGCACAAATAAAATCTGTGTTTGATTGTTTGAAACCCCACACGGGTGTTGGGATGAAATTTGAATTACACTCATCCTGATTGATTAAATATGTCGGTCGATTGATTGACATGCTGTTATAAGCGTTAGATATCTATATTTGATGCTTATACAGTGTAGTGCACTTTGGATGATGGTTGATTATTTATCATTGCTATTATATACATGTGTTGAATGGAATCCATATAATTAACTTTATATGGTAATTGATTGGGCCTCATTCCAATTTAGAAAATAAAGAATATTATAAAATAAAGGTTCATGTGTTGACTATACTCATCCGTTGAGATTAGTCATGTGTTGAACGAAATATTTTAACAATAAAATTTATATCTTTATCACTATAAAATAAAGGTTCATGTGTTGACCGTACTCATCCGTTGAGATTAGTCATGTGTTGAACGAAATATTTTAATAATAAAATTTACATCTTTATCATATATAGGATTAGAAATCAACTGAAAAATAGATGAGATGAGTGGTCTCCTGGATATTAATCTGAAGTTGGTTTCGGCCTTCGGGGTTAATATTCAGGAAATCGTTCTCTCACTAAATTACGGTTGGAGTCTGATTCAATATCAAACGATAGATACCTTAATTTTTATAAAATATATTATATAACAAAAATAGTCACACGTGGATAGTACTCATTCGTTGAGATTAGTTGTGTGTTGACAAAAATAAGTATTCATTTGATGAATAGAATATTTGAAAATAGAAATATATGAAGCCGTGTTGGTTAGATTGACGCCATTTTGACGTGAACGATATTTATATCGATTTTATTCATTTTAAAATGAATATTGAAAAGTGATTTCAAAATCGAATATTTTGAAATGAAATTTGAATTGAATCGAATAGAAAACCAATTTGAATTGAATTGAATAGAAAACCAATTTGAATTGAATTGAATAGAAAACCAATTTGAATTGAATCGAATAGAAAACCAATTTGAATTGAATCGAATAGAAAACCAATTTGAATTGAATCGAATAGAAAACCAATTTGAATTGAATCGAATAGAAAACCAATTTGAATTGAATCGAATAGAAAACCAATTTGAATTGAATCGAATAGAAAACCAATTTGAATTGAATCGAATAGAAAATCAATTTGAATTGAATCGAATAGAAAACCAATTTGAATTGAATCGAATAGAAAACCAATTTGAATTGAATCGAATAGAAAACCAATTTGAATTGAATTGAATAGAAAACCAGTTTGAATTGAATCGAATAGAAAACGAATTTGATTTGATTAGAAAACGAATTTGATTTGATTAGAAAACGAATTTGATTTGATTTGGATAGAAAACGATTTGAATTTGAATTGAATATATAACGAATTTGATTTCAATTGAATATATAACGAAAATGAATTTGATTTGAATAGGAAACGAATTGGATTTGATTAGAAAACGAATTTGAATTGAATTAAAAAGAAAACGAATTCGAATCGAATTGAATTGAAAAGAAAATGAATTCGAATCGAATTAAAATGGATTTGAATTGAAATTAAATAGAAATGAAAGTAAAAAGGATTTATAATAGAAAATTCAATCTAGATTTGAATTTGAAATAAAGGTTGAAATTGTTTTTGAAAAGAATTCAAAACTATTTATAAAATTTGTTTTAGATAGAAATCGACGAATTATATATTATATATATTATATATATAATATAGTGGCCTGAATAGAATGCGCCGCGGCAGTTCGTGAATTTCGACCATTTATTTCAAACGGACATTACGGGAGATCCGACCGTCGGATTCTCCTAAAACCGGAACCGTTGGGTTCGTATCGAAAAGAGCTGTCTAACGAATATTAGAAATTTTAAATCTAACGGTTGGATTTGGAGATACGTCCAAATCAAATATGAAAAAGGTCGCTGTAAGTGCAGTTCGATGGCCGTTGATGGAAATCGACAGTACGGGCCTTGATAAAATTATTAAAAATAGTAATAATTTGTGTAAAATCATAAGAAATGATTTGGGAAAAATTGGGATGAAAAACTCCATATTTGAAAAGATAAAAATAGATTTTTATCGAAATGAACTAGTTTTGAACTAAAATTAAAATCGTTTATTTTCAAATAAATTAGATTTGAAATGGGTTTTAAAATAGAATTAATTTGTGGGTTTATCGTGAACGGTGTTTTAAATAACACTTGCTCTTTAACCCGATAAATAAATAGAATGTGATTTGGGTTTTATCGTGAACTGTGTTTTAAATAACACTAGTTCTTTAACCCAGTAAAAGGAGTTTTAATGAATCTGCAATTAGATTGAAATGTGAATTGATAATTTAAATTATCAAATTTGGAAAATGAGCGAGAATGGAGTATCACCAGTTTTGCTCCAAAGCGATAGTTAAATCTTTAATTAGATTTGAACGTGAAATGGTAATTAAATTTACCGATAACACCGTGGTGTTAGATATGGAGTATTACCAGTTTTGCTTCATGGGATGAATAGGTTGGGATTGGGAAATAAAATAAATAATTACTTCGGTGTGGTTCGTTAATCCCGACTAATTTGGAAAACCATAATTTGGTTTGAAAGGACATCCAAAGGAAGATTAAAGAATAAATTTTAAAGAATTTATCTTTGATAAAATTAATGGGAACTTTTCCCAAAAGATGTGAATATTTAAATAACAGAATATTCAGAATTGGAATGAGGCGTATGTTTGTTTGTGTAACATTTGTTTTTAATATACGCGGGTTGTTCGGAAAGTCCGGGTTTATACCCATTTTGAATAACCGATTCGACGATAAGTCGAAGATGAAGACGGTGGTCGAAGACCGGAAGTCTTCACATCGTTTGGATAATTACTGACGATCCTGATTGGGATGTACACCCAAGAGGATGGAAATAGTTGGTGGTCGTCCAGACGTACTTGGAGATGGATGGATATGCGAGGAAAGTGCCTCCGGTTTCGTTCAGACCCAGAACGGACTTGTAAATGGATTGTGTATCTGACATTGGATTTTATTCTGTGTTGATTGATTTCTATTAAATATATATCTGTTTGGCGGCGAAGAATTTATTCTCTTGCTTAATGCCCTTCTCTGAGACGTACGTTCTTAGAGGTTATATATCGATAGATATCAATCGCATGGCATGAATTGCCTGTGTGACACGCTGAGTTGCATGGATCAAGGCTTCTATTGAAAAGCAAAGTCTTGTGGTGGATGATCAAAGCACGACCTTTGTGGCGTAGCTTTGTGTATAACGTGAATTCGCGAGCCTCACACCTCGGTATGAGTTAAAAACGGGATACGGACTGCAGGGAGAGCACGACGTTTCTTTCTAGCTTTGGTGGTGTCAGTGACTTACCTGCCCTGACATTTATATACTTTTCACCTATGTGGTTGTTGGAATGAGGCGCCTCGATTATAGGTCTGTAAGGACCGGGAAACGTGTGTTCAGGCATAACTAATCCTCTAACGTAAGTGAGGACCGGCCCTGAAGATCTAGGGGTTGCCCAGAGTGCGTAACCCTGGGACATTTGCTAGAGTGTCTCGAACGCGGAGAGGAGCTTGCCCCTTGCCTCGACTCATGACGGAAATCCAATTTCCAATACGTGTATCTCGGCTTTATTTGTAGAGCCTAGTATGGCGACATAGTGGGATGGGGCACTTATGCCGTCTATGATTTATATTTATGATTGAAATTGTTTTGACACTATACACTTATTATAGTATCAAATGATTTGTTTTTAAACGTACCAAGCATGTTTGGCTGTTATAAGGTAAAACCCTATCCTCCGGCTTGCGTTGCATTGTGTGATGGGACCTGGGTCTTATAATAGCTTCATTTTTCGAAAAAGCATTGCGCTGTTTATTCTATGCACTGTTATTCTTGGGAGGAAACCCGTTCTGTGTTATACGGCGTGGTCCCTTGAATTACTCTCTTTTAAAGTAAATGTTTAAATAACTGTTTTAGTTCTCACACCAGTCACATGACTGACCTGGAGTTTATTGTTTTAACCTAAACTCTGGGTGCCCCTATTTTCCGCATGGGCAGCTAGTAGTTTTGGTTTTGTAGATTTATATTAACAGGATCCTGGTTTACAGCTGGAATGATATCCGGAAAGCTCTGTATCCGTATATCACCTTCAGTTGTGCTTCATATTATTTTCCGCTGCTATGTAATTTATTGTAATCTCTGATATTTATCGAATGTAATTTATTCATTTATACTCTGTATATTCTTGTATCTGATGGAATTGTTGTAATAGCAATGGAATGTTCTTCCATCTGCGTTCTGATTTGTCCTGTTCTCAAACGATCAGGGGTTTCGAACGGTCTAGATCGGTTTAACGACTGATTCAGATCGAGCGAAATTCCTTGTCGTCACATAAGGACAGACAAGTCAGGATGGTAGGGTTAAGTTAACTAAAAAACTTAACCAATTCAACATGTTAATTAAACTGATGGGTGGGGTTAGGTTAATACAGACACTTAACCACTTAACATGTTTGACTAGAAAACCCTAGTAACGGGGAACCATTTCAGCAGTAACCCAATTAGGTATCATGGTACCCTGGAACTAGGCAGGGTGGGGGCACGATTACTGGGCTGATTGTAAGCGGTCAAAAGCGACGGCAGTTGGTGCAGCAGTGTAGTTTCTAACGGAGTGCAGGCGTGCACACACTTCGGAGCAGACAAACAGGGCACTGGGCATCAGTAGTATAACCTATGCATTCTAGAATTGTGTCGGGCCACCACCATGGGACTTGATACACCTCATGATGGGACCAGCATTGGTATCTACAATCATGTGGGGTCGTATGACACAGGAAGAAAACGTTGCGAGTAAGAGCCGATCGACTAAGGGATCACCTTGTCATGAACACGTGCTGCTAGTTAGGCTAGTTAGTAGGTGTAGAGAAGTAATAGTGAGTGCGTTTAGTATAGTTAGTATTTCCTGCCATATATTCTGGTATTGTCCTGTTCTCAGTTTATGCAAGTCATGATCTTTCTATTGTTCTCATGCTAGAAATATAACTAGACTTACCAGACTTATGTCTGACCCATTTTCCTTTCGCTTTCTTTTCTTCCGTTTCCCCCCTCAGGTCCACAGGGAGGAAACACCTCAGCTTAGTCAGATTTTTCATCCAGCTTGAAGAGAGAGAATGTATTGATTGGATCTCTTACGTTTGGGCTATGGCTTTGGACATTCTATGGGGATTTATGCAGTTTTAATTATGTTTCATGCTTCTTTAAGTTTTAAATCAAGATAGTATTATGGTTGTAATAATTGGAAGTTTGTTTTGAGGCAATTATGGAAGTGTTTTGTATGAACACGTATTTATGATATAAAAGTTTGTTTGTTTTTCCGCTGTTTATAATATGTGTTTATATCTGTCTTGTGTTTATCTGTGACTTTTACTTATAAACCTCCACTGAAGTTAAGGTATTCCCTTTGCGAGTGACCTTAACGGAGGTGGGGTGTTTCACTTCTCCCCCTCCTAGAGTAGATAACTTTGCCAAGATCTGCAAGGACTTCCGTGCTATAGGAGGGAAGTCGTTCCATGGGAACGAGACATTCGTAGAAGCTCGGAAATGGCTTAAGGAGACCGAGGGCTTATTTGTAATCTTTGAAGTGGAGGACCGGAGAAAGATTCAGTTAGCTTCTTGGCCGTTAAAGGATGAAGCCTCATTTTGGTGGGAAGTCAACTAAGCTGGACGTCAGGTGGAAACTTGGGAAGATTTTAGACAGAGGTTCGAAATGGAATTTCTTTCCCAAGTTGAGAGAAGCATATACATGGAGAGGTTCTTAGCATTCATACAAGGAAACTTGACGGTGAAGGAGTATGTGAACAATTTCAACCAACTGGCAAGGTTCGGGATAGAGTTGGTAGATACACTGCACAAAAAGGCTTTGCGGTTTGCTAAAGCGCTGAATGATCCTCTGCATGGTTTAGCCATGTCTCATATTCCAAAGGGGGCCACTTTTAAAAAGCTTGTTGATATGGCCCTAATGCATGAGGAAGACAAGGGAGAGAAGAAGGAAGCAAAGGCGGAGGGGACATCGCAGAATAGGATGGTGTGGCCCAAGAAGGGGCAGCAACAACAGCAGCAGCAACAGAAGAAAGGAGGGAAAGATAACAAAGGCAAGGATAAGATAAAATGTCACAATTGTGGAAAGGAGGGTCATTTGATCAAAACTTGTAAGAAAAGGAAGGCCAATTGCTTTAATTGCAGAGAGGTCGGACACTTCTCTAAAGAGTGCCCGAAGAAACAGGGATCACAGGGACAAGGTCTAAGAGCAGGAACTTCTGGAGGGCAGACGCATGCTCTCACGGTCAGTGCTCCTGAAAGAGGTAGAAAAAATTCCGTAGAAAGTTTAGTTTCTCATTCAAACCATCCAGTTAGAACACTTTCTGATTCTGGCACTTCACACTCGTTTATATCAAGTTCTGTAGTTGAATCTCTGCACTTAATTACTAGTTTGATAGTAGATCCCGTAGTTGTTTCAAACCCCATTGGTGGTTCGGCTCATTTATCGATGATTTGTCGGGGTTTGAAAATATCTGTGTTAGGCATCGAGTTTGAGTGCGATGTGTATGTGCTCGAGTTTGTGGGATATGGGTTGATTCTAGGAATGGATTGGCTTACCTGTATGGGGCCATTCTGGATTGTGAGAGGAGGATTGTTAGACTCCTGACTTGTCATGGGAAGACCCTCGAAGTTTCTTGTGACCCCCAAGGGTCTGTTATGCTAAGTTTCCTAGAGTCTCTAGATGCATCCATAAATGATTTGCAATCTGCTCCAGTGGTTCGAGATTATTCCGATGTTTTTGATGAGGTACGGGGTTTACCTCCAAGGCACGAGATCGGTTTCCTCATATATCTGGTGGACAATGCAAAGCCAGTTGCATTACTAGTGTGCCACATGGCTCCAAGGGAAAGGAGGGAGCTGAGTAAGCAAGTAGGGGAGCTACTTGAGAAAGCGTTTATTGGACGAAACATATCTGAATGGGGTGATCCAGTAATATTCGCAACTAAGGCGGATGGTTCACTTCGTTTGTGTGTTGACTATAGAAAGTTGAATAAGCTCACCAAGAAGAATAGGCACCCACTTCCGAGGGTTGATGATTTATTTGATCAGCGTGTTGGTGCCTCGGTATTTTCTCAGTTGGACTTCGCTACGGGGTTCCATCAATTGAGGGTAGCTGAGGACAGCATAGATAAGACTGCTTTTAGAACTTCGGATGGTTTCTTTGAATGGCTAGTGATGCCTTTTGGGGTGACGAATGCACCCGCCAATTTTGTCGATCTGATGAGTAGGATGTTTCTGGAGTTCCTAAAAAAATTTGTGATAGTCTTTGTTGATGATATTTTGATCTTCTCCAAAAGCGAAGAAGAGCATGCCCAACATTTGTGAGAAGTTTTGAAAACCCTCCGTGACCATCAGCTAAAGGCAAAGTTCTCCAAATGCCATTTTTGGAGAAAGGAGGTGAGATTTTTGGGGCATGTAGTCTCCAAAGAAGGGATAGTCGTAGATCCCGCGAAGGTGGTTGCATTGCAAGATTGGCAGATCCCTAAAAATGCAACCAAGATGAGAAGCTTTCTTAGGTTGGCAGGTTATTATAGGAAGTTCATTAAGGACTTAGCAAAGATATCATCCCCTCTCACCAGGCTGACAAAGAAGAATTTGGCAATTTCATAGGACATAGACTTTGACGTTGCTTTCCAACGACTGAAGAGGGCTCTGACAACAACCCCAGTCTTAACCTTGCCTGATGGAAGTAAAGTGTTTACTGTTTACACTGATGCATGCGGTACAGGGCTTGGTGCGGTTCTGATGCAAGAAGGGAAAGTAATATGTTATAGGGGTAGATAGTCGAGAGTTCATGAGAAGAACTACCCCGCCCATGATCTAGATCTAGCTGCCATAGTATTCGCGTTAAAGACGTGGGATCATTATTTACTTGGAGAAAGGTTTGAGCTATACACCGATCATAAATCTCTCATGTATCTATTCTCACAGAAGGATCTCATCTTAAGGCAACAACGGTGGATGGAGTTCTTAGCTTCTTGTGATCTTGAAATTGCTTATACCCCTGGCAAGGGTAATGTGGTGGCAGACGCACTAAGTAGGCAGAGGGTGGCCCTAAGTCCTCTGTTTGTTGAAAGAAAGAACTTGGAGTTCATATCAGCTTTTGATTTTAGACCCTCCATCGAGGTTTTGCCTGATTTGTTTGAATCCTTGGAGATACGACCAACTCTTATGGATCGGATAGGAGCTTCGCAACAAGGTGACCCATAGATTTAGACATCATGGAAAAGCTCAGAAGAGGGGAGAATTCTTGTCACCTTAGTAGATATGTCATAGATGAAAAGGGGTGGTTGCGACGAGATGAAAGGCTTTGTGTTCCTCAAACTGGAAGCCTAATAAAGGCGGTCCTAGAAGAAGCCCACTATTCTAAGATGACCATTCATCCAGGTGGTGATAAGATGTACAGGGACATGAAAAGGGTTTTCTTTTGGGCTGGGATGAAGAAAGATGTGGCCGATTTTGTTTCTCAATGCTTAGTTTGCCAGTAAGTCAAAGCTGAGCAAAAGAAGCCTGAAGGATTACTTCATCCGTTGGAGGTTCCACAGTGGAAATAGGAGAGCGCCTCTATGGATTTCATAGATGGTTTGCCTAGATCGAAGAAAGGAAACACCAGTATCTAGGTTGTGGTGGATAGACTCACTAAGAGCTCTCACTTTATTCCAGTTAAGAGTAAGAGGAGGGCATCATGGTTGGCAGCAATTTATGTTCGTGAGATAGTTCGTCTTCATGGAGTACCTTCCATCATCATGAGCGATCGTGACCCCATCTTTACCAGCGAATTTTGGAGGAGCTTGCAAGAAGCATTAGGTACACTGTTGTGCTTGGGCACCGCTTATCATCCTCAGACCAATGGACCAATGGAGAGGGTGAACGAGATTCTTGAGGATCTTTTGAGGTTGTGTATCCTAGACTTTCGAGGGACTTGGGAAGAGCATCTTCCTTTAGTAGAGTTTTCCTATAATAACAATTATCAAGCAAGCGTACCAACAGGCTTCCTTTGATTTATTGCTCTTCTTCGACTTCTTCTTGCTTCTAGGTCCGAGGCACACTAGAGCTGGAAGAGAGCAGGAACTTGGAAGACCGCAACAAGTCAGAATATGTGCTTTTCACATCGTGAAATCGGTAAAATGACCCAAGTTTCATTTCATCCAACCGGTAGTCAATCTGTCTAGGGTCTCCCTTCCTGCTGCTTATCGTTCTGGCTTTCTTATTCCGCTGCTATTGAGGCATCGACATGGCACCCTTCAAAGCATTGTACGGGCAACCCTGTAGATCGCCAACTTGTTGGTGGGAATCTATCGAAAGATTATTACTTGGACCAGATATGGTTAGAGAAACGTCCAAAAAGATTGACCTTATTCGATGGCGGATGAAGACAGCTCAAGATAGGCAGAAGTACTATGCAGACAAGAGAAGAACTGACATCGAATTCGAAGTGGGAGACTTAGTTTTTATCAAAGTATCACCTCTGAGGAATGTGGTTTCGCTTCGGAGCAGTAGGGAAGTTGGCACCTAGGTTTGTGGGACCATTTCCCATAACCGAGAGAATTGGCCAAATGGCCTATAGAGTGAAACTCCTAGAAAATCTATCTGGTGTTCATGACATTTTCCACGTCTCTTATCTGTGGAAGTGCCTGTATGACACCGCAGAAGTTGTGGAGCCGAGTATATTGGAAGAAGTAGAGGTGGAACGCGAGGCGACAGTCAGACGAGTCCCTACCCGTATTCTTGGGTCAGAAGTTAAGAAGCTGCACAATAAGAGGATCAAGTTGCTAAAGGTTTAGTGGGGAAATAGCCCAGAGGATGCGACTTGGGAGACCGAGGGAAAGATTCGTGCTTCGTACCCTTTTCTTTTCAAGGGTATGTTCTTAACTTCTTTTTCAGAGTTTTATCAGTGCTTTGTTTATGTCAATAGAGTATATCTTATCCATAGTATTTTTCGGCCTTTAGATAGGAATCCTATGGATGCAAACATGTGTTCGAAACATGTTATGTTTGATGGATGCAAGTGGATGCAAGTGTTTGCTAGTGGTTGCCTGTGGACGCATACACACACACATTAGGCACTAAGATCGGCTCAGTCACTCTCATACTGCATATGGATGTGTGTGCATTTTCTTTTCTTTTATGGATGGAAATGGATGAGTTAGCATATGGATGTTGCATTTGGATGAATGATTGTACACACATATAGAACTCACATGATATAATAGGATTATTTGCATACATATTGGATTCATGGCACTAACATACATTGCATTAAAGAGGTCAACTGAATCAGTAGACCGCCTGATCTTATCATTAGTGTTGGGGAACATACACTCACCTTTGCATATACTCATATAAGCATTATAAATCTTTAAGGACAATGGATGCCAGTGATTGGTGGATGAATAGATGGATGATGGATGGTAGGATATGCATTCTTCTCAACTTAGAAATTTCAGGGACGAATTCCTTTGAGTAGGGGAGAACGTAACACCCCGAATTTTTAACGACATTAAAGAAAATAAATTAAATAGTAATTAATTTAATATAGAGGAAACGTACTGCACCATTGCATCCGTCTCGAAATTCTGGTCAAGATAGACATTTGGTTTGCGTAAAATGGACACCATATGAGGAAGTTATGATGGATCTATGTTTGTATACACGCAGAAATATTATGTTTACACATATGAGTCAGAATTTTATCCAGAACGATTCAAATTTGAAAAATTCGTCAGAGCGGCAAAATTCTCGCTCTAGGGGTTCGACCCCCTAGAGGGGTGTCGACCTATGGGTCGACCCAGCCACAGGGGTGTCGACACCCCTAGGGCTGACGTGACACTCAGTTTCAGGGGGTCTGGCAGCTATACATATGTGCCATATTCATGAAGGCCATACGCTGCCGGGATGCGAACTGAGATGGAACCGTTTTCTACAACAACTGTAACGACCCAGGTTTTTGGACATTAAATTCAGAACATTTAAATTGTATTAAATTTTGAAATGGAATAATATAATAGATTATAATAACGAATTTAATTATTAAACGAGTGGTGAACATATTAAATTTTATTTAATTTAAAACGAGATCGAAATAGTCGCTATGGAATCATTTAGAAATTATAAGGATTTATTATATAAACAAATCAATTTTGAACAATCCGAACATCGTTTTGATTTGGAATATCAAGTTATGAATTTAAATATGTTTATTTTGGAATTATATGACATTTTATTCGGATATGAACGATAATAATAATTTACTGTTATTAAACGGAATTGTTTTGGATTTATTTATATTTTATCAATTTATTTAAGCCTTAAAAATAGTTCTTTTCCCAACAACCCTCGTTTTCAACAAAATCAGTTCTATCGAGTTCAGATTATTAAGTTATTATATGGTTTCAAATTTTCATTTTTATCGGGCATCGTATAAGATTGTACAAATTAAAAACATCAAGCCTTAATCACATAAAACAATAGAGGTTGCTTTCATTAGAAACCTTTGCACCAGTATTCTAAGATAAAGCAAAGATGCCAAGAGTAACTACTTCGAAATCTTTTATAGAATCATTCATATCTTTGCAAACCTACTCAGAATCTCATGCAGTGTCCTACCAAATCACAAAACAACGCAATACGTCGGTTCTGAATCTTCTTCTTGTACGTTCGGAAACAGTGAGACTTGATCCAAAGAAAGAAAAAGAAAAAAAAACTCGACAGTCTCTGTTTTCTCTCATTTGCACATGACCGTTCGTACCAACAAAAACTCTTAAACAAATCTTAGCATTTATTTATCTACATCTGACCAAATCTCGTGAGAACACAGCATCCTTATCATATCTTTTAGAACCTGGAAGCAATCTAGACATAAGCATGTTACTTAGCACGTAGGCGAGGAAATTACTATGACTACACACCCTATTATATAATATACTAGTATTAAGAATAGAAATATCTCTGCCCATTCCACGTTTTTATTCTGCAGAGTTTTGTCCATTTATTCCAATGAAGCTATGAGGAGCAAGTTCGAACATGTCTCTTCACCAAAATCAAGATGTCAACAAGATATTTTTTTCTCTTTAGTCATTCAAACATTGCGTCAACGTCCATTTTGACTAATTTATATATGTATGAAAAACAACACGTTATCACATTTTATTCCATTGTTCACAAATCCTTTACAATCTTATAATCAGAAAATAAAATCTTTGGTGTTTCACGGCTCTGCCATATTATAAAACCATACACATTTCTTTCCTACCTTTCTTCCATTCGAGTGCATCAGAAACAAAACCGAACTCATATATATATATATATATATATATATTAAAATCGAAAATGCAAAATTTGCTTATACGAAATGAAGATCCTGGGAGCGATAGCTCTATATTTGTATCAGCTTTGCTACAACATGCATAAGTTTAGGGTCATGGTCGATTTAGTGATGCGGAGAGGGACTGTCGAGAGTTCTTAGAGGTGAGGGAGTCGTCGTAGTCTGGCAGTAGAGGAGTTTGGAGATGGTTTCCTTTATCGTACTCTACTGTGCGTGCATGGATGCTGGTGCAGTAAGTGTAGACCCAGAACATGATGGAGGAGGTTAACTCGGGGTCCGAAGAAGAAGAGTTTGGCAAGGGGTCGTAACTGTGGAGTTTGGGGGATAATCTGGTGGGAGAGAAGGCAGTAGATGGATGAGGAGGTCCAGTGATCAGGTGAAAGAAGCGGATAATTTGAGATGACATGGAGTTGCGAGACTACTAAACGAGAAGAGGGAGTACGGTGTAAAGGGGAAAGAAGGCGAAGTCTATTTTCTGCCTAGGGAGGAATCGTGTTTTCAAACTGGAAATGGGTGTGTGATGTCGTGATTTCGAACTAAAGTTATGAAGCATGCTTCATGGTGAAACAGGAAGGAAGAGAATTAGATGGGAAGGAGTAAAACTTAAACGATGGATTAAGGGGGTGGATACGTGATTTAGTCGATCACCAAGTTGTGGGGTAATTGCCAGGTATCAAAGTGATTTACAGCTCGGAAATTACATGGAGATGAAGAAGGATGTAAAACATCATTAACGTAAGTAATATAAATTAAGAGTTAATTATTATTATTAAATTTAGTTAACGATAAATTTATTTAAAATCAACATTAATATTGGAATGTGTATAGCTTGAACAGAATCTGACAATATTAGTCACGTTGGGATCGTAACGAAGATATCGGCGTTATGGAACTAAGCGGGTTGAAAAAAGAGCAATTGAAATTTCATGATGAAATCAAATGCTTGTTGGATTGTAAATGAAATAAAAAGCAGAAGAGTCAACTGCGAACCCAAGTGAGTAAACTCACTAACTCTGCTTCGTTCATATTTCTATATAAACTAGTTTTAAATATATTAATTTTATGCTGTGTGATTGTTGATTGGATGAATGGTTGATAAAATTGATTGAAATGGTTGATATAGAAACCATTGATTGAATATTGATTCTAATACCATATGAAAATTGAGTTGATGATATTTTTGTTGATTAACATCTGTGGATGCAGGGAAACAGTTTGGAGAAATCCAGCCGAATTCCTCAACATTTATATTATTGTGTTTGCATTGATTGTGACATATGTTGTGATACATTAACTGTGATTGATCTTGTTGTGTTTAAATGTCACTGGCCCAAGAATTTTGGTATTTAAATACCATAAAATATTTTTGAATATAGAAAATGAAATTGGTGATTAAAAAAGAAATATATTTTTCCAAAAATTGAAGTGTAATTTCGAATGGAGTTAAAAAAGTAAAAACTTGTTTATTTAAACAAGAAGTTAATTTTAAACGGGTTTATAAATTAAGTGAATTATTTAACTTTGGATAAATTGAAACATAAATTCAAATTTGAATTTATATGAAAAAGTGGAAATCGGTTTTGAAACCAATATTTAAAATGAGATTTGAACTAAGCAAATTATAAGGGGAATTATAAACGTGATTACAAATGTTTAAAATTAATAATGAGATTTTCTATAAACAAATGTTAATAGAAGTTATAAATGGAATTTGGATTTGATATGGTAAAATCAAATGGATTTGATATGTAAAAAGAAATATTAGTCACAATTAAAGTGAATAATTGTTTAGAGCAGATATTTTACAAATGAGAACATCTATAAAAGAAATCTGGGTTGGAAATGTGAATTCAAATAAAATTTTGATTGATAAGAGGAATGAGAATCGTTTTCGAAAGAAACGTTGGATTTTACTCCAAATTAAAGTTCGGAATATAAAACAAATTGAAATAAATCCAAGGGATTTAAAAATATACTTTGATTAGGTCGAATTTTATTGTAATGGTTTGGTTTAGGAATGATATTTGAATTCTATTTAGTATAAAACTATAATTTAAATGAAATATATTAAGAAGAGAATATTTCAATAGTTACAGTTATGGAAATACAATTCTGTGTTTTGAAATTGTTTAAGATTTATTTTAAATTAGAATTATCAAACAAGTCTAGATTCCTATTAAGGAAAGATACTGATAATTGAAAATGAAAAACGATTAAAAGCAAATGTTTTGCATATGGAAATAATCATAAGGGAAATTGGGTTAACCTGAAATGATAAGGTTTATTCCGAAGTTCGGAATATTTATCGAATATAGATTATTCGAATGAGAGTTATTTATTGGAATTCGATTATATCGAATTTAGGGAAGTAGTTATTTCTACTTTCTGTTTGAATCAAATTTATTTATTTATTTATTTATTTATTTACTTATTAATTTATTTATTGAAAATTAATAAGTAGAGGTTATATTATATAAATTAAATATTTGGAAAACAGTGATTATAACGTTATTGTTATAATAAATGTTCTGTAAGTCTAAACAGCGATTTTAATGCCACTATTATAATAAATATTTGTAAGTCTAAACAACGATTATAACGTTACCATTATAATCAATGTTTTATAAATCAAATATTTGGAAACAACGATTGTAACGCTGTCATTATAATCAATGATTTTTCCGTAAAAGAAGCAGATTCTTAGATTGAATATAAGAGTTGCGTAAGTGATGTTTCATTTAAAGTTGTGAGCTTTGACTATTTAAAAGTTGAGAATTTTGTTCAATTAAGGTCTGAGAGGTAATTATACCCCAACTTGATTGACTTCATGATTGATGGAGGAATGGTTAAGGTTCGATAGTGAAGATTGGTTAGCAATATGGTTAGTTAATAAATGATTAATGGTTTGAGTTATAGTAACGATGTTTTATAACATCGCGTTAATTTAAAGGTTTTAGAAATGTTTCCCAAATAAAATAAGAGATATTTTTTCGAATAAAGAAATTAGATATTGGAAAAGTTTTTCCAAGAATCAAGAGAGAGAAATAGAGCTTTGAAAGGATACGAAAGATAGGAAATGGGAATTGGAAATGATAATATAATAAGGAATTAATTTAAAAAGGAGCCAGTGTGGTTAGATGGTTGATCGTTAGAATTTTCCATTTGGAAATAGGACCGTTGATTGTATGGATGTTCCTTTGATAGTTAAATCACCGACTATCAAAGTTTTTGTTTGTTTTATGCCTTCGTTGTCAATACGGAGAGACCGGGATCAGGTTTAATATCTGAAAACCACTCCGTATTGGCATAAGCGTTACGAATCAATTTATGATGAAGATGATTGAAGAGGAAGTAAAGTGCAAGGGCTATTCTGTTAAGCCTAGGTAGAAATTTCCCAAGATGGATTGATGGAATAGTGCCTTCGGTTGTCCAGTCCCAGGACAACGTGTATGGACAAATCTGACGATGGGAAATTCAAAGTAATGGTTGACAAGATGTTCTAAAAGGAAATCGTGACCTCATGCCTTATCAACCGGGAAATGACAGAAATCGGACAGGCAGCATGGCCAAGTGGGTCATTCCCATTAGGGGCATTATCACCTGATCTAGAGAAATTCTATTTGCTTCTTATTCTATTCGCTACTGTATGCTTTAGGTAATGGTTGCTGATCACAACCGTTGGTGATAATATGCTCGATACACTCAAGTTAAATGAGTGGTCAGCCTTGTGTGGCCGGTTTACAAGATATTCTTGTTGAACCCTAATGTATCCCCTCTAGAGTACACTGATCGGAAGGTGGTTCCATACCTTGTCATAGTCGGAATCCAATCTCCAATAAGCGCCCTGCAATTTTTGATTTTATATTATATATGGAGCGTGAGATGTAAGCGTTCCGCTAGATTGTTATTTATTTGATTTAGACACTATCATAATATCACTGGATTTTGATATCAAAAATGTTTTGGTTATCGTAAGGTAAAAACCATCCGTATTTATGTGTGGATCAGTCTTACGATTACCATTTCTTTTGAAAGGATTTTAGAAGTTAAACAAATGTTTGGAGTTTACTCACACCAGTCCCATGATTGATCCAGAGTTTATTTTGTTTTCGTTTTCCCTAAACTCTTGGGTGCCCAAATTTGTACGGGCAGTCAAGTAGTCGGGATTTTACAAAATCACTTGGAGGAGCTTGAAGCAGGAGGCTTCATCAGTTAGCTATAGACTATTATATTTTCCACTATGTACTATGTTGTATCTGGAAACAGGTGTTTATAACTGTTCCAGGAATAACTTTTGTGCTCTGATAATGGTATGTGTATATACGGTTACTGATTTGTATTTCAAAAGTTATGTTATTTAATATATTTTATTCGTTCCGCTGTGGGGTTGTGTTCTTCGTTTTCTTCTACTATAACTATTCTTTTCTTCTATTTTTCGTCCTCTTACTTCTTTCTATTAATGGTTCGTTTTTCTGTGCCATTTGGGTTGGACGTGTGGTAAAATTAGTCAACTCAAAGGGTACGGAAATTTGGGCCATTACAACAACATACCTTGCAAATCAAATTCAGAAATTCAAGATCCGTTCTTTCTCAATTCTCTAAACCTAACGCTGTGAGTTTCTAGTTGCTTTTAGGTTTAGATAAATAAAAGCAAATTGTGAAAGACTGTGAAATGGATATGTTGTAAAGTATGATTCCGTGCAAGTGTTAAATCCTATACTATGTCATGATAGATCTATTTCCCTAGATCTAATACAATTGTGGTTATTCTATTATGTTGCCTATGTGGATCTTGACTTGTAACTATATTGTGGTGGATGTACATCTATTAAAGTGGACAGTTGTAACATTGGCTAGATCTAGTTCATTATGTAAATCACCTTTCGCCTGTCATATTGTGATCAATCTAGATATGTTGTGAACTTGACATGTAAATCCATCTTTAGATCTAAACATGCTACTATGTCATCCTAATTATGCTAGATCTAAATAGTTGGACATCTATATGGTTAACTTAGATCTCATTATGCTTGCTTTGACACAGTAGTTGCCACAAGTTCATCAGTTTTATGTCCACCTTGTTATGATGTTAATTACATGTCCATTCACCTTGTTATCATGCTAATTTATGTTTATGCCAAGATATGTTGAAACCATCACCTTTGTCATATTCCCTTTTCATTGTTATGGCTAGGCTACTTTATAGCCTAGATGCCGCCAAAATACGTGCGAATATGTTAGTTAGGAAACGGGGAAAAGGGATTTATAATTGGCATTATTTATGTAATAGTTATATGAATTGGACATATAATTCAAATGGGGAAACATAGAAATAATCACCTATAATGACATAGATAGATTTGGATAAAAATGGAATGTTTAGCAATTACAATTAGGAATTGTAATTTTACTTATGACACGAGGTTAGTTTGCATTAGTGATGGAAGTCTGCCCGGACCCGACCGGCATATCCAGCAGCCACTAATGTTGAACCTAATGTGAGAGATCTAAATATGCAAATACGAATCTGGCTAAGACATGAGGTTAGACCCAACTATGGAATAAGACTGCCCGGACCTGACTGGCATATCAGCATCCACATGTTGTAGGCCTAATGTAGAAGGTCTAGCCCATTATAACCATAAATGGACATGGTAATAAATTGGACTACTTAACCTAATTTAATCCACAAGGGTTGTATGATTATGAACTTAAGTTAGGGTTAAGTAAAATTGGATGGGTAGTGGGAGGGTTAAGTAAATTAGACGGGGTGGGAAATATTTACATATAGGCCCACGAACTTAACCCAATAAGGTTATGTAATTAAAGACGCCTAGTGGTATACATAACCGATGGAAAAAATATAATAAGGTTACGTAATTAAAGACACCCTTTAGGTTAAGCATAACCGACATAGGGCTATGTAATTAAAGACACCTAAGGGTATACATAATCAATGAAAAACCTAGTGGGGATACAAGACAAAGGGGAGAGCTTGTATCATATTATGTGGGACCCATTTCAGTCAGTAACCCGAAGTAGGTATCAAATAAAGAACTCCGTACTAGGCGGAGAAGGGGCATGCTTACTGATTGATTATAAGAGATCCAAACGAGGTGGACGGTGTAGGCGGTGCAAACCGACCGGGCCATGTGCGTGCATGAGCCGGGCAGAGGGGGATAAGACGACCGTGACACCAGTAGATATGGTTGTGCACATCTTGGGAAATGAAGGGTTGCCACTTTAGGGAGTGATACCTCTTACTGTGGGGATAGCACAGGATATCTACGGGGTAGGGAGCCGATCGATTAGGGTAGTGGTTAGGGTACACTTGGACGTATGCCCTAAGTCTACGAACTTATAGTGGAAGGGATCATCTCATTTTAGTTACACTAGTAATAGTGCAGAGTAATCTTTAGTGAAGCACATACACCTTACCCTATCTACCTTGTCACACCTGCCATTTATGTAGTGATCTCTTTTATCCACTTTATATGCCTATCATGTTACTTTTATTTATTTACTGGCTAAAAGTAACTAGACTCGCCAGACCTTATGTCTGACCCTTTTGTTTCTCCTTCTTTCTTCCATCCCCCCGGTTCTCAGGGAGGAAACACTTAGGCTTAGTCAGGACTCAGATATCATCTTGCTAGGAGCTACTTCTGAAGTATGGCTCAAGTTCTTGTTTCTACTATGGCTTAACTCTTATAATTGGGGAATTATGCTTTTTATATACTTATGTACTCTGATGGTGCAAGACAGAAGTTTTTTTATTGTAATGGTTTTTGTGACTTATGGTATTGTGAACCACGGTATTATGATTTATGTCTGAAATAAAAATTTAAATTTCTGTTGCTATCTTATTTATATCTATCTTGTAATTATTCTGTGTCTGTTTACCTATAACGCTTCACAAAACTTAATGCATTCCCTTAGTGAGTGACATTAACGGACGTGGGGTGTCACAGGTAATCTCTCAATTTTTCTTTGATTTGATTTCTAATCCTAATTGTAAAATACATAAAAATTCAAAATTTAAAGTGCTTTTTAAAATAAAAGAAGAAATCAGATTGAGTCTGAAAGGATATAGTCATTCAAAATAATAAAGATAATAATAACAAACCAAATGTAGTTTCCCTAGACAATCTTACTATGGCAACCATTGAAACTTCGCTTCTACTAGGATATTAGCTTAGTTTTTTTTATTCTTGTTATGTAACAACAGTCGGACCAAACTCCTTCAATCGCTTGTGGTGCACGCATATAAGCAGACAAACATATTGTTGTACGAAAGGAATCTCTGATGTTACATGCTCACCGACTCATATTTATACACCACTTTTCCAATTTTTTCCTCGATGTGGAATTTACAAATCCAAACTATCATTTCTCCTTAACAACATGTGAGAAAATTGTAACAGCCTCCCACTTGACTCGGTCCCCTTCGTTCAACTTTTGAGAGTGTTTCCTTGTCTGCATGGTTTACTCCATAACTATCGTCTCCGATGCTATTATTATGTAATGATGGTCGGACCAAACTCCCCCTCACCATCACATGGAGCATAAGTATGAGCTGACACACGCATCATTGTAACAAAAAGAATCTGTGATGTTACGTGCCAACCAACTTATATTTAAACACCACTTCTCCAATTTATTTCGTGATTTGAGACTTTACAAATTCAAATCGCCATTCATCCTTAAATAACATACCATAAAATCCTAACAATTCTATATATATATATATATATATATATGAATAATATACACATGTATATATATTGAACTTACACTATTTTGTATAGTTTTCTTATCAACTACAAGAAAAGTTACTAGATTGGATGGACTATGCCGATCTTCATTCTTTTTTGTTATTGCAATACAAGTGGATTTGGCTATCTACTAGACTTGCTGGCAGTTTCTATTAAGTGTAAAATACAATTATACGAGTGCTTTTCTTCTTGCGATGATTGCTCATTTTTCTAAAAATAAAAGATAACTGTTTTGTTAGTGATTTTGATGATAAAATAATAGTAAAATTTCGTTTATACCCAAAAAGGGGATGGTGATGAAATCGAAAATTGATGGCAAGAGTCCATTGATAAATGAGTTATTTTTGGAATTTCGAAAGGATATCATGAAAATCATGTTTGTTTAGTTCTCTTTACTAACGATACACAAAATGTAATACATATATTGCACTTTTGGAAAGCATGAGATTTAGATGAATAGACCATAGCATCCCTATATGCATAACTTCAAAACATCAAGTTTGAATTAAACTTTTGCAAAAACTTACCAAGAACAACTTTTTAAATATGAATATTCAATAAAAAGTAATTAAATGATTTCAAACCGCCATCGATATAATGTGATATAAATAAAAAATCAAAACAGCAAGCATCAGTAAAGATTATGTAAAATATAAAGAGAAATATGCTAAACTAAATGAAAACATGAGTTTATAATAGTTTGACATTGATTCGATCTATACCACTTCTATTCCTATTAATTATTTGCACTATAACCTATATTACAAGGGATTTCATAATACAATGGATCACTAAAAATTTATTGGAGTTTTGACTATGGTTACTCTAGTTAAGGGATATTTATTTCTTTTGGCATTTGTAGGCTTTATTTTTTAGAAAACAAAAATTTGTGATCTTCTAAAAAGAAGAGAGCACGCGTGCACACACGCATGCGCGCACGCACACACATACACACACATATACATACATACATATAAATATATATATAAAGAAGAAACATAGTCTATAGTAGCTGCCAACATGCCTGGCAGGTAACCAAAAGCATATAATCACCTCAGACTATGACCATATGTATAGGATGTTGGATTGATGAGCTCCGGATAAACCACTGCCCATTATACTTCAAAATCGAGCTCCGACAAGGCTACCGCCCAATAGTGAAGTATATCTACTCCTACACAATACAATAGTCTCTCCAAGAAAATATAACTAAAAAAAATACATATGACCAGAAACATCATAATGAAAGAAAGGACTCTCCAGATCTGCTCTCCAATAAGCTCCATAGCGTAAATCTCTGATCCATAGCCTGAAAATGACTAAACAAAAGTAAGCTAACAACACACACGCACACATACATGCATATGCATAACATACAATTTTTAGAGTACAACACTTACAACACAACGGAAAATACAATACTATATAACAACGAAGCCTCCTGCTCCAAGCTCCTCCAAGTATAACTGTAAACACCTGAACTACTTGACTACCCATACAAATTTGGGCACCCAAGAGTTTAGGGTAAAACAAAACAAAATAAACACTGGGTCAGTCATGGGACTGGTGTGAGTAAACTCCAAACACTTGGTTTAACTTCCAAAAATCCTTTTCCAGAAGAAATGGTAATTGTAAGCCCAATCCACACATAAACACGGATGATTTTTACCTTGCGATAACCCAAAACATTTCTGTTTCAACAATACTAATCGGATATTATAATAGTGTCTAAATCAAATAAACAACAACCTAGCAGAACACTTGCATTTCACGTTCCAACACTACGCCATAGATTGCATACTGCAACACCATAGAAGAGATGCAGAAAGTGCAAAAAAGTGTTGCTATAGGAAAAAATGATATGTGGCAACACTTTCTTGGGGTTGCCTTTTGTCGCGTTGCCTTAGAGTCCAAGGAAACACCTTTGCGACCCTATGGCAACATCAGTATAGGTGTTTCCATAGGTACCACTACAACAAAAAAAAACCCTTTCAGAACTGCCAAAAACAGTTGTAATATGTCTAGTACAGCTGGTAATCGTAATAAGTCAACCTTTTTTACAGCTGTTTCTAGCAGTTGTTAAAAAAAATTACAACTGCTGAAAGTAATTACACCTTAACTGCTATTAATCAAAGATGTCATAATATTATAATAAATATTATTATAACACAGTATTATTCAAATTAAAATTTTATTTCAACATTTCAAATGGTACAATTTTTTGACTCCATTATTGTACATTCACTCGTATATTATACAATCATTCATATTTACATACATTCCTCACTACATTGTCACTCGATTCACTCATATGCAGACTCGCACGTACAACCATAAGCAAGAAAAAATACATGAAAATGATTATATAAACTACTACCTTTATTTGTTCCCTTCTGATGATTCGCTCGCAAACGTAACTTCTCTAGTTCAATCATGAATGGCCTATGTGGCCTACAAAAGCAAATGGGATACAACAAATGTATGAAGTCAGAATAAGCTGGTACGTAGCATGAAAGAGAGAATGGCATGGCCAATAAATGCAAGCTTGGTGATATTTTTGTTAAATTAAATAAGTTAGTCTGCATACTTTTCCTACTTGCATTTATACATATCAATGACATGCAAATTGACTCTCTTATTACTATAATACTACAAAACAAAGGTATAGCCAAACATTCCCCATGCAAATTGAATCAGGGGCAACAAAGGTAATGACCAACCCTTTGGCTCGAAATCTCATCATATCAGTATGCAACTTGCCTTCTCCATTGCCTTTCTTATAATCCAATTGTCATCTCACGCCTAAGCTGCAGTTCAACTAGCTCCCACACATGTTCATTTCCTTTTTTTTCCATGAACACTAAAACACCATAATACCACAGCCTACAAGAATGCAACTGCTGAAATTAAGATTCATAACAAAGGTCCATATGAAATCAAGCAAAAATGATTCAAATTTGAAAAACCTTAAAAGAACAAAACAAAAATTACCAACACAATCTCAGTTCCTCCTACCAGCAGCAAATCCACCACGTCCACCGCCAAATCCAATCTGTAGCAGCACAGTTCCAGCATTTGCAACCAGCTCAAGCCGACACATGTTCATTTCTATGCATCAATTCATGGGCACTCATCCCTAACTCACTAGACAAACATATCTTGTAGGCATTGACAGTTGATCCAACTATTTCCTCACTGAAATTATATAAGGTACAAACTATTAATATCAATTCTTTGATGATTACAATTATTAGTATCAATGCTTTGATAATTGTATTCATAAGCTATTAATACGACATAAACTGTTAATGGCATATCAATGAGATAAAAGTAAACTTTATATAGCACATGCTCTAACATCCTATATATCACCAGTTATGTCACAAAAGCATTTATGTTTGTGTATATACACAAGCACAAGTCATAAGCAGAAGAAATAATCTGAGGTCAAATAAATAATCAAATGGAATATGCACACTAACCTGTAGCCAATTCACGAGTAGATAACCTTCCATGAGAACATGCAGTAAGAGTAACATCAACTACAAAAGGAACAGCCTCCATGAGTTGTGGGAGACTTATTTGTTCTAATCCTAGGTTGAAAAGATCAGGATTGTAAGCATGACTAAATCCATGAACAATATATAGTATATCCTGACCATTTGGGGGGGGGGCTGGGAGGGGCGTATGATAGGGTATCAAATCACTAATACAGACTCCCCTGTATCACACATCTAAGGTAAAAAGTATCAAGTACCTTTTCTTAGCAACTATGATCAAATTTAAACATGGATATGTAGGAATACCGGTACACCCATAAAACTATCAAAACAATGTACAAAGCATTTTTCCAGAATGAAGCAGTAAACGCTTGCTAATTTTGATCTAGAGTCTGAGTACGAGCAAGAGTTATGCCAACCTTGATCAGTTATCATCAACTGGATTCAAGGACAAGAAATGGTAATATTTCTTATTTTAATTTTATATATTTTGCATGTAATGGAGAGCACGTAGTGATGGTACATAAGCTGTTTTATATGAGCATAGAAAAATAGAAGGTACCCGTCAAGAGGACATACCCAAACATTTAATGCCTCTTCTTGATAAATAGTCCGCATCCAGCAACCATCAACAACCAAAAGTAAACCCACCTGAATAATCATCACAATCGTTTTTTTTTTCAATTGACATTAATTTAATAATAAAGAAATTTTTGCAATAAGTTTCACATATACACCAAGCATGCTCAGATAATCATAACGACTATACAAAGCTTAATGACAATGAATGGACCGTAAGCCTAACTAAATCGATAAACAATATATAGTGTACCCTTACCATATGAACAAATGATTAGATTAATTTCATCTATAAATACCTTTGTTGTATCAATGAGACCAATTAGGATAGCAATAATAAAATTAGAAGCACCATAACACACTAATTAAGGGCTAATGTATTGCATTATTCTATGTGTACAAAGATAATCATTATCAAATGAATTCATGTAGCAGAAAGTAGTTTAAGTCTTGTACGTACCTTTGTGTATATTCTGGAATTATGATTCTGTCACCCAAAATAGTAAAGTTGAACCCAATAGGAATTGACTCACGAAAGTCGAACTCGATTTGATTTTTCAAATCGATTTGAAGATTCGATTTTTTGAACCCAATAGGATACACAAGCCTAGATCCGATTTTTCGAATCGATTTGAAGATCCGATTTGAAAAATCGCGAGTAAATCGATATCAAACAGAAGCGAGTTCGACTATCTTTAAATTGTTATAATCTTAGCCAATAATCGATTTGAAGATCCGATTTTTCGAATCCAATAAGATACATAAGCCCAAAGCCGCAGCAAAGGAAACAACGTAGAAGTTAATTGAAGTTGCGGTTGGGATTTCAGATAGTTTTTAGGAAACTAACGGCTTGAATTCACAATTTCTTGAAGAGGGCCGAATCCAACTCTTTGATCGACATGATTTTTCTCAAGGGAAAAAATAAGAGAAGCAAACAACGCGAATTAGGTTACGGCGGGAAATGAAAATTTGGGGTCGCAGGAGCTGAAGGGCAAAGGAAAATCATATTGCGGATTGCTAACGTAAATCGTTATCATACGGATTGATAATTTTATTTTATTTTATAATTTAAATAAATTTATAGCTACTGTAACACAATTTGATATCTATGCTAACACATTGAAGAGTGCGTTGCAATAGACAAAAATCAGCATAGCTGAGGCAACATTTTAGCTGGCAACACCTTGGATTTTCGTTGCAACGGGCCATCTATGGCGTAGTGCACATACATAATATACATTCAAAAACTGCGAACACTTATGGATTTCCAGCTATGACAAGGTATGGAACCACCTTTCGATAGTGTATCTCTAGAGAGGAATACACTGGGTTCAACAAGAACATATTGTAACCCGGCCACACATGACCGACCACTCATTTCAATTGAGTGTATCGAATGCATATTGCCAACGGTTGGGATCAGCAACCATTTCCCGAAAGGGACAACAACGAAAAGAATAAAGAATGAAATGAATTTCTCTAGATAGATGATAATACACCCTAATTAAGAGCTACCCACTTAGCCATGTTGCCTACCCGATTTCCCTTAATCATTTCATTGGTAGCACAATCACTTTGAATGCCACATTGTCAGATCCGTTAATCACTATTTGATATGTACAAAGATTTCCTGGATATTATGCTAAGAGAATAAATTCTCTGCCACTAGATATATAATTGTACAAAATAATTTATGCGATCATTGGAAATACTCTGTCCGACATTTGTCCGTACATATTCATTCTGGGATTAAACGAAACCGAAGGCACAATTTCCATTAATCCATCTTAGGCAATTTCTACCTAGGATTAATAAAAAAAGCCCTTGCAATTTACTCTGTAACGACCCAGGGATTTTCGGCCCTGAAAATCGACATAAATACCTTTACGATAACTTATGCCGACCTTCCAAACACCGAAAATACTGGAATGTTTATAGAAAGAAATTAGAGGGTGAGATAAGAAAGAAAGAAAGCTAAAATAGAAGAATAAGAAGAAGAACCAACACAACATAGAGTCTCACATCGCAGCAGAACAAAATATAATACAGAAATAAATCTTTATTGAGAGCTTTTAAAAATACTTACAATATCAGAGTACAACACACATCTCTGGACAGTTATAATAATCTGCCCTCATATACAATCACACAGCGGAATCAATACTAGGTATCATACGTCTGAGCATCTCCATCTCGTCTCTGGACTTCGCAGTACCTGATAACCAGAACCTGCACAGCCCGGGCTAACCCGAGCATTTACAAAACACTGGGTCAGTCCGGTGAACCAGAGTGAAAAAAACTCGCACATCATTATGGGTATCACACAACTTGATTTTAAAGTTAAAATCCTTTCGAAAGAAAAGGATAATCGTAAGACCAAATCCACACATAAATATGGACGATTTTTACCTTACGATAACCCAAAATAGTTTTGAAATCAATATCTTTTCTAATATTATAATAGTGTCTAAATACAAGTAAATATCAATCTAGTGGAACGCTTGCATCTCACGCTCCACATATATAGTATACAATCAAAAACCGTGGGCGCTTATTGGAGATTGGATTCCGACTAAGACAAGGTATGGGACCACCTGCCGATAGTGTATCTCTAGAGGCGACTACACTGCGTTCAACAAGAACGTCTTGCAACCCGGCCCTCACATGACCGACCACTCATTTCACTTGAGTGTATCGTATGTATATCACCAACGGATGGGCTCAAACCACCGTTTCCCGAAAAGGGACAGCATCGAAATAGATTAAAGAATGAAATGGATTTTCTCTAGATAGGTGATTATATACCCTAATGGGAGCGACCCACATATCCACACTGCCTTCCCGATTTCTGTCATTTCCCGGTTGCTGAAGCTTGAGGTCAGAACACATCTGGTCATCATATACTTTGAATGACACATTGTCAGATCCGCCAAATCACTAATTGATGTCCACAAAAATATTCTGGTCGTTAAGCTAGAGAGGTGCCCCTCTCTACCACTAACAGAGATACGTTTGTAAAAATCAACGTACGTGACCCTTAAAAAATACTCTGTCAGACATCCGTCCATACAAGTCATCAAGGACCAGGATGAACCGAAGGTACTCTCCTACTGCATCCAATATAGGAATCACCCCATGGATCGGTAGCGAGTAGTTCTTGCAATCCACAGATTCCAACCACGGCAGAACCCCAGTATATCTTCGGGTCGAATCAGAGATTGTAAGTGGTTCTTCCGTTTTATGAAGATCTATGGTCTTCACATGCTCCATCTCGATCGCCGCCTAATATCTTCTATATATTTCGTATTTGTTGGTCGGAATGGTTTTCGAATATACATTCGATCCCGGTCTTTCCATACCAACTACCGTAAGGGTCAAAATTGATAGTCGGTTGTTTAACTATCAAATAAACATCCATGAAGTCATAAGAATAGATTTTTCTGGTTTAGCACTTAGCATTACCTTTATTCACTCTCGACTTATTCAAATAACTTTGTTTCACAAACTGAATTATTATTACAAGTCCTATTTCCAACCTCGTTTACCAAGCTCAAATTTAAACCCCTTTTTCCAATCCCCTTTTCTTTCGGGAAAAAAAACTCTTTTCAATTCTATGGATTTAACTTAATTCCATTATTGAGTATTTCCAATTCAAAAATGACGCTTAAACTCATATTCCATTTATAAACCTTGTTTATAAATCTAAGTTAAACATAAACCCTCTACACATTCATCTCCTTCCATTTAATCCAAATGTTAAGTAACGTTTCCATTTAAGCTATCGTATCCATTTAGAACTCTTAATTACTTGATTAAAAAAAACTCGAGTTCAAAAACTCATCCATAGCTTCTTTTCAATACTCAACTATATTTTCATTTCGAACTCGGTTACTTAAATATATTACATTTAAGAAGTGATTACTTAAATTATAACAACTCATTTACTTCAACATTAATCATTGCAAATTAATTAACTCCTTTATTTACTAGAATAAATAATAAATTTCCTTTCTAAAATCTTACCAAAATTTACCAATTATTCATTTAGTTATTTCACTAATTTAAAAGTCTAACTTAGTTAAAACGGTCGTCTCGGTCAACTCAAAACACGATTACCCTTCTAACTAATCCCAATTAATTCCTCCTTTGAATTAATTAAAATAAAATTAATTTAAATAACTTCATTTAGTTGTTCACTTGACGTGATTAATGGAATTCTTAACCCCTAGGTTATTTCCTACTTATTTGCTTATAATTCTTATTAACATAAGAATTTGGTTTATAAAACCATTTCATAATTCCTTATAAATAAATAAATAATATTTATTTCCTTTTAAATAACTTTCATTTAAAGTAATATCATTAAAAACCTATTTCAGTTATAAAATATATTTGTAACTTCAATATTGTCGATTCGCCATCGATAAAATCCATATTTTAAAAATCGATTGATTTCTAGACCATGTGATGCCAATTACCCAACCCATACCATCCATTGGTCAAGATCAGAATAAATGTTGAAATATGGTTCACTGATCAACAATAATCAATCATTCCTTATTTATTTGACTGATAATTTCTATAACGATCATCAATCAATTAACAGATCATTCAAACAATTTCAAACACGTTTATAAATGTGACCAATCAAGGGAAGTTACCTTATTTAAATCAAAACGATAGGTATTTTTTTTCTTCTGAAATTAAACAACCGTTTAATTTCATTTGTTGAATCAACAGTAAATATATAACTAGTAAACAGTCAACCACTAACAATTAGAACACGCAAAATAAAACCCAATTTATATAAAATATAAATGGGAAGAGCTGAGTGAGTTTAACTCACTTGGATTTGAATTCGTCAAAAAAATAGTCTATTTTAGTCAAATTAAACTGACGTGTAATTCGACTAAAATTCTCAGTTGTTCTTGATCTTGACCAGCTCTGCTCCATCTCGAAGTTCTCGTCTTTACGGTTCCAACGCAACTGGTCGTGCGTAAATCTGACATCGTATGTGCAAGAAATCGTATTACGAAATTCATAGACTAATTAAAATAAATAAAACATGACTTATAAATTTGAACAAGCCTTACCCTTATCATTCGGCCCAAAAGAAAACCCAACCCGCTCTCCTTTAATACCCTCTTCACCAAACCCTTCCCTCATTTACCAGCCACCTCCACAATTTTCTCAAGGCCGAAAACCCTAATCCCCCTTCTGTTCTTCATCCAACGGCGTCGCAACTCCCTACGCCATCACCTCTTCGATTTCCACTACCTTCGATCAGTTTGCCACCATCAACAACCCCTTCGGCACCCCCTACCGACTCACGATGAACCCCAAACACCCAGAATTGAAGCGGCTTCCTCCACCGTACGCTAAAGGCTTCCGGCAACCACAACGAGGCCTCCGCTACACCACTTCTTCCCAACCTTAGATCTTCGACCGCGATTAGATTCATCGGAAATCATACAGCTCTGAAGCGCTTGGGTCTACGACGCAGATAAGTGGATAACTGATTTTTAATTTCTACATTATTTTTGTTTTGATTTCCCTGAGGGTTTCGAATGCTTTTTCTTTGAACTGTACCATTCTTATGGTTACTGGAAATTGGTGAAATCTTACTGCATGAATGCGTATATTTATAGTGTTGTTTGATTGAAATAAGATCAAAGTCTATCAAAGGTTGCTTGTAGGTAGCACAACTACGATAGGCTGATGCCATTTCCCCTTTTTCTCTTTTCAGATCTCGTACTGGTGATGGCAGTTGGTCTTACGTGATCTTGTTGATGGATATGGTGTTATATTGTAATTACTGGTGGTCTGTTCGATTTTTTATATATTTTCTTGGGATTTTTAAATGTATGCCACAGTACTGTGATATAGATTTTGTTGAGATTATGGAATTGTTCCTTTACATTTCAGCATGAATTTGTACATGAAATTTTTCTATATATTAGTTGTTGGATTCGGTAAGATTTGATGTTATATATATGTACATACATTTGATTTTTCTTCTTACCTTAGCTGTTCATTTCCAGATCTGATTTATGCATATATTTTCTCTTTCTTAGTTGTTGAACAGTATACAAATCTATGAAAATCTGGTCTACATATCTGTTGATACTGATGTATCCATGTAGAGATATGAATTTGTTTAACTGTTTTAGTTGTTTATTTTCTGTTCTTCCTTGTTGCAATCAAAGCCAGTTTCAAATCTTACTATTTTAGAATGCTTACTTGCCATTTCAATTGCTATCTAATATTAATTTAATCAAAGCTTTCGGAATAACCAACCTAATCTCAACGTTGAATACTGCTAGCTAACTGACTTCATATTTGCAATTCATTCTTTAAATTGAATGGTTCAGAGTTCATAAGTTTGTTTATTTTAAATAGTGAATTAATTGTAAACTAAAAGGTTCATAGTTCAAGCTATAAATAAAGAGTGGTACTATGTGAATTTATGTTTGTTAGCGATCCAAACTGCTTATCTCATACGCATTTATCTATGCTTTATTACTTAGTTTTGTTGTAAATTTTCATACATTTGATTAACTTCATGTTATACATGTGTTATTTTTAATAACACTCGTCTCTAACATTCAACACTTGATAATTAGCAGTGGTGTTAAATGCATCACATTTGGTGCTTTATATCAGTTGGTCCTTATTCTCTACTTCTTACTATCCAAACACTTTTTAAAAAAATATGTCATGCAGCTGACTTGGTGATTCTGCCTTTGGCATGACGTATCTAACACAGTGTATAAGCTTTTGATATAAAATATATATATACACATTAAATTATAAAAACCAAATTTTACAAAAATAAATAACATTGTATTTATTAAAATAACAGTTCAAATTTAAATTAGTATAGAATTTAAAACTTAACATTAAAAATTATGGTTTTAAATAATATTCTATTTATATATAAAAATCCTTTAATATTACTGATAAATCGTTATAATTTATAACGATTTCACAGTGATTATTTGAAAATTTGAACTGGACGTAACTTGAAATCAATAAATTGAAATCTCGATTTTTCTCTTTCATTAGAAAAATATAATCGAATCGGTTCAAACATTTCTCGTTTCATAGAAATCCGACTTATATTGGATCCTGTATATTCAATTAAAGTTCAAATCGAAAATTTCGAACTACCGTGATGTTTCGAGTTCGTTTTAATTAATATATAAATATATATTTTCGAACTCTATTCTAAATAAATAAATTCGATTAAAAATCCATCATATTTCCAATATAATATATAAACAAATTTAAATATTCTATTTAAATAGCCGAAAAATATGGGATGTTACATTCTTCTCCCCTTAAAATAATTTCATCCTCGAAATTGCAAAGTATGAAGAATGTTCCGAACCATATTATTACTTTAAAATTATTATCAAAATAAAATTCTAATTCTAAAATTTTCTGAGAATTTCGCCAGCACCTCCTCTGCATGGCTCGATCGGTATGACTACAATTGTCGCTCTGGGCCTCAAATTCTTCGAAAAGAAAATTCAAAATCCAAATGGCAATCCACTCAGGGTATAAAATCAATCGCTTAACCCATAATATAAGGTTTACCTATTGGTCGAGCATTCCAACTCAAATTCCAATTTCCAAAGCGTATCAAGTATCCGCTCATCGTCTGCATTTCCAGTTTGTATAACAAAATCACCTCCACAGCCTTCATGATTCTGCATTTATTCCACTTATAATGCAAATAATAATCTGGATTAGATAATTCTGTTTCCACTTCACAACCAATCTTATTTCAATTCACTATACCGGGATTTATCTCCTTGCTTTCCATTCATACAATTTCTTATTTACCCCCAATTGGTTAAATTCAATTAATATTCAATATCTGGTTTGTATCTGCTTTGGTTTAACATCCTTTAATATTAATCGATTAATACCAAATTAATTCCTATTATTTATCCATTTAATTTTCAAATCCCAATTTATTTAGGTTCATTTTATTCGAAGTAATCCTTAAATTGATTTTCCTTAACTAGATTTAGTTTTATTTTCATATCCGATCCAATTGACGAATTGATTTTCTAATCAGTTCAACTTTATTTCATTATTCAATTTGATTTCAAATCAAATCAATCAGATAAAACAAACAACCCACATTACTATAATATAGAAAAGTATTTCTCTTTTTCTATATAAAAATATACCTTGGGTAAAATTATTTCGTTTACCCTCTTTTATAAAACAATATTGTATCCATTCACTAGATCAATGCTTCTCAAAACTTGAACCAGTCAAACAACACAATGCAAAACATTGTATATAAAATCTTACAAATACGCTCTTATATATATACACTCAAACTCAATCTAGGGTGTTACTAACCCCATCTCTATTGAGTTACGCCACAGATCCAAGGTTACTACTCAACCAATAGCTCTGATACCACTGTAACGACCCCGGGATTTTCAGCCCCAAAAATCGACATAAATACCTTTACGATAACTTATGCCGACATTCCAAACACCGAAAATACTGGAACGTTTATAGAAAGAAATTAGAGGGTGAGATAAGAAAGAAAGAAAGTTAGAATAGAAGAAGAACCAACACAACACAGAGTCTCACATCGTAGTGGAACAAAATATAATACAGAAATAAATATTTATTGAGAGCTTTTAAAAATACTTACAATATCATAGTACAACACACATCTCTGGATAGTTATAATAATCTTCCCTTATATACAATCACACAGCGGAATCAATACTAGGTATCATACGTCTGAGCATCTCCAGCTTGTCTCTGGACTTCGCAGTACCGGAAAACCTGAACCTGTACACCCCGGGCTAACTCGAGCATTTACAAAACACTGGGCCAGTCTAGTGAACCAGAGTGGAAAAAAAACTCACACAGCATTAAGGGTATCACACAACTTGATTTTAAAGATAAAATCCTTTCGAAAGAAAAGGATAATCGTAAGACCAAATCCACAGATTCCAACCACGACAGAACCCTAGTATATCTCCGGGTCGAATCAGAGATTGTAAGTGGTTCTTCCGTTTTATGAAGATCTATGGTCTTCACATGCTCCATCTCGATCGTCGCCTGATAGCTTCTATATATTTCGTATTTGTTGGTCGGAATGGTTTTCGAATATACATTCGATCCCAGTCTTTCCATACCAACAACCGTAAGGGTCAAAATTGATAGTCGGTTGTTTAACTATCAAATAAACATCCATGAAATCATCAGAATAGATTTTTCTGGTTTAGTACTTAGCATTACCTTTATTCACCCTCGACTTATTCAAATAACTTTGTTTCACAAACTGAATTATTATTACAAGTCCTATTTCCGACCTCGTTTACCAAGCTCAAATTTAAATCCCTTTTTCCAATCCCCTTTTCTTTCGGGAAAAACTCTTTTAAATTCTATGGATTTAACTTAATTCCATTACTGAGTATTTCCGATTCAAAAACGACCCTTAAACTCATATTCCATTTATAAACCTAGTTTATAAATCTAGGTTAAACATAAACCCTCTACACCTTCATCTCCTTCCATTTAATCCAAATGTTAAGTAATGTTTCCATTTAAGCTATCGTATCCATTTAGAACTTTTAATTACTTGATTAAAAAAAACTCGAGTTCAAAAACTCATCCATAGCTTCTTTTCAATACTCAACTATATTTTCATTTCGAACTCGGTTACTTAAATATATTACATTTAAGAAGTGATTACTTAAATTATAACAACTCATTTACTTCAACATTAATCATTGCAAATTAATTAAATCCTTTATTTACTAGAATAAATAATAAATTTCCTTTTTAAAATCTTACTAAAATTTACCAATTATTCATTTAGTTATTTCACTAATTTAAAAGTCTAACTTAGTTAAAACGTTCGTCTCGGTCAACTCAAAACACGATTACCCTTCTAACTAATCCATGTTAATTCCTCCTTTGAATTAATTAAAATAAAATTAATTTATATAACTTCATTTAGTTGTTCACTTGACGTGATTAATGGAATTCTTAACCCCTAGGTTATTTCCTACTTATTTGCTTATAATTCTTATTAACATAGGAATTTGGTTTATAAAACCATTTCATAATTCCTTATAAATAAATAAATAATATTTATTTCCTTTTAAATAACTTTCATTCAAAGTAAGATCATTAAAAACCTATTTCAGTTATAAAATATATTTATAACTTCAATATTGTCGGTTCGCCATCGATAAAATCCATATTTTAAAAACCGATTGATTTCTAGATCATGTGATGCCAATTACCCAACCCATACCATCCATTGGTCAACATCAGAATAAATGTTGAAATATGTTACACTGATCAACAATAATCAATCATTCCTTTTTTATTTGACTGATAATTTCTATAACGATCATCAATCAATTAACAGATCATTCAAACAATTTCAAACACGTTTATAAACGTGACCAATCAAGGGAAGTTACCTTATTTAAATCAAAATGATGGGTATTTTTTTTTCTGAAATTAAACGACCGTTTAATTTCATTTGTTGAATCAACAGTAAATATATAACTAGCAAACAGTCAACCACTAACAATTAGAACACGCAAAATAAAACCCAATTTATATAAAATATAAATGGGAAGAGCTGAGTGAGTTTAACTCACCTGGATTTGAATTCATCAAAAAATAGTCTGTTTTAGTCAAATTAAACTAACGTTTAATTCGACTAAAATTCTCAGTTGTTCCCGATCCTGACCAGCTTTGCTCCATCTCGAAGTTCTCGTCTTTACGGTCCCAATGTAACTGACCGTGCGTAAATCTGACATCGTATATGCAAGAAATCGTATTACGAAATTTATAGACTAATTAAAATAAATAAAACATGACTTATAAATTTGAACGGGCCTTACCCTTATCATTCGGCCTAAAAGAAAACCCAACCCGCTCTCCTTTAATACCCTCTTCACCGAACCCTTCCCTCATTTACCATCTGCCTCCATAATTTTCTCAAGGCCGAAAACCCTAATCCCCCTTTTGTTCTTCAGCCAACGGCGTCGCAACTCCCTACGCCATCACCTCTTTGATTTCCACTACCTTCGATCAGTTTTCCACCATCAACAACCCCTTCGACACCCCCTACCGATTCACGATGAACCCCAAACACCCGGAATTGAAGCGGCTTCCTCCACCGTACGCTATAGGCTTCCAACAACCACAACGAGGCCTCCGCTACACCACTTCTTCCCAACCTTAGATCTTCGACTGCGATTAGATTCATCGGAAATCATACAGCTCTGAAGCACTTGGGTCTACGACGCAGATAAGTGGATAACTAATTTTTGATTTCTACACTGTTTTTGTTTTGATTTCCCTGAGGGTTTCAAATGTTTTTTCTTTAAACTGTACCATTCTTATGGTTACTGGAAATTAGTGATACCTTAATGCGTGAATACGTATATTTATAGTGTTGTTTGATTGAGATAAGATCAAAGTCTATCAAGGGTTGTTTGTAGGTAGCACAGCTACTATAGGCTGATGCCATTTTTCCTTTTTCCCTTTTCAGATCTCGTACTGGTGATGGCAGTTGATCTTGCGTGATCTTTTTGATGGATATGGTGTTATATTGTCAATACTGGTGGTCTGGTCGATTTTGTATAGATTTTGTTGGGATTTTTAACTGTATGCCACGGTACTGTGATATAGATTTTGTTGAGATTCTGGAATTGTTCCTTTACATTTGAGCATGAATTGGTACATTAATTTTTTTTTGTATATTAGCTGTTGGATTCTGTAAGATTTGATGTTATATATATGTACATACATTTGATTTTTCTTCTTACCTTAGCTGTTCATTTCCAGATCTGATTTATGCATATATTTTCCCTTTCTTAGCTGTTGAGCAGTATACAAATCTATGAAAATCTGATGTACATATCTGTTGATACTGATGTATCCATGTAGAGATATGAATCTGTTTAACTGTTTTAGTTGTTTATTTTCTGTGTTGCAATCAAAGCCAGTTTCAAATCTTACTATTTTAGAATGCTTGCTTGCCATTTCAATTGCAATCTAATATTAATTTAATCAAAGCTTTTGGAATAAGCAACCTAATCTCAACGTTGAATACTGCTAGATAACTGACTTCATATTTGCAGTTCATTCTTCAAATTGAATGGTTCAGAGTTCATAAGTTTGTTTATTTCAAATAGTGAATTAATTGTAAACTAAAAGGTTCAAAGTTCAAGCTATAAATAAAGAGTGGTACTATGTGAATTTATTTTTGTTAGCGATCCAAACTGCTTATCTCATACGCATTTATCTATGCTTTATTACTTAGTTCTGTTGTAAATTTTCATACATTTGATTAACTTCATGCTATACATGTTTTATTTTTAATAACACTCGTCTCTAACATTCAACACTTGATAATTAGCAGTGGTGTTAAATGCATCACATTTGGTGCTTTATATCAGTTGGTCCTTATTCTCTACTTCTTACTATCCAAACATTTTAAAAAAAAAATATCATGCAGCTGACTTGGTGATTCTGCCTTTGGCATGACGTATCTAATACAGTGTATTAGCTTTTGATATATAATATATATACATACACATTAAATTATAACAACCAAATTTTACAAAAATAAATAACATTGTATTTATTAAAATAATAGTTCAAATTTAAATCAGTATAGAATTTAAAACTTAACATTAAAAATTATGGTTTTAAATAATATTTCATTTATATATAAAAATCCTTTAATATTAACTGATAAATCGTTATAATTTAAAATGATTTCACAGCGATTATTTGAAAATTTGAATTGGACGTAACTTGAAATCTATAAGCTAAAATCTCGATTTTTCTCTTTCATTAGAAAAATATAATCGAATCAGTTCAAACGTTTCTCGTTTCACAAAAATCCGACTTATATCAGATCCTGCATATTCAATTAAAGTTCAAATCGAAAATTTCAAACTACCGTGATGTTTCGAGCTCGTTTTAATTAATATATAAATATATATATATTCAAACTCTATTCTAAATAAATAAATTCGACTAAAAATCCATCATATTTCTAATATAATATATAAACAAATTTAAATATTCTATTTAAATGACCTAAATATCTGGGATGTTACATACTCCATCTTCGATTATCTTCATATAGTCTGGTTCGCAATGCTATTGCCAATACAAAGTGGTTGTTGGATAATAACCCAACCAGTCTCTTTATATTGTCAATGATGGTCAAAAACTTCGATAGTCGGTTATTTAACAATCGAAGAAACAAACATCCATCCAAAGCATCAAACAATCACTGTGCCCCTTAATTAATATTTCATTTATCAAATCACTTCTCCATTTCCTTATCAATATTGTTAACCAAATGTTTCAACAATCATCTTGGCCTCTTACTCTATTGGGAAAAACATTTTTCCTATATCACCTTCTTTTATTTTCTATACTTAGAAAATATCTTCTATTTATAATTGGAAAATATTCCAATTACTTATCACTTACACGAATTCATTTATTTTTATACTTAGGAAATATTCATTATTATATTTCCAAAAATTCCACTTATCTGGGTTAAAACGACTATCGTGTAAAACATCATCATAACAACCCAAAATATTGCATTCAATTAAATCTCTTTACACTTCGAGACTGAATCTTCCTATTTATCGGTTAATAATGAAATCAATCAAGTTGGGGTATAATTACCTCTCAAACCTTGATTGATAACATCCTTAACTTCAAAACAGAGAAGACCACTTACCTCGAATAATCAACACCATAAAAACCTACTGTTCATTTTTAAAACGTCTATACATTTCTATTTTTACCCGATTTAATTTATAGGTTTCCTTTTTGTTTATAATATTCTTTTTAAGTTCATTTCCTTGTCGAATTCCATATATATTAATTATTGATTTCTAGTTATCAAATTTTCTAAAAAATATTTTAACTCCTTAAATTTCCAGAAAATTTTGCCAGCACCTCCTTTGTACCAGTCAACAGCTCAAACTCCAACTCGCCTCTTTAGGCCCTTTCCATTTAAAAAGAAAACCAAAAAGCCAAGTGGCTTGCCGATCCAGCGCATAAAATCTCATATGGAATGTATACGTGTACCTTTTTGTTGGGAACTTAAATTATAATCTTCATACACTTCATTCCAAACATGCTTAACACATGTACTTCTATTCCCAATTTATTCCAACTCCATTCAACCATTTTTGCTCAACTCGCTAATTAATCCTCTTATTAGCACTTTTGCCTATTTCACTTTTTATTTGAACATATCATGTTCAAATATATTTTAATCTAACTTATAAATTAATTTAATTCCATTTTTAATTTAAGTTTCATATTCGATTTCAAATATGAATTCACAAATCTAATTTACCCTTCAAAGTCCAATTTCAATTCAAAATTCCATTAACTAATTATTCTTCAAATTAATTAGTTCTATTCAGTAATTAAAAATCTGATTTTTGTCTCAAAAATCATTACATTTACACAACTTGAGTTCGTATTTATTTTACAACTCAAATCTAGTTTTTTCTAATGGAAATTCAGATTTTATTAACTTAAAATTCTTATGTAAATTTTGAATAAACCGTTATGGTTTTTAAACGATCAAGGCGCTGTTTTTATGGAAATTTGATTTTTGACGTAACTCAAAATCTATAAGACAAAATCCAGATTTTTCTCTTCCATTAGAAAACTATTATTCAATCGGTCCCTACAATTCTTGTTTTAAAGAATTCCGACTTAAATTGAGTTCTATATACTCAATTGGAGGTCGAAACGCCAATTTACAAACTACCGCGCTGCGACGAGTTCGTTTTAATTATATTTTAAATATAACATTTAAACTTCATTCATTATTAAATTCCCATCTCATTCTTGTACATTTAAAAATAAATTAAACTAGTTTTCCAAATCTAACTTAACCACTTCAATTTTCTAAATAGTCAATTTTTCTAAATCGTCGATATTTCATAACTCGGTTGTAACTTTATTTACAGCTTTATTTTCTATTTTAAGATTCCAGTTCCTTTGAAAATAAGTTACTTTATAAAATTTGATAAAATCGAATTCTAAATATATGTCCTTTGGGTTATCTCAATTCAGTTTATATTTCGAAATAAAATCCATCATTCCCTTTTCGAAACGATTTCCAATTCATTTTTAATTCATACTTGAATTTAAAATTCCAAATTATCTCATGATAATTATCTTACTTAATTTATAAACATTGTTTATAAATTTAACTCCCTTGTTTTATAATTTAAAACAAGTTTCCATTTCAAATCCATTTGAAACCAGTTCTTATTGTAGAATGTTTTATTGACTAAAAATTATATATATATATATATATTTATATATATACATATACATATATATAAATAGTGAATTTATTTTCACATTTAATTTTAAACTTCAATTTAATACAATCCTAATATCTTTTCTGAAAATATTTTTATTTAAATAAATTCGATCTGATCGAATTCAAATCATAAATCCATACGGATTTTGTAACACTCCAGATTTTTGAATAATCGAATTAACTAAATTAAAGAATAATTAACCTCAGACGTAAGAATTAAGGAAAATGGTTGCGCTATTGTGTTCGTCTCGAAATTCTGGTCGAGATAGAGTCCGAGCTTGCGTAAAACGGATATCGGATGAAGGAAATATGGACGAACAAAGTCAGGAGGGAAATAGAAAAAAAAAATATTGCACTGGGGCACTTGGGAAGTGCGCCAGTAAAAATTTTCACTGGCGCACCTGCCAAGTGTGCCCAGGCCGAGCAACAGGCCTGCACAGCTTTCTGGTTCAGTCTGGTCTATGTTGTGACTCATTGCTGAGTCCTTTCTGACTCCTTGCTGAGTCATTAGGGCTGAGGTGTCACCCTATCCCGATTGAATGGTTTTGATTAACCCTAAGATCATTCGTGTAACGACCCAGAAAATCTGAACCAATTTAAAATTTTTAAATTAGCTAAAATAATGGATTTTAAATATTTAAAATAAATATTTTAAATAAAGGCGATGAAAACTGAGTTTGAATCGACATTTGAAAACGAATATAATTAATTATAATTATATATAGAATTGAAAATGGCGCGGTAGTTCGATAATTCGATTTCAAACTTCAATTGAATATATCGGATGCAAAACAATCCGGATTTTAGTGAAACCAAAAATAATGGAATCTAATTGATAATATCTTTCCAACGAATCTGACCAATCGAAATTTGATAGCGGGAATCAAAAGATATGTCCAGTTGAAAATTCTGAATAGTCGCTATGGAATTCAGGCCCTTAAAAATGGACATTTTGCAAATGACCTCTGATTTCGACGAAACCACTTTTGTTGGATCCGTGATGTCAAATTATTGCTAGGTTTCAAATTTCATAATTTTTCGAATCAATATGTGAGCGTGGCAAAGGAAAACGCGTTTGACCGGTTTTAGTTGATTTTAATCGACTGGAAATTGGCCATTTTTCAAACGGTCTTAGAATTCGACGAAACTAATTTTGTTAGGACCGTATCGTCAATACGAAGCGAGAAAATATTTTTCTGGAATTTTTCTAGTTAGTATGTGACCCCAGTAATTTTAAATGTACGTTTAAAATTCAATATAGTGATTTAAATGTAATTTCAACGGAAACTGATCAAAACGTTCGAACCAGCTTACGATACATATCCCGTTGTGTTCGGAATGGGGGTGAAACGCTAGGGATGACAGTCGTTGGGCTCGATTTGAGAATCGTATGTAAAAGTCAACATTTAGAAATTAAAATAAAAAAAAGGAAAATCATTCTCTCTCCTCTCCCCTTCATCTCCTCTGCCCCCCCCCCCCCCCCCCCCCCCGCCGTTCATTTCGATTTCAAAAGAAAGAAAAAAAAGAAAAAAAACGCTCGATCCCTTCAAGAGTCGCCGACACCCATCGCGGCGGCGCCACCACCCACGAGCCCACCCCTCCGATCGTCTTCCCCCTCTCTCCTTCTCCCCCGTTCACCTCTCCTCCCTGTTCGAACCAAAATCGCGACGCCCAAATTCGCGAGCCGCCGCCCCCTCGAAGCCACCGCCCTGACGACCTCCTCTTGCCGCCGACCCTGACGCCCCCCTTTTCTTCGCAGACACAGTAAGTTCTTTTATTTCATTTTATCTTTATTTTTAGTTCCGAAACTGATGATTTTAAAAAGGTTTAAACTAATTATTTTAAAAGGTTTAAACTAATTATTTTTAAAAGTATAAAATACTGATTTTAAAAAGTATGAAATACTGATTTTTAAAAGTATAAAATACTGATTTTTAAAAAAGTATGAAATACTGATTTTTAAAAGTATGAAATACTGATTTTAAAAAGTATGAAATACTGATTTTTTAAAGTATGAAATACTGATTTTTAAAAGTATAAAATACTGATTTTTAAAAGTATGAAATACTGATTTTTAAAAGTATAAAATACTAATTTTTAAAAGTATGAAATACTGATTTTTAAAAGTATAAAATACTGATTTTTAAATGTATAAAATACTGATTTTTTTTAAAAGTATAAAATACTGATTTTAAAAAGTATGAAATACTGATTTTTAAAAGTATGAGAATACTGATTTTTTTTAAAGGGTTTAAACTGATTTCTTTTAAAAGGTTTAAAAAACTTTTTTTTTCTAAAAGGTTTAAAACTGATTTTTATTTTAAGATTTAAAATAGAAAAAGATTTGAACTTTAAATAGAAAAAGATTTGAACTTGGATAATAAAGATCATATTTTTAAAATAGAAAAGACGGAATTTTTATTAAGTAGAAGGAGTAAGATATGATTTTTATATTTTTGAAGTAATAAAAATATAATTTTTACATCATAGGAATATTAAAAATATAATCTTTATTTTTGAAAAGGCGGAATTTATATTTTTGAAATTCGATTTTTATATATTGAATAGCATAATAAAAATTCGATTTTTATATATTGAATAGCATAATAAAAATTCGATTTTTATATATTGAATAACATAGTAAAAATTCGATTTTTACATATGTAGAGAATACAGGCAACGAAGCGACAAAAGGCGAGATTGGCGAAGATTTCTATAAAGGAAGAGTCGTAGTATTGGATAGCTATTGGTGAGAATTTCTCACTCTTCAATTTCTTTTTCAATTATATATGTGTTGAAATAAAAGTGAATTGCTATATATAATATATATATATATATATATACGCCCCTCGTCCACAAACCATGGAAGATATTTATTGGTTGAAATTGTTGTGAAAATTGATTGATAGCGAATGGTTGTTTGGGATTGTTTGTGATTGATATTGGTTGATTGAGGTTGAAAAATACCCGTTTGTGGTTGAAAAATATTTGGTTGAAACCACATAGGATTAGTTTGTGGAAATGAAATAAATATATACATGCCGCCTGCGTGCGAACTAGATGCATGATCCCCATTGTCAAAAACCGCGAGGTTTTAAGGTAGAGCGAGGAGCCGTACTAGGGACGGTCCCGGTTTTAACTACCCTGCCGTTATGCTGCCGAAATTTTGAATAATATTCGTGTGTTTGAATTATTTTCATATGCTTAAACTATATTTATTCATTGTATAGAAAACATTCATGTGTTGAATTGATATTCATTCGTTGATTAGAAATTCATGTGTTGAATGGTATTCCTATTTTGAAATAAATTGTTGATAATAAAAATCACATTTTTATCTATATATAAAAACTATAGAAAACATTCATGTGTTGAATTGATATTCATTCGTTGATTAGAAATTCATGTGTTGAATGGTATTCCTATTTTGAAATAAATTGTTTGATAATAAAAATCACATTTTTATCTATATATAAAAACTATAGAAAACATTCATGTGTTGAATTGATATTCATTCGTTGATTAGAAATTCATGTGTTGAATGGTATTCATATTTTGAAATAAATTGTTTGATAATAAAGATCACCTTTTATCGACTATATGAACTGTGTAAAATAATCTCGTTTTAAAAGAAATTGTTTTATGATAAAAATCCTATTTTTATCACCTATATGAACTATATAGAAAAATAGTGTTTTGAAATGAATTGTTTTACAATAAAAATCACATTTTTATTGTATGCATAAATCGTTAAAATGTGAAGTGTTAAAAATAGCCACTCGTTCAAAATAAACATATATGAGATGAAATATTCATTAATTAGCTAATGAAATGATTTGCACCTATGCATGTAACATTGGAATGAATCGTGTTTTTAAAACCAAATAGAAATCAAATATGAAGTGAATAGAAAATGATAAATGATAAGAACTGTATATATATGTACATGCATATTTATTGAACAGGTTATAGCAAAGGGGCTAGAGAAGAGGAATAAAATTTTGTGCCCGACAAATGGGTACACATTTACTGTTTTGTTTGGGTGATGATTTTATGAGCCTGTTGGCTAGCCGCTTGGCTTTTTCTTTTTCTTTTTGAGATTAGAAGGACCGGGAAAGCTATTTGCGATTTCCCGATGCTCCCGGTGCAGGGGAGGTTATGGCGAAATTTTCCAAAATTTTAAGGAGTTAGTGAAATATTTGAAGTGAAACGATGTTGAAATTGTTGAATGAGCTATATTTATATAATTATATAAATATAAATAAAATTAAAACGAAACGAGGCCGTGCAGTTCGTATTTTGAGAACGTGATTTCAAACAACTAGTGCGGGAAATCCGACCGTTGGATTTTCCCGAAATCTCAACCGTCGGGTTCGCCTTGGAAATATCTTTCCAACGGCACCAACCTTGTAAAAATCCAACGGTTGGATTGTCTGGAATGTTTAATTCAAATCTGAAGAAAAACAGCGCTAGAAGCGATTATATTTATATATATATATATATAAATATAATTATATATTTAATCGAATAACGACGCTGCAGTTCGTATTTTGAAATCGAAAATTCAAACGATTGTACCGGGAGATCCGACCGTCGGATTTTCCCGAAACTGGAACCGTTGGATTCGTTTTGAAAAGACCTTTCTAATGATGTAAATTTTATGAAGATCCAACGGTTAGATTTTCAGATATGTGTAAATCAAATCTGAAGAAAAACAGCGCCACGGCCGCTTTATGGCCTGAAGCGTCGTTTTGAATAAAATAGCTATTTTAAAATAAATAAAAATAGCGATAAATAGTTATAAAATATCATAAGCGATATGGAATGGAAATAAACTGAATTTGCTTGATTTATGTTGTATTTGATGGTTGAATGTGTTTGGTGTGAAAATAACATTAAAGAACAAAATTGGTGTTGTCGAATAATTTAACCATTGAAATAAATTGATTTGAAATTCTAAATATACGTGAATTATTTGAAAAGGCCGAGTTAATTCTCATTTCAAATGATTGACCGACGATTGAAAGTCGAAGATGAAGACGATGGTCGAAGACCGGAGATCTTCACCTCGTTTGGATGGTAACCGAGGTCCTGATTGGGAGGCATCCCGAAATATGGATAATGAGTGGTGATCGTCCAGACGTACGTGGTGATCGATGGGTTTGCGAGGTATTTAGTGCCTCCGGTTTCGTTCAGACCCAGAACGGACTTGTAAATGGACTGTGTCTGACATAGGATTTATTATGTGTTTCATGCTAAAATGCAGTGATCAGGGCTTCTATTGAAAAGCAAAGTCTTGTGGTGATGATCAAAGCACCGCATGTGTGTGGCGTAGCTTTGTGTATAACGTAAATTCGCGAGCCTCACACCCCGGTATGAACCTAAAACGGGAGAGGACATCAGGGAGGGCCTGCGTTTCTTCCTAGCTAGGGTGGTGTCAGTGACCTACCAGCCCTGACATTTATATACTTTTCACCAATGTGGTTGTTGCTGTTGCGAGGCGCCTCGGTTTGATCGGACGATCCGGGTCCGATGGAGTCATTCGTTGGCTCATTTACGCCCCAAAGGGCGAGGGAACACAGTGTTCAGGCATTTTAATCCACATTGGTGGACCGGCCCTGACGATCCAAGGGTCGATGCGCTCTGACCCTGAGGCTCGGGCTAGGCAGTCTCGAATTCGGTAAGGACTATCTTTTGCCTTGGTTCATGACGGAAATCCAATTTCCAAATACGACATCGTGCGGTTTTGATTGTATATATATATGGCGACATGATATATGGTACCCATGCCGTCTATGATTGATAGTTATGATTTGAAATTGTTTTCAAAACATATAGACACTAGCAATAATATCAAATGCCTTTGTTTTGTTCGTATCAAGCATATTTTGGCCGTTATAAGGTAAAACTCTATCCTTCGGTTTGCGTTGCATTGTGTGATGGGAACTGAGTCTTATAACGGCTTCATTTTTATAAAAAGCATAGCGATGTTTAAAAGAAAGATTTGTTTTAAAGCACTGGCAATCCAATGGAGTAAACCCGTTCCACGAAAGTGGCGTGGTCCTGTGATTAGCCATATTATATATGTGTTGAGTAGATTTCTCATACCAGTCCCATGACTGACTCGTAGTTTGTTTCACTCTCAAACTCGGGTGCCCCTTTTTCTACACGGGCAGCCTTGTATTCAGGTTTAGCTGGTTCTTTCTGGATAGCTGGAGCTGAAGATGGATTCTATCATTTATTTCTTTTTATGTTGTTCAGCTCCTATTGTACATATTTTGTTTATTTCCGCTGTAGACATTTATGTATAGCTGAACTGTATTTGTACTAAGTAAGATCCTGTATACCGTGTAACTCTGATGATTACTTTTATCCAGTATATTCTATTGTTCATTATCTGGTGTATTTATTTAATTTTGTTCTGCTATTATCTGTTTCTGTGTTATATTCCAAAGATAACCCTGTTTCCGTCTGAACGGGATTTTGGGTCGTCTCAACGTGGTATCAGAGCTTTGGTTAAGCTTAGTTCTGGAATATAACATTTGAACGAACTCGTCAAAAATAGAACCAGTAGTGTTCTAGGACGGGTAACTCTATACAGATAGGATCAGCAATATCCTAGTATGAGTAAAGCAGAATGAAATTACACCTCTATAGACACATTTACATTGAAGTATGTGTTTCTATGTTTTAAAATACCTTTTCTGTGACCTGACACTTGATCTGCTAATTGCAGAAGTATTAGAAAAATGAGTGCCAGAAACAGAAGGAATACAGAACCCGATCTAGAGGCTCTATTTAAGAGATATCGAAATCTGGGTGGAGCACAATTCTCGGGCAATGAATCTATTATTCAAACTCAAGCTTGGATGAGTTCTGTCGAAAGAATCCTTGAGCATATCCAACTGAGAGATGACCAGAAATGGTTAGTAGCATCTTGGGCGCTCAAAGAAGAAGCTTTAATCTGGTGGGAAACAATCATCAAAGATAATCCAGAAGGTGATATCACCTGGGACAGATTCAAAGTGATTTTCCTAGAAAGATTTACTCCTCCCGAAGCAACCGAGAGATTATGTGATGAATTTTCTTATCTAATACAAGGAGATATGACCATTCCCGAATATCATAAGAAATTCAACGAACTTGCTCACTTTGCTCCTCATCTGATTCAAGATCCAAAGAGGAAGAATTTGAGATTTATCAATGGGCTTCAAAGGAAATACCAGAATAAAGTATTGGGGCATGTAAAGCTTCCTTTTTCAGAAATGATTTATATGGCTTATCAATATGAAGATCTTCATAAGAAAGGAATGTTACGCGACGAAGAAGAAGTCTTCTCTAGTGACAAAGAAAAGTCGGAAACTGATATTCCTGAAGCCAGTAAGAAGCCCAGTGCCAAGAGAAAAAGGGCTAGATCTGAAAAAGAACCTGGCACGACTGCCATATGCAAGAACTGCAATCAGAGGGGGCATTTGTCCAGGAAATGTAAATCTTTAAAGAAACCAATAAAGGATGGATATAGAGCCAATCGAAAGCAAAAGAAGAAAAGGTTGGGAAAAGATGGGGGGTTTCAAGAGAATAGGCATTGTAAACAGTGTCGCGAGGCCGGTCATCTTGCAAAGGATTGCCCGCTCTTAAACAAGGCCGAAGCAGTACATGTAAATGAATTGGCAGAAACTTCTGAGCCCTCAGCTAGTCAAGAAAGGGCAGATGTCTTAGAAGGCACACTCAATGTCAAGAACATTCTGGTTAAAGTACTGTTTGATACTGGCGCATCACGAAGCTTTATTGCAAAGAGTGCAGTCAAGAAGTTGGATTTGAATTTGAAGAAGCTCAAAGAGCCAATGACTGTCCGAAATCCAGTTGGAGGTTCCATCAATCTCAGTTGGGTTTGTGCAGTACCCGTCTCTTTTTCTTGCTATAAATTCCCTATTATCTCTGTCGTCATGAATTTTGATGAATTCGATCTTATTTTGGGATTGGATTAGTTAACCAAATATGAAGCAGAGGTTAGATGCGCCGAGAGGGTTGTTAGAGCTAAGATTAAATCAGGAAGTTATATAACCAAACCGTGTGAAGGTCAGAATGCTAATAGAAAAGACTTCTGGGCAGCTTTGAATGTTTCTCCAGCCCAAATTGAAAATATTCCTGAAGTCACAGAGAATATTCCTGACCTAATCAAAGATATTCCTGTCGTCAAGAACTATGCGGATGTGTTCGAGGAAGTTGTTCGCTTACCTCCGCAGAGAGAGATAGATTGCTTTGATTCCTAATGCAAGGCCGATAGTTCATGCTATTCGAAGAATGTCCTTGAAAGAGAAGGAGGAATTGGACAATCAAACACGACAGCTAGTATGGAAAGGTCTGATCAGGCCTAGTTTCTCTGATTGGGGTGCAGCAGTGGTTTTTGTCCCAAAATCTGACGGTACTCTACGTCTATGTGTGGATTATCGTGATCTGAACAAACAGACAATAAAGAACAAATATCCATTGCCGCGGATTGATGATTTGCTGGATCGATTAAATGGAGCACAAGTATTCTCATGAATGGACCTAGCTACAGGATTCCATCAACTTCGAATTGCCGAAGAGTGTGTTCCAATGACAGCGTTCAGAGGCCCCGACTTATTCTACGAGTGGTTAGTAATGCCGTTCGGCTTATGTAACGCTCCAGCTTACTTCGTTGATCTGATGAATAGAGTGTTCAGAGGAGTATTGAATAAATTTGTCCTGGTTTTCATTGACGATATTCTAATCTTCTCTAAATCAAAGGCCGAACATGAAAAGCATCTGGAACAGGTTCTAGAAATCCTGAGAAGGAATGTGTTAAAAGCCAAGTTTTTTAAATGTATATTCTGGCAAGATGAAGTAAAATTTCTGGGCCACGTTGTATCGAAAGAAGGAATTGCTGTGGATCCAAGCAAAATCACGGCTATTTAAAATTGGAAACAGCCCAGTACCCCCACTGAAGTCCGCAGTTTTCTCGGATTGGCTAGCTATTACCGAAAGTTCGTTAAAGACTTTTCGAAGATATCTGGTCACTTAACGAATCTTACAAAGAAGCATTCTAAATTCAAGTGGACTCAAGAAAGTGAGGAGGCTTTCGAAGAGCTAAAGTTGAGATTAACAACTGCTCCAGTGTTAACCATCATCGATGGCAACCAGGATTTAAAAGTCTGGACTGATGCTTCTAGAGATGGCCTTGGGGCAGTGTTAATGCAAAGGGGTCAAGTGATTGCTTATGCTAGCCGTCAACTGAAGCCGCACGAGAAGAACTACGTAACTCATGATCTTGAGTTATTGGCTATCATATTCTCTTTGAAAATCTGGAGACACTATCTTCTCGGTGAGAGATTCGAACTGTATACAGATCATCAGTCATTAAAGTATTTGTTCACTCAGAAGGACTTGAATTTGAGGCAGCAACGTTGGCTGGAGTTTCTTGCAGCATATGACTTTGAAATTATATATACTCCAGGAAAGGCCAATGTCGTGGCCGATGCGTTAAGCCGGAAGAATGAAATGATCGCCAGTTTTATTATCACGACTTCATTGCTAGATAAGATATCTGCTCTTCAGGAGGATGATCACTTCATTCAGAAGATCAGAGGGATAATTCAACAAGGAGAACCCTCGAGTTTTCAAGTAGACAATGATGGGATTTTAAGGCTCAAAGGTCGAATCTGTGTCCCTAACATTCCTGAACTTCGAAAGGAAGTACTGGATGAATGCCACAAGTCAAAACTTAGTATCCACCCGGGAGTAAGCAAAATGTATAATGACATCAAACGCACTTTCTAGTGGAAGTCGATGAAAAGGGACATTTCTTTATATGTCAGGCGATGCCCTACTTGCCAGCTAGTCAAGAGCGACCAACAGAAATTGGCTGGATTGTTACAACCACTAGAAGTTCCTGGTTGGAAGTGGGAACATATTTCTATGGATTTCATTGATGGTCTGCCCAGAACCAGAAAAGGAAATGACAGTATTTGGGTGATCGTAGATCGCTTCACGAAGACCGCCCATTTTATACCTGTCAAATCAAATAGAACCGCTCAGAGTCTGGCGCAGATTTACTTCAGGGAAATAGTTAGACTACATGGAGTGCCGCTCAGTATAGTAAGTGATAGAGATACAATATTCACTAGCAAATTCTGGGAAGCATTTCAAGTCGAGCTGGGAACAAAGTTAAACTTGAGCACCGCTTATCATCCTCAGACAGACGGTCAGACTGAGAGGGTGAATCGCATTTTAGAGGATCTATTGCGGGCTTGTGTTCTAGATTTCGGTGGATCATGGGAAGACCATCTGCATTTGGCTGAGTTCTCTTATAACAACAGCTACCAGGCGAGTCTGACAATGTCGCCATTCGAAGCATTGTATGGTAGACCGTGCCGATCTCCTGCTTGTTGGGTCGAGCCAGGTAATAGACTTGTGTTGGGTCCTGATATGATTCGAGAAGCTGCCGACAAAGTCGATTTTATTAAGAAGCGATTACTCGCCGCTCAAAGCCGACAAAAGAGCTATGCCGATAGAAGAAGAAGAGATATATCCTTTGAAGTTGGCGACTATGTATATTTGAAAGTATCGCCGATGAGAGGAGTTATCCAGTTCGGTAAAACAGGAAAGTTAGCGCCCAAATTCATTGGTTCGTTTCCTATTCTGGAACGGATCGGGACTCTCGCATATAAAGTTAAATTGCCAGACTGGTTGCCTGGAGTTCATGATGTGTTTCATATATCTCAACTTCGAAAGCACGTTCATGATCCAGACTTGATCGTGGGAGAAGCAGCTCAGCAAGATATTGAAATTACTCCAGAATTAGCCGTGAGGCGTGAGCCGCTAAAGATCATAGGCAAAGAAACCAAAGAGCTGAGGAACAAGAAGGTTCGCTTAGTCAAAGTGCAATGGAGTGGAGATCCGCGAGATTGTACTTGGGAAACTGAGGAGAGCATTCAGAAAGCTTATCCTAGATGCCGAGTAGATATCTCTGATTGACTCCGGTGCAAGGTACATTTGCCCTACTTTGCACTACCATTCAATTCTCTACTCTATTGTTATTTTCTTTTCATAGATGTGCACTTTTAATTATATAGTCTGAATGATTTTTAAAAGGAATAGGGGATTTGATTAATATGTTTTTGGAAGGTTAAAAACAAAATGGTTATTGTATTGTGGGATTGTAGATTTATCAAACCACTTTTCGACTTTATTCCTTTTCGGGGACGAAAAGTTTTAAGTGGGGGAGATTGTAACGACCCAGAAAATCTGAACCAATTAAATTTTTTTAAATTGGCTAAAATAATGGATTTTAAATATTTAAAATAAATATTTTAAATAAAGGCGATGAAAACTGAGTTTGAATCGACATTTGAAAACGAATATAATTAATTATAATTATATATAGAATTGAAAATGGCGCGGTAGTTCGATAATTCGATTTCAAACTTCAATTGAATATACCGGATGCAAAACAATCCGGATTTTAGTGAAACCAAAAATAATGGATTCTAATTGATAATATCTTTCCAACGAATCTGACCAATCGAAATTTGATAGCGGGAATCAAAAGATATGTCCAGTTGAAAATTCTGAATAGTCGCTATGGAATTCAGGCCCTTAAAAATGGACATTTTGCAAATGACCTCGGATTTCGACGAATACACTTTTGTTGGATCCGTGATGTCAAATTATTGCTAGGTTTCAAATTTCATAATTTTTCGAATCAATATGTGAGCGTGGCAAAGGAAAACGCGTTTGACCGGTTTCAGTTGATTTTAATCGACTGGAAATTGGCCATTTTTCAAACGGTCTCAGAATTCGACGAAACTAGTTTTGTTAGGACCGTATCGTCAATACGAAGCTAGAAAATATTTTTTTGGAATTTTTCTAGTTAGTATGTGACCCCGGTAATTTTAAATGTACGTTTAAAATTCAATATAGTGATTTAAATGTAAATTCAACGGAAACTGATCAAAACGTTCGAACCAGCTTACGATACATATCCCGTTGTGTTCGGAATGGGGGTGAAACGCTAGGGATGACAGTCGTTGGGCTCGATTTGAGATTCGTATGTAAAAGTCAACATTTAGGAATTAAAATAAAAAAAAAAGGAAAATCATTCTCTCTCCTCTCCCCTTCATCTCCTCTGGCCCCCCGCCGTTCATTTCGATTTCAAAAGAAAGAAAAAAAAAGAAAAAACGCTCGATCCCTTCAAGAATCGCCGACACCCATCGCGGCGGCGCCACCACCCACGAGCCCACCCCTCCGATCGTCTTCCCCCTCTCTCCTTCTCCCCCGTTCACCTCTCCTCCCTGTTCGAACCAAAATCGCGACGCCCAAATTCACGAGCCGCCGCCCCCTCGAAGCCACCGCCCTGACGACCTCCTCTTGCCGCCGACCCTGACGCCCCCCTTTTCTTCGCAGACACAGTAAGTTCTTTTATTTCATTTTATCTTTATTTTTAGTTCCGAAACTGATGATTTTAAAAAGGTTTAAACTAATTATTTTAAAAGGTTTAAACTAATTATTTTTAAAAGTATAAAATACTGATTTTAAAAAGTATGAAATACTGATTTTTAAAAGTATAAAATACTGATTTTTAAAAAAGTATAAAATACTGATTTTTAAAAAAGTATGAAATACTGATTTTTAAAAGTATGAAATACTGATTTTAAAAAGTATGAAATACTGATTTTTAAAAGTATGAAATACTGATTTTTAAAAGTATGAAATACTGATTTTTAAAAGTATAAAATACTGATTTTTAAAAGTATGAAATACTGATTTTTAAAAGTATAAAATACTGATTTTTAAAAGTATGAAATACTGATTTTTAAAAGTATAAAATACTGATTTTTAAATGTATAAAATACTGATTTTTTTTAAAAGTATAAAATACTGATTTTAAAAAGTATGAAATACTGATTTTTAAAAGTATGAGAATACTGATTTTTTTTAAAGGGTTTAAACTGATTTCTTTTAAAAGGTTTAAAAACTTTTTTTTCTAAAAGGTTTAAAACTGATTTTTATTTTAAGATTTAAAATAGAAAAAGATTTGAACTTTAAATAGAAAAAGATTTGAACTTGGATAATAAAGATCATATTTTTAAAATAGAAAAGACGGAATTTTTATTAAGTAGAAGGAGTAAGATATGATTTTTATATTTTTGAAGTAATAAAAATATAATTTTTACATCATAGGAATATTAAAAATATAATCTTTATTTTTGAAAAGGCGGAATTTATATTTTTGAAATTCGATTTTTATATATTGAATAGCATAATAAAAATTCGATTTTTATATATTGAATAGCATAATAAAAATTCGATTTTTATATATTGAATAACATAGTAAAAATTCGATTTTTACATATGTAGAGAATACGGGCAACGAAGCGACAAAAGGCGAGATTGGCGAAGATTTCTATAAAGGAAGAGTCGTAGTATTGGATAGCTATTGGTGAGAATTTCTCACTCTTCAATTTCTTTTTCAATTATATATGTGTTGAAATAAAAGTGAATTGCTATATATAATATATATATATACGCCCCTCGTCCACAAACCATGGACGATATTTATTGGTTGAAATTGTTGTGAAAATTGATTGATAGCGAATGGTTGTTTGGGATTGTTTGTGATTGATATTGGTTGATTGAGGTTGAAAAATACCCGTTTGTGGTTGAAAAATATTTGGTTGAAACCACATAGGATTAGTTTGTGGAAATGAAATAAATATATACATGTCGCCTGCGTGCGAACTAGATGCATGATCCCCATTGTCAAAAACCGCGAGGTTTTAAGGTAGAGCGAGGAGCCGTACTAGGGACGGTCCCGGTTTTAACTACCCTGCCGTTATGCTGCCGAAATTTTGAATAATATTCGTGTGTTTGAATTATTTTCATATGCTTAAACTATATTTATTCATTGTATAGAAAACATTCATGTGTTGAATTGATATTCATTCGTTGATTAGAAATTCATGTGTTGAATGGTATTCCTATTTTGAAATAAATTGTTGATAATAAAAATCACATTTTTATCTATATATAAAAACTATAGAAAACATTCATGTGTTGAATTGATATTCATTCGTTGATTAGAAATTCATGTGTTGAATGGTATTCCTATTTTGAAATAAATTGTTTGATAATAAAAATCACATTTTTATCTATATATAAAAACTATAGAAAACATTCATGTGTTGAATTGATATTCATTCGTTGATTAGAAATTCATGTGTTGAATGGTATTCATATTTTGAAATAAATTGTTTGATAATAAAGATCACCTTTTATCGACTATATGAACTGTGTAAAATAATCTCGTTTTAAAAGAAATTGTTTTATGATAAAAATCCTATTTTTATCACCTATATGAACTATATAGAAAAATAGTGTTTTGAAATGAATTGTTTTACAATAAAAATCACATTTTTATTGTATGCATAAATCGTTGAAATGTGAAGTGTTAAAAATAGCCACTCGTTCAAAATAAACATATATGAGATGAAATATTCATTAATTAGCTAATGAAATGATTTGCACCTATGCATGTAACATTGGAATGAATCGTGTTTTTAAAACCAAATAGAAATCAAATATGAAGTGAATAGAAAATGATAAATGATAAGAACTGTATATATATGTACATGCATATTTATTGAACAGGTTATAGCAAAGGGGCTAGAGAAGAGGAATAAAATTTTGTGCCCGACAAATAGGTACACATTTACTGTTTTGTTTGGGTGATGATTTTATGAGCCGCTTGGCTTTTTCTTTTTCTTTTTGAGATTAGAAGGACCGGGAAAGCTATTTGCGATTTCCCGATGCTCCCGGTGCAGGGGAGGTTATGGCGAAATTTTCCAAAATTTTAAGGAGTTAGTGAAATATTTGAAGTGAAACGATGTTGAAATTGTTGAATGAGCTATATTTATATAATTATATAAATATAAATAAAATTAAAACGAAACGAGGCCGTGCAGTTCGTATTTTGAGAACGTGATTTCAAACAACTAGTGCGGGAAATCCGACCGTTGGATTTTCCCGAAATCTCAACTGTCGGGTTCGCCTTGGAAATATCTTTCCAACGGCACCAACCTTGTAAAAATCCAACGGTTGGATTGTCTGGAATGTTTAATTCAAATCTGAAGAAAAACAGCGCCAGAAGCGATTATATTTATATATATATAAATATAATTATATATTTAATCGAATAACGACGCTGCAGTTCGTATTTTGAAATCGAAAATTCAAACGATTGTACTGGGAGATCCGACCGTCGGATTTTCCCGAAACTAGAACCGTTGGATTCGTTTTGAAAAGACCTTTCTAATGATGTAAATTTTATGAAGATCCAACGGTTAGATTTTTAGATATGTGTAAATCAAATCTGAAGAAAAACAGCGCCACGGCCGCTTTATGGCCCGAAGCGTCGTTTTGAATAAAATAGCTATTTTAAAATAAATAAAAATAGCGATAAATAGTTATAAAATATCATAAGCGATATGGAATGGAAATAAACTGAATTTGCTTGATTTATGTTGTATTTGATGGTTGAATGTGTTTGGTGTGAAAATAACATTAAAGAACAAAATTGGTGTTGTCGAATAATTTAACCATTGAAATAAATTGATTTGAAATTCTAAATATACGTGAATTATTTGAAAAGGCCGAGTTAATTCTCATTTCAAATGATTGACCGACGACTGAAAGTCGAAGATGAAGACGATGGTCGAAGACCGGAGATCTTCACCTCGTTTGGATGGTAACCGAGGTCCTGATTGGGAGGCATCCCGAAATATGGATAATGAGTGGTGATCGTCCAGACGTACGTGGTGATCGATGGGTTTGCGAGGTATTTAGTGCCTCCGGTTTCGTTCAGACCCAGAACGGACTTGTAAATGGACTGTGTGTCTGACATAGGATTTATTCTGTGTGGCATGCTAAGATGCAGTGATCAGGGCTTCTGTTGAAAAGCAAAGTCTTGTGGTGATGATCAAAGCACCGCCTGTGTGTGGCGTAGCTTTGTGTATAACGTAAATTCGCGAGCCTCACACCCCGGTATGAACCTAAAACGGGAGAGAACATCAGGGAGGGCCTGCGTTTCTTCCTAGCTAGGGTGGTGTCAGTGACCTACCAGCCCTGACATTTATATACTTTTCACCTATGTGGTTGTTGCTGTTGCGAGGCGCCTCGGTTTGATCGGACGATCCGGGTCCGATGGAGTCATTCGTTGGCTCATTTACGCCCCCAAAGGGCGCGGGAACGCAGTGTTCAGGCATTTTAATCCACATCGGTGGACCGGCCCTGACGATCCAAGGGTCGATGTTGTAACAACCCGTATTTTCAATAACCTGTTATAACATAAATTGGGACAGAATTTAATTATAAAATGTGAATCAAGGGAAACGGGCTATGCCATTGCGTTCGTCTCGGAAAAATACGCGAAATAGAGTCCGAGTTTTCGAAAATCGGAGTCCGTATGACCCAGTTAAGGCCCATTGAAGTTTGCAGAAAATTCCTAAGTAAAAACAGATTTAAATTTAAAACTAGGGTTGGGGCAAACTGGGCAGGCGGGAAAAATTCCCGCCCAGGACCCCATGTCGACAGGCCTGTCGACAGGGGTCTTGGCATGTCGACTGCCCTGTCGACAGGGGGTGCCCGGCTGTTTAGCCTGGTGCACCATTTCTGATTAGGGTTGGGTCTTGTGGCTTGTTTCTAGAGAGTTCCGGGATCTGATGGACCTAATTGAATCTAGGGTTAATCCTATGGTCCAAATCACTAGCCTAATCTATAAATAAGACCCTAACCTACCCTAAATCACTCATTATTCAATCTAGTAACTAAACTATGCCAAAATCAAAACTCTCATGGCCTCCACCCTCTTCATACAATTCCTAAATTAATTCCTAAGTGATTTTCCATGCATACAAGTATATTTAGGCTTGTATGATCCTCCTTAGCTTGCATACATCATCAAGTTGCAAGTTTTATTTGCTAAGCTAGTGTTTTTGGGTGTTTTCTTATTGGAGCTTTGTTTTGGGGTTTTATGCTTGCATAAAAAGGGCTTCTCAATCTTTATTAGGAGATTTGTGTCTTCATAATAGTTGTAAGCCCTCTTACCTTCATTTTAGAAACTCTAAAGTTAATATGATTTGCAAGTTTATTGAGTTATGCATGATTATGCAAGTTTGCTAAGCCATGATTTGTATGTTTATTGAGTTATGCATGTTTATGCAAGTTTGCTAAGCCATGATTTGCAAGTTTATTGAGTTATGCATGATTATGCAAGTTTGCTAAGCCATGATTTGTATGTTTATTGAGTTATGCATGTTTATGCAAGTTTGCTAAGCCATGATTTGCAAGTTTATTGAGTTATGCATGTTTATGCAAGTTTGCTAAGCCATGATTTGCAAGTTTATTGAGTTATGCATGTTTATGCAAGTTTGCTAAGCCATGATTTGCAAGTTTATTGAGTTATGCATGCTTATGCAAGTTTAAAATGACAAGTTGTGCATGTTTAATAAGTTATGCATGCTTATGCAAGTTTAAAATGACAAGTTGTGCATGTTTAATAAGTTATGCATGCTTATGCAAGTTTAAAATGACAAGTTGTGCATGTTTAATAAGTTATGCATGCTTATGCAAGTTTAAAATGACAAGTTGTGCATGTTTGACAAGTTATGCATGTTTATGGTAATATGCAAGTTCACTATGCTAAGTTGTGCAAGTCTAACATGTTATGCATGATTGTTGTGCAAGTTTATCATATATGTTATGCCAAGTTCCCTCTTCCTATCCTTTATGCGTTATTACGAATATGTAAGCGATAGAATGACGTTGGGGGGTTTGGGTAAACTTAAAATATATGAAAATATAAGATTGGGAATTTACCTATTAAGTTAGGTCTACCCCTTGGGAATTTACCTATTAAGTTAGGTCTACCCAAGCATTTGTTGACTTGTAATTATGTTTTGAAATAAAGTAGACATGACACTAGAAAACATAAGTGTGGCCAACTCGAGGTTGGGTTGAGTTTGTAGCGTAATTCTACCCGGAACCGACCGGCTTAACTAGTGGCTACAAACAATAGGACCCAATGTGAGAAGTTGGTCATGTGGTGCCAAAACCCGAGGTTAGACTAAGTTGTGGTGTAAACCTACCCGGACCCGCCCGGCCTAACTAGTAACCACAACAAGGTCTAATGTGGGAGGTTAAGGTGCATTAAATTAATTAATGCCTCATGATTAGGGTTAAGTCAGGGTCCACTAAGACTTAACCAATTTGGGGATTCAAGGGATTAGAATGGGGTTAAGTTACACTTAACCAATTTAATCCATGATTAGTGAAGGGTTAAATCGCACTTAACCCTCTTAGGAAACCCTAGCAGCGGGTCTGTTCCGGCAGTAATCCCAGTTTGGTATCATCACAACCCTAGAGACTAGGCTAGGGCGGGGCACGATTACTGGACGGGTGTAAACGACCAAAGCGACGACTGAGTGGTACAGCGGTGCGGGTCCGGCGGGCTACAGACGTGCACGTAGTCCGATGTTGGACAAACTCGAGGCACGGGTACCAGTAGGCCTGGGCTGTGCATTATTGCTTAAGTGTCCGGGGTTGGCACCCGAGGGCTTGATACACCCGAAGGTGGACCCAGCACAGTCAGACTACATCCATATGTGGGCCGTATGGACATCAACACTTGACGTGTTAGGCTTATAGGGAGTCGATCGACTAGACCGTTGGGTTGGACCTTATACTAAGGTCACTTCACGTTATTGGGCCAAAGTTGGGCTAAGGGATCAATACCTGTTATGTTGGTTTGCTAGTACACCGTGGTGCAAAACTTAACCTTGTTTATGCGATGACACCTCTATCTATCTTGTAGTTAATTTACCATGCCAGTATGTTGTTATCTATGATCATCTCAGTTTCCATCATGATGTTAACTTTATTAGTTTATAGACTGATCGTAGCAGGGCTTACTCAGTCTTTTTGACTGACCTGTTTTCTTTCGCCTCTTTTCTTCCGTTTCCCCCCCCCCCAAGGTTCTCAGGGAGGGAATATTGGAGCCTAGCTTGGATTCTAGCTGCTTCCTTGGATAGCTCAAGTATGCTTTGGACTTGAGCCACTATGGTTTATCACTCTTATTTGGGGATAGTACTTATGTATTTTCAGTTTATCAGATGATGTATTTATCTAGACTTGTAATTTTGGGAAATTGACATTTTGATGTACCAGACGTGTTTTGAAATGGTTTATAAATCTTCCGCTGTTTTATTTACTCACTCTGTTTATTTACATATATATATATATGTCATGTCCTTCCTTGCTATATCATTATGCATGTTTACCAATAATGCCCCTCCAAAGCTAGTGCATTCCTTTGCGAGTGACCCTGGCGGAGGTGGGGTGTTACATTTGGTATCAGAGCATATGGTTTACGAGAAGGGATAAAAAGGTTTTTAAAACTTTTGAAAAGAAAAACTATTTTCAAAACCAAGTATTAAGTATTTTCCAAAGAAAAGTCTAGTTTATTTTAAAGGCTATTCCCCAAAAAGCCATTAGCAAAGTTCCTTCGTTTTTTTCTCCATTATGAATCTATCTTTTTCTTCGTTTCCAGTATGGCCGACAACTTTGCCATTCCGGAGGGAGTACACGTACCTGTTTGGTATAGGAGACTTTTGGAGGCTAGGGCGACCGAAGCCGGCCCCGCAAATATTACTCCTCCGGTAGTCGATGTTCCTCTTCCTCCTTCCCCTCAGCATCCTCAAACTGACTTCGCAGAGATTTGCCAAGATTTTAAGGCGATGGGTTGCAAGAATTTCTTTGGAACCGAGACTTTTGTAGAGGCAAGGAATTGGTTGAAAGAGACCGAAGATCTTTTAGCCACCTTTGATATAGGTGACCGCAGGAAGGTTTTATTGGCAGTATGGTTGCTAAAGGAAGAAGGTGCACGTTGGTGGGTAGTCACCACCGCTACTAGGCCAATTGAGACTTGGGATGACTTTAGAGGAAGGTTTGGACTAAGGTTCTTATCACTGAAGCAAGGGGACATGACTATTAGGGAATACATAGATAAGTTTAATCTACTGGCTCGGGTCGATTTAGACTTGGTTAATACAGCTCAGAAGAAGGCCCTACACTTTGCTCTAGGATTAAACGAGCCATTACATGGTTTGGCCATGTCTCATATACCCTTGGGGGCGACTTTCGAGAATTTGGTGAATATGGCCCTACTTCAAGAAGAAGATAGCAATGACAAGAAGGAGGTCGAGGCGAATGAGTCTCAAGGCAAGAGAGTAAATTCCGGGAAACGAGGCAAGAATAACAACAACCGCAAGGACAAGACAAGAGCGAATGGGAAGTGCAACTTCTGTGGTAAAGTTGGACATATAGCCAGGGAATGTAGGAAGAAGAAGAGAAAGCGGGGCGAATGCTTTCATTGTGGTGAGTCTGGACATCTCAACAAGGATTGCCCGAGGAAACAAGGGCAAGGTCAGACTCAGTGTGCGGGACTATCTGGAGGGCGAGTTCATCCCCTCAACACCGTTCTTCCAGCTCAGGATAGAGGTGGCATTTCTGTTGAAAATCTGGTTTACATTTTCTGATTTTCCCTGTTCGTACTTTGTTTGATTCTGGCACATCGCATAGTTTTATTTCATCTGATCTAGTTGAAAGTTTGCACCTAAGTACTAGCCTAGTTGAGGATCCCGTATGTGTTTCAAATCCAATTGGGGGCTCTGCCCGCCCGTCTGTGGTCTGAGTGGATTTGAAAATTTCTATCTTGAGTACAGAATTCTCGTGGGATGTATATATTCTCGGTTTCGGGGGATATGGGTTGGTTTTGGGCATGGAATGGTTGTCCTGTTTTGGAGCCATTCTGGGTTTTTGTATATAGGGTTGTGAGGCTCATGACTCGCCTCGGTAAAACCCTAGAAATTTCTAGCAACCCTAGGGGTCCCGTCATGTTATGTTATCTTGAATCCCTCAACTCGTCTATCGATAGTTCGAAATCGGTGAGGGTGGTCCGAGAATATCTTGATATCTTGGGGGGAAAGTAAAAGGGGTTACCCCTAGACGTGGGATAGATTTCCGCGTTATCTGGTTGGTAATACAAAGCCAGTTTCGTGGCCGGTTAGGCACGTGACCTCACGAGATGAGAGTTAAGAAAGCAAGTCAAGGAGTTGCTTGAGAAGAACTTCCTGAGACGAAGCATTTTCGAGTAGGGTGCTCCCGTGGTATTCGTTACTGATGTGGACAGTTTGCTTCGCTTATGTGTTGATCTTCGTGAGAAGAATAGGTAACCGTTACCAAGGATCAATGATTTGTCTGATCAGCTTGTAGGAGCATCCGTTTTCTTTTGATCTAGCTACCGGATTCCATCAGCTTAGGATGGCTGAGGATGGAATTGACAAGACTGCGTTTGGGACTCTAGATGGATTTTAGAATGGCTAGTCATGCTATTTGGTTTGACTAATGCACCCGCATATTACGTGATTTTGATGGGTAGGGTGTTTAGGGAGTCCTTGAACAAGTTTGTCATGGTCATCGTAGACGATATTTTGATCTCCTCAAAAGAACGAGGAAGAGCATGATATACATCTCAAGGAGGTGATGGATACGCATAGAGCCACCAGTTGAAGGTCAAGATCTCCAAATGTCACTTTGGAGGAAAGAGGTTGAATTTCTTGGGCACATAGTTCCTAAGTAAAGCTTAGCGGTGGATTCCGTTAAGGTGGTTGCGGTTTAAGACCGGAAGACTCTGAGGAGGGCAATTCTCCGTTTGGCTAGTTAGTTAGCATTCCCGGAGCTTAGACTTACTCTTCTGGATCAAGAAGGGGGTTTCACAGGAAGAAGACCCGCAGTTGGTCAAGAACATGGACCAGTCGATTCGAGGCGAGATGTTAAGTCACCTCGCTAGATATATTAAAGATGACAAGGGATGACTAAGGCGCGATGAGACATTATGTGTTCCTCGAGTGAAAGACTTGGTAAAGAAGGTTCTTGAAGATGCGCATCACTCGAGGAGGTGGCCGAGTTGGCCTCAGGATGCATGTTGTGCCACCAGGTTAAGGCCTAGTCATGGAAGCCCAGTGGGCCATTACCTCCATTGGAGGTTCCGCAAGGGAAGTATGAAAACTTCTCGATAGATTATGTGGATGGACTACCTAGATCAAAGAAAGGGAATACGGGTATGGGGGTCATAGCAGGTAGACTCACGAAGAGTGCTCATTCCAGTCCGGTGAGGAGCGAGGGGACTGTGTCATGGTTAGCAACGGTTTACCCTGAAGAAATTGGCCAGTTTTGAAATAACCTACAGGAAGCCATGGGTAGGCAACCGAATCTAGGTATGGCCTATAGGCGGATGGTTCATTTCGATTAAGCCTGAGTTATAGAAAATCACGTTTATAAGGGCAATTGGTAACATGGATTGGTATTTTCAGGAAAAGTTCTGCTGCATGGAATACTTTATAGTAAGTAGACGAGATCCAGGATTCACTAGTGAATTTTGGAGAGCTTGCATGAAATCATAAGGTTACAGTTATGGTTAACCCAAGTATGCAGAAAGAAGAACAAGTGGAAAAGAAAGGCGAGAGGCGACGAGTTCCAACTCGAATTTGGGAAATAGGAGTTAGGAAGCCAAGAAATCATGAAGTAAAAGACGGACAAAAGCACAGTGGAGTTAAGCTCAAGGAACCGTGACTAAGAAGAGTGAAGACTAGACACGTGCATCATATCTCTTTTTAAGAATGCATCCTTGATCCTTGTTTTCCTGTGGAGCTTGCTGGCAAGTTGTCATTGGTATATATCCTCTCGGTCCCATTATCGATCTTATTTCGGTTGTCAACTCCATAAGCGGGTTATGACTCATCGGTTAGTACTATATGTCGGAGTTTGAATGGATTTCTTGTAATCCAAAAAGGAGTTTATCTTGCTTATCTTCTAAGCATATTCCCCTGTCCATGATTATCTAGTTTGTCGTGTTTATCTTGTCATGAGAACCTTAGGTAGAAACCCTTTGGTTGAAACATGTGTTTGAAACATGTTATGTTTGATGGTTGCAAGTGGTTGCAAGTGTTTGCAAATGGCTGCTCGTGGATGCATTATACACGATTAGGCACTATATCGGCTCGCACACTCCTCATATTGCATATGCATGAGGGTTTATGCTTATTCATGGATGAAAATTGTGTGTTATCACATGGATGTTGCATATGGGTGTATGTTATGTGCACACATATAGATGATATACATTATGTTAGGAACTGCATACATATGGACTCATTTCACTAACATAATTCGCATTGATGATATTTGCATTAGATAAGTACATATACACACACCTCTGCATATGTTCATCCAGCATTTAGAATCTTGTAAGGACAATGATTGCTCGTGGATGATGCTTTGAGTAGATGGATGATTGGATGGTAGGATACGTTCTTCCTAACTTGAAGATTTCGGGGACGAAATCCTTTAAGGAGGGGAGAATGTAACAACCCGTATTTTCAATAACCTATTATAACATAAATTGGGACAGAATTTAATTATAAAATGTGAATCAAGGGAAACGGGCTATGCCATTGCGTTCGTCTCGGAAAAATACGCGAAATAGAGTCCGAGTTTTCGAAAATCGGAGTCCGTATGACCCAGTTAAGGCCCATTGAAGTTTGCAGAAAATTCCTAAGTAAAAACAGATTTAAATTTAAAACTAGGGTTGGGGCAAACTGGGCAGGCGGGAAAAATTCCCGCCCAGGACCCCATGTCGACAGGGGTCTTGGCATGTCGATTGCCCTGTCGACAGCCCTGTCGACAGGGGGTGCCCGGCTGTTTAGCCTGGTGCACCATTTCTGATTAGGGTTGGGTCTTGTGGCTTGTTTCTAGAGAGTTCCGGGATCTGATGGACCTAATTGAATCTAGGGTTAATCCTATGGTCCAAATCACTAGCCTAATCTATAAATAAGACCCTAACCTACCCTAAATCACTCATTATTCAATCTAGTAACTAAACTATGCCAAAATCAAAACTCTCATGGCCTCCACCCTCTTCATACAATTCCTAAATTAATTCCTAAGTGATTTTCCATGCATACAAGTATATTTAGGCTTGTATGATCCTCCTTAGCTTGCATACATCATCAAGTTGCAAGTTTTATTTGCTAAGCTAGTGTTTTTGGGTGTTTTCTTATTGGAGCTTTGTTTTGGGGTTTTATGCTTGCATAAAAAGGGCTTCTCAATCTTTATTAGGAGATTTGTGTCTTCATAATAGTTGTAATCCCTCTTACCTTCATTTTAGAAACTCTAAAGTTAATATGATTTGCAAGTTTATTGAGTTATGCATGATTATGCAAGTTTGCTAAGCCATGATTTGTATGTTTATTGAGTTATGCATGTTTATGCAAGTTTGCTAAGCCATGATTTGCAAGTTTATTGAGTTATGCATGATTATGCAAGTTTGCTAAGCCATGATTTGTATGTTTATTGAGTTATGCATGTTTATGCAAGTTTGCTAAGCCATGATTTGCAAGTTTATTGAGTTATGCATGTTTATGCAAGTTTGCTAAGCCATGATTTGCAAGTTTATTGAGTTATGCATGATTATGCAAGTTTGCTAAGCCATGATTTGCAAGTTTATTGAGTTATGCATGTTTATGCAAGTTTGCTAAGCCATGATTTGCAAGTTTATTGAGTTATGCATGTTTATGCAAGTTTACTAAGCCATGATTTGCAAGTTTATTGAGTTATGCATGTTTATGCAAGTTTGCTAAGCCATGATTTGCAAGTTTAATAAGTTATGCATGCTTATGCAAGTTTAAAATGACAAGTTGTGCATGTTTAATAAGTTATGCATGCTTATGCAAGTTTAAAATGACAAGTAGTGCATGTTTAATAAGTTATGCATGTTTATGCAAGTTTAAAATGACAAGTTGTGCATGTTTGACAAGTTATGCATGTTTATGGTAATATGCAAGTTCACTATGCTAAGTTGTGCAAGTCTAACATGTTATGCATGATTGTTGTGCAAGTTTATCATATATGTTATGCCAAGTTCCCTCTTCCTATCCTTTATGCGTTATTACGAATATGTAAGCGATAGAATGACGTTGGGGGGTTTGGGTAAACTTAAAATATATGAAAATATAAGATTGGGAATTTACCTATTAAGTTAGGTCTACCCCTTGGGAATTTACCTATTAAGTTAGGTCTACCCAAGCATTTGTTGACTTGTAATTATGTTTTGAAATAAAGTAGACATGACACTAGAAAACATAAGTGTGGCCAACTCGAGGTTGGGTTGAGTTTGTAGCGTAATTCTACCCGGAACCGACCGGCTTAACTAGTGGCTACAAACAATAGGACCCAATGTGAGAAGTTGGTCATGTGGTGCCAAAACCCGAGGTTAGACTAAGTTGTGGTGTAAACCTACCCGGACCCGCCCAGCCTAACTAGTAACCACAACAAGGTCTAATGTGGGAGGTTAAGGTGCATTAAATTAATTAATGCCTCATGATTAGGGTTAAGTCAGGGTCCACTAAGACTTAACCAATTTGGGGATTCAAGGGATTAGAATGGGGTTAAGTTACACTTAACCAATTTAATCCATGATTAGTGAAGGGTTAAATCGCACTTAACCCTCTTAGGAAACCCTAGCAGCGGGTCTGTTCCGGCAGTAATCCCAGTTTGGTATCATCACAACCCTAGAGACTAGGCTAGGGCGGGGCACGATTACTGGACGGGTGTAAGCGACCAAAGCGACGGCTGAGTGGTACAGCGGTGCGGGTCCGGCGGGCTACGGACGTGCACGTAGTCCGATGTTGGACAAACTCGAGGCACGGGTACCAGTAGGTCTGGGCTGTGCATTATTGCTTAAGTGTCCGGGGTTGGCACCCGAGGGCTTGATACACCCGAAGGTGGACCCAGCACAGTCAGACTACATCCATATGTGGGCCGTATGGACATCAACACTTGACGTGTTAGGCTTATAGGGAGTCGATCGACTAGACCGTTGGGTTGGACCTTATACTAAGGTCACTTCACGTTATTGGGCCAAAGTTGGGCTAAGGGATCAATACCTGTTATGTTGGTTTGCTAGTACACCGTGGTGCAAAACTTAACCTTGTTTATGCGATGACACCTCTATCTATCTTGTAGTTAATTTACCATGCCAGTATGTTGTTATCTATGATCATCTCAGTTTCCATCATGATGTTAACTTTATTAGTTTATAGACTGATCGTAGCAGGGCTTACTCAGTCTTTTTGACTGACCTGTTTTCTTTCGCCTCTTTTCTTCCGTTTCCCCCCCCCCCTCAGGTTCTCAGGGAGGGAATATTGGAGCCTAGCTTGGATTCTAGCTGCTTCCTTGGATAGCTCAAGTATGCTTTGGACTTGAGCCGCTATGGTTTATCACTCTTATTTGGGGATAGTACTTATGTATTTTCAGTTTATCAGATGATGTATTTATCTAGACTTGTAATTTTGGGAAATTGACATTTTGATGAAACAGACTTGTGTTTTGAAATGGTTTATAAATCTTCCGCTGTTTTATTTACTCACTCTGTTTATTTACATATATATATATATGTCATGTCCTTCCTTGCTATATCATTATGCATGTTTACCAATAATGCCCCTCCAAAGCTAGTGCATTCCTTTGCGAGTGACCCTGGCGGAGGTGGGGTGTTACAGATGCGCTCTGACCCTGAGGCTCGGGCTAGGCAGTCTCGAATTCGGTAAGGACTATCTTTTGCCTTGGTTCATGACGGAAATCCAATTTCCAAATACGACATCGTGCGGTTTTGATTGTATATATATATGGCGACATGATATATGGTACCCATGCCGTCTATGATTGATAGTTATGATTTGAAATTGTTTTCAAAACATATAGACACTAGCAATAATATCAAATGCCTTTGTTTTGTTCGTATCAAGCATATTTTGGCCGTTATAAGGTAAAACTCTATCCTCCGGTTTGCGTTGCATTGTGTGATGGGAACTGAGTCTTATAACGGCTTCATTTTTATAAAAAGCATAGCGATGTTTAAAAGAAAGATTTGTTTTAAAGCATTGGCAATCCAATGGAGTAAACCCGTTCCACGAAAGTGGCATGGTCCTGTGATTAGCCATATTATATATGTGTTGAGTAGATTTCTCATACCAGTCCCATGACTGACTCGTAGTTTGTTTCACTCTCAAACTCGGGTGCCCCTTTTTCTACACGGGCAGCCTTGTATTCAGGTTTAGCTGGTTCTTTCTGGATAGCTGGAGCTGAAGATGGATTCTATCATTTATTTCTTTTTATGCTGTTCGGCTCCTATTGTACATATTTTGTTTATTTCCGCTGTAGACATTTATGTATAGCTGAACTGTATTTGTACTAAGTAAGATCCTGTATACTGTGTAACTCTGATGATTACTTTTATCCAGTATATTCTATTGTTCATTATCTGGTGTATTTATTTAATTTTGTTCTGCTATTATCAGTTTCTGTGTTATATTCCAAAGATAACCCCGTTTCCGTCTGAACGGGATTTTGGGTCGTCTCAATTCGATGGCTATAATTAAATTAAAATTCTATATAAACATGGGTAGACTCAAACCTTAAATAAAATAAAAACTGAAACTATGGCCGTCATGCTGTCATCTTGTAACCTAGAGTAGCCGCCACCAATTAGAGAAGAAGAACAGCTAATCAATTCAGTTTTATTCAACATTAATCTAAACAACAACGAATCTACTACAAAGGCGAGCTTAATCAATTTCAGAACTCAGATTTCAGAACGCAAGACCTTCTTCTTGTGAGTTCGATTTCTTTAATAAAATAATTAACAATTTAATTGGATTGAGATATGATGCAGATTATATGGCTATGTTGTGAATTATTGACCGCATGTTATTATTTATGTTGTAAATTCTATGATGTTATCATGTATGTTGTAAAGTTATGATGTTATCATCTGTGTTGTAAGGTTGTGATGTTATCATCTATGTTGTAATTTTATGATTGGCTTATGTATAATCATGTTTCATATGCTAGTTTGGTTATGTTGTTCATATGATAAATCATATGTATGTTTGCAAGTCTAGATGTTAATTTAGGTCTGGATCATATGCAAGTTAATGAAATTATGAACAACTTTACATGTTTCATGACCCCTATTTTATGTGTGTAAATTGGATCTAAAGTTAGGCTATGACATGTATGCTAATATACAAAATTCTACATGCTAGTTTACATGTTTAGATGTAAGTTTACACCATCGTTTATGTTGCATAAATCACATATGCAAGTATACATATATGTTTGGAGTATGAATCATGCCTATGCAAGTTTACCCCTTATGATTAGATCTATGACATACATGGTTTATGCAAGTTTGTGACTATCACCTAAACAAGTTTACACCTTTAGACTTAGATCTATGACATATGTAGTTTTAAACAAGTTTGTGACTTTGGCCTATGCAAGTATTAGATGAAGAACCTCATTCACACATGCAAGTTCACCCGATATGTTTAGAACTAGTTTTATTTCTATGTATGTTGTGATGTTTTCTCTTTATTCCATAAGTTAGACTATTTGAGTCTAACGTATATTTTACGTTAAACGAACGAACGTACAATGTGGGGTAATGGGTTTATATTAAAAGATTTAATATTGAGAATTGGCATAAATGCCTTAAATGGCATAAAATAAATTTGTGATGAAATTGGTATGATTTTGCATACCATAAATAGACGGACATAATTGAGTCAATTATGGTCATAGTTAAATTTGGAATTGATTGATAATTTGAATAGGGAAATTAATTCAAATTGGGGAATAATTAATCTTGTGTAATTAATCGTCTAAGACACGAGGCTAGGCTCTTTTGTGGTGTAAGACTACCCGAACCCACCCAGCAAATCCAGTTGCCACAAATGCCAGTATAATGTGGGAGATCTTAGGCATAAATTAAATGCGTAACAGTTGTAAAGACACGAGGTTAGGCTTGTTTGTGGTGTAAGACTGCCCGGACCCGCCCGGAAAATCCAGCTGCCACAAATGCCAGTCTAATGTGGGAGGTCTTTACAAGGTTACGGTGTTAATGAATTAAGAAACACTTAACTAGATAAACATGTAGCGGGACATGAAGGGGGTTAAGTGGGTGCCTTGGGTGGCATATGGAATGTAGTGGGTGCCTTGGGTAGCATTTGAAATATGATTAGAAATACTTAACCAAAATTGAAACAGGTAAGTGAACATGACTAAGAAGAGGGTTAAGTGGGATATACTAGAGGGGACCAAGCTTAGGTGGATAGCTTATGTCAGGTAATGGGGGTCCATTTCAACCAGTAATCCATACGTATCTTTGTGGGCTCGACCCAAGTCGAGGACAGGACACGCATACTGGGCTTGACTATAAGAGGCCAAAACGGGTTAGCGGTGGCAACGCAAGTCCAATGGGTTCATATGCGTGTGTGGGCCCGGGATGGTAGGTAAGACGTTTTTGCATCGTGTAGGTATAAGCCGTGCATTGTTGGTGGTATCGAGTTGCCACTTTGGGGAGTGAAACACCCCATTGTGGGGCCAGCACGGGTATCTACGAGTTAGGGAGCCGATCACATGGGGGTAGTGGGTACATCTAGTGGAGATTGGGGCAGGCGGCACCTATGAAGGCAACTAGTGGTGCACGGAACTACATTATCATTATTAAGTTCTGTAGGCGGGATCAACCTTAGGGTGACTAGTGGTGGTGCAGTATAGTAATTATCTTATAGTGGTTTAGGTGCGCCTTTAACGTTATCTTTGTTCATCTTATTTACTTGTTTACTCTGCCATACTCAATTGTTCACAGTCATTTCCTTATTTTCCAACTTATGTCTTAGCCTAGTTATTTTTGTAATTATATTTTTAAAGTTATCGCACTCGCCAGACTTTATGTATGACCCCCTTTGTTTCCTCCTCTTTTCTTCCTCTCCTCCCCCCCCCCCCCCCCCAAGGTGCTCAAGGTGGAACTAGCATCGGTGGAGCTTGATTTTGGACAGCTGTATCTCTTGCTTTTAGAAGTTACTTGGATCGCTGAAGTAAAAGTTCAGCTTATCTTATTTATGGCTATTTTGTATTGGGGTCATGTCTTTCAATTTATGTACTTTGATTTAGTCAAGATGGATATTATGTGCTTTGACTCTGGTTTTGATGATGTAATCAAACCTATGTGTTTACCGCTGCAATGAATAAAGTTTTGAATTTTTAAGTACTGTTTATATATGTCTTGTTGTTAAGTTTCTGTTCTATACTCACTTAAGACGCTCCATAGAAGTTAATGCATTCCCATTGTGAGTGACATTAATGGACGTGGGGTGTTACACGTGGTATCAGAGCTGAAGGTTACCAGAACAGATATGAATTTTGAAAAACTATTTTTCAAAAACACTTTTATAAAAAAGTACCTTCAAAAGTATGTTTTAAGGAAAGTATTTTCAAAAGAAAAGCTTATTTTAGAAAGCATAACCCCAAGAGCCATATATCTTTCCTTCGGTCCTTTTGTGTAAAATCTTTCCTTTTTCGTTTCAGCATGTCTGGAATTCCCGAGATACCCGAGGGGATAACAATACCAGGATGGTTTAGGAGGTATTTGGAGAATAGGGACACCACTGTAGGTCCAGCAAATGCTCCTCCTCCTCCTCCTCGTGTCTATACTTTTGCTAAGATATGTAAGGAATTTCGGCCAATGGGTGGAAAACCTTTTCACGAGACGGAGACATTTGTTGAAGCTCGAAACTGGCTAAAGGTGGTGGAAGAATTGTTTGGGATCTTTGAAGTGGATGATGGAAGAAAGGTCTAGTTAGCTGCCTGGCTAATGAAGGATGAGGCCTCGTTTTGGTGGGAGGTCACTAATGGAGAACGTCCAGTTGATACATGGCCAGATTTTAGACGGAGGTTTGAGGCGAAGTTTCTCTCACGGGCTGAAGAGAATCTATACATGGAAAGGTTTCTAGCGTTGAAGCAAGGGAATCTATCAGTGAAAGAATACGTCAACAAATTCAACTAGTTGGCGAGATTTGGCTTGGACTTGGTGAATACACCAGAAAATAAGGCCCTGAAATTTGTTAATGGTTTGAATGAGCCGCTTCATGGGTTAGCTATGACCCACATCCCCATGGGGGCTACCTTTGAGAGACTAGTTGACATGACACTTATGCATGAAGAGGAGAAGGGCACCAATGCTAATAAGGCACCCAAGAAGAAAGGGGATCAAAAGAAATCGCAACAGCAACAACAGAACAAGAAAGGTGGTAAAGGCAACAATGGTAAGGGAAAGAAAAGATGTTTTAACTGTGGGACACCAGGCCATTTAAGCAAAGATTGTAGGAAGAAAAAGAAGACTGGTTGTTTCCACTGTGGCGAAGCGGGACATCTAATTAAGGACTGCCTAAGGAAAGGGCAGAGGGAAGGGTCTACCTCGGGAGGACAGGTGCAGGCTCTTATGGCACCAGGGCAGGCAAGGGGCAAGTTCAGGCTCTCGTGGTCCCACCGCTGCAAGAACGAGGTGGAGCAATTTCCGTTGAGAGTTTAGTTTTTCTGTTTGATCATCCTATCTGTACAATATTCGATTCTGGCGCTTCACATTCATTTATCTCTACATCATTAGTTGAAACACTACACCTAAATACTAGTCTAGTTACGGATCCCTTAGTAGTCTCAAATCCTATTGGTGGTTCGGCTCATCTTTCTATGATTTGTCGGGATTTGAGAGTGTTTATCTTGGGCGTTGGGTTTGAATGCAACGCCTTTGTTCTTGGCTTCATGGGCTACGGCTTGATTCTAGGTATGGATTGGCTAACTAGATACGGGGCCATCCTAGATTGTGAAAGAAGGGTAGTTAGATTGTTGACTCGTTGTGGAAAGACCCTTAATGTTTCTTGTGACCCTAGAGGTCCAGTAATGCTTACCTACCTAGAATCCCTTGACGCATCCGATGATGATTTACATTCTGTTCATATAGTCCGTGAATATGTTGATGTCTTCGATGAGATGAGGGGTTTACCCCCAAAATGTGAGATAGACTTTCGAATATATCTTATAGATAATGCAAAGCCAGTTGCATTGCCAGTGCGCCACATGGCTCCAAGAGAGAGAAGAGAACTCGGTAAGCAAGTGAAAGAATTGCTTGAGAAGGGGTTCATTAGACGTAGTATATCGGAGTGGGGTGCTCCAGTAGTATTTGCCACGAAGGCAGATGGGTCCCTTAGACTTTGTGTGGACTATAGAGAGCTTAATAAACTTACTAAGAAGAATAGGAACCCACTGCCGAGGATTGACGATCTCTTCGATTAGTTAGTTGGCGTCTCAGTGTTTTCACAGTTGGACTTAGCCACTGGTTTCCATCAGTTGACAGTGGCTGAGGATAGCATAGACAAGACTGCATTTAGGACTCCAGACGGCTTCTTCGAGTGGCTTGTGATGCCCTTCGGTTTGACAAACGCCCTCGTATACTTTGTTGACTTGATGAGTAGGGTGTTTAGGGAGTACCTTAATAAATTCGTGGTAGTCTTTGTGGATGACATCTTGATCTTTTCTAAGAGCGAGGAAGAACATGCCCTACACCTTAGGGAAGTGTTGGAGACCCTTCGAGCGCATAGCGTTAAAGCTAAATTTTCTAAATGTCACTTTTGGAGGAAGGAAGTGCGATTCTTAGGGCATGTGATTTCCAAAGAAGGGATAGCTGTGGATCCCGCGAAGGTAGTGGCCATACAAGATTGGAAGGTCCCTAAAAATGCTACCGAGGTGAGGAGTTTCTTAGGGTTGGTTGGATACTATAGGAAGTTTATCAAAGACTTCGCAAAAATATCAGCCCCATTAACACGCTTGACGAAGAAGAACCTAGTCTTCACATGGGATGTAGATTGTGATGATGAGTTCCAACGTTTAAAGAGAGCTTTGACCATAGCCCCGGTCTTAGTGTTGCCAGATGGGAGTAAGCCATTTACCGTTTATATCGATGCTTGTGGGACAGGACTAGGCGCTGTCTTAATGCAAGAGGGAAGGGTAATATCCTATGGAGGGAGGCAGTTGAGAGTGCATGAGAGAAATTACCCTACACATGACCTAGAGTAGGCCGCTATTGTTTTCGCGCTTAAGTCTTGGCGCCATTATCTTCTTGGCGAGAAATTCGAATTGTTCACTGACCACAAGTCGCTAAAATACTTATTCTCTCAGAAGGACTTGAACTTAAGGCAGCAAAGGTGGATGGAATTCTTAGCGTCCTACGATTTCGAGATAACATATACCCCTGGCAAGGGTAACGTGGTGGCAGACGCCTTAAGTAGGAAAAGGTTGTCCTTGAGTCCGTTGTTTGTTGAGCGGCGAAGCTTAGAGTTCATCTCTACGTTTGACTTTAAACCTTCCATTGGCTTCGTACCCGGTTTGCTAACATCCTTAGAGGTCAGACCTACGCTTTTGGGATGGATTGGTAAGGCACAGTGAGATGACCCACAGTTGGTTGAGTTAGTAGAGAAGCTCAAAAGGGGGGAGTCATCGAGCCATCTCAGTAGGTATACCCTAGATGAAAAGGGTTGGTTACGTAGGGACGGTAGACTTTGTGTACCACAGGACGAGAATTTGAGGAAGGCTATTCATGATGATGCACATCGTTCGAAGATGACCATTCATCCCGGTGGGGACAAGATGTACATGGACATGAGACGAGTTTACTTTAGGTCTGGTATGAAGAAGGATGTCGTCGAGTTTGTCGCTAGATGCTTGGTATGCCAACAAGTAAAAGCAAAGCAAAAGAAGCCTGGTGGGTTGCTTCACCCATTGGAGGTCCCACAATGGAAGTGGGAAAGTGTCTCGATGGACTTTATTGATGGATTACCGAGATCGAGGAAGGGTAATACAGGGATTTGGGTCGTGGTAGACAGACTTACTAAGAGCGCCCATTTCATTCGCGTGAAGAGTAAGAGGACTGCTCCATGGTTAGCTTCCATATACATTCGAGAGATAGTTCGTTTGCACGGTGTTCCTTCTAGCATAGTAAGTGACTGTGATCCTATCTTCACTAGCGAGTTTTGGAAGAGCTTGCAAGAGGCGGTAGGGACTCAGTTATGTTTGAGCACCGCATATCATCCTCAGACGGACGGCCAGACCGAGAGGGTGAATCGTATTCTAGAGGACCTATTGAGGTTGTGTGTCCTAGACTTCGGAGGTACATGGGAGGAACATCTTCCGTTGGTGGAGTTCGCATATGATAATAGCTTTCAGTCTAGCATTGGCATGACACCGTTCGAGGCTCTTTATGGACGGCCGTGTCGTTCGCCTACATGTTGGTGGGAATCTACAGATAAGATCTTGCTTGGGCCCGACATGATTAGAGAGACTTCGGAAAAGATCGATTTGATTCGAAGGAGGATGAAGACGGCGCAAGATAGGCAAAAATCTTATGTGGACAAGAGGAGGACATATATTGAGTTTGATATTGGGGACATGGTCTTTGTCAAGGTGTCTCCATTACGGAATGTTGTTCGCTTTGGGTTCGGTGGGAAGTTAGCACCAAGGCTTGTAGGGTCGTTTCCTATTAAGGAGAGGATTGGACAGGTGGCGTATAGAGTGGAGTTGCCCAAGAGACTTAGTGGTGTACACGATGTACTCCATGTTTCACATTTGAGGAAGTGCTTGCACGAGACCGCGGAAGTGGTAGAGCCGAGCTTGCTTAGAGAGGTGGAGGTAGAGCGTGATGCGACGATTCGACGAGCTCCTACGTGCATTCTTGGGTCGGAGATTAAGAAGTTGAAGAATCAAGAGGTCAGGCTAGTCAAAGTGCAATGGGGAGATGATGAGAGCAACGCTACTTGGGAGATGGAAGCAAAGATGCGTTCATTGTACTCTTTTCTTTTCGAGGGTATGTCTTTTAATTTCTACTTTATCGCTTAGCTTGTACTTGTTTTATCCTTAGTATGTCCTCTTGCTATTATCTTTGACCTTTAGATAGGGTAGTCCTATGGTTGAAACTTGTGTTTGAGACATGTTATGTATGATTGATGCATGTGGATGCAAGTGTTTGCTATTGGTTGCTCGTGGATGCATATACACACACTTTAGGCACTAGATCGGCTCAGTCACTTTCATACTGCATATTGCATATAAATGGATGTATTTAGTAGAATGAATGTACAATAAATGCGTGTATCATATGGATGTTGCATTTGAATGAATGGTTGTGCACACATGTAGTAATGATATGTATAGGGTTTCTTGCATACATGATGGATACATGGCACTATCATTATTCGCATTAAGGAGGTCGACTGAATCAGTAGACCGCCTGATTTTGCATTAGTATACGGACATATACACACACTGTGCATATGTACATGAAAAGCATTAGAAATCTTTTAAGGACCATGGTTGCTAGTGGTTGATGGTTGAGTAGATGGATGATTGTATGGTAGGATACGTTCTTCTTGACTTAGAGATTTCGAGGACGAAATCCTTTAAGTAGGGGAGAATGTAACACCCTGAATTTTTGAATAATCGAATTAACTAAATTAAGGAATAATTAATCTCAGACGTGAGAATTAAGGGAAATGGGTTGCGCCATTGTGTTCATATCGAAATTCAGGTCGAGATAGAGTCCGAGTTTGCGTAAAACGGACATGGATGAAGTATGGACGAACGAAGTCAAGCGGGAAATAGAAGAAAAAAATTGCACTGGCGCACTTGGGAAGTGCGCCAGTACAAATTTGCACTGGCGCACCTGCAAAGTGCGCCTAGACCGAGCAGCAGGCCTGCACAGCTTTCTGGTTCAGTCTGGTCTATGTTGTGACTCATTGCTGGGTCCTTTCTGACTCCTTGCTGAGTCATTAGGGCTGAGGTGTCACCCTATCCCGATTGAATGGTTTTGATTAACCCTGAGATCATCCGACGGCTATAATTAAATTAAAATTCTATATAAACATGGATAGACTCAAACCCTAAATCAAAATAAAAACTGAAACTATGGCCGTCATGCTGTCATCTTGTAACCTAGAGTAGCCGCCACCAATTAGAGAGGAAGAACAACAAATCAATTCAGTTCTATTCAACATTAATCTAAACAACAACGAATCTACTACAAAGGCGAGCTTAATCAATTTTAGAACTCAGATTTTAGAATGCAAGACCTTCTTCTTGTGAGTTCGATTTCTTTAATAAAATAATTAACAATTTAATTGGATTGAGATATGATGCGGATTATATGGCTATGTTTGTGAATTATTGACCGCATGTTATTATTTATGTTGTAAATTCTATGATGTTATCATGTATGTTGTAAAGTTATGATGTTATCATCTATGTTGTAAGGTTGTGATGTTATCATCTATGTTGTAATTCTATGATTGGCTTATGTATAATCAAGTTTCATATGCTAGTTTGGTTATGTTGTTCATATGATAAATCATATGTATGTATGCAAGTCTAGATGTTAATTTAGATCTGGATCATATGCAAGTTAATGAAATTATAAACAACTTTACATGTTTCATGACCCCTATTTTATGTGTGTAAATCGGATCTAAATTTAGGCTATGACATGTATGCTAGTATACAAAATTCTGCATGCTAGTTTACATGTTTAGATGTAAGTTTACACCATCGTTTATGTTGCATAAGTCACACATGCACGTATATATATATATATATATATATATATATATATGTTTGGAGTATGAATCATGTCTATGCAAGTTTACCCCTTATAATTAGATCTATGACATACATGGTTTATGCAAGTTTGTGACTATCACCTAAACAAGTTTACACCTTTAGACTTAGATTTATGACATATGTAGTTTGATGCATGTTTGTGACTTTGGCCTATGCAAGTATTAGATGAAGAACCTCATTCACACATGCAAGTTCACCCCATATATTTAGATCTAGTTTTATTTCTATGTATGTTGTGATGTTTTCTCTTTATTCCATAAGTTAGACTATTCGAGCCTAACGTACATTTTACATTAAACAAACGAACGTACAACGTAGGGTAATGGGATAATATTAAAAGATTTAATATTGAGAATTTGCATAAATGCCTTAAATGGCATAAAATAAATTTGTGATGAAATTGGTATGATTTTGCATACCATAAATAGATGGACATAATTGAGTCAATTATGGCCATAGTTAAATTTGGAATTGATTGATAATTTGAATAGGGAAATTAATTCAAATTGGGAAATAATTAATCTTGTGTAATTAATCGTCTAAGACACGAGCTTAGGCTCTTTTGTGGTGTAAGACTGCCCGGACCCGCCCGGCAAATCCAGCTGCCACAAATGCCAGTCTAATGTGGGAGGTCTTAGGCATAAATTAAATGTGTAACAGTTGTAAAGACACGAGGTTAGGCTCGTTTGTGGTGTAAGACTTCCCGGACCCGCCCGACAAATCCAGCTGCCACAAATGCCAGTCTAATGTGGGAGGTCTTTACAAGGTTACGGTGTTAATGAATTAAGAAGCACTTAACCAGATAAACATGTAGTGGGACATGAGGGGGTTAAGTGGGTGTCTTGGGTGGCATATGGAATTTAGTGGGTGCCTTGGGTGGCATTTGAAATACGATTAGAAATACTTAACCAAAATTGAAACATGTAAGTGAACATGACTAAGAAGAGGGTTAAGTGGGATATACTAGAGGGAACCAAGCTTAGGTGGATAGCTTGTGTCAATTAACGGGGGCCCATTTCAACCAGTAACCCATACGTATCTTTGTGGGCTCGACCCAAGTCGAGGACGGGACACGCATATTGGGCTTGACTGTAAGAGGCCAAAACGGGTTAGCGGTGGCAACGCAAGTCCAACGGGTTCATATGCGTGTGTGGGCCTGAGCTGGTAGGTAAGACGTTGTTGCATCGTGTAGGTATAAGCCGTGCATTGTTGGTGGTATCGAGTTGCCACTTTCGGGAGTGATACACCCCAATGTGGGGCCAGCACGGGTATCTACGAGTTATGGATCCGATCGCATGGGGTAGTGGGTACATGTAGTGGAGATAGGGGCAGGCGGCACCTATGAAGGCAACTCGAGGTGCACAAAACTACCATTATCATTATTAAGTTCTGCAGGCGGGATCAACCTTAGGATGACTAATGGTGATGCAGTATAGTAATTATCTTATAGTTGTTTAGGTTCGCCTTTAACGTTATCTTTGTTCATCTTATTTCCTTGTTTTCTCTGCCATACTCAATTGTTCATAGTCATTTCCTTATTTTCCAACTTATGCCTTAGCCTAGTTATTTTGGTAATTATATTGTTAAAGTTATCGCACTTGCCAGACTTTATGTCTGACCCCCTTTGTTTCCTCCTCTTTTCTTCCTCCCCCCCCCCAATGTGCTCAAGGTGGAACTAGCACCAGTGGAGCTTGATTTTGGACAGCTGTATCTCTTGCTTTTAGAAGTTGCTTGGATCGCTGAAGTAAAAGTTCAGCTTATCTTATTTGTGGCTATTTTGTATTGGGGTTATGTCTTTCAATTTATGTACTTTGATTTAGTCAAGATGGATATTATGTACTTTGACTCTGGTTTTTGATGATGTAATAAAACCTATGTGTTTACCGCTGCAATGAATAAAGTTTTAAATTTAAGTACTGTTTATATCTGTCTTGTTGTTAAGTTTCTGTTCTATACTCACTTAAGACGCTCCATAGAAGTTAATGCATTCCCTTTGTGAGTGACATTAATGGACGTGGGGTGTTACAGATTTATTTAATTCAATTAACATTATGAACATCAGACTAGATTTCATCATTTCTTTTTGAAACTAATTTCAATTCCCTTTTTAAATTCACATTTTAATTTAGATTTCCCAAATTATCCAAATGATAATTTTTCCCATTTCATTTATAGACACCGTATATAAATTCGCTTCAATTTCCCTGCATTATCCAATGAAAATCATTCCATTTTTATTTATAAACATCATTTATAAATTCAATACTTGTTTTTATTATTCAAAACAATTTAATATTTCTTATCCCATTCGAAATTCAAATTCTATTTTTAGAAAATAGATTTTCCCATTTAAATCTCAAAATCCCTTTTCACGATATTTTTATAATCAACATTCAAGCCCAGTGATATTTAAACATCCAAAACACCTAATTATCAATCACATGCTTTTTAGCACATATATGATAATATATATATATATATATATATGAAACAAACAATACTAAATTTTGAGGAACTGAGTTAGATCCCTCCAACCTATTCTCCTACACCCACAGACGTTAACCAACATAAATAATACCTATCATGCTTAGAGGCAGAATGTCGCGGTAAAGAAGGTCATCCACTATCATATTATGGGGCGCATAGGGTCATCTGCTAATGATACTGCGGGAAATATCCAACCGCCAATATATATATATATATATATATATATATATATATATATAATAGCCACAAACACAAAGCCTAAATAACTAATATATTTATAATAACCATGAAAATATTTAAACACATCCAAACAACCAACAACATAAATAAATTATTTAAAATAAAAAAAAATCATTTATAATAAAATTTTAAATGAACCATAGGGTGAGTTTACTCACTGTGATTTTATTTTTGCTGAATACCCAATGAAGCCAATTATATAGATTTCATAGTGATTCCTCCAACCATCTGTTTTTCAATGTAAAATAATATAAATAAAATTCCAGTTATCGAATTAGACTAATTTAATTTAATTAATTACCACGTGTAAATTAATTCCAATTTAAACATTAATCTTACTCCCACGATTAGTTTACAAATTTTATTCCTTTACTGACTAATTTCCTTTATTTAAACTAATTATATAAACTAATTTACTCTAAATCAATTACTAATCATATAAGATAATTCCCATGTATTTAAATTATAATATTTCATACTTAAAAAATTAGCTAAGTTAATTACCTATCTTGAAATAAATTTCATACCTTAGTCACTTTATTTGGCTAACAGTAATGATCCCGACCCTTTCTTCTTGTTGTTGCTTGATCGCAACCTCATCCCCCTTCATGCAAATGCACAAAACCACCATTATTCTATCGCGCTCCATATTCTATTCAATCTCATCTTCACCAATGTACTCCATTCTAATTCCCAGTCTTCGATGTCAGCTACTCCCCAGTGTCATACAACTATATCGAAACCACCAAGAACAAATCGTGACCACCTTCTACCGCATACTGCCTTTTGCTTCTACAGGGTATTGCGACATGAAGAAAGTCCAAACTCCTCAAATATCGCCACCTGAACCTCCTTGATTTCCTGAACAAACTCGAAGTCATCAAAATGCCACAACCATCTCTAGTTTACTCAACTCGGCCTCCAACGTTGCCTTCTTGCCAGAATTGCACGCAAGTGCGAACCTATCTCACGAAGTCAACCACGACATTTAATTCACGAACTATAGATCCAAAACCCTAAATTTTCGATCCTTAGGCGCATGATGTTTTCTCGAAGTCAAGATATTCTTCAACTCGAACACCATACTCCTTGCGTGCCTCCTTCCTATTCGGAACTTTCCCAGGAACTAGAAAAGCACAAATTTTGAAAGACAAATACTGCAAGCACACAGATCGTGTAATATGCAGGTCGAACACAGGGAGGAATTTTAAATTTTGTTATTTATATATTTATTGGGCGAGTTAGACAAAACTTGGAGGTTGATTTTGAAAATAAAAAAATAATATTGAAACTGCAATTTGATTTAGAACAAACCTAATTGAACGAACGATAAAATCACAATTATGAATTGAAAAGCAAATAAAACTATTATTGAACTTAATCAGATCTGAATCCAATCAAATCTATATTCAATCCAATATGACCTAGGAAAGAAATAAAAGAAACAAAAATTAAAATTGCTGAAATTAAATAACAATCAGGAAATAAAATTAGGATTACTGCTGAATCTAATTAGACGGTCAACCACTAATGAAAATAAGTGCAAAAGACAAATAGTGCTCTACCAAATATAATTGTGTAGACAACGCTAATTGCTAAGAAAATAAAAATGTAAAAATGAGAAAAGAATACTAAACTAGATTAATGGCAGAAAAGTATATCCTTATAATAGGTATACATGTGTATTTATAGCAGAGTTGCAAAAACCCTAATCATATAAATGGGCCTTCTCCTCAAAGATTATGCTACGATCCTCCTCTTATCCTTATTTGACATGTGTCTAGCTGATTGATTTCCTAAGATACTTTCTACCAATCTCCTTCCAAGTTGACCAATGTGAACACAACTAGCTCCTAATGACAGCTTCTTATGCAATTCTTCATGTATATGGCATCAATTCTTCACTTTTAAGGTTGTGTAAGGCTTGAACAACTCATCTATAAGAACAAAAAAATAATACCCAACGTAATATTTATTTATATACAAAAGATAATACATAAAAGCATAAAATAAACACATTTCTATGCTAATCAAATACCCCCATACTTATCTTTTACTCGTCCTCGAGTAAAACAAAAAATAAAAAACTAACTAGATAGGTCATACTTTCATAGGAAACACGATTGCATTGAGCCTATGCAATAAGTCGTTAAACCTTTAGGTATCCCTAGTAGGACGAGTGGTGTCCCATGAGGGTTTTCAGCGGATACTACCTACAAAATCTGAATGCAATATGTTATGATTCTAATGCAACTACATGAATGCAATGGACATATGCAAATGGAAAAAAAATGAATCCACGACTTGTATTAGAAAAGTGGTACAACAAATTAAGTTAACAATTTCTAGTCAGAACATTGTATTTTAGATACCTCAACCTGTCACGAATTTTCAACATAATTCAAATTTCAATGTTTAAACTCTAGTTTGGCCCGTTGGTTCGGTCGATAACATAGTGCAGCCATGATATAAATTCTTAGTTTGCTTGCCATAGTTTGTAAACAGGTATTCTAATTTCCTTATTATGACTAGTTAAATCAATAAGGTCAAGAAGTGTTTGGGCATAATTTCTTATTCTCTATCTCTATAATAATGAAGCTTTATAATTAATTACATACACCTAACTTAAAGACCAAGGTATACAACCCTTGCACTGCCTCGTGGACTGATGGAGAGTTGGGAAAGAGCTTGGCGAATTATGCAGACCGATGCTGACTTTGTCAACAACATGTCGGTAATCCTTAGGTGTCCAACTCATAAAATGAGACCAAGATATACCAACGCTGACTTTCGCAATAACAATTGGATAGAGCTTGGCGGGTTTGCACACCAACGCTAGATTTACAAGCAATGTTGGATACCCTTGGATTACTATTATTATTATCGAAAATATAAGAACAAGAGAGAGTTACATGAATTCAGCTCAACACAACTTAGTTTTAAAGGTTCGCAAAACCAATATAAGTATTTTAAGTCCTCCACTCATTAAACAAAGACTACAATTTAGAATAAACTTCATGGCCATCACCTAAGAATTTCCCTATGTACCGGTTACACTATTATACCTCAAAATGAAACTTTTCATTATATTTCTTATTCGACCATATTTGAGAGAAAAAAAATACTATCAACTGATTAACGTCCGTTAACTTATTTTGTTGTATCAAACTAAAATGAGTCGTCTTTTCAAAAAAAATGGTGGTATGTTACTACGATCTAAAATGTATGATGGTCCAATCTAAATGCATGAAAACGAAAAGGACAAAAATAATAATAAATAAAAATAGAAAGGATGAATGTAGACCCCCCTTTCACACTTGGATAAAAAAGTGTCCGCATTGTAAACACGTTTTCTAAATGTGAAAGATAGCACCCACAGATGGATGAGATGCAAAATTATTCATAGAATGAAATGCAGTCTGACTATATGCAAGAATGGATAATATGTACAATGATATATGTGTTTGCGATGCATGCGACGCAAAGAACGCTACCAACTTTTTCCCCCACACTTGGTTCTAGCCCGACGAATCCCATTCCCACTATGTCTAGGCATGTTTTCTAATAAGAAAAGGTTTTGAAAACCATCTCATCTTTATACCTAGATTTATAGTCCAGTAGATAAATGTCCAGTGTCATCCTAACATGAAGTTTTTCAACCAAGCTAACATTCCAAAAACAATTCATGTGTTCAACAAATTTATCAGTGTAATTGTCCAAAAATTTGTGATCATATATAAACTCAGTTTCAATCGTGAAATTTAAATTCTGAGTCTTGTTCAAGACTATGTGATCACATTTCTCAATTTTATTAGTTGACAACGTATTTTCGACACTGACAATTTCAAGTTCGCTAAAAACCTCAAAATTGAAATTTTTAGACTTGGATTGATGACTTGATTTTATTTCATCCTCATTTGGCAACTCATCCTCGTACAATTCAAAAAATTCGTGTTCATTAAAATCCTTCTCTAATTTTGAGTTTTTGAAAAATTCAACAATTTTATTTTGTTCAATTCCTAAAATTTCAAGTTTCTCGCAGCCTGAAAGAGAAAGATCAAAATCTGAGCTTAAATCTTTTTCCTAAATAGAGTGGAAGCCCAAATCATTTATTGAATTTCGAACAACTTCATTTATATCTTTATTCTCAATTTCTAAAGTTGTTATTTGAAAAATTTCAGTGTCATCAAAATTGGATTATTTTCTGATTCATCGCATGTTTGAATTTGATTTTGTTGCTCGAGTTGTTCTTTAAAAGATGTCATTAAACAAAGAAGTTCATCAAGTTGTCTATCTTTCCTTTCTACCCTCTCTCTAAGAATGTTAAGATGATATTCTTCAGAATCGTTGATTTGAGAGCTCTCGTTTTGGACTCCTTGATTCTCAAAAATATAATCCACATCAATTTCACGATCAATATTATTTCCAGTGTGGTGGTTGTTTGAATTTTCAGAGAAATGTCAATGATACTAGAAACCATTTTGATTGTAAAAATTATGTTCATAACCAAAACTATTAAAATTCGAGAGAAAATTGCAATTTTGGTTATTTTCAAGATTTTGATATGGGCTATAATTTTGAAAATTTTGGTTTATAACCCCATATTGATGTGGATCAAAGCTATATTGGGATTCAAAGCTATTTTGATGTGGATGTGGCCCATAATTGAAATTATTGAAATTTGAATTAAAATCGCTATTTCGATCATTTCTATGATTTTGAAAATGTTGGTCAGTTGGAAAATTTTGGAAATTACTAGCATTGGTCTCACGAAATTTTGGGAAATTTTGCCTCATGAGTTGTAATTCATACTCATACGTCTACTCAGGTTATTAACCCACAATTCTCTTAAGGATATTTTTGAATCAGACATTTGAATGAAGTCAAGGGAAGACAAAAGTTATTCTCACTTCAAAATAGTATAAAAAATCGAGTTGTGCTCTACTAATTAACTGACCAAATTAGAAGAGGGAAGAGGGTCTTATGGTCGTTCACATATAGTATAAATACTAAGAGACACGACCAATATTTTACGGGTAGTATGCAACCTCTTTTGCTAATAGTTCAATAAATTGAACTACTATATATCCTCGATCCAATCATACGAGACAATAAACATCACAAAACACCACTTTTCAATTATATTATTTTATTTAAGCTTGTATTTTCCTAGAATCAACGTTTAATGAATTTTAAAGTTGAAAACCAATGAGAGTGTTAAGTTATGGATTCGTTCCTCACCAAATTAATTCAAAATTTTCAACAACAACAATTAGATAAGAATAACTGCGGAAATTAAAAAATTGTACAAGCAAGCCGCTGTCCCTGCAGATTTTTTTTTATAAGAAATGTCTATATATTTTTATGCAACTGCAGCACCTGTAAAGTTAGAAAATTTTACAGTGGGGTACCGTTGTCCGTCCAGAAAAATTGAGTAGTGCTCGTTATTCAATTCCACTGTTTTGCTGCTTGATCTCAGAATCTTGGTTGTTGCTTGAATTTTGTTCTCTTTGGCCTTTGATTTATTTTTAAAAGAAAATAAAGCAAACAAAAGAAGCAGAGAAAAGAAAAAAAGAAAATAAAAATTAAACTAACAACCGACTAGGGACTAACCAAAAATTGATACTAGTAACTCAGCTAGAAAAAGAAAGAAAAAAGATCCTAACAAAAACAAGAAAAACTGAAATAAAAAAAATCAAACTTAGGCTAAAAAATTCAAATCCAAGCCCACTAACCAACAACAAGGTCAGCCCCAAAAGAAAATTGTTCGAGCACCACTTACCTAACCACAGAAATAGATATAACACTACAACCTAGAACAAAAATGCCCCTGAATAATTTTTTGTCCTCCTAATACCACACAATTCTAGAACAAAACCACGATATTAAATTCATATCGGGTTTTCCTTTTATTTTATTTTCTATAAAAGACTATCGGCAAAACTATCTCTCCAGAAAAAAAAAGGAAGTTCAAACCAAAGAGAAATCAACAAGACTACACCTTTTTTTTGCAATCGAATTGGGGTTTTTGTAATGACCCGGATTTTGAGCCATTTAATTCTGAACATTTAAATTGGTTTTAAATATTTTATTTGAAATATAAAACAATTTTTATAAGGAATTTATTAATTAAACGAAGTTTGAACATACAATATATAATATAATTTAAATTGACCTCATAATGTCGCGGCACTTCATAATTTAGCGTTTTGAACTTCAATTGGATATACATGATCCAATATAAGTCGGATTTCTTTGAAATAAGAAACGTTCGGACCTATTTGGTTATAATTTTCTAATGAAAGGGAAAAATCAAGATTTCGTCTTATAGATTTAGAGTTATGTCCAAATCAAAATTTCAAATAGTCGCTATGAAATTGTTTATAAATTATAATGGTTTATTTTATAAATAAATCGATTTTAAATAATCCGAATGTCGTTTAAATTTGAAATATCGAGTATAAAATCCGAATTATATTAATTTGAAGCTATATATATATATATTTGAATATACAGAAAAGGAAGTAGCATGGATGAATATGATAGTCTTATATCGTGCAACAATGCTATTTATATAATTAAATCCAAGACCAAAACAATAAACAAGAAGATTTTTATTATTATTATAGTCATGTACACGTATCTGGACTTAAAATAAGAATAATAACAATGATGATGATGATGATGATGATGATGATAATAATAATAATAATAATAATAATAATGGTTTATGGAAGTTGTTTACATGAAGTTCATGGACTATTTTTCAAGACATGATCTATTCCTGTTGGCTTTGAACATTTGTTTCAGCATATTCTTTTGAATGCGAATCACCATAACCGTGTCAATATGGTGCAAAAAAACATCTGCCAAGTTTTTTAAAAGCCGTGTGTGCCAAACTAATGAGAACCGTGTCCCCCAAGCTATCATATCCGTGTTCTCCAAGCATTTCAGAACAGCGTGATCTCTACGCTGATCACTCGTGCGTGCCAAGCATTTGATACCGTACAAGCCAAGCTGTCTGCCTCTATAAAAATAAACAAGCTGACCGTTCTCGTTTAAAATAAAATCTCGAAATACTCCAACCCTTCTCGTCTCTCGCCCAAAAGCCACCCTCTTCATTGATTTCGGTAAATCACGAATTCAAGAATAAAACACAAAATAAAAATGAAATTGTTCCATCTGCAGATCAGTTTGCCTCGTTTCTTGAGCAATTCACATGTTGGGTCGGTATGTTTTCCTGTTCGCTGGAAGTCATTCATCACCAGCTAGGGCTGCTAATTTCATGAGCCATGGTCATTGATTCAACAAACCGAGATTTTAGCTGTACTCGTGGGATTGTGTAGCATGTTGTTGCGATTTATGTTGCGAATTGAAGAAAATTAATGTCTCTTCCCACCACTGGCAGTGAGTTCGAGGTCGAGAACAGAAGTTAAGGGGCTTCATCGAGTTCGATGATGGTGATGCAAGGGGGTTGAGCTCGCGAATAGCAAGATTTTGGTGTAAGTATGGGACATTTCTATTGAGAGATGAATAATGTGGAAGTTTGGGATAGTGATGGCCATGGCTTTGGTTATGGGCTACAGGAGTGGCTTCGAAAATATGTTTGGGGGGAAGGAAGAATACTATAAAGGGTTGTTGAGTTAGTGTAAACATGGACGTGAGGCGGTGAGTACATAGAAATGCACTTGTAAACAGTCTGTTATTTTCTCAAAGGAAGAATTGGTTAAAGGAGGGCCAGAAGGAAGTTTGAGTGGTGCGTGGTTCATATAAGAAGCGGCAGCAAATTATAAGTATTGTAAATGAAGAAATTAAATGAAAGTGCCAGGACAAGAAAGGATGATGTGCGGGTTTGTTGTGCTGCAGGAGGAGATGGTGTTTACATGGTCGAGGGAAGAAGGATTAACAAATTGTTAAATGTTAATATTTTGGTTAGTTAAGGAAGTTATAGGCTTCGGCTTATTCAGTGTGAAGGAGAGGGTTGAAATGGGGTAGAGGGACCGTTTTGAATGTGTTAGCAAGGGGGTGGATTAAGGGATGTTATTGTTAACCCGGTGGATTAATGTTTTAATACGGAAAATAATGGTGAAATGGTGAATAAAGTGATCAGAAATGGCCATGGGAAGTGTCACCTTGAACTGGAGCTTGTAGTCTAAGACGAAGAAGGATTTGCAGCGAATTATATTATAATGGGTAATAAGTTTCTAGTTGGTAAATAGTTAATTAAAACTGTTTTAATATAATTTTTCTAATCATTATAACTAGTTTGTTCGTGAACAGAATTGAATGGAATCAGATCTGTTGGAACTGCAACGACGAGATCTACGTTGTAGAACTAATTTCGATGAGGACAATACTAATGAAAATTTCGTGATAAAATCAAATGTCTGTTTGATTTTAAAACAAAACCAAAGTAGATACAACAATTGCGGAACAAGGTGAGTAAACACACTAACTCTGACTCGTTTATATTTTTATATAAACGAGTTTTAAATTTATTTCTAGTAATTTTATACTGTGTGTTGGTTGTTTGAATGAATGGTTGATAAAATTGGTTGAAATGGTTGATATAGTTATATCGTTGATCGATTATTAATTCTGTTTACTATGACATTTCATATTGATGTGAAATTAATATTATTGATCTTGATTAACATCTGTGGATGCAGGGAAACAGGTTGGAGGGATCCACCTGGATCCCTCAATATTTATATTACTGTTTGTTATTTAATGTGATATTTACTGTGATTGATTACGCTGTGTTGAATTATCCTAGCCCTAGAATTTTGGAATTTAAATACAAAAAAAAATGAATATAGAAAATGTAATTTGAGTTTGAAAAAGGAAATTTATTTCCGAAAATAGAAATGAAATTTCGAAGAGAGTTGGAATTAAAAACATTTTAATGGAGAAAACAAGAAGTTGTTTATAAACAAGAGTATAAATTAAATGAATTATTTAACATTGGAAAAAATGAAATATAAATTTGAATTTGAATTCATATGGAAAAGTGGAACTCGATTTTGAAACCAATATCTAAATTGTGATTTTGACTTAGCAAATTTACAAGGAAATTATAAACGAGATTTATGCAATATAAATGCGATTGGTGTGGAAAAATCTGAATAGAAGTTATAAATAGAATTTTGGATTTATGATATTATTTATAAGTACGATATCAAATAGATTTGATTGTGCATAAAAGAAATATATTCACAATTTAAGTGAAACGTTTAAAGGAAATATTTTGCAAATGAAATATCTCTAAAGAAAAATTTAGATTTGAAATATGAATCCAGATTGGAAATAGAATGAAAAGGGAATTGGGTAATTGTTTTAAAAGAAACGATGAGTCTTATTTCAAAATTTGGAATATACAATAAAGTGTGATAACGTTTGTAGACTAGAATGGTTATAAAGGAATTGGGTAAGGATTTGGAAAGGATAATTTCAAAAGTGATTCTGGAATTTGAATTAACCTGAAATGTTAAATAAATTCCGAAGTTCGAAATATAAATCGAATATAGATTATTCGAGAGAGAGTTATTTATTTAAATTCGATTATATTGAATTTAGGAAAGTAGTTATTTTTACTTTCCGTTTGAATCAAATTTAATTATTTACTCATTAATTTATTTTATTGAAATTAATAAGTACAAGTTATATTTGTTATAAACCAAATATTTGTAAACAGCGATTATAATGCTACTGGTATAATAAATGTTTTGTAAATCTAAACAGCAATTTTAACGAAACTGCTATAATAAATGCTTTATAAATCTAAATAGCGATTATAACGCTATCGTTAAAATAAATGTTTTATAAATCAAATATTTGGAAACAACGATTATAACGATACCGCTATAATTAATGTTTTTCCGTAAAAGAAGTGGATCCTTAGATTGAATCTAAGAGACGCGTAAGTGATGTTTTGTTTGAAGTTGTGAGCTTTAACTATTTCAAAGTTGAGAATGTTGTTCGACTAAGATCTAAGAGGTATTTATACCCCCAACTTGATTGACATCATGATCGATGGAGGAATGGTTAAGGTTCGATAGTGAAGATTGGTTAGCACTAAGGTGAGTTAAAACATGATAAATGGTTAGAGTTATAATAAGGATGTTTTTATCACATCGAGTTAATTTAAAGGATTTTGAGATATTTCCCCAAATAAAATGAGAGATATTTTCTACGCGTATAAAACGAAATGAATTGGTCAACGAGGAACTAGGAAATGGAAATATTTTCCGATATTAATAAGATATATTTTCTGAATATAGAAAATAAGGATTCGTGAATATATAGAAATGTTTTCTAACTGGAATAAGAGATATTTTCTCGAATAAAGAAATTAAAATATTGGGAATGTTTTTTCAAGAATCGAGAGAGAAAAATCGATTTTTGGAAGGATACGAAAGATGGGAAATAGGAATTGGAAATAATAACTTAATAAGAAATTAATTTAAAAGGGCCCAGTGTTGTTTGATGCTTGATCGATAGAATTTCCATTTGGAAATTGGATCGTTGGTTGTATGGATGTTCCTTTGATAGTTAAATCACCGACTATCAAAGTTTTATTTTATTTTATACCTCCGTTGTCAATACGGAGAGACCGCGATCAGGCTTATTATTCGAAATCCACTCCGTATTGGCACAAGCGTTACGAATCAACTAATGTTGAAGATGTTTGAAGAAGGAGTAAAGTGCAAGAGCTGTTCTGCCAATCCTAGGTAGGAATTGCCCAAGATGGATTGATGGGACAGTGCCCTCGGTTTGTCCAGTCCCAGGGCAACGTGTATGGACGAATGTTTGATGACGTGACATTCAAAGTAAATGATGGCAAGATGTTTTGGAAGATAATCATGACCTCAAGCTTCATCACCAGGGAAATGATAGAAATCAGGCAGGCAGCATGGACATGTGGGTCATTCCCATTAGGGGTACTATCACTTGATCTAGAGAAATTTCATTTGTTTCGTATTCTATTCGCTGTTGTATGCTTTCGGTAACGGTTGCTGATTACAACCGTTGGTGATAATATGCTCGGTACACTCAAGTTAAATAGGTGGCCAGCCATGTGTGGGCCGGGTTGTAAGACGTTCTTGTTGAACCCGGTGTATTCTTCTCTTGAGATACAATATCGGAAGGTAGTTCCATACCATGTCATGCTGGAAATCCAATCTCTAATAAGCGCCCTGCGGTTTTCGATTTTTTATTATATATGGAGAATGAGATGCAAGCGTTCCACTAGATTCTATTTATTTTATGTAGACATTATTATAATATCACTGGATTTGATATTAAAAATATTTTTGGTTATCTTAAGATAAAAACCATCCGTATTTATATGTGGATCGGTCTTACCATTATCATTTCTTTCGAAAGGATTTTGAAAGTTAAACAAATGGTTTGAGTTTACTCACACCAGTCCCATGACTGACCCAGAGTTTATTTTGTTTTGTTTTTTCCCTAAACTCTTGGGTGCCCATATTTGTAAGGGCAGTCAAGTAGTCGGGGTTTTTCAGATTCACTTTGGAGGAGTTTGAAGCAGGAGGCTTCACCTATTAACTATAGACTATCATATTTTCTGCTGTTTGCTATGTTGTATCTGGAAACAGGTGTTTATAACAGTTCCAAGAATAACTGTTGTGCTCTGATGATGGTATGTATATGCAGTTACTGATTTGTATTTCAAAAGTTATGTTATATAATATATTTTATTCGTTTCGATGTGTGACTTGTGTTCTTCATTTTCTTCTATTCTAATTTTTCTTTCTTTCTATTTCTCATCCTCTGACTTCTTTCTACTAATGATTCGTATTTCCGTACAATTTGGGTTGGGCGTGTGGTGTTATTAGTTGACCCAAAGTGTACGAAAATTCGGGCCATTACATTGGGTATCAGAGCAGAAGGTTGAGTAGTAACCTTGGCTCTGTGGTGTAACTTAATAGAGATGGGGTTAGTAATACCCTAGATTGAGTTCGAGTGTGTATATGAGCGCGTATTTGTGGATTTCATATAAAATTGTTTTATATTGTATTGACTGGTTTATGAATTCTTGTCAGTATAGGATGTACAACTGTATCGACAGGTGTTTCTAAACTCTCGAACAAAGCAATTAGATACAGTGTTGTTTTAAAAATGGGTAAATGAAATAATTTTGCCCAAAAAATTATTTTGATATAAAAGGAATAATTTCTGAATTATTATATATGAATGTGTTGATTGTTATTATAATCAAAAGGATTTATGAAATATTGAAATGGTTATGTAATTTATATACGGATAATTTATACAAATGAGATAAACCAAGATTAAGTTCAAACCAAAATTGGAATTTAAATTCCGGGTGTTTAGAAAATATTTTCTAAAATATTATAAAGTGACATAACATTACTTTAAATTATTTTTGAATAAGAATGAATTAAATAGATTTTGAAAGTGTTTAAGCACTGAAATCACTTTAGTGGCAAAAAAATAATTCTGATAATGGATCGCGACATTATCGGTATTCATTTTCAAGTTTCTAAGTGACGGTTGCTACCATAGTAATTTGGGAATGAAATATTTGTTTGAAAAGGACAATATGTTTTAGAAATTCAAATGTTTTGAATTGAGTTGATTATAAATATATGTATGTAAACATATATGATTTCAAACTAATTTGAAATAAAACCCGGAAATTTAAATTCTGAAATTTAAATTTAACTTGTATACGTTAAATAAATTGAAATGGTAAAATGCATCAAATGAATTGAAATTTAACTTAAGTTAAACAAAATTGGATTGGATTAGAAATAATTCCGAATGAAATTAAATAAAGAAAATGTTTTCGAAATATTAATATGAATTCGGCTTATGAATAAGCAAGTTGAATATATACTGGATATTGTTAATTGAAATCGAATTGTGATAAATTTGGATTGACTTAAATAGAAATCAGACTTGAATTGATAGAATGGAAGTGAACTATGTACTTTATCCGCTAGGTTACGGGTACTGGTGGGTATTTTACCGGAGGTTTCTATCAATCTAACCCTGTGTGATTCCTATTGAGTCATATACTCGGGGGGTGGCGCGGGGCGGATGATTTCCAAACAGACTCCTCGCATTCAATGTTTATTCCTGAATAATCTCATTTTTCAATTATTCAACCATTTCATTTTACCAAGTTCAACGTTAGCCAGATTAGTCAACATTTATATGTTTCGATGCAACAACAAGATGTTATTTGTAACAAGTAGTTTTGTTGGTTGGTTAATTGGTCACATTTAATTCATGAAATGGGTTCAGTCATCGATTCTCCCAATAGACCACAATTAACGCGAGCAAACATATTAATGACGAGGAACGCATTTTTGCTATGCTACTAATACTTGTACTTGCTCTGCTAATCTGCCAGAGCCTGGCTGAAGAAGAGTTACGGGGAGTAAAACACAAATATGCTAATTCAGACGATGGGGTTGGTCCATGGATTTTCCTTCCTTTTGCCACATTTCGCTCAAAGAAAAGGGTTGAAGGGAGATAGTGCATCAAGCTATTCGCAAGGGCCAACTTGATCCTCTTCCCCAGGGATCCCAGATGATGGAATCCTAGGAGAGCCGCCAACTCCAACAATCGTCCATGTACGATCCATACTAGATCTGACCAACTTCCCATCTACCTCCTTTACGTTCTTGACAGCCCATCTTTTTGTCTCAGTAGAGTCTTTCAGTGGCATGTTTCGGTCCTCTTCCCCATAAGATAAAACTTTAATTGTTTTTCTTTTTTTTCATCTCAAGAAGTCATTGATTGAACAATTAATGGATGATCCGCGTAGTTATATGATAACTTCTTCGGATTTCGAAAAGGGGTTAGACTAAACTTGTCTGTTTTTCATGTTTAAACAAAACATTAGTCAAAAAAGTATAATTTCTAGAAGTTTAAAACAAATGTGAAATGTGTGATACGTAAATAGCCTAACGGAAGCAAGATCTAGTTTTGCTGTTCTTATTTTACCCGAGGGATTCGAATTAGCCCCCACCGATCGTATTTCTCCCGAGGTGAAAGAAAAGATAGGAAATTTGTCTTTTCTGAGTTATCGCCTAATAAAAGAAATATTCTTATGATAGGTCCTGTTCGAGGCCAAAAATATAGTGAAATCGTCTTTCCCATTCTTTCCCCCGACAGCCCCCACGTTCAAAGCCCCATTTTTACCATTAGCAAGTACTTGTTTCACTTGCATATCATAAGGAATTCGAACAACTGCTTCAAATATAGTATCAGGAAGTACAGCTTGCGAACTTCAATTAGAAGTTGACTAGAGTGTTAAAAACTGGAAGTTGGATTGATCTGAAACCAACTAGGAACAGATATATGTATGCTGAGCAGATATTGAATGGAAGCAAATGCAAGAGATAGAATTATGCTGGACAAAAAGGTACATGTTTACAATATTACTTGGCTTTGATAGTTTTATGATCCTATGGGGCAAGCCGCATGGCTTTCTGATTTTCTTTTGGATTGGAGAAGGCCTAGAAAGCTGAGTTGTGATTGTAACGATTGAGCCGTGCAAAGGAAATACTGGCGAAAATTTTCGAAAATTTAAAGAGTTAGAAAAATTTCAAGAAATTTTTGATAATTTAAAAAGCGAGTTGTTAATTGTAATTGAAATAAGAAAATCAGAATTGGTTAATAAAATTTCAAGTTGAATAATGAAATTGATAAATGGATTTTAAATCAATTGGAATGGGTGTGGATATGCAGAAGAGCATATGGATTGAAGACAAGAAAGTGATGATGGATTGTCCAAAAATGGTGGATAGATCATCTGGAAAGAATTATGAAGGGTCGAGTATTGGTATGAGAATTCGAAGGTCGGGTATGAACTAGGTTATGAAGATATGGAATATAAGATTTCAACTAAGTATGTTATAAGGAGTTAGAGTTATAGCATTACTACTTAGCAATTTCGAGGATGAAATTATTTTAAGAGGGAAGGAATGTAACGACCCGGATTTTAAGCCATTTAATTCTGAACATTTAAATTGGTTTTAAATATTTTATTTGAAATATAAAACGATTTTTATAAGGAATTTATTAATTAAACGAAGTCTGAACGTATAATTTATAATATAATTTAAATTGAGCTCGTAATGTAGCAACAGTTCGTAATTTAACGTTTTGAATTTCAACTGGATATACATGATCCAATATAAGTCGGATTTCTTTGAAACAAGAAACGTTCGGACCTATTTGGTTATATTTTTCTAATGAAAGTGAAAAATCGAGGTTTCGTCTAATAGATTTAGAGTTATATCCAAATCAAAATTTCAAATAGTCGCTATGAAATTATTTATAAATTATAATGGTTTATTTTATAAATAAATCGATTTTAAATAATCCGAATGTCGTTCTGAATTGAAATATCGAGTATAAAATCTGAATTATATCAGTTTGAAGCTATATATATATATTTGAATATACAGAAAAGGTAGTAGCATGGATGAATATGATAGTCTTATATCGCACAACGATGTTATTTATATAATTAAATCCACGGCCAAAACAATAAACAAGAAGCTTATTATTATTAGTATTAGTATTAGTATTATAGTCATGTACACGTACCTGAACTTAAAATAATAATAATAATAATAATAATAATAATAATAATAATAATGGTGTATGGAAGTTGTTTACATGAAGTTCATGGACTGTTTTCAAGACATGAGTTATTCCCGTTGGCTTAGAACATTTGTTTCAGCATATTCTTTTGAATGCAACTCACCATAACATTGTCAATATGGTACAAAAAAACATCTGACAAGTTTATAAAAAACCGTGTGTGCAAAACTAATGAGAACCGTGTCCCCCAAGCTATCATATCCGTGTTCTCCAAGCATTTCAGAACAGCGTGTGCGTGCCAAGCATTTGATACCGTGCAAGCCAAGCTGTCTGCCTCTATAAAAATAAACAAGCTGACCGTTCTCATTTCTTTCCTTCAGCAAATAAAATCTCGAAATACCCCAACACTTCTCGTCTCTCGCTCAAAAGCCACCCTCTTCATTGATTTTGGTAAATCACGAATTCAAGAATAAAACACAAAATCAAAATGAAATTGTTCCATTTGCAGATCGGTTTGCCTCGTTTTCTTGAGCGATTCACATGTTGGGATCGGTACATTTTCCTGTTCGCTGGAAGTCATTCATCACCACAAGGGCTGCTAATTTCATGAGCCATGGTCATCGATTCACCAAACCGAGATTTTAGCTGTGCTCATGGGATTGTGTAGCATGTCGTTGCGATTTATGGTGTGAATTGAAGAAAATTAATGTCGCTTCCCTCCACTGGCAGTGAGTTCGAGGTCGAGAACAGAAGTTAAGGGGCATCGTCGAGTTCGACGATGGTGATGCAAGGGGGTTGAGCTCGCGAACAGCAAGATTTTGGCACAAGTATGGGACGTTTCTGTTGTGAGATGAATAGTGTGGAAGTTTGAGATAGTGATGGCCATGGTTTTGGTTATGGGCTACATGAGTGGCTTCGAAAATATGTTTGGGGGGAAGGAAGAATACTGTAAAGGGTTGTTGAGGTAGTGCAAAACATGGACGTGAGGCGGTGAGTACATAGAAATGCACTTGTAAACAGTCTGTGATTTTTTCAAAGGAAGAAGTGGTTAAAGGAGGGCCAGAAGGACGTTTGAATGGTGCGTGGTTCATATAAGAAGCGGCAGCAAATTATAAGTATTGTAAATGAAGGAAGTAAATGAAAGTGTTGGGACAAGAAAGGATGATGTGCGGGTTTGTTGTGCTGCAGGAGGAGATGGTGTTTACACGGTCAAGGGAAGAAGGATTAACAAATTGTTAAATGTTAATATTTTGGTTAATTAAGGAGGTTATAGGCTTCGGCTTATTCAGTGTGAAGAAAGTGGGTTGAAATGGGGTGGAGGGACCGCTTCGAATGTGTTAGCAAGGGGGTGGATTAAGGGATGTTGTTGTTGACCAGGCGGATTAATGTTTTAATATGGAAAATAATGGTGAAATGGTGAACGGAGTGATCAGAAATGGCCATAGGAAGTGTCACCTTAAAAGGAAGCTTATAGTCTAAGATGAAGAAGGATTTGCAGCGAATTAAATTATAATGGGTAATAAGTTTTTAATTGATAAATAGTTAATTAAAAATTGTTTAAATATAATTTTTATAATCGTTATAAATGGTCTATTCGTGAACAGAACTGAATGGAATCGGATCTGTTGGAACTGCAACGACGAGATTTACGTTGTAGAAATAATTTCGATGAGGACAATACTAATGAAAATTTCATGATAAAATCAAAGGTCTGTTTGATTTTAAAATGAAACCAAATTAGAGTCATCAACTACGAAACAAGGTGAGTAAACTTACTAACTCTGACTCGTTTATATTTTTATACGAACGAGTTTTAAATTTATTTCTAGTAATTTTATACTGTGTGTTCGTTGTTTGAATGAATGATTGATAAAATTGGTTGAAATGGTTGATATAGTTATATCGTTGATCGATTATTAATTTTGTTTACTATGACATTTCATATTGATGTGAAATTAATATTATTGATCTTGATTAACATCTGTCGATGCAGGGAAATAGGTTGGAAGGATCCACCTGGATCCCTCAACATTTATATTATTGTTTGTTATTTACTGTGATTGATTATGCTATGTTGAATTATTCTAGCCGTAGAATTTTGGAATTTAAATACAAAAAAAATTTGAATATAGAAAATGAAATTTGAGTTTTAAAAAGGAAATTTATTTCCAAAAATAGAAATGAAATTTCAAAGAGAGTTGGAATTAAAAACATGTTAATGGAGAAAACAAGAAGTTGTTTATAAATGAGAGTATAAATTAAATGAATTATTTAACATTGGATAAAATGAAATATAAATTCAAATTTGAATTCATATGGAAAAGTGGACTCAGTTTTGAAACCAATATCTAAATTGAGATTTTAACTTATAAATTTATAAGGAAATTATAAATGAGATTTTTGCAATATAAATACGATTGGTATGGAAAAATCTGGATAGAAGTTATATTTCGAATTTAGGATTTAAGATATTATTTATAAGTACGAAATCAAACTGATTTGATTGTGCATAAAAGAAATATGTTCATGATTTAAGTGAAACGTTTAGAGGAAATATTTTGCAAATGAAATATCTCTAAAGAAAAATTTAGATTTGAAATATGAATCCATATTGGAAATTGAATGAAAAGGGAATTGGGTAGTCGTTTTAAAAGAAAACGATGAGTCTTATTTCAAAATTTGGAATATAGAATAAAGTGTGATAATGTTTGTAGACTAGAATGGTTATAAAGGAATTGGGTAAGGATTTGGAAAGGATAATTTCAAAAGTGAATCTGGAATTTGAATTAACCTGAAATGTTAAATAAATTCCGAAGTTCGGAATATAAATCGAATATAGATTATTCGAGAGAGAGTTATTTATTGGAATTCGATTATATCGAATTTAGGAAAGTAGTTATTTTTAATTTTCATTTAAATCAAATTTAATTATTTACTCATTAATTTATTTTATTGAAATTAATAAATACAAGTTATATTTGTTATAAACCAAATATTTGGAAACAGCGATTATAACGCTACTGGTATAATAAATGTTTTGTAAATCTAAACAGCGATTTTAATGCTACTGCTATAATAAATGTTTTATAAATCTAAATAGCGATTTTAACGTTATCATTAAAATAAATGTTTTATAAATCAAAAATTTGGAAACAGCGATTATAACGCTACCGCTATAATTAATGTTTTTCCGTAAAAGAAGTGGATCCTTAGATTAAATCTGAGAGACGCGTAAGTGATGTTTTGTTTGAAGTTGTGAGCTTTAACTATTTCAGAGTTGAGAATGTTGTTCAACTAAGGTCTGAGGTGTAATTATACCCCAACTTGATTGACATCATGATCGATGGAGGAATGGTTAAGGTTCGATAGTGAAGATTGGTTAGCAATAAGGTGAGTTAAAACATGATAAATGGTTAGAGTTATAATAATGATGTTTTTATAACATCGAGTTAATTTAAATGATTTTGAGATGTTTCCCCAAATAAAATGAGAGATATTTTCTACGCGTACAAACCGAAATGAATTGGTCAACGAGGAACTAGGAAATGGAAATATTTTTCGATATTAATAAGATATACTTTCTGAATATAGAAAATAAGGATTCGTGAATATATAGAAATGTTTTCTAACTGGAAAAAGAGTTATTTTCTCGAATAAAGAAATTAAAATATTGGAAATGTTTTTTCAAGAATCGAGAGAGAAAAATCGAGTTTTGGAAGGATACGAAAGATGGGAAATAGGAATTGGAAATAATAATTTAATAAGAAATTAATTTAAAAGGGCCCAGTGTTGTTTGATGCTTGATCGGTAGAATTTCCATTTGGAAATAGGATCATTGGTTGTATGGATGTTCCTTTGATAGTTAAATCACCGACTATCAAAGTCGTATTTTATTTTATACCACTGTTGTCAATACGGAGAGACCGGGATTAGGCTTATTATCCGAAAACCACTCCATATTGGCATAAGCGTTATGAATCACTTATGTTGAAGATTTTTTAAAGACGGAGTAAAGTGCAAGAGCTGTTCTGCCAATCCTAGGTAGGAATTGCCCAAGATGAATTGATGGAATAGTGCCTTCGGTTTGTCTAGTCATAGGATAACGTGTATGGACGAATGTTTGACGACATGACATTCAAAGTAAATGATGGCAAGATGTTCTGAAAGATAATTGTGACCTCAAGCCTCATCACCCGGGAAATGACAGAAATTGGGCAGGTAGCATGGCCATGTGGGTCATTCCCATTAGGGGTATTATCACCTGATCTAGAGAAATTTCATTTGCTTCATAATATATTCGCTGCTATATGCTTTCTGCAATGGTTGCTGATCACAATCGTTGGAGATAATATGCTCGGTTCGCTCAAGTTAAATGGGTGGCCAGCCATGTGTGGGCCGGGTTGCAAGATGTTCTTGTTGAACCCAGTGTATTCCCCTCTAGAGATACACTATCGGAAGGTGGTTCCATACCTTGTCATGCTGGAAATCCAATCTCCAATAAGCATCCTGCGGTTTTTGATTTTTTATTATATATGGAGGGTGAGATGCAAGCATTTCGCTAGATTCTATTTATTTTATATTGACATTATTATAATATCACTGGATTGGATATTAAAAATATTTTTGGTTATCATAAGATAAAAACCATCCGTGTTTATCTATGGATTGGTCTTACAATTATCATTTCTTTCGAAGGATTTTGAAAGTTAAACAAATGGTTGGAGTTTACTCACACCAATCCCATGACTGACCCAGAAGTTATTTTGTTTTGTTTTTCCCTATACTCTTGGGTGCCCATATTTGTACGGGCAGTCAAGTAGTCAGGATTTTTCAGATTCACTTTAGAGGAGCTTGAAGGAGGAGGCTTCACCTGTTAGCTATAGACTATAATATTTTCCGCTGTGTGCTATGTTATATCTGGAAACAGGTGTTTATAACTGTTCCAGGAGAAACTGTTGTGCTCTGATGATGGTATGTATGTACAGTTACTAATTTGTATTTCATAAGTTATGTTATATAATATATTTTCTTCATTCCGCTGTGTGACTTGTGTTCTTCGTTTTCTTCTATTCTAATTTTTCTTTCTTTCTGTTTCTCATCCTCTAACTTCTTTCTGCTAATGATTCGTATTTCTGTACAATTTGGGTTGGACGTGTGGTGTTATTAGTCGACCCAAAGGGTATAGAAATTCGGGCCATTATAGTTTTCGAAATCAAACTGGAAGTTCGAATTGGTTTCGCGTTGGGTATTTGATTTTTTTTTCTTTCTTGGTTCGTTCGAACTGGTCAGTAAGAGGATTGGGATTTGTGGTGCGGGTATTTGAATTGATTTGCGATTGTGGTGTTCGAAAAAAAATTACGATTTAGGCTTCAGTTCTCGGAAGCGGATTTCCTGAGGTGATTAGGATTTTTGGTTTGTGGGAGTCTGAGGAAGAAGTTGCGATCTATGAATTATTGGTGATGGACGGGTTGATTGTTGAGGTGGTCGTTGATGAATTTGAGGGTGATGTTATAGTTTAGGGTTGACTGCATGAATGGTTTGTGTTGATGTTGATTTGTGCATGAGGGGACTTGGTGCTTGGCTGATGCCTGGTGGAGTACTCGAACTGTCGATTGTGTAGTGGTGAATTAACTGGACCAAAAAGTTGTAACATTTGAATGCACCAGTTTGATGAACAGTGATTGAATTGGGGTATTGAAGTTATGGTCAGTGAAGAGATGTGTATGTGGTGGCTTGGTTTGGCATTGAGTTGTGACTGGTAAGGATTGGAGATGGTGATGGGCATGGTTATGGACTATCGGTGGTGAGAGGGGGATGGTGGTCGTGAAGTGCTGATGGCTAGGGTGATGAAGTTGGAGGAGGAGTATTTCTGCAGAAGGAAGTTTGGCTTTTTTTTAAGATGGTGTAAAGGAAGGAATAAAAAAATGTAAAAAGATTCTTTTTTTAGACTTGTATAGAAAGAAAAAGGAAGAAAGCTATGTAATGGGGATGGAAAGAATTTGACAGAAAAAAGGAAAGAAATAAAGAAAAAGTTTGGTAAGTTTTTTTCTTTTTCTTAGATGATTATGGTATCAATCATTAATACCAAATCAACCAATCAAGGTTTTATTTTCTATATATACAAGAAAACAAAAGGAAACAAAATAAAATAAAAACTAACAAAAATCGAAAATAATTTAAATAATAAAATTTAATTATTTCCTCTCTGGCAACGACGCCAAAAACTTGCGCTTTCCTAGGAACTAGAAAAGCGAAAATTTTGAAAGATAAATACTGCAAGCGTACAGATCGTGTAATATGCAGGCCGAACATAGAGAGGAATTGTAAATTTTATTATTTATATTTTTCTTGGGCGAGTTAGACAAAACTTGGAGGTTGATTTTGTAAAAAAAATATTGAAACTGCAATTTGATTCAGAACAAACCTAATTGAACCAACGATCAAATCACAATTATCAATTGAAAAACAAATAAAACTACTATTGAATTGAATCAGATCTGAATCAGATCTGAATCAAATCAAATATATATTCAATCCAATATGACCTAGGAAAGAAATAAAAGAAACATAAATTAAAATTGCAGAAATTAAAAACAAATAGGAAATAAAATTAGGACTACCGCTGAATCTAATCAGACGGTCAATCACTAATGAAAACAAGTGCAATAGACAAATAGTGCTCTACCGAATCTAATTGTGTAGACAACACTAATTGCTAAGAAGATAAAAATGTAGAAAAGAGAAAAGAAGACTAAACTAGATTAATGGAAGAAAAAAGTATATCTTTACAATGGGTATACATGTGTATTTATAGTAGAGTTGCAAAAACCCTAATCATATAAATGGGCCTTCTCCTCAAAGATTATGCTACGATCCTCCTCTTATCCTTGTTTGACATGTGTCCAGCTGATTGATTTCCTAAGATCTTTTTTACCAATCTTCTTCCAAGTTGACTAATGTGAACACTGCTAGCCTCCAATGATAGCTTCTTATGCAATTCTTCATGTATATGGCATCAATTCTTCACTTTTAAGGCTGTATATGGCTTGAACAACTCATTTGCAAAAACAACAAAATAATACCCAATGCAATATTTATTTGTATACAAAAGATAAGATATAAGAGCATAAAATAAACACATTTCTGTGCTAATCACTTCCTGACGATGAAACTCAGCCTCGCGGTGATGGATTAATCGTGACTTGAAGTAACGATTAGGATTTGATTAATATAAGAAAGGGTGGCCATTTATTTTTATTTATTTATCTGAAGCTTTTCGATTTGTGGAGACAAAATGAGTAACACAAGGCGCAACTTTGATAAATAAGAATTAGGCGGTGGACATTATAATCTGGTTTCAAAGTTCTGATTTTAAATTTACAGGAGAAGAATGAATGATGCAAGACATAAAAGAAGGGAAAAGGGAAATTTGTTGTGTTTATATAGATTAAGAAGTCTTTGACATGAAGGAATTTAATCTATGTATGGTACGTATTTTAGAAGATATGTTACGTAGGCAAGGTACGATAATATTAAGTTGATTTTAATTAATACGATTTGATATAAATGGATCTTTATTTTATTTAAAATGATGTTGATTTGATTTTGAGCTTATCCAATAAAAATATATCGGGGGTTCATAAATTGACATCACAAACCACTATTTTAACGTAACGATTGACGTTTGTAGTTCTTAACCATTATTCTGAACACAACAGAATAGATTCTGAAATTTATTTTGAACATATATATAAAATAATTGTATTAAATCGATATAAAATAAATTTAAATTCAAAATAAATAAATTCCTCAATAATAATTTATTATTATCATCTTTACTATTCAAATAGAATTTCTATAAATCATTTGAAACATTTTGACTCGGTTTTAAATTTTGAATTTGAATTATTTCAGATTCTCATATTATGATAATTATATATATTCGAAATAAATAGTATTTCTATTATTAAATCGACAACTCAATATAAAAATTTATTTATATTATCAATTCAATATTTAAAACAATATTAAGTATTTAAAATAAATTGACCAAAAATTCGGGTCTTTACATTCTTTCCCCCTTAAAAGAATTTCATCCCCGAAATTACTAATGTGAAAAAATGCTACAAACCCATTTACTTTCCAAAAATTCTCTTATGTTGAAACTCAGCTCTTCATATTTCAACAAATTTAGTTTTACCAAAACTCTTGGTTTCCATTTACATTGCACACCATATATGCTTATATTCAATTAATTCGAATGATTTTCAATCAATACATTCACATCTGATTCATATTCCATTTAAATATATTCAAATTGATTCTAGTCGATTTATTCACTTAAATCCATTTAACTTTCTTGAGTTAAATTTAAATTCCAAAATTCAAATTGTCGAGTTTTTATTTCAAATTCCTTTTGAAATAACATAAATATACACACATATATTTATAACTATTTCAAATTCAAAACATTTGAATTTTTTTCAAACTAACTTGTTTTCTTTCAACAAATTTCCATCAAAAACTTTACTAAGCTAGCAATCTATCACTTAGGAACTCAAAAATGAACACTGATGATGCTGTAGTCATCGTCAGAATTATTTCCCTGTGACTGAAGTGAGTTCAGTGCTTCAAAAAACTTCAAAATCCATCAAAAATGATTTTTATTCCAAAAATCCTTTTAAAACAAAGCCACGATATTTAAATATACTTTGGAAAAATATTTTTCAACTTCCCGAGATTAAATTCCAAATTCTGATTTGAATTCAATTCCAATTCATTTCATTTGTATGTTTCATTTATATACAAAATTTATTTGGTTATATATAACCATTCCAATTTCTATAATCTCATTTGATTATAATAACAACAACCATACATCCATATAATATAATAATTTCAGAAAATTATTCATTTTCTATCAAAATAGAATTTTAGGTAAAATTATTTCATTTACCCACTTTAAAACAATATTATGTTCAACCTTTTACTCAAGTGTTTATAAACTCTTATCAACGTCGTGGCGTCCCACTATTCGACTAGAATTCATAAGCCACTCAACAGACTAGCCAGCACAATATAAAATAACTTTATATCAATTAACAAAAACACGCTCTCATATATATACATACATACACTCAACTCATTCTAGGGTACTACTGACCCTATCTCTAAGGAGTACACCCCACCAAAGCCTAGGTGTTCGCTCAACCTGACTCTAATACCAACTGTAATAGCCCGAATTTCCGTACTATCAGAGTTGACTAAATACACCACACGTCCAACTCAAATTGCACAGAAATACGAATCAATATGAAATAAAGAAGAAAAAGGTAGAAGAAGAACAGAAATAACAACACAGAATATCACATCGCAACGGAACAAAATATAATATATCATAACTTTTGAAATACAAAATTTTAACTGTATAACATACAATTTTCAGAGTACAACACTTACAACACAACGGAACTAACAATACTATATAACATTGAAGTCTCCTGCTCCAAGCTCCTCCAAGTATATTTGTAAACACCTGAACTACTTGGCTGCCCATACAAATTTAGGCACCCAAGAGTTTAGGTAAAAACAAAATAAACTCTGGGTCAATTATGGGACTAGTGTGAGTAAACTCCAAAAACATGGTTTAACTTTCAAAAATCCTTTTCCAAAAGAAAAGATAATCGTAAGACCAATCCACACATAAACACAGATGGTTTTTACCTTAGGATAACCCAAAAGATTTCTATTTCAACAATACTAATTTGATATTATAATAACATATAAATCAAATAAATAACAATCTAGCAGAACGCTTGTATTTCACGTTCCACATACTTAATATACAATCAAAAACCGCGGACGCTTATTTGGTAATGGATTTCCAACTGTGGCAATGTATGGAACCACCTTCCGATAGTGTATCTCTAGAGAGGAATACACTGGGTTCAACCAGAACATTTTGTAACCCGACCACTCATTTCGCTTGAGTGTCTCGAATGCATATTACCAACGGTTGGGATCAACAACCATTTCCCGAAAGGGACAACATCGAATAGAATAAAGAATGAAATGAATTTCCCAAGATAGGTGATAATACACCATAACTGGGAGCTACCCACTTAGCTATGTTTCCTACCCGATTTTTGTCACTTCCAGGTTATTGAGGCCTGAGGCTACGATTACATACCTTTCATTGATAGCACAATCACTTTGAATGCCACATTGTCGGATCCGTTAATCACTAATTAATATGCACAAAGATATTCTGGATATTATGCTAAGAGAATAAATTCTCCACCACCAGATGTACACATGTATAGAACAACTTATGCGATCATTGGAAATACTCTGTCAGACATTAGTCCATACGCGTTCATTCTAGGACTGAACGAAACCGAAGGCACAATTTCCATTAATCCATCTTAGGCAATTTCTACCTAGGATTAACAGAAAAAGCCTTTGCACTTTACTTCATCTTCGATTATCTTCATATAATCTGGTTCGCAACGCTATTGCTATTATAGAGTGGTTCTTGGATAATAACCCAACATGTCTCTCCATATTGACAACGATGGTCAAAAACTTCAATAGTCCGTTATTTAACTATAGAAGAAAAACAAACATCCATTCAAAGCATCAAACAATCACTAGGCCCCTTAATTAATATTTCATTGATTAAATCACTTCTCCATTTCCTTATCAATATTTGTTAACCAAATATTTCAACGGTCATCTTGGCCTCTTACTCTATTGGGAAAAACATTTTTCCTATATCACCTTCTTTTATTTTCTATACTTAGAAAATATCTTCTATTTATAATTGGAAAATATTCCAATTACTTACCTCTTTCCCGAACTCATTTACTTTTATACTTAGGAAATATTTGTTTTTATATTTCCAAAAATTCCACTTATCTAGGTTAAAATGACTATCGTGTAAAATGTCGTTACAACAACCCAAAATATTGCATTCAACTAAATCTCTTTACACATTGATCTTCGAAATTCAATCTTCCTATTTATTGGTTAATAATGAAATCAATCAAGTTGGGGTATAATTACCTCTTAGACCTTGATTGCAAACATCCTTAACTACAAAACAAACAAGATCGCTTAACTTGAATAATCAAGACCATATAAACCAATTATTCATTTTAAAAACGTCTATACATTTCTCTTTCTCTTTTTACCCAATTTAGTTTATAGATTTTCTAAATAGTCGATTTTTCATAACTCAATTGTAAATTTATTTACAGCTTTATTTTCTACTTTAAGATTCCAGTTTCTTTGGAAATAAATTACTTTATAAAATTCGATAAAATCGAATTCTAAATATATATCCTTTGGATTATCCTAATTCAATTTATATTTTGAAATAAAATCCGTCATTCCCTTTTCGAAACGATTTCCAATTCATTTTTAAATTCATACTTGAATTTAAAATTCCAAATTATCCCATGATAATTATCTTACTTAATTTATAAACATTGTTTATAAATTTAATTCCCTTGTTTTATAATTTAAAACAAGTTTCCAATTCAAATCCATTTGAAACCACTCTGGAATATTTTATTGATTATAAATTATATATATTTATATATATATATATACATATACAAATATATATATATATATATACAATATATATATAAACAGTGAATCTGTTTTCACATTTAAACTTAAACTTCTATTTAATACAATCCGAATATCTTTTCTGAAAATATTTTATTTAAATAAATTCGATCTAATCGAATTTAAATCATAAATCCATACGGATTTATTTAATTCAATTAACATTCTGAACATCAGAATAGATTTCATCGTTTCTTTTTGAAATTAATGTCAATTCCCTTTTTAAATTCACATTTGAATTTAGATTTCCCAGATTGTCCAAATGATAATTTTTTCCCATTCATTTATAAACACTTTATAAATTCACTTCAATTTCCCTGCATTATCCAATGAAAAACATTCCATTTTTATTTATAAACATCGTTTATAAATTCAATACATTACCCTAATTGAGCCCGTGGCGCCCTTAAGTCCAGAGTCTACAATTTTTATTTATTAATGCAACTTTTCCTAGTATGAATGCAATTTTCAGAACAAAGGAAGGGTAATGATTTCCCTACCTTATGTCAATTGGGTTGTGCCCTTAACAGAATGAATAAAGATGCAGAAATAATAACTGCAGAAATTAAAAAGATTGTACAAGTAAGCCGCTGCCTTTGTAGAAAATTTTACAAGCAATTTCTATATATTTTTCTTTGCAGTAGAGCACCTGTAGAGTTTAGAAAATTTTCATTTAGATCGGTTGTCCGTCCAATGCAACTGAGTAGTGCTATCACGTTCACACCCCACTTGGTGTGCAACCGCACCAACAATTCAAATTTTGCTTGCAAAACGCTTGGTTGTTGAATTCCCTGTTTGATGCTTGAACGCCTCCTTTCTTTGATCCTTGCTCTTTGTTTTTTTTTTGAAAAGAGAGAGCGCACAAAAGAAATGAGAAAATAAAAATAAAATAAAATAAAAATTAAATCGGAATTTAAAATAAAAAGTAAATTGACAAACAAGCTAGAGTCGACTATAAGAAATATAAAACAAGCAAACTCACTCAGCTAGACTCAACAATTGACTCAACAAAATAAGTGGAAACAAATGTGTTCCCAAAAGAAACAGAAAAAAACAGAAATTCACGCTTTCCAAACACAAAATTTCCAGGTTCTCAAAATAAATAGTTCAAAACAAAATCCGTCCTTTTCTACTTTTTTTAATAGAAACTAACAAACTAGAAACAAATAAACAAAAACTAAGTAAAAATTAAACTCAACATAATTAACGATAAAACCCCGACGGCCCAAGAATCAGCCCAAATAAAAAGAAGACCCGACTCCCTTTAAAACAGACATTGACTGAAACTAAACAAAGACACCAAATCCGAAGCCTATAAACCACATTCCAGAAACTAAAGCATTCATCCAAATATCAAAAACACAATTTTGGTAAATCAAAAAATCAAAACAACATTCCGAGACCAAAAGAAACGATGGTGGAAAGGGAAAAATAATTAAACCGAAGCAAAGTTCGAATTCGCGAGTTCAGAGAATTGCGATTTGGGTCTCGGGTGGAGGAGTTCGTTTTGGACGTCGGATGCTTTTCAGGTTGCGCGAGTTTGTGCTATTCACGGGGTTGAGGGTGAGATGAGCATGATTGATGATGGCAGTGATGAATGCGGATTGTCAGTGATTTGGGTTTGATTTTTGGTTCTGGGTTTCTGGCTTGTGAATCAGATTTGTATTTGGGTCTCGAGACTTCGATTGATGATTTAGGGTTTGCACAGATTTGGTTGTGGTTGGGGTTCGAAAGGTTTGGTGAGCTTTCTGGGGTGGTCACGAACATGATGGAAGTTGTTGTAGGTACGGGATGATGGGTGCAATTGCGAATGTGGTAATGAAGGGGAGGAAGGTTAGTATGAACTAGTATGAATTGTGAAGGAGGACGTGATGTTGAGTAATGACGTGGGCAATGAGGGAAGGTTGGTGAAGTATGAACTGTGAAGGAGAGGAAGGTTGTTTGAAGTGGTTGTTTGTGTGATGAAGTTGACGACATTTGGGTATGTGGTATGGTTTTTGTGGTCAATGAGGGGATTTGGTGGTAACAACAGTAGTGTGGTTGAGGGGGAGATCGTGGTTGTTTTTGCAGTGTGGAGATGAAGTTGTATGAACTGTGAAGGCGAGGATGTTGCGTGAAATATAAAGCAATGGGAATTTTTTTGGGAACATTGCATTTTTTAATTTGTTTGTAAGAATTGTAAATAAATGAAAGGAAAGAAATATGTTGTAGAAGGAAAAGAAATAAATGAAAGAAAGGGAAGGAAATTGTACTGAAAACAGGAAAGGAGGTTGAAACGAAAGAAACAAAAGGCAAGATTTTTTTCTCTTAATTAGAAGATTTTTTCTCTTAATTATAAGATTGCAGTATCAATAATTTAATACTAAATCGTCTAAACAAGAATTTTTTCTATCTATAAAAAAAACAAAAGCAAGAAATAAAATAAAAATATAACCCGAAGGATTTACTAATAAAAATTATTTTGGTCTCCGGCAACGGCGCCAAAATTTGTTTGCGAACAAATTAAACAATTGTAAACAACTATTTAATTCGTTCGGCTTTCCTAAATTACAAGGGTTGTTGTAAAGGGTGTCGAACTATAGGACCAAAATTATTTTAATAATAAATCCAATCTAGTTATTCCTAAATTTTGATTATTTGAAAATAACAGAAAATAAACAAAAAGAGAGTTTTTAATCATAAATAAAAGCAATTAGGGATCAATTACATAAACTAGATTAATATGAAATAATAACCAAACAGATTAATACAGATCTAATTCATGTTTCTGTCACAAACACGAATCAACAATAATTAGGTTTCTAGAAATAAATAGGTGAATAAGGACAAGTATAGCCTATGCAGGAGCTAAGCTCTTAAACAACCATAGGCTATCAGGACAGATTCACTATTTTGTTTTTAAAACCCTAAAAGTTAGATCTAAATTTGATAAGCGTTAGAACGAACTCGAATATACCATGTGAAGGAGCATAGCTCTTAAACGACACAGAGTATGAAGGTTCAGATCTAACCCTTGGTTCAGATCAAGATCTATATAAATAAAGTCCTAATCTTTTTTGCTATGTGATTCATATTGAATCTAGTCTAAGCGTCATCACCCCCTAATTAAAGGGATTAGCTAGACATAACTAAATAAGAAATAGGGAAGAAGAAAAGAAACAATATAAACATAAATAAAATAAAAGAACAACTAAGAAGAGAAGGAGAAGAAATTTGAAAAAATTTGTTCTAATTTTATTTGGAGAGGCAAGCATCATAAGGTTGCTTGGGATAAGGTGTGTAAGCCTAAAATTTTTGGTGGATTAGGGATTAGAAATATTAAAGATATTGCTGAAGTTTGCAAGTTTAAATTGTTCTTGGATGGTAAATCTCTTTGGGCTAGATGGATGAGTGCTAGATATTTGAAAAATAAAAACTTTTGGCTAGCCAGAAAGGAGATTCACCACTCCAGTGTTTGGAAAAATATTTTGGATTGTAGGGATATTGGCAGAAATCTTTTAATTAGAAAAATTAAAGATGGCAGCCAAATCAGTTTACGGTTTGACCCTTGAATTAGTGGTAATTCTCTCATTAACCTCCTTGGGTGGAACAATCTTTATATATTAGGGGGGTTAATGACAAAGTGCACGATATCATTAATAATAATTGCTGAAGCTTTCTTAGCAACCCTACTGCTCATATTTTTAAAAATGCTATTATGGAAATTCATATTGATCAGAGCTGTTATAAGGATCATTGGAACTAGAGTTTGTGCTCTAAGGATAAATTCTCTTTTAAAAAAGTTTGGGAGTTTTTACAGGGAAAAGAGGTGGAGGTTGATTGGTATAAAATTATTTGGAACAAATCAAATTGTCCTAAAATGGCACATTGTGCCTATTTTTCTCATTTAAATAAACTCCCAACCAGAGATAATTGTTGCAAATGGAATAAGGACTCTGAAAATACTTGTTTCCTTTGTAAAAAAGAGGTTGAAAGCTCCAATCATTTGTTTTTTGATTGTGATTACTCTAAGTACATTTGGATTAATGCCAAATGCACTTTGGGGTTCAATCAATGTAACACCCCACCTCCTCCAGGGTCACTCACAAGAGAATGCACTAGCTTTGGAGGGGTGTTGTCTAGGTAAACATGCACAGAAATATTACAAGACAGAACATATAAAACAGCGGAAGAAAACATGATTTCATTATTTTATAAAAGTAGTAAGGTCTAAAACCTTTTACATCAAAGTGCCATTAAATTACTTACATCGAAACCTATCTTGCAATAATAAAGAAGCATAAAACCATAGTCATAAATCATTCCCCAAGTAAAACAGTAAAATAGCCATAGCCAAGAAAAAGTCCAAGCCATAGATGATGATCTTGAAGCAGAAAATCCGCATTAAGTAGCAACATTTCCTCCCTGTAAACCGGGGGGGGAACGGAAGAAAAAGAGGCGAAACAAAACGGGATCAGTCATAAAGACTGGTAAGTCCTAGCTACTTTCAGCCTAAAAACAGGTAAAGGTAACATGACATGTATAAACTGAAAGTAAACATAAACATGATGACAAGATAAACATATCAAACTAAGATAACAAGATAAACTCAAGTAACAAGATAACCAAGGTAACAGGATAACCAAGGTAACAAGATAGCAAGATAAACTCAAGTAACAAGGTAACCAAGGTAACAGGATAACCAAGGTAACAAGATAACAAGATAAACTCGGAATAACATCGCATGTCTAACGTCCTCTGCACCAACCGTACTAGCATCCTAACTCGTATCATCCCTTCCATGTATATGTATAGTCCCTTGCTGTATATCGTACGGGTTTCATCACGTTATTCTGTACCACTACAACGTAGAGTCACCATCCTTGAACTCGCTCAGACTGCCATCCTTGTTCTGGCCAGATTCCCTTATCATGAATTATCGCGTGTTCAACTAGGATTTACGCCACCTAGGACCACTAAGGATTATGATACCTATTAGACGTTTTCTAGATTCGATCAGGGTTTATGCCACCTAGGACCACTAGGGATTATGCTACCTATCGAACAACGCCCTTTTTCCACGTAACGATCTAATCGATAGGCTCCCTACAAGTCCTAACTCGTCGTGTGTCGGTGTCATACGGCCCAATTACGAATGTAGCTACTCTGTGCTAGGTCCACCCTAGGGTGTATCAAGCCCTAGGGTGTCAACCACTGACACCATTCCAAGCACGCACAGTGTACAACTACTGGTGCCCATGCCTGCTTTTTCAACTCCGAACTCATGTGCACGACCATAGTCCGCCTGAACCTACAATGGCGCACCAACTCAGCCGTCGTTCTGGTCGCTTACAATCAGCCCGATAATCGTGCCCCACCCTAGCCTAGTCCCTAGGGTATCGTGATACCTTTAAGAGGGTTACTGCTGAAAAGGACCACGTAACTAGGGTTTCCGTCCAGCAGGTTAAGTGTTGTCATCTAAATTCAAGACTTAACCCCTATCAGTCTAGCATGTCAAGTTGGTTAAGTGTGGTCATTCAAGTTCGTGACTTAACCCGTCTACATGTCATGTCAAGTTGGCTAAGTGTTGTCATTCAAGTTCATGACTTAGCCCTACGAATCACGTGTCAAGTTGGTTAAGCGTATTCCAGCGGTTCATGACTTAACCCTATCCAAATCATCGTGTCAAATTGGTTAAGTATATTTAAGCTTAACCCTATCAAATTACCGTGTTAGATTGGTTAAGTATATTCAAGTGACTCATGACTTAATCCTCATCAAGTTACCGTGTTAAATTGGTTAAGTATATTCAAGCGATTCATGACTTAACCCCATCAAGTTATCATGTTAGATTGGTTAAGTATATTCAAGCGATTCATGACTTAACCCCATCAAGTTACCGTGTTAGATTGATTAAGTATATGTTAACCTAACCCCATCCACTAGTCAAATTATAACGGTTAAGTGTTACCCTTGTGAGTTTACTTAACCTTACCATGCATCGCGTTATACTAGTCGGGTGTTATCGACCCATTCAGGTTAAACTAACCCATCCTCTAATCGTGCTATATGGTTAAGTGTCATCAAGAAATCAAGTCCGGTTTTACTAAACCCACCCATCCACGTCATATTGGTTAAGTGTCATTAGTCTAATCAAGTTACTTAACCCACCCGTCCATGTCATATTGGTTAAGTGTCATTAGTCTAATCAAGTTACTTAACCCACCCGTCCATGTCATATTGGTTAAGTGTCATTAGTCTAATCAAGTTACTTAACTCACCCGTCCATGTCATATTGGTTAAGCGTCATTAGTCTAATCAAGTTACTTAACCCACCCGTCCATGTCATATTGGTTAAGCGTCATTAGTCTAATCAAGTTACTTAACCCACCCGTCCATGTCATATTGGTTAAGTGTCATTAGTCTAATCAAGTTACTTAACCCACCCGTCCATGTCATATTGGTTAAGTGTCATTAGTCTAATCAAGTTACTTAACCCACCCGTCCATGTCATATTCATTTATTATTTATTAATGCATCAACCTCTCACATTGGACTTATTTGCGGTCACTGGATACGCCGGGCGGTTCCGGGCAGAATTACACCGTAAACCCATTCCAACCTCGGGTTCAAGCATTACCACAATCTAATCTTTGCTTACGACCTCTCACATTAGACTATTATTGTTGTGGTCACTGGATATGCCGGGCGGTTCCAGGCAGAATTACACCACAACTCAAGTCTAACCTCGTGTCGAAGGCATCCGTTAGATTGTTAATTACATATGTGTCATCTAAGTCAAGATCCCCACTTTACATATTACTAAACATATTCCCAAGTTTCCAACTACATGTCCATCAAAATGTGTACCCAATTCTAGCCACTTCACATATGTCCAATTCTCGCCTATTTGCATGTATGTCAAGTTTATGCCAATTTACCCTAAATCATGTTCTAGCCAAAGTTACATGTTGTCACGTTCATGCTCAAATAAACCCACATCATGGTTCATGTTCCCAATTCCACTTATGCCTAATTTATATAAGCACAATCCCTTGATTTAACTTACATAGTCCCCAAAACTCGTGATTTAACTCATATGCCACTTCATGTATGCCCAAACTTGCAAATTACATTGGCAATACCCCAAATTCCCCTTGTTCATGTTATGAAATCAATTCTACCACACACCCATGTCCAAATAGGTGAAATCCCAATATTCCCCCATATACAAACCACATGTAAATCGTAGTTTAGGCCTAGGTCCGAAATCGACAAAGGTTCATCAAAAGAAGATAAATAGGGGAAGGTAGAAACTTTGCATAAAACAAGATCCGAGAGAAAAACATAATTACATGCATGATAAGGATATGAAAGAGTGATTTGCAACATGCATAGGTCCAAATTAATGTCATAGCAACTTCCCAAAAGGTCAAGATCCAAAATGAACAAGAATGAGCATGGATCGATTATCATGCATAGATCCAATTTCAACTTTATCACATGTCATATTCAAGTTATCGTTTCAATCTAAAAGCATCTAGAACTTACAAAGCGTGGCTAGTGAATTAGGAGCAAGAATCGTCATAGAATCGTTGTAGCGATGTTGATCTACCCTCTTGATTTGTTGTAGAAGCGTTGCTCTCTGATTTGGATCTAGTTGGGATGCTCAAGCCTTTGAAGTTGGAGATGGAGGCCATGATCAAGAGACATTTGGGCAGCACTTCGTTGTTAGAATGAATTGTAGTGGATTAGGCTAGGTCTTATGGTGTTTTATAGAAGTTAGGACTAGTTTTGGCCCTTAGATTAACCCTAGAACAGATCTGGACCACTGAAATCCGTCACAGGCCACCAAACAGAACCAAGCAGGACCAACCAGCCAGCCAGACGCACCCAGGCCGACCAGGGAGGTCGACCCCCAGGTCGACACCCAGGTCGACTGGGCAGTCGACCTGGTCCCTGGGGGGGTCGACTCCCCAGTCGACCTGGGGCTGGGCGGGAAATTTTCCCACTCAGTCTGTTTGGGGCTAAATTCAAAATTTGAAAATCTGTTTTCGTTTTCTGATTTTTCGTGAAACTTTTAGAGGCCATATCTCGGTCATACGGACTCCGATTTACATAATTTCGGACTCGTTTCCAACCAGAATTCCGAGACGAACGCAACGGCGCAACCTGTTTCTCTTAATTCTTATTTTAAAAATTAATTGTGTCTTGATTCTTGTCTTAACACGTTATTTAAAAATCTGGGTTGTTACATTCTCCCCTCCTTTAAGGATTTCGTCCCCGAAATCTCTAAGTTAGGAAGAACGTATCCTACCATCCATCATCCATCTACTCAAAACATCATCCACAAGCAACCATTGTCCTTAAAAGATTTCTAATGCCATATGAACATATGCAGAAAGTGTGTGTATATGTTCCTTATCTAATGCAAATGATCAGGCCTGATTGATCTCCTCAATGCAAAATATGTTTAGTGCCATGAATCCACATGTATGCAAATAGTCCTAGTCACATAAACACTATATGTGTGCACAAACATTCATCCATATGCAATATTCACATGATAACACATTCAATTTCATCCATAAACAAGTATAAACACTCATGCATATGCAACATGAAAATGTGTCTGAGCCGATCTAGTGCCTAATGTGTATTCATGCATCCACGAGCAACCACTTGCGACCACTTGCAACAATTTCGCAAACATCAATCATAACATGTTTCAAATACATGTTTGCATCCATAGGGTTCTACCTAAGGTCCTCAAGATAGGATCGAGAAAATAAGCAAGATAAACTCCTTTTTGGATTATAAGAAATCCCTTTCTAAACCCAACCCATATCCTACAAAGCCCAAAATGTTTAGTCAACCTAACGGACACCTTCAAACCCTGACAGGTATTATTAACCGATGAATCATGCCCCCTATGGAGTTTGCAACAGAAATAAGATCGAGAATAGGACCGAGAGGATATGCATAAAGGATAGCATGCGGGTAAGCTCTACAGGAAAACAGGGATCAAGAATATACTCTTAAAAAGAGATATGATGCGCGTATCTTGTCTTCAATCTTCTAAGTCGCATTTCCTTGAGCTTAATTCCATTGTGCTTTGACCACCTTTAACCTCATGATTTCGTGGCCTCTTAACTCCTATTTCCAAATATGAGCTGGAACTCACTTCATTGTCGCCTCTCGTTCCACTTTTACTTATTCTCCCTCTGGTATACTTGGCTCAACCATATCCGTGTACTTTTGGTTTTCATGCAAGCTCTCCAAAATTCACTAGTGAACTCTGGATCTCGTTTACTCACTATACGACATTCCACGCAGAAGAACTATCTCTTGAAAACAAACAGATGCCAACCATGTTACCAAGTGTACTTACTAGAGTGATTTCCATAACGCATGCACAAGCGAAATGAATCGTCCACCTTAGTGGCGAACACTACTAGAATGAATTACTAACAAATGCATCAAGAGATTCTAGGTAACCAATCATGACAGAATCCTAAAGGTTACACGAGACTTCGAGGGTATTACCGAGGCAAGTCAAGAGTCTAACTACCCTCCTTCCCGACCCGAGGATGGCACCCTTACAGGATGACCACTTCATCCCTAGAATCAACCCATAGCTCAAAAACATAAGCATTATTCCCAAAAGTCATAGATGTCCTCAAATCCAAACAAGTCATGAATAAATGAGACGATCCCCCAACAGGATTTGAGACAAAAATGGGACCCTCTATTGTGCTAGTACTAAGGTGCAGAGACTCAACTATCGAAGCAAAATTAAAAAAAAAGGATGCTATGTACAAAACAAAGTCCTGACGGGATGATAGAAAGGAAAACCTTTAACAGAAACGTTACCATCCCTCTTAGGTGAGAGTATACAATTGCCCTCTCGACGATCTTGTTCTTTGCCCATGTCCTTGTCCTATAGTACTTAACTACCTTCTTGTTCTGAGTCTCATTCGCCTTAACCACTCCTATCCTTTCTTGTATAACGCGGTAACGGGTCTCTTGAGAACTTCCTCCATCGCACGGAAAACATTTACGTAGCTAGAAAAGGATCTGTCTTATTGTTTTCTAATTTCTTTGTATTTGTTTCGAACGTGCTTGTCGTTCACTTGTGCTTTTCCAGGACATTCCCTCAGCCGCACACACATCTACCGCTTATAGGAAGTGTGAACCGAGCCAGAGTGGTTTATGTTTGCACGACGATTGCTAGTCCATAAACACTGTTCTAACAACAGCTACACGTGTGCAGCAATCACACACGAAGCTTTTTCTCGAAAGTTCGCACGTAAGCGGACATCAGCGATTTTTAGCTCCACTTCGCTGATAGCTGAAGCAGAAAATCACAAGGGAAGAAGAAATGAGCGATCGTTATTTTCGAAATGAAATGCCGGAATTCATCGAGGAATCGGAATATACGGCCACCACCGGCGAGTTCTCTGGCCTAATGAAGCTTCTGCTACTTCCTTACCCAAAAGTTGCGGAGAAACTCTTCAACGCAGGTCTTCTACTCAAGGAGAATGTAATCCTCTTTCTTGCATTTTCACAAACATGTTCTTTACAAGTTAAGCACTTTAATTGGACTTACATCTGATATTTAGTGTTCCCCTCTTCTTTCCAAGAGGGTGATCAGACACGTGAGTTATTACGGTCATAATGGTATACTGGAGTATGTCGGAAATTTCTGAAACCCTAGAATTATGGAATATCTGTTTTTGTCAATAATTTTGTTTCAGCTCTTATTTGTTTTTGCTGGTAGACAAGACAAACATCAATTGTGGTTTATTACGTTCACTCCTTAGTATGTAATCATAAGTCAATGAAAACATATTTAATTGAAAATTTTGACAGTAACTATCTATTGCATTATTTTACTCATAAAGATGGAATTCGGTTGGGTATTGGTGTCAACACTCTGGTTTTCAATATGAGGGGGTAAAATTTTGTGAGCACTTGAAGCAAAATTAATTTGCAATGAAGAATACACATCCTATTAATAAAGCATATTTTTTAGTAAATATTAGGCTTAGGTCCTTCAAATAAACTTAATGCACTTTTTTTTTTTTTTTTTTGTAAATTAGGTCTTAGAATTTAATTACTGAAAACTACACAAGATTATGCAATTATCCAATGAATAATTGCATACGTTTATGCAATTGTGTCAAAAAATTGCATAATTGTATGTATTTTTCCTATGAGAAATTACGGATATTTCCGCAATTTTTTTGATGAATAATTGCAGGAATTTCCACGATTTTTTTTGGTGAAAAACTACAAAAATTTGCACAAATTTTCGTTGAATAATTGCGGAAATTTCTGCAATTTTTTGATATAATTGCATAAATAGAAAATCGGCCAAAGGAAAAATATAGCTTGGTTTTTTGGCTGAAGGACGCAGATATTATTTTTACATTGGGAGGACGCAACTTTTATAATTTTGACTGAAGGAAATTATTTGTAAAAACAATTAAACGGGTGTCTTCTTCGATCTCGATCTCAGATCGTCACTCCATCTGTTCCTCACCATTGCGAATTATCCGAGACGTCACTCAATCTCGATTTCAAATCGTCACTCTATTTTGATCTCAAATCTCAGTTTATCATTCCACTCAGATGAAGATCAAGATTGTCGATCTTGCTTAGATCATGTTTTCTGTCCTCCTTCTGTTTTGTGATACCGAGAATTGGAGATTTTATCGTGAGCGTATTCAATCCACCTAACATAAACTAGTGCGACGTCGGCTCGTATGTGTTTATTGTATTTATTATATTATTATGATATATGAGACTAGCATTTCCGTGTATACTATTCAGTTTAGTCTGGTATTGTTTCATTATTTTGGATATGATTTTGACTGTTGCTCTTGTTACCTTTAGATGTTGTATTTGATGTTGATTTTATTTCTAATAAGCTTCATGCCGTTGATGAATTTGCGAAGTGTAATGCAATATGTATATAACATTTTATTTTAATAGTTAACTTTTTGTGCCATACATGAATATTGTGGAATTTACAAGTGTTTTTTTTTGGGACAATTCTAAATAATCCACAATATATGTTATGATTTTCACAGTACAAACACTGAACATCAAATTTTTGCATTATGCTATTTGCAAATTGCATTTTAGTACAGCTGAAAGTAATTGCAATTGACATACTGTTGTATAATTTAAATTTATATTGCATACTTCTCATATTTTTGCAAATATCTAATAGTTCATCATTCTAGAAATATGGAAGTTGACTATACACTTAAATGCCACGTAAAACTATTATTTCAAATATTATATAAGTACTACTGAACTTTGTAACCACAATGCTACATTAAACTATCACTTTGCATTATTTAAATGGGGTAGGGGATTTCATAGCTAAAATGACACAACGAACCATCATTTCAAATACTGCTAGTAGACTTTGTAAAAAAATGATATATTAAACTATCACTTTTAATGTTTCAATATTCTAGGCAACTGCACAAATAATATGTCATATGAAACTATCATTACACATGACACAAACATGCTACTAGAAATAATATCATTACTAAAATATTATATGAAACTATCATCTTAATGATATCATTACACATCATAAATAATGCTAGCGGAAATCATAGTTAACATGCTGCATAAAACTATCATTGGAATTCCACTTTAGTTAAACAGTATATTTTGGGCACAAATTGGTTTCTATAGATACTCGATTAAGTTTGGAATGCAGATGCCTTTTGCATCCTCATAGGTACCTAATTAGGATTTGAATTCGTTTTTTTACATCCCATAAGTACCCGATTAGGTTTGGATTTTGATGCCTTTTACATCCTATAGGTACCCGATTACGTTTGGATTTCGGATGTCTTTTACAACTCATAAGTACGCGATTAGGTTTTGAACCCGACTGTCTTTTACATCCTATACATACCCGAATATGTTTTGAAACCAGACGTCTTTTACATGCCAAAAGTCCCCAGTTTTAAAATCTGACGTCTTTTGCATTTTTTAGTTTGTTTGGTTAAACAATATATCTTTGATATAGATTGGTTTCCAAAGGTACCTGATGAGGTTTGGGTTTATGATGTCTTTTACATCCCATAGGTACCCGATTAGGTTTGGGATTTAGATGTCTTTTGCATTCCATAAGTACCCGATTAGATTTTGAATCTGATCGTCTTTTACATCTCATAGGTACCCGATTAAGTTTTGAAACCAGACGTCTTTTACATTTTATAAGTACCCGATTATGTTTTTGAAACCGGAAGCCTTTTGCATCTCATAAGTACCTGATTAGGTTTTGAAATCGGACATCTTTTGCATTATTTTTGTTTGTTTGGTTAAACAATATATCTATATCTTTGGTTTAGTCTGATTTCCAAATGTATCCGATTAGGTTTGGATTCCGGATGTCTTTTACATCCCTTAGGTACTCAATTAAGTTTGGATTTCAAATGTCTTTTACATCCCATAAGTACCCGATTAGGTTTTGAATCCGACCGTCTTTTACATCTCATAGGTAACCGATTAGGTTTTGAAACCGGACGACATTATCCCATAAATACCTGATTAGGTTTTAAAATCGGACGTCTTTTACATTCCATAAGCACCTGATTAGGTTTCGAAACCTGACATCTTTTGCATTTTTTTAGTTTGTTCGATTAAGATTTTTTTTTTTGATATAGATTGGTTTTCAGAAGTACCTGGTTAGATTTGGATTTCGGATGCCTTTTAAATCCCTTAGATACCCAATTAGATTTGGATTGCAGATGTCTTTTAAATCCCTTAGATACCCAATTAGATTTGGATTGCAGATGTCTTTTACATCCCGTAAGTACCCGAGTAGGTTTTGAATCCAACCGTCTTTTACATCCTATAGACACCCAATTAGGTTTTGAATTTCGTTGTTTTTTTACATTCCGCAAGTACCCGATTAGGTTTTGAAACCAGACGTCTTTTACATCTCATAAATACCCGATTAAGTTTTGAAACCAAACTTTTTTTGTTTTTTTAGTTTGTTTGGTTAAACAATATATCTTTGGTATAGATTAGTTTTCAAAGGTACCCAATTAAGTTTGGATTCCGTTTGTCTTTTACAATTCATAGATACCTGATTATGTTTTGAATCCGGACGTCTTTTGCGTCTACTAAGTACCCGATTAGGTTTTGAATCCGATCGTTATTTACATCCCATAGGGTCTCGACTAGGTTTTGAATCCCGACTTCATTTGCATCCCATAAGTACCCGACTAGGTTTTGAATCCGATCTTCTTTTGCATTTTTAGTTTGTTTGGTTAAACCATATATCTTTTGGTATAAATTGATTTTTAAAGGTACCCGATTAGGTTTTGTCTTGAATTTGAATGTCTTTTACACCCCATAGGTACCCGATTAGGTTTGGATTCCGAAGGTCTTTTAGGTTTTGAAACTGTCTTTTACAAGCCATATGTACTCGATTTGGTTTGGCATTCAGATGTATTTTGCATTCTGTATTTTTTCCGTTATAGTTCATAAGTAAAATGATTTATTAAACTATCATTTTGTACATTTTAAACATAGGATTGGACTTCATTACTCAAATTTTATGTTAAACTATCATTTTGTATACAAAAACCTACAAAGGGACATTTTGGTTAAAATATTATATTAAATATCGTTTTGCATATTGTAATTTTATTATCGAACTTCATAACTAAAATGCTATATTAGACTTTTATTTTGAATATTTTAAACACATCAGTGGACTTTATAATTTAAATGTCATGTTAGACTATCATTTTGTATACATAAAATATGCTACCTGGACTTTGTGCTTACAATGATATATTACATTTTATTTTTGTAATCTTGTTATCGAACTTCATAACTGAAATGTTGTATTAAACTTTCATTTTTAATATTTTAAACACAATGATGGACTTTCTAATTTAAATGCTACGTTAAACTACCATTTTGTATACATAAAATATGCTATATTAAGCACAACTCAATCATTATAGTGGGCTTCATAACTGGATTAAACTATTATTTTCATATTTTAAACATGATAGTGGATTTGATAACTTCTATGCTATGTTAAACTATCATTCTGCATACTTTAAATATGCTAGTGGACTTTGTTATTAAAATGCTACATTAAATCTTATTCGCATATTGTAATCATGTTATTGAACTTTATAACCAAAATGCTACATTAACCTATCATTTTTCATATTTAAAAGCATGATAGTGGACTTCATAACTCAAATGGTATGTTAAACTATCATTTTGTATACCTTAAATATGCTAGTCAACATTGTATTTAAAACGCGTCGACGACAGGTCGACCAGTCGGTCGATCAAGTTCGACGACAGTCGACTTGTTCAATTCGACAAGAGTGGGCTTAAGTTGGCCCAAAAACCCTAATTTCTCTGATCGACATCGATAAAACCCAAGACAAGATCGATATTTGTACCATACGAGATCGAGAACATCGATAGCAAAAAAAAAAAAAAAAAACCCTAATTGCTTCTCCTCGCACCTCGTCGCTGCTCCTCGCACCATTACCGGATCCAAGCAATGCCAATGTTGAAGAAGGAGATGTAGATGATATTGAGATAGATAATTTTCTTAAGTTCATACTCATTTTATGATCTATTATGGATATTATGGGTATTATTATGTTGTGACTAGGATCTATTATGGATATTTGTTGAATTTGAACCTATTATTATGTTATCTTTGTTGAATTTGAACTTATTATAAATTTATAATTATAACTAATTATATTATATATTTAAGTCTAATAAATATATGCATATAAAAGACTTGTCGACTAGTTGGGCGATTTGTCGACTAGTCTTGTAGACGGTAGTGGCTCGACTTGGCGTCGTGATAACCTTGATTTAAAATGTTACATTAAAAAAATCAAATGATATGTGCAGTTATCATTTTGCATATTCTATTCATGCAAGTTCAGTTTAAATATATTTATGCAAAATTCAAGTACTTTGCAATCAAAACGTTACATAAAAAATGTTGTATACAATTATCATTTTGGATATTTCATTCATGGTAGTTCTCTTTAGGAATACTATATCATTATATACATCATATTTTATGCTAGTTTACTTGAAGTATACTGATGTAAAATTGAAGTATCATTATGTAATTTTTTTCGTCTTTGTTTAATTGTAATATACTAATGCTATATTCAACTATTGTTTTACATATTCAAATATGATATTACGTTTTGGAAGTACAAATGATATATTAATCTATCATTTAACGTATTAAAAAGTCTACTGTATTTCAAATTATGCTTTGTCGAATTTGGAGAAATTGACAGTAGCGCCTAGGTCGACAATAGAAGGTCTGTTTGGGATTTGAACACCGACAAAAGAGCGTCATGAACAACGACGGCTTTGGACGACATTGTTTCGGGCGATTTGATTACTTTAGATGATTGCTTCAAAAACGACAACGATTGGTTTCGATTGCTTTCAGACGACAACGGCGGGTTCAGATGACAACGTCGGGTTCGGATTAGGATTACTTCGGAATGCAGCTATGTGAAGAAATTGCTGAAGATGGATGGTGTGAGAGTTGCATGTAGGCGAAATCGTGCAATTGTCTTTCTACTTAAATAAAAAAAGTTGCGTTCTCGATTTAAAAATTATTTTAATGTTTTTCCCTGCAGATATTGAATAATTGCATAACTTTATAAAATTATTAGTTAGCTTAATTTTAGGGACATAATTTACATACCTTTTTTGACAAGAATGTTTTGACTATTTTGAAACTTAATAGAGACTTCAGTCAAACTGTTCCTATTTTTACCTCTTTTGATCTTAGTTAAAACATTGAAATCCTAAACACTTTCAGAATAGCAGTGTGAATTCGTCATGATCTTCACAACTAGATCCAAACTTTGCTGAGAATTGATAGAAGTTAATTTTTTAACACAATTCATTATGCATTTTTTTTAATTATAATTAAAGTTACCTTTATAATTATTATGTTAAATGCTTTTTTGGATAAGAATCAACCTTATCTCTTTTTCATTCTCAGTTCCTTCTGATAATGAGTTTGAATTCTTCATTATTTGATTAATGATTTTGAAATAAAGGTCAACAGTGATTAAGGGAAAGCTACGATGAATAAAAACAGGCAATTAAGTCAATTTTATTGTAATTCTATCAGGGGACTAGTCTACTTAGTGTGCCTTGTAGTAAAAAAATTGTATTAAAATAAATGGCCTCCTCACGTACAAAACTATAGGGTGCGTTTTTGACGAACGGTAACGGGACATTTGGGCGTGACACATTTGTAAATGGGGAATGTGTTTGTTGCTACGAACGGGGTAATTGAGTGTGGTATTTGGACGAGATATTTGAGATGTGTTATTTTGTAATATGCGTTTAATTTTAGCATTGTAAAAAAAAAAAAAACAATTTCAGAATATCAGTAGAAATACAGATACAATTTCAAAATAACAGCAGGAAATTTATATACAGAAATAAAAATTTAAAATACAGATACATATACAAATACAGTTATAGATACAGTAGTATGTTTCAGCGCAGCTCTGCAACAACCAACTGATTTCTTATGTTATCTCGAAATGCTGACATTTCTTGGTATCCATTTCATTGTACCTGTTCAGTGTCTTTGTTCGTCTCATTTCTCAAAGCATAATATTTTTTTAAGTATTCGTCAGAAATAAGTTCGGGATCATCATCAAAAGCAATAAAATTTGGATCACCACTATTATATTTGCGCATGTAGTTGTGTAAGGCCATTGTAGCTACGACAACTTTGACTTGTGTTTCAAATGAGTATGTTGGCATACTCTTTAAAATGACAAACTTTTTTTTTTCAGATGCCAAAAGTTCTTTCATCGGTCATCTGTAAAATCGAATGGTAGAAATTAAACACTTCATTGGCAGATTTTGGTTGATTCATGGTCTCACGAAATGCGGAATATGATACCTCATATTTTGATAAGTTGGTAAATATCCAGTCTGAAGTGGATATCCCGAATCGATCAAATAATACTGTTCAACTGGAGGTTTAGGAATGTGGAGTTTCTAACATTAATAACCGAACTAAAAATTCTAACATCATGCGCAGTCCCTTCCCAACTAGCCATAGCATAAGTAAACTGTAAATTGAAAGAGCATACCGCTAATACATTCTGTGTAGCAAAACTTTTTCCGATATACGGAATAATTCGATCAGTAGGTTAGTGTGCCATTATGTGTGTACCATCTCTGTAGCACCAATATAGTTTTTAAAATATGGATAGTACCAGATGGAACTGCTGATGCGATGTGGAACATTATTAATATTGTGGATCGTCTGGCTTTATTATATCAGCAGCAAGTAATTGAAATGCGTTTAAAACAGTATGAAAGCAAACAAAAATTGTGCTACTTGCTCTTTGAAATCTTTCGCTAAGTTATCTATTTGAGAGTCTAGTAGCCATTGTGTAAACGAAAATACTAACCATTTCTCTAACATAAATTTATACCGAGGGACTATCATGTTGTAGTCTGTCACATAACGAGTAGATATAAAGTCTTTTCATACGAAAATTATTTTGACAACGTTGTTGATGTTCGTTCAAAATGTCGTTGATCCAAGCCAAACATGTATACTTTGGAGTATTAATCCGGATCATATGATTCCTCCGTGAATTTTGACACAATGATATCCCGTATAGATCAAGCAGATTGTTGAAATCGGAGGATGAATCGAAGGTGGGCATTTTTTTGGAAGACGAAGATGGATGAGAAGTGAACGTGGAGTTCCACGTTCAGGCGTCCGACGCCAATGCAAGGGAAACGTTGCATGGATTCACTGCGAACGGCACCATAGTGTCTATATCAATACCCTTTTGATTTGACATAAAAGATTAGTTTAGTATTATTTAGTCAATGACAAAAACAATTCTTAGAGATGCATAAACATAAACATATATCTATTTGACAATAACATTGCATTTCTCATGAAGATGTATACCTAATTGACATAACTATTGCATTACTCTTAGTGATGCATATCTATTCGACATTACCATCACTGCTATCACGAAGTAGTGAGCTTAGCATTTGTGATATAAAAATAATTGTATATATAGGTTGTGAATGCGACGTGGACACGACATCGCAGTAGCAGTAGGGACTGTACACTGTACACAGGTGCACTAGGCACTGCGTTATTGCTGTTCAAATCCTTTCTCGCCACCAAAGATAAAAGAGATCTCACTTTATGCGCAGACATAGTGAGCTTTTGCCATTCTCATTCTCGTACATCTTCGTAAGTTTTATTAAACTGTTTATTACATTCTAAGGTGTGATCATGCGTATTATTAATTTGCTTAACTTATATGGCCTGTGTTATGGACACAGTCAGGTGACATTCATATGCGGTTCAGCAGGTGTATGTGCTCTAGGTGCAGCTGTAGCCAAATACACCGGAGACAAGAACATGCTTGACTTCTATTTGAGCTCTTTTCAAAAGGTATTGAGACAGCGGTTAACGTATATGCTATAATTATACCCATGCCTGTTATATTCTATGATACAAAGGATATAGTCATTTTGTTGAGTTAGTTGTGAAGAAAAAGTAATTGTTTTTATATCAATTTAGTGGCTAGGACTTGGTGTAAGTATTATTGATCTAAAATGTTTTTTTTTTTTATGTTTATGTTTTTTTTTTTGTTTTTTTTTTTTTGTTTTTGTTTTTTTGAATTGGGTGCTTACTATAAGTTTAGGTAATGTAAAAGGTATTACATGTCAACATATGTTCAAATTATGCTACACAAGTTTCGAATTTACCACATTTTGCACCTAAGTTGAGGTGGCTAACCACTGAGACAATGGTGCTTGTCTGGAATTACAAATATATGAAAAGAAAATTTGATGATCAATATAGTTCTTGTTTTGTAAGTTATTGTTAATTACCTGTTGTTTTATTCTTAATCTGATTATGATCGTGGAATAAAACATGATAATACCTATATTGACTTGTGGTTTAAAACCTGCATGCCGTGGTCTCTCTTCATTGTCATTAGAATGCCTTGGTACAATGCAATGCCTTTGTAAAGGAAGTGTGAGGAAATGTTGTGTAAAGGATATACCGTATTCTTGGTACACGTGAATCATGGCTATTTGACCGATCGTGTGTTTTCTTTTATAATAAATATACAGATCGAATTGCATCATGACATACCAAATGAGCTTTTATACGGAAGAGCTGGATACCTATGGGCATGTGCTTTCTTAAACAAGCACATGGGTGAGCAAACATACTTCACGTCTGCCATGGTTTGTCCTACTGTCCCACATTATGCTACTATTCATTAACCGTCATGAAGGTTCAACTGAACATTGATTTTAAACATGCAGAGGAGTGTAGTGAAGAAAATAATCAAAGAAGGGAAACATCTATCCAGTTTAAGCAAAAGTAGTTGCCCTTTAATGTACGAGTGGCATGGGAAGATGTACTGGGGAGCAGCTCATGGCCTTGCTGGGATCATGCACGTGCTTATGGACGCTGATCTGGATGAAGAAGAACAGAAATTAGTGAAAGGGACATTAGATTACATGATTAATAATAGATTTCCTAGTGGAAATTACCCATCTAGTGAGGGATCAGAGTCCGATCGCCTTGTGCATTGGTGCCATGGTGCACCCGGTGTCGCTCTCACGCTTGCTAAAGCTGCTAAGGTAACAACTTTTGGTATTAGAACAAAGGAAAAGGAAGATGGTTTTTGGTATATCCCCAAGAAAAATGAAAACAATGAAACGTGATTTGCAGTTGTATACATTAAAATCATTTTCCAGCTTGACTGGTTTTCCATGCTATCCTCCTTTTCTGTGCTTTTGAAGTACATAATGAAAGCGCAAAATACAAAACTTGAATTTTGAAGAATTATCCGAAGCACGTCACGCTTCTTCTATTAAACATGTTAAAAATTTGTTAGGCCAGGAATTCGTCCATGAGAATGATAAATCAAGCTTCAAGTAAGTGAGTGTTTTCCCACTTTGTCTAGGGAAGCGTTTTAGTAGGAAATATGTCAACTTCTACAATTTACTTTCATTTGCCTAAATTCTAGTCTGACCTCTAGTCCCTACTGAATATCAAAAATCTCTGGATCACTTGGTCCATACAAAATAGATGTATGGTTATATAGCACTGAACATGTTTGGGTGAGTACTACTGCGTCTATTTTTTTACTGTCAATTTGCAACTGAATCGTAAATGTCAGCTTTCCTTTCTGTATCAATTAACAATAACAATGCATTTTCTTTTTTTGTTCTGACGTTTTGCTTGGACTATAATTAAACAAATTTCGCCCCTACCAAAAACATCATGGCATTATTTCATGTAAACGCTGAGATCCAACATTGAAAAGAGTAACTTAAAATAAAATCATTAAATACATTGAATTTTTTTGAGCAATTGTTTAGCAACTAAGTTACATATTACTTAATTGTCAAATTGGCACATCCAATTGCAATATCAAGCTGGGATTGAAAACTGTTATATTCAAATCTACAGTTGTTTTGACAGTTGATTTTATCAGTGTAAGTGATTTTATGTAATTCGGTTTAGGTTCTTACTTTGTAATACTGGGTTGAAATAACCCGGAACCGTTTTCCATTACCCATATGTATCCGTGAAACCCAACTATTCATTCCTTTCTATTTTTTGAAATAAAAAAGAGAAAATGGGGGGTGAAGATTTATGTGTGGTGCATGAGGACCATGTGAAAGGGTCCAGGAGATTTGCACCATGTAATACTAACCCAAGAAAACTACTGAATTACCTAATTATGGGGAACCCTATGGATTAGGGTTTATGTGGTCTTTTCTTGTGTATATTGTTTAAGAAAAAAACTTGTTTAATTAGTGTTGATAGCTTGTAGTTTAAGAGTTTGAACTTATGACATTTGCTTTTGCAGTTTAGATCATAAAACAACCGATTAACCCTATTAGCTTTTAGCAATATGGACTTACATTTCAATATAATTGCCGCTATTTATTGGTTTAAATGTTTTGTAATAATTGTTTTATATTCGGGGAACTACTTGAACTATCACAATGGTGATGTGAAACGTCTTTGGTTTGTCAGGGCATTCTCAACAATGGTGTGTTTGTCAGGTACTCACCCACAACAAGTTTTTGGTTGGTTCAATTTGTCAGGTACTCACCCACAACAAGTTTTTGGTTGGTCCATTTGAACCCAACCAAAGCAGTCTAAGGTCACTTCAAATATTATATATATAAGGGTTGAGAAGCCTGGCAAAAATATATTTTCAGCATTTTGCACAATAGTGTAACAAAAAAACATTGTAGAAAATGTAATACATCTGCAACTATGTACATTAGAGTCGTAAGATAAATAGAGTGAAATTGCTTCAACAACGTTTATGGAACATTGTAGCTGTGCTTCTGTCTTGACAAGGACTGATTGAGCAATTAATTGTAGAGAATGTGATGAAATGCTGAAAATTATAATGTGGAAATGTTCAATAAACATTGTTGAAGCAGTTTCACTGCATTTATCTTACGTTTCTAGTGTACGTAGTTGCAGATGTATTACATTTTCTGCATCGTTTATTTACCATGATGTAAAATGTTGTAATATTTTCTTCCTCAATGCTTCTTAACTATTATGCAAATGATAAATGTGGGTGTAGATGAGGTCCCCCCCCCCCCCCCCAATAATGCAGCTACCCTCAACTCCCTTTTATTTATACGATATATCCACCTTAGTTTAACCTGAAGGTCCTATTTATTTATTTATTTAAGTTTTCTTTTTCTGCCTCATTCAAACTCAGGTGTTCGGCGAGGAGCGTTACATGCGAGCAGCAGAAGATGCAGCAAGAGTAGTATGGAGCCGAGGACTACTTAAAAGACTCGGCATATGCCATGGAATAAGTGGGAACACTTATGTATTCCTGGCGCTTTACCGACTTACTGGAAAGCCGGAGTATCTCTACAAGGCTAAAGCATTTGCATCATTCCTTCTAGAAGAATCCAATCAACTTATAGCCACAGGAAAAATGCACGGTGGCGATCGACCCTACTCCTTGTTTGAAGGGCAGGCTGGGATGGCCTATCTTTTTATAGATATGGCCCATCCCAATGAGTCTAGGTTTCCTGCATATGAACTCTAAGGTTTGCTACTACCAAGTTCAGTTGTATATATATCTGGCTTTTTATCTTGTACGTTTTAGCTTTTTTTATGTTAACATTTACCTCCCTTTTTATTTTAGTTCAACTGTTAGATTCAGAATGCTACCATGGCAGGAGCTTCATAGTTTCAGGATTACATGTTATGTGCAAATACGTAGCTGTTGAGAGAGGCATGTAGGAAATGATCATTTGTTTAACAAGTTGTTGCCTTTGGGGATATCTATGTCTATATTTACATTCTATTGCAACGATGCTTACCCTTTAAACCACTTCCTCCCCCCCCCCCCCCCCCCCCCCTCCACACACAAAAACCCCCGCCCACCCCCTTTCCTCAGAATGTATAATAAATTTTGCTTCAAAATGTAAGATTTTTTTTTTCTTTTTCTTTTGTGCGTGTGCGTGTGTGTCATTTACGTCTTAGCTTGCATAAACAATATGCACGCCTGTGTATTTGTGGAACAAAGTAATATTATTATTTTTATTAATATGAAAATATCGTTATTAGCCGGTCGTTTTATAATGTTGTTACTCTTTAGATTTAGATGTTCAGATAACTTGGGAGTTTAGTACGGATGATTATACGAACCTATGAATAATTGGATTCATTTCGATTGCATTTTGAAGCTTAAAATTTGATTATGTACGAGATTGGTACCTATCTAGAGCATAGAAACAGAACTGGAAATTTAGCTAGGCATGGAAGCGGTACCTATTTGAAGCACAAAGACGAAACTAGAATATTGGATAAGTTTGAGATCAGTATCTGTAGAGAGTATAGAGACAGAATTGGAATTTTGACTAAGTATGAGTTCGTTACCATACCAAGATGTAGAACTTCAAAATTTAAAACTCACTCAAAATTACCTCATTAACTCAAAATCAAAAGGTCAAATCATCGAAATAGGCAAGGAAAGACAAAAGGGTACCTATCGGACCTACCGTAGTGGTCGCACCCGTAGGATGCAACCTCAAAGGGATCAGTATCGGGGAATCAATACCGTTCCTTTAAGGAGGAACCGATTTGGGGCCTGCTCCGTGGGTGGTGTCGTCTCCTTTAAGTGGGTCCCTTTCGTGCGTTTCTAGATCAATTCGACTTCTTGTTTCCTCTATACGTAAAACAGAGCTTTAAAAAAAGATCTTCTGGCTTCTCTATGCAGCAACTGCCATTATCAAATGGAACTCCTTATTTTCCTCATTTTTGTATTCAAAACTGAACTGTGTTGTAATCTAGCAGTATAAATAATAGATTACACTAAGTGATGCAGGTGCGAGTTTGTCGAACCATTATTGAAATCTTCTCTTTTACTATTTTCATATATTTTTGTGACTATATCGTGGTCGTGGTCTGTGAATTCTTTATGATTTGCATTAATTATTGAGCACATTGGGGGTGTTAGGCTCGAATGATCAAAATTCAGTTCTAATGTTTTGCATGCTTGAAAGGGGGAGCACACTACTTGAATTGAGGAATTCCTACTTATGAAACAATGGTTTAGAAGAAGAAGGATGCTCAACTGGAAGTGGTTACAGTAGAAAGTCAGGAAGCTTCCTTTGGAAGGAACTCATATGTCTGTCTCACTTGGGAAGAGATGGGCGGAATATTTAAAAATTTGGAAAATGGACACAAACGTCAAGAGGGATTGTTGTGGGAATGAGGAAATGATGGGTTACTTCCTCGATCGGATTGGACAGAGTGAAAGGCTAGGAGGTCAAGCTGAAGTTGGTCGATGTAACAACCCGGAATTTCTGGATCAATTTAAAATTTTAGCTATTTTAATGGATTTTGAATATTAAAAATGATTTATTTTGAGAATTAACGATTCAAAGTTTATTTAAATCGAAGTTAGAACGTACAAATTTATATTCGATTTTTAATTTCAAATGAATGTACAGAATTCAATATAAACCAGAATTGGATAAAACAAGAAACGTTGGAATATTTTGAACTGTAGTTTTCTAATGAATGTGAGAAACTGAGATTTCACTTTATAAATTGTAAGTTATGCCCAGTTTAAAATTTAGAATAGTTGCTATGGAATTTATATATATTTTTATTATATATATATATAGCCATTAAACATAGCCATTTTGCAAATGACCTCCGTTTTCGACAAAACCATTTTTATTGAATTCGGAATATCAAATTATAGTAAGGTTTAAAATTTCATATATTTTGGAATTAATATGTGAGCGTAGTAAATTTAAATGCGTTTTCAATCTCAGTTTGAATTTAAATAAGCAGTTAAAAAGGCCATTTTCAAACGGTCTCCAAATTCGACGAAACTAATTTTGTTACAACCGTATCGTCAAAACATAGCTAGATTTATTTTTTTTAGTAATTTTAGGAGTCAGTAGGTGGTCCTGGTAAATTAAAATGTACGTTTAAATTCAATATTGACCGTTATATTAATTTATATTTTAATTTTGATAAAAACTGATCGAAACAGTCGAATTGACTTACAAAACATATCCCATTGTGTTCAGAATGAGGGTATTTGGGTAGGAACGACAGTTGTTGCGTTTGATTTGGAGTTCGAACAAAAATTGAGTTAATTAGAGAATTAAATAATAATTATAAAATATATATAAATAAACAAAACCCTAGCCCTCTTACCCTCACAATTCAGCGCGCCGCCACCCTCAATAAAAAGAAAGGTCGATATTTTTTGAAATTTCTTCCCTAATTTGCTCCAAATCCAATCACTAATTCATGAAACTTGTAAAGCAAAAATTGTAGAGCTACACAAGCTCTTCACAATCAACAGATAAGATTGTTTTTTATGGCATCGTTTGGGAGAATTTCTCCCCCAAAATCGTCCGCGTCGCAGGGATTTCTAGCGTGGTAGGGGGCTTGAGTTTCGAGCTTCTAGGCGCGGAGGTGGCTCTTGTGAAGTGGCACGTCGCAGCATTCTCCGATTAGGTTCAGATGGCCTCGATAGTTGTACGAGAGGAGAGATGATGGAGAAGCAAAGGGTTCGGTTTTTACAGAAGGAATCGGGAAGGAGATGGTTAACGGTTAATGATGTAATTAAGGAATTAATTATTATTTAATTATATTGGTAATGCAATTAATGTTTAAAAATCCATAACTTTGTCATACGAGGTCGGAATTCGATGATTTGAGTTGTGTTGCACTCGTATCAACGAACATTACAACATGGAATTGAACAAAATGGAAACGGAGCAAGTGAGATTTTGAGCTAAATTAAACGGTTGTTTAATTTAGTTTAAAAACAGAAATTCAGAAATAAGGAATGACGGAGTAGAAACCAAAGTGAGAACTCTCTCACTCAAATTATTTTTGTTATGTTATTTATTTTTGGAGTTCAACACGTGAACTCTTCACAAATCATTTAAAATAGAAGCGATGTATGGATATTAGCGACACTCGCATTTCATACTTCGCGGATGGACACTTGTGGCGCCGTAAATGACATTTGGTTGTTGAGTATTTATTTATATGGATGATTTGGTGATTTATGTATTGTGATTGTGATTATGGATTCGAAATGTTCAACGTATTAAAAATAATGTTAACATTAATGTGGTAATTGAAAATTAAATTATAAATACCCATTTATAATTTAAGCAGTAAAAATTGGTCAAGTAGGAAAATAATTCAAATCGAATTAGAATTGGTTAAATTTATTAACCAATAATTTATTTAAATAGACTGTTGTTGTTTGAAAACCCACACGGGTACTGGGATGATATTTGACATACACTAATCCCAATATTTAGTTGTATGTCGATCAATTGATTGACGGATTGTTGTAAGGGTTATTTATTTATTTATTTTAATGCTTATACAGTTGTAGAACGCACTTTGGATGATGTTTGAATGTTTAATGACTATTTATCATTATTGTTGAATACATGCGATGTATGAAATCCATATAACTGAAATTATATAGTAATTGATTGAGTCGCGTTCAGATTCAGAATATGAACGAATATTTTAAAGTAATATTTAGTAAAGAATTAAATTATGATTTTGATGTCCGATTTTGGATGGACATGAAAATATTGAAATGTGTAGCGGACTTAAGTAGTTAAACGACATTTTAACTCGATCGGGTTTATTAGTCGATTTTATTCATTTTATAATGAATACGAAAAGGAAATGGATTTCAAAATCAGATATTTTGAAATTATTATCATTTTAATATTATAATGAAATGGAATATTCAATTTTCATTTAAAATTGAAATGGAAGTTGGAATCGATTTTAAAACGAGTTTATAAAATACGTTTTAAATGGAAATCAATGAAATATATTATATATATTTATATGGCTTGAATAGAACGCGCCGCGCAACGATTGTTCGCGAATTTCAACCATTAATTTCAAATTGACGTAACGGGAGATTCGGCCGTCAGATTCTCCTAAAACCAGAACCTTGGGTTCGTATCGAAAAGATCTTTCCAATGATTGTAGGAGATTTAAATTTGAACAGTTGGATTTCAATTTATGTCCAAATCAATTTCAGAAAAGGTCGCTATGGATGTAGTTCAGTGATCGTTATTGGAAACCGACTATAAGGGCCTAAAATAAAATTATTAAAAATATGGAAAAATTGTGTAAAATCATAATAAATAATTTGGAAAGATTTTGGATGAAAAATTTCATATTTGAAAAGATAAAAGATATTTTTATCTGAATGAGCTGGTTATTAACTAGAATAATAATCCATTGTTTTTAAATTAATAAATTGGATTTGCAAATGGTTTTAAAATAACTAGGATTTTCCAACATATGAATTGGAAATGATTTGAATGGAAATAATCTTCAGAATATTTCGATTTTGGATTCCGTGAATGTACGGATATGGTTGAGGAATTTGAAAGATACAGATATCGTTATTCCTAATGCGATATCCGTTGGTTTCAGAATATGATATTGAATATAAGCCGATATTATTTGTAACGACCCGCATTCTACGCATCATAGGATTGTAGAATATTTATTTCTTTCACATACAAAGTTGTATGGTCATGTAACTTTGGGAAACGACTATTGGGGTCATTTCCCATGTTCATGATTTTTCCCGATTTTTAAATGACCATTTTACCCCTAGTTGGTACTGTTTTGGCCATAACTTTTGACTGGAAACGAATTTTAATCTGAAACCACTTCCATTGGCTCCGGATGATGGTTTCTCTTTCCGTAGAGTGGTCACATTAGCCAAACGGACTCACCGTTTGGGAGATATGGCTGAAACAAGTTTCAGATGGTGAAAAACAGCTTAATTGGGCTTAACCGGGTGATTAACAGCTAGGCCCAAGGGGAATTTCGGGTTTAGGGGTATATAGGGGCTGATTAGGGTTAGAAAACATTTCTTTAGACATTTTCCAGCCGCCACTTTCATCCTTAGACACTCTACCAATGGCCTCCTACAGCTAAAACACCCCAAATCACTTTCTAATTGAAGATTAGGCTTAGCAAACATCAAATCAAGGAGTATTAGCACGAGAACCGAGGTAGAGCTGCTGTGTAAGATTGGGAACAGCGCCAAATCAGAGAATATTTCAGTTTTGGGGTTTTAGTTGTGGCAAAGGTGAGTGATAGCATCATTTTGACACTAATTACAGTTAATTAAGGGTAATTAGTGAAGATTAGTGATTTTATACACTAATAAATTCTGGAAAAATGTTTAGAAATTCTAAAATAATATTTCATGCCTCTGTTAGAAAATTTAGACGATTTGATTAAGTTTTTCTAAGTATGTGCTTAAACATGATTAAGAAGGATTATGGGAAAATGTGATGTTTTAGCCATTTTTGATCTATTTTGATTCATTTGGATTGTTGTTTGGTGTTTGTGATTGCTCTTACATATTGCTATGACTCTATGGTATGTTTTATGGCTGATTAGAATGGTTAGATTGGTCGAAGACGCCGTCGTATGGCGCAAAACACTCGCTAGAAAAGTTGCAGGAAATACTGCAGAGATCCGGATCGGATCGGGTAGGGGATCGGATCGGGCATATCCGAACCGGACCGGGGCATGGTATTTTCTGGAGCATGACGTGAAGAGGCAACAAGGAAGATCGGATCGGAGGGGCGTAGCGTGGGATCGGAAGGCACAAGGAGGACCGAAGTGGAAGAAAGAGGAGCCTGGATACCATATTCCGAACCGAACCGAGAGCAATACACGAACCAAACAGAAGGAGAGCACCGAACCGAACCGCATGAGGGAGAAGGACCCGAACCCAGAGGATGGTGGCACTCCGAACCGAACCGGGGTACGTATCCGAAACGAACCGAGCATGGGTGACCGGACCGAACCAGACGTGTACTTTTACTACTCCGTGATGACTCTTCTGAAGACCAACTCCAATTCGACCAAACCCGAGATGTAAAGGAAGTCCAAATGAGAAGTTAGAGCTCAGGATTCAGATGGGAATCAACGAGTTCGCTTCATGGTTGGGCTTTGCTGCGGGACGCGTGTTAAGGAGTTATCGATGTCTATAGCTTTGGACCACTATGGTAGGAGGTACGAAGGCGGATTCAGGGCCATTATGGCATTGGTAGGACCAAGGGCTACGACCAATGTGGTGGGTCATTGAAATGTTTGGTCATGACTCCATGTGTTTAGCTTGGTCACAGCAGGGTTTCTACAAGTCGGGGTTCGTCGTTGCCTCAATTTGTCTAGTGTTTCAAAGTGGTAGATGTCGTACGCTTTACGCACTGAGTGAGAGACGTGAGGATGGTTGCTATGGTTGACTTGTTTGCTATCATTATGACATACACACCCCACCCCCGTATTCTTTACACTATTCATAATGGCACCTTAGAGGACTGTATGGTAGGTGGTACTAACTCTTTGGTTGCAGGTCCAGGTTCAGGTATGGTTTAGTATACCTGTTATTATTCTGTTTAGATGCTTATCGCTCATACCAGGCTTTATGTCTGACCCAGAGTTTTATGTCTTCTCTTATTACTCTGGGTGCTCACACGAGCAGACTAGAGACAGGTTAGCTGTTGATGCACGGGTAGATGATCCGGAGACGAGCATGAGGCTTCCACGTAATATACATATATAGTATTCTCCCTGTGTTGTTGAAGATCACTGCTTGGGCATTGGTGGTGCATCTTCCACTTTAGATTTCTTTTGTTTAGAGACAGTAAATTTGGAAAGTTGTAATAAGCTGTATTTGGATTTCCGCTGCTCTGATGATTGATGTTGATTTTAGTTATCAGCTTATGCACTGTCTCACCTGTTTTATGTCAAGTATGTTATTATTATATTTTATTCCATGCGCTGTGAGACATTCTACAGGTTCTTCGATTAGTTCATTCTCTTCTTTCCTTTCTTTGGCGACCGTTCCGTGCTAATCAGACATGTGTACAGCGCACTTTTGGAGTAAATGTCGGGTGGTGCGGGGCGGGCCGTCACATTTGGTATCAGAGCACTAGGTTGCGTAGTTAACCTAGGGAAGTTATCAGGGAGAGATAATATACGTATACGAGAGAGCGTATTTGTGATTACTTTGGTTTTCAAAAGCTATATATATATACTATTACTAGTATAAGGATGAAGTCGTGCTGCACTAGCACCACTATGGGATCGTTAATCGTTTCCTTTTTCAGATTGACGATGAGCCGATACACTAGGGGTACTGGTAGGGGAGCCAATAATGGGAATGCTGCTGACATGAGAACGATGTTTACTGACCTCATGAGAGAGATGCTTAGAGATGTACAGAGGGCAGCTCCCAATGGTGGAAATGGTGGTGGTCCAATAGTGCAAGCGCCGAGGGTCGATTTCGCCAAGCTGAATAAGGATTATACTAGCCTTGGTGGGAAGCCGTTTCACGGAACGGAGTCGGCCACAGATGTTCAGGATTGGTTGGATAGTTGCGAACGTATCTTCGAGGATTTGGGTATCGAGGATGCGATGAAGAGAAAGCTAGCGTCCCGTCAGCTGCAAGGGCGGGCAATGAATTGGTGGAATGCTATAAAGGCAGCTACTCCCGAAGATCAGATTACTTGGGAGCAGTTTAAAGCTCGCTTTAGCGAGAAGTTCATTCCAGCTGCTCAGAAGTCAGTGCTGTTTAAGAAATTCTTGGAGCTCAAGCAGAATGGCAGAGCTGTCTCGGAGTACATTGCTGAATTCGACACTTTGTCAAAGTATGGGTTATCTCTTATTGATACTGCCGAGAAGAAGAATGAGAAATTCATAACTGGGTTAGATCAGTACTTAGGGGAAAGGCTTATTAACCACATCGATGAGACGTTTGAGTCGATTGTGGGGAAAACATTAAGATCAGAGAGTCTCTACCCTAAGTCGAAGACTGAGGTTGCATCCGCAGATGAGCCAAAGCCACAAGCAAGTGGTGGAGGCAAGGGTGATTCCCAGAATAAAAGAAAGCAGAGTCAGACTAAGGATGGCCAGAAGAAAAAGAATAAGCAAGATGTTGAGTGCTTCAGCTGTGGTAAGAAGGGCCATTATGCTAGTAATTGTCGGGCCAAGCCAGCGGACAGGAAGTGCTTCAATTGTGGCCAAATGGGACATCACAAGGACAAGTGTCCACAGCCCCCTAAAGAAAAGCAAATGGTGAAAGCATATGCTCTCAATGCTATTCCTTCTTCGTCGAATGCCCCAACAGCGGCGGAGAAGGGAAAAAATGTCATCATTTAAGGTATGCTTTCTGTTTACGATGTTCCTGTTAGGGTTTTGTTTGATACCGGAGCTTCCAGTTCTTTCATATCTAGTGACCTGGTAGATAGGTTGGGATTGGAGCCCGAGATTGTCGATAGACCTTTAGTAGTGACGAACCCGATTGGTGGTTCAACTAGTCTTAGCATGATTTGTCGTAATGTGGTCTTATCGAGTCATGGGTGCATGTTTGTTTGTGATTGCTTTGTTTTGGGCTTTACTGGGTTTGGCATTATTTTGGGAGTAGATTGGCTCCAAAGATACGGGGTGGTGGTAGACTGTGAGGGCTTTTTGGTGACAGCTAGAGCGGATGATGGGCGGAGGATAGTGTTTGGTGGTCTACCCAGTAAGGGGGTATTGGCTAGTTTTCTAAACTCCCTTGACATTCCGCAGAGTGAGTTGTCAGGTTTGCCCGTGGTTGGCCAGTATCCGGATGTTTTCGAAGAAGTGACCGGACTTCCACCACACCGAGAGATTGAGTTCCGTATTGATTTGGTAAAAGACGCCAGACCTATAGTGATGCCACTTCGTCGTATGGCACCAAGGGAGCAGCGAGAGCTCGAGGTGCAAGTCAGCGATCTTTTGAAGAAGGGATTTATCAGAAGGAGTGTTTCTGAATGGGGAGCACCAGTTGTGTTTGCTACCAAGGAGGATGGTTCCCTTCGTTTGTGTGTAGACTACCGCGAGTTGAATAAAGTGACGAGGAAGAACAAGTATCCTCTACCGCGGATAGATGATTTGTTCGATTAGTTGAGTGGCGCGAGAGTATTTTCTCAGTTGGATCTCGCGACAGGTTTTCATCAGCTTAGAGTGGAAGCTGAGAGTATAGCTAAAACGGCATTTCGGACGCCGTCTGGGTTTTATGAGTGGTTGGTCATGCCATTCGGGCTGACCAATGCCCCAGCATATTTTGTGGATCTTATGAATAGGGTATTCAGAGATCAGTTGAATAAGTTTGTCCTTGTGTTCGTTGATGATATTTTGGTCTACTCAAGGAATGAGGAAGAACACAAGGAACATTTGAGGACAGTGATGGAGGTGTTGAGGAAACACCAATTGAAAGCAAAGTTTTCTAAGTGTCACTTCTGGAGGAAGGAAGTGAGATTCTTGGGCCATGTTGTTTCAGAAAATGGTATCGCCGTGGATCCTGCTAAGGTGGCTACGGTGCAAGATTGGTCTACGCCCAAGAATGCAACAGACGTAAGAAGTTTCTTGGGATTAGCGGGATATTATCGTAAGTTTATCCAAGACTTCTCCAAGATAGCAGCACCGTTGACTCAGTTGACAAAGAAGAATCAAGCTTTTGTTTGGAACGAAAGGTGCGAGGATGCATTCAAGAGTCTAAAAGAAAAGTTGACAAGTGCACCAGTGTTAGTCATTCCCAAGGGGAGTGAAGAGATGACGGTATATACAGATGCTTGTGGTACCGGACTAGGTGCTGTGTTGATGCAGGGTGGTAGGGTTGTAGCTTATGCAAGCAGGCAACTGAAACCGCATGAGAAGAGGTATCCTATCCATGATTTGGAATTGGCAGCGATCGTATTCGCATTGAAGATGTGGAGACATTATCTCTTGGGAGAAAGATTCGAGCTGTTTACTGATCATAAGTCGCTGAAGTATCTTTTCTCTCAAAAGGATTTGAATCTTCGTCAGCAGAGGTGGTTAGAGTTCTTAGCTTCATATGATTTCGACATCGCATATACACCGGGAAAGGGCAATGCGGTAGCCGATGCGTTGAGTCGAAGACATGCTAGTTTAGTGGCTATGTTCCTTGAATGGAAGCAACTGGAGTATATCGCGGGGTTTGATTTCAGACCAAAGTGCGAATTGGACCCAGAAATGTTAGCAAGTTTGACCATCAGACCCACTTTAATTGAGCGGATCGGCTCTAGTCAGAGGGACGATCCTAACCTATTGGAAATCATCTCCAAGTTAGAGATGGATATCGATGAGGAGATGAACAAGTATGGGCTTGATCGAGATGGATGGCTTAGAAAGAATGGAAAGCTTGTTGTACCCAATGTCAATGGATTGAGAGATGAAGTGCTTAAAGAATGTCATCGTTCAAAGTTGACTATACATCCCGGTGGTAATAAAATGTATCGAGACATGAAGCAGACTTACTACTGGGAAGGAATGAAAAGAGACGTTGGGAAGTTTATATCCAAATGCATGAATTGCCAGCTAGTTAAAGCCGAGCAAAAGAAGCCTAGTGGTTTGTTACAGCCATTAGAAATTCCCGAATGGAAATGGGAGCAAGTCTCGATGGATTTCATTGATGGTTTACCAAGGACTAGATCGGGACATGATAGCATTTGGGTGATTGTGGACCGATTAACCAAAAGTGCAAGATTTATACCAGTCAGATCGACCAGAACGACAGCTAAGTTAGCAGAATTGTATATGAAGTGGGTAGTGAGATTCCATGGAGTACCTAAAAGCATTGTGAGTGACCGAGACCCGTTGTTCACTAGTGGGTTTTGGAAGAGCTTACAAGAAGCTCTAGGGTCAGAGTTACATCTCAGTACCGCATATCATCCTCAGACCGACGGTCAGACGGAGAGGGTGAACCGTATTTTGGAAGATCTCTTGAGAGCATGTATATTGGATTTTGGTGGATCATGGGATGACCATTTGCATCTAGTAGAGTTTGCATATAATAATAGCTACCAATCCAGTATCGGTATGGCTCCGTTTGAAGCTTTGTACGGAAGACCATGCAACTCACCATCATGTTGGATAGAGACTGGCGAGAAGTTTATGCTTGGACCAGATGTGGTGAGGGAAACTTCAGATAAGATTAAGGTCATTCAACAACGAATGAAGGCTGCCCAAGATAGGCAGAAGAGTTATGCTGATAAGAAGAGACTTAAAATTCACCGTTGGCGACTTAGTGTTTGTCAAGATTTCTCCGTTGAAGAGCGTAATACGATTTGGTAGGAGAAGCAAGTTGGCACCAAGATTCGTTGGCCCATTCCCTGTTCTCGAACTAGTCGGGAATTTGGCATATAGAATTGACTTACCGGAGAAGATGGCAGGAGTTCACAACGTATTTCATGTTTCCCAACTAAGGAAGTTCGTTCACGACTCAGATATGACTATTTCACCTGATCAGTTAGAGGACTTCGAAGTAGAACCCGAGGCGGTTGGGAACCGCAAGCCGGCCCGTATTGTCGAATACGACATGAAGCAACTTCGAAGGAAGGCGGTGAGCCTAGTCAAGGTTCAGTGGGGCGAGGACGAGAATGATTGTACTTGGGAGACAGAGGAGAACATTTGGAAGACACACCCAGAACTCTTTGCCTGGTAAGATTTTGACTTCGATTTAGTTTTCCGCATGCTAGGATAGGCTTGGTTGCTTGTTTTGCATGTTTGATTGTTGTATGTGGTTGTTAGGCATGCGGGATCCTTTGTATGTTTGGGTTAAGGAATTTCGGGGACGAAATTTCTTAAGGGGGGGAGAGTGTAACGACCCGCATTCTACGCATCATAGGATTGTAGAATATTTATTTCTTTCACATACAAAGTTGTATGGTCATGTAACTTTGGGAAACGACTATTGGGGTCATTTCCCATGTTCATGATTTTTCCCGATTTTTAAATGACCATTTTACCCCTAGTTGGTACTGTTTTGGCCATAACTTTTGACTGGAAACGAATTTTGACCTGAAACCACTTCCATTGGCTCCGCAGAGTGGTCACATTAGCCAAACGGACTCACCGTTTGGGAGATATGGCTGAAACAAGTTTCAGATGGTGAAAAACAGCTTAATTGGGCTTAACCGGGTGATTAACAGCTAGGCCCAAGGGGAATTTCGGGTTTAGGGGTATATAGGGGCTGATTAGGGTTAGAAAACATTTCTTTAGACATTTTCCAGCCGCCACTTTCATCCTTAGACACTCTAACAATGGCCTCCTACATCTAAAACACCCCAAATCACTTTCTAATTGAAGATTAGGCTTAGCAAACATCAAATCAAGGAGTATTAGCACGAGAACCGAGGTAGAGCTGCTGTGTAAGATTGGGAACAGCGCCAAATCAGAGAATATTTCAGTTTTGGGGTTTTAGTTGTGGCAAAGGTGAGTGATAGCATCATTTTGACACTAATTACAGTTAATTAAGGGTAATTAGTGAAGATTAGTGATTTTATACACTAATAAATTCTGGAAAAATGTTTAGAAATTCTGAAATAATATTTCATGCCTCTGTTAGAAAATTTAGACGATTTGATTAAGTTTTACTAAGTATGTGCTTAAACATGATTAAGAAGGATTATGGGAAAATGTGAGGTTTTAGCCACTTTTGATCTATTTTGATTCATTTGGATTGTTGTTTGGTGTTTGTGATTGCTCTTACATATTGCTATGACTCTATGGTATGTTTTATGGCTGATTAGAATGGTTAGATTGGTCGAAGACGCCGTCGTATGGCGCAAAACACTCGCTAGAAAAGTTGCAGGAAATACTGCAGAGATCCGGATCGGGTAGGGGATCGGATCGGGCATATCCGAACCGGACCGGGGCGTGATATTTTCTGGAGCATGACGTGAAGAGGCAACAAGGAAGGCCTGATCGGATCGGAGGGGCGTAGCGTGGGATCGGAAGGCACAAGGAGGACCGAAGTGGAAGAAAGAGGAGCCTGGATACCATATTCCGAACCGAACCGAGAGCAATACACGAACCAAACAGAAGGAGAGCACCGAACCAAACCGCATGAGGGAGAAGGACCCGAACCCAGAGGATGGTGGCACTCCGAACCGAACCGGGGTACGTATCCGAACCGAACCGAGCATGGGTGACCGGACCGAACCGGACGTGTACTTTTACTACTCCGTGATGACTCTTCTGAAGACCAACTCCAATTCGACCAAATCCGAGATGTAAAGGAAGTCCAAATGAGAAGTTAGAGCTCAGGATTCAGATGGGAATCAACGAGTTCGCTTCATGGTTGGGCTTTGCTGCGGGACGCGTGCTAAGGAGTTATCGATGTCTATAGCTTTGGACCACTATGGTAGGAGGTACGAAGGCGGATTCAGGGCCATTATGGCATTGGTAGGACCAAGGGCTACGACCAATGTGGTTGGTCATTGAAATGTTTGGTCATGACTCCATGTGTTTAGCTTGGTCACAGCAGGGTTTCTACAAGTCGGGGTTCGTCGTTGCCTCAATTTGTCTAGTGTTCCAAAGTGGTAGATGTCGTACGCTTTACGCACTGAGTGAGAGACGTGAGGATGGTTGCTATGGTTGACTTGTTTGCTATCATTATGACATACACACCCCACCCCCGTATTCTTTACACTATTCATTATGGCACCTTAGAGGACTGTATGGTAGGTGGTACTAACTCTTTGGTTGCAGGTCCAGGTTCAGGTATGGTTTAGTATACCTGTTATTATTCTGTTTAGATGCTTATCGCTCATACCAGGCTTTATGTCTGACCCAGAGTTTTATGTCTCCTCTTATTACTCTGGGTGCTCACACGAGCAGACTAGAGACAGGTTAGCTGGTGATGCACGGGTAGATGATCCGGAGACGAGCCGGAGGCTTCCACGTAATATACATATATAGTATTCTCCCTGTGTTGTTGAAGATCACTGCTTGGGCATTGGTGGTGCATCTTCTACTTTAGCTTTCTTTTGTTTAGAGACAGTAAATTTGGAAAGTTGTAATAAGCTGTATTTGGATTTCCGCTGCTCTGATGATTGATGTTGATTTTAGTTATCAGCTTATGCACTGTCTCACCTGTTTTATGTCAAGTATGTTATTATTATATTTTATTCCATGCGCTGTGAGACATTCTACAGGTTCCTCGATTAGTTCATTCTCTTCTTTCCTTTCTTTGGCGACCGTTCCGTGCTAATTGGACATGTGTACAGCGCACTTTTGGAGTAAATGTCGGTTGGTGCAGGGCGGGCCGTCACATTATTTCTATTCAAAGCCTTTTATTTAATATCAAATTGGAATTTGGGGTTTGTCGTGAATAGTGTCTTCAGTAACACCGTTCTTAAATCCCGTTGAGAAAATAATAAATCTTTTAATTAAGATAAATGAAGATTTCCTATTTATAATTATAAATTGAAATTAAATGGAAGTTGATTTGGGTTTATTGTGAACTGTGTTTTTAATAGCATTCGTTCTTTAACCCAAGTAAAGAAAAGATTAATTTCTTAAAATTGAATAATCATAAAGTAATGATTTTTGAGAGTAAAACTGAACTAGATTTTTAATGAATCCTTAAGTAGATTAAAATGAGAATAGGATAATTAAATTTATCGAATTCATGAAATGATCAAGAATGGAATACCACCAGTTTTACTCCAGGCGAAAATTAAATCTTTAATTAGATTTGAACGTGAAATGGTAATTAATTTTACCGATAACACAGAGGGAGTTAGATATGGAGTACAACCAGTTTTTCTCTATGGGATGAATATGTTGGGATTGGGAAAATAAAATAAATGATTACTTCGGTAAGGCTCGATAATCCCGATTAGTTTTATAAACCTTAATTTCGTTTAGAATTGTTAAAGATAAAATAAAATCTTTTGAAAATGATATCCAAAGGAAGATTAAAGAATAAATTTAAAAGGATTTACCTTTGATCAAATTAACGGGAACCTTTCCCCTAAGATGTGAATATTTAAATAAAAGAATATTCTGAATTGGAATGAGGCGTATGATGTGTTTTTATAGCACTTGATTATTGATTATAAAATACGCGAATTATACGAAAAGACCGGGTTTAACCCATACTGAATAACTAATACGACGACTAAAAGTCCACGATGAAGACGGTGGTTGAAGACCGGAGATCTTCACATCGTTTGGATGATTACTGATGTCTTGATTGGGCTGTACACCCAATACAAGGTAATAAGTGGTGATCGTCCAGACGTACTTGGAGATCGACCAGATATGCGAGGACCTTTCTCCTGTATTGGACATATGGGGCGAGGAATAAGGTGCCTTTGGTTTCGTTTCAGACCCGAAACGGAGTTGCAAATGGATGGTGTGTCTGACATCGTATTCCTTTATGCTGTATTCGTTGATCTCTGCTAAATACATATATGTTTGGTGGCGGAGAATTTATTCTTTTGCTTTACACCCTTCTTTGATACGTACGAGCTTAGAGATTATATATTGGTAGAAATCACTGGTATGGTATGGATTGACAATGTGGCATGCTAAGATGCAAATGATCAAGGCTTTTGTTGAAAAGCAGAGTCTTGTGGTAGATGATCAAAACACGGCTTTAAATAGCATAGCTTTGTGTATAGCGTTAATTCGCGGCCTCACACCCGGTATGAGTCAAAAACGGGATAGTGACTGCAGGGAGTGCACGACTTTTCTTTCTAGCTAGAAGTGATGTTATGGTATGGAGCCCAGACATTTTTACTTATGTCGATGATGGAATGAGGTGCCTCGGATATTGAGTCTCTCCTAGCTCAGAGTTAGGTCTGATAGGACCGGGAAACGTGTGTTTAGGAATAACTAATCCTCAAAAGTAAGCAAGGACCGACCCTGAAGATCCAAGGGTTGCTAAGGGCGCGATTCTAAGGCATTTGCTAGAGTGTCTCGAATCGGGAGGAGCCATGTAACAACCCGGATTTTTCGGTAACCTAGAAGTGCAGATTTATTATGTTTTGCGATTCTTAAGATAATATGTTGGTGATACGAGTTTGTGAGACTAACTCATATAACATTTAAATTAGAAAAAATAAAGTTTTGAGAATTTGTTAAAACTAAACATTTGGAATAAATTATATGATTTTATTATAATAAAAATTTATTCCAATCTATAACCATAAGATCATAATTTAATAATTAGAGGGGATATTGAAAATATATTTTGGGAATCTATATTTAAGGGGAAATGTAATTTGAATATCAAAGAGTAAAGTGTTGATCTAGTTATTAAATTACTAATTGGGGTTCTAAATACAAAGATGTAATTCAATAATAATATCAACAAAGGGATTGTGTTCAAATTACATTAATGAATTTAAAGTGTACATGTGGATTTTAAAATATAGTTAACGAACAAGTTGGTTTGTTGATTTTATGAGAGTATAAATATTGTTGCGAATAAATATTTATAGAACTCGTGTGTTTTTATCGCTGATAATAAATTTAATTTGTTGAGATAATTAATGTACGTGTTGTAGAATTTAAATAAAATAAAAATATGTGTTTAGCATGGTTAATAATTTAATTTGTTAAAATAAGTCATTGTGATTCTTGTTTTGTTATGTTGTAGAGATTATACAAATAAATGAAGACATTTTTGTCAAACCCATTTTAATTAGTATATTATGTTGCAACTTATATCTAAAATAGTGTAAATGTGTTTATTAACTTGTTCGTTAAGTTATTAAAAGTTAACTCAACTTAATTAATTTTGTGTGTATGTGTGTGGTTGTGTATTGTGTTTTATAAATTTTGATTTGTGTGTGTATGTTTAAGAGGCATTAAAGGTGTATTAGTGTTAATTCAAAAAGCATTGTTAGTTGTAAATGCATGTTTAAGCACTTAGCTTTGTGTTTTAGCCTTATTAATCTATTTGGGCTTGGTTGGTGTTAGGGCCCATTTCCTCCTTCTAAATGTTTCTAGAGAGAAAAGAGAAGTACGATACATTTTTCTTCCTTTCCTCTTTTTGTTTTTCAGTTGAAGCTTTTAGAAAGAAAAACTATGGCCTCCATCTACCTCAAAATTCAATCCTTTAACCCAAATCATTGTTAGTAAGATGTAAAACTTCTCCGCTTCCAACTAGATTATGCTTCAATCAATATAACCCTAGGCTGGTTGGAAATTCATAACAAATCAAATAAAATTCCAAAAATTCTGAAATTTAGATATGTTGTTTCTAACACATTCCAGCACCCCTCCTCCAATTTTGGTTGCATTTGGTATAGCTTTGAAGCATCAAACATCTTCTTTCATCAAGAAATTTTCAGATCAGATCTGTGCAGAAAACGAAGGTCAGTAGAAAATTCGTAACTAATTCTAGTAAAATATAAAAATTATGAAATTTGGATATATTGTTCTCAACTCATTAATACATATTCTTTAAAAATTTCGTAAGAAAATACTTAACTTGCTCTGTCAAACCCTTGTTGCAACAGAGGTTAAAAATGCGGCTATTTTTGGGAAATTGATGCGTTGAGGCTTACATGATAGTTCGCGAGGTTAAGATGAGTTGCTACACTCACACATTCTAGTTTAAACATTTACCTTTGCACGTGACTTGAGTTAGGTTGAATTTCAGTTAATGTTTAGTTTTAATGAAACCGAGTTTGATTGCTATTTGCATATAGTTTGTCTCGATTCCGACAATAGAATGTTGTCGGACTTTCTTCTATTGATAGGTCATGCTTTGTGGTATAGATATGTGAAAATTTCTGTGCAAAACTACTTCATTTGATATCTAAAACCATTGCTGCAAAATCAATTTGGCCACAAGATTTTGCAAATGCACGTTTTATTGCTGCAAACATGATCTGAGTCCATTTTTGAGAGTCCATAACTCTTTTATATCAAGTCGGAATTCATTGATTCTTTTTTTATTGGAAAGCTAAGATTTTCTACTGTGTGCATGTCAGTTTTTAGATCATTTAGAGGTCATTTGAATGCTTTAAACTGACCTCAAAGTCGAACTTGATCGTGATTCAGACCTGTGTTTGAATTTCCAGAGTGAAAATAACGCCAAGACCTAACTTTGGGGTTCTATATATCCTTTGTTATCAATCTGTTTTGAGTGATTTTTTTTATTATAAATTTTGGGATCTTGTCTATATGCTTGCAAATATTTGGGTCAGTCCGAGATAGTTTGGCTGTTCAAACCTGACCACAAAGTTGGACCTGGAAGTGATTTCAGCCCAGCTGAAATTCAGTCCAAAGCCTAAGTTTGGAGTACCATATCTTTTTCATGCGATGTCGGAATTCAGTGAATCTTTTTTCATTTGAAAGTCTGGTATTTCTAATTTATACATATCAAATTTTAGACCATTCGGAGATCGTTTGGTCGTTTAAAACTATTCTGAAAGTTGCAACATTGATTGATTTCTGTGCTTATTACATGACTTGGTGTAAATTTGGGCGTCTTTCCTTAAATGTTTTTATGCTTTTCTTGATCTACTTTTAAACCATGCTTTTTGAGTTATGTTTTGGTTTACTTTATTAATGGAGAAGCCTAAATTATCACTAATGCATAATTTGGGTTTTATGTATTCAATGATGAGTTTTGAGCACACATTGCACAATTTAAACTAGTTTTCTGATATACGTATAAATTAAGTTTTCAGTATAGTTTTGAGGCTAAATGAGATTTATAATTTTATTTTTTACGCTAAGTGACCTCGAAACAATATTAGAAAAACCTATCTTCAAAACTATAGCTTTCCAAGAAAGGAAACTATTAGTTTTGTAAAATATTTCATAACTTGTATCGAAATTAAGTATTTTCTTATCTATATAAATGACACAACCTTGCACTCTTCAAGATAATGTATTGGATTTTAAACGACCTCGTGCACTCTATGGTATGGGACACGAAAGTATACGAAATCGATTAATTCCAATATAATTAGACTGAAGCTGATGTCTTATTAATGATGATTTGATGTTTTCCATTGCGAAGTTGATAAGCAGCTAGTGAACCAGTAGTGAGAACGTGTGGTATGCGACGCAATGTTACCACTATTCGGGTTACTGACTGTGAGTCAGTGACGCATAGTGTGTTTTGTTAAACCAATACTTTGCTTCGGGGGGAACTCGGGGGGAGTCATGTATACGTATTCACTTGACCGGGGGGGGTAGGGGGGTAGGGGGGTCAAGATACACTAGGCTGGGGGGTCGCAGTGATGGACACCTAACTTGAATACATATAAGTACTGAGCTAAGCTCGGGGGGAGCTATATTATCATATGGTTGCACGTGCATATTTATTTCTAATGGATCCATATTGTGATGATATTTTGTGATTTGATCCATACGATCATACATTGAAGATTATTGGGAGTCTTTCCTTAAATGTTTTTATGCTTTTCTTGATCTACTTTTAATCCATGCATTTTTGTTATATATTGGTTTACTTTATTAATGGAGAAGCCTAAATTATCACTAATGCATAATTTGGGTTTTATGTATTTAATGATGATTTTTGAGCACACATTGCACAATTTAAACTAGTTTTCTGATATACGTATAAATTAAGTTTTCAGTATAGTTTTGAGGTTAAATGAGATTTATAATTTTATTTTTTACGCTAAGTGACCTCGAAACAATAGTAGAAAACCTATCTTCAAAACTATAGCTTTCCAAGAAAGAAAACTATTAGTTTTGTAAAATATTTCATAACTTGTATCGAAATTAAGTATTTTCTTATCTATATAAATGACACAACCTTGCACCCTTCAAGATAATGTATTGGATTTTAAACGACCTCGTACACTCTATGGTATGGGACACGGAAGTATACGAAGTCGGTTAATTCCAATATAATTAGACTGAAGCTGATGTCTTACTAATGATGATTTGATGTTTTCGATGCTTTCCATTGTGAAGTTGATAAGCAGCTAGTGAACCAGTAGTGAGAACGTGTGGTATGCGACGCACTGTTACCACTACTCGGGTTACTGACTGTGAGTCAGTGACACATAGTGTGTTTTGTTAAACCAATACTTTGCTTCGAGGGGAGTCATGTATACGTATTCACTTGACCGGGGGGGGGGGGGGGGGGGTCAAGATACACTCGGCCGGGGGGTCGCAGTGATGGACGCCTAACTTGAATACATATAAGTACTGAGTTAAACTCGGGGGGGGGGGGGGGAGAGCTATATTATCATGTGGTTGCACGTGCATATTTATTTCTAATGGATCCATATTGTGATGATATTTTGTGATTTGATCTATATGATCATACATTAAAGATTATTGGATTATAAATTTACATAAACATTTTGTAATTTTCTATGTTGGAGTGGGATGCTCCTTCCGTGATATTTGACTCACACGAGTAATATGATGATTTTGATGATTTTCATTTGATGATACATGGCTATTGCTCGGTAGTTTGAAAATTCGATTTTTAATTTCAAATGAATGTACATGATTCAAAATAAATCGGATTCAGTAAAAATCAGAAATATTAGAATTTGTTTAACAATATCTTTTTAACGAATGTGAAAAATCCAGATTTCATAACGGGAATAAAAAGTTATGTCCAGTTTAAAATTCAGAATAGTCGCTATGGAATTTAATATAATATATAGTCTTTAAAAATAATCATTTTACAAACGACCTCCTTTTTTGACGAAACCACTTTTGTTGGATCTGGAATGTCAAATTATTGCTAGATTCCAGTTTTCATAATTTTTGAAATTAATATGTAAGCGTGGTGAATTTAAATGTGTTTGGTCAATTTTAGTCAAAATTGGATCGACCAGAAAACGACCATTTTTCAAACAGCCTCCAAATAGGACGAAATTAGTTTTGTTAGGACCGTATCATCAAAACATAGCTATATTTATTTTTTTGTAATTTTTGGAGTTAGTATATGGCCTCGGTAAATTAAAATATACGTTTGAATTCAATATATATTAATTTATATTTTAATTTTTACGAAAACTGATCGAAACAGTCGAATTGTCTTATGGAACATATTCCGTTATGTCCGAAATAAGAGTATTTGTCTAGAAGCGACAGTCGTTGGGGTTCGTTTGGAGTTCAGACACAAATTTTCACAACAAAACAATTAATTGAATAAAATATTAATGTTTTTATATATATAACCCTAACAACTAAGGAACCCTAACTTATTCATAACGTAACAGTCGCCGCCAAGCCTCATTCTATGGACGATCTGCTCCCATTTTTAATTCAATTTTTCTCACAATCCCTTCAATGAAGATCGAAACTTCTAAAAACCAAACTGAAGAGAGCCTTGAGACTGACCTATCCAACGGTCAAGACCATTTAAAGAGGAGTAAATCGAGTGAATTCTGTTCTTGAAGTCACCACGTTAGAGGTTGATTTCATGGCTGATGGCTTATGCGAGTTCGACGGGGTTCAGTGTGGGGGAAGGCGTCGTCGAGGCCATCGATGTGGTGTATGGTGATGGGGGTCTGATCCCCTGAGTGGCGCGCGATTGGGTGATGAAGGAGCGGATGATGGGTTTGAACTTGAACCAGGAAGATACGAAGAAGAAAGGCCTAAGCCTTTGCTCTGAAAATGAACGGCTGATTAACAATAAGGTTAATTATAAATCTTTAATTAAATTTAGTTTATTTAATTATATAAAAAAATGTGATTAGAATTATTTATACCATAAATAAAAATGTGATTTTTATACAAAATAATTTTATGTAAAAAAAATGTGAATTTTCGAATATGAAATTTATATATGTTATTGTTTTGAAAACTAAATTTTCATACAGAATTATTGTTTTAAAAATTTAATTTTTAATAATAAAAATAGCCTTGATTTTTAAATTAAATAGCATGGTTTTATAAATGAGATTTTTATAATATAAATTTGAAATAAAAATATGGTTTTTATAATATAAGTTTTGAAATAAAAATATTATATATATATAATTGATTTTAAAATTAAATAACATTGTTTTTAAAAATAAATTTAGCATTGTTTTTAAAATATGATTTATATATATAGCTTGGAATTAAAAATGCGATTTTAAATTTATTTAACAATATATAAAAATGTAATTTTTATTATGAAATATTTATAAATTAAAAATAAGATTTTTAGGTTATATATAGCATTGTTTTTTAAAAAATAAAATATCATGGTGATTTTCAATAGATAAAAGCATTGTTTTAAAAATATAATTTTTATATATAAAGCATATAATAAGAATGGAATTTTTTATATATAAAGCAATGTTTTTAGAAATGAATTTTTATAGAAAAGCATTGTTTTTAAAATGTGATTTATATATATACATATATATATAGGAGAGTTTAAAATATGATTTTTATTAATATAAAAATACGATTTTTATTAATATAAAGATATGATTTTTCTATATGAAAATATAGGGTTTTTCTATATGAAAATATACGATTTTTCAATATATGAAAAATAGGATTTTATATATGTGAAACTATGATTTTTATTATATGAGTAGCAACATAAAAATTTGATTTTTATATATAATAGTGATATAAAAATATGATTTTTATATACTTAGCATTGAAATAATCTTTTTTTAAATATATACAGCGTTGTTAAAAATATGATTTTTAATATAAATCGCGTGAAACAGATCTTGTTGGAACACGGTGAAGGACACAACACACTGTAACAAATCCAAATCCAAACTGTTCAAATTAAAGACTGACGGAGTGGAAACCCAAGGTGAGAACTCCTCACTAAATTATATTTTATCATGTTATTTTATTCATGTATAAAAAAATGTATAGAATTGCTAGTGTAGGCTTTTATCAGTTTTAATCATTATAAATTATTAGCTCACCTCCCTCGTCCACAGGCCATGGACGATTTAATTGATTATATTGTGTTTTGGTTGTGATGTTGTGACGATTAACACATTAAAAATAATGTTGACATTAATGTGGTAGTTGAAATTAAATTATAAATATCTATTTATAATTTTAACCAGTAAAATTGGCTAAGTAGAAAAATAATTCAACTGAATTATAATTGGTTAAATTTATTAGCCAAAGATTTATTTAAATAAACTGTTGTTGTTTGAAAACCCCACACGGGTATTGGGATGATATTTGACATACACTAGTCCCAAAATTTAGTTGTATGTCAATTGATGGATTGACAGCCTGTGATGAGCATTATTTATTTATTTTAATGCTCACACAGTTGTAGATTTCACTCTGGATGTGAATGGACTGTTTGATGATTATTTATCATTATTGTTGCATACATGCGATGTATGAAATCCATAAAACTGAAATTATATGGTAACTGATTGAGTCGCATTCCGATTCAGAAATAAAGAGCATTTTAAAATAAAGGGCATTTTAATATAAAGAACATTTTAAAATAAATAATGTTTTAAAATAAAGAATATTTTAAAATATAAAGAATATTTTAAAATAACAAATATTTTAAAATAATATTTAGTGAAGAATAAAATTATGATTTTGATGTTCGATTTTAGATGGACACAAAAATATAAAAATATGAAGCCGAGTTAAGTAGCAAACGCCATTTTAACCCGAATGGGTTTACCAATCGATTTTATTCACTTTATAATGAGTATCGAGAAGAAGTGATTTCAAAATCTAATATTTTGAAAATATTATCATTTTAATATGATAAAAATATAGAATATTCAATTTTGATTTAAAATTGGAAATGGAGTTGAAATCGTTTTAAAATCAATTTGTAAACGATTTATAAAATACGTTTTGAATGGAAATCGACGAAATATATATATATATATATAATGGCCAGAATAGAACGCGCCGCGCGACCGTTCGCGAATTTCAACCATTAACTTCAAATTGGCGTAACGGGAGATCCGACCATCGGATTCTCCTAAAACCAGATTTTTGAGTTCGTATCGAGAAGAGCTTTCCAACGAATACAAGAGATTTGAAATCTAACGGTTAGATTTGGAGATATGTCCAAATCAATTTCAGAAAAGGTCATTATGGATGTAGTTCGGTGCCCGTTATTGGAAACCGACTGTACGGGCGATAATAAAATTATTAAAAATATGGAAAAATTATGTAAAATCATAATAAATGATTTGGAAAATTTTTTGATGAAAAATTCCAGTTTTGAAAAGATAAATATATTTTTATCGTAATGAACTGCTTAATAACTAGAATAATAATCCAATTATTTTTAGAAATAAATAAATTGGATTTGAAAATGGTTTTAAAATAACCAAAATTTTCCAACGAATAAACTGGAATGGAAATTATTTTCGGAATATTTCGATATTGGATTCCATCATTATACAGATATTGTGAGGAATTTGGAATATATATATATATCGTTATTCCCAATACGATATTTGTTGGTTTGAGAATTAGATATTGAATATAAGCCGATATAATTTCTATTTAGAACCTTATATTTAATATCGAATTGGATTTTGGGTTTGTCGTGAGTGGTGTCTTCAATAACACTATTCTTAAATCCAGTTGAGAAAAAAATAAATCTTTTAATTAAGATTTAGAGAAGTTTACCAATTAATTAATATTAAATTAGAATTGAATTGAAATTAGATTTTTGGGTTTATCGTGAACAATGTTTTAAATAACACCATTTTTTTGTCCCAATTAACAGTGAAAATATAATTTGGAATTTATATTAAGATTTAATGGAAAATTTTCTAAAGTGAAATTTTCTAATTTAATATACTAAATTGGAATTTAATGGAATTTGATTTGGTAATAATCGAGATGAGCTCCTGTGAATGAAGACCGATACTATATATGGAATTTAAAAGGCATTGCCGCTATTCCATTTATATTATTATTCTGATATGGGAATTTATATTAATTATACACTGTTATGATTTCCGTATAGATTCCATTTTGATGGAAGATGATTTTGGTTTATTGTGAATAATGTTTTTAAATAACGTTTGTTCTTTGACCTAGTTAAAGATAAATTAATTTCTTAAATTTGAATAATCATTAAATAATGATTTTTGAGATTAAAACTGAACCGGAGTTTTAAAGAATCTTGAATTAGATTGAAATGAAAATGGAATAATTAAATTTATCTAATTCTTGAAATGATCAAGAATGGAGTACCACCAGTTTTACTCCAGGCGATAGCTAAATCTTTAATTAGATTTAAATGTGAAATGGTAATTAATTTACCGATAACACAGTGGGTGTTAGATATGGAGTACTACCAGGTTTCCTCTATGGGATGATTAGGTTGGGATTGGAAAATAATAAATGATTATTGAGGTAAGGTTCGATAATCCCGACTGGTTATTAAAATCTTTTGTAATGATATCCAAAGGAAGATTAAAGAATAAATTTAAATGAATTTATCTTTGGTAAAATTAATGGGAACATTTCCCTAAAAATGTAAACATTCAAATAAAAGAATATTCTGAATTGGAATGAGGCGTATGATGTGTTTTTATTGCACTTGATTATAAATTATGCGAGTTATTCGGAAAGACCGGGTTTAACCCATTCTGAATAATGAATACGACGACTAACAATCGAAGAAATTGAAGACGGGGCAAGACCGACGATCTTCACAACGAATGATGAGTTGCTACTGATGCTCATGATTGGAGTAGCTACCTTGAAAGGGCTATAGTGGTAGCCGTCCGAACATATTTGTTGATTGTTCGGATATTCGAGGGACTCTCTCCTGTAATGGAGATATGGTACGAGAAATAAGGTGCCTTCGGTTTCGTTCAGACCCAGAATGGACTTGTAAATGGATGGTATGTCTGACGTTGTATTCCTTTATGCTTTATTCGTTGATCTCTGCTAAATATATATCTGTTTGGTGGAGGAGAATTTAATCTCTTGCTTAACACCCTTCTCTGAGACGTACGAGCTTAGAGGTTATATATTGGTAGAAATCAATGGTATGGTATGGATTGACAATGTGGCATGCTGATGCACGTATCAAGGCTTTTGTTGAAAAACAAAGCCTTGTGGATGATGATCAAAGCATAGCTTTAATTAACATAGCTTTGTGTAGCGTTACTTCACGAGCCTCACACCCAATGATGGTGAACTGATGGTTAGGTCAGTATGCTTTTGATACAAGGATGGATTCGGTCGACCGAGATGAGCTGAGTGTGGTCGCTCCACGCTCAGAGGGATATGGCACCCCCCCGATTCCCAGATGGATAGAGTAAGCGGCGTTTTCTCATGCACGAGCCGTAAGTCGCGGAGATACTCGATATCCTGGATATAGTGTGGATGTGCATTACGGCGTTTTCTCATGTCTGGGACGTAAGCCCTGGGGAATTGCACTACGCGATAGATCTTTCGAATCAGGAGCCATCATGATGGAAATCCAACTTTCCAGTAAGAGCTTTGCTGTTTTAATTGTAAACTTATATATGGTGACATAGCGGGATGGGGCGCTCATGCCGTCTATGATTAATACATTTACTTTTGAAATTGATTTCTACACTATACACTTATAGTAATAATAAAAGATAAATTTCGCGTATCAAGCATATTTGGCTATTATAAGGTAAAACTCTATCCTCCGGCTTGCGTTGCATTGTGTGATGGGACTTGAGTCTTATAATAGCTTCATTTTTCTTTAATTAGCATTGCGCTATTTGTTTTATGCACTGGTATTCTTAGGGGTAAACCCGTTCCGTGTTATATGGCGTGGTCCCTTGATTTACTTAACTTTAAAATCAAATTAATAACTGTTTTAGTTCTCACACCAGTCCCATGACTGACCTGAAGTTTATTGTTTTAACCTAAACTCTGAGTGCCCTTATTTTCCACACGAGCAGCTAGTAGTTTTGGTTTTCGTAGATATTTCTTTACACAGGATCTTGGATTACAACTGGAGCTATATTCGGAAAGCTTTGAATCCGTGTATTTCATTCAGTTGTGTTAGTCATTGTATTTATACATTTTAAATTTCCGCTGCTACGTATTTTAAATCTCTAATATTTTTCTGTGTAATATTTATTCATACTCTGATATATTCTTGTACTATGTTGTAATTGTTGTAATAGCAGTGAAAAGTTCTATTGTTTGTGTTCTGATGCGTCATATTCTCAACTCAATCCGGGCTTTCCCGAATGAGGAAGTTTGGGTCGTTTTAGCGATGTATCAGAGCTTTGGTTTACAGAGCTCGAGAACAAGACACATTAGAACTAAACAAAAGAATTTATCAGAGATAGGATTAGTAACATCCTATAAGAATGACTCGTTAAAGATAGGATCAATAGCATCCTATAATGAGTTTAAAGAGTATTATTTATAATAAAAAAAACAAACAAATTTAGTTTTGAAAATTATAACTTTATTATACGTATTTGACTATTTTGTTTTATATTAAATTTGGACAATCGAGTATATGAAGATTTTGCATATACGCCTAGCTAGCGTGTATACGAAATCTCAAATATACTGGGTAGATATAGAATCACACTCTAGTTGCCCAGAGATGATTTTGATGATTGAGGCCTCATCATCAGTGTTTATGTTCGAGTCTTGAAAGTGGGATATCTATATATTTCCAATTGGCTGGTATGAGAACCAAAATTAGATAGGGTTATTGTTGTGAATTCGCATCAAAAACATGATTTTGTATACATATATCGAAGTTATGAATTTGAAAATTTAATCAACTAATTGATTGCTGGTTGTATTGTATGATTATTAGTTTGATTAATAAAAAAATATTGGATTGATTAAACTAATAAAAGAATGAATGACAAATAAAGCCAAACTGAATCAAAATATTGAACAGATTTGAAAACTGATTGGAAATGCATGCATGTACATGTATATGTGTGAATAGGTCATAGCAAGGAGGCTAGAGAAGAGGAATAAAATTGTATGCCTGACAAATAGGTACATATTTACTGTTTTGTTTGGGTTTGATGATTTTATAAGCCGAATGGCTAGCCACTTGGCTTTTTCTTTTGAATTGATGAGGGTCCTGTGAGGCAAGTTGCGGTTTTAAATATCAACCCGTATAAAGGAGGTTATAGCGAAAATTTTCGAAAATCTAGGGTGTTAGCCAAATTTTCGAAGAATTAGACAATTCTTAGAAACTAGAAAGTTAAAGAATTAAAGCCAGAATGAAAGTTGAGTTGGTTGGTTAAACAACTTTCAGCTCCGTTCCTTTTCGAAGACAAAAAGATTTTAAGTGGGGAAGGTTGTAACAACCCGGAAATTTTAAACCAATTTAAAGATTTTATTTTAGCTATTTTAATGAATTTTGAATATTTAAAATGATTCATTTTAAATAATAACAATTAAAATTTATTTAAATCGAAGTTAGAATGTATATATCTATTTTAATTATAAAACGAGCCTGAAATGGCACGGTAGTTTAAAAATTCGATTTTTAATTTCAAATAAATGTACATGATTCAAAATAACTCGGATTTCAATAAAACCAGAAATATTATAATCTGTTTAACAATATCTTTATAAGGAATGTGAAAATCCAGATTTCATAACGGGGATAAAAAGTTATGTCCAGTTTAAAATTCAGAATAGTCGCTATGGAATTTAATATAATATATAGCCCTTAAAAATAATCATTTTGCAAACAACCTCCGTTTTCGACGAAACCACTTTTGTTGGATCTGGAATGTCAAATTGTTGCTAGATTCCAATTTTCATAATTTTTGAAATTAATATGTGAGCGTGGTGAATTTAAATGTGTTTGGTCAATTTCATTCAAATTGGATCGACTAGAAAATGACCATTTTTCAAACGGTCTCCGAATTTGACGAAATTATTTTTGTTAGCACCGTGTCATCAAAACATAGCTAGATTTATTTTTTTGTAATTTTTGGAGTCAGTATGTGGCCTCGGTAAATTAAAATGTACGTTTGAATTCAATATATATTAATTTATATTTTAATTTTGACGAAAATTGATCGAAATAGTTGAATTGGCTTATGGGTCATATTCCATTGTGTTCGTAATGGGGGTATTTGTCAAGCGACAGTAGTTGGGATTCGTTTGGAGTTCAGACACAAATTTTCACAACAAAACAATTAATTGAATAAAATATTAATATTTTTATATATATTACCCTAACAACTAAGGAACCCTAACTTATTCATAACGTAACAGCCGCCGCTAAACCTTATTCTATGACCGATCTGCTCCCACTTTTAATTCAATTTTTCTCACAATCCCTTCAATGAAGTTCAAAAGTTCTAAAAACCAAACTGAAGAGAGCCTTGAGATTGACCGATCCAACGGTCAAGATCATTTAAAGTGGAGTAAATCGAGTGAATTCTGTTCTTGAAGTCACCATGTTAGAGGTTGATTTCGTGGCTGATGGCTTATGCAAGTTCGACAGGGTTTAGCGTGGGGAAGGCGCCGTCGAGGCCGTCGATGTGGTGTATGGTGATGGGGTCCGATCCCCTGAGTGGCGCACGATTGGGTGATGAAGGTGCAGATGATGGGTTCGAACTTGAACCAGGAAGAAACGAAGAAGAAAGGCCTGATACGAAGAAGAGAGGCCTGAGCCTTTGATCTGATAATGAACAGCTGATTAACAATAAGGTTAATTATAAATCTTTAATTAAATTTAGTTTGATTAATTTTATAAAAAAATGTGATTATAATTATTTATACCACAAATAAAAATGTGATTTTTATAAAAAATAATTTTATGTAAAAAAAATGTGAATTTTCGAATACGAAATTTATATATGTTATTGTTTTAAAAAATTATTTTTTATATAGAATTATTGTTTTAAAAATGTAATTTTTATAATAAAAATAGCCTTGATTTTTAAATTAAATAGAATGGTTTATAAATGAGATTTTTATAATATAAATTTGAAATAAAAATATGGTTTTTATGATAAAAGTTTTGAAATAAAAATATGATTTTTAATTTATGTATATAATTGATTTTAAAAATATAACTAATATTGTTTTTAAAAATTAATTTAGCATTGTTTTTAAAATAAGATTTTTATATATAGCTTGGAATTAAAAATGTGATTTTTAATTTATTTAACAATATATAAAAATGTGATTTTTTTTATGAAATAGTTATAAATTAAAAATAAGATTTTTAGGTTATATATAACATTAAATTTTTTTTTAAAATAAAATAGCATGGTGCTTTTCAATAGAAAAAAGCATTGTTTTTAAAATATAATTTTTATATATAAAACATATAATATGAATGGAATTTTTTATATAAAAAGCATTGTTTTTAGAAATGATTTTTTTTAGAAACACGTTGTTTTTAAAATGTGATATATATATATATATATGAGAGTTTAAAAATATAATTTTTATTAATATAAAAATACGATTTTTAAAAATATAAAGATATGATTTTTCTATATGAAAATATACGGTTTTCTATATGAAAAGATACGGTGTTTCTATATATGAAAAATAGGATTTTTATGTATGTGAAACTATGACTTTTATTATATGAGTAGCAATATAAAATTTTGATTTTTATATATAATAGCGATATAAAAATATGATTTTTATATACTTAGCATTGAAATAAAAATATGATTTTTTGTAAAATATATGCAGCGTTGTTAAAAATATGATTTTCAATATAAATCGCGTGAAATAGATCTCGTTGGAAACACGGTGAAGGACACAACGCGCTGTAACAAATCCAAATCCAAACTGTTCAAATTAAAGACTGATGTAGTGGAAACCCAAGGGGATAACACCTCACTAAATTATATTTAACCATGTTATTTTGTTCCTGTATAAAAAAATATATAGAACTGCCAGAGTAGGCTTTTATCAATCTAATCATTATAAATTATTAGCTTACCTCTCTCGTCCACAGACCATAGATGTTTTAATTGATTGTATTGTGTTTTATTTGTGATGTTGTGATGATTAACACATTAAAAATAATGTTGACATTAATGTGGTAGTCGAAATTAAATTATAAATATCTATTTATAATTTTAACTAGTAAAATTAGCTAAGAAGAAAAATAATTCAACTGAATTAAAATTGGTTAAATTTATTAACCAAAGATTTATTTAAATAAACTGTTGTTGTTTGAAAACACCACACGGGTATTGGGATGATATTGGACATACACTAGTCCCAATATTTAGTTGTATGTCAATCTATGGATTGACAGCCTGTGATGAGCGTTATTTATTTATTTTAATGCTCACACAGTTGTAAATTTCACTCTGGATGTGAATGGACTGTTTGATGATTATTTATCATTATTGTTGCATACATGCAATGTATGAAATCCATATAACTGAAATTATATGGTAATTGATTGAGTCGCATTCCAATTCAGAAATAAAGAGCATTTTAAAATAAAGGGCATTTTAATATAAAGAACATTTTAAAATAAAGAATGTTTTAAAATAAAGAATATTTTAAAATAAAGAATATTTTAAAATATAAAGAATATTTTAAAATAACGAATATTTTAAAATAATATTCAGTGAAGAATAAAATTATGATTTTGATATCCGATTTTAGATGGACACAAAAACATAAAAATATGAAGCTGAGTTAAGTAGCAAACGCCATTTTAACCCAAACGGGTTTATCGATTTATTTTATTCACTTTATAATGAATATCGAGAAGAAGCGATTTCAAAATATAATATTTTGAAAATATTATCATTTTAATATGATAAAGATATAAAATATTCTATTTTGATTTAAAATTAGAAATGGAGTTGAAATCGTTTTAAAATGAATTTATAAACGATTTATAAAATACTTTTTGAATGGAAATCGACGAAATATATGTAATATTATATGTATATATATATATATATATATATATATATATATATATATATTGGCCTGAATAGAACGCATCGCGCAGCGACCGTTCGCGAATTTCTACCATTAACTTCAAATTAGCGTAACGGGAGATCTGACCGTCAGATTCTCCCAAAACTAGAACCGTTGGGTTCGTATCGAAATGTGCTTTCCAATGAATATAAGAAATTTAAAATCTAACAGTTAGATTTGGAGATATGTCCAAATCAATTTCAGAAAAGGTCGCTATTGATGAAGTTCAGTGACCGTTATTGGAAACCGACTATACGGGCGATAATAAAATTACTAAAAATATGGAAAAATTATGTAAAATCATAATAAATGATTTGGAAAGATTTTTGATGAAAAATTCCAATTTTGAAATGATAAAAATACATTTTTATCGAAATGAGCTGCTTAATAACTAGAATAATAATTCAATTATTTTTAGAAATAAATAAACTGGATTTGAAAATAGTTTTAAAATAACCAAAATTTTCCAATGAATAAACTGGAATGGATTCGAATGGAAATTATATTCGGAATATTTCGATATTGGATTCTGTGATTATACATATATTGTGAGGAATTTGGAAGATACATATATATCGTTATTCCCAATATGATATTTGTTGGTTTCAGAATTTGATATTGAATATAAGCCGATATAATTTCTATTCAGAACCTTATATTTAATATCAAATTGGATTTTGGACTTTTCATGAATGATGTATTCAATAACACTATTCTTAAACCCAGTTGAGAAAAGAATAAATCTTTAAGATTTAGAGAAGTTTACCAATTAATTAATATTAAACTAGAATTGAATTGAAATTGGATTTTTGGGTTTATCGTGAACAATGGTCTAAATAACACCTGTTCTTTATCCCAATTAACAGTGAAAATATAATTTGGAATTTATAAATCTTTTTAATAAGATTTAACGGAAATTTTTCCAAAGTGAAGTTTTCCAATTTAATATATTAAATTGGAATTGAATGGTATTCGATTTGGTAATAATCGAGATGAGATCCTGTGAATGAAGACCGATACTATATATGGAATTTAAAAGGCATTGCCACTATTCCATTTATATTATAAGTCTGATATGGGAATTTATATTGATTATATATTGTTATGATTTCCGTGTAGATTCCATATTGATGGAAGATGATTTTAGGTTTATCTTGAACAATGTTTTTAAATAACATTTGTTCTTCAACCCAGTTAAAGATAAATTTAATTTCTTAAATTTGAATAATCATTAAATAATGATTTTTGAGATTAAAACTGAACTAGAGTTTTAAAGAATGTTGAATTTGATTGAAATGAGAATGGAACAATTACATTTATCGAAATCTTGAAACGATCAAGAATGGAGTACCACCAGTTTTACTCCAGACGATAGCTAAATCTTTAATTAGATTTGAACGTGAAATGGTAATTAATTTACCGATAACATAGTGGGTGTTAGATATGGAGTACTACCAGTTTTTCTCCATGGGATGATTAGGTTGGGATTGAAAAATAATTAATGATTATTGCGGTAAGGTTCGATAATCCCTACTAGTTAATAAAATCTTTTGTAATGATATCCAAAGGAAGATTAAAGAATAAATTTAAAAGAATTTATCTTTTATAAAATTTATGGGAACCTTTCCCTAAAAATGTAAATATTTGAGTAAAAGTGTAACAACCCGTATTTTGATAACGTGTTGTAACCATAAATCTAGGCAGAATTAAATTTTAAAATAAGAACCAAGGGAAACGGGTTGCGCCATTGCGTTCGTCTCGGAATTCTTCATGAAATCGAGTCCGAGTTTTCGAAAATCGGAGTCCGTATGACCAAGTTATGGCTCCCCAAAGTTTCGGAAATTTTCAGAGTTCAAAACAGTTCGAATTCGAGTTCAAATTCGAATTTCAAAACCCAGACAGACTGGGCGGGAAATTTCCCGCCCAGCACCCCAGGTCGACTGGGGAGTCGACTGGGCAGTCGACACCCACAGGACCAGGTCGACTGCGCAGTCGACTTGGGTGTTGACCTGGTCCCCGAACCTGGTTTGGGCCTGGTTGCTCCTGCTTGACCCTGTTGGATTGTTTGAGGGCCTGTGACGATTTTTGGTGGTTCAGATCGATTCTAGGGTTTATCCTATGGCCTAAACTAGTTGTTGCAACTATAAAAACACCCTAAGACCTAGGCTAATCCACAACAAATCTTTCTAACACCGTTATGCTGCTAAGTCTCCTCTTGAACCATGGCCGCCGCCTCCAACTTGAAGCTTAAACATTCAAACTAGATCCAAATCGAAGGCCAACGTTTCTACAACAATTCAAGGGAATAAATCAACATCTCAACAACGATCCTACGACAATTTCTGTTCTTAGTTCTCAAAACCACGATCTGTAAGCCCCAGTTACTCTTAGATCTAAACTCTAAACTTAATATGGACATGTGTAAATTGAAGTTGAACATAAACATGACAACTACTTGAGACCTATTCTTGTACATCTTTGATCTGTGACTATTCCTTTTTGATCTATTATTTTAGATCTACTCTTGTTCACCCTAGATCTATTCACCTTGAACCTAGTACCGTTCATATTGAACCTTGATTTGTGGAATACCGATAAGAACTTGATTTAGGGGCCTGTTCATGTCATAACCTAAACCCTATCATTATTTTAACATGCCTATAATGTTGTGATGTTGAAACTATTGCTAGTCACAAGTTTAGGATTATCATCTTATGTCATTTATTGCTATGTTTATCACCCTATTTCATATGCCAGTGATGTTATGAACATATCTCAAGTTACACCATGCTTGCTTTGAAATCACCTTTGCCACTTTATACCCATCCTTGTTATGTTATTCCCTAGTTACATCTATTGCCTTGATTCGAATTCATGAGCGTTGGGGATGCGATTTGGGTAGTTTAGGAAAACCTGAATTTAGTATGAACTTGAAAACATGAATATCGTTATAACTTGAGCTTGGATAGGAACATGAACTTGACATGAAATTATACTTGAAAATATGAATTTGGGACATGACACTTAGATAACTTGAACGTGGACAACTCGAGGTTGGGTTGAGTTTGCAGTATAAATCTGCCCGGAACCGCCCGGCGAATCCAGTAACTGCAAACAATAGGACCCAATGTGAGTAGTTGGTCATATCGCACTCGAAACCCGAGGTTAGACTAGGTTATGGTGTAAAACTACCCGAACCCACCCGACACATCCAGTAACCATAACCAAGTCTAATGTGAGAGGTTAGGGATGCATTAAGTAAATTAATGCCACTGGATAGGGTTAAGTCATGAACTGCTTGAACACACTTAACCAACCTGACACATGATTTGTAGGACAAAGTCTTGAACTAGAACGACACACTTAGTCTATTTGACACGTAGATGGGGTTAAGTCTCGATTTTAAATGACAACTTAACCTGCTGAACGAAACCCTAGTTACGCGGTCCTTTTCAGCAGTAACCCACTAGATGTATCACGGTACCCTGGGACTAGGCAGGGTGGGGCACGATTGCTGGGCTGATTGTAAGCGACCAGAACGACGGCTGAGTTGGTGCGCCATTGTAGGTTCAGGCGGACTAGGGTCGTGCACTTAGTCCGGAGTTGAAAAAGTAGGCATTGGGCATCAGTAGGATTATCTGTGCATTCTTGATTCGTGTCGGTGGTTGGCACCCTAGGGCTTGATACACCCTATGGTGGACCTAGCACAGGTGACTACATTCTTGATAGGGCCGTATGACACAGACACACGACGAGCTAGACTTGTAGGGAGCCGATCGATTAGATCATACCGTTGGACCCCGAATTGGGTCACTTCACGATATTGGGCCAAGGGATTATTTCTTGATTTATAGTTGACACGGGATTAGTATACCAGTATAGTTGGTATGGCGAACCTTGAATACGCAATGTTATACTTGAGTTATCTTGTTAGCTTAGTTATCATGCCAGACTTATCATCATTCCTATGTTTAATTCTAGTTTATTCATGTCTTGTTAACTTTACTAGTTTCCATGCTGATAGTCACTAGGGCTTACCAGTATTTTTGACTGACCCGTTTTCTTTCACCTCTTTGTCTTTCGTTCCCCCCCAGGTTCTCAGGGAGGAAACTCTAGCTCTTAGCTTGGACTTTGCTTGCTTTCTGACAGCTCATGTACGGTTTGGTCTTGAGCTATGCTATGGCTGCACTCATGCACTTTTTGGGGAATAATATTTTACTTATGTTGTTTTAAGTACTTTGCTTCTTTAGAACTTGATGAAATGAAATAATGACTTGGCATTTTGATGTAAGAGGTTTTGACTCTATTTTTCAGTAATGAGATTTGGTTTTAAAGTTTATATCCGCTGCTTTATATACTCTATTTTATCTATGTTCTGTCTTGTGTTATCTCTGTGCCTGTTTACTAGATAATACCCCTCCAAAACTAGGGCATTCCCTTTGTGAGTGACCCTAACGGAGGTGGGGTGTTACAAAAAGAATTTTCTGAATTGGAATGAGGCGTATGATGTGTTTTTATAGCACTTGATTATAAATTACGTGAGTTATTCGGAAAGACCGGGTTTAACCCATTCTGAATAATGGATACGACGACTAACAGTCAAAGAGATCAAAGACGGTGCAAGACTGACCATCTTCACATCGAATGGATGAGTTTCTATTGATGCCCATGATTGGAGTAGCTACCTTGAAGGGGCTACAGTGGTATCCAGATGTATTTGTTGATTGTTCGGATATGCGAGGGCCTCTCTCCTGTATTGGACATATGGGACGAGGAATAAGGTGCCTCCGGTTTTGTTCAGACCCAGAACGGACTAGTAAATGGATGGTATGTCTGACGCTATATTCCTTTATGTTGTATTCATTGATCTTTGCTAAATATATATCTGTTTGGTAGAGGAGAATTTATTCTCTTTCTTAACACCCTTCTCTGAGACGTACGAGCTTAGAGGTTATATATTGGCAGAAATCAATGGTATGGTATGGATTGACAATGTTGCATTATGAGATGCATGGATCAAGGCTTTTGTTGAAAAGAAAAACCTTGTGGATGATGATCAAATCATAGCTTTAATTAGCATAGCTTTGCGTAGCGTTACTTCGCGAGCCTCACACCCCGGTATAATGGTGAACTGATGGTCAGGTCAGTATGCTTTCGATATGAGGATGGATTCGGTCGACCGAGATGAGCTGAGTGTGGTCGCTCTGTGCTCAGAGGGATAGGGCACACCCCACGATTCCCAGATGGATAGAGTTAGCATCGTTTTCACATGCACGGGAAGTAAGTCGCGGAGATTCTCGATATTCTGGATACAGTGCGGATGTGAATTACAGCGTTTTCTCATGCCTGGGACGTAAGCCATGGTGAATTGCACTATGCGATAGATCTTTCGAATCAGGAGCCATCATGATAGAAATCCAACTTTCCAATATGAGTTTTGCGGTTTTAATTGTAAACCTATATATGGCGACATAGTGGGATGGGGCGCTCATGCCATCTATGATTGATACATTTACTTTCGAAATTGATTTCTACACTATACACTTATAGTAATAATAAAAGATAAATTTCGCGTATCAAGCATATTTGACTATTATAAGGTAAAACTCTATCCTACGGCTTGCGTTGCATTGTGTGATGGGACCTGAGTCTTATAATAGCTTCATTTTTCTTTAATTAGCATTGCGTTGTTTGTTTTATGCACTGGTATTCTTAGGGTAAACCCGTTCCGTGTTATATGGCGTGGTCCCTTGATTTACTAACTTTAAAATCAAATTAATAACTATTTTAGTTCTCACACCAGTCTCACGACTGACCTAGAGTTTATTGTTTTAACCTAAACTCTGGGTGCTCTTATTTTCCATACGGGCAGCTTGTAGTTTTGGTTTTCGCAGATATTTCTTTACACAGGATCCTGGATTACAACTGGAGCTATATTCGAAAAGCTTTGTATCCGTGTATTTCATTCAGTTGTGTTGGTCATTGTATTTATACATTTTAAATTTCCGCTGCTATGTACTTTAAATCTCTGATATTTTTCTATGTAATATTTATTCATACTCCGATTTATTCTTGTACTCTGATGTAATTGTTGTAATAGCAATGAAATGTTCTATTTTTTGTGTTCTGATGCGTCATGTTCTCAACTCAATCTGGGCTTTCCCGAAAGGGGAAGTTTGGGTCGTTTCATTATTATTATGGCATGTATATATTTCTTATGATTTCTTTTATGAACAAGTTGGTTTGATGATTTTAACTCGATCGGGATGGTGGTACATTTGTAAAGAGTATTTGGATTTCTAATCATCATATAATGGGATTCAGATGTCTTGGAGTGGGATACTCACTTTATTGATGATTTAACTCGCTTGAGATGTATATGATAATTTTGATGATTTTGGTGTTATGCTTCCAATGTGGCTCGAGTATGGTGATATACTTAGCCTAGATCCAATCATTGAGGCTTGTATATTTATCCCTTCTATTATGTCATGTGAACTAAAACTAATTAATCCCTTTATGTCATCATATTAACAACTCTTAGGGTAAAGAGTTGTATATCTTGTGCTTATTTATTTCTTATAGTGATTTGTAAACTAGACTGACCCGTGTGTGTATTCTTCGGGTCAGACCGAGGTATTTCAGGTTAGTTGCTGAGCTTGGGGTTTGCAGGTTCTCTTTAGTCCATCTTAACCGTAGCTTCATTCACTTGAGCTTATGTAGTCGAGTTCAAATAGTATAGCTTTCTATTATTTCATTGTTGTATCATATTATAAGCGAGAGAAGTTTATCTATTCTTTTTGTAGCACGTGTATTTGTTGTACTCTAACGATGTAATATTATGTAACTGTTCTGTGATCTATGATGGTGTAATAATATGTACTATGTCCTGAGCTGATTCTGAAGCCACCATAGAATTGTATTACATAAAGTACTAAGTATGTCGAGCCTCTAGAAAAAAATAGCAGTCACTTTATCGACATACTTAAGTATTGCTAACGCAAATCTACGAGTGGTCACCCCTAACCAGTCCTATTCTCCTCTCTAATAGACAACATTATCTAGTAATGCTCTTTATTAGGGTGGGCCTCGGGGTGGGGCGTTACAAGCCATCCCTTTCCTCAACTCATAGATGGAATCCAATTTCCAATACGTGACTTTTTGGTTTTAGTTGTAGACCTATATGGCTACATAGTACGATGGGATACTATGCCGTCTATGATTGATACATTTATATTTTAAGTTGTTTTGACAATATGCACTTATAGTAATATCAAAATGATTTGTTTTAAAGCGTATCGAGCATGTTTGGCTATTATAAGGTAAAACTCTATCCTCCAGCTTGCATTGCATTGTGTGATGGGACCTGAGTCTTATAATAGCTTTATTTTTCAAAAAAAAAGCATCGCGTTGTTTATAAATTGTTTTATTTCAGAGTATTTATGGGAGTAAACCTATTCCGTGTTATATAGCGTGGTCCCTTGATTTACCCTATTTTTAAAGTAAAGTTTAATAACTATTTTAGTTCTCACACTAGTCCCATGACTGACTCTATAACGATCCAGAAATTTCGACGATTGGAATATACGATTAATTAAAGAATTTATTATTAATAATCAATTTATGTTGATATTTGTATCAAATAAATTGTTGTTTGTATGGATTTAATTCGATTCAGAACATTGGTTGAGAAAAAAATATTTATTGTTGAATAGTTGAATTGAATTTGGGTGGATAGTGAATTGGATTTTTAATCCGACTAAAAAAATATAAACAGTATTGACATTAAATAAAATTAGAGATTTTATTTTGAAATATATGGAAAATGGATTGGATATTTATATGTAGAGACATTGATACTTAACATTTCAAATTTTAGAATTTGATGAAGTTATCGATGCACAAACAAAATAAAATTGTTGAACCGTTGAATAATTCGTAATTAAAATAAGATTGTGTACAAACAAAGTCGGATTACAGCCAAAATAATTTTATTGAGTTCAGAACGTTGAAATATTGAGGAACGCCTATTTTCGTTGCGTTTGGAGATTTCGTTGGCGGTACGAATTTAGAACGCTACACAGTAATTCACGGTAAGATTAATATTAAAATCTAATACAGATGTAACCTTCCCTAAATGCATTCACGTCGACCTATCGGCTACACTAGAATCCTATATGATTGAACGTCGTTCTTATCCCACGCATCTGCTTCTTCAGTAAGCCTCTCTACTCCTTTATATTTCCACCGCCTTCTTTCATTCATTTTCACTCAGGCAAAATCATTTCCCCAATCCAATTTTAATGGCCTCAACCCTAAATCCGCCCTCGTCGAATCAAAGAAAGGAAGAGTTGCTACTTTAATTCGCTCTGTTGCTTCCCCTAACTACGTTTGCCTCTTTCAGCTCGCCACCAGAATCAGCGATGGCTACCATCGTCGAAGCCCCCAAAGTTACTGCCTTTCAAATCAAAGGTTAGCTCGTCTTCAGTTGGAGTCATTATGGTCAAACGCTGATTCGTTACAGCTTCGGCCAGTCAAGCCACCCACTCAGGCCGAGACCGACGCCTCGCTGATGTGTTTTGAGAAGTCGATTCGTGCCACCTCCAGGCTTTGAATTGCTGTCTGATGGTGAGTTATCTCACTCACTGATTAATCTTGTGTTCAATTAATTTAATTTCAATTAAATTGAGTATAATAGTGAGTTTTACCTCACGATTCTTCTTTGATTCAAATACTTCGACTGCAACATAAACTGATTTATGGCAACTGGTTTGATTTTGATGGCTGCATCATGTTTTCTTATCTCTATTTTGTTGCCTTGGTTTGTTTGGCACCAACTTTCAGTTTACATTGAACTTGAATTGTCCATAGTAGTAAAACGGTGAGTAAATACTCTACTGTTTATACCTAGCTCTAGTAGATTCAATTATGTGTGTTGTTATAATATTTTGTTCTTTTACGTATTTGCAATTAGGGATACTGGGGACATTGATTTTATGTATATGCAACAACATGTCTTGAACCTACATGTTTTGAACATGTATTTAAGTGTATGCGTATTCCTATATATGCTGTCATGTGCATGTGTTAACCTTCTTTGGAAATCCGAATAATTGGCCACATATTTTGTCATCGCTAAATATATCATGAAAGCTTCTCACCCTGTTTTGTTGCACTATCTGTTGCACTGTCCAATTTCTTCTATTGCAGTTGTATATGTATTTGAGTTTGGATTGGATCGGGTAATATTTACACCGTGTTAATCACTTGTAAACTACATAAGAATACACATTGATTCAAAGTTTTTCATAAGTTAATTTATTTTTGATTAAAGTGTCAAGTGTGGTTATTGGCGGGATTTTTATGTACTTAATATTCCGGTTTCATTCCAGAAAATTTTAAGCTTTCAAGCAATCGTAGACAACTGTATGTTTGAAACAATTAGAACATTTGGGCTTGCAATCGGGTTTAAGACCTTGAATTTTAAAACTTGGTTGCACCACCTCATTCTGTTTATGTTGTCCTGATGTTTAACAAAATTTTGAGTCAATATCAAGTAGTTATATTTGGAATGCTAGTATATACATAAGCTAATATGCTTTGAGTGTATTGAATGAAGTTAATGCACATCTACATCTAGATTTAGATGAATGAAAAATGGAATACCTATAAACACATACTCTGTTCAATCAGTAACCCTTTGTATCAAGAAAGAATCAATATCTCATACTCTACTGACAGTCGAGCCCATATGGTTCGTTTCTGAAACATTGTGTCGTAGTGCATATATATATATAAGTATACTAGTTGGATATTAGTGAACCTATGCATACCCATGAAACTGTATACCAAATTCTCATGCTGCTAATCCATACCAGTCGGCCACGTCTTGAAATCTGTGCCATGCATTTGAATGTTTAAAATGTACTGCCCTTTTAATTGATGCACCCTAAATTTTGTGAATTCACTGATTGTGAAAAACGGTTACACTGCCTTTAGAATTGTAAACTCATACCAAATTTCTGAATAAGCCATCGATGCTGGTGATGTCATTCTTTGTTTGTCAACCATGGATTTTGTTAGTATTACATTTGACAAAATCAAATGTGGGCACTTTGATTATGTCATTAAGCTGTTGTTGTAAAAAGCCAGTTTTTGTCATTATTTGCCAATCATACCTTATAGTGAAATATTCGGAATTTTGCCGACCATACTGTGATTGTGAGTTGTTTGTATTAAAGTTACATGTTTCACGGACATCACACATATGTTACTTATATTGCTTACTTCATAAGCACCTGACTGAAGGTTTTGTAAACTGAAATTCATTCCCCATCAGTGATTGCTTTAATAGGATGCCACACCTTGTTTTAGACATATACATGTACATACGTTTTACATATTTACATTTATGTTTGCCTCTCAGACTAGAACTTAAAGTGAACACATTGGCACCTTGTCATTTGTTACCTGAACATGCTCAGGCATCACTAATCACTATGAGTCACTAACACATATTTTTGATTTTTGGTTAACTGATCGTATGTTGTTGGATACTTAGCTTAATAAATGAACATATTTTCGTTCATCTATGTAATGGAGTACATTTGTTTGCATGGAAACATTTCATTACATCAGGAACTCTGTAAATTAGTGGCGCTAGAATTCTTATCACTTCAGTAAGGAAGTTAAGTGGTCTCCTCCCAAGTTAGGCCATATATATACTCCTGCGTATGATTCATTTGCCAATTACATTTTCTTTTCTGGACCAAAAAGGTTTAAATTGATCTTGTATTTTTACGAATTATGTTTTCTGTAAATCCTTGGCACATAACCATGTATTCTTTTTACTGGAAAATTGGGAAGATCGCATGAGCTTGATACTTTCCACCTTATTCCTTTGCTTGACCATGATACCCATGTGAAACTGTTGATTTTCGAACTGCATTGGACGGTTTGTAGTTGCGCTGCCCGTTTGTTGTTCTCCGAGCTCACCTTTTGGACCTTCATCGAACTTGTTATTCGGGGTTATGGGATGCTGAGGCAGTGCACACGTGTACATGTACACGTGTGTACATGCAGGCTTTCATGACCATTGTCCCTGGAATAAAAACTGATATGCACATATATTATACTAGATTTTGGATAAATACTACACAACTCTTATTTTTATATATTTTGAAAGTTAGAATTAACTATTTTATTCAGCTTATATTGAAATTAATTTACTTGAACTATGATTAATCCTTACTCGAGTGTTTTATGTTTTTGCATGAAATGCTCGCGTCAGACCCGAGCAATACAGATTTTAAAGAGTACAGCTTAGGATCTGAGGACTGGCGAGGCTGGAGATTCCAAGGACGCGCACTCTGAAGATTTTAAACCAGTAAAGATTTTTTCTTGTATTAGATTGTTTCTTTTAAAATCCGCTATATTTAAAAGCATTGTACTCAAAACTCTGATTTATAAATAAAAGATTTATTCTGTTGTTCAATACTGTGTCATTTATTTATTCTGTGTGTTGATTCTATCTTTTAAACTCTATAAGCTAATAACGATCTTTCGATTTGGACGTTTTAGATCGGCCTAAATACCAATTTAGAATGGTCAAGTTGGCGGGACGTTACAAGTGGTATCAGAGCTTTGGTTTATTCAAAGCTTAGCTTACTGAGTTTAAAAACGAATCTTGAAAATAAAAGGTTTCAAATATAAAATTTGAAAGTATTTTCTTAAAATAAAATTTGAAAGATAAAGTATTTTTGGAAATAGCAGTATTTTTAAATTAGTAGTTTGAAACTAATACGACGGAAGAAAAATTAATTTTGATATTTAAATTTTGTTTGGAATCCTCAGTCTTCAGAAGTCTTCAAAATCCAGGTTTGTGAGAATTATTCTTCCATAAGATTCCTTTAGATTTGAATCTAGATACATCATCGAATGTGATCTAAGGCAGATAAGTATAAGGGAATCAACGAATTGATTGTGTATATTAGTAATCGGAGATAACGGAAATTGATTTGAAATAAGAATTCCAATAAGAAATTGGATAAATAGGGTAAATTTGAATTCATTTGAAACGATGAAAGTTATTTCGATATTCGGAATATATATTAATGAAAATGAATTGGTTTGAGGAATGGTTCAATCAGAAAAGGTTATAATTGGAATTCAATTTTTGTCGAATTGTATTACTAATTATTTAGAATTTGGCAAGTTAAATTATAATTGGTTTCGAACCAATAATATATGATCGAATATATGAATTTGATGGTAAGTTAAAAACTTGTTAATTGATTAACGAGAAATGAATGATAAACGAGAGTTATAAATGAAGTGAATCATAGATGAGATGAAGCAAAATATGAATAAATATTTTAAGGGCATTTGAACCTATTTTTGAATAGGATCAAAATTATTTTGATATGACAAGTTCAGACTTCGATAAAAGGAATAATATTCAGTTTTTAGTAGTAACGTGTAAAAGCAAAAATGTTGAAAATGAAATTTGGGTAAATGAAATGGAGTTAACCAGTACGGTGAGATTATTCTGAAGTTCAGAGTAAAAATCAAATGAGGTTTTCCGAAGTTCGTAATATGGTATCGAATAACAGATTGTTCGGAAGGAAGGTTATGCGTGAAATCAATTATGTTGAATTTCGGGAAAATACTATTATTTTCTGTTTTAATTTATAATTTAATATATTAATAAATTAGTTATTCATATTAAAGAATAAAGTAAATTTTAAAGTTAATTATTTTGAAGGCGTGAATTATTGCTATAATCAATAGAAGTGAATTTTAACGTAAATTCGAAAGTTATGAGAATAATAGTTTTATTCGAAGTAGTGAATTTTATCTATTTCAAAGTTTATAATATTGTTCAATTAAAGTCTGAGAGGTAAACATACCCCCAACTTGATTGATTTCATTGATAAAAGGTTCGATAGCAAGAATTGTTTAAGTGAAGTAAGTTAATAAGTGTCAGCAGCAGAGTGGGAATAAAGATGTTTTACTTAACATTTGTTTTAATCCAAATAATAAATTTAGAAATGTTTCCATGATGGATAAGACATATTTTCTATGTAAAATAAAGATTTGCAACTATATGGAAACGTTTTCCAATAAGAATTATGAAGAATAAATATGATAATTGGGAATGTTTTCAGAAGACAATGAGAGGTGAACGGATTTTGATAAATCAGAATGGTGGGAACTGAAGAATAAAAAGTCGCATGGCAAGGATGATGAGCGGCGAAACATAAGAGAAATAAATTCGTAAACTGAATTTGGGAATGGCGTAAGCGATGATTTGATAAGAAATGAAGTTAAGGAATTTAGAACTTGATTGGAAATTAGTTAAGTTAAATAATTTCCTGAGTGTTGATCTGATGTTGGTCTCGGCCTTTGGGATTGATACTTAGGAAGTTGTTCGCTTGCTAATTATCGGTCGAAGGAAGTGAATGTGGAAGAGAAATAATGCATGAAGGAGAAATTTGTGATAAGAAGAAAAAATACTGAAATTTTGAGAGAATAAAGACGTGAATGAAGTGATGAATTTAATAATTGGAAAATGGGAAGGAAATTGGTTTATGAAAATGGACTTATAAATTTGAATTTGAAAAGATATCAGATAGCTGAATGGATTGAGAAATCAAAGCTGAAATTTTGGAATTGAAATGGAATTTATGAGTATTCGAGTTTGGATATTGGATATAGAAGTTTTGAAGCTTATAAGAATTTAGTGAATTTGAAAACGACTAAATTGGAAGGTAATCGATTTGAGCTAAAACCATATGTAGCAGTATTTATATATAAGAATGAGGCGTTTGAAAATATGATTTGGAAATGTGAAATTGTTGAGAAAAATCTTATGTCAATCTACATAAGTTTAAGATATACAAAATGTGAATTTGTTGGAGAAAAAATCTTATGAGTACGAGTTATATAATATATGAAATATTATAGCATTATATGTTTTCAAAATCAAGATAAGGAAAGTACCTTCCTCCTTGAATTTCGAGCTTGGTTGAGATATGCTGCTGGTGGTAGTAGGTTGTCCGGACATAAAACTCATGAGTTGCCATTGAGCACGACTGCTAGCGTAATTCGTAGGGCTGCAGGTAGCCTACGGCGGTCGGATGTTTCCTGAGGGAATCAGGCATAACCATTGTGATCGCTGCGATCTAGAGTCGTTGGAATTTCATCATGTAGCGTAATTCGCAGGGCTGCAGATAGCCTACGGCAGACGAATGTTTCTTGGGGGAACCAAGCGTAACCATTGTGACTGCTGTGATCTACAGTCGAATTATAAGGGCGTAATCTGCAGAGTTGTGAAAGCTTAAGGGTATGGATATTTCCTGGGGGACCCAGGCGTAACCATTGTATACCTGCGGTTCACATGGCATATCTACACGTGAAAGAGATGTAATCACTAGAGTTACTAAAGGTAGAATGAAGCCATGCAATGTTTGAGATATCTTAGTGATGTGAGCCACCTGTTTGATGCAGCAGTTAGTCTTGTAACTTGATTGGTCTTCGTGACCTGATTCGTCTTTGTGTCTTGTCTTGTCCTCGTGACTTGAAGTATCTTCATAATTCCATGATTTGTTTCCGTGATTCTGAGATAGAGCAGTCAACGCTCAATGACCTCAGATTGGTCTTTGATTCTTAAACATCTTTCGTTGATCTGTCCATGACGAAATTCGCAGGGAAGTGAATTCCTACGGATATAGATGTTTTCTGGGGGATCCAGACGAAACCATTGTGTATCTGCGATTCATGAACAATCAACATATCAACATCACATTGGTACTTTCCGTATCTATTTTAAAATATTTAAATATAAAATTTTTGAAATATTTTTCACTGGGAGTTGAAGCAAGGATATTTAGTACTTGGAGATTTTAGTCATGCGTCTGGCCAGCGTATGCTTAACATCTGTAAGAACGACAATAGACTTGTCAAACTTCAAGTTATCAAATATTTTCGCATAAATGTTTTGAAATTAATATGTACTTAATGTAATAATTATGAAGAGGATTTTGAAATATCTTCAATTCCCTAGATTTGGTATAATAATAAAAATATTTGGTATGGATTTCGTGTTATAAAAGATTTCAGCTTTTGGAAAAAAAAATTCAAGTATGAAAAATTGAAATTTGAAGACGAGATATTATTTACACTCCTCAATGAATGTTGAGAAAAATTAAATGGATTGAATGTAAGGAGATTGGGTTGAGAGTTGCTAAGCCTAGACCCATTTCAATCACAATGATGGGTAAGTAAATTTTGACAGATGGGGTCTATAAAGAAATTTGGAATAATTTGAGAGGCATAAGTCCAACTTTTGCGAATTTTGAAATTTAAGAAGTTAGTTTTGGAGAGAAATTTGATGATCAGAGGAAATTGAGTATGATGGAAACAAAGAAGATCGATGACTTGAATATCGATATTTAAATCAGTTGTGGAATAATTTCACACAAATATGGAAATTTGAAGTGTACATTGGTATAACTCCAACGATTTTTCCTTTTCGAGGACGAAAAGCTTTAAAGGGGGAAGAATGTAATGACCCAGAAATTTTGACGATTGGAATATACGATTAATTAAAGAATTTACTATTAATAATCAATTTATTTTGATATTTGAATCAAATAAATTGTTGTATGTATGGATTTAATTCGATTCAGAACATTGGTTGAGAAAAAAATATTTATTGTTGAATAGTTGAATTGAATTTGGGTGGATAGTGAATTGGATTTTTAATCCGACTAAAAAAATATAAACAGTATTAACGTTAAATAAAATTAGAGATTTTATTTAGAAATATATGGAAAATGGCTTGGATATGTATATGTAGAGACATTGATACTTAACATTTCAAATTTTAGAATTTGACGAAGTTATCGATGCACAAACAGAATAAAATCGTTGAACCGTTGAATAATTCGTAATTAAAATAACATTATGTACAGACAAAGTCGGATTACAACTAAAATAATTTTATTGAGTTCAGAACGTTGAAATATTGAGGAACGCCTATTTTCGTCGCGTTTGGAGATTTCGTTGGCGGTACGAATTTAGAACGCTACACGGTAATTCACTGTAAGATTAATTTTAAAATCTAACACAGATGTAGCCTTCCCTAAATGCATTCACATCGACCTATCGGCTACCCTAGAATCCTATATGATTGAACGTCGTTCTTATCCCACGCATCTGCTTCTTCGGTAAGCCTCTCGACTCCTTTATATTTCCACCGCCTTCTTTCATTCATTTTCACTCAGGAAAAATCATTTCCCCAATCCATTTTTAATGGCCTCAACCCTAAACCCGCACTCGTCGAATCAAAGAAAGGAAGAGTTGCTACTTTAATTCGCTCTGTTGCTTTCCCCAACTACGTTTGCCTCTTTCGGCTCGCCACCAGAATCAGCGATGGCTGCCATCATCGCAGCCCCCAAAGTTACTGCCTTTCAAATCAAAGGTTATCTCATCTTCAGTTGGAGTCGTTATAGTCAAACGCTGATTCGTTACAGCTTCAGCCAGTCAAGCCACCCACTCAGGCCGAGACCGACGCCTCGCTGATGTGTTTTGAGAAGTCGATTCGTGCCACCTCCAGACTTTGAATTGCTGTCTGATGGTGAGTTATCTCACTCACTGATTAATCTTGTGTTCAATTAATTTAATTTCAATTAAATTGAGTATAATAGTGAGTTTTACCTCACGATTCTTCTTTGATTCAAATACTTCGACTGCAACATAAACTGATTTATGGCAACTGGTTTGATTTTGATGGCTGCATCATGTTTTCTTATCTCTATTTTGGTGGCTTGGTTTGTTTGGCACCAACATTCAGTTTACTTTGAACTTGAATTGTCCACAGTAGTAAAACAGTGAGTAAATACTCTACTGTTTATACCTAGCTCTAGTAGATTCAATTATGTGTGTTGTTATAATATTTGGTTCTTTTACGTATTTGCAATTAGGGATACTGGGGACATTGATTTTATGTATATGCAACAACATGTCTTGAACCTACATGTTTTGAACATGTATTAAAGTGTATGCGTATTCCTATATATGCTGTCATGTGCATGTGTTAACCTTCTTTGGAAATCCGAATAATTGGCCACATATTTTGTCATCGCTAAATATATCATGAAAGCTTCTCACCCTGTTTTGTTGCACTATCTGTTGTACTGTCCAACTTTCTTCTATTGTAGTTGCATATGTATTTGAGTTTGGATTTGATCGGGTAAAATTTACACCGTGTTAATCACTTGTAAACTACATAAGAATACACATTGATTCAAAGTTTTTCATAAGTTAATTTATTTTTGATTAAAGTGTCAAGTGTGGTTATTGGCGGGATTTTTATGTACTCAATATTCCGGTTTCATTCTAGAAAATTTTAAGCTTTCAAGCAATCGGAGACAACTGTATGTTTGAAACAATTAGAACATTTGGGCTTGCAATCGGGTTTAAGACCTTGAATTTTAAAACTTGGTTGCACCACCTCATTCTGTTTATGCTGTCCTGATGTTTAACAAAATTTTGAGTCAATATCAAGTAGTTATATGTGGAATGCTAGTATATACATAAGCTAATATGCTTTGAGTGTATTGAATGAAGTTAATGCACATCTACATCTAGATTTAGATGAATGAAAAATGGAATACCTGTAAACACATACTCTGTTCAATCAGTAACCCTTTGTATCAAGAAAGAATCAATATCTCATACTCTACTGACAGTCGAGCCCATATGGTTCGTTTCTGAAACATTGTGTCGCAGTGCATATATATATATATAAGTATACTAGTTGGATATTAGTGAACCTGAGCATACCCATGAAATTGTATACCAATTTTTCATGCTGCTAATCCATACCAGTCGGTCACGTCTTGAAATCTGTGCCATGCATTTGAATGTTTAAAATGTACTGCCCTTTTAATTGATGCACCCTAAATTTTGTGAATTCACTGATTGTGAAAAACGATTACACTGCCTTTAGAATTGTAAACTCATACCAAATTTCTGAATAAGCCATCGATGCTGGTGATGTCATTCTTTGTTTGTCAACCATGGATTTTGTTAGTCTTACATTTGATAAAATCAAATGTGGGCACTTTGATTATGTCATTAAGCTATTGTTGTAAAAAGCCAGTTTTTGTCATTATTTGCCAATCGTACCTTATAGTGAAACATTTGGAAGTTTTATCGACCATACTGTGATTGTGAGTTGTTTGTATTAAAGTTACATGTTTCACGGACATCACACATATGTTACTTATATGGCTTACTTCATAAGCACCTGACTGAAGGTTTTGTAAACTGAAATTCATTCCCCATCAGTGATTGCTTTAATAGGATGCCACACCTTGTTTTGGACATAAACATGTACATACGTTTTACATATTTACATGTATGTTTGCCTCTCAGACTAGAACTTAAAGTGAATACATTGGCACCTTGTCATTTGTTACCTGAACATGCTCAGGCATCACTAATCACTATGAGTCACTAACACATATTTTTGATTTTTGGTTAACTAATCGTATGCTGTTGGATACTTATCTTAATAAATGAACATATTTTCGTTCATCTATGTATTGGAGTATATTTGTTTGCATGGAAACATTTCATTACATAAAGAACTCGGTAAATTAGTGGCGCTTGAATTCTTATCACTTCAGTAAGGAAGTTAAGTGGTCTCCTCCCAAGTTTGGCCACATATATACTCATGCATATGATTCATTTGCCAATTACATTTTCTTTTCTGGACCAAAAAGGTTTAAATTGATCTTGTATTTTTACGAATTATGTTGACTGTAAATCCTTGGCACATAACCATGTATTCTTTTTACTAGAAAATTGGGAAGATCGCATGAGCTTGATACTTGCCACCCTATTCCTTTGCTTGACCATGATACCCATGTGAAACTGTTGATTTTCGAACTGCATTGGACGGTTTGTGGTTGCGCTAACCGTTTGTTGTTCTCCGAGCTCACCTTTTGGACCTTCATCGAACTTGTTATTCGGGGTTATGGGATGCTGAGGCAGTGCACACGTGTACATGTACACGTGTGTACATGTAGGTTTTCATGACCATCGTCCCTGGAATAAAAACTGATATGCACAGATATTATACTAGATTTTGGATAAATACTACACAACTCTTATTTTTATATATTTTGAAAGTTAGAATTAACTATTTTATTCATCTTATATTGAAATTAATTTACTTGAACTATGATTAATCCTGACTCGAGTGTTTTATGTTTTTGCATGAAATGCTTGGGTCAGACCCGATCAATACATATTTTAAAGAGTACAGCTTAGGATCTGAGGACTGGCGAAGCTGGAGATTCCAAGGACGCGCACTCTGAAGATTTTAAACCAGTAAAGATTTTTTCTTGTATTAGATTGTTTCTTTTAAAATCCGCTGTATTTAAAAGCATTGTACTCAAAACTCTGATTTATAAATAAAAGATTTATTCTGTTGTTCAATACTGTGTCATTTATTTATTCTGTGTGTTGATTCTATCTTTTAAACTCTCTAAGCTAATAACGATCCGTCGATTTGGACTTTTTAGATTGGCCTAAATACCAATTTAGAATGGTCAAGTTGGCGGGACGTTACAGACTCGGAGTTTATTGTTTTTACCTAAACTCAGGTTTCCCATATTTTCCACACGAGCAGCTAGTAGTTTTGATTTTCACAGATATTTCTTTTCACAGGATCCTGGTTTACAGCTAGTGCTAATTCGGAAAGCTTTGTATCCGTGTATTTCTTTCAGTTGTGGTAGTTGATGTATTTGCGCTGTGCATTATATTTATGTATATATTTTTCGCTGTTTTGTAAATTAAATCTTTGATATTTTTCTACTTTATATTATTTGAACTCCGATATATTCTTGTACTCTGATGTTAATTGTTGTAATAGCAATGAAATGTTCTATTGTTTGTGTTATGATGCGCTGTGTTCTCAAAGCAATCTGGGCTCCTCCGTCTCCTCGGGGATCGACGAACTCTGGGTCGTTTCATTTTGGTATCAAAGCTTTGGTTTACAAAGCTCAAGAACAAGACACATTAGAACCGAATGAATGAATTCATCAGAGATGGGGTTAGTAAAATCCTATGAGAATGACTCGTTAGAGATAGGGTTAGTAATACCTTAGAACGAGTTTGAAAAGTGTTATTTATTAAAATCAATTTAGTTTTGAAATTTTATATCTTATTATATGTATTTGAGTATTTTATTTTATATTGAATTTGGAGTATCGAGTATAAGAAGATTTTGCATATATGCCTTGCAAACATATATTCGAAGTCTTAAATATACTGGGTAGATATAGAATCACACTCTAATCGTCTAGTGATGATTCTGATAACGACCATGGAATCATCAGTGTTTATGTTTGAGTTTCGAAAGTGAGATATCTATATATTTCCAATTGACTGGTGTGAGAACCAAACTTAGTTAGAGTTTATTGTTTGTGATTTGATCTTAATATTGGATTTTGAGTATATATAAAATTATGTATTTGAAAAGATAATCAATTGATTTATTGCTGGTTGTGATGTGTGATTATTAGTTTAACTAATATAAATATTGAAACAATAAAACCAATATGAAAATAAAAGGTAAAATTTAGCCATATCGAATCAAATATTGAATTAAATTGAAAATTGATTGGAATTTTATACATAGACATGTATTTATATATATATATGCTGAGCAGGTTAATGGATTCGCTGTTGAGTAGAGAAATATATTGCATGCCCGACAAACAGGTGCACTATAATGAGTTGGCTGCACAATTTTATTATTATATCAACTCCTGTGAGTGATTTAGATGCGTTGTGATGGTTGTTCTGTGCGAAATTTAAACCTACGCCATAGAATAGCAAAAAATAAATTATGAACTACACCGCACGGCATACTGCATGAAGACAACATAGCATATCATATTCCATATAAGCATTTGGCGCTTATATGATGAGGTTTGGATTACCATACAAGCGAGACACTTGTATGGCGATGACTGAATTACAGGTTGAACAGAAGACTGATTATGGACTTAATAAACATATAAACGTGCTCAGGGCAGGATTTAATAAAAACCCTACACAGGTCTGGAGATGACAAAATTTCATGTCTCTCTTGTTTTTAATTAATGCACATGGATTATTTTATTTCCAACACTGGGGCAAGGTATGAGATTTCGACTTTTTACACGTCTCCCTTGGGCATAAATAGGTCACTAAAATTGTAACGACCCACCATTTTGACCGTGCCGAATCGACAAAACATGTCAACACGAAACGTTCAAAACAAAAGATTGTTATTAGCTTCTGAGGTAAATAGAATAAATCATAGAATCACAGTCACAGACACAGATACAGAGCAATATAATATCTCGCAGCAGAAATACAAAATACAATAGTAGTTTATGAAGCTACTAAATAAATTTTTACATCAGAGTTTACATAAATAAAACAGCGGAAGACTAATACAATAAAATTTCTAATACATAGATAATGATAACAGTATGAAACAGAAATGACACGAATAGCTGGAATAGGATTAGGTAGATATAGATGAGCAAAATCCTATAATCCACAAAATCCAAGAGTAAATCTCGAAAGCTGTGATACTCGATTTGACCCGAGCAATAATGCAAAACAAAACAACTCGGATCAGGACTAACATTCTCATGGAAGTAAATCAACTCAAATGAAATATTCTATGAAATGCAATCAATAACTTATAGGATGTTTGGGATCTCCAACCTCTAAGGATCCATCAAACTAACACTATATAGTATAATATGCTATATACAATAGTATCTATCAGTAAAGTAAAATTATCAAAATAGCATAAGCGGGATCACCATGATTACCCTTACACCGTTTATATATTCCCATATGTATACAGTACCGTAATTCCTCTGTAACGACCCGGATTTTGAGGCGACTTTGGTTATCGACATAAGCTCGATGTCGATAACCAAAACATCGAAAAATCCCGGTAATTAATGAAAGAAATTAGAAGGTGAGAGTAGATAAGATAGAAACTTAGAATAGAAGAAGAAGAAGAACACAACATCAGAGTAACACGAACCTCACAGCGGAACGAATAACATATAATAGATAACATAACTTTGAAATATAACAATTATGTATACAATAGCACTTATCAGAGTACAACACTTACAACACAGCGGAAATAAACTATAGCTATATGATTCTGAAGCCTCCTGCTCCAGCTCTTCAATGTATCTGCAAATCCCGACTACTTGACTGCCCGTACAAATTTAGACACCCAAGAGTTTAGGAAAAACAACAAAGTAAACTCCGGGTCAGTCATGGGACTGGTGTGAGTAAAACAGTTTAAACAGGTATATGAACAAGTAAACGATATCTCATAAGACCACGCCGCAGAATGGAACGGGTTTTTCCCTTATGAGAATCCAAAATATCTTTATATCAAAAACCTTTTGATATTATAATAATGTCTATGTACAAATAGATATCAACTAGCAGAAACGCTTTCATCTCACGTTCTACATATATAGTATACAATCAAAATCGCAACCACGTATTGGGTAATGGATTTCCAACTATGACAAGGTATGGAACTACCTTCCGATCAGTGTACTCTAGGAACGATACACTGGAGTTCAACAAGAACATCTTGCAACTCAGCCACACATGACCGACCACTCATTTCGCTTGAGTGTATCGAATGTACATCACCAACGGTCGGGATCAGCAACCGTTCCCGTATATATATGGGACAGCATTGATAGATTTAAGAAACAAATGAATATTCTCTAGATAGGTGATTATACACCCTACTTCGGTGCGACCGACTTAGCCATGCTGCCTGCCCGATTTCTGTCATTTACCGGTTGATGAGGCTAGAAGCTACGCTTTATCATCACATCAGATTCACTTCGAATGCCACATTGCCAGATCCATCGAAATCACTAATTGATGTTTACAACAGTACATTACGTGTCGGCTAAAAGAAGTTTCCTTCTCCGCTTCCACTCTTGGTACGGTTGAAGAAATCAATGTACGTGACCTTTCTGAAAATACTCTGTCAGACATCCATCTTCATTCACTTAAAATGTCACATCGTAATTTTCAAAAAAATAAAAAAATGTCACATCATCATACCCCCAAATCACAAATTGACTTATCCAAAAATAACACGGGTATACAGCTAAGAGAAACGAATTCCTCCGCCACCAAACGTGAATACGTTTGAACAGATCAACTTACGCGATCTATTGGATATACTCTGTCAGACCTTCGTCCATACAAGTTGTCCTGGGACTGGACAAACCGAAGGCACTATTCCGTATATCCATCTTAGTCACTGTTATCTAAGACTTATACAACAGCCCTTGCATTTTACTCCGTCTTCAATTATCTTTGGTATATATGATTCGCAACGCTTATGCCAATACAGAGTGGTTCTTTAGATAATAATCCAACCGGTCTCTCCATATTAACAACGTTAAAATGGTCAAAACTTCGATAGTCTGTGATTTAACTATCAAAGAAAACAAGTGTGCAAACAACGATATTATTTCCAGATGGAAATTATATCAAACAAACATCATTTAACATTTATCTCTTTAGTTCATTTTACATCTCCTGTTTCCCTATATTCAACATTTGCTATTTTCTATATTTAGAAAATATATTTATCAACACTGGAAACATTTCCATTCCTTGTTTTCTGTATTTAGAAAACATTTCTGATTCTTGTTTGGAAAACATTTCCAAAACTCCTTTACGATCAAACCTTACCATTTCTTAGTTAATAAGGAAGTCACTCAAGTTGGGGTATAATTACCTCTCAGACCTTAACTGAACAACGTTATAACTTCAAAATGGTCAAAGTTTATCTTTTAATTTTTAACAACTTCTTTACGCCTTTCTCGGATCCAATTTTACTATTCTACTTCTATATTTTAAAACATTGGTTATAACGATAACGTTATAATCCCTACTTTCGAATTATCTAACTTTAATTATAACTTCTATTCTTATTAGTGAATAATTAACCTAACACTTATTTATTTATAAATAAATAAATCTCTATTTAAACACTGGAAAAGTATAAGTACTTTCCCGAATTCGTTACAATCGAATTTGCCGATTAACTCTCTTCGAGAAATCTCTATTTGATTAACTCTTCTTCGAATAACCTATATTCGATTAACTTCTTCTCGAATAAACGATATTCGATAATCTCTCTTCGAATAACTAATATTCGATAACTCTTCCTTTTCAAATATCTCATATTTGAAAATCTCACTTCGATTAAACTATAATCGATAACTCCCTTCGATGAAACTAACATCGATAACTCCTTTCGATGAAACTAACATCGATAACTCCTTTCGATGAAACTAACATCGATAACTCCTTTCGATGAAACTAACATCGATTTATTTAACTCGACGAACTTAAATCGACTAACTTAACTTGACTCGACTAACTCGACTTACTTGGTTCGACCAATTCGATTCGATTAACTAGGCTCGACTAACTTGACTAACTTAACTCAACTTACTTGGTTCGACCAATTCGATTCGATTAACTAGGCTCGACTAACTTGACTAACTTAACTCGACTTACTTGGTTCGACCAATTCGATTCGATTAACTAGGCTCGACTAACTTGACTAACTTAACTCGACTTACTTGGTTCAACCAATTCGATTCGATTAACTAGGCTCGACTAACTTGGCTAACTTAACTCGACTTACTTGGTTCGACCAATTCGATTCGATTAACTAGGCTCGACTAACTTGGTCGAACCACCCGATCAACTCAACTTATTTAACTTAACTTATTTCTCAACTCGATCAACTCGATTAACTCCTATCGAATAACTAATATTCGATTAAACTCCATTCGCTTGACTCTAGATCGCAGCGATCACAATGGTTACGCCTGACTCCCTCAGGAAACATCCGACTGCCGTAGGCTATTTACAGCCCTGCGAATTACGCTAGCAGTCGTACAAGATGGCAACTTATCCTGAATACTATGTTTGACTAACTCTGTCTCAAATAACTATATTTTATTAACTCTAGTTCGTTTTAACTCTAATCGATTAACTCTAACTAATTAACTCCAAATGGTTAACTCTAACTGATTAACTCTAACTTGTTAACTCTATTTGACTACTCGACTTGACTAACCCCTTTCGAATAACATATTCGATTAACTAACTTTCGAATACCATATTCGATTAACTAACTTCGAATACCATATTCGATTAACTAACTTCGAATACCATATTCGATTAACTAACTTCGAATACCATATTCGATTAACTAACTTCGAATACCATATTCGATTAACTAACTTCGAATACCATATTCGATTAACTCCTTTCGAATGTCTATATTCGATTAACTAACTTCGAATACCATATTCGATTAACTCCTTTCGAATGTCTATATTCGATTAACTAACTTCGAATACCATATTCGATTAACTCCTTTCGAATGCCATATTCGATTAACTAACTTCGAATACCATATTCGATTTCTCCTTTCGAATACCATATTCGATTTACTTTATTCACTTTATAAAGATTTCCTTTTTAACAACGTTTTATTCATTTGAAAAGATTTACCTTTAAATAACGGTTCTACACTTTAAAAATGATTTCCTTTTTATAATGTTCTCTTTCCAATTCTATTTGTAAATGGTTTACAAATATTTCCTTTTCAAATTTATTCTTGAAATATTCTAACTCCTTAAATTCCCGGGAAAATTCGCCATAACCTCCTTTGTATCGGGAGCATCGGGAAAATCCCCAAACTCGCCACACAGGCCTTTCCATTCAAAAAGAAATGTTTTGAATTTATTTCCTTTTTCAAATATCTTCTATTTATAAATATTCCAATTTATAAACATTTCTTATTTATAAATATCCCATTTTATAAATATGCTATTTTCAATACCACTTTGAAAATTCCCTTATCCACATTCCGGTATGTTATGGTATTCTATCATATCAAATCACGATGTTCAATATCGTCCAAGCACATATAATCGCCCACAGATTTTATATCACATCATATAACAATATATGAAAAACAATAAAATAACTGTTGAGGAATCCAATCGGATTCCTCCAACCTGTCTCCCTGCATCCACAAATGTTACACAATATGATTATCATCACTTTCAGTTCAATATAAATTATTCTGATAGCAGAATCAATATATAAATATTTAACGGTTTATATATATATAAAATTTTCACTAACTGACTAGCAGTTCAATCAATCAACCAACACACAACAATCAACAGATGATTAACAGTTCTAAAAATACATTATAAAAATATAACTGTTCAGAGTTGGTGAGTTCTACTCACATTGGCAGTTCATCGTTAAAGAACGATAAATCGTTGTTTGATTTGAATCAAACAATTGAATTTGCCGTAAATTCAAACAAGCTTCAACCCACTCTCAGTCAGTCTCATTGTGTTGCTCCCGTCTATACGATCCTAACGGATCCAACCGTTCGAAAAACTGATAACGTACGAAGAAGATATCGCGTTAACAAGTTATATACAATTCAATTAATAACAAAACACAAGTTTATTTAATAGTTGGGCTTTCACCTTCCCTTTCCCGGCCCAACTCCCCTCACAAGCCCACCCGCTCCACAAATAAAACCGTCTTCCCCAAATGATTTTTATGAACTCCAGTATCCAACTATCAGTGCAAATGGCCAAACGTTGACCGCCATTCCCTCCTTCCGTTCACCCCCGTTCTCCTTGAGACAAGTTCCGTTCTTTACCTCTTCGAAAACCGCTCCTCCCTATACCCATTTCTCTGAACTCGTTGGCTCCAACTGGTATGTGTCGAACCCCCCTACTCACGCAATACAGTGCATACATCGACAACTATCTTCCCCGAATCCTTCCAAGTTCACACACCAGACGCGGAATCCTTCCTTGATCTTATTTCTAACACTCGAAACCCCCATCGATGCCTTAAGCCCATGAATCAGCCAACCCTAGGCACCACGGTCAAAAATCCATCGTCCATACACTGCGTCGAACCCAACCAAGAGCACACCGAAACGAAGAGCAAGTGACCACGATCTCATCTATATATGATTTGAGATTTTAGCAATTTTCTTTGAGTTTCTTTTTATTTTTGAAAGATCGAACACTTTACTGGGTTGGAGAAACATGATGGCGGGTTTTCTGAAGTTGAAATTAGGTTTTAGGAATTTTGTTGGTGGCTATTTATAGAGAGAGGAAGTTAGATATTTTGTTGAGATATTTTATTTTAATATTAATATATTCGTTTTCGCCTTCTAAAAATTCTCGTGATTACATACGATACCCAAAAATCACGAAATTGGACATGTAGCTACAGTTCGACATTACAGTTCCAACGAAATTGGTTTCGTCAAATTCCGACTCCGTATGCTCACACAGCGTATTTTTAACCTTCAAAATACTGACTGTTTTTCACTCTAAAAATCCGTACGGCCACACAGTGACTCTAAAAATCACGAAAATTGACATCTAGCAGTAATTTGACATTGCGAATCCAACAAAATTAGTTTCGTCGAATTCCGACTTCGTTTGCAAAACTGGCTATTTTCAAAGCTTTGGATGATCTATTTAAATATATAAATATATTTAAATATAATTAAATTAAATATAAATAAATTTATATTATCGTATATCTTCACATATGATATCGTACAGCTCCAGAATATCATATCAGAATATACAGTTTGATATTTCAGATTCCCGATTACCTCGATATTCAGTTTTACATTGAAAAACCCTTTTATAACGTATATAAAGCGTTACGAATTATAAAGGAATTCTACAGCGACTTTTCTGAAATTTGATTTGGACGTACATCAAAATTTACACGACGAAATCCTGATTTTTCTCTTCCACTAGAAAGATATACTCCACCAGCTCCACGCGTTTCTTGTTTCACAGAAATCCGGCTTAAAAAGAATCATGTACATTCAGTTGAAGTTCAAATCGCCAAATCGCGAACTGCAGCGCCATTTCAAGCTCGATTTTAATTATACTATAATTCTACGTTCAAACTGTCGTCGATTGAATATATTCGTCAATATAATTCAACTCTAAGCTGAATTAAATCTAAGGGACGACCCCGTTCACAGAATATTGTGATTTCCAATATTTTTGATTATTTTTGAATTAAATATATTATTTAATTTAATTAAATATTCCATATTATTTAGTTAACGACGATTAAATTCACTATATCACTATTTTAAACAATTAAATAAATTAATTATACCCCTGGAAAATGCGGGTCATTACATCCTCTGTAAACTGGAGGGCTATCAAAGGGCACTCCATATAAAACAGTACAAAACAAAGTTGTAGTGGGCTCGTATATGGCATTGACAAGGCACGCAAGGAATGCCAGGGTGGATTCCCCGTTTGCTGAACCGGACTGGTGGTAACACATAGCAGCTACTACCGCCCACCTCGAGACACAGTCCCATAATCAAATCGGAGGGTGGCCACTAAACACATCACAAAAATAATAGTATGGTATCAAAGATGTGTGCTCGATAGGAGGTATGACCTCACTTGTGAAAATGTGTGTACGTGCTTAGTATAGTACACACAGATCGTGTAATATAATGTACAACACTCAAGTATGAAATAATAGCTAATCACAAAAATGTATAAAACAGTAAAAGCAATAAAATAGAAAAATCACACTAGGGATTTTTATACTAGTTCGGAGCACCGCCCTACGTCCAGTCTCAGACTTCTATCTGGATTTTCACTAACAACCACCTCACTTCACCCGAGAAACAGGTATACAACACCCGAGCAGACGAACGGGATTTCACGCTTCTAATAACACCGAGGACTTCAACACTTGCCTCTTACAACACCGAGGACTTCAACAAAGACGAATATAATTATTGTTGACAATATGTGTTCTTGATAACATGAATTTGTCACTTCTGGTACAACCTTCCTATAATCTTATCCTCAAATAGAATATTTGTGTATATGAAGATTTGGAAGTGGATATCGTATTGAATTAAAAGAAAATTAAATAGATTCTAGGATTCAAATGATATTATATTGAATATGAGCAATTGAGCACTTGGAAATATAGAAATGAGGTCAAGAATATAGATAGCAATTAGTCAAGTTAGTATAATAGAAATCGATGATAGGAATGATGATCTCATGGTGTTTATACAAAGAATAAATAGTTGTAACCCTTTGTGAAGAGTTACAAACAATGACCATGATTGTTGGTGAAGAGAAAGAGAAGCAACCATTGATGAAAAGGAAGTGTATATACAAAAGGTCGCTTTCTGGAAGAAAACGGTCGACAGGTTAAAAAGGACCAGCACACAGGAATTTGAATATATATATATATATATGTTATATTTATGTGTACACGTTTATTGTGCAAACTGGGCAGAAACGGTCGACTGGTAGAAAATCAGGCGGTCGACCGGTTTCACCCAGTGTGTGACGGCCCGCCCTGCACTAGCCGACATTTCCTCCGAAAGTGCGTTGTACACATGCCCGACCAGCACGGGACGGTCATCAGAAGAAAAGAAAGAAGAGAATGAACTAACCGAGAACCTGTAAAATGTCTCACAACGCATGGAATAAAATATAATAACAACATACTTGACATAAAACAGGCGAGACAGTGCATAAACTGGAAACTAAAATTAAACATCATAGCAACAGAAATCCAAACACAGCTTATGTTTTACATCATCATTATTATAACTTTTCAGCTGTCTCTAAAGCAAAGCAAAGGAAAAAGTACACTACTAATGCCCAAAGTAGTGACCCGCAGCGACACAGGGATAATATCAGTATATATCATACGTGGGAGCCTCCTGCTCGTCTCCGGTACAGCTATTCGTGCATCACCAGCTAACCTGTCTCTAGTCTGCTCATTTAGGAGCACCTAGAGTAATAAGAAGAGACATAAAACTCTGGGTCAGACAAAAGTCTGGTATGAGCGATAAACAGCGAAACAGAACAATAACAGGTATACTAAACCATACCTGAACCTGGACCTACAACCAAAGAGTTAGCACTACATGTTGTACAATACTCTGAGGTGCCACTAACACATGGTGTAAAGAATATAGGGGTGGGGGTGTGCATGTCATAGTGATGGCAAACAAATCAAGCATAGCAACCAACCTCACATCTCTCACTCAGTGCGTAAAGAATACGATATCTACCACTTTGATCACTAGACCCATCGAGGTAATGACGGAGTTCGACTTGTACAACTATTGCTACCACCAAGCTTATCCCATGGGATCATGACCAAACCTTTTCAAATGACCCCACTTCATTGGTCTATAGCCCACTAGTCGTACCTAGGCCACTATGGCCCTGAATCCATCCACGTACCTCCCATACATAGTGATCCAAAATCATAGACATCGACAACCCCTTAGCACACGTCCCGCACAAAGCCCAACTCATGAAGTTAACTCGTTGGTTCCCAACTGGATCCTGAGTTCTACTTCCTATTTGGACTTACTTTGCATCTCGGGTTTTGGTCGAATTGGAGTTGGTCTTCAAAAGTGTCATCGCATAGAAGTAGCTTAAGTCTGGTTCGGTTCGAATATACATCATCTTCATATTTCTCGTTCAGTTCGGGTCCTCTGGTTTGGCTCGGGTGTAATAACCCGGAAATCTGAGCCAATTTAAAATTTTTATTTTGGCAATTTTGGTAAATTTTGAATATTTAAAATGAATTATTTTAAATAATGACGACGAGAAAATTATTTTGAATAGAAATTAGAACATATATATTTATTTGAATCATCGTTAGAATATAAATAATTATTTATAATTATAAAAGGAATTGAAAATGGCGCGATAGTTTGAAAATTCAATTTTGAATTTCAAATGAATGTACAGGATTCAAAATAAACCAGATTTTAGCGAAATCAAAAATATTAGAATGTAATCGAGAATATCTTTCCAATGAATCCGAAAAATCAAAATTTCATAGCGGGAATCAAAAGTTACGCCCGGGTGAAAATTCAGAATAGTCGCTATGGAATTCTAGCCCTTAAAAATAGCTATTTTGTAAACGACCTCGCTTTTCGACGAAACCACTTTTGTTGGATCCGTAATATCAAGTTATTGCTAGATTCCAAAAATCGTAATTTTCTGAACCAATATGTGAGCGTGGCAAAGGAAAACGCGTTTGACCAGTTTCAGTTGATTTTAATCGACTGGAAAATGGCCAATTTTCAAACGGTCTCGGAATTTAACGAAATAAGTTTTGTTAGGACCGTATCTCCACTACGAAGCTAGAAATAATTTTTCTAGAATTTTTAGAGTCCGTATGTGACCTCAGTAAATTGAAATGAGCATTTAAAATTCAATATAATGATTTATATTTTAACATGAACAGAAACTGATTGTAACGATTGAATTGGCATACGAAACATATCCCATTGTGTTCGAAATGGGGGTAATTAGCTAGGGACGATAGTCGGTGGGTTCAATTTTGAGTTGAAAATAAAAAGTTACTTTTGGAAATTAAAATATAATTAAACTATATTTTTTTTCAATAACCCCCCTTTATCTCCATTCGAAGTCAACCCCGTTCAAAATCAGAACCCCCCCATCGTGCTCAATCGCCATCGCCCCTCCTCGTTTCTCGCCGACGCCCCCCCCCCAAACGCACCACCACCGTCGATCCCCCTCCTCTCTCCGCCTCCTACCCAAACCTCTAGACCCCATAACCCATTTCCAGAAAACCCCCACGCCCAAGAGCCTACCCAAATAGCCACCACCTATCTGAGGGCCGCCGCCACCTGACTGGGCCCGCCTCCAGCGCCCTATGCCGCCCCCTCAAGTCCGCAGCTCGACCAGCGAGCACAGCCTCCCTCCACCCCTATTTAAAAGTGAGTTTATGGTATTTTTAATTTTATTTATTTACGTGAATAACAATTCGGTTTCTTATTTATATATTTGACATAGATTTGATTTTAATGTAGGAAAAATATGATTTTTGAATAAAACGATCTTGTTTTAAATAAAAAGATGTGATTTTTATTTTGAGTAATGCTTTGAAAAGATGAGATTTTTATAATTAGAAAAATATAATTTGTATGATTAGAAGAATAGGACTTTTACGATAATAAAAATATGATTTTATTATAGATATAGTGATAAACATATGGGTTTATTTACATATATAGTTTGAAATAAAAATTCGATTTTTACTATATATGAAGCAAAAAAAAATTCGATCTTTATATAAAAAATAGATATATAAAAATATAATTTTTATATAGAAAGAAGCGATATAAAAACATATGATTTTTATATATGAAGTGCCATTATAAAAATGTGATTTTTAAATTAAACACCATATTAAAAATGTGATTTTTACTGTGAACTACGTGGAAAAGTTTGAGTTAGAATTTCAAGCAAATCTGAATCGTTCAGAAATGAAATGGCGGAGTGGAACCCCAAGGTGAGAACTTCTCACTTTTATTTTAATTTCTAGTTGAAATATATACTAGGATGCAGACGGTGCTTAGCACCACCCGACACCTGTTGTCCACAGACCATGGACGACTTGTGTGGTTGTTTGTGTTGTGAAATTTGACTGTTGATTGTGATGAGAAAAATATATATATATATATATATTCATGTGTTGAAATAAAATATATATTCATGTGTTGAAATAAAATATATATTCATGTGTTGAAATGAAATATATATTCGTGTGTTGAAATAAAATAAATATTCATTTACAAATCGAACGATTTGTTCATGTACACCGATTTGACTAATATTGATTGGGACGATAAATTTTACACATCGCCCAACTGCACAAATAAAAATCTGTGTTTGTTGATTTGAAACCCCACACGGGTATTGGGATAATATTTGACGTACACTAATCCCGATTGTTTAGTTGTATGTCAATGATGGGTTGATAGACTGTGTAAGCTTTAATTATTTATATTTAATGCTTATGCAGTTGTGTGGTGCACTCTGGATGATGGTTGATGATTTATCATTGCTATTATATACAAGTGTTGTAGGGAATCCATATAATTAACGTTATATGGTAATTGATTGGGCCTCATTCCAATTTGGAAAATAAGGAATATTATAAAAGAAAATTCATGTGTTGAATATAATAAAAATACATGTGTTGAATAGAATAAAAATTCATGTGTTGAATAGAATAAAAATTCATGTGTCGAATAGAATAAAAATTCATGTGTTGAATAGAATAAAAATTCATGTCTTGAATAGAATAAAAATTCATGTGTTGAATAGAATAAATATTCATTTGTTGAATAGAATAACAAAGTTATTGAAATATATAAACCGTGTTGGTTAGATATGCGCCATTTTGACGTGAACGATATTTATATCGATTATATTCTTTTTTATAATGATTATATAAAAAGAAGTGATTTCAAAATATAATATTTTAGAAATATTATCATTTGTATATCGATGATGTGGAATATTCAATTTTGATTCGAAATTGAATATGAATTTGAAATCGTTTCGAAAACGAATTTAAAACGATTTATAAAATACGTTTTAAAAGGAAATCGATGAAATATATATAATATATATTAAATGGCCTGAATTGAACGCGCCACGCCGCGGCAGTTCGTGAATTTCGACCATTGACTTCGAATGGACGTTGCGAGGGATCCGACCATCGGATTCTCCTTAAACCGGAACCGTTGGGTTAGTATCGAAAAGAGTTTTATAAGAATATTAGAGATTTGAAATCTAACAGTTGGATTTGGAATTATGTCCAAATCAAATTTGGAAAAGGTCGCTGTAAGTGCAGTTCGATGACCGTTGATGGAAATAGACTGTACGGGCCTTGATAAAATTATTAAAAATAGTAATAATTTGTGTAAAATCATAATAAATGATTTGCGAAGAATTAAGATGAAAAATTCCAAATTTGAAAAGAAAAAAATAGATTTTTATCGAAATGAACTAGTTTTGAACTAGAATAATAATTTATTTATTTTTGAAATAAATAAATTGGATTTGAAAGGGTTTTAAAAGTAACCCGAAGTTTCAATAATTGAATTGGAATGGAATGTGATTTTGGGTTTATAGTGAATGGTGTTTTAAATGACATTGGTTCTTTAACCCAGTTAAAGACAGGATATGATTTCCCAAGTTAAGCAATCATTAATATTGATTTTTGGGAAGATTAAAACTAAGTGGAGTTTTAATGAATCTTTAATTAAATTGAAATAATCGGGAATGGAGTATCACCAGTTTTGCTCCAAGCGATAGTTAAATCTTTAACTAGATTTGAACGTGAAATGGTAATTGAATTTACCGATAACACCGTGGTGTTAGATATGAAGTATGACCAGTTTTACTTCATGGGATGAATAGGTTGGGATTAGGAAATAAAATAAATGTTTACTTCGGTGTGGTTCGCTAATCCCGACTAATTTGAATTGATATTCAAAAGGAGATTAAAGAATAAATTTAAAGAATTTATCTTTGATAAAATTAATGGGAACCTTCCCCAAAGTGTAAGAATATTTGAATAAAAGAATATTCTGAATTGGAATGAGGCGTATGTTGTGTTTGTGTAACACTTGTTTATTATATACGCGAGTTATTTAGAAAGACCGGGTTTATCCCATTCTGAATAACTGAATCGACGTGGTGTCGAGGATGAAGACGATGGTCGAAGATCATTGGTCTTCACATCGTTTGGGTGATTACTGATGATCTTGATTGGGCTGTACACCCAAGAGGAGGGAATCAGTTGGTGATCGTCCAGACGTGGAGATCGATGGATATGCGAGATACAAGGTGCCTCCGGTTTCGTTCAGACCCAGAACGAACTTGTAAATGGACTATGTGTCTGACATTGGATTTTATTCTATGTGATTGATTTATATTAAATATATATCTGTTTGGCGGCGGAGAATTTATTCTCTTGCTTAACGCTCTTCTCTGAGATGTACGAGCTCAGGGGTTATATATTGATGGGTATCAATCGCATGGAGTGAATTGCCTGTGTGGCATGCCTAAGTGGCAATTGATCAAGGCTTCTGTTGAAAAGCAAAGTTTTGTGGTTGATGATCAAAGCACCGCCTATGTGGCATAACTTGGCGTAACGTTGATTCATGAGCCTCACACCCCGGTTGTGAACCAGAAAGGGGAGAGGACTTCAGGGAGGACATGTGTTTCCTTCTAGCTAGGGTGGTGTCAGTGACCTACCAGCCCTGACATTTATATTATTTTCACCTGTGTGGTTGTTGCTGTTGCGAGGCGCCTCAGATATATCAGTGACTATGTGGAGCTGATGGAGCCATCAGACTCATTTACGCCCCCAAAGGGCGGGGAAACTCAGTGTTCAGGCATTTTAATCCACATCGGTGGACCGGCCTTGACGATTCAAGGGCTCACCTGTGTCTGGGTCCTGAGACATGGGCTAGATTGTCTCGAATCGGTGAGGACTATCTTTTGCCTCGATTCATAGATGGAAACCCAACTTCCAATACGTGACTTTGCGGTTTTGATTGTAGAGCCTAGTATGGCGACATAGTGGTATGGGGCACTTATGCCGTCTATGATTGATACTTATGATTGAAATTGTTTTGACACTATACACTTATAGTAATAATAAAACATGAAATTTCACGTACCAAGCATTTTTGGCTATTATAAGGGAAAACCCTATCCTCCGGCTTGCGTTGCATTATGTGATGGGACCTGGGTCTTATAATAGCTTCATTTTTCCAAAAAACATTGCGCTGTTCTGTTATATGCACTGGTATTCTTGGGAGGAAACCCGTTCCGTGTGATACGGCGTGGTCCCTTGATATATCTGATTTAAAGTAAAGTTTTAAATAATTGTTTTAGTTCTCACACCAGTCACATGACTGACCTGGAGTTTATTGTTTTAACCTAAACTCTGGGTGCCCTTATTTCGACACGGGCAGCCAGTAGTTTTGGTTTTGCAGATTTCAGGAACCTAATTTACAGCTGGACTGATATCCGGAAAGCTCTGTATCCATATATCTCTTTCAGTTGTGTGTTGTATTATTTTTCTGCTGCTATGTAATGTATTGTAATCTCTGATATCTATCGAATGTATTTTATTCATTCATACTCTGCAATATTCTTGTATTCTGATGAAGTTGTTGTAATAAGAAATGATATGTTCTTCTGTTTGAGTTCTAACTCGTCTTGTCCTCAAAACAATCAGGGGTTTCAAACGGTCTTGGTCGGTTTAGCGATCGATTCTGATCTAGCGAAATTCCTTTTCGTCACATTTGGTATCAGAGCTTTGGTTTACAGAGCTCGGAGAACAAGACACGTTAGAACCATACGAAAGAATTCATCGGATATTGGATTAGTAATATCCAATGATAATGACTCGTTAGAGATAGGATCAGTAGTATCCTAGAATGAGTGTGAAGAGTAGGGTTTTTGAAATAAAAGTAAAAATAATTTTTGTTTTGAAAATTTAAATCAATTATTCATATTTGGATATTTATTTATATTGATTTGGACTATCAGGTATATAGAGATTTTAATATACGTCTGATCCACGTGTATTTGAAGCCTCGAATATACTGGATAGATATAAAATCACACTCTAGTCGCCCGGGGATGATTCTGATAATGCTGCAGCATTACCAGTATTTGTGTTCGAGTTTCGAAGGTGTGATATTTATATATTTCCAATTGACTGGTGTGAGAACCAAAATTAGATAGGGCTTATTGTTGTGATTTGGCATCAAAAATCTAATTTTTTGGCTATGTATCCAAGTTATGAATTTGAAACGTTAATCAACTAATTGATTGCTGATTGCGTTGTTTGATTATTGTTGTGATTAATTAAATGTTGAAACTTTAGCCAAATTGAACCAAATACTGGATTGTATTGAAAATTATTCGTATTTGCATGCTTGTACATGTACTTACATTGAACAGGTCATAGCAAGGAGGCTAGAGAACAGGAATAAAATTGTTTGCTCGACAAATAGGAACATGTTTATCGTATTTCTTGGGATTTTGATGATTTTATGAGTCGATTGGCTAGCCGCTTGGCTGTTTCTTTTTCTTTTTGGATTGGTGAGGGCCATGGGAGGCTATTTGAAATATCCCGAAGCTCCTGGTGCAGGGGAGGTTATGGCAATATTTAGGGTGTTAGCCAAATTTTTGAAAAATTTGAAAAGTTTTTAGAAACTGAAAAGTTGAAGAACTTAAGCCGAAAAGAAAATAATGGAAGTTGAGTTGATTTGTAAAACAACTTTCAGCTTCGTTCCTTTTCGGGGACGAAAAGTTTTGAGTGGGGGAGATTGTAATAACCCGGAAATCTGAGCCAATTTAAATTTTTTATTTTGACAATTTTGGTAAATTTTGAATATTTAAAATGAATTATTTTAAATAATGACGATGAGAAATTTATTTTGAATAGAATTAGAACGTATATATTTATTTGAATCGTCGTTAGAATATAAAATAATTATTTATAATTATAAAAGGAATTGAAAATGGCGCGTTAGTTTGAAAATTCGATTTTAAATTTCAAATGAGTGTACAGGATTCAAAATAAATCGGATTTTAGCAAAACCAAAAATATTTGAATCTAATCGAGAATATCTTTCCAACGAATCCAAAAAATCAAAATTTCGTAGCGGGAATCAAAAGTTACGTCCGGTTGAAAATTCAGAATAGTCGCTATGGAATTCTAGCCCTTAAAAATAACTATTTTGTAAACGACCTCGGTTTTCGACGAAACCACTTTTGTTGGATCCGTAATGTCAAGTTATTGCTAGATTCCAAAATTCATAATTTTCCGAATCAATATGTGAGCGTGGCAAAGGAAAACGCGTTTAACCAGTTTTAGTTGATTTTAATCGACTGGAAAATGGCCATTTTTCAAACGGTCTCGGAATTTGACGAAATTAGTTTTGTTAGGACTGTATCGTCACTACGAAGCTAGAAATAATTTTCCTAGAATTTTTAGAGTCCGTATATGACCCTAGTAAATTGAAATATGCGTTTAAAATTCAGTATAATGATTTATATTTTAACATGAACAGAAACTGATCGTAAAGATCGAATTGGCCTACGAAACATATCCCATTGTGTTCGGAATGGGAGTAATTAGCTAGGGACGATAGTCGTGGGTTTGATTTCGAGTTGAAAATAAAAGATTACTTTTGGAAATTAAAATATAATTAAATTATATATATATATATATGTTTTCAATAACCCCCCTTTATCTCCATTCGAAGTCAACCCCATCCAAAATCATAACCCCCCCGGTCGTGCTCAATCGCCATCGCCTCTCCCCGTTTCTCGTCCCCGCCCCCTATCGCACCACCACCGTCGATCCCCCTCCTCTCTCCGCCTCCTACCCAAACCTTCAGACCCCGTAACCCATTTCCAGAAAACCCCCACGCCTAAGAGCCTAACCAAACAGCCACCGCCGATCTGAGGGGCGCCGCCACCTGACTGGGCCCGCTTCCAGCGCCCTACGCCTCCCGCTCGAGTCCACAGCTCGAGCAGCGAGTACAGCCTCCCTCCACCCCTCTTTAAAAGTGAGTTTTTGGTCTTTTTAATTTTATTCATTTATATGAATAACAATTCGATTTCTTATTTATATTTTGACATAGATTTGATTTTAATGTAGGAAAAAATATGATTTTTAAATAAAACGATCTTGTTTTAAATAAAAAGATGTGAATTTTATTTTGAATAACGCTTTGAAAAGATGAGATTTTTATAATTAGAAAAATATAATTTGTATGATTAGAAGAATAGGATTTTTACGATGATTAAAATATGATTTTATTATAGATATAGTGATAAACATATGGGTTTACTTACATATATAGTTTGAGATAAAAATTCGATTTTTACTATATATGAAGCGAAAAAAATTCGATCTTTATATAAGAGATAGAGATATAAAAACATAATTTTTATATAGAAAGAAGCATTGTAAACATATATGATTTTATATAGGAAGTGCCATTATAAAAATGTATTTTTAATATAAACATCATATTAAAAATGTTTTTTTACTGTGAATAGCGTGGAAAAGTTTGAGTTAGAATTTCAAGCAAATCTGAACCGTTCAGAAATGAAATGGCGGAGTGGAACCCCAAGGTGAGAACTTCTCACTTTTATTTTAATTTCTAGTTGAAATATATACTAGGATGCAGACGGTGCTTAGCAGCACCCGACACCCGTTGTCCACAGACCATGGACGACTTATGTGATTGTTTGTGTTGTGAAATTTGACTGTTGATTATGAAGTGAAAAATATATATATTCATGTGTTGAAATAAAATATATATTCATGTGTTGAAATAAAATATATATTCATGTGTTGAAATAAAATAAATATTCATTTACAAATCGAACGATTTGTTCATGTACACCGATTTGACTGATATTGATTGGGACGATAAATTTTACACATCGCCTAACTGCACAAATAAAAATCTGTGTTTGTTGATTTGAAACCCCACACGGGTATTGGGATGATATTTAACGTACACTAATCCCGATTGTTTAGTTGTATGTCAATCGATGGGTTAACAGACTGTGTAAGCGTTAATTATTTATATTTAATGCTTATGCAGTTGTGTGGTGCACTCTGGATGATGGTTGATTATTTATCGTTGCTATTGTACACATGTGTTGTAGGGAATCCATATAATTAACGTTATATGGTAATTGATTGGGCCTCATTCCAATTTGGAAAATAAGGAATATTATAAAAGAAAATTCATGTGTTGAATAGAATAAAAATTCATGTGTTGAATAGAATAAAAGTTCATGTGTTGAATAGAATAAAAGTTCATGTGTTGAATAGAACAAAAATTCATGTGTGGAATAGAATAAAAATTCATGTGTTGAATAGAATAAAATATTCATTTGTTGAATAGAATAACGAAGTTATTGAAATATATAAAGCCGTGTTGGTTAGATATGCGCCATTTTGACACGAACGATATTTATATCGATTATATTCGTTTTTATAATGATTATAGAAAAAGAAGTGATTTCAAAATATAATATTTTTAAAATATTATCATTTGTATATCGATGATGTGGATTATTCAATTTTGATTCGAAATTGAATATGAAGTTGAAATCGTTTCGAAAACGAATTTAAAACGATTTAAAAAATACGTTTTAAAAGGAAACCGACGAAATATAATATATATATATATATTATTTATCAAATGGCCTGAATAGAATGCGACGCGCCGCGGTAGTTCACGAATTTCGACCATTGACTTCGAATGGACGTTGCGGGAGATCCGACCGTCGGATTCTCCTAAAACCGGAACCATTGGGTTCGTATCGAAAAGAGCTTTCTAACGAATATTAGAGATTTGAAATCTAGTGGTTGGATTTGGAATTATGTCCAAATCAAATTTGGAAAAGATCGCTGTAAGTGCAGTTCGATGACCGTTGATGGAAATCGACTGTACGGGCCTTGATAACATTATTAAAAATAGTAATAATTTGTGTAAAATCATAATAAATGATTTGAGATGAAAAATTCCAAATTTCAAAAGATAAAAATAGATTTTTATCGAAATGAACTAGTTTTGAACTAGAATAATAATTTATTTATTTTTGAAATAAATAAACTGGATTTGAAAGGGTTTTAAAAGTAACCTGAAATTTCAATAATTGAATTGGAATGGAATGTGATTTTTGGTTTATAGTGAACGGTGTTTTAAATGACATTGGTTCTTTAACCCAGTTAAAGACAAGATATGATTTCCCAAGTTAAGCAATCATTAATATTGATTTTTGGGAAGATTAAAACTAAGTGGAGTTTTAATGAATCGTTAATTAGATTGAAATGATCGGGAATGGAGTATCACCAGTTTTGCTCCAGGCGATAGTTAAATCTTTAACTAGATTTGAATGTGAAATGGTAATTGAATTTACCGATAACACCACGGTGTTAGATATGAAGTATGACCAGTTTTACTTCATGGGATGAATAGGTTGGGATTGGGATGTAAAATAAATGATTACTTCGGTGTGGTTCGCTAATCCCGACTAATTTGAATTGATATTCAAAAGGAGATTAAAGAATAAATTTAAAGATTTATCTTTGATAAAATTAATAGGAACCTTTCCCAAAGTGTAAGAATATTTGAATAAAAGAATATTCTGAATTGGAATGAGGTGTATGTTGTGTTTGTGTAACACTTTTTTATTATATACGCGAGTTATTCAGAAAGACCGGGTTTATCCTATTCTGAATAACTGATTCGACGTGGTGTCGAGGATGAAGACGGTGGTCGAAGACTGGAGGTCTTCACATCATTTGGGTGATTAATGATGATCTTGATTGGGCTGTACACCTAAGAGGATAGAATCAGTTGGTGATCGTCCAGACGTACTTGGAGATCGATGGATATGCGAGGTACAAGGTGCCTCCGGTTTCGTTCAGACCCAGAACGAGCTTGTAAATGGACTGTGTGTCTGACATTGGATTTTATTCTGTGTGGTTGATTTCTATTAAATATATATCTGTTTGGCAGCGGATAATTTATTCTCTTACTTAACGCCCTTCTCTGAGACGTACGAGCTCAGGGGTTATATATTGATGGATATCAATCGCATGGAGTGAATTGCCTGTGTGGCATGCCTAAGTGGCAATTGATCAAGGCTTCTGTTGAAAAGCAAAGTCTTGTGGTTGATGATCAAAGCACCGCCTATGTGGCATAGCTTTGTGTAACGTTGATTCGCGAGCCTCACACCCCAGTTGTAAACCAGAAACGAGAGAGGACTTCAAGGAGGGCATGCGTTTCCTTCTAGCTAGGGTGGTGTCAATGACCTACCAGCCCTGACATTTATATTATTTTCACCTGTGTGATTGTTGCTGTTGCGAGGCGCCTCGGATATATCGGTGACTATGTGGAGCCGATGGAGTCATCAGACTCATTTACGCCCCAAAGGGAGGGGAAATGCAGTGTTCATGCATTTTAATCCACATCGGTGGACCGGCCCTGACGATCCAAGGGCTCACCTGTGTCTGGGTCCTGATACATGGGCTAGATTGTCTCGAATCGGTGAGGACTATCTTTTGCCTCGTTTCACAAATGGAAACCCAACTTCCAATACGTGACTTTGCGGTTTTGATTGTAGAGCCTAGTATGGCGACATAGTGGTATGGGGCACTTATGCCATCTATGATTGATACTTATGATTGAAATTGTTTTGACACTATACACTTATAGTAATAATAAAACATGAAATTTCACGTACCAAGCATTTTTGGCTATTATAAGGGAAAACCCTATCCTCCGGCTTGCGTTGCATTGTGTGATGGGACCTGGGTCTTATAATAGCTTCATTTTTCTAAAAAACATTGCGCTGTTTTGTTATATGCACTAGTATTCTTGGGAGGAAACCCGTTCCGTGTGATACGGCGTGGTCCCTTGATATATCTGATTTAAAGTAAAGTTTTAAATAACTGTTTTAGTTCTCACACCAGTCACATGACTGACCTGGAGTTTATTGTTTTAACCTAAACTCTTGGTGCCCTTATTTCGACACGGGCAACTAGTAATTTTGATTTTGCAGATTTATATTCACAGGAACCTGATTTACAGCTGGACTGATATCCGGAAAGCTCTGTATCCGTATATCTCTTTCAGTTGTGTGTTATATTATTTTTCCGCTGCTATGTAATGTATTGTAATCTATGATTTCTATCGAACGTATTTTATTCATTCGTACTCTGTAATATTCTTGTATTCTGATGAAATTGTTGTAATAAGCAATGAAATGTTCTTCTGTTTGAGTTCTAATTCGTCTTGCCCTCAAAACAATTAGGGGTTTCGAACGGTCTTGGTCGGTTTATCGATCGATTCGGATCGAGCGAAATTCCTTTTCGTCACATCGGGTCTCCCCATCTGGTTCGGTTCTGATCCCCCATCGTGGTTTGGCTCAGCTCCTTCATTCGATTCGGTTCGGACGCCGCTCTCCAACTCGGTTCGGTTTGGGTGCCTCTCTCGCTTCGGTTCGGTCCATGTAGATCCGATCCCATGCCTTCCTGCCATTCCAATCCGACACCAACTCCACTCGGTTTTAATGGCCTTCCTTTTTTCCCTTGCATCCTCTTGTGCCAGGTTCCGGTCCGATCCGTACTCTCTTTCCCAGTCCACCGATCCGATCCGAGCCCTATATCCGATCCGACCCGAAACCCTGTACAACTTTCTGCAACTTTTTCCAGCAATTGTTTTACGCCATTCGGCGGCGTTTTCGGCTAATCTATCTTTTCTAAATAATCACAAATCATTCCAAACAGTCATAGCAACATGTATAATCAACCACAAACACCAAAACAATAATTTGATAGGTTAAAACGGATCAAACATAGCCAAAATCCCATATTTTCCCTTAAACATGTTTAAGCAAAACTAATGATAGGATTAGTAAAACTTAACCAAATTATCCAAATTTTCTAACAGAGGCCTAAAACAATATTTCAAAATTTATGAATATTTTTCCAGAATTTATTAATGTATAAATTCGCTAATCAACAGTAATTACCCTTAATTAACCATAATTAGTGAGAAACCTTGAATTCACTCACCTTTGCCACAAATAAACTTTAGGTCTGAAATGATTCTATGCTTGGGCGCGAATACCAAGGCAATACAGCAGTCCTAATACTGATTTGGTGAAGATCTTCCTTGATTTGATGTAGATTTTGCTTAATTAACGATTACAAGGTGATTTGGGGTGTTTTAGAAAGTGGAGGCCATGGCTAAACTTGAAGAAACAAAAAGTGGCGGCTGGAAAATGATAGAAACTGAATTTCTTAACTTTATCAGCCTTCCCATAACCCTAATCCCGAAATGCGTTATGGGCCCACTCACTAATCACCCAAATTAGGCCCGGTTGAGCTGTTTTCACCTTCTAAACCTTGTTTCAGCCATATCTCCCGAACGGTGAGCCCGTTTGGCTAATGTGACCACTCTACGGAATTGTAAACCATCATCCAAATCCAATGGAAGTGGTTTTAAGTTAAAATTCATTTCCAGTCAAAAGCTATGGCTGAAACAAGATCAGCTAGGGGCAAAACGGTCATTTAAAAATAGGGAAAAATCATGAACATGGGAAATGACCCAATAGTCGTCTCCCAAAGTTAAATGACCATACGACTTCGTATGTGAAAGAAATAAATATTCTACGATCCTTCGATGCGTAGAATGCAGATCGTTACACTCCCCACCCCCTCCCCGAAGAAATTTCGCCCCCAAAATTTCTTAACCCAATACATACAAAGGATCCCGCATGCCTACCGATCATTAACAAAACAATAAAGCATACAAAACAACACAACAAGCCTATCCTAGCATGCGGTTTACTAACAAGGGAGTACTATATCGATATAAAAACCTTACCAGGCAAAGAGTTCTGGATACTTCCTCCTTATGTTCTCCTCTGTCTCCCAAGTACGGTCATTCTCGTCCTCGCCCCAATGAACCTTGACTAGCCTCACCGCCTTCCTTTGAAGTTTTTTCGTATCGTACCCTACAATACGAATTGTCTTGCGGTTCCCAACTGCCTCGGGTTCTACTTCAATATCATCCAACTGATCAGGTGAAATAGTCACATCGGGGTCGTGCACGAATTTCCTTAGTTGGGAAACATGAAATACGTTATGAACTCCCGCCATCTTGTCGGTAATTCAACTTTATATGCCAAATTCCCAACTTGCTCAAGAACTGGGAACGGACCAACGAATCTTGGTGTCAATTTGCCTCTCCTGCCAAATCGTATCACGCTCTTTAACGGAGAAATCTTGACAAACACCAAGTCGCCAATGGAGAACTTTAATTCTCTTCTCCTCTTATCAGCATAACTTTTCTTCCTATCTTGGGCAGCCCTCATTCGCAGTTGAATGATCTTGATCTTGTCTGAAGTTTCTCTTACCACATCTAGTCCAAGCACAAACTTCTCACCAGTTTCTAACCAACATGACGGTGAGTTGCATGGTCTTCCATACAAAGCATCAAATGGAGCCATACCGATACTGGATTGATAACTATTATTATAGGCAAACTCTACTAGATGCAAATGGTCATCCCATGATCCACCAAAATCCAATATGCAAGCTCTCAAAAGATCTTCTAACACTCGATTCACCCTCTCTGTCTGTCCATCGGTTTGAGGATGATACGCAGTACTGAGATGTAATTCTGATTCTAACGCCTCTTGTAAGCTCTTCCAAAATCCACTAGTGAACAAAGGATCTCGGTCACTCACAATGCCTTTGGGTATTCCATGAAATATCACTGCCCACTTTACATATAGTTCGTCTAACTTAGCTGCCGTCCTGTTTGACTTGACGGGTATAAACCTTGCACTCTTAGTCAATCGGTCCACAATCGCCCAAATGCTATCATGGCCCAATCTAGTCCTTAGTAACCTATCAATGAAATCCATCGAGACTTGTTCCCATTTCCATTCTAAAATTTCTAATGGTTGTAACACACCACTAGGCTTCTTTTGCTCAACTTTAACCAGCTGACAATTCATGCATTTGGATATAAACTTCCCAACGTCTCTTTTCATCCCTTCCGAGTAGTAGGTCTGCTTCATGTCTCGATACATCTTGTTACCACCGGGATGTATAGTCAGTTTTGAGTGATGACATTCTCTAAGCACTTCATCTCTCAATCCATTGACATTGGGCACAACAAGTCTTCCATTCTTCCTAAACCATCCATCTCGATCAAGCCCATACTTGTTCATCTCCTCATCGATACCCATCTCTAACTTGGAGATGACCTCCAATAAGTTATGATCGTTCTTCTGACTGGAACCAATCCGCTCAATCAAAGTGGGTCTGATCGTAAAACTTGCTAACATTTCTGGATCCAATTCACACTTTGGTCTGAAATCATACCCCGCGATGTACTCCAGTTGCTTCCATTCTAGAAACATAGCCCCTAAACTGGCATGTCTTCTACTCAATGCATCAGCCACCGCATTGCTCTTTCCTGGTGTATATGCGATATCAAAATCATAGGAAGCCAAGAATTCTAACCATCTTTGTTGTCGGAGATTTAGATCCTTTTGAGAGAAAAGATACTTTAATGACTTATGATCGGTAAATAACTCAAATCTTACTCCCAAGAGATAATGTCTCCACATCTTCAATGCGAACATAATCGCTGCTAATTCCAAATCATGGGTAGGGTATCTTCTCTCATGCAGTTTCAATTGCCGACTTGCATAAGCTACAACCCTACTTCCTTTCATCAATACAGCACCTAGTCCGGTACCACATGCATCTGTGTATACCGTCATCTCTTCATTCCCCTTAGGAATGACTAACACTGGTGCACATGTCAACTTGTCCTTTAGACTCTTGAATGCATTTTCATACTTTTCGTCCCAGACGAAAGCTTGATTCTTCTTGGTCAACTGAGTCAATGGTGCTGTTATCTTAGAGAAGTCTTGGATAAACTTACGATAATATCCAGCTAATCCCAAGAAACTTCTTATGTCCATTGCATTCTTGGGCATAGACCAATCTTGTACCGGAGCCACCTTCGCAGGATCCACAGCAATACCATTCTCTGAAACAACATGGCCTAAGAATCTCACTTCCCTTCTCCAGAAGTGACACTTAGAAAACTTTGCTTTTAATTGGAGTTTTCTCAACACCTCCATCACTATCCTCAAATGTTCCTTGTGTTCTTCCTCTGTCCTCGAATAAACAAGTATATCGTCCACGCATACAAGAACAAACTTATTCAACTGATCTCTGAATACCCTATTCATAAGATCTACAAAATCTGCTGGTGCATTGGTCAACCCAAATGGCATGACCAACCACTCATAAAATCCAGACGGCGTTCGAAAGGCCGTTTTAGCTATACTCTCAGCTTCCACTCTAAGCTGATGAAAACCTGTCGCGAGATCCAACTGGGAGAACACTCTCGCGCCACTCAACTGATCAAAAAAATCATCTATCTGCGGTAGAGGATACTTATTCTTCCTCGTCACCTTATTCAGTTCGCGGTAGTCCACACACAATCGAAGGGAACCATCAGCCTTGGTAGAAAACACAACTGGTGCTCCCCACTCAGAAACACTTCTTCGGATAAATCCCTTCTTCAAAAGATCGCTTACTTGCACCCCGAGCTCTCGCTGCTCCCTTGGTGCCATACGATGAAGTGGCATCACGATAGGTCTGGCATCTTTCACTAAATCAGCACGGAACTCAATCTCTCGGTGTGGTGGAAGCCCGGTCACTTCCTCGAAGATATCCGGATACTGGCCAACCACGGGCAAACCTGACAACTCATCATGTGGGATGTCGAGGGAATTTAGAAAACTAGCCATTACCCCATCACTAGGTAGACCACCAAACACTACCCTCCGCCCATCATTCGCTCTAGCTGCCACCAAAAAGCCCTCACAGTCTACCACCACCCCGTATCTTTGGAGCCAATCGACTCCCAAAATAATGTCAAACCCAGTAAAGACCAAAACAAAGCAATCACAAGCAAACATGCATCCATGACTCGATAAGACCACATTACGACAAATCATGCTAAGGCTAGTCAAACCACCAATCGAGTTTGTCACTACTAAAGGTCTATCGACTATCTCAGGTTCCAATCCCAACCTATCTACCAGGTCACTAGATATGAAAGAACTGGAAGCTCCGGTATCAAACAAAACTCTAACATGAACATCATAAATAGAAAGCATACCTTGAATGACAACATTCTTTCCGTTCTCCGCCGCAGTTGGGGCATTCGACGAAGAAAGAATAACATTAAGGGCATATGCTTTCAACATCTGCTTTTCTTTCAAAGGTTGTGGACATTTATCCTTTTGGTGTCCAACTTAGCCGCAGTTGAAGCACTTCCTGTCTGCTGGCTTTGCTCGATAATTACTAGCATAGTGGCCCTTCTTGCCACAGTTAAAGCACTCAACATCTTTCTTCTTCTTCTGGCCATCCTTATTCTGGTTCTGCTTCCTCTTATTCTGAGAACCACTCTTGCCTCCACCACTTGCTTGCGGTTTTGGCTCCTCTGCAGATGCGACCTCAGTCTTCGACTTAGGGTAAAGACTTTTCGATCTTAAAGCTTTCCCCACAATCGATTCAAACGTCTCATCGATGTGGTTAATAAGCCTTTCCCCCAAGTATCCATCCAAGCCAGTTATGAACTTCTCGTTCTTCTTCTCGGCAGTATCTATTAGGGATAACCCATATGTCGACAAAGTGTCAAATTCAACAATATGCTCCGAGACAGCTCTGCCATTCTGCTTGAGTTCCAAGAATTTCTTAAACAACACTGACTTCTGGGCAGCTGGAATGAACTTATCGCTAAAGCGAGCCTTAAACTGATCCCAAGTTATCTGATCCTCGGGAGTAGCTGCCTTTATAGCATTCCACCAATTCATTGCCCGTCCTTGCAGTTGACGGGATGCTAGCCACCTCTTCATCGCATCCTCGATACCTAAGTCTTCGAAGATAAGCTCGCAGCTATCCAACCAATCTTGAACATCCGTAGCTGACTCCGTTCCAAGGAACAACTTCCCACCAAGACTAGTATAATCCTTGTTCATCTTGGCGAAATCGGCTCTTGGCGCCTGCACCGCTGCACCACCACCATTAGCAGCATTAGGAGTTGCCCTCTGAACATCTCTAAGCATCTCCCTCATGAGGTCAGTGAACATCGTCCTCATATTAGCAGCATTCCCATTATTGGCCCCTCTACCGGTACCCCTTACGTATCGGCTCATTGTTCAATCTACACAGAGAAAACAATTAACCATCTCCATAGTGGCGCTAGTGCAGTGCGACTTAATCCTTAGGTATACTAATAGTATATATATATATAGCTTTTAAAAACCAAAATAATCACAAATACGCGCTCTCATATACGTGTACTATCTCTCCCTGATAACTTTCCTAGGTTAACTACGCAACCTAGAGCTCTGATCCCAAATTATCCAAATTTTCTAACAGTGGCCTAAAACAATATTTCGAAATTTATGAATATTTTCCCATAATTTATTAATGTATAAATTCGCTAATCAACACTATTTACCCTTAATTAACCATAATTAGTGAGAAACCTTGCAAATCACTCACCTTTGCCACAAATAAACTTTAGGTCTGAAATGATTCTCTGTTTGGGCGCGAATACCAAGGCAATACAGCAATCCTAATACTGATTTAGTGAAGACCTTCCTTGATTTGATGTAGATTTGGCTTAATTAGCGATTAGAAGGTGATTTGGGGTGTTTTAGAAAGTGAAGGCCATGGCTAAACTTGTAGAAACAAAAAGTGGAGGCTGGAAAATGATAGAAACTGAATTTCCTAACCCTATCAGCCTTCCCATAACCCTAATCCCGAAATGGGTTATGGGCCCACTCACTAATCACCCAAATTAGGCCCGGTTAAGCTGTTTTTCACCTTCTAAACCTTGTTTCAGCCATATCTCCCAAACGGTGAGCCCGTTTGGCTATTGTGACCACTTTACGGAATTGTAAACCATCATTTGAATCCAATGGAAATGGTTTTAGGTCAAATTTTATTTCTAGTCAAAGGTTATGGCCGAAACAAGATCAGTTAGGGGCAAAACTGTTATTTAAAAATCGGGAAAAATCATGAACATGGGAAATGACCCCAATAGTCGTCTCCCAAAGTTACATGACCATACGACTTTATATGTGAAAGAAATAAATATTCTACGATCCTTCGATGCGTAGAATGCGGGTCGTTACACAGTGTGCACAATTAATGTGTACACATATATATTTGTATATAAATTGATAATCTCGAGGTATGTGATTATTTAAGGATAGATTTTAACATAAGTAACACAACTAAAACACCAAATAATCAACCTCTAATGTAGAATACCATATGTAGCTCTTCGTGTCTCTTCAAACCAATGAATATCTTCTTTTTGTTGATCATGGCTTATCTCTTTGTCAGAAATCAAAACTCCATGAAATCCTTGACTCATCATTCTCACCCTTTTTGATTGATAACAATATAGCTCTGAATCTCCCCCTATATATGATCACCTCCTGAAATTGTGACTGTATATAAACAATATTTTCCTGCATATACATTGTTAGTACCACTTTCTCCCCTTTTGTCATCGACAAAAAGGAGTTGCTAAATAAATAAGTGAGGATGTAAATGGTACTATCAGAGTTATAAGCAACATGAACTAATACCATAAGTCATGCCAAGAGTCACAAAATATGATCATACACACATAAGTCTAAAATGAATAAAACAAGGCACTATTTAGATACAAGTGCCGGATCAAGTCTGAACGCAAAATAAAGTCATAAGTGCATAGCAAGAGATAAACTAAGAAGATTCAGATTCCGTCTCATCATCATCATCATCTTCTTCTTCTTCTTCAACAATTTGAGTTTTTCCATGACCACGTCCACGGCTAGTTTCTGAGCTTGTACTCTCCTCCAAAGATGTCCAAGTAAAAGTCGGAGGAGCTGGACGTTTGCCAGGGTCTGGAGCTTGTATAGAAGATGATGCTCCACACGACATTGCTTCCCATAGAGTTCCGAAGAAAGACTTAATTTTTTTAAAGCGTTTGTCGTTCTTTGTATCCGTTCGTTTAAGCCTTGCTTCGAGTAGAAATTGATTGCGAGCAATGGTGTTAAGCGAGTCCTTTGTAGAAGAAGATGATCGTAAAAGTTTAACTTCTTCAGGTTTTGGGCGGGATGATTGTGATGAAGTTCCTTGATGTCCTTGTTCTTTCCATTATTCAAAAGGCATAATATTGAAGTATGGATCTGGAAGCTTCATCCGTTTAATCGATGCTTTGTTTAAGCATTTGGGCCTTGAAATAGACGACTCCGGAGATGTGATGCCACAATCAAGCAATAGGCGCATGACATATTCATTATAGAATAAATGTGGCCTAGTACAATCGTTCACTTGCAAAATCTCATCAAAAATCATATCAATCCAATTTATACGAATATCCCCACATATTGCATATAATGCCTTGAAATTTTCTTTATAGACGACGTCAAAATTTCCTATTCTCGGTAACAGAGAGTGCATAAGAGTACGATGAAGAAATCTCGCAGTAAGTCGTAAACCTATGGATTTTGTGCTATCCTTGCCATCTTCAATGAATTGATGGCTAATTTGATTACGGACATGGACATTGCAAATATTACTCGAGAATTTTTCACATAAAAATGAAGAACCAAGAACAGTCGCCATTCTTTCACATGAGATAAACACTTGTTTGCCACATACAACAGACCAAAGGCATTGTGCGGAATTTTCGGGCTTGTATTTTTCCAAATTCAAGTTAGCGTAGAATAATTTGATCATAACATGGTTAATTTCGACATTATTTCAATCAAAATCAATTATGGTTTCAATATCAGAACTCTTCGCTAAGTTAAGAACATGATAACTAGAGAAATCGGAGAATTTAACAAACAAAACTCGGATGAATTGTGAAATCTTTCATCTCATTCCATCTTTTGACTGCAATTGGATCAACTAGCCACTTCTTTACTGAAATATCTATAGGTTGTAGTCCAGAAGTTGTAGCTTTCTTCGATTTCTTCAGAGGAGGTGCCATTTGAATGATATTGGAGGAAGAATTTTGATTTCTAGGGTTTTGAGGTTTTGGAAAAGGAACCGGTTGAAGGATAAAATGAATAGATGGGTTGAAGAAGTCACCGTATATGTATATATATATATATATATAATTGTTTTAGCCATTACCGGTCGACCGTTCATTTTTAACCGGTCGACCGCTTTTGACCATAGATCAAAACGGTCGAATGGTTAAAAATGGCCTGTCGACTGGTTTTAGTCTGGGCTGTTTTTTCTTGGTTTTCATACCATTTCTGATATTAATCGGTCAGAATGAAATAGAAATTACTCGAATATAAGAAGTATACAAATAGTACATAAGTATTACACGATAATATAACCAGGATATATAAGTTTAATGTGAAGTAGATGAATTGTGATCGGTAGAAACTTCTTTGATATCAGATATATATGGTGTCCATGGTGACCAATTTTCTCTTGCTCCTTCGTTCCTATTATAATTTCTTTCTCATGAATTCGGGCTTCTAGAGGATGAAGGCATGTTTGGCATAGGCTCATGTACATTATATTTATTAGAGACACAAAAGAACATTGCCATTTTCTCTAAAAGAGATAGTCGATCCGAGGTCAGTCTTTGCTCGTAATGTAGCTGTCTTTGAAGATCAATCTGATGTTTTTGGTAATGATGAATTTCATCGATCTTTTCTCTGGTACGAGGTGAATAAAACAACGCTTTATTTTCCCATTTTGAAGTTGGCGTATTGCCAGGGGTACGATTGCATTGGTGATGCTTTGATTTGTGTTTTGGAGTTTCAGGAGAATAGTACTCTTCTCGGTCAGAACTTGTGACAGAAATATGGGATTTTTGAGCACATTCATCACACATATGTGCCATGATCAGCTTGGGAGATTAAGATGGAGAGAATACCAAGTTTATATAGGTTTTTCTCAGTATATAAACTTGAGGCTAAGAATTACCAGGAATACTTGGCCATAGAAGAATTAAAAGCTCATGTTCAATTTTCCTAATATAACAATAGCCAAAAATAGTAAATGTTTTGAGTAAATATAAACCAAAAGTGAAAAGAACTAAAAAATATAACACTAGTTATAACATTACTTGTCAAGTTCTTTTCTGGATATAAGACCAAGCTCTCTACGTAACTTAATGAAACTAGACTCAAGTAGAGGCTTAGTAAAAATGTCCGCTAGTTGATTATCAGTTTGGAAATATTCGATACATATATTTCCCTTTTCGATATTGTCTCTTAGAAAGTGATGACGGATATCAATGGGTTTGGTTCGAGAGTGGTTCACAGAATTTTTTGATAAGTTTGTAGCACTGGTGTTATCATAGTATATAATAGAATTTGATAAATAAATATCAAAATCTTGAAGTGTTTGTTGCATGTATATTACTTGAGTACAAGCAATAGCTGCTGATATATATTCAGCTTCACATAATGATAGTGAAACACAATTCTATTTCTTACTGAACCAAGAGATAAGTGATTTTCCAATAAAATGACTCGTACCACTTGTACTCTTTCTATCAGATCGAGAGCCTCCGAAATCAACATCACTATATGATACTAATTCGAATGGACATTCTTTTGGTTAGAAAAGACCTAAATCTTTGGTATTATTAAGATAATGAATTATACGTTTCAATGCTACAAGATGTGATTCCTTTGGATCTGCTTGAAAGCGTGCACATAAGCAAACACTCATCATTATATCCGAACGACTGGCTATAAGATAAAGAAGATAACCAATCATGGTTCGATATAGTTTCTGGTCAACATTCTTACCATTTTCATCTTTTTCAAGATGTGTAGTTATACTCATGGGAGTAGGTTTAACAAATGTGTTTTCTAATCCGAAGCATTTGATAAGATTTCCGCAGTATTTTTCTTGATTAATAAAAATACAGTTCGGAAGTTGTTTGATTTGAAGTCCAAGAAAATATGATAGTTCTCCCATATGAGACATTTCAAATTCTTTGGTCATAATATTTGCAAACTCTTTGCAGAGTTTATCGTTTGTTGAACCAAAGATAATGTCGTCTACATATATCTGGATAACCAAAATATCTTTTCGAGAATGTTTGATAAACAAAGTTTGATCGACTTTGCCTATTTAAAATCCTGAGTTAATAAGATAGCTACGTAGTTATTCATACCAAGCACGAGGTGCTTGTTTTAGACCATACAGAGCTTTCTTAAGTTCATACACATAGTCAGGATATTTTTCATGTATGAACAAAGGAGGTTGTTCGACATATACATTCTCTTTGATAAATCCATTGAGAAAAGCACTCTTGACATCCATCTGATAAAGTTTGAAATTGTGGTGACAAGAAAAAGATAATAGGATTCTAATAGCTTCTAGTCGAGCAACATATGTTTCTTCATAATTGATACCTTCTTCCTGATTATACCCTTGTGCTACTAATCTTGCTTTATTTCTAGTGATATTTCCTTGTCCGTCAGCCTTATTTTTATAGACCCATTTAGTACCAATAACTGACTGATCAGTTGGTCTTGGAACAAGTTCCCAGACGTCATTGCACTCGAACTGATTTAGTTCTTCCTGCATGGCAATGATCCAGTAGTCATTTGTAGCAGCCTCTTTTGGATTCTTAGGTTCGATATTTGAAAGAAACGCAACATGACCCATTTGATGGAGTTGACTCCTTGTTCTGATTTGTGATGTTACTTCGCCGATTATATTTTGAACCGGATGATCTAGTAACATTTTAGAGGAGATCGTATTCTTGGTGGAGATTGTAACACACATGTTTGAGGAATATCCTCAACAGTTATTTCTGAGTCAGAATCAACATTTGTGATGATTGGATTATCAGTGACTATAGTTTCGTCATCATCTGATATATTATAAGGGTGGTGATAGAGTTCATCGAATGAGACATGAAGTGATTCCCCAATAGTTTTGGTTCGTTTATTAAATATACGATAGGCCTTGCTTCATTCTGAATAACCGATAAATATTCCTTTATCGGCCTTTCGATCAAATTTGTCGAGCTGGTCTTTCGTATTTAAAATAAAGCACTTAGAACCAAAGACTTTGAAGAATGAGATATTAGGCTTTCTTTGGTTAAATAATTCATAATACATTCTTGGTGAGAGGTCAAATGAATACACGATTCAAAACATAACATGCAGTTGCAACAGCTTTTGCTCAGAAATGTTTTGGTAAAGTGGTTCCATTTAATAACGTTCTTGCACATTCTTGTATGGTCCGGTTTTTCCGTTCTACAACTCTGTTTTGTTGTGGAGTTCTAGGAAATGAAAGATTATGATATACACCTTTCTTTGTACAAAAATGTTCAAATTCATTATTTTCGAACTCTCCGCCATGATCACTTCTTATATTTTCAACTTTAAGACCTTTCGATTTCTGAATTCTCTTGACAAAAGATTTGAATTGTTCGAAAGTGTCACTTTTGTTTTTCAAGAAAATTGTCTAGGTGTAATGAGAGTAATCATCAACAATTACAAACACATATCGACTGTGATTTATTGACCGAACCTTAGTCGGTCCAAATAAATCCATATGTAGTAACTCAAGTGGTTGTAATGTTGATATGGCTTTCTTGGATTTAAAAGATGATTTGGTCAATTTTTCTAATTGACATACGTCACAAATGTTGTCAACCTTAAAGCTTATTTTGGGTAGTCCTCTAACTAGATCGTTTTTGGCTAGCTTGTCGATAGTTCTGAAGTTTATATGACAGAAGCGTTTGTGCCATAGCCATGGATCATTATCATTAGCCACAAGACACATATCTGAATTATGATTAATATTCATATTCAGAATATATATATTTCTGTCTCTATAACCTTCGAAAACTAAATTATGGTCTTTATCTAAAATACTACACTTATTATCTGAAAAGGAAATTGTAAAACCCTTGTCGCATAACTGACTAATACTAAGTAAATTGTGTTTCAAATTTCTAACTAGCATGACATTGGTAATAAGAGGTAAGTTAGATGTACCACAATTGCTCACATCGCCTTTGCCGATGATATAGCCTTTTGAATTATCTCCAAAAGTGACGGAGCCACCATCTGAGTATGTAATATTTGTCAATAAGCTCTTGTCTCCAATCATGTGCTTCAACCACTGTCCAATATCCACTTTCCTCTTTTCTTAAGTGGGACCTGCAAAAAATAAGATTAAGTCCATGGTACCCACCTTTTTATAGGGTCCTAAGAGTTAGGTCTTAGGAGTCCAAACCCATACGGGTCCGGTATCCCCTTATATAAATAATTTGAATTAAGATGCACAGTATTCATGAAATTCGAATATATTTGTTCCTAATCAAATTGTTATTTGTTTTAGGAACCCATATCTTGATAGTCTTGACCTTTCTCTTTTGAAATTTTACAATTGGTTTTGTCTTGGAATATAATAAACTAAGATTTTTCTTAGCTTCATCTTTCTTCTTCTTGAGATGTTTCTTGGTTTTTTGTTTCTTATATCCCAAACCTTATTTGTTTGAAGCAGGTTGTGAACTTTCAATGATTTTTGTCAAATTTTCTTAACCTTTGTTGAAGTTAAAAACATTTTGAGTAATATCATCTAACTTAGTTTGTAAACTAGCCTTTTCTAGGTCCAGAATTTTGACTTTTGCCTTAAGCTCATGATTTTCAGTAGTAAGAGCATCATTTTTCTCTTTTTGAGTTTCAATTTCTTGACTCAAAAGATATAATTGAGAGTCAATATTAGATGATGATTCTTGAAGTTTTTCAAGTTCTTCTTCTAATATTTTCTTCTCGTCTTTTAACATATATCATTCAAACTCTACTCTACTCAAATCTTCTTTTGCTTCTTTGAATTGTCGTTTCATGTCTTTATATTTAACTATCAATTTAGCATTAATATCAAGTACTTCATCAAATGTAGGAATTTGTACCTCATCTTCTGCTGCCATGAACAAATGTTTTGCTTGTTCATTTTCTGTATCACTTTCACTTTTTGATGAAGACGAGTCTGAATCAAACCATGTAATCGAGAATGCTCGTTTCTTTGATTTATCCTTCTTGTATTTGAAATTTTCATTTTCTGACTTCTTCTTTTGCTCGAGACAATCCTTGCGCATGTGCCCCTTTTTTGGCAGTTGAAACATTCTATAGCGGATGAAGATAGTTTATTTGATCCAGTTTTCTTTTTTTATATCGACTAGCTTTTCGTTGTTTCAGGAATTTTTTGAAACCTTTTGTAATGAATGTTAGGTCTTCATCTTCAGAATCTGATTCATCTTCATCTTTTTCAGCATGTAATGCTACATTTTTCTTTTCTTCTTTCTGTTCCTTTCTAGCCTTCAAATTAGCTTCATAGGACATTAGATTTCCTATCAATTCATCTGGCTTCATGACGGAAAGGTCAATAGCTTCTTCAATTGCTAATACTTTTCCTTCCCATTCACTAGTCAAGGAATGTCGGACTATCGAAACAACATCAAAATATGAATATTTTTGTCTAAACTAATAAGTGCATGATGAATAGTTTGAAACCGTGAATACATATCATTGATTGTCTCATTCGGCTTCATTTTGAAATTTTGAAATTGACTTTTCAGCATAGCTATTTTGGCTTGTTTAACCTTGTTAGTACCTTCATGAGTGATTTTCAGCATTTGCCAAATTTGATATTCAGTTGTGCAGATACTAACACGGTTATATTCATTTTGGTCTAATGAAAAAAACGACATGTTTATTGCTTTTGCATTTACAGTTGTTGCTGTTTTCTCAGCCAGTGTCCATTCTGAATAATCAGTTGTTGCATTCACTGTTTCTTTTTGGGTAGCATTCCAGGCATTATAACTATTTAACTGCATAATGAATGACATACGTGTTGCCCAATAGCTATAGTTGAGACCATTGAAGAATAGAGGTCAATGTGTCGATTGACCTTCCATGTAAGTGGTGTTTCGAGTGCTAGTACTTGCGTTATTTGCCATATTACATGAATATATCAAATAACTGTGTTACGGTTATATGATGACCTTGCTCTGATACCAAATGAAAATGCGTGTACATGCTTAGCATAGTACACACGGATCGTGTAATATGATGTACAACACTCAAGTATGAAATAATAGCTAATCACAGAAATGTATAAAACAGTAAAAGCAATAAAATAGAAAAATCACACTAGGGATTTTTATACTGGTTCAGAACACCGTCCTACGTCCAGTCCCAGACTTCTATCTGGATTTTCACTAACAACCACCTCACTTCACCCGGAGGAATAGGTATACAACATCCGAGCAGACGAACGGGATTTCACGCCTCTAATAACACCGAGGACTTCAACACTTGCCTCTTACAACACCGAGGACTTCAACAAAGATGAATATAATTGTTGTTGGCAATATGTGTTCTTGATAACACGAATTTGTCACTTGTGGTACAACCTTCCTATAATCTTATCCTCGAATAGAATATTTGTGTGTATGAAGATTTGGAAGTGGATATCATATTGAATCAAAAGAATATTAAATAAATTCTAGGAAACGATATTATATTGAATATGAGCAATTGAGCACTTGAGAATATAGAAATGAGATCAATAGTATAGATAGCAATAAGTCAAGTTAGTATGATAGAAATCGACGGCAGGAATGATGATCTCATGGTGTTTATATAAAGAATAAATAGTTGTAACCCTTTGTGAAGAGTTACAAACAATGGCCATCACTGTTGGTGAAGAGAAAGAGAAGCAACCATTGATGAAAAGAAAGTGTGTATACGAAAGGTTGCTTTCTAGAAGAAAACAGTCGACATGTAAAAAGGACCAGTAGATAGGAATTTGAATATATATATGTTATATTTATGTGTACACGTTTATTGTGCAAACTGGGCAGAAACGGTCGACTGGTAGAAAACCAGGCGGTCGACCGGTTTCACCCAGTGTGCACAATTAATATGTACACACATATATTTGTATATATATTGATAATCTCGAGGTATGTGATTATTTGAGGATAGATTTTAATATAAGTAATACTACTAAAACATCAAATAATCAACCTCTAATGTAGAACACCATATGTAGCTCTTTGTGTCTCTTCAAACAAATGAATATCTTGTTTTTATCGTTCATGGCTTATCTCTTTGTCAGAAATCAAAACTCTATGAAATCCTTGACTCAACAACTTGGTCCATGCATAGCTCCTGTTTTAGTCACATCAAGATGACTCAAGGTAGTCAGGGTCTCATAATTAATATGAAATAGAAAAATTGAGTCGTTCACCAAATCATCCCCTTCATTCTGGAACTCGACCGCGTACACAGGTGTTAAAGTGGTTTTCGGTATTGGCAGAGAGTATGACAATAACCTATCCCGGTCTCTTTAACAACCAATCGTTTACATTTTCACACCATGGTCATTATTTTATAAATCGCTTTATAAAATAGTTTATACGACTTCTCATATTCAACTTTGAAATCAAATTTAAATATCTAACTTCAAATATATTTAATTTTGAAAACAACTCAATAATATCGCTTAATCAAATCGATTTCGGAAACATATAGAAAATTCCCAAAATATTGTATAAACTAACATTATACTATTAAATTCAGTTTATTTGATTTTCGAAAATATTCATATAATGACTTCCAATTCAAAATGACTTATATCAAAATCATACCTTAAAGGTCATTGTTATCGTTTGAATCAAAACAAAAATATTTAACTTTGAGAATATTTCAGTTTGATTTATATTCATAAAACTTAAGTTCAAACAGTTCAAACCATTCATTTCCACCTTTAAAAGGATTCGTTTATATTGATCATAAAATTACATATTTTGGTTAAAATTCAATATAACGACTCAAATCCAAAACTCATATTTTAATTTAACCAATTTGTATTCAAGTCATACGATTCGAACCATTATTCAAACAATTCATAAAAATGTAGTTTTACTATTTAAGCATTCGTTTTAGTCGATTTATAAAATCCAACATTTAGGTTCAAAATTCCATTTTTAAATAATCCAAAACGAAAACTTATATTTCAGTTTAAACCAAATCGTACCATATCTTATAATTCAAGTCATACAATTCAAATTCAATACTTATAACTTGGAATCAAATCTTATATTTCAATTTAAATGATTCACACAATTTCAAAACCATTCTTATATGTTCGTTTTCACAAATATTCCCATTTCAAACCATACGATTATAAAATCGATTCCATATATAAAATCTATATATTCAACCTCACATTCGGTTACTTAAAATCAAATTCATTCTATATCAATTATAATTTCAATTATATTTCTCCTAAATTTGAAAGATTCAAAATTTAAAATCATTTTCATAATTCAAATTTTATCTCATATAAATTCAAGTCAATTCGAATTCAAATTCATTTCTTATTTTTACCCAATTCAAATTCATCTCTACTAAAATTTCGTATCAATTCAAATTCATAACTTAATATGAGTTCATTCGTTATTCAGATATCGTATATAAATTTACATCTTTAAACTATGGATTTAAATTGTGAAATCTAACTTATCAAACTTAAGTTTATTATTAAAGTTTATATAAAATATATATAAGAAAATAAATTTGGAATATATATATATAAGTTTATAAAATTCTAAAATTAATTAGAGTATAGATTATAAACATATATAAGATTAAAATATTATAGAAATAAGTTTAAAGGAATTATTGATAATAAAAGTTTAAAATACTGATAAATTAAATTATATATTTTAAGATAAATAAAATTATAAGTAAAATCTTAAATAAGTATTTAAATCTATATTTACTTATAAAAAATCATTTTAAACATATAATTTAAAATTTATAAAATTTAAGTTTTTTAAAATCTTTGAAAATAATATATATATAAATATAAAATCTTAAGTTATTATTTTAAAATCAAATTCCCAAATCAAAATATTTTGGAACATGACCGACATTGTCCGTATATAGTTATCTACCCTATGGTCAACTGATACGGATATTTATCATTTCAACCTGTAATTTATAAAATTTATATGGGTCTATCATTTCAACCCGCAATCCCAAATTCAGCAAAAATCGTTCAGGTCTATCATTTCAACCCATAACAATTTTTCCCTATTCTAATGTATGTTCGGGTATGCATCATTTCAACCCTTAGTGGTTTTTCCTAAACTATGTATCAATAATCACACAGCAACAATCTCAGCATATATATCATCAGTGCAACTACGTGTCATATGAATATATAGTGTCACATATGAAATGTGCATGTATATCAAATCAAACAATTTCTACTAGCAATCCTATACATTTCATATAACAGTTCATTATTGATCTAACATCCATGAAATAAATGTGAGTCAGGTGTGAGATAAACTCACCTTTCGTGGCACAGAAATGCAGACGAAGATTGGAGATTTGATACTAAACGGAGCGATGACTTTCCGACACGATTCAGAATAATTCAACTCGTTGATTGTTCTGTATATATTTTAATTTTTATAAGAGGAGGTCGGGAATATTTTTAATGGATCAGCTCGGCTATTTGGTTTGGAAGGTACGGTTATTGGGTTTAGGAACGGTTTCAAACTCAACACCGAAATCCAACTCGAAAATAAACAAAACAAGTTTTTACAAAAATAATATATAAATACTTTATTTTTTTAAAGTACGACGCACACAAAAAAAATATATTTTATAATATATAAATTATATAAACACCCAAACTTTATATATATATTCATTTTAAAAACGACCCACACTAAACACATACACTCCATATATAATACACACGTACACAAAAACACCAACACAAAAACAGACATAGTACATTAAAATAACTAACTCCCTCAACACACATACAAACATCACTCCGCACAATAAAACACACACACTTCACCATAGAACATGTACACAGTAAAGAAAACACTCACATATGATCAGACAACACTCACATATATATCAACACACACACACACACACACACACACTCTTTCATATAAACTAACCCAAGCACCGGCTACGTATCCATGCACTCGCAAGGGAAATAACACACGGGTTCAGGGTTCTAGATAGCGGGGAAGTTTGCTTCAAAGTGTAACGTCCTGTATTTTTGCTAGTTAGATATTTAAATTATATTATTATTTTAAATATCGATTAGGTATTATAGATGGATTTATATTATATAATTCGTTTACTAAACGAAATTTGAACGTATAATTTATACTATATAATTTGAGCTCTTATAATTCGAGGTATTTCGTAATTTACGATTTGAAATTTATGTATATCGGTACGAATATAAAACGCTTAATGACAATTGACGATGAAATTAAACAATCATAAAAATAAAACGTCCAAATCAATGCGTTGCTTACCTTATGGTGAGGCCCATGCTTTGCACATGGGAAAATGGTTCAATATAATATATAGGCGTTAAAAATGTTTTACGATCTCCGTTTTCGACAAAACGAGTTTTATTGGAATACATACAGTTTGGGGCCAATCAGAGTTGTTTTATCGGTGCGTGCAATTTAAAGGTGAACCGATAAATTAAAATAATGACGTTGTGCAAATAGAGTCCGCTTTCAACAGAATTAATTTTATTGCAACCATAACATCAAGACGTAGCAGCATAATTATTTTTGTCGAATCTAAAGTTGGTGTTTGACGGTACATATATTTAACGGTCAGCGTTAAACAACGGTTTAACTGTACATAAATAAAAATAATAAAAATGGAACTAGAGTTGCAAGTAAAATGGAAAACCTACCGTGCTCAACTACGGATGGAAACGCACATGCAACCCTTTCTCCTATGCCTATCCTATTTGTAACAAGACAACATAATAGCCCATGCCTCATGCCAACATTTTTTTTAGTTTAAACGCCTACTTTAAAACAACTAGTGCCCTGATATCTTCTGCTAATGTCACGGCCATGTATTCTCAAATCAACGCAATACGTACTCCACAGCTACTCTACCATAATGAACAGCTACCTCTATGTTTCAATGAAAATAAAAAAAGCACACTAAATAGAAAAAAAATACTAGTAAAATATTGTACTTAACTTTTAAGCAAACCTAGTATGCATGTGACAACAAGGAATTTCGCTCGATCCGAATCAGTCGCTAAACCGATCTAGACCGTTCGAAACGCCTGATTGTTTCGAGAACAAGCCACAACAGAACGCACACGGGAGAACATTACATTGTATATTACAACAATTCCATCAGAATACAAGAATATACAGAGTATAAATGAATAAATATTACACAGAAAATATCAGAGATTTAAATTACATTACATAGCAGCGGAAAATAATACAATGCACAACTAGAAGAGATATACGGATACAAAGCTTTCCGGATATCATTCCAGCTGTAAACCCGGATCCTGTGAATATAAGTCTGCAAAACCAAAACTACTAGCTGCCCGTGTCAAAATAAGGGCACCCAGAGTTTAGGTTAAAACAATAAACTCCAGGTCAGTCATGGGACTGGTGTGAGAACTAAAACAGTTATAAATCTTTATTTTAAAGTTAGGTAAATCAAGGGACCACGCCGTATAACACGGAACGGGTTTCCTCCCAAGAATACCAGTGCATATAACAAAACAGCGCAATGCTTTTTGAAAAAATGAAGCTATTATAAGACCCAGGTCCCATCACACAATGCAACACAAACCGGAGGATAGGGTTTTTCCTTATAATAGCCAAAGCATGCTTGATACGTCTAAAACAAGCCATTTGATACTATAATAAGTGTACAGTGTTTAAAACAATTTCAATCATAAATATTAATCCTAGACGGCATGGGTACCATATATCATGTCGCCATACTAGGCTCTACAATCAAAACCGCAAATGTCACGTATTTGGAAGTTGGATTTCCATCTGTGAACCGAGGCAAAAGATAGTCCTCAACCGATTCGAGACAATCTAGCCCATGTCTCAGGGACAGAACGCATCGACCCTTAGGAGCCACAGGGCCGGTCCATCGATGTGGATTAAAATGCCGGAACACTACGTTTCCCCGCCCTTTGGGGCGTAAATGAGTCCAATGACTCTATCGGTCCCGGATCGACCGATATAACTGAGGCGCCTCGCAACAGCAACAACCACACAGGTGAAAATAATATAAATGTCAGGGCTGGTAGGTCACTGACACCACCCTAGCTAGAAAGAAACGCATGCCCTCCCTGGATCCTTCTCCCGTTTTTAATTCACAACCGGGGTGTGAGGCTCGCGAATCAACGTTACACAAAGCTATGCCACACAGGCCTAGCTTTGATCATCATCCACAAGACTTTGCCTTTCAACAGAAGCCTGGATCAGTTGCCACTTAGGCATGCCACACAGGCAATTCACTCCATGCGATTGATATCCATCAATATATAACCCCTGAGCTCATACGTCTCCGAGAAGGGCGTTAAGCAAGAGAATAAATTCTCCGCCGCCAAACAGATATATATTTAATAGAAATCAATCACACAGACTAAAATCCAATGTCAGACACACAGTCCATTTACAAGTCCGTTCTGGGTCTGAACGAAACCGGAGGCACCTAGTACCCCGCATATCCATCGATCTCCAAATACGTATGGACGATCACTAACTGATTCCCTCCTCTTGGGTGTACAGCCCAATAAAGATCATCAGTAATCACCCAAACGACGTGAAGACCTCCGGTCTTCAACCACCGTCTTCATCCTCGACACCACGTCGAATCAGTTATTCAGAATGGGATAAACCTGGTCTTTCTGAATAACCCGCGTATATAATATACAAGTGTTACACAAACACAACATACGCCTCATTCTAATTCAGAATATTCTTCTATTCAAATATTCTTATACTTTGGGAAAGGTTCCCATTAATTTTATCAAAGATAAATTCTTTAAATTTATTCTTTAATCTTCTTTGAATATCAATTCAAACTAGTCGGGATTAGCGAACCACACCGAAGTAATCATTTATTTTATTTCCCAATCCCAACCTATTCGTCCCATGCAGTAAAACTGGTAATACTTCATATCTAACACCACGGTGTTATCGGTAAATTCAATTACCATTTCAACTATCGCCTGGAGCAAAACTGGTGATACTCCATTCTCGATCATTTTAATCTAATTAAAGACTCATTAAAACTCCACTTAGTTTTAATCTTTAACTGGGTTAAAGAATCGGTGTCACTTAAAACACGGTTCATGATAAACCCAAAATCACATTCCATTAATTATCGGGTTAAAGAACAAGTGTTATTCAAAACACTGTTCACGATAAACCCAAAAATCAATACCAATTCAATTCCAATTAAATATTATTTAATTGGTACACTTCATTAAATATAAATAAAAAAGATTTAATCTTTTCTCAACTGGGCTTAAGAACAGTGTTAATGAAGAAACCATTCACGACAGACCCAAATCACATTTGATATTAAATACAAGGCTCTGAATAGAAAATATATCGGCTTATATTCAATATCAAATTCTACGACCAACAAATATCGTATTGGGAATAACGATATATGTATCTTTCAAATTTCCGTAACAATATCAGGATAATCACGAAACCCAACATCGAAATATTCCGGAGACAATTTCGATTCAAATCCCTTCCAATTCAATTATTGGAAATTCTGGTTATATTTCAAAACCATTTCAAACTCACTTTATTTATTTTAAAAATAAATAAATTACTATTCTAGTTCAAAACTAGTTCATTTCGATAAAAATCTATTTTTATCTTTTCAAATATGGAGTTTTTCATCCCAATTCTTCCCAAATCATTTCTTATGATTTTACACAAATTATTACTATTTTTAATAATTTTATCAAGGCCCGTACAGTCGATTTCCATCAACGGCCATCGAACTGCACTTATAGCGACCTTTTCCAAATTTGATTTGGACATAATTCCAAATCCAACCGTTAGATTTCAAATTTATAATATTCGTTAGAAAGCTCTTTTCGATACGAACCCAACGGTTCTGGTTTTAGGAGAATCCGACGGTCGGATCTCCCGCAATATCCGTTCGAAGTCAATGGTCAAAATTTGCGAGCTGCCGCGGCGTGGCGCGTTCTATTCAAGCCATTATATTATATATATAATATATATAATATATACTTCGTCGATTTCAATTCAAAACGTGCTTTATAAATCGTTTTAAATTCATTTTCCAAACGGTTTTAACTTCATATTCAATTTCAAATCAAAATTGAATATTCCAATATAAATTTGTTTTAAATTCATTTCAAATTGATTTCAAATTGATTTCAATTCAATTTCACTTTAATTCGAATGCAATTCCTTTCGATTTCAATTCGAATTCAATTCTATTCAATTTCAATTTGAATTCATTTCTATTGAATTTAATTCGAATTCACTTCTATTTAATTTCAATTCGAATTCACTTCTATTCAATTTCAATTTGAATTCATTTCTATTCAATTTAATTTGAATTCACTTCTATTCAATTTCAATTTGAATTCATTTCTATTCAATTTAATTCGAATTTCAATTCTTTTCAAAATTTCAGATTTTGAAATCACTTTCGATATTCGTTACAAAATGAATAAAATCGATATAAATATCGTTCACGTCGAAATGGCGTAAATCTAATCAACACGGCTTCATATATTCATATTTTCAAATATTCCTTTTTCAAATATTTCTATTCAAATATTTCTTTTTCAAATATTTCTATTTCAAATATGTCTATTTCAAATATGGAATGAGACCCAATCAATTACCATATAATGTTGATTATATGGATTTTCTACAACACATGTATACAATAACAACGATGAACAATCAACCATCATCCAAATTGCATTCTACACTGTATAAGCATCAAATATAAATATTTAACGCTCATAACAGTCTGTCAATCAATCGATCGACATACAACTAATTATTGGGATTAGTGTATGTCATATATCATCCCAATACCCGTGTGGGGTTTCAAACAATCAAACACAGATTTTATTTGTGCAGTTGGGCGATGTGTAAAATTTATCGTCCCAATCAATATCAGTCAAATGTGTGTATATAAACAAATCATCCGATTTGTTTATTTTTATTTCATTTCATATACGCGTTAAAAATTCTATTTTTAACTATAAAATATTTTTAACTATATAAATATTTTATTTCATTTCACACCACATCACACAATCAACTACACATCAAAATCATACAAACAAGCATACAAGCCGTCCATGGTCTGTGGACGACGGGTGTCAGGTGCTATTAAACACCGTCTGCATCCTAGTATATATTTTAACTAGAAAAATTAAATAAAAAGGTGAGAAATTCTCACAGAGGGTTCCACTCCGCCGTGCTTTGCTGTTGAACTGCTGAATCGTCTGGATCTGTTTGAAATTCCAATTCAATCCTTTTTCACGCTGTTCAAATATAAAAATATTATTTTTATTGCTTCATTTCAATAAATAAAAATTCTATTTTATTTCTCCTTTATATATATATATTTACAATGTTTATTTCTATATAAAAATTATATTTTTATATTTCTACTTCTTATATAAAGATCGAATTTTACTATCTATAATTATAAAAATCATATTTTTATTCTTTATAGAAATATTTCGAACATACGATGAAAATCATATGTTTATCTTCATAAAAATATTATTTTTATCTATTGAAAATCATATTTTTATTACGCTACTTCTTAAATAAAAATCAAATCTTTTTGTTAATGTTCACATAAGAAAAATATAATCTTTCTATATTTCCTTCAAATAAAATCTAACCTTTTTTTCCTACTAAAAACCTAAGCTTTTCATTTTAAAATCATTAGAAAACAAAGTGAGAGAAAAAGAAAGAAAGAACTTACATTGATTTTTGAAGAAAAGGGGGGGGGGTTTCCAATCGGAGCTGACGTGGCAGAGGGGGTCGGAGGGGCCAGGCGCTGGCGGAGGGGTGTCGGCGGTCGCGGTCGAGGTCAGGCAGTGGCTCGGGCTCATCTCCGGTGGCAGGAGGTCGGAGCGACTTCGAATTTGGCTGTAGGATTTGGGGGGGGCAGCGTTTTTCACGACGAGGGGGCGGCTAAGGGTAGGGATCAGAGCTGCGATGGGGAGGAGTTGGCCTCCGGCGATCGATGGCGGCGGCGAAGTCCTGGGGGCGGCTAGGTCTGGAGCTCAAGCATTTTTTTCTCTTTTTTTTGTTTGTTTTTTTGTTTTGTTAACTGACGGGGGAGGGAGAAGAAAAAAAGGGGGGGCTATATGTAAATTTATATATTTTATTTAATTTATTTAATTCCCTCATAAAGCAACTTTTTAATTTGAACTCAAAACGAGACCCACCTCCTGTCGTCGCTAGCGTATTACCCTCATTCCGAACACAATGGGATATGCTGCGTAAGCCAATTCGGCCGTTTCGATCAGTTTTCATCAAAATCAACATATAACTCTATATATTGAATTTGAACGCGCATTTCAAATTACCGGGGCCACATACTAACTCGAAAAATTCCAGAAAAATATTTTCTAGCTTCGTATTAACGATACGGTCCTAACCAAACTAGTTTCGTCAAACTCTGAGACCGTTTGAAAATGGCCATTTTCCAGTCGATTAAAATCAACTGAAACTGGTCAAACACGTTTTCCTTTGCCACACTCACATATTGATTCGAAAAATTATGAAATTTGAAATCTAGCAATAATTTTTCATCCCGGATCCAACAAAAGTGGTTTCGTCGAAATCCGAGGTTGTTTGCAAAATTCCCATTTTTAAGGGCCTGAATTCCATAGCGACTATTCAGAATTTTCAACTGGACATATCTTTTGATTCCCGCTATGAAATTTTGATTTTTCGGATTCGTTGGAAAGATATTCACAAATAGATTCTATTATCTTTGGTTTCGCTAAAATCCGGTTTATTTTGAATCCTGCACATTCATTTGAAGTTTGAAATCGAATTATCGAACTACCGCGCCGTTTTCAATTCCTTTTATAAATATAAATAATTATTTATATTCTAACGACGAACTATATAATATATACGTTCGAATTCCATTCAAAATAAATTTCTCGTCGATATTATTTAAAATAATTCATTTTAAATAATCAAAATTCGCTAAAATTGCCAAAATAAAAATTTTAAATTGGCCCAGATTTCCGGGTTATTACAATCTCCCCCACTTAAAACTTTTCGTCCCCAAAAAGGAACAAAGCCGAAAGTTGTTTCACAACTCAAATCAACTTCCAGTGTTTTCACTACGGCTTAAGTTCTTCAACTTTTCAGTTTCTAAGAACTTTTCAAAAATTTGGCTAACACCCTAAATTTTCGAAAAATTTCGCCATAACCTCCCCTGCACCGGGAGCACGGGAAAATCCCGAAATTGCCATACAGGCCTTCTGATCTCAAAAAGCAAAAGAAAAAGCCAAGCGGCTAGCCAATCGGCTCATAAAATCATCATCACCCAAACAAAACAGTAAATTATGTTAAACATGTACCTATTTGTCGGGCAAACAAATTTATTCTTCTGCTCTAGCCTCCTTGCTATGACATGTTCAATGTAAGTACATGTATATGCAAGAAAATGCGACTAATTTCAATACAACTCACAATTTGATTCAATTTGGCTATATGGTTCAAATTTTAATTAATCAACCAATAATCAACAACACAACCATCAATCAATTAGTTGATTAGCTTTTGAAATTCATAACTTTGATACATAGTCAAAAAAATCAGATTTTTGATGCCAAATCACAACAATAATCCCTATCTAGTTTCGGTTCTCACACTAGTCAAATGGAAATATATAGAAATCTCACTTTCGTCGCTCGAAAATAAATACTGGCGATGGTGCCCCATCACCAGAATTATCCCCGGGCACTAGAGTATGATTCTATAACTTTCCAGTATATTAAAACTTCGAATACACGTTTGCAAGACGCATATGCAAAATCTTTATATATCGGATTGCCCAAATTCAATGTAAATAACTATTCAAATACGTATATGGTTTAAAATTTCAAAACAAAGTTGTTTTCATTTTAAAAATATACTCTTCACACTCGTTCTAGGATACTACTGATCCCATCTCTAACGAGTCATTCCCATTGGATATTACTAATCCAATATCTGATGAATTCTTTCATATGGTTCTAATGTGTCTTGTTCTCTGAGCTTTGTAAACCAAAGCTCTGATACCAACTGTGACAACAAGGAATTTCGCTCGATCCGAATCAGTCGCTAAACCAATCTAGACCGTTCGAAACGCCTGATTGTTTCGAGAACAAGCCACAACAGAACGCACACGGGAGAACATTACATTGTATATTACAACAATTCCATCAGAATACAAGAATATACAGAGTATAAATGAATAAATATTACACAGAAAATATCAGAGATTTAAATTACATTACATAGCAGCGGAAAATAATACAATGCACAACTAGAAGAGATATATGGATACAAAGCTTTCCGGATATCATTCCAGCTGTAAACCAGGATCCTTTGAATATAAATCTGCAAAACCAAAACTACTAGCTGCCCATGTCAAAATAAGAGCACCCAGAGTTTAGGTTAAAACAATAAACTCCAGGTCAGTCATGGGACTGGTGTGAGAACTAAAACAGTTATAAATCTTTATTTTAAAGTTAGGTAAATCAAGGTACCACGCCGTATAACACGGAACGGGTTTCCTCCCAAGAATACCAGTGAATATAACAAAACAGCGCAATGCTTTTTGGAAAAATGAAGCTATTATAAGACCCAGGTCCCATCACACAATGCAACACAAACCGGAGGATAGGGTTTTTCCTTATAATAGCCAAAGAATGCTTGATACGTTTAAAACAAGTCATTTGATACTATAATAAGTGTATAGTGTTTAAAACAATCTCAATCATAAATATCAATCATAGACGGCATGGGTACCATATATCATGTCGCCATACTAGGCCCTACAGTCAAAACCGCAAATGTCACGTATTTGGAAGTTGGATTTCCATCTGTGAACCGAGGCAAAAGATAGTCCTCAACCGATTCGAGACAATCTAGCCCATGTCTCAGGGACAGAACGCATCGACCCTTAGGAGCCACAGGGTCGGTCCACCGATGTGGATTAAAATGCCTGAACACTACGTTTCCCCGCCCTTTGGGGCGTAAATGAGTCCAATGACTCTATCGGTCCCGGATCGACCGATATGACCGAGACGCCTCGCAACAGCAACAACCACATAGGTGAAAATAATATAAATGTCAGGGCTGGTAGGTCACTGACACCACCCTAGCTAGAAAGAAACGCATGCCCTCCCTGGATCCTTCTCCCGTTTTTAGTTCACAACCGGGGTGTGAGGATCGCGAATCAAAGTTACACAAAGCTATGCCACACAGGCCTTGCTTTGATCATCATCCACAAGACTTTGCCTTTCAACAGAAGCCTTGATCAATTGCCACTTAGGCATGCCACACAGGCAATTCACTCCATGCGATTGATATCTATCAATATATAACCCCTGAGCTCGTACGTCTCAGAGAAGGGCGTTAAGCAAGAGAATAAATTCTCCACCGCCAAACAGATATATATTTAATAGAAATCAATCACACAGACTAAAATCCAATGTCAGACACACAGTCCATTTACAAGTCCGTTCTGGGTCTGAACGAAACCGGAGGCACCTAGTACCCCGCATATCCATCGATCTCCAGATACATCTGGACGATCACTAACTGATTCCCTCCTCTTGGGTGTACAACCCAATCAAGATCATCAGTAATCACCGAAATGACGTGAAGACCTCCGGTCTTCAACCACCGTCTTCATCCTCGACACCACGTCGAATCAGTTATTCAGAATGGGATAAACCCGGTCTTTCTAAATAACCCGCGTACATAATAAACAAGTGTTACACAAACACAACATATGCCTCATTCCAATTCAGAATATTCTTTTATTCAAATATTCTTATACTTTGGGAAAGGTTCCCATTAATTTTATCAAAGATAAATTCTTTAAATTTATTCTTTAATCTTCTTTGAATATCAATTCAAACTAGTCGGGATTAGCGAACCACACCGAAGTAATCATTTATTTTATTTCCCAATCCCAACCTATTTGTCCCATGAAGTAAAACTGGTAATACTTCATATCTAACACCACGGTGTTGTCGGTAAATTCAATTACCATTTCACGTTCAAATCTAATTAAAGATTTATCTATCGCCTGGAGAAAAACTGGTGATACTCCATTCTCGATCTTTTTAATCTAATTAAAGACTCATTAAAACTCCACTTAGTTTTAATCTTTAACTGGGTTAAAGAATCGGTGTCATTTAAAACACGGTTCATGATAAACCCAAAATCACATTCCATAAATTATCGGGTTAAAGAACTAGTGTTATTCAAAACACTGTTCACGATAAACCCAAAAATCAATACCAATTCAATTCCAATTAAATATTATTTAATTGGTACACTTCATTAAATCTAAATAAAAAAGATTTAATCTTTTCTCAACTGGGCTTAAGAACAATGTTAATGAAGACACCATTCACGACAGACCCAAATCACATTTGATATTAAATACAAGGCTCTGAATAGAAAATATATCGGCTTATATTCAATATCAAATTCTACGACCAACAAATATCGTATTGGGAATAACGATATATGTATCTTTCAAATTTCTATAACAATATCTGTATAATCACGAAATCCAACATCGAAATATTCCGGAGACAATTTCGATTCAAATCCCTTCCAATTCAACTATTGGAAATTCTGGTTATATTTCAAAACCATTTCAAACTCACTTTATTTATTTTAAAAATAAATAAATTACTATTCTAGTTCAAAACTAGTTCATTTCGATAAAAATCTATTTTTATCTTTTCAAATATGGAGTTTTTCATCCCAATTCTTCCCAAATCATTTCTTATGATTTTACACAAATTATTACTATTTTTAATAATTTTATCAAGGCCCGTACAGTCGATTTCCATCAACGGCCATCGAACTGCACTTATAGCGACCTTTTCCAAATTTGATTTGGACATAATTCCAAATCCAACCATTAGATTTCAAATTTATAATATTCGTTAGAAAGCTCTTTTCGATACGAACCCAAAGGTTCCAGTTTTAGGAGAATCCGACGGTCGGATCTCCCGCAATATCCGTTCGAAGTCAATGGTCGAAATTCGCGAACTGCCGCGGCGCGGCGCGTTTTATTCAGGCCATTATATTATATATATAATATATATAATATATACTTCGTCGATTTCAATTCAAAACGTGCTTTATAAATCGTTTTAAATTCATTTTCAAAACGGTTTCAACTTCATATTCAATTTCAAATCAAAATTGAATATTCCAATATAAATTTGTTTTAAATTCATTTCAAATTGATTTCAATTCAATTTCACTTTAATTCGAATGCAATTCCTTTCGATTTCAATTCCAATTCAATCCTATTCAATTTCAATTCGAATTCATTTCTATTCAATTTAATTCGAATTCACTTCTATTCAATTTCAATTCGAATTCACTTCTATTCAATTTCAATTTGAATTCATTTCAATTCAATTTAATTCAAATTCACTTCTATTCAATTTCAATTTGAATTCATTTCTATTCAATTTAATTTGAATTTCAATTCTTTTCAAAAATTTCAGATTTTGAAATCACTTTCGATATTCGTTATAAAATGAATAAAATCGATATAAATATCGTTCACGTCGAAATGGCGTAAATCTAATCAACACGGCTTCATATATTCATATTTTCAAATATTCCTTTTTCAAATATTTCTATTCAAATATTTCTTTTTCAAATATTTCTTTTTCAAATATTTCTATTTCAAATATTTCTAATTCAAATATGTCTATTTCAAATATGGAATGAGGCCCAATCAATTACCATATAATGTTGATTATATGGATTTTCTACAACACATGTATACAATAACAACGATGAACAATCAACCATCATCCAAAGTGCATTCTACACTGTATAAGCATCAAATATAAATATTTAACGCTCATAACAGTCTGTCAATCAATCGATCGACATACAACTAATTATTGGGATTAGTGTATGTCATATATCATCCCAATACCCGTGTGGGGTTTCAAACAATCAAACACAGATTTTATTTGTGCAGTTGGGCGATGTGTAAAATTTATCGTCCCAATCAATATCAGTTAAATGTGTGTATATAAACAAATCATCCGATTTGTTTATTTTTATTTCATTTAGTATACGCGTTAAAAATTCTATTTTTAACTATAAAATATTTTTAACTATATAAATATTTTATTTCATTTCACATCACATCACACAATCAACTACACATCAAAATCATACAAACAAGCATACAAGCCGTCCATGGTCTGTGGATGACGGGTGTCAGGTGCTACTAAACACCATCTGCATCCTAGTATATATTTTAACTAGAAAAATTAAATAAAAAGGTGAGAAATTCTCACAGAGGGTTCCACTCCGCCGTGCTTTGCTGTTGAACTGCTGAATCGTCTGGATCTGTTTGAAATTCCAATTCAATCCTTTTTCACGCTGTTCAAATATAAAAATATTATTTTTATTGCTTTATTTCAATAAATAAAAATTCTATTTTTATTTCTCCTTTATATATATATTTTTACAATGTTTATTTCTATATAAAAATTATATTTTTATATTTCTACTTCTTATATAAAGATCGAATTTTTACTATCTATAATTATAAATATCATATTTTCATTCTTTATAGAAATATTTCGAACATACGATGAAAATCATATGTTTATCTTCATAAAAATATTATTTTATATATTGAAAATCATATTTTTATTACGCTACTTCTTAAATAAAAATCAAATCTTTTTGTTAATGTTCACATAAGAAAAATATAATCTTTCTATATTTCCTTCAAATAAAATCTAACCTTTTTTTTCTACTAAAAACCTAAGCTTTTCATTTTAAAATCATTAGAAAACAAAGTGACAGAAAAAGAAAGAAAGAACTTACATTAATTTTTGAAGAAAAGGGGGGGTTTCCAATCGGAGCTGACGTGGTAGACGGGGTCGGAGAGGCCAGGCGTTGGCAGAGGGGTGTCGGCGGTCGCGGTCAAGGTCAGGCAGTGGCTCGGGCTCATCTCCGGTGGCAGGAGGTCGGAGGGACTTCGAATTTGGCTGTAGGATTTGGGGGGGGGCAGCGTTTTTCACCACGAGGGGGCGGCTAAGGGTAGGGATCGGAGCTGCGATGGGGAGGGGTTGGCCTCCGGCGATCGATGGCGGCGGCGAAGTCCTGGCGGCGGCTAGGTCTGGAGCTCGAGCGTTTTTTTTCTCTTTTTGTTTTGTTTTGTTAACTGACGGGGGAGGGAGAAGAAAAAAAGGGGGGCTATATGTAAATTTATATATTTTATTTAATTTATTTAATTCCATCATAAAGCAACTTTTTAATTTGAACTCAAAACGAGACCCACCGCCTGTCGTCCCTAGCGTATTACCCTCATTCCGAACACAATGGGATATGCTGCGTAAGCCAATTCGGCCGTTTCAATCAGTTTTCGTCAAAATCAACATATAACTCTATATATTGAATTTGAACGCGCATTTCAAATTACCGGGGCCACATACTAACTCGAAAAATTCCAGAAAAATATTTTCTAGCTTCGTATTAACGATACAGTCCTAACCAAACTAGTTTCTTAAAATTCTGAGACCGTTTGAAAAATGGCCATTTTCTAGTCGATTAAAATCAACTGAAATTGGTCAAACGCGTTTTCCTTTGCCACGCTCACATATTGATTCGAAAAATTATGAAATTTGAAATCTAGCAATAATTTTCCATCCCGGATCCAACAAAAGTGGTTTCGTCGAAATCCGATGTCGTTTGCAAAATTCCCATTTTTAAGGGCCTAAATTCCATAGCGACTATTCAGAATTTTCAACTGGACATATCTTTTGATTCCCGCTATGAAATTTTGATTTTTCGGATTCGTTGGAAAGATATCCACAAATAGATTCTATTATCTTTGGTTTCGCTAAAATCCGGTTTATTTTGAATCCTGCACATTCATTTGAAGTTTGAAATCGAATTATCGAACTACCGCGCCGTTTTCATTTCCTTTTATAAATATAAATAATTATTTATATTCTAATGACGAACTATATAATATATACGTTCGAATTCCATTCAAAATAAATTTCTCGTTGATATTATTTAAAATAATTCATTTTAAATAATCAAAATTCGCTAAAATTGCCAAAATAAAAGTTTTAAATTGGCCCAGATTTCCGGGTTATTACAATGCACCTACTCTAAAATACATATATCTATCGACCTATCCTAGGCACATGCAGATCGATCAACGAAATGAAACTACAACAATGTGGTCACTTGCTGGTTCAATGCAATATGATATTTAACTTCATCCTAACTTGTCAACGTACCCATTGAAAGCTCCTTCAAATTAAATACTTCTGCTACCTAAAGACCAATCAAATGTATATGTTTTTTCTTTCATTCACTTGACATTTGCATGCAAGCCTATAGTACTTGAGCTAGCCTAAGAAATAGAAATTTCAGACCTAACTAAAATAATGAAATGAAATAGCGCTGCTGCCTATCCTTTCTACAAAGCCGACTAGTCTGCAAGCACCATTGGAAAAAGGACTCAACTACCCTACTAAATTCAAAAGCCTACTTACATATGTATATAGTATATATCTCGGGCCTGCTGATATTTTAATTCCTTATCGCGTAAGAAAATGCATCCTGCCATCAACGTACATGGATAACAGTATCTTACTCTGTAACACTACAACTGCAGCTCAACACGGATCTAAGAAGAGTAGGACTTGACATTGCGTTTATCTTCAGGCATCCGCGTGTATATATATCATGTCTTTGCCTTAATTTGATTCCAGGAAACCCAACTTATCTTCACATATAATTATCTTCATCCTCTTCGGTATTTTAAACCAGATCGAAACAATATATAGGAGTGAAAAAAATATATGAAACAAAGAGCCTCATTTCAAAGGTAGACCAGAAAACACGCATGGCTCTATATTATAAACATCGAAGGGGTTATGCTTGGAGACTGGAGTCACGAATTTAAGCGTGATAAGGTGGCACGGCGCTGGAATGGAGAGTGGTGGCGGGATGAGTTGGCGGGTGGAGTGACGGTCATGACAGGGTCATCTCGCTGGCGGTGCTCAGCCAATCGAAGTGATGGCCTGGCAAGTCAGACATCAATGTTTGGAGGAGTAAAGTCTGGTCTGTGCTTTATTCAAAAGCAGAACACCATCGTGTAAATGGAATAGAACGTGGCGGGGGCAGCGTTGGTAGTGAGGAGCGGCATGGTAAGAAGGAGGCGTGTGGTTTTGTACAGATGGACAAGGAATACTGTGGAGTGTGGAAAGCGGGTGCGGTCATCAGAACAGGAGGAGTGTGGAGTCACTGTGCATGTTTGGATCCCAAAATTGATGATGAGGGAAGATGAAGCTCTGAACTGTGATGGTATATATACGCCTAAACTAAAATTTATATGTGCTAATCTTTGTTTAAATTATGTTAAGTCAAGATTAGGTAATTAATATACACACTAAGTTATTAATATAATATATATATTTGTGAACAAGTCTAATCCAAGTGCGCATATAACGTGGCCATTTTATATTTATATATTGCCTAAACAAGTGTTTATATAAATAATTATCATGTATATGCTTAACCAAAAGTTAAATGTGTCAATCATCCCCTGATTTGAAGTTGTGGCCTCAGCCTAGCTAATCAGATTTTCTCCTAACATACAGTACCTTAAACCGTATATGTATATAGTTGTGGCAAAGATTAAAACATGCCTAACCGAGTCAGCATTTATATGAAGTATAAAGTAATTAAGTATATGTATATATATATATATATATATATATATATATATATATATAACGATTGAACTAGGAATCAACGTCCATAACAAAGTGAACAGTGCCTTGCAAGTTGTAATCCGTATAAGCCATAATGTTAGTATAGCTTGTGCATTGATCAGTTGCTAAATCCAAGTTATTGCATATAACATGAGAAAGGAAGTTAGAATGCACCAAACTATGTTAAAATATGTCTAATCAAGATTTGAGTAAACATTAATTAAAGATTAGGAAATAAAAGATTATTTAGTTATTTAATTTATACCGTATTAAAATCCTGGTTATACACTAACGGTATTGAACAAATCCAGAAGTGTTGTAACCGTATCAACAAGCACGACGTTATGGAGCTGATATGGACGGAGTTGGGCGCAGCTACAAGTTAGTGAAACAAAGTATCTCGACGTCGAATGGGATCAAGGTGAGTTCAACTCACTCAGTTTTATCCCACTTATATTTTATATAATTTGGGTTTAAATGTTTGTGTGCTATGATTGTTATTTGGTTGATGGATGCTGAATATACTGTTTATATGTGTTGACTGAACTGATTAAACTAAACGGGTGTTCAATTTAATATTTAACCAAATGCTATTTCTAACGATTATTTCCAATGAGGTAACTTACCTCGTTGGTTACCTTTATAAAATAGAAACGTATTATATTGAACATGGATGTTTGGATGGTTGTTATTTGATTTGTTGAATATCACATCTGGTTATTGAAATAAATAATATTGTTTGAAATAACATATTTGGATGCAGGGAAAAACAGGTTGGAGGGATCTAACTGGATTCCTCAAATTTGTTGTTTATTTTCATATTAAAATTACATGAACTGTTTAACCCATATGATTGGATGATAGATTGGATCATTAATTGTTGAATTTAAATTCAACGGTTGTTTTGTTTTAACCAATAAACAGTATTGTTGAGCAATTGGAAGCAGTTGGTCCAAAATAATATTTATTCACCGTCAGGTGAACTGACGGTAATTAAGTTCTAAAATATATATTTTAACAGAAGATGATTTTGAAATCGATATATTTGAATAAAGGTTTAATAAAAGGAAATTAATACATGTTATTTAAAAACGATTCCGTAAAGTAAATTCTTATGTAATAATATTTATGAGCAGATGAGTAGAGATTAACGAAATGGTTAAGAGTTGGATTAATGGTTTCAAGAGACAATGAAATGGAATTATTTAAGTTAATTATATTGTTAATTAATTTAAAGGAAGGGCTACCTGAAGTGATTAACAAGATAATCATGGTTCAAGTTGAAGTCAACTAATTTAATTGGAATTAGTTATTTGATTAATTTAATTAATCAAACGAAATAGTTTAACAAATATTTATTTTAACTTTAATAAGATTATAAAAATAATTACTGTTTAATTTAGTTAAATAAGAAGTTAACTATTTCTATAATAGTTAATGATGATGTAGATTATTATTTTTAATAAATAATAATTTAAGTGATCAATTCATAAACGAGATTCTTTAAGGTAAGTAATCAAAGTTGATAATGAACACAATTGGATTTTTGTAAAGTATCGATGAGCGATATTTTTATTAAAACCGAGATTTATAAATAAAGTTATAAAGGAGATTTTAAGCCAAGGCGGTAGCTTAAAGTAAGTGTTTGAATTAAGGTAAGAAAAGCAGAATACAAAAGGGATTTTATATTAAACCCGAGAGTTATAAACAATGTTATAAAAGGAGTGTGAGGCTAAAATGTTAAGATTTAATTAACATTACTTAATTCTGGAATTATAGGACGCGATCTAAATTCGATATATTAAATAAGAGATGAAGTTTCACCAGTTATAACTAAAATGGGATTTGGTTTGATATTGGAAATGAATATCAGTTTTAGTATTACAACTGATACCTATCTTAAGATAAGAACGTTGTTGATGAAGGTCTGAGAGGTAAATTAAAATACCCCAACTTGAACAACTTCAGGATTATCGAAAGATGATATTAGTTGTAGTGGTGAAGATGTTAAAAGGATTATTTTGAGAAATTGTAATGTAATGTTAGTTGAAGAATTTGGAAATCTATATAATAGATTCCAAATTAAAAGGAAAGTAAAACGAGCTTGAGAATATAAGACGATATTTCCATAAAAAAGGAAAGAAAGGAGATTGGTGAAATATAACATTGTTTTCAAAAATAAGAAGATGGGATTTAGAATAGGTTTATTCTGAAAAGATAAGAGACAAGATCAGTGTTCAAATGAGGAAACCAAAGGAGAGGTCGTAACAATTATTTTCAAAATGACGAGTTGAATTGATGATAAATAATAAATGCTGTTGTAATTAATGTGTTGAAATAATAATAAAATAAAAATTGAAGATGATTATTAAGTATTAAATTGAAATGGTTTTAAGAAGATTATAATACGGAAATGGAAATCTAATACCATGTTTTAAAATATGAAATGTTTCTAGAAGTTTTTAAATTACCCATTCGTTAAAAAAAGGACCAAATGTTGCTAAATACTGAACTAATGAACTCATTATATTCATACAATTTTTGTTTGATAGTTAAATCACCAACTATAAAGTCTGGCTAATACGATTGTTGGAACGGAAAGACCGGGATCGAATTATATTCAAAAACCATTTCGACCAGCAAATATGAAATGTTGAAGATATCATATACTAATCAAGACGAACAAATTGAAGACCGTAGATCTTCATAAAATGGTAGAATTACTTATAATCTCTGGTTTAGTGGCCAGAGATATATTGTGGCTCTGTCGTGATAGAAATCGACGGATTTGCAAGGACTACTCGCTACCGATCTATAGGGTGATTCCTAGGATGCAGTAGGAGGGTGCCGTCGGTTTGTCTAGTCCTAGGATAACTTGTATGGACGAATGTCTGACAGAGTATTTCCAAAAGGATTATGTACGTTGATTTCTTCAAACGTACGAAGTTGATGACAAAGAAGGGAAACTTCTTTAGCCTAACAATCTGAGTATTTTTGTGGAAATCAATTAGTGATTTCCGATGGATCTCACAATGTGGCATTCAAAGTAAATGGTGGCGTGCTATCTGGTAAAGAAGAATTATAACCTCAAGCCACATCAACTGGGAAATGATAAAAATTGGGCAAGTAGCATGGCTATATAGGTCGCACCCATTAGGGTGTATAATCACCTATCTAGAGAAATTCCTTTTGCTTCTTTAATCTATCGATGCTGTCCCTTTCGGGAAACATTTGCCGATCCCAACCGTTGGTGATATACATTCGATACACTCAAGCAAAATGAGTGGTCGGTCGTGTGTAGGCCGGGTTGCAAGACGTTCTTGTTGAACCCTGTGTATTCGCCTTTAGAGATACACTATCGGCAGGTGGTTCCATACATTGTCATAGTCGGAATCTAATCTCCAATAAGCGCCCGCGGTTTTGTTTGTACACTATATATGTGGAGCGTGAGATGTAAGCGTTCCACTAGATTGATATTTATTTGTATTTAGACACTATTATAACATCAGATGATATATATGATTTCAAAATGTTTTGGGTTATAGTAAGGTAAAATCCGTCCGTATTTATGTGTGGATTTGGTCTTACTATTATCCTTTTCTTCCAAAAAGATTTTGAACTTAAAAATCAAGTTGGATTATTCCCCTTAAACTATGCGAGTTTTTTCTCACTTTGGTTCACCAGACTGACCCGGTATTTGTAATGCTCGGGTTAGACCAGGTTATACAGGTTCAGGTTATCGGATGCTGAACGAGACGAACTAGAAGAGTTCAGACGTATGATGTTATACAGTTATTATTCCAATGTGTGTTGTGTATGAGGACAGGTTATTATAACTACCCAGATTATTGATGTACTCTGATATTGTAAGTATTTTTCAAGCTCTCAATAAAGATTTATTTTATATTATATCTTGTTCCGCTGCGATGTGAGATTCTGTGTTGGGCTAGTTCTTCTTCTTCTTCTTCTATTCTAATATTTCTTTCTTATCTTCTTCTCACCCTCTATATTCTTTCTATTGACATCTGGGTTTCCAGTACAATTTGGGTTGGACTGGTATTGTTTGGTCAGCTCCAAAGGTACCAGAAATTTGGGTTGTCACAGTTGGTATCAGAGCAATGGTTTAGTAATAACCTTGGCTCTGTGGCATAACTCGGTTGAGATGGGGTTAGTAACACCCTATATTGAGTTTGAGTATGTGTGTATATATATAGATATATCAGAGCGCGTATTTGTAGATTTTATAAAAATGTTTTGTATTGTGTTGTTTGATCGGTTCAATGTTGAACTGGCAACTGACGTGATATTGTTTTACAAATAGGGTAAATGAGATAATTTTGCCCAAACTATATTTTTATATAGAAAAGTAATAATTTTATCAAATTATTATGGTGCTGATGTGTTTATTGATTTTATTGAATTCAAATTGGATTTAAAATTTGGAATGGTTTAATATAACCAGAATAATTTCAATATGAAATTTGTAAATAAGATTGAAAAAAACCAGAACTGGAATTTTGAAATCAAAGTAAACTAACTTTGGAAATTATTTAATTGATGTGGAATTGAAATTTAACTTGGTTGAATATGGATGTTGAGATGAGATAAATTGATTTGGAAATCGGGAATTTAATGAAAAAAAATCAATCGAATATTGATCGATTGATATTTAGCTAAGTTAAATTCAAGATAATATTAATATAAGTTAAATTGATTAAGTTATATTGATGGTACAATGGTTGTTGATTGTTTGAATATAATCCAACAATGGTTTATTAAGAGTTGAATGAATTTTTGATTTATATTAAATTAAGTTTTTTGGAAAGAAAATGGAATTTGGAACATTTCTTCTACCTTAGAAATTTCGGGGACGAATTCTTTTAAGGGGAAGGAATGCAACGTTCCGTATTTTTTCTAGTTAGATATTTAAATTATTTTATTATTTTAAATATCAATCAGGTATTATAGATGGATTTATATTATATAATTCGTTTGCTAAACGAAATTTGAACGTATAATTTATACCATATAATTCGAACTCTTAAAATTCGAGGTATTTTGTAATTTTACAATTTGAAATTTATGTATATCGGTACGAATATAAAATGGTCAATGAAAATTGACGATGAAATTAAATAATCATAGAAATAAAACGTCCAAATCATTGCGTTGCTTACCTTATGGTGAGGCCCGTGCTTCGCACACAGGAAAATTGTTCAATATAATATATAGGCGTTAAAAATGTTTTCTTTTCAGACCATCTCCGTTTTCGACGAAACGAATTTTACTGGAATACGTACAACTAGTTATTGCTAGATTTCCAGTTCGGGGCCAATCAGATTTGTTTTATCGATGCGTGCAATTTAAAGGTAAACCGATAAATTAAAATAGTGACGTTGGGCAAACAGAGTCCGCTTTCAACGGAATTAATTTTATTGCAACCAGAACATCAATACGTAGCAGCATAATTATTTTTGTCGAATTTGAAGTTGTTGTTTAACGGTACATATATTTAACGGTCAGCGTTAAACAACGGTTTAACCGTACATAAATAAAAATAAAAATAAAAATGGAACTAAATTTGCAAGTAAAATGGAAAACCTACCGTGCTCAACTACGGATGGAAACGCACATGCAACCTTTCTCCTATGCATATCCTATTTGTAACAAGACAACACAATAGCCCAGGCCTCATGCCAACATTTTTTTTAGTTCAGACGCCTACTTTAAAACAACTAGTAGCCTGATATCTTCTGCTAATGTCACGACCATGTATTCTCAAATCAACACAATATGTACTCCACATCTACTCTACCATAATGAATAGCTACCCCTATGTTTCAATTAAAAAAAAGCCAATAAATAGAAAAAAATACTAGTAAAATATTATACTTAACTTTTAAGAAAACCTGGTATGCACCTACTCTAAAATACATATATCTACCACCTATCCTAGGCACATGCAGATGGATCAATGAAGTGAAACTACAACAATGTGGTCACTTGCTGGGTCAATGCAATATGATATTTAACTTCATCCTACCCTGTCAATGTACCCACTAAAAGCTCCATCAAATTTAATACTTCTGCTACCTAAAGATCGACCAAATGTATATGTTATTTCTTTCATTCACTTGACATTTGCATGCAAGCCTATAGTACTCGAGCTGGCCTAAGAAATAGAAACTTCAGACGTACCTAAAATAATGAAATGAAATATCGCTGCTGTCTATCCTTTCTACAAAGTCGACTGTTCTGCATGTACCATTGGAAAAAGGACTCAGCTACCCTATTAAATTCAAAATCCTACTTACATACGTATATAGTATATATCTCGGGCCGGTTGATATTTTAATTCCTTATCGCGTAAGCAAATGCATCCTGCCATCAACATACATGGATAACATTATCCTACTCTGTAACAATACAACTGCAGCTCAATACGGATCTAAGAAGAGTAGGACTTGACATTGCGTTTATCTTCAGGTATCCGCGTGTATATATATCATGTCTTCGCCTTAATTTGATTCTAGGAAACCCAACTTATCTTCACATATAATTATCTTCATCCTCTTCGGTATTTTAAACCAAATCGAAACAATACATAGGAGTGAAAAAAATATATGAAACAAAGAGCCTCATTTCAAATGCAGAACAGAAAACCCGCATGGCTCGATATTATACACATAGAAGGGGTTATGCTTGGAGATTGGAGTCGCAAGTTGAACCGTGATAAGGTGGCACGGTGCTGGAATGGGGAGTGGTGGAGCGATGAGTTGGCGGGTGGAGTGATGGTCATGCCAGGGTTAGCTCGCTGGCGGTGCTCAGCCAATCGAAGTGATGGCCTGGCAAGTCAAACAGCAATGTTTGGAGGAGTATAGTCTGGTCTATGCTTTATTCAAAAACAGAACACCATCATGTAAATGGAATAGAATGTGGCGGGGGCAGCGTTGGTAGTGAGGAGCGGCATGGTAAGAAGGAGGCGTGCGGTTTTGTACTGAAGGACAAGGAATAATGTGGAGTGTGAAAAGCGGTCGCGGTCATCAGAACAGAAGGAGTGTGGAGTCACTGTGCATGTTTGGATCCCTAAACTGACAATGAAGGAAGATGAGGCTCTGAACTCTGATGGTATATATATGCCTAAACTAAAATTTATATGTGCTAATCTTTGTTTAAATTGCATTAAGTCGTGATTAGGTAATTAATATATACACTAAGTTAGTAATATATATATATATATATATATATATTCGTGAACAAGTCTGATCCAATTGCGCATATAAAGTGTCCATTTTATATTTATATATTGCCTAAACAATTGTTTATATAACTAATTATCATGTATATGCCTAACCGAGAGTTAAATGTGTCAATCATCCCCTGATTTGAAGTTGTGGCCTCAGTCTAGCTAATCAGATTTTCTCCTAACATACAGTACCTTAAACCGTATATGTATATAATTGTGGCAAAGATTAAAACATGCCAACCGAGTCCGCATTTATATGAAGTATAAAGAAATTAAGTATATGTGTATATATATATTTGTATATATATATATAAGAATTGAACAAGGAATCAACGTCCGTAACAAAGTGAACAGTGCCTCGCAAGTTGTAATTCGTATAAGCCATAATGTGAGTATAGCTTGAGCATTTATCAATTGATGAATCCAAGTTATTGCATATAACATGAGCAAGGAAGTTAGAATGAACCTAACCATGTTAAAATATGTCTAATCAAGATTTGAGTAAACATTAATTAAAGATTAGGAAATAAAAGATTATTTAGTTATTTAATTTATACCGTATTAAAATCCTGGTTATACACTAACGGTATTGAACAAATCCAGAAGTGTTGTAACCGTATCAACAAGCATGACGTTATGGAGCTGATATGGACGGAGTTGGGCGCAGCTACAAGTTAGTGAAACGAAGTATCTCGACGTCGAATGGGATAAAAGTGAGTTCAACTCACTCAGTTTTATCCCACTTATATTTTATATAAGTCGGGTTTAAATGTTTGTGTGCTATGATTGTTATTTGGTTGATGGATGTTGAATATACTATTTATATGTGTTGACTGAACTGATTAAATTAAACGGGTGTTTAATTTAATATTTAACCATTCATTAATGATTATTTCCAAATGAGGTAACTTACCTCGTTGGTTACATTTATTAAAATATAAACGTATTAAATTGAACATGGATGTTTGGATGGTTGTTATTTAATTTGTTGAATATTACATCTGGTTATTGAAATAAATAATATTGTTTGAAATAACATATTTGGATGCAGGAAAAAACAGGTTGGAGGGATCCAACTGGATTCCTCAAATTTATTGTTTATTTTAAAATTACAATTACATGAACTGTTTAACCCATATGATTGGATGATAGATTGGATCATTAATTGTTGAATCTAAATTCAACTGTTGTTCTGTTTTAACCAATAAACAGTATTGTTGAGTAATTGGCAACAGTTGTGTAACAACCCGCAAATCTGTACTATCTGAGTCGACTAATAACACCACAAGTCCAACCCAAATTGCACAGAAATACGAATCATTATTAGAAAGATTAGAGGATGAGAAATAGGAAAAAATAAATAGAATAGAAGAAAACAAAGAAGACAAATCTCACAGCGGAACGAATAAAATATATTATATAACATAATTTTTGAAAAACAAATCAGTAACTTTATATACATACCATCATCAGAGCACAACAGTTATTCCTGGAACAGTTATAAACACCTGTTTCCAAATACAAACATGGTTCACAACGGAATATGTGATAGTCTATAGCTAACTGGTGAAGCTTCCTGCTTCCAGCTCTTCCAAGTGAATCTGAAAAATCTCGATTACTTGACTGCCAGTACAAATTTGGGCACCCAAGAGTTTAGGGAAAACAAAAAAAATAAACTTTGGGTCAGTCATGGGACTGGTGTGAGTAAACTCCAACCGTTTGTTTAACTTTAAAAATCCTTTCTAAAGAAGTGATAATCGTAAGACCAATCCACACATAAACACGGATGGTTTTTACCTTACGATGACTGAAAACACTTTAATACAGAAATCCAGTGATATTATAATAATGTCTACATCGAATGGATAGAATCTAGCGGAACGCTTGCATCTCACGCTCCACATACATAGTATAAAATCAAAAACCGCATGGCTCTTATTGGAGATTGGATTTCCAATATGACAAGGTATGGAACCACCTTCCGATAGTGTATCTCTAAAGAGAAATACACTGGGTTCAACAAGAACATCTTGCAACCCGGCCCATACATGACCGACCACTCATTTCGCTTGAGTGTATCGAATGTATATCACCAACAGTTGGGATCTGCAACCATTTCCCGAATGGGGCAGCATCGAATAGAATAAGGAATTAAATCAATCTCTAGATAAGTGATAATACACCTTAATGGGAGCGACCCACGTAGCCATGTTGCCTGCTCGGTTTTTGTCATTTTCCGGTTGTTGAGGCCTGAGGCTACGATTACTTTCTATTCATTGATAGCACAATCACTTTGAATGCCACATTGTCAGATTCGTTAATCACTAATTGATTTGCACAAATATTCTGGATGTTATGCTAAGGGAATAAATCCGTTGCCACCATATATATTTGTACAGATCAACATATTCGATCATTGGAAATACTTTGTCAGACATCCGTCCATATACGTTCGTTCTGGGACTGAATGAAACCGAAGGATAAATTTCTATTAATAGAAAAGGCTCTTGCACTTTACTCTGTCTTCTATTATCTTCATATAATTTGATTCGCAATGATACTGCCAATACAGAGTGGTTCTCGGATAATAATCCAACCGGTCTCTCCATATTGACAACGATATTGGCAAATACTTCGATAGTCAGTTATTTAACTATCGAAGAAAAACAAACATCCATTCAACAAACAATCACTGGGCCCCTTGATTACTATACATTAATTAAATCACCCTTTCCATTTCCTTATCAATATTTGTTAAACAAATATTTTCAATTATCATCTCGGTCTCTTACATTCTTTGTAAAACATTTCTATATCTCACCTTCTTTTATTTTCTACACTTAGAAAATATATTCTATTTGAAACTGAAACAATTTCAATCACTTATCTCTTTCCCGACTACTTTAATTATACTTAGGAAATATTTACTTTTATATTTCCAAAATTCCATCACTTGGGTTGAAACGAATGTTGTGTAAAACATCGTTACAACAACCCAAAATATTTTATTCAACTAACTATTATCCACACTTCTCTTCGAGATTGGATCTTGCTATTTATCAATTAAAAATGAAATCAATCAAGTTGGGGTAAAATTACTTCTCAGACCTTGATTGAAAACATCATTAACTTCAAAGCAGACAAAACCACTTATCCCGAATGATCAACATTATAAAAGCCAATTATTCATTTTTAAACGTACATATGTTTCTCTTTCTATTACCGGCTTATCGATTTCCCTTTTTGTTTATAATATTCTATTTTTAAATCCGTTTCCTTATCGAATTCTATATATATCGATACATTTATTTCTAACTATCAAATTTTTCTTAAAAATATTCTAACTCCTTAAATTCCCGGAAAAATTCGCCATAACCTCCCTTGTACCGGGAGCATCGGGATATTTCAAATGGCCTCCCATGGCCTTCATCAATACAAAAGAAAAAGAAAAAAAACCAGGCGGCTTGCCGATGCGGCGCATAAAATCTCATATATGAATTTAAACATGTACCTTTTTGTCGGGCACATAAATTAAAACCTTCATATACTTCATCCTATACATGTCCCACACATGCTCACCTGTTTTCAATTCAATTCAACTCAATCCAATCGTTTGAATTCAGTTTTGCTCATTTATTCTTTAATTAGCTATTTGCCTATTTCACTTCTTTTTTGAACATAACATATTCAAATAAAATATTTAACTTTCTCATAACCAAATTGAATTTTCAATTTCAATTCTAGTTTCCTTTTCGATTTCGAATATAAATTTTCAAATCGAATTCACTTATTCAAAGCACCATATCAATTCAAAATCTCATTAATTAATTACTATTCAAATTAGTTAATTCTATTCAATAATCAAAAATCTGATTTCTGTTTCAAAGATCAATTCATTACTCCACTTGAGTTCACATATAATTTACAACTCAAAATCTGAAATTTTCTAAAATGAAATTCGGATTTTATTCGCTTAAAATCCTTTTATAAAATTAAATAAACCGTTATGGTTTTTAAATGGTTATAGCGCTGTTTTTCTAAAAATTTTATTTTGATATAACTCAAAATCTATTCGATGAAATCCAGATTTTTCTCCTTCATTAGAAAACTATTATCAAATCGGTCCTGACGTTTCTTGTTTCAAAGAATTCCGACTTCAATTGAGTTCTGTATACTCAATTGAAGTTCGAAACGACAATTTACGAACTACAGCGCTACGGCGAGTTCATTTTAATTATATTTATAAATATAAACATTTTAACTTTGTTTATAATAAGTTCAACTTCATTCTGATATATATTTAATATATATGAAATCAATTTTTCCCAGTTCAACATACTATTTCCAATCTTCTAAAATTGTCGATTTTTCCTTATTCAGCAATAAATTCATTTATATTTCAATCTTCTATATTAAATTTCTATTCCTTTTATAAATTATAAATCCTTTGGATTTATTTCTATTCTGTTTAAAAATCCACATTTTGAATTATATTTCGACGTTCCCATTTCGAAATGACTTCAATTTTCTATTTCAAATTCTCTTTGAAATTTCTATTTCTATTTTCATATTCTATTCAAATTCTATTCAAATTTCTGTATATTCAAATTCTTTTCAAATTCTATATTCAAATTCTATTCAATTTCTATATTCAAATTTTATTCAAATTCTATATTTAAAATTTCTTTGTTCAAATTCCATTTCACTTTCTATATTCAAATTCTATATTTGAATTTCCTTTATATTTTCTATATTTAAACTCCATTTGAATTTCTATATTCAATTTCTATTTGAATTTCCAATTCCATTTTGAAGTTCTATTTCAATTTCTATTCTGAAATTCTAGTTCCATTTTGAAGTTCTATTTCAATTCCTAATATTCAAACTACATTTTTATTCTATTTGAAATTTCAAATATTCAAACTCCTTTTTAATCCTATTTGAAATTTCAAATATTCAAACTCTTTTTTTTTCTATTTGGAATTTCTAATATTCAAACTCCATTTGAATTCTGCTTGAAATTCCTATTTTAACTCTATTTGAATTCTATATTCAAAGTCTATTTCAATATCCTTATTCAAATTCTATTTGAATTCTCTTGTTCAAATTCTATTTGAATTCTCTTATTCAAATTCTATTTGAATTCCATTTGAATTTTCTGCATTAAATTTATAAACAACGTTTATAACTTCACTTAAAATCCCACATTATATATTTATAAACAAAGTTTATAAAAATTCAATTCAAATCCACCATTTTAAATTTATAAACAGAGTTTATAAATTCAATTCAAATCCAAAATTATAAATTTATAAACCAAGTTTATAAATTCAATTCTTGTTTTATATATATTCAAACAAGTTAACATTTTCTATAGTTCATATTTAAATTCTATTTATAAAAATAGAATTCCCCTTTTAAATCTCAAATACCCTTTTTGATATTTTTTAAAAATATATTCAAGCCCCAAGGATATTTTAAACAATCAAATCAACCAATTTCAATCGTTTGATTTTTCAACACATCATATATGAATATACATATGAAACCAAACAAATAAACAAACAAACATATAATATATTTTTGAGGAATCCAGTCAGATTCCCCCAACCTGTTTTCCTGCATCCACAGATGTTAGTTAACATAGTAATACCCATCTTGCTTCGAGGCAAGGTATCGTGGTATATAAGGTCATCCACTATCATAGCGTGGGGCGTATAGGGTAATCATCCGCTAATGGTGCCGCGGGCATCTGCTAATGATACTGCGGGAAATCCAAACACCAAGCCTAAAAAATACTGAATGCAACCAAACATGCAACAAACAATTATTTTTAACTAATAAAAATAATTTTAAATAAAAGGTGAGTGAGATTTACTCACATTGACTTTGATTGCCGAACCACCCAATTTAATTCCATTTGCCAAGTTGTCATTAACACAAATTTAGTGTAATCGTCTCATGCAAATATATCCTTGTATAGATTAAGTACATCACATTATAAATTTTGATTATAATTTTAAATATGTGTTAACTTATTAGTTATAAATTATAAATAATTTTTACCTTAAACATCATTTCAATCCTGCTCGACACTTCTCCTGCATCACGCTGCCCTCGCTCAAGTGTGCCAAAATGAAATGGTAAACATGAACTCCACTACTCCTTTTTAAACCAAAAATCATCAAACCTCGATACCACTTACACAACATTGTTATGCCTTAGAACCCTATCAACTGCTCAACCCTGACTGTCCACAATTCCTCTAATATTGACAGCCAAAGCCTTTCACACTTGCATACTACAATTCCACAAACTATCACTTCTGACTTCACTAGCCAAACCGCAACTTCCACATTTCTCTATTGTTGAACTTTCCTCAATACAACTCATCTCTTCAAAAAGATTGAATTCTAAAAAAAAACATACCGAACTCTTGTAGCCTTCCTACTGTCAAACACTCCTCCCCAGCACCTCAGTCAACATCATTCAACCTAACGTTGTACTCTTCGTGAAATCAAAGCACAATTTTAACACCAGATTCGTCCTCTCCAATCCTATTGCCGAATCACGCAGCTCCACTCAGTCACACAACGTCAGTTTCTCAAAAATCACGGTGACACATTCGCACTCCTAGACCGTTGGTAAACCCTACACTGCATTGCCCCAATCGACCTCACTTCCGGTCTCCATCAGTGACCATCGTGTCGCTCTCCACTGCTCTAATCGCGATTGTCACCATCGCTATCGAACATCAGTTCGTTATGCACACCTTCCATCTCGCGTTGGATTTCAGATCATGATGGTCGCAATCGCACCCCAAAACACTAATCCCTAAACGACGCTTAATTCCTGATAGCTCGAAGTCGAGATCCCCTCCAGAACTTTAATCACACGAGATATTCTTGAACCCTAAAATCATGAATGCTCTGATTGGCTCGAATTCAAACTCCTCTATGATTTTAAGTCGCCATTTTCTCTCTGATTTGGAACTTGGAATTTGTTTCGAGGAATGAATGAAAGTGGTTGCTTCTTTCTTTGATTTCATTAAACCTACCATTCGATTTTTCTGAGAAAACAAAATTGAAGAGTAGCGATTATATAGAAGGAGATACTTAGTCTTTAAGGAATTTAGTCAGTATGTGGTACATTAAATAAAATACGATTTGATGTTTATTTAATGCGATTTGAGTTAAAGATTTTTTTATTTCTTTTTAAATAGATCTTGATTTGATTTCGATTTTATCATTACAAATATCTCGGGGTTCATAACTAAAAATCGTGAACCGCTATTTTAGCATACTGACCGTCGTCCAATACTATGACACTATTCTGAACTGAATTGAATATATTTTGATATTTAATTTGAACGTAAATATAAATAACCAAAATAAATTAATATAATATAATTTAAATTCAAAAACAAATAAATTCCTTGATAATAAATTATTATTACCGTCGTCTATATTCAAATAGAATATACTGATCATCTGAATTGTTTTGATTTAATTCTAACTTCGAATTGAATTATTTTAAATTCTCGTTTCACGATGATAATCAAAATAAATCATATTTCGATTATTTAATCGATAACCCAATAAAATACCATTTATATTATAAATTCAATATTTAAAACCATACTAAATATTTAAAATAAATCGACAAAAATCCGGGTCGTTACAAGTTGGCCCAAAATAATATTGATTCACCATCAGGTGAACTGACGGTAATAAAGTTCTAAAATATATATTTTAACAGAAGATGATTTTGAAATCGATATATTTGAATAAAGGTTTAATAAAAGGAAATTAAAACATGTTATTTATTATTTAAGTTTTAAACGATTCCGTAAAGTAAATTCTTATGTAATAAGATTTATGAGCAGATGAGTAGAGATTAACGAAATGGTTAAGAGTTGGATTAATGGTTTCAAGAGATAATTAAATGGAATTACTTAAGTTAATTATATTGTTAATTAATTTAAAGGAAGGGCTACCTGAAGTGATTAACAAAATAATCATGGTTTTAAGTTGAAGTCAACTAATTTAATTCGAATTAGTTATTTGATTAATTTAATTTTAATTAATCAAATAAAATAGTTTAACAAATATTTATTTTAACCTTAATAAGATATAAAAAGAAATTTAGTTTTTAATTTAGTTAAATAAGAAGTTAACTATTTCTATAATAGTTAATGATGATGTAGACTATTATTTTTAATAAACAATAATTTAAGTGATCAATTCATAAACGGGATTCTTTTAGGTAAGTAATCAAAATTGATATTGGAACACAATTGGATTTTTGAAAAGTATCAATGAGTGGTTTTTATTAAAACCGAGATTTATAAACAAAGTTATAAAGTAGATTTTAAGCCAAGGAAGTAGCTTAAAGTAAGTGTTTGAATTAAGGAAAGAAAAGCAGAATATAAAGGGATTTATATTAAACCCGAGAGTTATAAACAATGTTATAAAAGGAGTGTGAGGCTAAAACGTTAAGATTTAATTAATGTTACTTAACTCGGGAATTATAAGACGCGATCTAAATTCGCTATATTAAATAAGAGATGAAGTTTCATTAGTTATAACTAAAATGGGATTTGGTTTGATATTGGAAATGAATATCAGTTTTAGTATTACAACTGAGACCTATCCTAAGATAAGAACATTGTTGATCAAGGTCTGAGAGGTAATTTGAAATACCCCAACTTGAACAACTTCAGGATTATCGAGAGATGATATTAGTTCTAGTGTTGAAGATGTTAAAAGGATTATTCTGAGAGATAGTAACGTAATGTTAGTTGAAGAATTTGGAAATATATATAATAGATTCCAAATTAAAAGGAAAGTAAAATGAGCTTAAGAATATAAGATGATATTTCCATAAAAAAGGAGAGAAAGGAGATTGGTGAAAATATAATGTTGTTTTCAAAATAAGAAGATGGGATTTAGAATAGGCTCATTCTGAAAAGATAAGAGACGAGTATAGTGCTCAAATGAGGAAACCGAAGGAGAGGTCATAATGATTGTTTTCCAAATGAAGAGTTGAATTGATGATAAATAATAAATGGTGTTGTAATTAATGTTTTGAAATAATAATAGAATAAAAATTGGAGGTGATTATTAAGTATTAAATTGAAATGGTTTTGAGAAGATTAAAATATGGAAATGGAAATCTAATACCATGTTTTAAAATATGAAATGTTTCTAGAACTTTTTAAATTACCCATTCATTAAAAAAAGGGCCAAATGTTGCTGAATACTGAACCAATGAACTCATTATATTCACATAATTTTTATTTGATAGTTAAATCACCAACTATCAAATTTGTCCAATACGATTATTGGAACAGAAAGTCCAGGATCAAATTATATTCGAAAACCATTCCGACCAGCAAACATGAAATGTTGAAGATATCATATACTAATCAAGACGAAGAAATTGAAGACCGTATGTGACGGCCCGCCCCGCACCAACCGACGTTTACTCCACTTGTGCGCTGTACACATGTCCAATTGGCATGGGATGGTCGCCAAAGAAGAGAAAGAAAGAAGAGGAACCAAATAAAGAACCTGTAATATGTCTCACAGCGCATGGAATAAAATATAATAGCCAACATATACTTGACATAAAACAGATGAGACAGTGCATAAGCTGAAAACTTGAACTAACATCATCAGAGTAGCGGAAACATCAAATACAACTTATTACAACTTCAAAATACTGTCTCTAAGATAAGCAAAATAGGTATACTACTAATGCCCAAAGTAGATACCGATCACGACACAGGGAGAATAACTATATATCATACGTGGAGCCTCCTGCTCGTCTTCAGTCCATCTACCAAGCGCACTACCAGCTATCCCTGTCTCTAGTCTGCTCGTGTGAGCACCCAGAGTAATAAGAAGAAACATAAAACTCTGGGTCAGACATCAGTCTGGTATGAGTGGTAGCAAGCATAAACAGAATAATAACAGGTATACTAAGTCATACCTGAACCTGGACCTGCAATCAAAGAGTTAGTACTACACGGTACAATACTCTAAGATGTCACAAACACATAATATAAGTATACGGGGGTGGGGATGTGTGTGTCAAACAATCAAGCACAGCAACCATCCTCGCATCTCTCACTCAGTGCGTAAAGCATACGACATCCACTTCTTCGATCACTAGAGCACTTTACTCAAACGACAGAACTCGACTTTGTACGACTATGTACATTCCTACTACCACCAACGCCATACCTATGGGATCACGCCCAACGTTTCCATGACCCCACTCCATTGGTAGGTAGCTCCCTAGTCGCACCATATCCAAAGCCCGAGTCTGTCTCTCTACCTCCAACACCTAGTGATCCAAAGTCATAGACATCGACAACTCCTTAGCACACGTCCCGCAGCAAAGTCCAATCATGAAGTGAACTTATTACCAACGATAAGCACAAATCCATTGGTAAGTGGTTCTAACTTCCTTTTGTACTACCTTTGCATCTCGGGTTATTGGTCAATACTGGTCGGTTCGGTTCTTCCTTCTTTGCTCTTGGGTTCGGTTCGGATCCATGCTCATTCATCGTCATCGGTTCGGGTCGGTTATCCTAAGCTACGCCAGTTCGGGTCGAAATCCTTCAGGTTGCCCCAGTGTACATCGGGTCGGGTCGAGTCCTTCAAGCGGGTCGGGTCGAGCGTCTACTCCGGGTCGGGTCGAGTTGCTTCACCCTTCTATTCTTTGCTCTAGCTTTGGTTACCTTATCTGGTTCCGTCCCCCTATGCCAATCCGATCCGGTCCCTTAGTCCTACCCCGATCCGTTCACCTTGCCTTCAGCCGATCCGATCCAGTTCCACACACATGGCCTTCCTTTTTGCCAAATGCGTCGCACCAATCTCCGGTTCGGTTCGGAGTCTTTGCCCAATCGCCATTTCCGATCCGAGCCCCTCCTCCGATCCGATCCGAAAACCTGCAGTTTTCCTGAGACTTTCCAACAAGTGTTTATACGTCTCTCGACGACGTTTTCGACCATTCTAACTATTGAAATCAATCACAAAGCATACCAAAGAGTCATATCAACACATACAAGTGACCTCAAACACCAAAACAACCATATGATATGATAAAATGGATCAAACTGAGCCAAAACACCATGTTTTCCCTTAATCCCTCTTAATCATGTTTAAGCATATGATTAGCAAAACTTACCCAAATTAACCCAAACTCATATCAGAGGTCTAAAACATTATTTATGATTTTATAAACATTTTTCCAGAATTTATTTTCCTTTAAAAACGCTGATTAGCACTAATCACCCCAATTTAGCCATAATTAGTGCAAAAAGCAAGCTAATCACTCACCTTAGCCACAAAACAAACTAAGATCTGAAATAATTCTCTGATTTGATGCGAATCCCAATGCTAACAGCAGCTCCAAGGTTGATTAGGTGAAGATCTTCTTTGATTAGGAGTTGCTAAGCCAAATCCTTGACCAAGAGATGATTTGGAGGTGATCTAGAGGTTGGAGACCATTTTTAGGGATCCTTGGTGATAAGTGGAGGCTAGAAAACTGAAATGGAATGATTCTCCATCTCATTTCAGCCCTCCCATAACCCTAATCCCGAAATGGGTTATGGGCCTACTCACCAATCACCCGATTTAGCCCGGTTAAGCAGTTTTTCACCCTCCAATCCTTGTTTCAGCCATATCTCCCAAACGGTAAGTCCGTTTGGCTATTATGACCACTCTACGGAAAGAGAAACCATCAAACGAATCTAATGGAAGTGGTCTCAGGTCAAAATTCCTTCCCTATCAAAAGTTATGGCCAAAACAGTACCAACTAGGGGCAAAATGGTCATTTAAAAATCGACAAAAATTATGAACAGGGGAAATGACTCTAATAAATGTTTCCCAAAGTTACATGACCATACGACTTCACATGGGAAAGAAATAAATATTCTACAATCCTATGATGTATAGAATACGGGTCGTTACACCGTAGATCTTCATGAAATGGTAGAATTACTTATAATCTCTGGTCTAGCGGCCAGAGATATACTGTGGCTCTGTCGTGGTTGAAATCGATGGATTTGCATGGACTACTTGCTACTGATCTATAGGGTGATTCCTAGGATTCAGTAGGAGGGTGCCTTCGGTTTGTCCAGTCCTAGGACAACTTTTATGGACGAATGTCTGACATATATTTCCAAAATGATTTCGTATGTTAATTTCTTCAAACATACGAAGTTGGTGGCAAAGAAGGGAAACTTCTTTAGCCTAACAATCTGAGTATTTTTGTGGAAATCAATTAGTGATTTCCAATGGATCTGATGATGTGGCATTCAAAGTAAATGGTGGCGTGCTATCTAGTAAAGAAGAATTATAACCTCAAGCCTCATCAACCAGGAAATGACAAAATCAGGCGGGCAGCATGGCTATGTGAGTGCACCCACTAGGGTGTATAATCACCTATCTAGAAATATTTCTTTTGCTTCTTTAATCTATCGATGCTATCCCTTTCGGGAAACGGTTGATGATCCCAACCGTTGGTGATATACATTCGATACACTCAAGCGAAATGAGTGGTCAGTCATGTGTGGGCCGGGTTGCAAGACATTCTTGTTGAACCCTATGTATTCGCCTCCGGAGATACACTATCGGCAGGTGGTTCCATACCTTGTCATAGTCGGAATCCAATCTCCAATAAGCGCCCGCGGTTTTGTTTGTAAACTATATATGTGGAGCGTGAGATGCAAGCATTCCACTAGATTGATATTTATTTGTATTTAGACACTATTATAATATCAGATGATATATATGATATCAAAATGTTTTGGGTTATGGTAAGGTAAAAACAGTTCGTATTTATGTGTGGATTTGGTCTTACTATTATCCTTTTCTTCCAAAAAGATTTTGAACTTAAAAATCAAGTTGGATGATTCTCCTTAAACTGTGCGAGTTTTTCTCTCACTATGATTCACCAGACTGACCCGATATTTGTAATGCTCGGGTTAGACTGGGTTATACAGATTCAGGTTATCGGATGCTGAAAGAGACGAACTAGAAGAGTTCAGACGTATGATGTTATACAGTTATTATTCCACTGTGTGTTGTGCATGAGGACAGGTTATTATAACTGCCCAGATGTATTGATGTACTCTGATATTGTAAGTATTTTTCAAGCTCTCAATAAAGATTTATTTTATATTATATCTTGTTCCGCTGCGATGTGAGATTCTGTGTTGGGTTGGTTCTTCTTCTTCTATTCTAATATTTCTTTCTTTTCTTCTTCTTACCGTCCAAATTCTTTCTATTGCCATTTGGGCTTCCGGTACAATTTGGGTTGGACTGGTATTGTTCGGTCAGCTCAAAAGGTACCAGAAATTTGGGTCATCACACAAAGGGAGACAGCTGCTCGGGAGGAGAGGACAATCGGTCTGGAGGGACAGCAGGGGCGGAATGGGGATGCTTGGATGGAGCTGCGGGATTGGGTAAGTAGGCTTGGCAGATCGGGGAGGCTCTACAGGAGGGTTCACGTCGGTTTGACGGGAATGTGGGAGCGGCACAGCTGTGGGCTGACGTGGCGAGCTCGACAAGTGGGGCTTGGTCGGGGGGGTCGACAGCATGGAATGGCTCAAGGGCGGAGGGTGTCAACGGAACATTGGGGTTAGGCGGAGGAGGAAGGAGGATTTTTAGGCAGTTTGGCAACAAGGCGAGGTAAGGTGGCCCCGGCAGCTGTGGGAGTCGACAGCGGACGGCTTGGGCGGAGCTGGCGACGTGGTTGTTGGTTGGTGGGAACGGAGGACTGGTGCGGCGGAGCTGGGCGAAGCGAGGGGCCTGGACGTGGAGATAAATGGAAGAGAAAGATGATGGGAAAAGGAAAATGGATGAGCGAGAAGAAATAAAAAGGCTGAGAGAAAAAATTGGGATATGAGAAAAAGTGGTGAAGAACAATGTAATTTAATTAAGGTTCCTATTCACGAAGCTTTTGAAACAACGCTTGGAAAAGCTAAAAAGTCATGGCTCCTCGGTTGTTTATTAAATGTATTGTTATTCATCTGATAACCGTTTTGGAAAGGAATTAGATGGGAAATGGCAAACGATAATGGACACAACAAATGAACCATTTTAAATTTGAAAGAACGGGTTTTTAAAATCTAAAAGAAAAACGAATGACATTTACAACAGTATCGGTCAATATAAAAGAGCAGATCCGTAGGAGAAATAATTTAAAATAAAAATCAAAGATATAATTTATAAATATCAAAGCAAATTATAAAATAATACGAATTACAGTCTAAATTAAAATAGAACAAATTCAAATCTTAATAATATTAGTAAACCAAATAATATACGAGTTTAATATTTAAATAAAAATTCAAGAACGGTTTTGAATTCAAATAAACAAAATAAATAAAATAAATAATATCTAAAATAGCTAATACTGATTTTCTTTATTAAAATATCCAACAAATTTAGTTTTAAACAAATAAAAATAAATGAAAAATCCAAATTTAAATTAAATAAAAATACACTAAAAATTTGGGTTGTTACAATCTCCCCTACTCAAACCTTTTCGTCCCCGAAAAGGAACGAGGTAGGGAAATAGTAATTAAATAACTAATATTTTTAAACCAATGGTTCATATTTATTATCATACATATATATAATATTGAAATATGTAAATCAAAAAGTAAAATATTTTCAAATATTGCAAAATAGTTTTGGGGATTCACTCGACATCTCGATTGGCTATATATAGTTATCCCACTTTCGAAAATGGAAAATAGATATCGATGATGCCGCGTTCATCACCAGAATCATTTTCAAGCTAGAGTGTGACTCTATATCTATCTAACACATATAGGATTTGACATATACGTTGATCAAACTTATATCCAAATCACTAAGTATTTAATAGTCTAACTTTGACGTCAAATAAATACTCAAAACATTTTTATATATATTTAACCAGAATATATATCAAGATTTCAAATCATATATTATAAATATATGCGTCGAATCAATAAAATTTTAAGTAGGCAAAATTATATCTCTCTCCCACTCATTTATTTACTAAAATTGAAACTAGTTCTTAATAAATAAACAAATGGTATTATTATTAAATCAAATACATATCAATATTATTATATATTACACCAAAATAATTTCAAATACATATTACCAACATTCAAACCTATAAAACTAGTTTAATTTCATAAGTTAACATATATATACACACACACATCACAAATTAAAATCTTTATAAACCAATTTAAATTTATAAATTCCTATAAATACATAAGTTTATAAACTATACTATTATAGATTTCAAGCAAGATAAAATTATTTTCTTACAAAATCAACATCTTTAGATCTTATTCAAAGTATATAGTTTATAAAACATAAAGTCTTAAAGTATAATATCAAATCTTTTCAAAATATTGGTGTTACCAAAGAAAAATATTATTTTCAAATTTACATCTTCCATGAATTTATATCAGAATTTCAATATTATATCAAGCCAGTTATAATAACTATTTCAAACCAATGTTTAGATAGGAATGAACTTGCAAGAAGAATTATATTCTTCTTCTACTTCTTACCATGTTATGGACAAGGATAAGATATAGAATTCGAGTTAAAAGCCGAATGAACGAAAGAACCTAATCAAAGAGGATCTACGAAGGAAGATGGATTCAAATGGAATGGAAATTTCAGAAAAGGATTTAAATATTAAGCAAAATTATATATTCAAAAATATTGTTTTAAAAACATTTAAAACCAATTTTGAAACCAATTTAAAACCATTTATACTTTAAAAATACGTTGTCTCTCTCAAGAAGGATTTTGCGACTGATTCTACTCATTCTAGGGTATCGCTACCCTATCTCTAATGAGTTTTTACCCCATAGGCTAAAGCTTTGAAAAAACCAAAGCTCTGATACCACATGTAAAGACCCGCCATTTTGACTGTGCTAAGTCGACAAAACATGTCAACACGAAACGTCTAAAACAACAGATTGTTATTAGCTTCTAAGGTAAACAGAATAAATCACAGATCATAGAAATAGATACAGAGCAATATAATATCATGCAGCAGAAATACAAAATACAATAGTAGTTCATGAAGCTACTAAATAAAATTTTACATTAGAGTTTACATAAATAAAATAGTGGAAGACTAATACAATAAAATTTCTAATACATAGATAATGGTAACAGTATGAAACAGAAATGGTACAAATAGTTGGAACAGGATCAGGTAGATATAGATGAGCAAAATCTGATAATCCCCAAATTCTAAGAGTAAATCTCGAAAGCTGTGATACTCAATCTGACCCGAGAAAAAACGCAAAACAAAACAACTCGGATCAGGACGAACATTCTCATGGAAGTAAATCAACTCAAATGAAATATTCGATGAAATGCAATCAATTACTTAAAGGATGTTTGTAACACCCCGTATTTTTTAGATAATAAAATAAGAATAAATTAATTAAATAATGAGAATTAAGTAAAACGGACTATGCCATTGCGTCCGTCTCGGAATTCTGGTCATGATAGACACCTGGTTTGCGTAAAACAGGCATCATATGAAGAAGTTATTAAGGCTAGAAGTTTATATATGCACAAGTGAAATATATATATATATATATATATATATATATATATATATATATATACAAACAAAATAAAATATAAAATAAAAGATAAAATAAGGATTGCATGTAATAAATACATGCACTGAAAAAAATGTAATGCATACATTGAAAGAAAGAAAGGATTGGTTGCATGCAATGTCAATATGTTGCATGCACTGATTTGCAAACATAATGCATTAATATTAAAAGAAAAAGATTCATGCAATGGTTTAATTTAAGTATTATAACTAACATGAAAAAGAGAAGTAAGGAGAGAACAATAATTATCATTGTTATAAGACTTATTAACAAAAGACTTCATAGCTCAGTTGGTTAAGGCATTGGATTTGTAACATGAAGGTCGGGGTTTTGAACCCCGGCGGCGGCATAATTTTTGTCTTTGTTTTAGAGACGGCCAACTGAACATACAAATATATGTATGTATACAAATTCAAAATTTGAAAGGATAAGAACGTACATATAAGGAAATAAAGAAAATATATGTATATATATATGTATGCATAAATATATGTATACAAAAGATAAAATTCAGGATAAGGCTACAGTCAATGAAATATGGCAAGAATCAAATAACGGTGCAACATTGTTTGAATTTTGAAAATAAAACGAAAATTGTGCGTATATATATATGCGTAAAATGGTCGTTAGAGGAATTGTATACATATAAGAATATTTCATGAGAATAAAACAGTTAAATAAATTCCAGAAATTCAAAAGTTTGAAAATCAAATTTCTACGCCAAAACAATTCAAACATTCGAAATTCAAATTTCGTGCCAAAACAGCTTGCGTGACCCAATGCTGACTCAGCACTGCGTGTATGATAAGATTTGGCTAGATTCATTTGCGAACCTAGACTATTTTCTTAACTGGGTTCAATGCTGACTCAGCGCTGCGTGTACGATAAGGTTTGAGCACCTATAATTAAGACCCTAGACCTAACCCTAAACATCATAATTCAGCAGCTACGCTGGAGCTCTGCCATGGCTCCCTCTCTCTCTCTCTCTTCACAAATCTATTCTGAAATTAAAATGTTAGCCTAAGAGGATTATGAATTCAGTTCTGGAAGAGGGAGTCAACGTTAATAAAAAAGATTATTGAATCATAAAAGCAAGGTAAACCTCTAAGAACCAATCTATTTAAATTATTTCTCTTTCCCTTCTCTTTTCATGAAATAATAAATCCATGGTCGTTAGGTCGTGAATCAAATTAAGGGGAAAAGGAAAACCATGGATGATAGAACGGATCAGATCCAAAATTTAGGGAAAGCTGAAAGGTGAGTGGGTTTAAGCTATAGCCTTTAGATAATATTATGACTATCGTTTAGCATTCCCCATTTTAATAAATTGTGAAATGGCCAGTTTAATTATAAATTGGTGTAGTAATGAATTGAAATGTTGATATGAATATGTCAGGAAATTCCTATGTTGAATTGGCTAAGTTATTGAATGTTTACATGTTGGAGAAAATAAACTTGTTAGGATATGAATAGCCAATTCAGTGATTGTAATTACATGCCTTACTTGGGACATATTATTGATTGAACGACATGTTAAAATAATTACCCGATTAAATGTTTATATGTCCTAGTAGAATTAAACATATGTTGAAAATGGCATACGACAAAATATAGGCAAAAATTGGACGGCATGTTAATTAGATTACTGTAAACTATATTACAGTAAAAAGGATAATATGTCTAAAATTTTCATGTAATGAACATAACATATATTATGTTTTGAGATTTTAATTTGGAAGCGCAATTTGATATGAACATAAGTGATTGAATGAAAATGAATATGCCTAGAATTACAATTAGAAATTGTAAATACACTTGTGGCACGAGGTTAGGTTGCATTAGTGGCGGAAGTCTTCCCGGACCCGACCGACATATCCAGCAACCACTAATGTTGAACCTAATGTGAGAGGCCTAAGTGCAAGAATTAACAACATGTGCTAAGACACGAGGTTAAATCAGCTTGTGGTAGAAGTCTGCCTGGACCCGCCTGACAAATCCAGCGTCCACAAGTGTAGGCTTAATGTGAAAGGTCTAGTGCTTATATATATAAATAAATATATGTATATAACAAGATATGAATAAATGGCAAGGATGATAATTAAATGTCTAACTCAGAAATTAAGAAAGGAAGGGATGTAATGAACTGAGTTAGTGTGATAAGAGGGAAAAGTGATGTATTTCCCTAAATGACTTATTTCTGAAAACATTGTTGCAAGTAAGCCACAATAAATATAGAAAAGTGAAGAAATTACTTGCTACCATGGATTTAGATGGGAAAACATTATGAAAATAAATCATTGATTCCTTTTATCAAACTGATAAGGTGCATGAAGTGTTTTCCTTAATAAAATAAGGAACATATATTACAGAGAATGAAGAATAATGGTTTACAACAGTAAATGGTTTAAAAGGGGAATGATAATAACCTATTATAAATAAATAATATTAATGAAAATGTTGTATAATAGGTAGAATTGTCCTAGGGACAAGTGAATATTATAACTTAGGTTATAATAAACTAGTAAGGGAATGGGATAACTGGTGAATTAAGTTAAGTGACACTTAATTGTAAATTAAGAATCAAAAAAGGGGAAAACCTAAAACCAGTTAAGAAAAGGGGGGAAAATATATTGTACTTAATTATAAATTAAGTAATCTGGGAGTCTGAAACCCATTGGTAAGAACATGTTTAGACTTGTCCTAGGGACAAGGGAAAATTATAACATAGGTTATAATAAATGGGTAGAGAAACTTATTAATGGGCCTTAGTTAATAGAACTAAGTTAATAAGTAAACAACGGTAAGTCATATTGACGATGTAAAGTGGAACTATGATTAAATGAGAAAGGATGAGGAAAACTTATGAAATGAAATAAGTTATATTTAATCATAAATGGTAAGTGACATGTTAATTGGAAACATGTGAATTAGATATACTTAATTACATATTAAGTAAAACATGTTATTGAAATCAAACAAGAATATAAAAGGGATTGTGGATCACAGACCTTGGGCCACAATCTACAGAATAACATGTTGTAAGCTTATTAATAAACTTAAATGAATTAAGTTGTATGACTGAAATTAATAAGCAAGAGAAACTTGGTAATTTGAATAAGAATTCAATATGAATTGGAATAACCAAGTTAACTGGAAACCTGATGAGGTGAGACAAGCGCGTAAAAGAATGTTTAGACATAGGGTCTAACAACATGCTAAAGTAAGGCGCTTAGACCAATCCGTACGGTTGAGGGTGAATAACTCAACATGGTAGATCATCGAAGTGTTATAAGGCATGAGGGGAGCGCACAGTCATTTGATTGTTTGACGGCTCCAAAGTATTGGAAGGGGAAGCACGCGACTTCCGGGGATGTAGGATGCTCTTGGTATTCCACTATGAGTGGTAGATGATCTGCCTGTACTCACAGAGGTTAGGTATGTGTAGGTGAACTAATGGGTATGCCTTGATTGCAATAATAAGGGGCAATCAAAAGACTAAGATGGACCAGCGTGATTCGGCGAGACCAGTTAGTGCCCCGTGATAGCAACTCGTCGTCTACCTACCATCTTTAGTCAGTACGTAAAGAGGAAAGGCAAAGAACTCCAAAAGACCATATACTTTTCTGTCTAGTTATGGGTGAGGTTGGCCAATATATTTGAAGGGCATAAGGGGTCGGGGTTAAGTTCTCATTCTTGATATTCTTGGGTGCCTTTCATTAGTTGAGGGAGGGGTTTAGTGGGACCATAGCCACTGTAAAAGCAGACCTTAGCATCTGCAATCGGCAGATATCTGAAAGCTCCCGACCGAGTTCCGTGTTTCTTGATTAGCCCTGCCATGAGACTCGGGCGCACATATAGAGAACATATGCAATAGACATCGAGAACGATTGACGATATGTACGTGGGAAAGTCTAGGTACACTCATATCGCTCTGGGTGGTGTATCATAAGACTAGAGGGCATTATTCGAGGATGGAACCTAATTCGATCGAATGGTTCAAAGAAGGAAGTCTGAACGCTTACGTAATATAGAAATAGTGGTTCTTTACATACGTAGCATTGACATATATACAGAAATCCGTATGACATTCGGCGTAGGATTAGGGATTGCTATATTCCTATGATGATACGGTAGAGACCATGCAAGTGGGATACCATGGGGTGTATCTCAATATTGAGAGATAGCTACATATACTGTATTAGGTTAATTCACTGGGAAGTAAATGGGTACGACGTGTGTGTGAGCCTTGAGTGCTGTTGACCCAAGTAACCTAATAAATAAGAAAATATGATTGAACAGTATATGTAAGATTATCCAAAGTGTATAGTTTAAATCCAGTCACTAGAACTTGTGTTCTGACTCCCTCCTCATAACACACTCGCAGGTTAGATTGTGGCAGAGACATGATAGCTTTGGATACTGGTCAAGCAGTATTAATAATACGGCAAGTCTATGTTTTGATTATACTATATTTTATTCTTTCCGCTGTGAGATATTTTTCTGAGCTCTGACATTTTTTATGCCTCTGTCTTTTCTGCAGGATACCAGAGCAAACCAATCCGAGTTTCGATAGATTGGAATTTTGAAAAAAAAATCAGTTTGTTGAAATTGGGTTTGTCACAATGTTTGGGATCACCATCCTCTAAGGATCCGTCAAACTAATACTATATAGTATAATGCTCTATATACAATAGTGTCTATCAGTAAAGTAAAAATATCAAAATAGCATAAGCGGGATTACCATGATTACCCTTACACCATTTATATATCCCCATAGTATATACAGTACCGTAATTCCTCCGTAAACTGGAGGGCTATCAGAGGGCACTCCATAGTACAAAACAAATTCGTAGTGGGCTCGTATATGGCATGTGACAAGGCACGCAAGGAATGCCAGGGTGGATTCACCATTTGCAGAGCCGGACTGGTGGTAACGCATAGCAGCTACTACCGGTCACCTCGAGACACACTCCCGTAATCAAATCGGAGGGTGGCCACCAAACACATCACAAAAGTAATAGTATGGTATCGAAGAAGTGCGCTCAACAGGAGGTATGACCTCACTTGGTCTGTGCATAGCTCCTGTTTAAGTCACGTCAAGCTAACTCAAGGTAGTCAGGGTCTCGTAATTAATAAGAAATAGAAAAATAGAATCGTTCGCCAAATCATCCCCTTCATTTTGGAACTCCACCGCGTACACAGTTGTTAAAGTGGTTTTCGGTATTGGCAGAGAGTATGACAATAACCGATCCCGGTCTCTTTAACAACCAATCGTTTACATTTTTCACACCGTGGTAATTATTTTATAAATCGCTTTATAAAATAGTTTATATGAATTCTCATATTCAACTTTGAAATCAAATTTAAATATCTAACTTCGAATATATTTAATTTTGAAAACAACTCAATTATATCGCTTAATCAAATCGATTTCGAAAACATATAGAAAATTCCCAAAATATACCGTAAACTAATATTATACTATTCAACTTCAATTATACTATGTTTTCGAAAATATTCATATAATGACTTCCAATTCAAAACTACTTATATTAAAATCATATCTTAAAGGTCATTGTTATCGTTTGAATCAAAACAAAAATATTTAACTTCGAGAATATTTCAGTTTGATTTATATTCATAAAACTTGAGTTCAAACAGTTCAAACCATTCACTTCCACCTTTAAAAGGATTCGTTTATATCGATCATAAAATTACACATTTTGGTTAAAATTCAATATAACGACTCAAATCCAAAACTCGTATTTTAATTTAACCAATTTATATTCAAGTCATACGATTTGAATCATTATTCAAACAATTCATAAAAATGTAGTTTTACTGTTTAAGCATTCGTTTTAGTCGATATATAAAATCCAACATTTAGGTTCAAAATTCCATTTTTAAATAATCCAAAATGAAAACTTATATTTCAGTTTAAACCAAATCGTACCATATCTTATAATTCAAGTCATACAATTCAAATTCAATACTTATAACTTGGTATCAAAGTCTTATATTTCAATTTAAATGATTCATACAATTTCAAAACCATTCTTATAAGTTCGTTTTCATAAATATTCCCATTTCAAACCATATGATTATAAAATAGATTCCATATATAAAATCTATATTTTCAATCTCACATTCGGTAACTTAAAATCAAATTCATTCTATATCAATTATAAATTCAAATGCATTTCTCCTAAACTTGATAGATTCAAAATTTAAAATCAATTTCACAATTCAAATATTATCTCATATAAGTTCAAGTCAATTCAAATTCAAATTCATTTCTTATTTTTACCCAGTTCAAATTCATCTCTACTAAAAGTTCATATCAATTCAAATTTATAACTTAATATGAGTTCATTCATTATTCAAATATCGTTATATAAATTTACATCTTTAAACTTCGGATTTAAATCGTGAAATCTAACTTAATAAACTTGAGTTTATAATTAAAGTTGATGTAAAATATATACAAGAAAATAAATTTGGAATATATATAAGTTTATAAAATTCTATAATTAATTAGAATATAGATTATAAACGTATATAAGATTAAAATAATATAGAAATAAGTTTAAAGGAATTATTGATAATAAAATTTTAAAATACTAATAAATTAAATTATATATTTTAAAATAAATAAAATTATAAGTAAAATCTTAAATAAATATTTAAATCTATATTTACTTATAAAAAATCATTTTAAACATATAACTTAAAATTTATAAAATTAATTTTTAAAAATCTTTAAAAATAATATATATAAAAATATAAAATCTTAAGTTATTATTTTAAAATCAAATTCCCAAATCAAAATACTTCGAAACATGATCGACGGTGTCCGTATATAGTTTTCTACCCTATGGTCAAGTGATACGGATATTTATCATTTCAACCCGTAATTTATAAAATTTCTACGGGTTTATCATTTCAACCAGCGATCCCAAATTCAGTAAAAATCATTCAGGTCTATCATTTCAACCTAGTGACGATTTTTCCTTATTCTAATGTCCGTTCGGGTATGTATCATTTCAACCCTTAGTGATTTTCCTGAACTAGGGTATCAACAGTCACATAGCAACAATCTCAGCATATATATTATCAGTGCTACTATGTGTCATATGAATATATAGTGTCACATATGAAATGTGCATGTATATCAAATCAAACAATTTCTACCAGCAATCCTATACATTTCATATAACAGTTCATTATTGATCTAATATCCATGAAATAAATGTGAGTCAAGTGTGAGATAAACTCACCTTTCGTGGCACAGAAATGAAGACGAAGACTGACGATTTGACACTGAATGGAGCGACGACTTTCTGACATGATTCAGAATAATTCTACTTGATGATCATTCAGTATATATTTTAATTTTTATAAGAGGAGGTCGAGAATATTTTCAACGGATCAGCTTGGCTATTTGGTTTGGAACGGTACGGTTATTGGGTTTAGGAACGGTTTCAAACTCAACACCAAAATCCGACTCAAGAATTAAAAAAACAAGTTTTTACAAAAAATAATATATAAATATTTTAATTTTTTAAAGTACGACGCACACAAAATATATATATATATATATATTATAATATATAAATTATATAAACACTCAAACTTTATACATATATTTATTTTAAAAACGACCCACACTAAACGCGTACACTCTATATATAATACACACGTACACAAAAACACTAACATAAAAACATACACAGTACATTAAAATAACTAACTCCCTCAACACACATAAAATCATAACTCCACACAATAAAATACACATACTTCACCATAGAACACGTACACAGTAAAGAACACACTCACATATGATTACACAACACTTACATATATATCAACACACACGCTTTCGTATAAACTAACCCAAATGCCTGCTACATATCCATGCACTCCCAAGGGAATTAAAACACGGGTTAAGGGTCCTAGATAGCAGGGAAGTTTGCTTCAAAGGGAGACAACGGCTCAGGAGGAGAGGACAGTCGGTCTGGAGGGACAGCAGGGGCAGAGTGAGGAAGCCTGGATGGAGCTGCGGGATTGGCTAAGTAGGCTTGGCGGATCGGGGAGGCGCTACAGGAGGGTTCACGTCGGCTTGCTGGAGATGTGGGAGCAGCACAACTGTGGGCTAACGTGGCGAGATCGTCAAGTGGGACTTGGTCGGAGAGGTCGACAGCATGGAATGGCTCAGGGGCGGAGCGTGAGACGACCCGAACTTCCCCGCTAAGGAAAGCACGGATATAATTGAGGACAAGACAAAATAGAACTCAGACGGAAGAACATTTCATTGTATATTACAACAATTCCATCAGATACAAGAATATACAGAGTATAAATGAATAAATTACATTCGAATAATATCAGAGATTACAATAAATTACATAACAGCGGAAAAATATACAAAAGCACAACTGAAAGTAATGCACGGATACAGAGCTTTCCGAGCATCGTTCCAGCTGTAAATTAGGACCCTGTGAATATAAATCTGCAAAACCAAAACTACTAGCTGCCCGTGTGGAAAATAGGGGCACCCAGAGTTTAGGTTAAAACAATAAACTCCAGGTCAGTCATGGGACTGGTGTGAGAACTAAAACAGTTATTTAATATTGGTTTTAAAGTTTGGTAAATCAAGGGACCACGCCGTATAACACGGAACGGGATTCCTCCCAAGAATACCAGTGCATAGAACAAACAACGCAATGCTAAATAAAGGAAAATGAAGCTGTTATAAGACCCAGGTCCCATCACACAATGCAACGCAAGCCGGAGGATAGGGTTTTTACCTTATAACAGCCAAAGCATGCTTGATACGTTTAAAACACATTATTTGATACTATTATAGGTGTATAGTGTCAAAACAATTTCAATCATAAATATCAATCATAGGCGGCATGAATGACTCATACCACTATGTCGCCATACTAGGTTCTACAAATAAAACCAAAATACACGTATTGGAAATTGGATTTCCGTAATGAGTCGAGGCAAGGGGAAAGCTCCTCTCCGCGTTCGAGACACTCTAGCAAATGTCTCAGGACCCCACTCTGATCCTTGGATCTTCAGGGCCGGTCCTCTCTTACTTTTGAGGATTAGTTATTCCTGAACACACGTTTCCCGGTCCTTACAGACCAATATCCGAGGCGCCTCGTATCCAACAACCACATAGGTGAAAAGTATATAAATGTCAGGGCTGGTAGGTCACTGACACCACCCTAGCTAGAAAGTAACATCGTGCTTTCCCTGCAGTCACTATCCCGTTTTTGACTCATACCGAGGTGTGAGGCACGCGAATTCACGTTATACACAAAGCTACGTCACACAGACTGTGCTTTGATCATCAACCACAAGACTTTGCTTTTCAACAGAAGCCTTGGTCAATTGCCACTTACGCGTGCCACACTGGCAATTCACTCCATGTGACTGATGTCCATCGATATACAACCTCTGAGCTCGTACGTCTCAGAGAAGGGCGTTAAGCAAGAGAATAAGTCCTCCGCCGCCAAACAGATGTATATTTAATAGAGATCAATCAACACAGAATAAAATCCAATGTCAGACACACAACCCATTTACAAGTTCGTTCTGGGTTTGAACGAAACCGGAGGCACTTTCCTCGCATATCCATCCATCTCCATGTACGTCTGGACGACCACCAACTGATTCCCTTATCTAGCGTGTACAGCCCAATCAAGATCATCAGTAATCACCCAAATGATGTGAAGACTTCCGGTCTTCAAACACCGTCTTCATCTTCGACATCTCGTCGAATCGGTTATTCAGAATGGGTATAAGCCCGACCGTTCTGAATAACCCACCTATATGATAAACAAATGTTACACAAACACAACAAACGCCTCATTCCAATTCAGAATATTATTTTATTCACAAAATCACATTCTTAGGGAAAGGTTCCCATTAATTTTATCCAAGATAAATTCTTCTAAATTTATTCTTTAATCTTCCTTTGGATATCATTTCAAACTAGTCGGGACTAGCGAACCACACCGAAGTAATTATTTATTTTATTTCCCAATCCCAACCTATATATCCCATAGAGAAAACTGGTAATACTCCATATCTAACACCACGGTGCTATCGGTAAAATTATTTACCATTTCACGCTCAAATCTAATTAAAGATTTAACTATCGCTTTGGAGCAAAACTGGTGGTACTCCATTCTCGATCACCTTTCAGATTTGATAATTTAAATTATCAATTCACATTTCAATCTAATTAAAGATTCATTAAAACTCCACTTAGTTTTAATCTTTTCAAAAATCAATAACCTATCTTTAACTGGGTTAAAGAACCAATGTCATCTAAAACACGATTCACGATAAACCCAAAATCACACTCTATTGCTAGTCGGGTTAAAGAACATGCGTTGTTCAAAACACCTCACGATAAACCCAAAAACCAATTCAAATTCAATTCCAATTAAATATTATTTAATTGATACACTTCATTAAATCTAAATAGAAAGATTTAATCTTTTTCTCTATTGGGCTTAAGAACAGTGTTAATGAAGACACCATTCATGACAAACCCAAATCACATTTGATATTAAATACAAGGCTCTGAATAGAAAATATACCGGCTTATATTCAATATCAAATCCTGAAACCAACAAATATCGTATTGGAAATAACGATATAAAATATATCTTTCAAATTCCTATAACAATATCTGTATAGTCACGAAATCCAACATCGAAATATTCCGAAGATAATTTCGATTCAACTCCAGTCAAATTCACGTATTGGGAATACTGATTATTTTTAAAATCACTTTCAAATTCAATTTATTTATTTCAAAAATAAGTTGATTTTAATTCTAGTTCAAAACTAGTTCATTTCGACAAAAATATTTTTTTATCCTTTCAAATGTGGAATTTTTCACCCCAGTTTTCCCAAATCATTTCTTATGATTTTGCACAAATTATAGATATTTTTAATAATTTTATCAAGGCCCGTACAGTCGATTTCCATCAATGGCCATCGAACTGCACTTACAGCGACCTTTTCTAAATTTGATTTGGACATAATTCCTAATTCAACCGTTAGATTTCAAATTTCTAATATTCATTGGAAAGCTCTTTTCGATACGAACCCAAAAGGTTCCGGTTTTAGGAGAATCCGACGGTCGGATCTCCCGCAACGTCAATTCGAAGTCCATGGTCGAAATTCACGAACTGCCGCGGCGTGGCGCGTTCTATTCAGGCCATTATATATATAATATATATATATTATATATATATTTCGTCGATTTCCTTTTTAAAACGAATTTTATAAATAGTTCTAAATTCGTTTCAAAAACAATTTCAACTTCATCTTCAATTTCAAATCGATTTGATTTCAATTCGATTCGAATTCATTTCAATTTTATTTAATTCGAATTCAAATTCGTTTCAATTCAAATTCTAATTCGTTTCAATTCAATTTAATTTGAATTTACCTTCTATTTACTTCAATTCGAATTCATTTCAAATTGATTTCAATTCAATTTCAGTTCGTTTTAAATTTCATTCAAAATGATTTCAATTCGTTTTTAATTCAATTTGAATTCATTTCTATTCAATTCGAATCGAATTCATTTTCTATTCGATTCGAATTCATTTCAAATTGATTCAATAAAATTTCAATTGGAATTTTAATCTAATTTAATTTGAATTTCATTTCAAAATATTAAATTTTGAAATCACTTTCCAATATTCATTATAAAACGAATAAAATCGATTTAAATATCGTTCGCGTCAAAATAACGCATCTCTAATCAACACGGCTTTATATTTTTCAAAAACTTCTTTATTCTATTCAACAAATGAATATATATATTCCATTCAACACATGAATCTATATTTCTTTCCACACACGACCCATCTCAACACATGAGTACTGTCAACACACGACTATTTTTATATTCAACACATGAATTTTCTTTTATAATATTCATTATTTTCCCGATTGGAATGAGGCCCAATCAATCACCATATAATGTCAATTATATGGATTCCATACACCATATGTATATAATAGCAATGATAAACAATCAACCATCATCCAATGTGCACCACACCACTGCATAAGCATCAAATATAAATAATTAACGCTTACATAGCCTGTCGACCAATCGATCGACATACAATTAAATAGTTGGGATTAGTGTACGCCAAATTTCATCCCAACACCCGTGTGGAGTTTCAATTCAACAAACACAGATTTTTATTTGTGTAGTTGGGTGATGTGTAAAATTAATCGTCCCAATCAATATCAGTCAAATCAGTGTATATAAACAAATCGGCCGATTTGTTTATAAATATTCATTTATTCACTTTCACGTTAAAAATTATATTTTTAACGATAATTAATTTATTTCAACACATGAATATATTTTATTATCGATTTCACATCAACATCACAAACAATTTTCACAACATATCAATCAAACAAACAAGCCATCCATGGTCTGTGGATGACGGGTGTCGGGTGCTTCTAAGCACCGTCTGCATCCTAGTATATATATATAACTAGAAAAAGAAATTTAGAGTGAGAAGTTCTCACCGACTAGCTATTCCAACTCCACGACACTTCGTTTATAAAAATCTTCGTCATTCTCGCCTTTTGTCACTTTCGCTGCCCATAGTCACTACATATATAAAAATCACATTTTTATATTGTTGCTATGTATATAAAAATCATATTTTTATTATCACTCCATATGGATAAAAATTCCATTTTTACATCGCTACTATATAGATAAAAATTCTATTTTTACATATGAAGATTTCGCCTTTTCAAATATAAAGATTTCGCCTTTTCAAATAAAAATATTTCGCCTTTTCAAATATAAATATTTCGCCTTTTCAAATATAAAGATTTCGCCTTTTCATCTCATCACTATAAAAATCACATTTTTATTCCAACATATATATAATAAAAATCGAATTTTTATTTCGCTACACATATAAAGATAATATTTTTATATTCTCTATTATATAAAATTCATATTTTTAATACTTCTACCTAAGTAAAAATTATATTTTTATATCTTCTATAATATAAAGATCCTATTTTTAATACTATGTTTATATAAAAATCATATTTTTAATATTCCTATTATATAAAAATTAATATTTTTCACCAAACTAGAACGTAAAAAAAATCCTTTTTATAACTAATTATATTAAATAAATAAAGCTAAACAAATATATAAACAAAAATAAATAGGGACTTACAGTTAGATGGAAAAGGAGGGGGGAATTCGCTCGAGGCGGCGCAGGTCGGAGGTCCTAGAGTGGAGGTAGAGGGGAGGCGGACCTCTGGTGGTCGGCTCGGGTACGGTGTTGGCGGGTTTGGGGATTGGAAGGGAAGGCACTGTCGGGTCTGGGGGCGTCGCGTGGAAGAGGCCAGGATGAGGAAGGCGCGAGGTGATTGGGGGTTCGCGATCAGAACTGGAGAAGGAGGAGAAGGTGGGGGAGATGAACGGAGGCGGCTCCACCGGCGTGGCGTCGAAGGCGATGAATCGCCTGGGGGAGATCGCGATTCTCCCCCCCTTTTCCTTTTTTTAATTTGGAAATGATTTCGATGGGGGGGGGGGAGGGGGCGCTGAGGAGATAGATAAAGGAAGAGGGAAGGGGAAAATATATAATTTAATTAATTTATTTAATTCAAAAAGTTGAATTTTTATTTCGACCTCGAAATGAGGCCCACCGCCTGTCGTTCATAGCGAATTACCCCCATTCCGAACACAATGGGATATGTATCGTAGGCTGATTCGATCAGTTCGATCAGTTTTCATCAAAATCAACCTATAACTCTATATATTGAATTTGAACGCGCATTTCAATTTACCGGGGTCACGTACTAACTCGAAAAATTCCATAAAAATTATTTCTAGCTTCGTATCGACGATACGGTCCTAACAAAGCTAGTTTCGTCAAATTCTGAGACTGTTGGAAAAACGGCCATTTTCCAGTCGTTTAAAATCAACTGAAACTGGTTAAACGCGTTTTCCTTTGCCACACTCACATATTGATTCGAAAAATTATGAAATTTGGAATCTAACAATAATTTGACATCACGGATCCAACAAAAGTAGTTTCGTCGAAATCCGAGGTCGTTTGCAAAATTCCCATTTTTAAAGGCCTGAATTCCATAGCGACTATTCAGAATTTTCAACTGGACATATCTTTTGATTCCCGCTATGAAATCTCGATTTTTCAGATTCATTGGAAAGATATCATCAATTAGATCCTATTATCTTTGGTTTCACTAAAATCCGGATTGTTTTGCACCCGGTACATTCAATTGAAGTTTGAAATCGAATTATCGAACTACCGCGCCATTTTCAATTCTATTATATTTATATATATAATTATTTATATTCTAACGACGACGTATATAATATATACGTCGAATTCATTTCAAAATAAATTTCTCGTCGATATTATTTAAAATATTCCATTTTAAATGTTCAAACTTCGCTAAAATTGCCAAAATAAAAATTTTAAACTGGCCCAGATTTTCGGATTGTTACAATCTCCCCCACTTAAAACTTTTCGTCCCCGAAAAGGAACAAAGTCGAAAGTGGTTTGATCAATCAACTCTACGTTCAATCTGGCTTCCATTCTCCAACTTTTCAGTTTCTGAGAATTTTCAAATTCTTCAAAAATTTGGCTAACACCAGAAATTTTCGAAAAATTTCGCCATAACCTCCTTTGTACGGGGAGAGGTTTGGAAATTTATTGGGCCGTATTAGGTACCCAATAAATCCTAATAAGCATACACATATTTATAGTGATATATTCTGGTGTTTACAGGGGAGCGTGTATTGATAATAACTCCAGAAAATAAATTCTCGTCACCCTGTCAAAGCCTGAGGGAGTGTGTATTTTAAATGCTCCAGACGATAAATCCTCGTCACCTCGTCCCGTGTGGGAAATAAATAGTCCATGTGCCGTATCTAATAACCAGAGAGACGTGATTATTGTCAACTCTAGACCCGTGTGGGGTTTTTATTAATCTGGCAATTTTATCGTTACAATTTAAATAGTCCATATCAGTCATCAGTTCAACCTGTAAAATATAGTCATCGCCATACAAGCCTCTTGCTGGTATGGTAAATCTTCCACCTCGTCACACAAGCTCCAAATGCTTATGTGGTATATGATGAAGTATGCCTATCTTCCAGAAGTATGCCATGTAATGTAGTTCAAAATTAATTGTTGCTATCCTATGGCGATGTTTATTATTTTCACACAGAATAACCAGCACTCCGCATCCAATGGCACTCACAGGAGTTGATATAATAATATTTCGCATCCAACTCATTAAGGTTTACCTATTTGTCGGGCACGTAAATAAAATCTTTACTCAACAGCAATCCAATTTCCTGTTCAAACATATATAATACACAAGTATATACTTCTAACTATTTTCTAATCAGTTCAATGTGTGATTTAATTGAATAAATTTGTTCTGGTTTTTATAGATGATATTCTAATCTTCTCTAAATCAAAGGCCGAAAAAGAACATAACAATGGAGGCCGAAAAGGAACGAAGCCGAAAGTTGTTTAACAAATCAACTCAACTTCCATTATTTTGATTACGGCTTAAGTTCTTCAACTTTTCAGTTTCTAAGAACTTTTCAAATTTTTCAAAAATTTGGCTAACACCCTAAATTTTCGAAAAATTTCGCCATAACCTCCCCTACACCGGGAGCCACGGGAAAATCCCGAAATTGCCATATAGGCCTTCTGATCTCAAAAAGAAAAAGAAAAAGCCAAGCGGCTCATAAAATCATCATCACCCAAACAAAACAGTAAATTATGGTAAATATGTACCTATTTGTCGGGAAAAAAAATTTTATTCTCTGCTCTAGCCTCCTTGCTATGACCTGTTCAATGTAAGTACATGTATATGCAAGCAAATGCGACCAATTTTCAATACAATTCAATATTTGGTTCAATTAGGCTAAATGGTTCAAAATTATCCAACAAATAAACAAACAACACAAACATCAATCAATTAGTGGATTAGCGTTTCAAATTCATAACTTGATATATATACAGAAAATCATGTTTTGATGCCAAATCACAATAAGGTATTCTAGCTATATTTTGGTTCTCACACCAGTCTGATGGAATTTTATAGAAACCACACCTACGAAACACGAACATAAATATTGATAATGCGGCCGCATTACCAGAATTATGTACGGGCGACTAGAGTATGATTCTATATCTATCCAGTATATTAAAACTTCGAATATACGTTCATGACGCGTATACGCGAAATCTTTATATACTCGATTGTCCAAATTCAAAATAAATAAATATTCAAATACGTATAAAATGATTTAAATTTTCAAAACAAAATTATTTTCATTTGAAAAATATACTCTTCACACTCGTTCTAGGATACTACTGATCCTATCTCTAACGAGTCATTCTAATTGGATATTACTAATCCAATATCTGATGAATTCTTTCGTATGGTTCTAATGTGTCTTGTCCTCGAGCTCTGTAAACCAAAGCTCTGATACCAAACTGAGATGCCCGAACTTCCCCGGTAAGGAAAGCACGGATAGAATTGAGGACAAGGCAAAATAGAACTCAAACGGAAGAACATTTCATTGTATATTACAACAATTCCATCAGATACAAGAATATACAGAGTATAAATGAATAAATTACATTCGAATAATATCAGAGATTACAATAAATTACATAACAGCGGAAAAATATACAAAAGCACAACTGAAAGTAATGCACGGATACAGTGCTTTCCGAGCATCGTTCCAGCTGTAAATCACGTTATACACAAAGCTACGTCACACAGACCGTGCTTTGATCATCAACCACAAGACTTTGCTTTTCAATAGAAGCCTTGATCAATTGCCACTTACGCGTGCCACACTGGCAATTCACTCAATGTGACTGATGTCCATCGATATACAACCTCTGAGCTCGTACATCTCAGAGAAGGGCGTTAAGCAAGAGAATAAATCCTCCGCCGCCAAACAGATGTATATTTAATAGAGTTCAATCAACACAGAATAAAATCCAATGTCAGACACACAACCCATTTACAAGTTCGTTCTGGGTCTGAACGAAACCGGAGGCACTTTCCTCGCATATCCATCCATCTACAAGTACGGTTGGACGACCACCAACTGATTCCCTCATCTAGGGTGTACAGCCCAATCAAGATCATCAGTAATCACCCAAACGATGTGAAGACTTCTGGTCTTCAAACACCGTCTTCATCTTCGACATCTCGTCGAATCGGTTATTCAGAATGGGTATAAGCCCGGCCTTTCTGAATAACCCACGTATATGATAAACAAATGTTACACAAACACAACAAACGCCTCATTCCAATTCAGAATTTTCTTTTATTCACAAAATCACATTCTTAGGGAAAGGATCCCATTAATTTTATCCAAGATAAATTCTTCTAAATTTATTCTTTAATCTTCCTTTGGATATCATTTCAAACTAGTCGGGGCTAGCGAACCACACCGAAGTAATTATTTATTTTATTTCCCAATCCCAACCTATATATCCCATGGAGAAAACTGGTAATACTCCATATATAACACCACCGTGCTATCGGTAAAATTAATTACCATTTCACGCTCAAATCTAATTAAAGATTTAACTATCGCTTTGGAGCAAAACTGGTGGTACTCCCTTCTCGATCACCTTTCAGATTTGATAATTTAAATTATCAATTCACATTTCAATCTAATTAAAGATTCATTAAAACTCCACTTAGTTTTAATCTTTTCAAAAATCAATAACCTATCTTTAACTGGGTTAAAGAACCAATGTCATCTAAACACGATTCACGATAAACCCAAAATCACACTCTATTGCTAGTCGGGTTAAAGAACAGGCGTTGTTCAAAACACCTCACGATAAACCCAAAAACCAATTCAATTCAATTCCAATTAAATATTATTTAATTAATAAACTTCATTAAATCTAAATAGAAAGATTCAATCTTTTTCTCTATTGGGCTTAAGAACAGTGTTAATGAAGACACCATTCACGACAAACCCAAATCACATTTGATATTAAATACAAGGCTCTGAATAGAAAATACACCGGCTTATATTCAATATCAAATCCTGAAACCAACAAATATCGTATTGGAAATAACGATATAAAATATATCTTTCAAATTCCCATAACAATATCTGTATAGTCACGAAATCCAACATTGAAATATTCCGAAGATAATTTCGATTCAACTCCAGTCCAATTCACGTATTGGGAATATTGATTATTTTTAAAATCACTTTCAAATTCAATTTATTTATTTCAAAAATAAATTGATTTTAATTCTAGTTCAAAACTAGTTCATTTAGACAAAAATATATTTTTATCCTTTCAAATGTGGAATTTTTCACCCCAGTTTTCCCAAATCATTTCTTATGATTTTACACAAATTATAGATATTTTTAATAATTTTATCAAGGCCCATACAGTCGATTTCCATCAACGGCCATCGAACTGCACTTACAGCGACCTTTTCTAAATTTGATTTGGACATAATTCCAAATTCAACCGTTAGATTTCAAATTTCTAATATTCATTGGAAAGCTCTTTTCGATACGAACCCAACGGTTCCGGTTTTAGGAGAATCCGACGGTCGGATCTCCCGCAACGCCAATTCGAAGTCAATGGCCGAAATTCACGAACTGCCGCGGCACGGCGCGTTCTATTCAGGCCATTATATTTATAATATATATTATATATATATATATATTTCATCGATTTCCTTTTTAAAACGAATTTTATAAATAGTTCTAAATTCGTTTCAAAAACAATTTCAACTTCATCTTCAATTTCAAATCGATTTGATTTCAATTCGATTCGAATTCATTTCAATTTTGTTTAATTCGAATTCAAATTCGTTTCAATTCAATTCAAATTCTAATTCATTTCAATTCAATTCAATTTGAATTTACCTTCTATTTACTTCAATTCGAATTCATTTCAAATTGATTTCAATTCAATTTCAGTTCGTTTTAAATTTCATTCAAAATGATTTCAATTCGTTTTTAATTCAATTTCAATTTAATTCAATTTGAATTCATTTCTATTCAATTCGAATTCAAATTCATTTTCTACTCAATTCGAATCGAATTCATTTTCTATTAGATTCGAATTCATTTCAAATTGATTCAATAAAATTTCAATTGGAATTTTAATCTAATTTAATTTGAATTTCATTTCAAAATATTAAATTTTGAAATCACTTTCCAATATACATTATAAAACGAATAAAATCGATATAAATATCGTTCGCGTCAAAATAACGCATCTCTAATCAACACAGCTTTATATTTTTCAAAAACTTCTTTATTCTATTCAACAAATGAATATATATATTCCATTCAACACATGAATCTATATTTCTTTCCACACACGACCCATCTCAACACATGAGTACTGTCAACACACGACTATTTTTATATTCAACACATGAATTTTCTTTTATAATATTCATTATTTCCCCGATTGGAATGAGGCCCAATCAATCACCATATAATGTCAATTATATGGATTCCATACACCACATGTATATAATAGCAATGATAAACAATCAACCATCATCCAAGGTGCACCACACCACTACATAAGCATCAAATATAAATAATTAACGCTTACACAGCCTGTCGACCAATCGATCGACATACAATTAAATAGTTGGGATTAGTGTACGCCAAATTTCATCCCAATACCCGTGTGGGGTTTCAAATCAACAAACATAGATTTTTATTTGTGCAGTTGGGCGATGTGTAAAATTTATCGTCCCAATCAATATCAGTCAAATCAGTGTATATAAACAAATCGGCCGATTTGTTTATAAATATTCATTTATTCACTTTCACGTTAAAAATTATATTTTTAACGATAATTAATTTATTTCAACACATGAATATATTTTATTATCAATTTCACATCAACATCACAAACAATTTTCACAACATATCAATCAAACAAACAAGCCATCCATGGTCTGTGGATGACGGGTGTCGAGTGCTACTAAGCACCGTTTGCATCCTAGTATATATATATATAACTAGAAAAAGAAATTTAGAGTGAGAAGTTCTCACCGACTAGCTATTCCAACTCCATGACACTTCATTTATAAAAATCTTCGTCGTTCTCGCCTTTTGTCACTTTCGCTGCCCGTAGTCACTACATATATAAAAATCACATTTTTATATTGTTGCTATGTATATAAAAATCATATTTTTATTATCACTCCATATGGATAAAAATTCCATTTTTACATCGCTACTATATAGATAAAAATTCTATTTTTACATATAAAGATTTCGCCTTTTCAAATATAAAGATTTTGCCTTTTCAAACAAAAATATTTCGCCTTTTCAAATATAAATATTTCGCCTTTTCAAATATAAATATTTCGCCTTTTCAAATATAAAGATTTTGCCTTTTCATCTCATCACTATAAAAATCACATTTTTATTCCAACATATATATAATAAAAATCGAATTTTTATTTCGCTACACATATAAAGATAATATTTTTATATTCTCTATTATATAAAAATCATATTTTTAATACTTCTACCTAAGTAAAAATTATATTTTTATATCTTCTATAATATAAAGATCCTATTTTTAATACTATGCTTATATAAAAATCATATTTTTAATATTCCTATTATATAAAAATAATATTTTTCACCAAACTAGAACGTAAAAAAAAATCCTTTTTATAACTAATTATATTAAATAAATAAAGCTAAACAAATATATAAACAAAAATAAATAGGGACTTACAGTTAGATGGAAAAGGAGGGGGGAATTCGCTCGAGGCGGCGCAGGTCGTAGGTCCTGGAGTGGAGGTAGAGGGGAGGCGGACCTCTGGTGGTCGGCTCGGGTACGGTGTTGGCGGGTTTAGGGATTGGAAGGGAAGGCACTGTCGGGTCTGGGGGCCTCGCGTGGAAGAGGCCAGGATGAGGGAGGCGCGAGGTGATTGGGGGTTCGCGATCAGAACTGGAGAAGGAGGAGAAGGCGGGGGAGATGAACGGAGGCGACTCCACCGGCGTGGCGTTGAGGGCGATGAATCGCCTAGGGGAGATCGCGATTCTCCCCCCTTTTTCCTTTTTTTAATTTGGAAATGATTTCGACCGGGGGGGGGGGGGGGGTGGCCTGAGGAGATAGATAAAGGAAGAGGGGAGGGGAAAATATATTATATAATTAATTTATTTAATTCAAAAAGTTGACTTTTTATTTCGACCTCGAAATGAGGCCCACCGCCTGTCGTCCATAGCGTATTACCCCTATTCCAAACACAATGGGATATGTATCGTAGGCTGATTCGATCGTTTCGATCAGTTTTCATCAAAATCAACCTATAACTCTATATATTGAATTTGAACGCGCATTTCAATTTACCGGGGTCACATACTAACTTGAAAAATTCCAAAAAAATTATTTCTAGCTTCGTATCGACGATACGGTCCTAACAAAACTAGTTTCGTCAAATTCTGAGACCGTTGGAAAAATGACCATTTTCCAGTCGATTAAAATCAACTGAAATTGGTCAAACGCGTTTTCCTTTGCCACGCTCACATATTGATTCGAAAAATTATGAAATTTGGAATCTAACAATAATTTGACATCACGGATCCAACAAAAATGGTTTCGTCGAAATCCGAGGTCGTTTGCAAAATTCCCATTTTTAAGGGCCTGAATTCCATAGCGACTATTCAGAATTTTCAACTGGACATATCTTTTGATTCCCGCTATGAAATCTCGATTTTTCAGATTCGTTGGTAAGGTATCATCAATTAGATCCTATTATCTTTGGTTTCACTAAAATCCAGATTGTTTTGCACCCGGTACATTCAATTGAAGTTTGAAATCGAATTATCGAACTACCACGCCATTTTCAATTCTATTATATCAATATATATAATTATTTATATTCTAACGACGACGTATATAATATATACGTTGAATTCATTTCAAAATAAATTTCTCGTCGATATTATTTTAAATATTCCATTTTAAATGTTCAAACTTCGCTAAAATTGCCAAAATAAAAATTTTAAACTGGCCTAGATTTTCGGGTTGTTACAGAACGGGTCAACGGAACATTGGGGTTACGCAGAGGAAGAAGGCGGACTTCTGGGCGGTTTTGCAACAAGGCGAGGTGAGGTGGCCACGACAGCTGTGGTGGTCGACAGTAGACGGTTTGGGCGGAGCTGGCGACACGGTTGCTGGTTGGTGGGAACAGAGGACTGGTGCGGCGGAGCTGGGCGAAGCGAGGGGCCTGGACATGGAGATAAATGGAAGATAAGTATGATGGGAAAAGGAAAATGGATGAGCGAGAAGAAATAAAAAGGTTGAGAGAAAAAATTGGGATTCAAGAAAAAGTGGTGAAGAACAATGTAATTTAATTAAAGTTCCTGTTCACGAAGCTTTTGAAACAACGCTTGGAAAAGCTAAAAAGTCACAGCTCCTCGGTTGTTTATTTAATGTATTATTATTCACATGATAACTGTTTTAGAAATGCATTAGATGGGAAATGGAAAATGATAATGGACACAGTAAATGAACCGTTTTTAATTTGAACGAATGGGATTTTGAAATCTAAAAGAAAAACGAACGACATTTATAACAAAATTGGTCAATACAAAAGAGCAGATCCATAAGAGAAATAATTTAAAATAAAAATCCAAGATATAGTTTTATAAATATCAACACAAATTATAAAATAATACGAATTATAGTCTAAATTAAAATAGAATAAATTCAAATCTTAATAATATTAGTAAACCAAATAATATACAAGTCAAATATTTAAATAAAATTTCATGAATGGTTTTGAATTCAAATAAATAAAATAAATAAATAAGATCTGAAATAGCGAATGCTAATTTTCCTTATTAAAATATCCAACAATTTAGTTTTAAACAAATAAAAATAAATGAAAAATCCAAATTTAATTAAATAATTAAATAAAAGTACCCTAAAATTTGGGTTGTTACAAAAATTGTGTATGTTTTTTGTTGATTTATTGGCTGCCTAATACGACCCAATAAAATTTTCGAACTCTCCCCATATAAAGGAGGTTATGGCGAAATTTTTCGAAAATTTAGGGTGTTACCCTATTTTTAGAGAAATTAGAAAGTTCTTAGAAACTGAAAAGTTAAAGAGCTTGAGTTAAGCGAAGGTGGAGTTGGTTAAGTAAACCACCTTTAGTTCCTTCTTCCTTTTCGAGGACGAAAAGATTTATAGTGGGGGAGATTGTAACAACCCAGAATTTCTGAACCAATTTAAAATATTAATTTTAGCTATTTTAATGGGTTTTGAATATTATAAATGATTTATTTTGAGAATTCAAAATTCAAAATTTATTTAAATCGAAGTTAGAACGTTTAAATTTATTTAAATTATAAAACGAAATCGAAATGGCGCGGTGGTTTGATAATTTGATTTTTAATTTCAAATGAATGTACATAATTCAATGTAAATCAGAATTGGATAAAACTAGAAACGTTGGAATATTTTGAACTGTAATTTTCTAACGAATATGTGAAACTGAGATTTCACTTTATAAAAGTAAGTTATGTCCAGTTGAAAATTTAGAATAGTCGCTATGGAATTTATATATATTTTTATTATATATATAGCCCTTAAAAATATCCATTTTGCAAACGACCTCCGTTTTTGATGAAACCACTTTTATTAGATCCGGAATGTCAAATTATATTTAGGTTTAGAATTTCATAATATTTGGAATTAATATGTGAGCGTAGTAATTTTAAACGCGTCTGCAGTTTCAGTTTGAATTTAAATAAGCAATTAAAAAAGTCATCTTTCAAACGACCTCCAAATTCGATGAAACAAATTTTTTAGGACCATAACGTCAAAACCTAGCTAGAATTAATTTTTCTGTAATTTTAGGAGTCAGTATATGGCCCCGGTAAGTTAAAATGTACGTTCAAATTCAATATTGACAGTTATATTAATTTATATTTTAATTTTGATAAAAACTGATCGAAACAGCCAAATTGACTTACGAAACGTATCTCATTGTGTTCAGAATGGGGGTATTTGGCTAAGAACGATAGTCGTTGGGTTTGATTTGGAGTTTAAACAAAAATTGAGTTAATTAGAGAATTCAATAATAATTATAAAATATATATAAATAAACAAAACCCTAACCCTCTTACCCTTACAATTCAGCGTGCCGCCTCCCTAAAAGAAAAGAAAGGCTGATATTTTTTGAAATTTCTTCCCTAATTTGCTCCAAATCCAATCACTAATTCATGAAACTTGTAAAGCAAAAATTGTAGAGCTACACGAGCTCTTCACAATCAACGGACAAGATTGTTTTTTGTGGCAACGCTTAGGAGAATTTCTCCCCCAAAATCATCCGCGTCGCAGGGCTTTCTAGCGTGGCGGGGGGGGGGGGGGGGCTCCAGTTTCGAGCTTTTAGGTGCAGAGGTGGCTCTTGTGAAATGGAACGTCGCAACATTCTCCGATTAGGTTTAGATGGCCTCGATAGTTGTGCGAGAGGAGAGAGGATAGAGGAGCAAAGGGTTCGGTTTTTACAGTAGGAATCCGGGAAGGAGATGGTTAACGGTTAATGATGTAATTTAGGGATTAATTATTATTTAATTATACTGGTAATGTAATTAATGTTTAAAAATCCATAACTTTGTCATACGAGAGCGGAATTCGATGATTTGAGTTACATTGCACTCAATCAACGAACACTACAACATGGAACTGACCAGAACGAAAATGGAGCAAGTGGATTTTTGAGCTAAATTAAACAGTCCTTTAATTTAGTTTAAAAACACAAATTCAAAATAAAGAATGATGGAGTGGAAACCAAAGTGAGAACTCTCTCACTCAAATCATTTTTGTTATGTTATTTATTTTTGGAGTTCAGCACACGAACTCTTCACAAATCATTTAAAATAGAAGCGATGTATGGATATTAGTGACACTCGCACTTCATACTCCGCGGATGGACTCTTGTGGTGCCATAAATGCCATTTGGTTGTTGAGTATCTATTTGTATGGATGATTTGGTTAATTGTGTATTGTGATTGTGATTATGGATTCGAAATGTTCAACGTATTAAAAATAATGTTAACATTGATGTGGTAGTTGAAAATTAAATTATAAATACACATTTATAATTTAAACAGTAAAAATTGGTTAAGTACGAAAATAATTCAAACCGAATTAGAATTGGTTAAATTTATTAATCAACGATTTATTTAAATAGACTGTTGTTGTTTGAAAACCCCACATGGGTATTGGGATGATACTTGACATACACTAATCCCAATATTTAGTTGTATGTCGATCGATTGATTGACAGACTGTTGTAAGCGTTATTTAATTATTTTAATGCTTATACAGTTGTAGAATGCACTCTGGATGATGTTTGAATGTTTAATGATTATTTATCATTATTGTTGAATACATGCGATGTATGAAATCCATATAAATGAAATTATATGGTAATTGATTGAGTGGCATTCCGGTTCAGAATATGAACGAATATTTTAAAGTAATATTCAGTAAAGAATTAAATTATGATTTTGACGTCTGATTTTGGATGGATACGAAAATATTGAAATGTGAAGCCGGGTTAAGTGATTAAACGCCATTTTAACTCGAATAGGTTTATTAGTCAATTTTATTCATTTTGTAATGAATACAAAAAGGAAATGGATTTCAAAATCAGATATTTTCAAAATATTGTCATTTTAATATTATAATGATATGGAATATTCATTTTTGATTTAAATTGAAATGGAAGTTGGAATCTTTTTTAAAACGAGTCTATAAAATAGGTTTTAAATGGAAATCGATGAAATATATTATATATATATTTATATGGCTTGAATAGAACGCGCCGCGCAGTGATTGTTCGCGAATTTCAACCATTAACTTCAAATTGATGTAATGGGAGATCCGACTGTCGGATTCTCCTAAAACCAGAACTGTTGGATTTGTATCGAAAAGATCTTTCCATTGAATATATGATATTTAAATTTGAATGGTTGGATTTCAATTTATGTCCAAATCAATTTCTAAAAAGATCACTATGGATGCAGTTCGGTGGCCATTATTGGAAACCGAATGCAAAGGACTAAATAAAATTATTAAAGATATGGAAAAATTGTGTAAAATCATAATAAATGATTTGGAAAGGTTTTGGATGAAAAATTCATATTTGGAAAGACAAAAGGTATTTTTATGTGAATGAGCTAGTTATTAACTAGAATAATAATCCAATGTTTACAAATTAATAAATTGGATTTGCAAATGGTTTATAAATAACCAGAATTTTCAAATGTATGAATTGGAAATGATTTTAATGTAAATTATCTTCGGAATATTTTGCTATTGGATTCCGTGATTATACGGATATGGTTGAGGAATTAGGAAGATACAGATATCGTTATTCCTAATGCGATATCCATTGGTTTCAGAATTTGATATTGAATATAAGTTGATATTATTTCTATTCACAGCCTTGTATTTAATATCAAATTGGATTTTGGGGTTTGTCATGAATGGTGTTGTAACGACCTAGATTTTTGACCATTCAAATCAACAATAAACCACACATGTCGACCCAAAGCAAATCACCAACACATGAAGTTATTGGGAAAAAGAAGAAAAAGAAGAAAGTAGAGAAAAATAATCGCAGAATCTCACAGTGGAAGGACAACATATAATAAACAAATAATGGTTCAAAAGCATTCAAAAGTATATACATTCGAGTTATACTTTCTCAGTCATTAGAGTTACACTTGTACAAATACATACAGTAATGCAACGGAAATAAAGTGCAGCGGAAAACATACATATAATAGATATATATACCTAATACTCATCTTCATCCTCCAAGCTATTGAAATCTTCGCTAACTGCAACATCTGCTGACTGAGTGTGATGATCCCAGACTTCCGTGGTTCGAAAGAAAGGATAATCATTTTGGAATACAACATATTTACAACAAAAACAGATCTCAGATAATTATCATAACACATAAACCATTGCAGTGGAAATAAATGTCATCAGCATCATAATATCCAATACATCCGAATACGCAGTACATGATACGACTTAGCCAAATAAAGAGTCTCAACAAAAGGAAAATAAGTTTCAATGGAAAAGAAACAAGTCCCAAACTCCATTACATACATCAAAGCTACAGAAGATAAAATGTCTCAAAGCAGAAATAAAAACTAGAGGAAAGGTCTTCTTCTTCTTCCTTCCAAGCAAGCTCCAATCAGAATGTATCACCTGAACCTGTCAATTGGCTGCCCGTGTGGAAAGAGGGCACTCGAGTTTGCAAAGTGAAACAAACTAAGAGTCATTCATGGGACTGGTGTGAGAATTCTTAACTAAATTATCTAACAACGTGGCAAATCTCAGGACCACGCCGCTAACGCGGAACGGGTTTACTCCATCGGATTGCTAGTGCATAATTTTATAAAGCTTATATAAAACAGTGAAATGACTTTTGGAAAAATGAAATCATCATAAGACTCAAGTTCTATCACACAATGCAACGCACACAGGAGGATAGAGTTTTCCCTTATGATGATCAAACATGCTTATTACATGAAAAGTAATATTTTTATATTATCATTAGTGTTTAAGCAGTATTAAAATACTTCAGTATAAATGTATCAATCATAGACGGCATAGGTACCATATACTATGTCGCCGTATATAAGTTTACAATCAAGACCGTGATGTCGTATTGGAAATTGGTTTTCTGTCATGAAATCGAGGCTAGGGATCATCCTCTTCCAATTCGATACACTCTAGCAAATGCCCCAGGATCACACCCTATGGGCAACCCTTGGAGCGGTAGGGCCGGTCCCCACCTAACAGTAGTGGATTGGCAATTCCTGAACATACGTTTCCCGGCCCCTTTGGACCTATAATATGACCACTTCCGGCCTATTAAAACCCGAGGTACCTCAATCCATAATCCACATAAGTAAAATGCCGGGCCGTGTTAAAGCCCAAACACCACTTCTAGCTAGAAAGAAACGTATGCACTCCCTACGGTCCATATCTCGTTTTGACTCATATCGGGGTGTGAGGCTCGCGAAGTCATGCTATACACAAAGCTATGTCTAAACAGGCTATGCTTTGATCATCAGCCACAAGGCCTGCTTTTCAACAAAGCCTTGATCATTGCATCTTGGCGTGCCACCTTGTCAATTCACGCCATGTGGTCGACAACTATTACTATATACCAGGGTGTTAAGTAGAGAATAAATTCTCCACCACCAAACAGACATATATTAATACAAGTCGATTAAATTACATGAAATGAATTCCAACGTCAGACACGCATCCATTTACAAGTCCGTTCTGGGTCTGAACGAAACAAGAGACACCAAAAAGGCGCTCGCTTATCCGCACGACCAACACATACGTTCGGACAATTACTGCTTCAACCCCGTCCTGGGAGCAAGTCAGTCCAAGGCATCAGTAGTCGTCGTCCATTCGATGTGAAGATCACCGGTCTTCAACCATCGTCATCTTACATCTTTGATTTAATCGCCGTGCAATTATTTGAAATGAGTTGAACTCGGTCTTTTCAAATAATTGTCGCATAATTATCATTTAAAACATTTCATATATATTTATAATTATTTATCGCTATTTTTATTTATTTGAAAATAGCTCAAAATAAATAAACGACGCTTCGGGTCAGTGGACGGCCCTGGCACTGTTTTTACCAAAATTTGATTTACACATATCTTAAAATCTAACCGTCGGATTTTGATGAAATTTATATCGTTGGAAAGCTCTTCCCAAAGCGGTCCTAATGGTTCCAGTTTTGGGAAAATCCAACGGTCGGATCTTTTGGTATAATCGTTTGAAGTTACGATTGTCGATACGCGAACCCCCGCTCTCGTTTCGTTAAATTTTATATTTATATTTATATATATAAACCATTTGGCGATTCCCATTATTAAAATCCATTCTTTTTATTCTATAAAAACAATATTTTTGTTCGCCAATTCTAATGCGACGAAAATGACGGTTTCAACAATGTCTATTTTTATATTCAATAAAAATAATATTTTTGTTCGCCAATTCTGATGCGACAAAAATGACGATTAAAAATGTACTCTTTCTTTAATTACATAAAAATGTTCTTTTTCTCCAATTCATTTTTATAACATAAAAATGTACTTTTCTCTGATTTATTTTTATAACATAAAAATGTACTTTTTATCCTATTCGTTTTAAATACACAAAAATGTACTTTTTATCCTATTCGTTTTAAATACGCAAAAATGTACGTTTTATCCTATTCGTTTTAAATACACAAAAATGTACTTTTTATGTAATTCATTTTTTTATAACATAAAGATGTACTTTTTATCCTATTCCTTTTAAATACACAAAAATGTACTTTTTATGTAATTCATTTTTTTTATAACATAAAGATGTACTTTTTATCCTATTCCTTTTAAATACACAAAAATGTACTTTTTATCCTATTCGTTTTAAATACACAAAAATGTACTTTTTATCCTCTTCCTTTTAAATACACAAAAATGTACTTTGTATGTAATTCATTTTTTTTATATCACAAAGATGTACTTTTTATATTTCTATAAAATGTAAATATTTTATCTCTTTTTCTTTTACATTGAGAAATGTAAATTCTTTACCTTTACATTGAAAAATGTAAACCTTTCATTGTTACATAGAAAAATGTAAATCTTTCATCTTCACATAGAAAAATGTAAATCTTATATTTTTACATAGAAAAATGTAAATCCTCTAATTATCTTTATTACATTAGAAAGATGTAAATTTTCTAATTATCTTTATTACATTAGAAAAATGTAAATTTTCTAATTATCTTTCCTTAATGCACATTTTTTCTTTATAGGGGATATTTTCCTATCTAACTCACATGTCAAATTGGTGTCAAAATATGATAACAAAAAATAATGGTTTTCATCTAACCATTTCTATTTACCCAACGTCGTAATTTCAATATCCATAAATATAATAATATGGTTTTTGGTCTAACCATTTCTATTTACCCAACGTCGTAATTTCAATATCCACACATACAACACAATATATGAGATGAATCACAATAAAATGTCTCATCATTATTTTATTTGTAAATCAAATAAAATATCTAATCTTTATTTGTAAATCAAATAAAATATCTAATTTTTATTCTATATTGTAAATCAAAATAAAATATCTAGTCTTAATTTATTTTTTAATTAAAATTTAAAAGATTTAAACTTTCTTTATTTTATAAATCAAAAACAAAATAAAGATTCAATCTTTTTGTTTATTTTGCAAATCAAAATAAAAAATTCAAACTTTTGTTTTTATTTTGCCAATCAAAATAAGAATTCAACTTATGTTTTTATTTTGCAAATCAAAATAAAAATTCAACTTTTCTTTCATATTGTGAATCAAAAATAAAGATTTAAACTTTCTTTGGTAAATCAGAACAAAGATTCAATTTTTGTCATTTTAATTTGTAAAACAAAATAAAGATTCAAAATTTCATTTTTTGTTTGTAAAACAAACAAAGATGAAATCTTTCATTTCTATAAAGGAATAAAAATAAAAATAAAAATAAAACTAATAAAGATGAGAACTTTATAGAGATTACATCAGACTTTGTAGATCTAAACTAACATGGCTATATCATGATACCACAACGAATATTAATAACCATACAACAATCACAACATCGCAGATCAGAAAATAATAACATACAATGATTCACATAACAAATATAATTAAATTATTTAATTATTCAGAATATAGAACTCTCACCTTGCGTGGATTTAGATCTAAAAATTCAAACAGCCCAGAAAATGTCCCAATCAGTCTTAACACGTTCTATTCGCTGTTACGATTCCAATGTTTCCGAAATCGTCAAATTTTGAGTTGAAACGAATTAGTTATGGTTAAATCAAGCTTTAAAACAATTTAAATTAATTAACTAATTAGTTAGGAAACAAACCTTTCTTCCCCAATCATATAGGCCGTGTGTTCTTCCTACTGTTCGATTCTAGGTCAGGAATTATCGAACAAACCGTGGGGCTTCGGGACGATCAGAGGGTTCAGGGTGGTTCGGCTCAGGGAGGCGCCTCCACGCTTGGAAGGGGGAGGAGCTCGGCGCACCCTAGTGGGCCCGGCGACGGTCTAAAGGCGGCGCCTTTGGGGGTTCGGTTCTCGGATTTCAGGCGACGAGAGGTCGATCAATTCGTATGAGATTAAAGAGGGAGGAAAGGGCTTCGATTTGGTATGAAGAGTGGGTTCTAATTTGCTGTGATGAAGGAGAACGAAGTGGAGGAAGTTCGGAGGTCGGTGGCCATGGATTTGGGTGGGTGGCGGATACAACGAGAGGGAATAGTAATTTACGGTTTAATTTTCTCAATTATTTATAATATTTAATTTCTATTTTACAAATAAATCCGTAACTTTTAAACCAATCTATTTCCAGTCCAGCAGAAAGTGACCCTAGCCAATAACCCATATTCCCGATCCAATGGGCCGTGAGCCCAAACGGCTGTCTGTGGCCTGAATTATTTAATTTAATAATTAAAACCTTTATTAATTTAATTTGTCTGCATAAATAAATTCACCGAGGCCACATACGGACTCAGAAAAATCCAGAAAAAATATATTTGTCTTCGTTATGATGATACGGTCCTAACAAAACTAATTTCGTCGAATTCTGAGACTGCTTGAAAATTGGCTATTTTCCAGTCGATTAAATTTAATTGAATTGAACAAAACACAGTTTCCTTCGCCACGCTCACATACTAATTCGAAAAATTCTAAAAATTGAAACCTAGCAATAATTTGACATTCCGGTTCCAACAAAAGTGGTTTCATCAAAACAGAGATCGTTTGAAAATTGACTATTTTCACTGGCTTTAATATTATTTTAAAATGAAAATTTTAATTTCTGCCACATTTTCCCACCAAATTATTTAAAATAAAATTTTTAAATTGGTTCGGATTTTCCGGGTCGTTACAATCTCCCCCACTTAAGAATTTTCGTCCTCGAAAAGGAAACAAATTAAAGTAGGAAACAAGATGGAAAATGTATATTGGGGTAAACGTACCTTAATACAAGAGTTACTCGGAGATATCCACTCTGCACTTGGGGTAAGCCTTTTTGATGCTGTCCTCTGTCTCCCAAGTACAGTCTCTAGGATCCCCACACCATTGAACCTTGACTAGGTTGATCCTCTTGTTCCTCAAAATTTTGGTTTCTTTGCCAATGATCTTAATTGGGTCTTTTCTCACTGTTAGATTTGGAGCAATATCTAGGACCTGTTGATTTAATTCATCCTCAGTCAGATCTGGATCATGCACATGCTTGTGGAGTTGAGACACATGAAATACATCATGCACCCCAGGCAACCAGTCAGGCAGCTGCACTCTATAAGCGAGAGTACCAATCCTTTCTAGGATTGGGAATGGACCAATGAATCTCGGTGCCAACTTTCCCGTCTTCCCAAAACGAATCACGCCTCTCAAAGGAGAAACCTTCAAGTACACTCGATCACCCTCAGAGAATTCTAAATTCCTTCTTCGCTGGTCTGCATAGCTCTTCTGTCGGCTCTGAGCAGTCAGCAAGCGTTTCTTAATCAAGTCAACCTTATCCGATGCTTCTCGAACCATGTCGGGGCCCAAGACTAATTGATTGCCCGACTTCACCCAACATGCTGGAGATCTGCATGGCCTGCCATATAGTAATTCAAACGGTGACATCTTCAAGCTTGCTTGGTAGCTATTATTATAGGAGAATTCCACCAAGTGCAAGTGGTCCTCCCATGAACCGCCATAATCAAGAATGCAAGCTCGTAACAAGTCTTCCAAAACACGATTCACCCTCTCAGTCTGGCCATCTGTCTGAGGGTGATAGGCTGAACTCAGATTCAACTTGGTCCCAAGCTCTTCTTGGAAAGCTTCCCAGAATTTGCTGGTAAATAATGGATCCCGATCACTGACAATGCTTTTGGGAACCCCATGTAGTCTGACTATCTCTTTAAGATAAAGCTGTGCCAAACTATGAGCTGTTCTATTGGACCGAACCGGGATGAAATGGGCAGACTTTGTTAAGCGATCCACAATCACCCATATGCTATCATTCCCTTTTCTGCTTCGGGGCAAGCCATCTATAAAGTCCATAGAAATTTCCTCCCACTTCCAACTTGGAACTCCTAGTGGTTGCAACAATCCGGCCAACTTCTGTTGATCACTTTTAACTTGCTGACAAGTGGGACATCTAGCAACGTAAATAGAAATATCTCTCTTCATGGACCTCCACCAAAATGTGCGCTTGAGGTCGTGATATATCTTGCTCACTCCAGGGTGAACACTAAGCTTAGATTTATGACGTTCATCCATAACCTCCCTTCTGAGCTTAGAGTCGTATGGGACACAGATTCGGCCTAATAGCCTCAGAACCCCTTTGTCGTCAATTTGGAAACTCGTGGTTTCGCCATCCTGAATTCTTTTGATAATCCTCTGAATAAATTTATCATCCTTCTGAAGAGCAGAGACTTTATCAATCAGAGTAGGAGTGATAATGAGATTGGCGAGAATAGGAGATAAGCACTTTACAATACTGATCTAGAATGAGGGAACCTCCTGTCGGACTATTAGCTCTAATCAAATTTTTGAGTTTTCTTGGTTTCAGTTTCAACTTTTTACTTGCATCTTTAGAAATAAAGCTTCTTGCAGCACCAGTATCAAATAAGACAGTAATAGGGATGTTCTTAATATTAAGCGTACCTCCAAAGACATCGGGTTTACCTGGCCCCTCGGTAGTAGCTGGTGCATCTGCCCCCTCATAAACATGTGCCACCTGAGCATTCCTTAGCAGTGGGCAGTTCGCCTTAATGTGCCCCTTTTGATGACAATTGTAGCATTCCCTCTTGTCCTGAGAACTCTGGACACGATGCTGAGGATTCGGGTTACGGTTCTAGCTAGGTCCTGAATCATTTTTCTTGACCTTTTTAGGTGCTCTACACTCGTAATCAAAATGCCCAATCTTGCCGCAGTTATAGCACGTCACCTTGCTCCTGTCCCTCTTCTTCCCTTGGGGCTTAGCAGTAGAAGAATTGCTTGCCTCCTGTTTCTTGCTAGCCTGTTCCTTCTGGTTGTTGCCTTGGCTTTTCGCTCTATCCTGCGGTCCGGACTCGTCATTTTCCTCGTAGCGGCACACCATCTCTACTACCTCATTGAAGGGAAGCTTGATATGGGCAGTGACTCGGTTCAAATATTTCTTTGACAGTCCCTTGATAAATTTCTTATTCTTCTATACCGGATCTTGAATCAAACTAGGAGCATATCAGGAAAGCTCATCAAACTTCCGCACATACTCGGAAACGGTCATATTCCCTTGATGTAGGTTAACGAACTGCTCGCGCAGGCGCTCTCTAGCTTGTGGGGTATATACTTCTCATTGAAAAGTTCCTTAAATTTGGCCCAAGACATATTGGCCACGTCATTGCAGATCTTGATCGTATCCCACCAATGCCCGGCTTCCTCTTTTAATTGCCATACTGCTAGGTAACGCTTTCGCAGATCTTCCAGTTCTAAGCCATCTAGGATCTTTTCGCAATCTTTAAGCCATGCTTCTGCCTGAATCGCAGACTCTCGCCCTGTGAAAGGTACAACTCCTAGGTTTTTGAATTTCTTTGACATTCTCTCCAAATCGAAGGGCTGTGGAGGTGGAGGTGGTTCGGCTACGACCTCTGAAGTATGATGTTCCTGAGTGCTGGGGGTCTTGTCTCTAACTTGCCCTCCAGCTCCTACTCAGGCTCCTCCTCTAGCCCCGCCTCGAGCTCCACCTCGGGCTCCGCCCCGGGCTGTTCTTGCTCTAGTATCCATTTAAATCAGTCTGTACCATCAAGGAAAGAGTCAGACCAACAAAAATGAGAATTTTCAAGAAAAGATAAGATAAGGACAAGATGAAAAGATGATGATGTAATGACTGATAAATATGTGCTATTCTACTGTGCTCATTCTAGGACATTACTAGTCCTATCTCTAATGAGCTACTCGTCTTAGAATAATGTGGATTCTATCTTGACGAATTGTTCTAAATATGTTATATTCTGAAGTTAAGGTTAACCTTAGGCTCTGATACCAACTGTGATGACCCCAGACTTCCGTGGTTCGAAAGAAAGGATAATCATTTTGGAATACAACATATTTACAACAAAAACAGATCTCAGATAATTATCATAACACATAAACCATTGCAGCGGAAATAAATGTCATCAGCACATAATATCCAATACATCAGAGTACGCAGTACAAGATACGACTTAGCCAAATAAAGAGTCTCAACAAAAGGAAAATAAGTTTCAATGGAAAAGAAACAAGTCCTAAACTCCATTACATACATCAAAGCTACAAAAGATAAAATGTCTCAAAGCAGAAGTAAAAACTAGAGGAAAGGTCTTCTTCTTCTTCCTTCCAAGCAAGCTCCAATCAGAATGTATCACCTGAACCTGTCAATTGGCTGCCCATGTGGAAAGAGGGCACCCGAGTTTGCAAAGTGAAACAAACTACGAGTCATTCATGGGACTGGTGTGAGAATTCTTAACTAAATTATCTAACAACGTGGCAAATCTCAGGACCACGCCGCTAACGCGGAATGGGTTTACTCCATTGGATTGCCAGTGCATAATTTTATAAAGTTTATATAAAACAGCGAAATGACTTTTGGAAAAATGAAATCATCATAAGACTCAAGTCCTATCACACAATGCAACGCACATAGGAGGATAGAGTTTTCCCTTATGATGATCAAACATGCTTAATACATGAAAAGTAATATTTTTATATTATTATTAGTGTTTAAGCAGTATTAAAATACTTCAATATAAATGTATCAATCATAGACGGCATAGGTACCATATACTATGTCGCCGTATATAAGTTTACAATCAAGACCGTGATGTCGAATTGGAAATTGGTTTTCTATCATGAAGTCGAGGCTACAGATCGTCCTCTTCCGATTCGAGACACTCTAGAAAATGCCTCAGGATCACACATATGGGCAACCCTTAGAGCGGTAGGGCCGGTCCCCACCTAACGGTAGTGGATTGGCAATTCCTGAACATACGTTTCCCGACCCCTTTGGACCTATAATATGACCACTTCCGGCCTATAAAAACCCGAGGTACTTCAATCCATAATCCACATAAGTAAAATGTTGGGCCGTGTTAAAGCCCAAACACCACTACTAGCTAGAAAGAAACGTATGCACTCCCTACGGTCCATATCCCGTTTTTGACTCATACCGGGGTGTGAGGCTCGCAAAGTCACGCTATACACAAAGCTATGCCTAAACAGGCTATGCTTTGATCATCAGCCACAAGGCCTGCTTTTCAACAAAGCCTTGATCATTGCATCTTGGCGTGCCACCTTGACAATTCACGCCATGTGGTCGACAACTATTACTATATACCAGGGTGTTAAGTAGAGAATAAATTCTCTACCACCAAACAGACATATATTAATACAAGTCGATTAAATTACATGAAATGAATTCCGACGTTAGACACGCATCCATTAACAAGTCCGTTCTGGGTCTGAGCGAAACAGGAGACACCAAAAAGGCGCTCGCTTATCCGCACGACCAACACACACGTCCAGAAAATTACTGCTTTAACCCCGTCCTGGGAGCAAGTCAGTCCAAGGCATCAGTAGTCGTCGTCCATTCGATGTGAAGATCGCCGGTATTCAACCATCGTCATCTTACATCTTTGATTTAATCGCCTGCAATTATTTGAAATGAGTTGAACTCGGTCTTTTCAAATAATTGTCGCATAATTATCATTTAAAACATTTCATATATATATTTATAACTATTTATCGCTATTTTTATTTATTTGAAAATAACTCAAAATAAATAAACGACGCTTCGGGTCAGTGGATGGCCCTGGCGCTGTTTTTACCAAAATTTGATTTACACATATCTCAAAATATAACCGTCGGATTTTGATGAAATTTATATCGTTGGAAAGCTCTTCCCAAAGCGGTCCTAATGGTTCCAGTTTTGGGAAAATCCAACGGTCGGATCTTTCGGTATAATCGTTTGAAGTTACGATTATCGATACGCGAACTGCCGCTCTCGTTTCGTTAAATTTTATATTTATATTTATATATATAAACCATTTGGCGATTCCCATTATTAAAATCCATTCTTTTCATTCTATAAAAACAATATTTTTGTTCGCCAATTCTAATGCGACAAAAATGACTGTTTCAACAATGTATATTTTTATATTCAATAAAAATAATATTTTTGTTCGCCAATTCTAATGCGACAAAAATGACGGTTAAAAATGTACTCTTTTTTTAATTACATAAAAATGTTCTTTTTCTGCAATTCATTTTTATAACATAAAAATGTACTTTTCTCTAATTCATTTTTATAACATAAAAATGTACTTTTTATCCTATTCGTTTTAAATACACAAAAATATACTTTTTATCCTATTCGTTTTAAAAACACAAAAATGTACTTTTTATCCTATTCGTTTTAAATACACAAAAATGTACTTTTTATGTAATTCATTTTTTATAACATAAAGATGTACTTTTTATCCTAATCCTTTTAAATACACAAAAATGTACTTTTTATGTAATTCATTTTTTTATAACATAAAGATGTACTTTTTATCCTATTCCTTTTAAATACACAAAAATGTACTTTTTATCCTATTCGTTTTAAATACACAAAAATGTACTTTTTATCCTCTTCCTTTTAAATACACAAAAATGTACTTTGTTTGTAATTCATTTTTTTTATATCATAAAGATGTACTTTTTATGTTTCTATAAAATGTAAATATTTTATCACTTTTTCTTTTACATTGAGAAATGTAAATTCTTTACCTTTACATAGAAAAATGTAAACCTTTCATTGTTACATAGAAAAATGTAAATCTTTCATCTTCACATAGAAAAATGTAAATCTTATATTTTTACATAGAAAAATGTAAATCCTCTAATTATCTTTATTACATTAGAAAGATGTAAATTTTCTAATTATCTTTATTACATTGGAAAAATGTAAATTTTCTAATTATCTTTCCTTAATGCACATTTTTTCTTTATAGGGGATATTTTCCTATCTAACTCACATGTCAAATTGGTGTCAAAATATGATAACCAAAAATAATGGTTTTCATCTAACCATTTCTATTTACCCAACGTCGTAATTTCAATATCCACAAATATAATAATATGGTTTTTGGTCTAACCATTTCTATTTACCCAACGTCGTAATTTCAATATCCACACATACAACACAATATATGAGATGAATCACAATATAAGGTCTCATCTTTATTTTATTTGTAAATCAAATAAAATATCTAATCTTTATTTGTAAATCAAATAAAATATATAATTTTTATTTTATATTGTAAATAACAATAAAATATCTAGTCTTAATTTATTTTTTCAATTAAAATTTAAAAGATTTAAACTTTCTTTATTTTATAAATCATAAACAAAATAAAGATTCAATCTTTTTGTTTATTTTGCAAATCAAAATAAAAATTCAAACTTTTGTTTTTATTTTGCCAATCAAAATAAGAATTCAACTTATGTTTTTATTTTGCAAATCAAAATAAAAATTCAACTTTTCTTTCATGTTGTGAATCAAAAATAAAGATTTAAACTTTCTTTGGTAAATCAGAATGAAGATTCAATTTTTGTCATTTTAATTTGTAAAACAAAATAAAGATTCAAAATTTCATTTTTTGTTTGTAAAACAAACAAAGATGAAATCTTTCATTTCTATAAAGGAATAAAAATAAAAATAAAAATAAAACTAATAAAGATGAGAACTTTATAGAGATTACATCAGACTTTGTAGATCTAAACTAACATGGCTATATCATGATATCACATCGAGTATTAATAACCATACAACAATCACAACATCGCAGATCAGAATAGAATAACATACAATGATTCACATAACAAATATAATTAAATTATTTAATTATTCAGAATTTAGAAATCTCACCTTGCGTGGATTTAGATCTAAAAATTTAAACAGTCCAGAAAATGTTCCAATCAGTCTCAACACGTTCTATTCGCTGTTACGATTCCAATGTTTCCGAAATCGTCAAATTCTAAGTTGAAACGAATTAGTTATGGTTTAATCAAGATTTAAAACAATTTAAATTAATTAATTAATTAGTTAGGAAATAAACCTTTCTTCCCAATCAAATATCAGTCGTGTGTTCTTCCTACTGTTCGATTCTAGGTCAGGAATAATCGAACAAACCGTGGGGCTTCGGGATGATCAGAGGGTTCAGGGTGGTTCGGCTCAGGGAGGCGCCTCCACGCCTGGAAGGGGGAGGAGTTCGGCGCACCCTGGTGGGCCCGGCGACGGTCTAAAGGCGGCGCCTTTGGGGGTTCGGTTCTCGGATTTCAGGCGACGAGAGGTCGATCAATTCGTGTGAGATTAAAGAGGGAGGAAATGGCTTTGATTTGGTATGAAGAGTGGGTTCTAATTTGCTGTGATGAAGGAGAGCGATGTGGAGGAAGTTCGGAGGTCGGTGGCCATGGATTTGGGTGGGTGGCGGCTACAACGAGAGGGAATAGTAATTTAGGGTTTAATTTTCTCAATTATTTATAATATTTAATTGCTATTTTACAAATAAATCCGTAACTTTTAAACCAATCTATTTCCAGTCTAGCCGAAAGTGACACTAGCCAATAACCCATATTCCGGATCCAATGGGACAGGTCCCGTGAGCCCAAAAGGTTTTCTGTGGCCTGAATTATTTAATTTAATACTTAAATCCTTTATTAATTTAATTTGTCTGCATAAATAAATTCACCCAGGCCACATACGGACTTAGAAAAATCCAGAAAAAAAATATTTGTCTTCGTTATGACGATACGGTCCTAACAAAACTAATTTCGTCGAATTCTGAGACTGCTTGAAAATTGGCTATTTTTCAGTCGATTAAATTTAACTAAATTGAACAAAACACAGTTTCCTTCGCCACGCTCACATATTAATTCGAAAAATTGAAACCTAGCAATAATTTGACATTCCAGTTCCAACAAAAGTGGTTTCATCGAAAATAGAGATCGTTTGAAAATTGACTATTTTCACTGGCTTTAATATTATTTAAAAATGAAAATTTTAATTTCTGCCATATTTTCCCACCAAATTATTTAAAATAAATTTTTTAAATTGGATCGGATTTTCCGGGTCGTTACACTGAGCATATTGCATAAAAAGGAAACACAACAAACACTCCGATTAGCACTAAATCATTCTCATATTAGTCAAATCAAAATACGGTATAGCAGCCACTACCACCCACCTCGGATCACACTCCCATATCAAAAGGGCCCAAATCATCATCATAGTCATAGAAATAGTATTGGAGAAGTGTGTCTGATTAAAGGTACTACCTCAACTAGTCATGGTATAGCTCCTGTTTTAGTCATTTCAATTATGACCTGAAAGTCAAGGCTATTTCGTCATCATTCATTTTCATCAATCCAAAAATCACCTCCAAGTCATCATATTTCATTCTGTATACGTCATAACGTTCACAATTGTTAAAGTGGCATGGACACTGACAGAGAGTATGCCACTTGTCGACTCCAGCCTCTTTAACAACCAACGTTTACATTTTTCCACATCAGTCGGTTATTTTACATTTCACAAAGGTTCGCTTTATATCCAAAATATCATGTTTTGTTTCGAACCCAATTTATATTAAAATAAAATAAAATTTTCATATCAACATATCATAATCATACCAAAACCGATTATTTTCTAAACTAGAATATATTTCATTTCATTATATTATAATCATATAATATTTCACAAAATCGATTTATATTCAAGTAGAATATACTTCATATCAAAGATTTTAATTATTTCAATTCAATTTATGTTCGAAATCCATTCATATTCAAATAGAATATATATTTATTCCATTACAACTCATTTCAATCCCTTAGGAGATCCATTCATATTCGAGTAGAATATAACTTACATTTCCATATTAAAAATCGGTTTAAAAATCGATTCATATCCAAATAGAATATACTTTATCTTCACTCCATTTGAACCAACGGTTTAATTCAGGCACTTTCCATTTGGAAGAAATTTTACAATCATTTAATATACTTGAAAATAGATGCTTATAATTAAAAATCTTTATATAACACATATGTATAGAAGAAAATGGTTAAAAAAAATAAGATAAATTTAGATCACTATGTATATATATAAAATATAAGTTTTACTAATTAGTTTATGTAATAAAATATAAGGAAATTTAGTCATAACAAATAGTTTATAAGTAAGAGTTTTAACAAATGAATTTTAAGGAAAGGAATAGTTTATTTGAGAACAAACTGGGAAATATATATAATAAAATTCTTTAACTATAATTATTCCTTTCTTCCGAACTTCCAACACTTGAATCTATACTCCAGTCTCAATGGAGTTTTCCTAGTTCAATATCTTGTTTCAAACACCATTCCAACCAATCTTTCAACTTAGAGAATTCAACCTATATTCAACTCTAAGTTTAAAACAACTCCGGGTATCCTCGATTTTATTTATTCCAAATTAAATTCAGTAAGAATTTATTACATTCAAATCCACACCCTTAATTTGAAAATCTCAAATTTTATTCAAATCCCAATTTAGGAGTTTCCACTTCGTTTGGGAAAAATTCTCTTAACCATTTCAAATAAACATTCACAATCCAGATCTTTAAAGGAAACAAGTTTATCGAGTATCGGCTCATTCTTTTAAATGAAATTTCTATCAAATAAAATTTCCAAATATTTAAAAATCATTTAACCAACCGATGTCCGTATATTATTTTCTATCCTATGGCCAAGTGATATTAAATTTAATTTCTCGATATTTCAGGGATGGATCTATCATTTCAATCCAAATCAGGGTCACAGAGATTTATCATTTCACTCTGTGTTCTTAATTTATTTTAAATCGATAAATCTCGGGTTTATTCGATGCCCATAACATCAAGGGTGGAAAAATGGGATTCATCGACAAATGAGCGTACAACATCCATATACTGAAAAGGGAACATTTCAGGTAACATAAATTTAGAAATCAAATCAACCAAGGAATCCATCACAACCATTTTTCTTTATGGTAAATATTTAATCATTTCACTGATTAACAAGTGTCGGTGTTTCTAACTAGAATTTAGTTAACTACCATAACTAGTTATCAACCTACATTAGCTAATTAACATACTTGCATATCAGTTTTAAGTAACAATCATCAATCATTTACAACCATGCAACCAAATCTATTTCACGATTTAATTTAATAAATATGGGAATAATGTAGTTAGTAGTGAGTGAGAAAATCACTCGTCTTTGGGTCTATAGTGGATCGAACGTCCAACCAAAGCCCACAAATTCGCAGTCTCTAAACGCAGCCAAATCAGCGCCGGAATGTCCGCAATTTCACCACGATCGCAATGCAACGAACCACGCTCAGATCCGACCTCGCATGTGAAAGTTATTCACGTATAACCATTTGAATTTTGAATATATATAAAGAATATTAAAATAAATTCTCACCCACATAAACTTTGACACGTCAGCACGCCCCCCATTCATCTTCCCGCTCCCGCACGTTCACTACACTAGCCGACGATATGAAACCCAGAACACCGAACTTTGACCACCCAGATCTCCGTCCACCGTCCATGATAGGACCTCCGACCAACCCCATTTAGATCTGCACTTCAAGCCATGTCTACCGATGTCGGTCCCACTACCTCCGGTGGCCTCCAGCGATGCCGTAGACGAAGCAAACGGAAGGGGTTTTACCCCTTCTATGACAAAATTCCAACCACCTACTCGACTATAGATCGAAAGAATAGCATCATTGAACTCGTATGACAAATCTCTACAAAACCCAGATTCCAAATTCTTCGATTAACCTCCAAATTAAGAACACCCAAATTTAACTCTAGGATTTCGAATCCAGAAAGCTTTGACCAAGATTTCTGACAAATCCGATGACTGCATGTCGCAATAGATGATACTAGCAGCTTCGTATTGTCAAGAGCTTCGAATTGATATATAATTCACTATGGTTTGAGGAGATTTGAATTTGAAGTTTGTATCTTCTTTGACCTAGGGCTTGAAGATTTTGTTACAGTCATTACGGAGAAAATTTTGAGGGAGGAAAGTTGTACGTGTAATGAAAATGGATGATGAGGTGTTGAACGGGTTTTATTTATATAATTATAGAAGGCCCAAATGTTAAAACACCCAATTATCCACTTACATTGATCTCTTTCACATTTTCTCTTGTACGATCAAATTACAAGTCGGATTGTACTGAAATTTGAAACTCTATAATAATTTACTGTTCCAGATCCGATGAAACTGGTTTCGTTGGATTCTGAGACAGTTACCAAAACATTTAAATTTCGAACTTAATTAAATAAATAAAATATTCAATTATTCATTTAGCTGATTTAATTCAATTTAAATATTTATAAAATTCCATTTAAATCAAATTTCAACTTAAATAAATTTTTTAATATGATTTTACAAATTCTTAAGTTCCCACATTTGATTGTTAGAATTTAAATTCGAATTTCAAATTCAACTTAAACAACTTAATTTTATTTAATCATTTGAATATTAATTCTCAAATTACAACATTTCTAAATAAACTAAATTTAAAAATCAATTTATACTCCATTCGAATAATCATCATCATTATAATCAACAAAATTTGATTTTTATCCAATATTGTCCCATTTATTTATTTTAAATTCAAAGTTAAATATACTGAAAATTATGGGTTGTTACAGGTGTCTTCAAAACACCGTTCTTAAACCCCATTGAGAAAAGAATAAATCTTTTAATTAAGATAAATGAAATTTCCAATTTATAATTATAAATTGGAATTAAATGGAAGTTGATTTGGGTTTATTGTGAACCTTGTTTTTAATAACATTGGTTCTTTAACCCAGTTAAAGAAAAGATTAATTTCTTGAAATTGAATAATCATAAAGTAATGATTTTTGAGAGTAAAACTGAACTAGAGTTTTAATGAATCCTTAAGTAGATTAAAATGGGAATGGGATAATTAAATTTATCGAATTCATGAAATGATCAAGAATGGAATACCTCCAGTTTTACTCCAGGCGATAGTTAAATCTTTAATTAGATTTGAACGTGAAATAGTAACTAATTTTACCAATAACACAGTTAGTGTTAGATATGGAGTACAACCAGTTTTGCTCCATAGGATGAATAGGTTGGGATTGGGAAAATAAAATAAATGATTACTTCGGTAAGGGTCGATAATCCCAACTAGTTTAATAAACCTTAGTTTGATTTAGAATTGTTAAAGGATAAAATAAAATCTTTTGAAAATATATCTAAAGGAAGATTAAAGAATAAATTTAAAAGAATTTATCTTTGATCAAATTAACGGGAACCTTTCCCTTAAGATGTGAATATTTGAATAAAAGAATATTCTGGATTGGAATGAGGCATATGATGTGTTTTTATAGCACTTGATTGTTGATTATTAAATACACGAATTATTCGAAAAGACCGGGTTTAACCCATACTGAATAACTAATACGACGACTAAAAGTCCACGATGAAGACGGGTTGAAGACCGGAGATCTTCACATCATTTGGATGATTACTGATGTCTTGATTGGGTTGTACACCCAAGACAAGGTAATAAGTGGTGATCGTCCAGACGAACTTGGAGATCGACTAGATATGCGAGGACCTCTCTCCTGTATTGGACATATGGGGACGAGGAATAAGGTGCCTTCGGTTTCATTCAGACCCAGAACGGAGTTGCAAATGAATGGTGTGTTATGCTGTATTCATTGATCTCTATTAAATATATATCTGTTTGGTGGCAGAGAATTTATTCTCTTGCTTAACACCCTTCTCTGAGACGTACGAGCTTAGAGGTTATATATTGGTAGAAACCACTGGTATGGTATGGATTGACAATGTGGCATGCTAAGATGCAAAAGATCAAGGCTTTTGTTGAAAAGCAGAGTCTTGTGGTAGATGATCAAAGCACGGCTTTAAATAGCATAGCTTTGTGTATAGCGTTAATTCGCGAGCCTCACACTCGGTATGAGTCAAAAACGGGATAGTGAATGCAGGGAGTGCATGACGTTTCTTTCTAGTTAGAATGGTGCCATGGAATGGAGCCCAGACATTTTTACTTATTTAGATTATGGAATGAGGCTCCTCGGATATTGAATCTCTCATGGCTCAGAGTTAGGTCCGATAGGACCGGGAAACATGTGTTTAGGAATAACCAATCTTCAAAAGTAAGCGAGGACTGACCCTGAAGATCCAAGAGTTGCTAAGGGTGAGATCCTGAGGCATTTGCTGGAGTGTCTTGAATCGAGAGGAGCCATCCCTTGCCTCGACTCATAGATGGAATCTAATTTCCAATACATGACTTTTCGGTTTTAGTAGTAAACCTATATGGCGACATAGTAGGACGGGGTACTATGTCGTCTGTAACAACCCGGAAAATCAGAACCAATTTAAAAATTTTAATTTGGCTATTTTAATGAATTTAGAATTTAAAATAATTTATTTTAAATAATACCAAGAAAAAAATTTATTTAAATCGAAGTTAGAATGAATATATTTATTTTAATTATAAATGGAGTTAGAAATTGCGCTGTAGTTTGAAATTTTAACTTTGAACTTTGACTGAATGTACAAAATTCAAAATAAACCGAATTTTAGTGAAACCAAAAATATTTAAATCTGTTTATAAATATCTTTCTAACGAATCAGAAAAATCAAAATTTGATAGCGGGAATCAAAAATAATGGCTAGTTGAATATTCAGAATGGTCGCTATAGAATATAAATATAGCCCTTATAAATAGACATTTTGTAAACGACTTCTGTTTTCGACGAAACCACTTTGGTTGAATCCGGAATGTCAAATTATTGCTTGGTTTAAAATTCCACAATTTTGGGAGTTGATACGTGAGCGCGGCAAAGGAAAACGAGTTTGGTAATTTCAGTTTGAATTAGATCAACCAGAAAGGTCCATTTTTCAAACGGTCTCCAAATTCGATGAAATTAATGTTGTTAGGACCGTATCATCCCAACACAGCCAGATTTATTTTTCTGGAATTTTTAGAATCAGTATGTGGCCCCGGCAAATTAAAATGTACGTTCAAATCTAAAATTGAATGTTTAATATTTTAATTTGAAGAATAACTGACTGTAACAGTCGAATGGGCTTACGAAACATATTCCATTGTGTTTGGAATGGGGGTATTTAGCTAGGGGCGATAGTCGTTGGGTTTGATTTGGAGTTCGTATGGACTAAGGGGTATTTTTGGATTTAAAGAATAATATAAATAAATAAATATAAAATACCTTGGCCAATCAAAAAAGGGCGTTGACCTCGTTCATTTCTCTAAAGCCCGTAACCCTCTGAAAAAGATCGGCGGCTGTTGCTCGATCCTTCCTCCACCTGTTACTCTCAATCCACGCACCAGAATCGAATGCCCCTATTGAAGATTTTGAAGAGGACTTCACCAGCTTTGAATCCATATAACGTTTGTCCCCTATCACTGAGTGGTTGAGGAGATCCGTCGCATCGAAGTGCACAACTTCCAAGCACCGCCGCACGCAGATGCCTCTGTCGTTCTCAGCCTGACCGCCGGCGATAGGTGCGCCACCCCTAGCTCTAGGACGCTGTGAAACCTAATCGACCTCTCGTGCAACGATTCGCACGAAATCGAAAACCTAGTTCTGAACATCAACTATGAGGTAACAACTTGGTTAATTATAAAGGAAAATAACACTTTAAAGCGTTGCTATTTTAGATTATCGAATAGAAATCGTATCTTTATCATATGAAAATGAAATTCGATGAAATAGGTGATATTGGACTCGTGTGGACGTCCTCTACATTCTAGAAGAGACCGTAGAATTTTTAGAGCTCGCTACAATTTTTGCAAATTCGAAATCAATGTGAGAATTCTAAATTCAAATTTGAATGGAATAGCGATGTATAAATTATATAATTGATGTATAAGTTATACAAGCGTTGTTTATCTTACATACAGCGTTGTATAAATTATATGCGCGATGTATAAGCTATATACATTGTGTAAATCATATGTGCGTTGAGTGGAATTGAAATGAAATTGAAATGTAAATAAATATATTTATATACATATACATATACATATATATACACATATATACTCCCCTCGTCCAAAGACCATGGACGATATAAATTGTTTGAGTTGTGATGTGAAATTTGGTTGATATTGTGAATGGTTGATATTGTGCATGGTTGATTTTGGTTGAAACCAAATTGGAATTGTTTGAGGAAAAAATCATTAAGATATGAAAAGTGATCGAAATGTTTAGATCATTTAGCAAGCCCCCTTGTAAACACCGCAAGGCCTAAGGTAGTGCGAGGAGTCGTACATCGGGACGGTGCCAGTTTTAATTACCCTGCCGTTATAGTGCCGAAATTTTATTATATATTCATGTATCGAAATATATTCGTGTGTTGATAAAATATTCATGTTTGAAATAAATTGTTTGAACAATAAAAATAACATTTTTATTGTATGTACGAAGTATATAAAATATTCATGTTGGAAATAAATTGTTTGAACAATAAAAATAACATTTTTATTGTATATATGAATTGCTAAAAATAACCATAGTTTGAAATAAAAAAAAATTCATTAGAAATATTATTTCTAACATGTATATGAAGTGTTAAAAATAGCCATGTATAGAAATAAATATTTGTTCGCTAAAAAATATTATTTTTAGCTTAAATGTGCATATATATATATATATATGTGTGTGTGTGTGTGTGTGTGTGTATACAGATTGTTAAACAGGTAAACGGATTGGCTGTTGAGTAAAGAACAAAATTTTATGCCTGACAAATAGGTATGTGTTTACTAATTTTCTTTTTATTTTAAAGAGTTTATGAGCCTAAGGCTGGCCGCTTGGCATTTTCTTTTTCTTTTAAAGAGTTATGAGCCTAAGGCTGGCCGCTTGGAATTTTCCTTTTCTTTTAAAGAGTTTATCAGCCTAAGGCTGGTCGCTTGGTATTTTCCTTTTCTTTTAAAGAGTTTATGAGCCTAAGGCTGGCCACTTGGAATTTCCTTTTCTTTTAAAGATTTTATGAGCCTAAGGCTGGCCGCTTGGCATTCTCTTTTTTCTTTGGATTGATGAGGGCTCTACGAGGCGAGTTACAGTTTTTCAAACCCCTCTCCGTACAAAGGAGACTAAGTCGAAATATTTCAAAATTTAAAGGTGTTAGCCAAATTTTTGAAGTGAAAACAGTTTAGAAATCGTCGAATAAATTATATATATATATAATTAAAATAAAACGAACAACGACGCTGCAGTTTGTGTTTTGGAATCGTGATTTTAAACGATTATACTGAGAAATCCGACCATCGGATTTCCCCGAAACTAAAACCGTTCGCTTTGAAATTTCTTTCCAACGATATAAATTTTTTTGAGATCCAACGGTTAGATTGTGTGAAATGTTTAAATCAAATCTAAGGAAAAACAATGCCAGAATGAATTATATATATATATATATAATTAAAATAAAATGAATAACGACGCTATAGTCGCGTTTTGAAATCATAATTTTAAACGATTATTACGGGAGATCCGACTGTTGGATTTTCCCGAAACAGGAACCGTTGGGTTCGCTTTGGAAAGATCTTTCCAACGATATAAAATTCGTTAAGGTCCAACGGTTAGATTGTGTGAAATGTTTAAATCAAATTTGGACGAGAGAGCACCAGGGCCATCGAATGACCTGAAACGTCGTTCGATGAAAAAGGACTATTTTTGAATAAAAAATAGTGAAAAATCATTTTAAAATATTTTAAACGATGTGGAATGGAGATAAACCAATTTTACTTGGTTTATCAGATATTTTGATTGTTGGATGTATTTGACATGAAAATTATACTAATGAACTGAAAAGTGGATGTCGAATAGTTTAACCATAGAAAGATTTGATTTGAATTCGATATATGCGTGCATTATTTGAAATGGCCGAGTTAATTCTCATTCAAAATAATTGATCGATGATGAAAAGTCGAAGAATGAAGATGGTGGTTGAAGACCGGAGATCTTCACATCGTTTGGATGATTACTGATGTCTTGATTGGGAGGCATCCCAAGACAAGGTAATAAGTGGTGATCATCCAGACGTACTTGGAGATCGACCGTGTAGGATCTAATTTAACCCTAGAAGGGGGTGAATAGGGTATATTGCAATTTTTACTGAACAATTAAATAATATCAATCACAGATAATAATCATAGTAAATGCGGAAAATAGATTAATGCGGAAAATAAATAACACACAGATATACCTAGCTTCGGCAAAACCGTGCCTACTGCTGCAATCCCCAAGGTTTCTACTAGGAGTTAAAACAATCTCTATGCTTACAATCCCCTGTAAAGTCGCGACACTCTCTCCCAACTGTTCTTAACCCTACGCTAAAAACTCTGCACTGGTTTCTATCCCCGAAACCAGATTTCCCCGAATTACACACCCCGTAATTCGTCTCCCTAGTTTTAGAGACAAACTAGAAAATTACCTAGATTTTATAGACTCTAGAAATTTTTCAGAACAATTACAAAGAAAATTAAAAAAACAACACAAAGTAGAATTAAAAAAACTAGCCTAAGTTTTAAACCCTTAGAATTAAACAAGGGTTATCCCTTGGAAAAGAAATATGGCCAGTCTAAATTGTTTATTTGTTGACGTATATGTCCCTTTCTTTCTGAAGTGAAAATGGTGGCTGCTTGGAAATCAAAACTAGGGTTTCTCTTGCTTCGTCCCAAATCAATTCGACTTCTGATAAATCAATGTTGTTCTTCAATTTGGCATCGATTACAGCTACTCTCTTCTATCAATGGTGACGGCGATTTAGGGTTTGCAATCTCCTTATATTAGAATCCGCCTTTCTCTCTCCTTTGATGCTCTGAATCTTCAGTAGATGTCTTTGTAGCTTTATGCTTTAATTCGATCCAAGTGATTTTTTGGTACGATTTTAAACTCGTGTTTTCTTGTTTTAATTGTGCTTGAACTTGGATGATTAAAGCCAGTGATGATGGGTGTTTTTATAGGGTTTAGAAATCCGATATGTCCTCTGATTTCGTGAATGACTTGGTCTGATTTTGTCATGATATTTTCGTGGATTCTGGGGCTTTTTTAAAATCCACGAATTCGTATTGTTCTTGAGTATATATTGCGTGATTTATGGACTTGAAATCTTCATTACTTTGAATTGTTAAGTTTGAAATATCCAATCTTTCTGGAATATACTGCTAGATGAAATTATTGACTTTGAAATGGCCCCTTGATTTCTAGAACTTTGAATTTCCTTTCCCTCTGATATTTTCAAAGTGATTTTAACCTCATATTTGTTTCAATATTCTGCTGCCTTAAAATTTGAACAGATGTTATATAAATTTGAATTGATACTTCATTTTGATTTGCCTGGCACACTCACTTGAATCTGCAGTTGCCATTCATTCATCACCACTGTGTTGTTGACATTGTTTCTTGCTGTTTTGAACATGTATGCTGAGTCTCGCTGAAGCATTAGTTCACCAAGTCCAATAATAAATATGTACATATTTATGTATGCTGCCACTATGATTTTTCCATTTTTGAATATTGAACTTACGGAACATGCCTCCATGCTGAAATATGTGCACTCCATTTGCTGTGTACTTGACTTTCATACATTAACTTGCTTACTTGTATGCTTGATCACATATGTGTACACTGTATATATATGAACAGTACTGCACCTTTAACTTGTTGTATATGAACGTATGTACACGATATATAAAAGTCACTCTGTTTTACCATAAACTACTGTATATTTGCATTTTTTGTTGACACTTTAACCTGTCTTGATGTGTTGCCATATGCGCATATACATGAGACCATTAACTAATTTCTCTTGCTCCGCAAACTTGCTGTGTAAACCTGAACATTATAACACAAGCTGAGGCACTTTTGACCTTTACCATACCTGAACATTTGCTCGATTATTGCTGGTTTAAACTTGAAATGCTGACTATGTATATCACATGTGTAATTCTGACCATTATTACAATGCTAGTGAACATGTGTATTATCACCATTTCTCTGCCTTATTGTATTGACATGCCTATTTTTTCTTGTCATACTCATTTTGCTGCTATGCTATGTTGCCTCGACCATTCTTGTTGTACTTATCCATTACACTATGATCTGTTTTTCCATCTGACATTGATTTGGACACCCTTTCCTGCTAGTGCTTGAGTGTTGAACCATTCTTTTATGCAGTTCCCTTCTCGACTAATTGTGTAGTTCGCATGAGCTTTGTATATATGCATGTTGTCATGTATGTTTTCCTGTTTTGAATATGCCTTCACTTAGTTTCATACTTATGTGCACTTGCACCATGTTGTAACTACTTTGCTTGACCTTGTAGATTGTGGTGCTCGACCATATTTCTGAACTTTGCAAGTTTGATCTGAACTTGAGTGTTGTTGCATGCTTCCTGAAACTTTGCATTTTTGTCACTTTAATACTGTTGCTAGCCTTGCGCTCGACCACTCCATGCATATATATATATATACGATTTTGTGTATGTATATGTATGTGTGTGGCTCGGGACATTTTTGCTGATTCATTTGTGTTTGCTATGCGCTGAGTCGAGTTGGTCCACGTGGCTGCTTTTTAGTTGCCCGCTGCATTCAGTTTGGTGAGGTAGTGCTCATGTGTATACATGTGTACATGCAGCCATCCAAAATGGATTTCCAGTCCTTGCTTATCAGACCAAGTCAGAAAAATGATGAGAGACACACGAGAAATCTGAGGCAAATAAAAATTTAAAAATAATTTTTTATTTGCTTGTATTTAAATTTATTCTTGTTCCAGTTTACTGCGTGTGTGTTTTTGTATATGACAGGTATGAAGACAGGACTGACTGAAAGCTGTGAAGACAGAAGACTGAAGATGACAGAGAAAAATACATAAGAATATCTGTATATGAGTGAGTCTGTAAACTGAGTGTAGTGTATATGAAAATGTACTAAGTGATGAATGGACTGTAGTGAGGAGCTGTGAGGAATTGTACTGATATATGTAATAAACAAATTTGATTGAAATTAAATATTATTTTATTGTTGTCAAACAAACTTATTTATTGTATTCAGTTTATTTACAAGTACAATCTCATGTGAATTGAATAAATAGTGAAGTTATAAATAGTTGTACTGTTTGAATGTCTGAAATATAATATTTATTTTAAATGAAATACTGTATGAATATATAAATGTCTGTACAGTCATATTCTATTTAAAAATAACTATTATATTCCTGTTTGTGATGTATATATAGAACAGTACAATAACAAACACATTTAAAACAATATTTATTTGGTTGTTGTCATCAAACAAAAATCATATAATTGTGTATACAACTACATCATATACAACAATCTCCCCTTTTGATGATGACAGACAAATAAAAGATTTTGAGCACAATTAATGTGTTTGACAGTGAATATTGAACTCCCCCTATTTATTAGCTCCCCTTACAACTGAACTCCCCCTATATATGTGGAAAATATGAATGATGAAATCCAATTGACAATTCTCCCTCTAGATATTTAATTTCCAATCTTAAAATATTTTTGAATTACATACTCATCAATCAAAATCTTGACCATTCTCCCCCTTTTGTTATCACCAAAAGAATAATAGAGATCGAAACAGTGATGAATATAGACTAGAAATATAAATTCAAATCAAGAGAGAGAATATATATCATAAAACCCATTTAATCAAACAAAAATCATAATAATCTTTAAATCAGAAGCAAATTTCACTTTTAGAATAAATGGATTTACGATGGATTTATAGAACGAGGAGAGTCCAATAACAATTGAATATTTGAATATGAATTTTAAAGATTTTAAATATGCTAAAAATGTGTTAAGCACTTGCTAACCACGCATAGCCCAAAGGTCTTTTAAATGGGGTTAGTAGTAACTTAACTTTATCCTCTCTAATGAGTTTCATTCATGCACAACCCAAAGGTCTTTTAAGTGAGAATGGAAGCATATAGAGATTAAGGTAATTCACCCACGCATAACCACAAGGACTTTTAAATGGGAGTGAAACCAAGGATAAATTGTTTATTTTTCTTTTTCTTTATTTTTATTTCCAAGATATTTTTCTTTCAAAAAATAGTTTGAACTCTCCAAATTAAATAAAACCATGATGAATGACAGAAATATGATAGACATAGAAGATGGTCGTGAAATAAGCTCAAATTCAAAGTTATTATAAAATTTGTCCAATCATCATGAGATTTAAAATAACATCTCCTCTAGTTATGAATTATACCATAGTCATAACTCATCACAACTTCATAAATCCATTAATAATTTTGATGAGTTCCAAGACAATTCAAATTTGTCAATAATTTCAATTTTTGAATAAATAATCAAAAATGATTTTAAAATTGAAAATATAAATTTCAAGAGTTTTTGAAAATATCAATGCAAGTTCGAAAATTAGTTTCAAAATCCAATCAGTAGAATATGAAATTATCTAATATTTCTAATGCTGATTGCTCCTAGACAATTTTAAAAAATACTTGTATATGAAATTCAAATTTTAAAGAAATCTAGTCGCTGATTTTTCAACTCATCGTCCAATCACCAAGGTATTCAAATAAATCAAATCAATTTCCTTATCAGAGCAGCACAAGATCATTTTTAAAGTAAGAATCACAAGTGAACTTTTCAGAGAATTTTTAGACAAGCACAAGAAACATTCAACAATCAAATCTGAAGATAATTATTTAAAATCAGTTAAAAAATCAATTTTTTTTATAATCTGAAAAATTCAACAATCAATAATGAATGATTTCAAAATCAGCCATGTAAAAAAATGAAATTTTCACAACTAGTCAATCATGGCTTTCAAGTATTCTACTGTATTGAGTTCGATTTTTCAATATTTTCCAAAGTGAATAAGAAGAAACTCAAAACAACAAAAAATGTGTGAAATTTCATTTGCATACAAGAACATCATAAATTTTAAAATTCCAATTTACCTTGTTCAAGATATGCTCAAAAAATTGCGGCCTTATCAACAAAAATCAGCATAAAAAAGTAAAAGAAATAAAAAAAACTAAAAAGGAAATAAAATAAAATAAAAATACGAGTTTAGAGATCATACCTGACTTACATAATCGATGTGATCCAATGAATCTCCAACTCTGAATCTATGGCTAAGGAACTCCAAATAATTCGATAATATGAATCGATTTGAATTTTATTTCTCTTAAGCACAGTCTTTCCTAAGCCTCCCTTGGTACCTAAATGTTTATATGATCGAGTGGTCTAACAAAAGTTGTTTTACCACTCTTATCTTCGTTTACACGTTTTGCTACCCAAAACCGTTTATATAACAATCCATTATAATCCACTACAGTACCCTTTGGAACCCAAATTCGTTTAGACTTATTCAAAGTAATTTTGTTATTTTTTGGAATCCAAACATGTTTAAATGAATTGTTTTTAAACGAGTAATTATTTCATTTATGATTTAAAAACCCTTTGAAATTATTAGATTTCAAAATTTCAATTTGATCGATTTCAAAGCTATTTACAGAATTTTTAAAATCATTAGGATTTTGTTTTTCAACTGGATAAAATCCAAAACCAAGTCCCTTTTTATTTTGAACAAAAAATTGATTTTTTAACAACATATTCAACGATTTCTCTCCTTTAGAAAATTTAGTCAAAGCTGACTCAAGTCGTTGAATTTTAAATTTAAGGTCGCTATATTCTTTCATTAAATTTGAACAATGATTAATAGCGATTTTCCTCTTTTCAGCATTAGTTTGTTTTAAAACCAAATTTTCGTTTTCAAGTGCTTTGATTTTAGCATTGGACTTAGAAATTTCAATTTCAAATTGTTTTCTCTTTTCAAAATCAAGTTTTTTAGATTCTATAAGCTTTTCAATTTCCTTTTAAAAATCACAATTTTCGTTCTTCAAATTCACATTTTCAGTTTTAAGTAACTCAAAATCAGTTTTGAATTTCAAAGGATCATTACTCAAGAATTTACATTTTTCTAATTCTGAAAATGGTGAATTCTTAACTTTTTCAAGTTTTCTTTCTAAACTGTTATTTTCTTGAACTAATATTGACCTATCAGGTTTTAATTTCTTAATTTTTAGTTTAAGTGAATCAACGGTTTTTGTGAGATCGTGACACATTAAAATTAAATCTTTATAAGTAAAATATGATACCTCGCTTAAATCCTCTTCACTACTTTCCAAATCAGATTGATCCATAAGACACAAGTTAGCTTGCTCTTCATCACTTTTAGAAACTTCTTCTCCTTCCTCGTTATCCCATGTAGCAGAAAAAGCCTTCTTCTTCCTTCTGAACTTCCTTTTCTTTTCATTTTTAAGGTGTGGGCAATTTGGTTTGATATGTTCGGGTTTCTTGCAATTGTAGCAATACACTTCATCATCTGAACTTTCTGAACTTTCGGACTTGTCAGTTTTTGAATTCTTTTGTGGTTTGTAATTTTCTTTGGCCCACTTTCTCAAAACCATGGCTAGCTCTTCAGCGGGATCTTCATCATCAATTTCAATAGTATTATTTAGAGCGATCGTCTTTTTCTTTGACTCAGAATTCTTTCATTCTTCTCTTGCTTTTAACTCCATCTCGTAAGTAATCAGATTTCCGATCAACTCTTCCATGCTTATTCTATTAAGATCTTTTGATTCTTGTACCACCGTCACCTTTGCTTCAAAATTCATCGGTAGCACTCTTAGTATTTTTCCGATCAATTCCACTTCGATATAAGTTTTGCCAAGAGCTTTTGCATTGTAGACTAGTGATGAAAAGCGTCCATACATCTCTTTTATATCTTCGTCCTTTTGCATAGAGAAAATTTTCATATTCATTGCTGAGTAGAGCGAAACGAGATTCCTTCACTTGGGATGTTCCTTCGTGTGTGACCTCCAACATATGCCATATTTCCTGTGCAGTTTCACAATGAGAAATCCGATTAAATTTAGTTTTATCAAGAGCACAGATTAAAGCATTCATCACTTTGACATTAGTTATAAACAATTTTTTATCATTAACATCCTACCTGTCTTTTGATTTTGGAATTTCAATACCATTAACAGTAACCGTGGGAGATTTATAACCCGTTTCAATAATATCCCACACATCATAATCGACTGAACTCAAATAAATTTTCATCCTATATTTCCAATAAGCATAACCAGTTCCATTAAACATGGGTGGCCTAGCTATGGACTGACCTTCATAAAAAGCGTTATTAGACAGATTCATGACTCTAGAATTAAAATAAAATAAAAAATATCAGCTCTGATACCACTTGTAGGATCTAAATTAACCCTAGAGGAGGGGTGAATAGGGTTTATTGCAATTTTTACTGAATAATTAAGCAATATCAATCACAGATAATAATCAAAGTAAATGCAGAAAATAAATAACGCACAGATATACCTTGCTTCGGCAAAACCATGCCTACTGCTGCATTCCCTAAGGTTTCTACTAGGAGTTAAAATAATCTCTATGCTTATAATCCCTTGTAAACTCGCGACACTCGCTCCCAACTGTTCTTAACCCTATGCTCAAAACCCTGCACTGGTTTCTATCCCCGAAACTAGATTTCTCTGAATTACACACCCCGTAATTCGTCTCCATAGTTTTAGAGAAAAACTAGAAAACTACCTAGATTTTACAGTCTCTAGAAACTATTCAGAACAATTATGAAGAAAAATAAAAATACAACACAAAGTAGAATTAAAAAAACTAGCCCTAGTTTTAAACCCTTAGAATTAAACAAGGGTTATCCCTTTGAAAAGAAATATCGCCAGTCTAAATTGTTTATTTGTTGAGCCTGTATATGTCCCTTTCTTTTTGAAGTTAAAATGGCGGCTGCTTGGAAATCAAAACTAGGGTTTCTCTTGCTTCGTCCCAAATCAATTCGACTTCTGATAAATCAATGTTGTTCTTCAATTTGGCGTCGATTACAGCTGCTCTCTTCTATTAATGGTGACGGCGATTTAGGGTTTGCAATCTGCTTATATTTGAAGCCGCTATTCTCTCTCCTTTGATGCTCTAAATCTCTAGTAGCAGTCTTCGTTGCTTTATGCTTTAATTCGATCCAAGTGGTTTTCCTTGTATGATTTTAAATTCGAGTTTTCTTATTTTAATTGTTCTTGAACTTGGATGATTAAAGCCAGTGATGATATGTGTTTTTATAGGGTTTAGAAATCCGATATATCCTCTGATTTCGTGAATGACTTGGTCTGATTTTGTCATGATATTTTCGTGGATTTTGGGACTTTTTTAAAATCCATGGCTTTGTATTGTTCTTGAGTATATATTGCGTGATTTATGGACTTGAAATCTTCATTGCTTTGAATTGTTAAGTTTGAAATATCCAATCTTTCTGGAATATACTACTAGATGAAATTATTGACACTGAAATGGCCCCTTGATTTCTAGAACTTCGAATTTCCTTTCCCTCTGATATTTTCAAAGTGGTTTTAACCTCATATTTGATTCAATATTCTGTTGCCTTAAAATTTGAACAGTTGCTATATAAATTTGAATCGATACTACACTTTGATTTGACTTGCACACTCACTTGAATCTGCAGTTGCCACATTCATCACCAATGTGTTGTTGACATTGGTTCTTGCTATTTTGAACATGTATGTTGAGTCTCGCTGAAGCATTAGTTCACTATGTCCAATAATAGATATGTACACATTTGTGCATGCTGCCACTATGATTTTTCCATTTTTGAATACTGAACTTATGGAACATGCCTTCATGCTAAAACATGTGCACTCCATTTGCTGTGTACTTGACTTTCATACATTAACTTGCTTACTTGTATGCCTGATCACATACATGTACAATGTATATATATGAACTATACTGCACCTTTAACTGGTTGTGTATGAACATATGTACATGATATATATATGCCACTCTGTTTTACCATAAACTATTGTACATTTGCATTTGTTGTTGACACTTTAACCTGTCTTGATGTGTTGCCATGTGCGCACATACATGAGACCATTAACTAATTTCTCTTGCACTGCAAACTTTCTGTGTAAACCTGAACATTATAACACAAGCTGAGGCACTATTGAGCTTTGCCATACTTGAACATTTGCTCGATTATTGCTGGTTTAAACTTGAAATGCTGACTATGTATATCACATGCGTAATTCTGACCATTATCACAATGCTAGTGAACATGTGTATTATCACCATGTCTCTGCCTTATTGTATTGACATGCCTATTTTTTCTTGTCATACTCATTTTGCTGTTGTGCTATGTTGCCTCGGCCATTCTTATTGTACTTGTCCATTACACTATGCTCTGTTTTGCCATCTGACATTGATTTGATCACCCTTTCCTGTTTGTGCTTGAGTGTTGAACCATTCTTTTATGCAGTTCCCTTCTCGACTAATTGTTTAGTTCGCATGAGCATTGTACATGTGCATGTTGTCATGTATGTTTTCCTGTTTTGAATATGCCTGCACTTAGTTTCATGCTTACGTGCCCTTGCACCATGTTGTAACTACTTTGCTTGACCTTGTAGATTGTTGTGCTCGACCATATTTCTGAACTTTGCAAGTTTGATCTGAACTTGAGTGTTGTTGCATGCTTCCTGAAACTTTGCATTTCTGTCACTTTAATATTGTTGCTAGTCTTGCGCCTACCCACTCCACGCATATATATACGCCCACGATTTTGTGTATGTATATGTGTGTGTGTGTGTGTGTGTGGCTCGGGACATTTTTGCTGATTCATTTGTGTTTGCTATGCGGTGAGTCGAGTTTGTCCACGTGGCTGCTCCTTAGTTGCTCGCTGCATTCAGTTGGGTGAGGCAGTGCATGTGTACATGCAGCCATCCAGATGGATTTCCTGTCCTTGCTTACCGGACCAAGTCAGAAAATTGATGAGAAAAACACCAGAAATGAGGCAAATAAAAATTTAAAAATAATTTTTATTTGCTTGTATTTGAATTTATTTTTGTTCCAGTTTACTACGTGTGTGTTTCTATATATGACATGTATGAAGACATGACTGACTGAAAGCTGTGAAGACAGAAGACTAAAGATGACAGAGAAAAATATATAAGAATATTTGCATATGAGTGAGTTTGTAAACTGAGTGTAGTGTATATGAAAATGTACTGAGTGATGAATGAACTGTTGTGAGGAGCTATGAGGAATTGTACTGATATATGTAATAAACAAATTCGATTGAAATAAAATATTATTTTATTATTGTCAAACAAACTTGTCTACCGTATTCAGTTTATTTACAAGTACAGTCTCATGTGAATTGAATAAATAGTGGAGTTATAAATAGTTGTATTGTTTGAAAGTTTGAAAGTTTGAAATATAGTATTTAATTTAAATAAAATACTGTGTGAATATATGAATGTCTGTACAGTCATATTCTATTTAAATATAACTATTATATTCCTGTCTGTGATGTATATACAAAAAAGTGCAGTAACAAACACATTTAAAACAATATTTATTTTGTTGTTATCATCAAACAAAAATCATATAATTGTGTATACAAATACGTCATATACAACAGACTGGATATGTGAGGGCCTCTCTCCTGTATTGGACATACGGGACGAGGAATAAGGTGCCTCTGGTTTCGTTCAGACCCAGAATAAACTTGTAAATGGATGTGTTTCTGACATTGGATTTCATTCTGTGTTGATTGATCTCTATTAAATATATTTTTTTTTGGTGGCAGTGAATTTAATCTCTTGCTTAACACCCTTCTCCGAGACGTACGAGCTCAAAGGTGATATATCGATAGACATCAGTCGCATGGCGTGAATTGCCTGTGTGGCATGCTGAGATGCAGTGATCAAGGCTTTTGTTGAAAAGCAGAGCCTTGTGTTTGATGATAAAAGCATGGCTTTAATATGGCATAGCTTTGTGTATGGCCTTAATTCACGAGCCTCACAACCCGGGTATGAACCAGAAATGGGAGAGGACTTCAGGGAGGACATGCGTTTCTTTCTAGTTAGGAGTAATGTCATGGTATGGAGCGCAGAATTTTACTTATGTGGATGATGGAAAGCGAGGCGCCTCGGTTATATCGGTCACTGTGGTGCCGATGGGTGGTTTGGTCGATATATGACCAGTTTACGCCCCACAGGGCGGGGAAACGTATTGTTCAGGCATTTTAATCCACTTCGTGTGGACTGGCTCTGACGATCCAGGTGCAGTTGTGGATGTATCCTGAGACATGGTAGGCTAGATTGTCTCGAATGCGGTAAGGATGATCACTTGCCTTGGTTCATGGTGGAAATCCAACTTCCAATACGACATGTGCGGTTTTGATTGTAAGTCTATATATGGCGACATAGTAGATGGTAGCTATGTCGTCTATGATTGACAGATTATGATTGAAATTGTTTTTGAAACATATATGCACTAGTAATACTATTAAATGATTTTGATTTAGATGAATCAAGCATATTTTGGCCATTATAAGGTAAAACTCTATCCTCTGGTTTGCGTTGCATTGTGTGATGGGACCTGAGTCTTAAAATGGCTTCATTTTCTATAAAAAGCATTGCGTTGTTTAAATGATTTACTTTATTTATGAACTGGCAATCTAACCGTTCCGCGTTAGCGGCATGGTCCTGTGATTGAACTTATTGTTAAATAGGTTAAGTAAGATTTCTCATACCAGTCGCATGACTGAATCGTAGTTTGTTTCACTTGCAAACTCGGGTGCCCCTATTTCTACATGGGCAGCCTTGTGTTCAGGTTTTAGCTGGCTCATTCTGGATAGCTATGGAGCTGAAGATGGATTCTATCATTTCTATTTTGTAATTCATACTTTGTTATGTATATTATGTTTGATTTTGCTGCAGACATTTTATATAAAGCTGAAACTGTATTTTGTACTAAGTCTGATCTTGTTATACTGTGTAACTCTGATGATTATATTTGTTCCAGTGTAATTTGTTGTACATTATCTAGTGTAATGATATATTTATGTTCTACTGTTATTGTTTATTTGTTATATTCCAAAGATTATGCTTGCTTCCGTGGCACAGGAGTTTAGGGTCATCACACCGTCTATGATTTATACATTTATATTTGAAGTTGTTTTTAAACTATGCACTTATAGTAATATCAAAATGATTTGTTTTAAAGCATATCAAGCATGTTTGGCTATTATAAGGTAAAACTCTATCCTCCTACTTGCGTTGCATTTTGTGATGGGACCTGAGTCTTATAATAGCTTCATTTTTCAAAAAAAAGCATCGCCTTGTTTATAAATTGTTTTATTTCAAAGTATTCATGGGAGTAAACCCGTTCCGTGTTATACGGCATGGTCCCTTGATTTACCCTATTTTTAAAGTAAAGGTTAATAACTGTTTAAGTTCTCACACCAGTCCCATGACTGACTCGGAGTTTATTGTTTCTACCTAAACCCTGGGTGCCCATATTTTCCACACGGGCAGCTAGTAGTTTTGGTTTTCGCAGATATTTCTTTTCAATGGATCTTGGTTTATAGCTTGAGCTATATTCAGAAAGCTTTATATCCGTGTATTTATTTCCGTTGTAGTAGTTGATGTATTTCCGTTGTGCATTATATTTATGTATATATTTTTCGCTGTTTTGTAATTTAAATCTCTGATATTTTTCTCTATATATTATTTGAACTCTGATATATTCTTGTAATCTGATGTAAATTGTTGTAATAGCAATGAAATGTTTTATTTTTTGTGTTCTGATGCGTCGTGTTCTCAAAGTAATCCGGGCTCCTCCGTCTCCTCGGGGATCAGCGAAGTCTGGGTCATTTCAGTAGAGGTCAAAATGGAGCTGCTAAAGTTGGACTCAGCAACATGAAAACACTTCGGATTGACTTGGGGGTATGTGTACTGAACCTAACCCTTAAGCCGGTGCGGATCGATACAAACTGGGGGCAACCCCATGGAATCTCTAGATTTGTCGCCAACGTTATTTGGGCATAGGAAATGGAATTCAAATGCATGAAGATCTGAACTTCGGATTAGATTGAGGGGGGTTGCCCCTGTTTGAGCAAATTAAGTAAATTCCAACCCGACTCTAGCAACTGGAGATGAACACTCTGGTTTGGATACTCAGGGAACTTATACGGCAGGTGCAAGTTTTGGCTATTGGCAATAGCTTATGAACGACAATAATTGAATAATGACGATAATATAATGGTTGTGATGCAAAGTCCTTCGAGAGGAGAATTATCTAGACAAAACATGGATTATGTTAATTCTACTCCATTTACACCTAATATTCGAAATTCTAGGAATTCGATGGATTTCTAATAACCGTTGTTGGAAGCTTATGGCAGGACAAAGGACTCGATCGTCCACCTGATGAGATACGTACTCATATGGAAGTACAGAGGGCATCAAATAGTGTCATGGCTACGTGCTTCCCCTTAATTTTTTTGGATATAGTTGTCATGTGGTTTTGGTAGTAGAAAAGTGGCTCAATCTGAATGTAAGGACCCGTATTTTTAACAGATAATAAATAATTTATTTAATTATTTAAATAATGTTTTGGTAATTTAAAATGACCAAAATTAAATAATATTGATTACTTAATTAATATAAATAATATATTTATTTATGAAATAGTCAAAAATAGTGGAATTCGCAATATTGTGTGAATTGGATCATTTATAAGATTTAATTCAGTTTAGAATTGAATTATAATAGCGAGTTTATTATTAAAATGAAGTTTGAACTTATTAATTATAATATAATTATAATCGAGCTTGAAATGGCGCGGTAGTTCGTAATTTGGCGATTCAAACTTCAATTGAATATACAGAATCCGTTTTAAGCCGGATTTCTATGAAACAAGAAACGTTCGGATCTGGTGAACTATATTTTTTTAATAGAAGAGAAAATTCGAAATTTCGACATATAGGTTGTGAGATATGTCAAAATAAAATTTTAAAATAGTCGTTATGGAATTCGTTTATAGTTTATAACGATTTATTTATATTATAAAAGGATTTTAATATAAATTGAGTATCATTTAATCTGGAACAGAAATATCGAGTTATAAATCCAGATATGTATATTTTGGAGATGTATGATATTCTATAGGGATAAATTAAATTGTTTGTAAATATATTTATATTTAATTGATTTATTAATGCCTTAGAAAATTGCCATTTTTGCAAACGATCTCCATTATCGATGAAACTAATTTTGTTGGATCTGGAATAGTAAATTATTGTTAGATTTCAATTTTTGTGATTTTTGGAGTTAGTATGTGGCCGTATGGGATTTTAGTGTGAAAAAAATCAATAATTTGACTTTAAAAATACGCTGTGTGAGCAAACAGACTCGGAATTCGATGAAACAAGTTTCGTTGAGTCTGTAATGTCGAACTGTAGATGTATCGTCAAATTTGGATATGTTATTTGATCATAAGAATTTTTAAACGATAAATAAAGATAACGATACAATATAAATTAATAAATTAATAAAGGAAGCTTCCCCTATAAGCTACCTATACCCAATAAATAAACGTCTACCCTTGTTTAACCCTATAACAATTTCCTCCCGCAATCAAACATGAGTTGCCACTATTCTTTTCTGAAAAACCAAAATAGTGAGCAAGTTAAATCTTCAAAAATCCATAACAATTCACACTAAAATCATAAAATCACAAGAGTAATATTAATGGATTTGTTGAATGATCTTCTTCAAGTCGATACCTATTTTACTGGGTTCGACTTCATCTTTTTCCGCAGTAATATTTCCCAGTGCGAGTTCATATTCACTAGGTTTCGAAGTTGTTGATAATCGAGGTATTGATTCATGAATCAAGTAATGTTTTGGTCTTAGGGTGGAAAATGGAGACAGCATGCGAGATTTTGGGATATTTGGTTATATTTAAGTTCAGGTGTTTACAGATGGGTATGGTTGCTGCTTGAGAACAGAATTTTGGGTTGAGTGTGCGAGTTGATGATGCTATATACGGGTGGAAGGAGATTTTTATGAGAAGTGTGATGGTATTTTCAGTTTTATAAATTCATGAAGAAACAAGGGATTTTGGTGTCGTTCTTTTTACTGGAACAGGGGCACACAGACTGAAGATCGCATTCGAGAAGAAGCATGCGAGTTGTTTATGGTGGTGGTGGAGATGTTGGGCCCGGAAAGAGAGAGAAAATGGTGGCCTTGGTTTGAGTTTTAAGGATGGGAAGAAAGAGTTTGAAGACTTAGAATGATCGGCATGTCCATTGGATTACTGTCGAACCAGCAGTTTAAAGAAGAAGAATTAGCGGTTTATAAATCAAGGATTAAGGCTTAACGCAGGATTAAGGTTATTAACAAATTAACAAATTTATTAATCAACTTCGGTGATATATAAAGTGGTTAAATTTGTAATCATCATATCTTATTCAATCATGGTCAGAATCAGACGAAACAAGAACCGTTGGGATCGTATGTGTAACACCCCACGTCCATTAATGTCACTCACAAAGGGAGTGCATTAACTTCTATGGAGCGTTTTAAGTGTGTATAGAACAGAAACTTAACAACAAGACAGATATAAACAGTACTTGAAAATTTAAAACTTCATTTCATTGCAGCGGTAAATACATAAGTTTGATTATATCATCAAAAACCAGAGTCAAAGTACATAATATCCATCTTGACTAAATCAGAGTACATAAATTGAAAGACATAACCCCAGTTCAAAACAGCCATAAATAAAAGAGGCTGAACTTTACTTCAGCGATCCAAGCAACTTCTAAAAGCAGAAATATAGCTGTCCAAAATCAAGTTCCACTGGTGCGAGTTCCAACCTGAGCACCTAGGGGGGAAAGGAAGAAAAGAGGACGAAACAAAGGGGGTCAGACATAAAGTATGGCGAGTGTGATAACTTTAACAATATAATTACCAAAATAACTAGGCTAAGGCATAAGTTGGAAAATAAGGAAATGACTGTGAACAATTGGGTGTGACAGAGTAAACAAGGAAATAAGATGAACAAAGATAACGTTAAAGGCGCACCTAAACCACTATAAGATAATTACTATACTGCACCACCACTAGTCACCCTAAGGTAGATCCCGCCTACAAAAATTAATAATGATAATGGTAGTTTCGTGCACCCCTAGTTGCCTTCATAGGTGCCGTGCTGGCCCCACAGTGAGGTGTATCACTCCCCAAAGTGGCAACCCGATACCACAAATAATGCACGGCATATACCTACACGATGCAACAACGTCTTACCTACCAGCCCGGGCCCACACACGCATATGAACCCGTTGGACTTGCGCTGCTATCGTTAACCCGTTTTGGCCTCTTACAGTCAAGCCCAGTATGCGTATCCCGTCCTCGACTTGGGTCGAGCCCACAAAGATACGTATGGGTTAGTGGTTGAAACGGGCCCCCATTACTTGACACAAGCTATCTACCTAAGCTTGGTCCCCTCTAGTACATCCCACTTGACCCTCTTCTTATTCATGTTCACTTACTTGTTTCAATTTTGGTTAAGTGTTTCTAATCGTATTTCCAATGCCACCCAAGGCACCCACTAAATTCCACATGCCACCAAAGGCACCCACTTAACCACCCTCATGTCCCACTACATGTTCATCTGGCAAAGTGTTTCTTAATTCATTATGACTATAACCTTATAAAGACCTCCTACATTAGACCGGCATTTGTAGCAGTTGGATTTGTCGGGCGGGTCCGGGCAGTCTTACACCACAAAAGAGCCTAACGTCATGTAACAACCCGTAAAATGCGAGCCAGTTTGAAAATTTTATTTTGGCAATTTTAGCAAATTTTGATTATTTAAAATGAATTATCTTAAATAATATCGACGAGAAAAATGTTTAGAATTGAATTCGACGTATATATTTATATACGTCGTTGTTAGAATATAAATAATTATATATAATTATAAATAGAATCGAAAATGGCGCGGTAGTTCGATAATTCGATTTCAAACTTCAATTGGATGTACCGGGTGCAAAACAATCCGGATTTTAGTGAAACCAAAAACATTGGGATCTAATTGTGAATATCTCTCCAGCGAATCCGAAAAATCAAGATTTCATATCGGGAATCAAAAGATATGTCCAGTTGAAAATTCTGAATAGTCGCTATGGAATTCAGGCCCTTAAAAATGGACATTTTGCAAACGACCTCGGATTTCGACGAAACTAGTTTTGTTGGGTCCGTGATGTTAAGTTATTGCTAGGTTTCAAATTTCATAATTTTCCGAATCAATATGTGAGCGTGGCAAAGGAAAACGCGTTTGACCAGTTTCAGTTGATTTTAATCGACTAGAAATTGGCCATTTTTCCAACGGTCTCAGAATTCGACGAAATTAGTTTTGTTAGGACCGTATCGTCAATACGAAACTAGAAAATATTTTTTCGTGAATTTTTCTAGTTAGTATGTGACCCCGGTAATTTGAAATGTACGTTTAAAATTCAATATAGTGATTTAAATGTAAATTTAACGGAAACTGATTCAAACGATCGAATCAGCATACGAAACATATCCCATTGTGTTCGGAATGGGGGTGAAACGCTATGGACGACAGGCGGTGGGTCTCGTTTAGAGGTCGAAAATAAAAAGTCAACATTTAGGAATTAAAATAAAAATAAAAAAAAGAAATCATTCTCTCTCCCCTCCCCCTTATTTCATTCTGCCCCCCCCTATTTCTTCATTTCGATTCAGACAAAAGAAAGAAAAAAAAAAGGGAGAGAGCGCCCTCCTGGATCGACGTCGGCCATCGCCGCCGTCAGGGGCAACGCACCCTCCTCCAGGCGCAACGAGGCCGCGCCCCTCCCTGAGCTTCCCCCCCTTCTTCGCGAGCAACGCGAACCAGACCCGAACCCGCAATCGAAGCCGCCCTCCTCCCACAGCTCCCCGCCGCATGGCGACAGCCCTCCCCCAAACCGCATCCTCCTGCCGCCGAGCCTGGCCATCGCCCCCTTCGCTGGTATTTTTATTTTACTTTTATTTTCTTATTTTATTTTATTTTATTTTATTTTCGTTTTCATTAAAATACAGTGAAAAGAATAAAAAGAATACTGAAATTTTTATATATGTTTTTAAAAAGAAAACTGAAATTTTTATATATGTTTTTAAAAAGAAAACTGAAATTTTTATATATTTTTTTAAAAAGAATACTGAAATTTTTATATATGTTCTTAAAAAAAGAAAACTGAAATTTTTATATAGGTAGTATAATAAAAAAATGATTTTTATTATATGAGAAGTGAAATAAAAGTATGAACTTTATTTTAAAGGAGGCGATAAAAAAAAATTCTATTTTTACATTAAAGAGATAGTGATAAAAATTCTATTTTTACAATTATATAAGTTGCGTTGTTTTGAAAATAAAATTAACATTGTTTTAAAATAGGAATAGCCGAATAAAAATATGATTTTTATATATTAAATAGCGAAATAAAAATAGGATTCTTATATATTGAATAACATAGAAAAAAATTCGATTTTTACATATGTAGTGGCTACGGGCAACGAAGATTACGAAGATGCGATGACGATGAAGATTTCTATCAAAGAAGAGCCGTGGAGTTAGGATGGCTATCGGTGAGAACTTCTCACCTTTCAATTTAAATTTTCTAGTTATATATATATACTAGGATGCAGACGGTGCTTAGTAGCACCTGACACCCGTCATCCACAGACCATGGATGGCTTGTTTGTTAAATTGTTTGGTTGTGTAGTTGGTTAAATTATTTGGTTTGAATTGAATGGTTTGGTGAATTTGATTGATGTGTGAATGGCGTGGGCCTTCACTAGACCGGGGATAAGGCTAGGCCTTGTCCCGTTTCTAGTATAGTGCCGTTATGCCGCCGAAATTTTCTAAAATATGTTAGAAAAATAAAAATATCATTTTATTGAATAAATGAACCGAATAGAAATTCATACGTTAGAATAAAATGTTTTATCGTTAAAAATATAATTTTTAACGTGAATGTGAATAAATAAAATATTCATTTACAAACCAGACGGTTTGTTTATGTACACCTATTTGAATGACATTGATTGGGACGATAAATTTCACACATCGCCCAACTGCACAAATAAAATATGTGTTTGATTGTTTGAAACCCCACACGGGTGTTAGGATGAAATTTGAAGTTCACTCATCCTGATTGATTAAATATGTCGATCGATTGATTGACAGGCTGTTATAAGCGTTAGATATCTATATTTGATGCTTATACAGTGTAGTGCACTTTGGTTGATGGTTGATTATTTTTCAATGCTATTATACATGTGTTGTATGAAAATCCATATAATTAACTTTATATGGTGATTGATTGGGCCTCATTCCAATTTAGAAAATAAAGAATATTATAAAATAAAAGTTCATGTGTTGACAGTACTCATTCATTGAGATTGGTCATGTGTTGAACGAAATATTTTGATAATAACAACTATTTTGAAAAAAAAGAAATATTTGAAATAGAATATTTGAAAACAGAAATTTATGAAGCCGTGTTGATTAGATTGACGCCATTTTGGCGTGAACGATATTTATATCGATTTTATTCATTTCGAAATGAATTGAATTGAAAACGATTTCGAAATGAATTGAATTGAAAACGGTTTCGAAATGAATTGAATTGAAAACGATTTCGAAATGAATTGAATTGAAAACGATTTCGAAATGAATTGAATTGAAAACGATTTCGAAATGAATTGAATTGAAAACGATTTCGAAATGAATTGAATTGAAAACGATTTCGAAATGAATTGAATTGAAAACGATTTCGAAATGAATTGAATTGAAAACGATTTCGAAATGAATTGAATTGAAAACGATTTCGAAATGAATTGAATTGAAAACGATTTCGAAATGAATTGAATTGAAAACGAATTCGAATTGAATTTAAAACGAATTGAAATGAATTCAAATTGAATTGAAATTTGAATTGAATAGAAATGAATTTTAAAACGAATTTATAAAGAAGAATTCAATTTTGATTTGAATTGAAAAGGAAGTTGAAATTGCTTTTGAAACGAATTTAAAACTATTTATATAATTCGTTTTAAATAGAAATCGACGAAATATATATTATATATATTATATATATAATATAATGGCCTGAATAGAACGCGCCGCGCCGCGGCAGTTCGTGAATTTCGACCATTTATCTCAAACGGACATTACGGGAGATCCGACCGTCGGATTCTCCTAAAACCGGAACCGTTGGGTTCGTATCGAAAAGAGCTTTCTAACGAATATTAGAAATTTGAAATCTAACGGTTGGATTTGGAGTTATGTCCAAATCAAATTTGAAAAAGGTCGCTGTAAGTGCAGTTCGATGGCCGTTAATGGAAATCGACTGTACAGGCCTTAATAAAATTATTAAAAATAGTAATAATTTGTGTAAAATCATAAGAAATGATTTGTGAAGATTTGGGACGAAAAACTCCATATTTGAAAAGATAAAAATAGATTTTTATCGAAATGAACTAGTTTTGAACTAGGATTCTAATTCTATTTATTTTTAAATAAATAAATTGAATTTGAAAAGGGTTTTAAAAATAACCAGAATTTCCAATGATTGCATTGGAATGGATTTGAATCGAAGTTGTCTTCGGAATATTTCGATGTTGGAATTCGTGATTATACAGATGTTGTTATGGAAATTTGAAAGATATATATTTATATCGTTATTTCCAATACGACATTTGTTAATCGTAGAATTTGATATTGAATATAAGCCGATATATTTTCTATTCAGAGCCTTATATTGAATATCAAATGTGATTTGGGTTTGTCGTGAATGGTGTCTTCACTAACACTGTTCTTGAACCCAGTTGAGAAAAGATTAAATCTTTTTATTTAGATTTAATGAAGTGTACCAATTAAATAATATTTAATTGGGATTGAATTGATATTGATTTTTGGGTTTATCGTGAACAGTGTTTTAAATAACACTCGTTCTTTAACCCGATAATTAATGAATGTGATTTTGGGTTTATCGTGAACCGTGTTTTAAATGACACTGATTCTTTAACCCAGTTAACGATTAAAACTAAGTGGAGTTTTAATGAATCTTTAATTAGATTGAAATGGTCGAAAATGGAGTATCACCAGTTTTGCTCCAGGCGATAGTTAAATCTTTAATTAGATTTGAACGTGAAATGGTAATTGGATTTACCGATAACACTGTGGTGTTAGATATGAAGTATTACCAGTTTTACTTCATGGGATGAATAGGTTGGGATGGGGAAATTAAAATAAATGATTACTTCGGTAAGGTTCGCTAATCCCGACTAGTTTGAATTGAGATTCAAAAATAGAATAAAGAATAAATTCAAGAAATTTGTCTTGGATAAAATTAATGGGAACCTTTCCCTATGAATGTGAAATTTAGAAACTAACTGTCGGTTAGCCAAGCAGAATGGTTTTCTGAATATTGATCTGATGTTGGTTTCGGCCTTCGGGGTTAATATTTGGGGAATTATTCTCTTGATTAATTTACGGTTAGTAACTAATGAATTGGAATGGGGCGTATGTTGTGTTTGTGTAACACTTATTTAAAATATACGCGAGTTATTCGGAAAGACCGGGTTTATCCCATTCTGAATAACTGATACGACGATAAGTCGAAGATGAAGACGATGGTCGAAGACCAGAAGTCTTCACGTCGTTTGGGTAATTACTGATGATCTTGATTGGGCTGTACACCCAAGAAGATGGAAACAGTTAGTGATCGTCCAGACGTACTTGGAGATCGATGGATATGCGGGGTACTAGGTGCCTCCGGTTTCGTTCAGCCCCAGAACGGACTTGTAAATGGACTGTGTGTCTGACATTGGATTTTAGTCCGTGTGATTGATCTCTATTAAATATATATCTGTTTGGCGGCGGAGAATTTATTCTCTTGCTTAACGCCCTTCTCTGAGACGTACGAGCTCAGGGGTTATATATTGATGGATATCAAACGCATGGAGTGAATTGCCTGTGTGGCATGCCTAAGTGGCAATTGATCGAGGCTTCTGTTGAAAAGCAAAGTCTTGTGGTGATGATCGAAGCACGGCCTTTGTGGCGTAGCTTTGTGTAACGTTTACTTCGCGAGTTTCACACCCGGTATGAACCAAAAACGAGAGACGGACCTCAGGGAGGACTTACGTTTCTTTCTAGTTAGAAGTGGCGTCAGTGGTTTTACACGCCCTGACGAGTTTGACTTATGTGGTTGTTGCTGTTGCGAGGCGCCTCGGATTGATCGGTCGTTCTCGAACCGATGGAGTCATTTAGTTGGCTCACTTACACCCCATAGGGTGGGGAAACGTAGTGTTCAGGCATAATAATCCACATCGGTGGACCGGCCCTGACGATCTAAAGGCTTGCCTGCGCGCTTGCCTGTGGCTCGGGCTAGAGAGTCACGAATCGGTTGAGGACGATCCCTAGCCTCGGTTCATACCATAAATGATAACCCAACTTCCAATACGATATTTGCGGTTTTAATTGTAGAACTAGTATGGCGACATGATATATGGTACCCATGCCGCCTATGATTGATACTTATGATTTGAAGTTGTTTTATACACTATGCACTTATAATAGTATCAAACGATTTGTTTTAAACGTATCAAGCATTCTTTGGCTGTTATAAGGGAAAACCCTATCCTCGGCTGCGTTGCATTATGTGATGGGACCTGGGTCTTATAACAGCTTCATTTTTCTTTATTTAGCATTGCGCTGTTTGTTTTATGCACTGGTATTCTTGGGAGGAAACCCGTTCCGTGTTATGCGGCGTGGTCCCTTGATTTACCTAACTTTGAAAATAAAGATTAATAACTGTTTTAGTTCTCACACCAGTCACATGACTGACCTGGAGTTTATTGTTTTAACCTAAACTCTGGGTGCCCCTATTTTGACACGGGCAGCTAGTAGTTTTGGTTTTACAGATTTATATTCACAGGATCCTGGTTTACAGCTGGAACGATATCCGGAAAGCTTTGTATTCGTATATCTCTTCTAGTTGTGTATTGTATTATTTTCCGCTGCTATGTATTTAAATGTAATTTAAATCTCTGATATTTCTGTGTAATATTCTTTTATACTCCGTATATTCTTGTAATCTGATGCATTGTTGTAATATACAATGAAATGTTCTTCTGTATGCGTTCTGTTGTGGCTTGTTCTCGAACTATCCGCACTTTCCTTTACGGGGAAGTTACGGGTCTTCACAGTTGGTATCAGAGCTTTGGTTTACAAAGCTAGAGAACAAGGCACATTAGAACCGTACGAAAGAATTCATCAGATATTGGATTAGTAATATCCAATGGAATGACTCGTTAGAGATGGGATCAGTAGTGTCCTAGAACGAGTGTGAAGAGTATATTTTCAAATGAAAACATTTTTGTTTTGAAAATTTAAATCAACCATTCGTATTTGATTATTTGTTTATATTGATTTTGGATAATTCAGTATATAAAGAATTTGCATATACGCCTTGCAAACGTATATTCAAAGTTTTAATATGCTGGATAGATATGGAATCACATTCTAGTCGCCCGAAGATGGTACTGAGGATTGTCATGACATCATCAGTATTTATGTTCGTGTTTCGAAGGTGTGATTTTCTATATATTTCCATTAGGCTGGTGTGAGAACCAAAACTTATATATAGCTAGAACACATTGTTGTGAATTGGTATCAAAAACATGATTTTTTGTATATGTATCAAATTATGAATTTGAAACTCTAATTCACTAATTGATTGATGTTTGTGTTGTTTGTTTAGTTGTTTGCTAATTTTTAGCCATTTAGCCTAATTGGATCAAATAGTGAGTTGTATTGAAAATTGGTCGCATTTGCTTGCATATACATATATATCATTGAACAGGTCATAGCAAGGAGGCTAGAGCCGAAGAATAAAATTTGTTTGCGCGACAAATAGGTACATGTTTACTACATAATTTACTGAATTGTTTGGGTGATGATGATTTTATGAGCCTATTGGCTAGCCGCTTGGCTTTTTCTTTTTCTTTTTGAGATCTGAAGGACCGGGGAAGCTATTTGAAATTCCCCGATGCTCCCGGTGCAGGGGAGGTTATGGCGAAATTTTTCGAAAATTTAGGGTGTTAGCCAAATTTTTGAAATTTTGAAAATTCTCAAAAACTGAAAAGTTGGAGAATGGAAGCCAGATCGAGCGTAGCATTTATTTATCAAACCACTTTCGACTTTGTTCCTTTTCGGGGACGAAAAGTTTTAAGTGGGGGAGATTGTAACAACCCGTAAAATGCGAGCCAGTTTGAAAATTTTATTTTGGCAATTTTAGCGAATTTTGATTATTTAAAATGAATTATCTTAAATAATATCGACGAGAAAAATGTTTAGAATTGAATTCGACGTATATATTTATATACGTCGTTGTTAGAATATAAATAATTATATATAATTATAAATAGAATCGAAAATGGCGCGGTAGTTCGATAATTCGATTTCAAACTTCAATTGGATGTACCGGGTGCAAAACAATCCGGATTTTAGTGAAACCAAAAACATTGGGATCTAATTGTGAATATCTCTCCAGCGAATCCGAAAAATCAAGATTTCATATCGGGAATCAAAAGATATGTCCAGTTGAAAATTCTGAATAGTCGCTATGGAATTCAGGCCCTTAAAAATGGACATTTTGCAAACGACCTCGGATTTCGACGAAACCAGTTTTGTTGGGTCCGTGATGTTAAGTTATTGCTAGGTTTCAAATTTCATAATTTTCCGAATCAATATGTGAGCGTGGCAAAGGAAAACGCGTTTGACCAGTTTCAGTTGATTTTAATCGACTAGAAATTGGCCATTTTTCCAACGGTCTCAGAATTCGACGAAATTAGTTTTGTTAGGACCGTATCGTCAATACGAAACTAGAAAATATTTTTTCGTGAATTTTTCTAGTTAGTATGTGACCCCGGTAATTTGAAATGTACGTTTAAAATTCAATATAGTGATTTAAATGTAAATTTAACGGAAACTGATTCAAACGATCGAATCAGCATACGAAACATATCCCATTGTGTTCGGAATGGGGGTGAAACGCTATGGACGACAGGCGGTGGGTCTCGTTTAGAGGTCGAAAATAAAAAGTCAACATTTAGGAATTAAAAAAAAAAGAAATCATTCTCTCTCCCCTCCCCCTTATTTCATTCTGCCCCCCCCCCTATTTCTTCATTTCGATTCAGACAAAAGAAAGAAAAAAAAGGGAGAGAGCGCCCTCCTGGATCGACGTCGGCCATCGCCGCCGTCAGGGGCAACGCACCCTCCTCCAGGCGCAACGAGGCCGCGCCCCTCCCTGAGCTTCCCCCCCTTCTTCGCGAGCAACGCGAACCAGACCCGAACCCGCAATCGAAGCCGCCCTCCTCCCACAGCTCCCCGCCGCATGGCGACAGCCCTCCCCCAAACCGCATCCTCCTGCCGCCGAGCCTGGCCATCGCCCCCTTCGCTGGTATTTTTATTTTACTTTTATTTTCTTATTTTATTTTATTTTCGTTTTCATTAAAATACAGTGAAAAGAATAAAAAGAATACTGAAATTTTTATATATGTTTTTAAAAAGAAAACTGAAATTTTTATATATGTTTTTAAAAAGAAAACTGAAATTTTTATATATGTTTTTAAAAAAAATACTGAAATTTTTATATATGTTTTTAAAAAAAGAAAACTGAAATTTTTATATAGGTAGTATAATAAAAATATGATTTTTATTATATGAGAAGTGAAATAAAAGTATGAACTTTATTTTAAAGGAGGCGATAAAAAAAAATTCTATTTTTACATTAAAGAGATAGTGATAAAAATTCTATTTTTACAATTATATAAGTTGCGTTGTTTTGAAAATAAAATTAACATTATTTTAAAATAGGAATAGCCGAATAAAAATATGATTTTTATATATTAAATAGCGAAATAAAAATAGGATTCTTATATATTGAATAACATAGAAAAAAATTCGATTTTTACATATGTAGTGGCTACGGGCAACGAAGATAACGAAGATGCGATGACGATGAAGATTTCTATCAAAGAAGAGCCGTGGAGTTAGGATGGCTATCAGTGAGAACTTCTCACCTTTCAATTTAAATTTTCTAGTTATATATATATACTAGGATGCAGACGGTGCTTAGTAGCACCTGACACCCGTCATCCACAGACCATGGATGGCTTGTTTGTTAAATTGTTTGGTTGTGTAGTTGGTTAAATTATTTGGTTTGAATTGAATGGTTTGGTGAATTTGATTGATGTGTGAATGGCGTGGGCCTTCACTAGACCGGGGATAAGGCTAGGCCTTGTCCCGTTTCTAGTATAGTGCCGTTATGCCGCCGAAATTTTCTAAAATATGTTAGAAAAATAAAAATATCATTTTATTGAATAAATGAACCGAATAGAAATTCATATGTTAGAATAAAATGTTTTATCGTTAAAAATATAATTTTTAACGTGAATGTGTAAATAAAATATTCATTTACAAACCAGACGGTTTGTTTATGTACACCTATTTGAATGACATTGATTGGGACGATAAATTTCACACATCGCCCAACTGCACAAATAAAATATGTGTTTGATTGTTTGAAACCCCACACGGGTGTTAGGATGAAATTTGAAGTTCACTCATCCTGATTGATTAAATATGTCGATCGATTGATTGACAGGCTGTTATAAGCGTTAGATATCTATATTTGATGCTTATACAGTGTAGTGCACTTTGGTTGATGGTTGATTATTTTTCAATGCTATTATACATGTGTTGTATGAAAATCCATATGATTAACTTTATATGGTGATTGATTGGGCCTCATTCCAATTTAGAAAATAAAGAATATTATAAAATAAAAGTTCATGTGTTGACAGTACTCATTCATTGAGATTGGTCATGTGTTGAACGAAATATTTTGATAATAACAACTATTTTGAAAAAAAAGAAATATTTGAAATAGAATATTTGAAAATAGAAATTTATGAAGCCGTGTTGATTAGATTGACGCCATTTTGGCGTGAACGATATTTATATCGATTTTATTCATTTCGAAATGAATTGAATTGAAATCGATTTCGAAATGAATTGAATTGAAAACGATTTCGAAATGAATTGAATTGAAAACGATTTCGAAATGAATTGAATTGAAAACGATTTCGAAATGAATTGAATTGAAAACGATTTTGAAATGAATTGAATTGAAAACGATTTCGAAATGAATTGAATTGAAAACGATTTCGAAATGAATTGAATTGAAAACGATTTCGAAATGAATTGAATTGAAAACGATTTCGAAATGAATTGAATTGAAAACGAATTCGAATTGAATTTAAAACGAATTGAAATGAATTCAAATTGAATTGAAATTTGAATTGAATAGAAATGAATTTTAAAACGAATTTATAAAGAAGAATTCAATTTTGATTTGAATTGAAAAGGAAGTTGAAATTGCTTTTGAAACGAATTTAAAACTATTTATATAATTCGTTTTAAATAGAAATCGACGAAATATATATTATATATATTATATATATAATATAATGGCCTGAATAGAACGCGCCGTGCCGCGGCAGTTCGTGAATTTCGACCATTTATTTCAAACGGACATTATGGGAGATCCGACCGTCGGATTCTCCTAAAACCGGAACCGTTGGGTTCGTATCGAAAAGAGCTTTCTAACGAATATTAGAAATTTGAAATCTAACGGTTGGATTTGGAGTTATGTCCAAATCAAATTTGAAAAAGGTCGTTGTAAGTGCAGTTCGATGACCGTTAATGGAAATCGACTGTACAGGCCTTAATAAAATTATTAAAAATAGTAATAATTTGTGTAAAATCATAAGAAATGATTTGTGAAGATTTGGGACGAAAAACTCCATATTTGAAAAGATAAAAATAGATTTTTATCGAAATGAACTAGTTTTGAACTAGGATTCTAATTCTATTTATTTTTAAATAAATAAATTGAATTTGAAAAGGGTTTTAAAAATAACCAGAATTTCCAATGATTGCATTGGAATGGATTTGAATCGAAGTTGTCTTCGGAATATTTCGATGTTGGAATTCGTGATTATACAGATGTTGTTATGGAAATTTGAAAGATATATATTTATATCGTTATTTCCAATACGACATTTGTTAATCGTAGAATTTGATATTGAATATAAGCCGATATATTTTCTATTCAGAGCCTTATATTGAATATCAAATGTGATTTGGGTTTGTCGTGAATGGTGTCTTCACTAACACTGTTCTTGAACCCAGTTGAGAAAAGATTAAATCTTTTTATTTAGATTTAATGAAGTGTACCAATTAAATAATATTTAATTGGGATTGAATTGATATTGATTTTTGGGTTTATCGTGAACAGTGTTTTAAATAACACTCGTTCTTTAACCCGATAATTAATGAATGTGATTTTGGGTTTATCGTGAACCGTGTTTTAAATGACACTGATTCTTTAACCCAGTTAACGATTAAAACTAAGTGGAGTTTTAATGAATCTTTAATTAGATTGAAATGGTCGAAAATGGAGTATCACCAGTTTTGCTCCAGGCGATAGTTAAATCTTTAATTAGATTTGAACGTGAAATGGTAATTGGATTTACCGATAACACTGTGGTGTTAGATATGAAGTATTACCAGTTTTACTTCATGGGATGAATAGGTTGGGATGGGGAAATTAAAATAAATGATTACTTCGGTAAGGTTCGCTAATCCCGACTAGTTTGAATTGAGATTCAAAAATAGAATAAAGAATAAATTCAAGAAATTTGTCTTGGATAAAATTAATGGGAACCTTTCCCTATGAATGTGAAATTTAGAAACTAACTGTCGGTTAGCCAAGCAGAATGGTTTTCTGAATATTGATCTGATGTTGGTTTCGGCCTTCGGGGTTAATATTTGGGGAATTATTCTCTTGATTAATTTACGGTTAGTAACTAATGAATTGGAATGGGGCGTATGTTGTGTTTGTGTAACACTTATTTAAAATATACGCGAGTTATTCGGAAAGACCGGGTTTATCCCATTCTGAATAACTGATACGACGATAAGTCGAAGATGAAGACGATGGTCGAAGACCAGAAGTCTTCACGTCGTTTGGGTAATTACTGATGATCTTGATTGGGCTGTACACCCAAGAAGATGGAAACAGTTAGTGATCGTCCAGACGTACTTGGAGATCGATGGATATGCGGGGTACTAGGTGCCTCCGGTTTCGTTCAGCCCCAGAACGGACTTGTAAATGGACTGTGTGTCTGACATTGGATTTTAGTCCGTGTGATTGATCTCTATTAAATATATATCTGTTTGGCGGCGGAGAATTTATTCTCTTGCTTAACGCCCTTCTCTGAGACGTACGAGCTCAGGGGTTATATATTGATGGATATCAAACGCATGGAGTGAATTGCCTGTGTGGCATGCCTAAGTGGCAATTGATCGAGGCTTCTGTTGAAAAGCAAAGTCTTGTGGTGATGATCGAAGCACGGCCTTTGTGGCGTAGCTTTGTGTAACGTTTACTTCGCGAGTTTCACACCCGGTATGAACCAAAAACGAGAGACGGACCTCAGGGAGGACTTACGTTTCTTTCTAGTTAGAAGTGGCGTCAGTGGTTTTACACGCCCTGACGAGTTTGACTTATGTGGTTGTTGCTGTTGCGAGGCGCCTCGGATTGATCGGTCGTTCTCGAACCGATGGAGTCATTTAGTTGGCTCACTTACACCCCATAGGGTGGGGAAACGTAGTGTTCAGGCATAATAATCCACATCGGTGGACCGGCCCTGACGATCTAAAGGCTTGCCTGCGCGCTTGCCTGTGGCTCGGGCTAGAGAGTCACGAATCGGTTGAGGACGATCCCTAGCCTCGGTTCATACCATAAATGATAACCCAACTTCCAATACGATATTTGCGGTTTTAATTGTAGAACTAGTATGGCGACATGATATATGGTACCCATGCCGCCTATGATTGATACTTATGATTTGAAGTTGTTTTATACACTATGCACTTATAATAGTATCAAACGATTTGTTTTAAACGTATCAAGCATTCTTTGGCTGTTATAAGGGAAAACCCTATCCTCGGCTGCGTTGCATTGTGTGATGGGACCTGGGTCTTATAACAGCTTCATTTTTCTTTATTTAGCATTGCGCTGTTTGTTTTATGCACTGGTATTCTTGGGAGGAAACCCGTTCCGTGTTATGCGGCGTGGTCCCTTGATTTACCTAACTTTGAAAATAAAGATTAATAACTGTTTTAGTTCTCACACCAGTCACATGACTGACCTGGAGTTTATTGTTTTAACCTAAACTCTGGGTGCCCCTATTTTGACACGGGCAGCTAGTAGTTTTGGTTTTACAGATTTATATTCACAGGATCCTGGTTTACAGCTGGAACGATATCCGGAAAGCTTTGTATTCGTATATCTCTTCTAGTTGTGTATTGTATTATTTTCCGCTGCTATGTATTTAAATGTAATTTAAATCTCTGATATTTCTGTGTAATATTCTTTTATACTCCGTATATTCTTGTAATCTGATGCATTGTTGTAATATACAATGAAATGTTCTTCTGTATGCGTTCTGTTGTGGCTTGTTCTCGAACTATCCGCACTTTCCTTTACGGGGAAGTTACGGGTCTTCACAGTTGGTATCAGAGCTTTGGTTTACAAAGCTAGAGAACAAGGCACATTAGAACCGTACGAAAGAATTCATCAGATATTGGATTAGTAATATCCAATGGAATGACTCGTTAGAGATGGGATCAGTAGTGTCCTAGAACGAGTGTGAAGAGTATATTTTCAAATGAAAACATTTTTGTTTTGAAAATTTAAATCAACCATTCGTATTTGATTATTTGTTTATATTGATTTTGGACAATTCAGTATATAAAGAATTTGCATATACGCCTTGCAAACGTATATTCAAAGTTTTAATATGCTGGATAGATATGGAATCACATTCTAGTCGCCCGAAGATGGTACTGAGGATTGTCATGACATCATCAGTATTTATGTTCGTGTTTCGAAGGTGTGATTTTCTATATATTTCCATCAGGCTGGTGTGAGAACCAAAACTTATATATAGCTAGAACACATTGTTGTGAATTGGTATCAAAAACATGATTTTTTGTATATGTATCAAATTATGAATTTGAAACTCTAATTCACTAATTGATTGATGTTTGTGTTGTTTGTTTAGTTGTTTGCTAATTTTTAGCCATTTAGCCTAATTGGATCAAATAGTGAGTTGTATTGAAAATTGGTCGCATTTGCTTGCATATACATATATATCATTGAACAGGTCATAGCAAGGAGGCTAGAGCCGAAGAATAAAATTTGTTTGCGCGACAAATAGGTACATGTTTACTACATAATTTACTGAATTGTTTGGGTGATGATGATTTTATGAGCCTATTGGCTAGCCGCTTGGCTTTTTCTTTTTCTTTTTGAGATCTGAAGGACCGGGGAAGCTATTTGAAATTCCCCGATGCTCCCGGTGCAGGGGAGGTTATGGCGAAATTTTTCGAAAATTTAGGGTGTTAGCCAAATTTTTGAAATTTTGAAAATTCTCAAAAACTGAAAAGTTGGAGAATGGAAGCCAGATCGAGCGTAGCATTTATTTATCAAACCACTTTCGACTTTGTTCCTTTTCGGGGACGAAAAGTTTTAAGTGGGGGAGATTGTAACAACCCGTAAAATGCGAGCCAGTTTGAAAATTTTATTTTGGCAATTTTAGCGAATTTTGATTATTTAAAATGAATTATCTTAAATAATATCGACGAGAAAAATGTTTAGAATTGAATTCGACGTATATATTTATATACGTCGTTGTTAGAATATAAATAATTATATATAATTATAAATAGAATCGAAAATGGCGCGGTAGTTCGATAATTCGATTTCAAACTTCAATTGGATGTACCGGGTGCAAAACAATCCGGATTTTAGTGAAACCAAAAACATTGGGATCTAATTGTGAATATCTCTCCAGCGAATCCGAAAAATCAAGATTTCATATCGGGAATCAAAAGATATGTCCAGTTGAAAATTCTGAATAGTCGCTATGGAATTCAGGCCCTTAAAAATGGACATTTTGCAAACGACCTCGGATTTCGACGAAACCAGTTTTGTTGGGTCCGTGATGTTAAGTTATTGCTAGGTTTCAAATTTCATAATTTTCCGAATCAATATGTGAGCGTGGCAAAGGAAAACGCGTTTGACCAGTTTCAGTTGATTTTAATCGACTAGAAATTGGCCATTTTTCCAACGGTCTCAGAATTCGACGAAATTAGTTTTGTTAGGACCGTATCGTCAATACGAAACTAGAAAATATTTTTTCGTGAATTTTTCTAGTTAGTATGTGACCCCGGTAATTTGAAATGTACGTTTAAAATTCAATATAGTGATTTAAATTTAAATTTAACGGAAACTGATTCAAACGATCGAATCAGCATACGAAACATATCCCATTGTGTTCGGAATGGGGGTGAAACGCTATGGACGACAGGCGGTGGGTCTCGTTTAGAGGTCGAAAATAAAAAGTCAACATTTAGGAATTAAAAAAAAAAGAAATCATTCTCTCTCCCCTCCCCCTTATTTCATTCTGCCCCCCCCCCTATTTCTTCATTTCGATTCAGACAAAAGAAAGAAAAAAAAAGGGAGAGAGCGCCCTCCTGGATCGACGTCGGCCATCGCCGCCGTCAGGGGCAACGCACCCTCCTCCAGGCGCAACGAGGCCGCGCCCCTCCCTGAGCTTCCCCCCCCTTCTTCGCGAGCAACGCGAACCAGACCCGAACCCGCAATCGAAGCCGCCCTCCTCCCACAGCTCCCCGCCGCATGGCGACAGCCCTCCCCCAAACCGCATCCTCCTGCCGCCGAGCCTGGCCATCGCCCCCTTCGCTGGTATTTTTATTTTACTTTTATTTTCTTATTTTATTTTATTTTCGTTTTCATTAAAATACAGTGAAAAGAATAAAAAGAATACTGAAATTTTTATATATGTTTTTAAAAAGAAAACTGAAATTTTTATATATGTTTTTAAAAAGAAAACTGAAATTTTTATATATGTTTTTAAAAAAAATACTGAAATTTTTATATATGTTTTTAAAAAAAGAAAACTGAAATTTTTATATAGGTAGTATAATAAAAATATGATTTTTATTATATGAGAAGTGAAATAAAAGTATGAACTTTATTTTAAAGGAGGCGATAAAAAAAAATTCTATTTTTACATTAAAGAGATAGTGATAAAAATTCTATTTTTACAATTATATAAGTTGCGTTGTTTTGAAAATAAAATTAAAATTGTTTTAAAATAGGAATAGCCGAATAAAAATATGATTTTTATATATTAAATAGCGAAATAAAAATAGGATTCTTATATATTGAATAACATAGAAAAAAATTCGATTTTTACATATGTAGTGGCTACGGGCAACGAAGATTACGAAGATGCGATGACGATGAAGATTTCTATCAAAGAAGAGCCGTGGAGTTAGGATGGCTATCAGTGAGAACTTCTCACCTTTCAATTTAAATTTTCTAGTTATATATATATACTAGGATGCAGACGGTGCTTAGTAGCACCTGACACCCGTCATCCACAGACCATGGATGGCTTGTTTGTTAAATTGTTTGGTTGTGTAGTTGGTTAAATTATTTGGTTTGAATTGAATGGTTTGGTGAATTTGATTGATGTGTGAATGGCGTGGGCCTTCACTAGACCGGGGATAAGGCTAGGCCTTGTCCCGTTTCTAGTATAGTGCCGTTATGCCGCCGAAATTTTCTAAAATATGTTAGAAAAATAAAAATATCATTTTATTGAATAAATGAACCGAATAGAAATTCATATGTTAGAATAAAATGTTTTATCGTTAAAAATATAATTTTTAACGTGAATGTGAATAAATAAAATATTCATTTACAAACCAGACGGTTTGTTTATGTACACCTATTTGAATGACATTGATTGGGACGATAAATTTCACACATCGCCCAACTGCACAAATAAAATATGTGTTTGATTGTTTGAAACCCCACACGGGTGTTAGGATGAAATTTGAAGTTCACTCATCCTGATTGATTAAATATGTCGATCGATTGATTGACAGGCTGTTATAAGCGTTAGATATCTATATTTGATGCTTATACAGTGTAGTGCACTTTGGTTGATGGTTGATTATTTTTCAATGCTATTATACATGTGTTGTATGAAAATCCATATGATTAACTTTATATGGTGATTGATTGGGCCTCATTCCAATTTAGAAAATAAAGAATATTATAAAATAAAAGTTCATGTGTTGACAGTACTCATTCATTGAGATTGGTCATGTGTTGAACGAAATATTTTGATAATAACAACTATTTTGAAAAAAAAGAAATATTTGAAATAGAATATTTGAAAATAGAAATTTATGAAGCCGTGTTGATTAGATTGACGCCATTTTGGCGTGAACGATATTTATATCGATTTTATTCATTTCGAAATGAATTGAATTGAAATCGATTTCGAAATGAATTGAATTGAAAACGATTTCGAAATGAATTGAATTGAAAACGATTTCGAAATGAATTGAATTGAAAACGATTTCGAAATGAATTGAATTGAAAACGATTTTGAAATGAATTGAATTGAAAACGATTTCGAAATGAATTGAATTGAAAACGATTTCGAAATGAATTGAATTGAAAACGATTTCGAAATGAATTGAATTGAAAACGATTTCGAAATGAATTGAATTGAAAACGAATTCGAATTGAATTTAAAACGAATTGAAATGAATTCAAATTGAATTGAAATTTGAATTGAATAGAAATGAATTTTAAAACGAATTTATAAAGAAGAATTCAATTTTGATTTGAATTGAAAAGGAAGTTGAAATTGCTTTTGAAACGAATTTAAAACTATTTATATAATTCGTTTTAAATAGAAATCGACGAAATATATATTATATATATTATATATATAATATAATGGCCTGAATAGAACGCGCCGTGCCGCGGCAGTTCGTGAATTTCGACCATTTATTTCAAACGGACATTATGGGAGATCCGACCGTCGGATTCTCCTAAAACCGGAACCGTTGGGTTCGTATCGAAAAGAGCTTTCTAACGAATATTAGAAATTTGAAATCTAACGGTTGGATTTGGAGTTATGTCCAAATCAAATTTGAAAAAGGTCGTTGTAAGTGCAGTTCGATGACCGTTAATGGAAATCGACTGTACAGGCCTTAATAAAATTATTAAAAATAGTAATAATTTGTGTAAAATCATAAGAAATGATTTGTGAAGATTTGGGACGAAAAACTCCATATTTGAAAAGATAAAAATAGATTTTTATCGAAATGAACTAGTTTTGAACTAGGATTCTAATTCTATTTATTTTTAAATAAATAAATTGAATTTGAAAAGGGTTTTAAAAATAACCAGAATTTCCAATGATTGCATTGGAATGGATTTGAATCGAAGTTGTCTTCGGAATATTTCGATGTTGGAATTCGTGATTATACAGATGTTGTTATGGAAATTTGAAAGATATATATTTATATCGTTATTTCCAATACGACATTTGTTAATCGTAGAATTTGATATTGAATATAAGCCGATATATTTTCTATTCAGAGCCTTATATTGAATATCAAATGTGATTTGGGTTTGTCGTGAATGGTGTCTTCACTAACACTGTTCTTGAACCCAGTTGAGAAAAGATTAAATCTTTTTATTTAGATTTAATGAAGTGTACCAATTAAATAATATTTAATTGGGATTGAATTGATATTGATTTTTGGGTTTATCGTGAACAGTGTTTTAAATAACACTCGTTCTTTAACCCGATAATTAATGAATGTGATTTTGGGTTTATCGTGAACCGTGTTTTAAATGACACTGATTCTTTAACCCAGTTAACGATTAAAACTAAGTGGAGTTTTAATGAATCTTTAATTAGATTGAAATGGTCGAAAATGGAGTATCACCAGTTTTGCTCCAGGCGATAGTTAAATCTTTAATTAGATTTGAACGTGAAATGGTAATTGGATTTACCGATAACACTGTGGTGTTAGATATGAAGTATTACCAGTTTATCTTCATGGGATGAATAGGTTGGGATGGGGAAATTAAAATAAATGATTACTTCGGTAAGGTTCGCTAATCCCGACTAGTTTGAATTGAGATTCAAAAATAGAATAAAGAATAAATTCAAGAAATTTGTCTTGGATAAAATTAATGGGAACCTTTCCCTATGAATGTGAAATTTAGAAACTAACTGTCGGTTAGCCAAGCAGAATGGTTTTCTGAATATTGATCTGATGTTGGTTTCGGCCTTCGGGGTTAATATTTGGGGAATTATTCTCTTGATTAATTTACGGTTAGTAACTAATGAATTGGAATGGGGCGTATGTTGTGTTTGTGTAACACTTATTTAAAATATACGCGAGTTATTCGGAAAGACCGGGTTTATCCCATTCTGAATAACTGATACGACGATAAGTCGAAGATGAAGACGATGGTCGAAGACCAGAAGTCTTCACGTCGTTTGGGTAATTACTGATGATCTTGATTGGGCTGTACACCCAAGAAGATGGAAACAGTTAGTGATCGTCCAGACGTACTTGGAGATCGATGGATATGCGGGGTACTAGGTGCCTCCGGTTTCGTTCAGCCCCAGAACGGACTTGTAAATGGACTGTGTGTCTGACATTGGATTTTAGTCCGTGTGATTGATCTCTATTAAATATATATCTGTTTGGCGGCGGAGAATTTATTCTCTTGCTTAACGCCCTTCTCTGAGACGTACGAGCTCAGGGGTTATATATTGATGGATATCAAACGCATGGAGTGAATTGCCTGTGTGGCATGCCTAAGTGGCAATTGATCGAGGCTTCTGTTGAAAAGCAAAGTCTTGTGGTGATGATCGAAGCACGGCCTTTGTGGCGTAGCTTTGTGTAACGTTTACTTCGCGAGTTTCACACCCGGTATGAACCAAAAACGAGAGACGGACCTCAGGGAGGACTTACGTTTCTTTCTAGTTAGAAGTGGCGTCAGTGGTTTTACACGCCCTGACGAGTTTGACTTATGTGGTTGTTGCTGTTGCGAGGCGCCTCGGATTGATCGGTCGTTCTCGAACCGATGGAGTCATTTAGTTGGCTCACTTACACCCCATAGGGTGGGGAAACGTAGTGTTCAGGCATAATAATCCACATCGGTGGACCGGCCCTGACGATCTAAAGGCTTGCCTGCGCACTTGCCTGTGGCTCGGGCTAGAGAGTCACGAATCGGTTGAGGACGATCCCTAGCCTCGGTTCATACCATAAATGATAACCCAACTTCCAATACGATATTTGCGGTTTTAATTGTAGAACTAGTATGGCGACATGATATATGGTACCCATGCCGCCTATGATTGATACTTATGATTTGAAGTTGTTTTATACACTATGCACTTATAATAGTATCAAACGATTTGTTTTAAACGTATCAAGCATTCTTTGGCTGTTATAAGGGAAAACCCTATCCTCGGCTGCGTTGCATTGTGTGATGGGACCTGGGTCTTATAACAGCTTCATTTTTCTTTATTTAGCATTGCGCTGTTTGTTTTATGCACTGGTATTCTTGGGAGGAAACCCGTTCCGTGTTATGCGGCGTGGTCCCTTGATTTACCTAACTTTGAAAATAAAGATTAATAACTGTTTTAGTTCTCACACCAGTCACATGACTGACCTGGAGTTTATTGTTTTAACCTAAACTCTGGGTGCCCCTATTTTGACACGGGCAGCTAGTAGTTTTGGTTTTACAGATTTATATTCACAGGATCCTGGTTTACAGCTGGAACGATATCCGGAAAGCTTTGTATCCGTATATCTCTTCTAGTTGTGTATTGTATTATTTTCCGCTGCTATGTATTTAAATGTAATTTAAATCTCTGATATTTCTGTGTAATATTCTTTTATACTCCGTATATTCTTGTAATCTGATGCATTGTTGTAATATACAATGAAATGTTCTTCTGTATGCATTCTGTTGTGGCTTGTTCTCGAACTATCCGACACTTTCCTTTACGGGGAAGTTACGGGTCTTCACACGTCATGTCTTTACGACTGTCACATATTTAATTTATGCCTAAGACCTCCCACATTAGACTGGCATTTGTGGCAGCTGGATTTGCCGGGCAGGTCCGAGCAGTCTTACACCACAAACGAGCCTAACCTCGTGTCTTAGACGATTAATTACACCTAATTAATCATTCCCTAATTTGATTTAATTTCCCTACTCAAATTATCAATCAATTCCAAATTTAACTATGGCCATAATTGACTCAATTATGTCCATCTATTTATGGTATGTAAAATCATACCAATTTCATCACAAATTTATTTTATGCCATTTAAGGCATTTATGCCAATTCTCAATATTAAATCTTTCATTATTACCCCATGGCCCAACGTTGTACGTTCATTCGTTTAATGCAAAATATACGTTAGACTCGAATAGTCTAACTCATGGAATAAAGAGAAAACATCACAACATACGTACAGATAAAACTAGATCTAAACATAAGGGGCGAACTTGCATGTGTGAATGAGGTTCTACATCTAAAACTTGCATAGGACAAAGTCACAAACTTGCATAAAACTACATATGTCATAGATTTGATCCAAATCTAAAGGTGTGAACTTGTTTAGGCAATAGTCATAAACTTGCATAAATCATGTATGTCATAGATCAACATCTAAAGGAGTAAACTTGCATAGGCAATAACCACAAACTAACATAACATGATTCATACTCCAAACACATATATTTATATAAACTTGCATATGTGATTTATGCAACATAACGATGGTGTAAACTTACATCTAAACTTATAAACTAGCATGTAAAATTTAGCATATAACTCATACATGTCATAGCCTATCTTTAGATCTAAAATAGATGTCATGAAACATGTAAGGTTATGCATAAAATTTTCACTAACTTGCATATGATCTATGTCTCAATTAACATCCTAACTTGCATACATACATGTGATTCATCATATGAATTAGTTCCAACAACATAACCAAACTAGCATATGAAACATCATAATGAATTGATTATACATAATCATAGAATTACAACATGGATGATAACATCACACTTTACAACATAGATGATAACATCATAGAATTTACAACATAAATGATAACATCACAAATTTACAACATAGATGATAACATGCGGTCAATAATTCACAACATAACCATATAATCCGCATCATAGCTTAATCCAATTAAATCATTAATTATTATATTAAAGAAATCGAACTCACAAGAAGAAGGTCTTGCATTCTGAAATCTGAGTTCTGAAATTGATTAAGCTCGCCTTTGTAGTAGATTCGTTGTTGTTTAGATTAATGTTAAATAGAACTGAATTGATTAGTTGTTCTTCCTCTCTAATTGGTGGCGGCTACTCTAGGTTACAAGATGACAGCATGACGGCCATAGTTTCAGTTTTTATTTTTATTTAGGGTTTGAGTCTACCCATGTTTATATAGAATTTTAATCTAATTATAGCTGTCGGATGATCTTAGGGTTAATCAAAACCATTCAGTCGGGATAGGGTGACACCTCAGCCCTAATGACTCAGCAAGGAGTCAGAAAGGACTTAGCAATGAGTCACAACACGGATCAGACTGAACCAGAAAGCTGTGCGGGCCTTTTGCTCGGTCAGGGTGCACTTGGCAGGTGCGCCAGTGCAAATTTGTACTGGCGCACTTCCCAAGTGCGCCAGTGCAATATACATTTTTTTCTTGTTTTGCCGCCTAACTTCGTTCGTCCATATCTCCTCCATCCGGTATCCGTTTCCGGCAAACTCGGACTTATCTCAGCTAGAATTCCGAGACGAACACAATGGCGTAACCCATTTCCCTTAATTCTCGCATCTGAGATTAATTATTCTTTAATTTAGTTAATTCGATTATTCAAAAATTCGGGGTGTTACATTCTCCCCTCCTTAAAGGACTTCGCCCCCGAAATCTCCAAGTTAAGGAGAATGCATATCCTAACATCCAAACAACCATCTACTCGACCATCAAACACAGTAGTCCATTGTCCTTATTAATTTCCTAATGTTGTATGAACATATGCAAGAAGTGTGTGTATATGTTCCTTATCTAATGCAAAATCAGGCGGTCTACTGATTCAGTTGGCCTCCTTAATGCAGACCATGATAGTGCCATGCATCCATTATGTATGCGAAAGAATCCTATCGATACATATTATTTCTACATGTGTGCACAACCATTCACCATAATGCAGCATCCATATGATAACACAACCATTATACATCCAGTACTTAAATATGTACACGCATTTATATGCAATATGCAGTATGAAGTGACTGAGCCGATCTAGTGCCTAAAGTGTGTGTATATGCATCTACGAGCAACCAATAGCAACCACTTGCATCCACATGCATCCATCATACATAACATGTCTCAAACACATGTTTCAACCATAGGACTACCCTATCTAAAGTTCAAAGATACTAGCGAGAGGACATACTAAAGATAAAACAAGTACAAGCTAAGCGATAAAGGAGAAATTAAAAGACATACCCTCGAAAAGAAAAGGGTATAATGAACGCATCTTCTCTTCTGTCTCCCAAGTAGCGTTGCTCTCATCATCTCCCCATTGCACTTTGACTAGCTTGACCTCTCGATTCCTCAACTTCTTAATCTCCAACCCAAGAATGCACGTAGGAGCTCATCTAATCGTCGCATCACGCTCTATCTCCACCTCTCTAAGCAAGCTCGGCTCTACCACTTCCGCGATCTCGTGCAAGCACTTCCTTAAATGTGATACATGGAATACATTGTGTACACCACTAAGTCACTCGGGCAACTCCACTCTATACGCCATCTGCCCAATCCTCTCCTTAATAGGAAACGATCATACAAACCTTGGTGCTAACCTCCCAACAGACCCAAAGCAAACAACATTCCGTAATGGAGACACCTTGACAAAGACCATGTCCCTAATATCAAACTCAAGATCTGTCCTCCTCTTGTCCGCATACGATTTCTGCCTATCTTGCGCCGTCTTCATCCTCCTTCAAATGAAATCGATCTTTTCCAAAGTCTCTCTAATCATATCGGGCCCAAGCAAGATCTTATCTGTAGACTCCCACCAACATGCAGGCGAATGACACGGCCGTCCATAAAGAGCCTCGAACGGTGCCATGCCAATGCTAGACTGAAAGCTATTATTGTATGCGAACTCCACCAACAGAAGATGTTCCTCCCATGTACCTCCGAAGTCTAAGACACACAGCCTCAATAAGTCCTCTAGAATACGATTCACCCTCTCGGTCTGGCCGTCCGTCTGAGGATGATATGCGGTGCTCAAACATAACTGAGTCCCTACCGCCTCTTGCAATCTCTTCCAAAACTCGCTAGTAAAGATAGGATCGCGGTCGCTCACTATGCTAGAAGGAACACCATGCAAATGAACTATCTCTCGAATGTATATGGTGGCTAACCATGGACCAGTCCTCTTACTCTTTACGGGAATGAAATGGGCGCTCTTAGTAAGTCTGTCTACCACGACCCAAATCCCCGTATTACCCTTCCTCGATCTCGGTAACCCATCAATAAAGTCCATCGAGACACTTTCCCACTTCCATTGTCGGACCTCCAATGGGTGAAGCAACCCACTGGGTTTCTTCTGCTCTGCTTTTACTTGTTGGCACACCAAGCACCTAGCGACAAACTCGGCCACATCCCTCTTCATACCGGCCAAAAGTAAACTCGTCTCATATCCATGTACATCTTGTCCCCACCGGGATGGATGGTCATCTCCGAACGATGTGCATCATCAAGAATGGTCTTCCTCAAATTCTCGTCCCATGGTACACAAAGTCTACCATCCCTACGTAACCAACCCTTTTCATCTAGGGTATACCTACTGAGATGGCTCGATGACTCCCCACTTTTGAGCTTCTCTACTAACTCAACCAACTATGGGTCATCTCGCTGTGCCTCACCAATCCGTCCCAAAAGCGTAGGTCTGACCTCTAAGGATGCTAGCAAACCGGATACAAAGTCAACGGAAGGTCTAAAGTCAAACATAGAGATGAACTCTAAGCTTCGCCGCTCAACTAACAACGGACTCAAGAATAACCTCTTCCTACTTAAGGCGTCTGGCACCACATTTCCCTTGCCAGGGGTATATGCTATCTCGAAATCATGGGATGCTAAGAATTCCACCCATCTTTGCTACCTTAAGTTCAAGTACTTCTGAGAGAACAAGTATTTTAGCGATTTGTGGCCAGTGAACAATTCAAACTTCTCGCCAAGAAGATAATGGCGCAAAGACTTAAGCGCGAAAACAATAGCGACCAACTCTAGGTCATGCGTCGGGTAATTCCTCTCATGCACTCTCAACTGCCTTCCTCCATAGGCTATTACCCTTCCCTCTTGCATTAAGACTGTGCCTAGTCCTGTCCCACAAGCATCGGTATAAATGGTAAATGGCTTATTCCCATTTGGCAACACTAAGACTGGGGTTGTGGTCAAGGCTCCCTTTAAACGTTGGAACGCATCATCACAATCTACGTCCCACGTGAAAACTAAGTTCTTCTTCGTCAAGCATGTTAATGGGGCTGATATTTTTGCAAAGTCTTTGATAAACTTCCCATAGTAGCCAGCCAACCGTAAGAAACTCCTCACGTCGGTAGCATTTGTAGGGACCTTCCAATCTTGGATGGCCACTACCTTTGCGGGATCCACAGCTATCCCTTCTTTGGAAACCACGTGCTCTAAGATCGCACCTCCTTCCTCCAAAAGTGACATTTAGAAAATTTAGCTTTAAGGCTATGCGCTCGAAGGGTCTCCAACACTTCCCTAAGATGTAGGGCATGTTCTTCCTTGCTCTTAGAAAAGATCAAGATATCGTCTACAAAGACTACCACGAATTTATTAAGGTACTCCCTAAACACCCTACTCATCAAGTCAACAAAGTATGTGGGGGCGTTTGTCAAACCGAAGGGCATCACAAGCCACTCGAAGAAGCCATCTGGAGTCCTAAAGGCAGTCTTGTCTATGCTATCCTCAGCCACTCTCAACTGATGGAAACCCGTGGCTAAGTCCAACTGCGAAAACACTGAGGCGCCAACTAACTGATCGAAGAGATCGTCAATCCTCGGCAGTGGGTGGTGCCTATTCTTCTTAGTAAGCTTATTAAGTTCTCTATAGTCCACACAAAGTCTAAGGGACCCATCTTCCTTTGTGGCAAATACTATTGGAGCACCCCACTCCGATATACAATGTCTGATGAACCCCTTCTCAAGCAATTCTTTCACTTGCTTACTGAGTTCTCTTCTCTCTCTTGGAGCCATGTGGCGCACTGGCAATGCAACTGGCTTTGCATTATCTACTAGATATATTCGAAAGTCTATCTCGCGTTTTGGGGGTAAACCCCTCACCTCATCGAAGACATCAACATATTCACGGACTACACGAACAGAATGTAAATCATCATCAGATGCGTCAAGGGATTCTAGGTAGCCAAGCATTACTGGACCTCTAGGGTCACAAGAAATATCAAGGGTCTTTCCACAACGAGTCAACAATCTAACTACCCTTCTTTCACAATCTAGGATGGCCCCATATCTAGTTAGCCAATACATACCTAGAATCAAGCCATAGCCCATGAAGCCAAGAACAAAGGCGTTGCATTCAAACCCAACGCCCAAGATAACCCAAGATAAACACTCTCAAATCCCGATAGATCATAGAAAGATGAGCCGAACCACCAATAGGATTTGAGACTACTAAGGGATCTGTAACTAGACTAGTATCTAGGTGCAGTGTTTCAACTAATGATGTAGAGATAAACGAATGTGATGCGCCAGAATCGACTAAAGTATGGACAGGATGATCAAACAGAAAGACTAAACTTTCAACGGAAATTGCTCTACCTCGTTCTTGCAGCGGTGGGACCATGAGAGCCTGAACTTATATAGAGAAGTAGAAATCAGTTTTGACACCAATATTTTAAATAGAATGTGAACTCAACATTTATAAAGGGAATTATAAATGAGATTTAACTGTTAGAAATAAAAAGGAGATTTCGTATGAATAATTCTATAAATATAAGTATAAATAGAATTTGGAAATGGGATATTATTTTAAAATATGAAATCAAACTTAATGGATTATATAAAAGAAATATTTATTCACATTCGATGTGAATAATGGATTGAAATAAATATTTTATAAATTAAAACATTTATAAGGAAAATTGGGTTTTGAAATAGGAATTCAAATGGGAAATTGAATGAGATAGGAAATAGAGTTAATCGAATATAAGTTATTCGAATAGAGTTAAATCGAATATTAGTTATTTGAATAGAGTTAATCAAATATTAGTTATTCGAATAGAGTTAAATCGAATATTAGTTATTCGAATAGAGTTAAATCGAATATCAGTTATTCGAATAGAGTTAAATCGAATATTAGTTATTCTAATAGAGTTAATCGAACATTTGTTATTCGAATAGAGTTAAGTCGAATATTAGTCATTCGAATAGAGTTAAATCGAATATTAGTTATCGAATAGAGTTAAATCGAATATTAGTTATCTGAATAGAGTTAATTGAATTAGAGTTAATCGAACATTAGTTATTCGAATAGAGTTAATCGAATATTAGTTATTCGAATAAAGTTAACCAAATATAGTTATTCAAAGAGAGATTATCGAATATTGTTTATTCAAAGAAAGAGTTATCGAATATAGTTATTCGAAGAAATATTATCGAATATAGTTATTTGAAGAAAGATTATCGAAATAGTTTATTCAAAAGTGAGATTATCTAATATAGTTTATTTGAAAGAGAGATTATCGAATATAGTTTATTCGAAGAAAAGAGTTATGGAATAGAGTTTATTCGAAAGAGAGTTATCGAATAGAGATTATTCGAGAGAGAACTATATGTTGAAATTCGATTTTTATCAAATTCGGAAAAGTACTATCACTTTTCATTTTTAATCAAGACTTATTTATTTATTAATGAATTAGTTGTTTGTTTATTTATGCAAATTAATAAATAAAAGTTATATTTAAGTTATTATATTTCGAAAGCATGGGATTATAACACTATTGTCATAATCGAATGATTTCTTTAATAGAAGTGGATTCGTAAATAGAACTCGAGAGTTATGTAGGGAAGTTTGTTAAAGATTTAAAAGGTGAAATTTGTCTATTTCAAGGTTGAAAACGTTGTTCAGTTAAGGTCTGAGAGGTAGTTATACTCCAACTTGATTGATTTAATTTTTTACCGAGGAATGGTTAAGGTTCGATAATGAAGGTTTGTTAAGTGAACTTAGTTAATGAGTGTAATGGTTTGAGTTGGCGTAGCGATGTTTTATTTAAACATCTACTTAAATCCAATGAAGGAGTTTTGGAAATGTGTAACACCCCGAAAATTCTATAACTGTGAAATTAGCAAATTAAAGTATAATTAATCTGAAATCAAAGAACTAAGGGAAACGGGATATGCCATTGCGTTCGTCTCGGAAAAATACGCGAAATAGAGTCCGAGTTTTCGAAAAACGGAGTCCGTATGATGAAGATAGGGCCTTCGGAAGTTTTGAATTAAATTTAAAATTCAAACAGAATAAAATAATAAAATAATCGGGCCAAATGGGCCAGGGCGGATGAACACCCGCCTGGGCCACCCAGGTCGACTGGGCTGTCGACCTGGGCTACCCATGTCGACAGGGCTGTCGACAGCCCTGTCGACAGGGGTATCGACCTGGTCGAGCCCAGTCAACCTGGCTGGCCAGGTCTGTGTTTGGTCGAATTTCTGTGGTCTGCTTTGTCATTAGGGCTAGGTGGCGAGTTTTAATTGGTCTCTCTTCCTAATGAATGGCTATGATCAATCCAAGCAACATCAAGGGTCCTAATCAATTCCTAACCTCTATATAAACAACCCTAGACTAAACCCTAATCTATTCATTCAAAATTAAGAACATAGCCGCCATGTTGCTGAGGAACGACAAAGAATAGCCGCCAACTAGAGAGAGAATTAGGAAGAAAGTTCTAAAGCCTAAAGCAATTCAAGCAACCTAAAGCCAATCAATTCAACATAGGAATCATATCTCTTAATTAGAGAATTCGCCGCAACCATTGTAAGTAAAGTATTACTTTGGTATGAATAAACAACTGTATTGATTTTGTATGCTTGAATTGGGATAATAAAATAATTCATGTTTGTGCAAAATTATGTTATTCGTTATAAAGAACTACATGCGGTAGTTCTATGCAAGTATACGTTTGGAATATTGCGCAAATTATGTAATCTATGTTGAAGCTACATGTATGTAGTTGATTGAAATTCATGCAAGTTTGGGGCTTTGTTATTATGTCATCATGATGTATATTTTTGTGCATAAATCATTTTGCAAGTAATTGAAACAAGTTGGTTGTTATAGTTCATATGAAACTATGTTGGAATTTTGACACCATAATCCATGTATTAAGACATGCTTTTGCAAACTTATGAATATGGCTAGGCTATGAATGATATTTGGCATAATTGGAATTCATCTTGTTTGAAAGAATTATATGATGTCATATGTGAGACATGGCTAGGTTAGACTCAAAAATCCCTTTTTGCAAGTTTAAAGCAAACACCATGATTAGGAATATTTATGCATAAGGATGTTTATACCATTGTTATGTAATTAGACTTAAATCATGATTAAGTTGAACTATGCTTTTGTGTTAGTAACTAAGTATCCCTTTTGTAAACCTGTAGAAACCTTGAACATGACATGTTTATGATTATGCCATGAACAAACTTAACTTTACTTATGCCATGCTTATGTTTGACATTATGCTATGCCTATGCTAGGAATATTTATGACATGCTTATGTTTGACATTATGCCCAAATAAGAATATAGGTTCATGTTGTAGTTAAACCTATGCAAGTTCACATGCTTTGATTCATGTCACCTATGTCGCCACTATGCAAGTACACCAATTTCTATTTTGTATTTTCAACGTCGTATTGCAAGTTCATGCGCTCACCTTCCCCTCTCTGTGTATACGCCATAAGCCTCCCCTTTCGCATGGCTAAATTGGGCTTTAAAAGGCTAAGCCCAATATATATGAACGGACGTGTAAAACGGGGAAAAATAACGTTGGGTTAAAAATTAATTAATGAATGAAAATATAAAATAGAAGGGCCCAAATTCAAGTATGGGTTGGGCCCGTGATTGGTGTAACCTTTACACCATTAACTTAATAATGGGCCGCAAATATTTACATATAAGAAATAAAGAGGAATGACAAAATATGTAAATGTAGAAAAGACGATGTGTTTAACCCGAGGTTGGATTGAGTTGTGATGTAAACCTGCCCGGAACCGCCCGGCTGTCCAGTAGTCACAACAATACCTATCCAATGTGGGAGGTTAAACATGGAGCCCAATAAGGACCCGAGGTTAGACTGAGTTGTGGCGTAAGACTGCCCGGAACCAACCGGCAACAGGCAGCCACAACAATACCTGTCTAATGTGAGAGGTCAGGGCCTTAATAAGACAATTAAGGCTGAGTCAGGATTGTTAGGATTAAGTGAACTAAAGACTTAATCAAAATGGAACATGCTAAACTAAACGGACTGATGGGGTTAGGTTAGGAAACACTTAACCAACTTAGCATGTTGGCTAGAGATAGAAAACCTAGTAACGGGGGACCCTTTTCAGCAGTAACCCTAAAAGGTGTATCAGGATACCCTGAAACTAGGCAGGGTGGGGCACGATTACTGGGCTGATTGTAAGAGGTCAAAATCGACGGCGGTGGTGTAGCAGTGTAGGTTCTAACGGAGTGCGGGCGTGCACACACTCCGGCACAGAAAAATAAGGCACTGGACACCAGTAGCATACCTGTGCACTCTAAGGTTGTGTCGGGTTGCCACTATGGGACTTGATACACCCCATGGTGGGACCAGCATAGGTAACTACAGACATCGGGGGCCGTAAGACACATGTAACTTTGCGAGTAGGAGCCGATCATCGTAGAATGGATCACATCACCCTAATTTTGGGGTGCAAATTGGGAACTAGTTTATATGGGTTCAGAGATTAACATGGGGTACGATAGTATATTCGACCCTAGATAACTTAACCAAGTTTATAGTGTTGCCCACTTCCTGTTTTACTTATCATACCCAGTTCTTTATTCATAGACAAAGTAGTACTAGACTTACTCAGGCTTTATGTCTGACTCTATTTTTCTTTCGTCTTCTTTCTTCCGTTTCCCCCCCCCCCCCAGGTCCTCAGGGAGGGAACACAGCAGCTTGACCTACCTCAACATCCAGCTTGAAGAAGAGAAATGTATTGCTTGGACAATCCACTATGGGGCTTTGGCAGTTTATCTATGTTTTATTTATGCTTCTTTAAAAATAATGTACTCAAGACAGATTATGAAGTGTTATGTTATGTTTTTGGAAAGGATGTTGTTGTAACACGTATTTGACTTTATGAAATAAAGTTTGTTGTTCTTCCGCTGTTTACAAATATGTGTTCTTATATCTGTCTTGTATATCTGTGACTTGTACTTATAAACCTCCACCAAAATTAGGGCATTCCCTTTGAGAGTGACCCTAACGGAGGTGGGGTGTTTCACTTGGTATCAGAGCATAGGTTTACTAGATAAGATAAAAAGTTTTGAAAAATTATTTTCAAAAAGGAAATTTAAAGAAGCATTTTTAAAAAGAAAAATATTATTTTATTTTAAAAGGCAAAGTCCACTCCCCAAAGCCATAGGTATTATCTCTTATCCTTCGTTTTGAATCTATCCTTTTTTGTTTCAGCATGTCCCAAGAACTTAACTTGCCTGAAGGGGTGCCCATACCTGGTTGGTTTAGACGGTTCTTAGAAGCAAGGGCCACTCAGCCAGGTCCTACCATTCCTCCTCCCCCAGCGGAAGGAAATCATCCAGCTGCAGCGGCACCTTTTCCTCCACCTCCTCCTCGGGGAAACACGTTTGCTAAGATATGTAAAGATTTCAAAGCTATGGGAGGAAGGGATTTCCATGGAACTGAGTCCTTCGTAGCAGCTAGGAATTGGCTGAAAGAAACTGAGGACCTATTCATCATCTTTGAGGTAGAAGATAGACAAAAAGTACAGTTAGCAGTGTGGCTATTGAAGGGTGAGGCTTCCTACTGGTGGGAAGTCACTAATGCTGAAAGACCGGTGGAGACATGGAAGGACTTTAGGGCAAGGTTTGAGACCAAATTTCTCTCAGATGCGGAAAGAAGTTTGCAGTTGGAAAAATTCTTATTTCTTAAGCAAGGGGACAAGACAGTCAGAGAGTATGTGAATCAGTTTGATGAGCTGGCTAGGTTTGGGCTTGATCTAGTCAATACCCCGCACAAGAAGGCTCTCCGTTTCGTCAAAGGGTTAAATGAGCCATTACACAGTTTGGCCATGACCCATATACCCATGGGAGCCACGTATGAAAGATTGGTGCAAATGGCATTGCTGAATGAAGAGGATAAGGGCAAGAAGGAGACAAAGGCAGAAAGCTCTCAAGGGAAGAAAGAGGGTTTGCAGCCTAAGAAGACAGACTTTAAGAAAGGCGGGAAAGGCAACAAAGAGAAGAGGAAGTGCAATTTCTGTGGCAAAGGGGGACACTTAGTAAAGGACTGTCGGAAAAAGAAGGCTAAGGAGAATGGTGGGTGCTTTTCGTGCGGTCAGACAGGCCACAGGGCTAAGGACTGCCCAAGGAAACGAGGACAGGGGCAGGGCACTGGATCCACCCCAGGGGCACAGGTTCATGTGCTAGAAGCGCCACCATTGCAACAGCGAGGTATAAATACTTCTGTAGAAAGTGTAGTTTATCTTTATGATCACCCCGTTCGCACTTTATTTGATTCTGGCGCATCACACTCCTTTATCTCGTCTGCTTTAGTAGAATCTCTGCACCTAAAAACTAGTATGGTAGAGGACCCCTTAATTGTTTCAAACCCAATTGGGGGCCCAGCTCATTTGTCTATGATCTGTCTGGATTTGAAAATTTCTATCCTAAGTGTTGAATTTCAATGTAGTGCCTTTGTTTTGGGCTTTTCGGGGTATGGTTTGATTTTGGGTATGGATTGGCTATCCCGTAATGGGGCCATCCTTGATTGTGAGAAAAGGGTTGTTAGGCTCCTAACCCAGCTCGGTAATACTTTGGAAATTTCTTGTAATCCCTCGTATGCGGTTATGCTTAGTTATCTTGAATCGCTAGATGCCTCTGTTGAAAATTTGAAATCAGTTAGAGTGGTCCGGGAATATCCGGATGTCTTTGAAGAGGTGAAGGGCTTACCTCCGAAGCGGGAAATAGACTTCCGCATATATCTTGTAGATGATGCAAAGCCCGTTGCGTTGCCCGTTAGACATATGGCTCCACGAGAAAGGAAAGAGCTCAGTAAACAGATTAAAGAGCTTCTAGAGAAGGGGTTCATTAGGAGGAGTATTTCGGAATGGGGCGCTCCAGTGGTGTTCGCTACAAAGGCGGATGGTTCACTCCGTCTATGTGTTGACTATAGGGAGCTCAATAAGCTAACGGAAAAGAATAGGCACCCTCTCCCTAGAATTGACGATTTATTTGACCAGCTTGTAGGAGCGTCTGTTTTCTCCCAACTCGATTTAGCAACCGGTTTTCATCAGCTAAGGGTGGCTGAAGATAGCATCGATAAAACGGCTTTCAGAACCCCAGACGGCTTCTTTGAATGGCTTGTCATGCCTTTCGGCTTGACAAATGCACCTGCGTACTTCGTGGACCTGATGAGTAGGGTATTTAGGGATTTCCTCAACAAATTCGTAGTGGTCTTCGTAGATGATATCCTTATCTTCTCAAAGAATGAAGAGGAACATGCTCAGCACTTAAGGGCAATCATGGAAACTTTGCGAGTCCATCAACTAAAAGCCAAATTCTCCAAATGCCACTTTTGGAGAGAAGAGGTGAGGTTCCTTGGGCACATAGTATCCAAACAAGGGTTAGCAGTGGACCCCGCTAAGGTAGTGGCGGTACAGGATTGGAAGACACCAAGGAATGCGACTGAGGTCCGAAGCTTTCTAGGGCTAGCAGGTTTCTATCGAAAGTTCATAAGGGATTTTGCGAAAATCTCAGCTCCGCTCACGAAATTGACTAAGAAGAATCTAGTGTTCAATTGGGACTTGGATTGCGAGTTTGCTTTCCAACGACTGAAAAGGGCTCTCACAACAGCCCCAGTCTTGACGCTGCCAGATGGGAGCAAGATGTTCACTGTTTATACGGATGCATGTGGGACAGGGCTAGGCGTCGTCTTAATGCAAGAAGGAAGGGTAGTGGCTTATGGCGGGAGGCAGTTGAAAGTGCACGAAAAGAACTACCCAACCCACGATCTTGAGTTAGCCGCCATCGTCTTTGCACTCAAGTCTTGGCGACACTATCTCCTAGGTGAGAAGTTCGAACTTTACACTGACCATAAATCGTTGAAATATCTTTTCTCGCAGAAGGATCTTAACTTGAGGCAACAAAGGTGGATGGAGTTTCTTGCCTCGTACGATTTTGAAATCTCCTACACTCCGGGCAAAGGCAACGTAGTGGCAGACGCGTTGAGCCGAAAGAAATTGACCCTAAGCCCGTTGTTTGTTGAAAGACAAAGCCTAGAGTTTATAGCCAGCTTCGACTTTAGGCCTTCCTCCGATTTCATACCGGGCTTGCTAGCATCTCTCGAAGTGCGCCCAACTTTAGTGGATTCAGTAGGGACAGCACAACGCGAAGACCCTCAGCTTGTGGAAATAATTGATAGGCTAATTAGGGGTGAGACTTCAAGTCACCTCAACAGATACTCCATCGACGATAGGGGTTTGCTAAGGCGAGACGGAAGACTATGCGTCCCTCAGACAAAAGATTTAGTAAAGAAGGTTCTCGAGGAAGCACATCACTCCAAGATGACGATACACCCAGGCGGAGATAAAATGTACAAAGACATAAAAAGGACTTTCTTTTGGAACGGCATGAAAAAGGACGTGGCAGAATTCGTTTCTAAGTGTATGGTGTGCCAACAGGTTAAGGCGGAACAGAAAAAGCCTGGCGGACTGCTACATCCTCTGGAGGTCCCGCAGTGGAAGTGGGATAGCATCTCAATGGACTTCATCGATGGGCTGCCTAGGTCTAGGAGAGGCAACACTAGCATTTGGGTAATAGTGGATAGGCTTACTAAAAGCGCCCACTTTTTACCTGTCAAAAGTAAAAGAACTGCCTCATCCCTAGCACCACTTTACCTTAAGGAAATCGTTCGACTCCATGGAATACCATCTAGCATTGTTAGTGACCGAGAGCCCATCTTCACCAGCGAGTTTTGGAGGAGTCTGCAAGAAGCAGTAGGAACGCAGTTATGCTTGAGCACAGCTTACCATCCCCAAACCGACGGCCAAACAGAGAGAGTGAACAGAGTTTTGGAAGACCTTCTAAGACTATGCGTCCTTGACTTCGGAGGGACATGGAAAGACCACCTTCCTTTGGTGGAATTTGCCTACAACAACAGCTATCAAGCAACCATCGGAATGGCGCCCTTCGAAGCTTTATATGGAAGACCGTGCCGATCGCCCACTTGTTGGTGGGAGTCCACGGATAAGCTCATACTTGGACCAGACATGATCCGAGAGACCTCAGAGAAAGTAGACTTAATACGAAGAAGGATGAAGACGGCCCAAGACAGACAAAAGTCCTATACCGACAAGAGAAGGACCGACCTTGAATTCGAAGTTGGAGACAGAGTTTTTCTCAAAGTATCACCACTAAGAAACGTTGTTCGTTTTGGAACCACAGGAAAGCTAGCACCAAGGTTCGTAGGGCCATTCCCTATCATCGAGAAGATTGGGAAAATGGCCTATAGATTAGAGCTACCCGAGAAGTTGGCTGGAGTCCACAACGTTTTTCACGTTTCACATCTCCGAAAATGTCTGCATGAGTCAGCTGAAGTGGTAGAGCCAAACATCCTCGAAGAGGCCGAAGTGGAACGCGAAGCAACCACAAGGAGAGTTCCAACCCGCATATTAGGAACGGAAGTGAAGAAGCTACGCAACCGCGAAGTCAAGCTCGTCAAAGTTCAGTGGAGCGACGCCGAGGGAGACGCGACTTGGGAAACTGAAGCTAGAATACGTACTGCCTACCCTTTTCTGTTCGAGGGTACATCTTTGATCTTTCTTTTTCCTTAAGTTGCGCTTTTATCTATCTTTTTAGGTATATTTCCTCGACCGTATCTTTTAGGTAGAAGCCCTTTGGATGGAAACATGTAATTGAAACATGTTATGGATGATGGTTGCAAGTGGTTGCAAGTGATTGCTAGTGGTTGCTCGTGGTTGCATATACACACACAATCTAGGTTTTAGATCGGCTCAGTCACTTCATATTGCATATGCATATATGTTTGCTTTCGTCTATGGTTGAACATTAATATGTTGACATGTGGATGTTGCATTTGTATTGAATGATTGTGCACTCATGTAGAATCAAGAATAGGAAAATTTTGCATACATAATGGATGCATGGCACTTACATAATTCGCATTAAGGAGGTCAACTGAATCAGTAGACCGCCTGATTTTGCATTAGATAAGTTCATATACACACACTTCGCATATGATCATGAAGCATTAGAAGTCTTTTAAGGACAATGGATGCTCGTGTTTGATGGATGAGTAGATGGATTATTGGATGTTAGGATTTACATTCCTCCTAACTTGAAGATTTCGGGGACGAAATCCTTTTAAGTGGGGGAGAATGTAACACCCCGAAAATTCTATAACTGTGAAATTAGCAAATTAAAGTATAATTAATCTGAAATCAAAGAACTAAGGGAAACGGGATATGCCATTGCGTTCGTCTCGGAAAAATACGCGAAATAGAGTCCGAGTTTTCGAAAAACGGAGTCCGTATGATGAAGATAGGGCCTTCGGAAGTTTTGAATTAAATTTAAAATTCAAACAGAATAAAATAATAAAATAATCGGGCCAAATGGGCCAGGGCGGATGAACACCCGCCTGGGCCACCCAGGTCGACTGGGCTGTCGACCTGGGCTACCCATGTCGACAGGGCTGTCGACAGCCCTGTCGACAGGGGTATCGACCTGGTCGAGCCCAGTCAACCTGGCTGGCCAGGTCTGTGTTTGGTCGAATTTCTGTGGTCTGCTTTATCATTAGGGCTAGGTGGCGAGTTTTAATTGGTCTCTCTTCCTAATGAATGGCTATGATCAATCCAAGCAACATCAAGGGTCCTAATCAATTCCTAACCTCTATATAAACAACCCTAGACTAAACCCTAATCTATTCATTCAAAATTAAGAACATAGCCGCCATGTTGCTGAGGAACGACAAAGAATAGCCGCCAACTAGAGAGAGAATTAGGAAGAAAGTTCTAAAGCCTAAAGCAATTCAAGCAACCTAAAGCCAATCAATTCAACATAGGAATCATATCTCTTAATTAGAGAATTCGCCGCAACCATTGTAAGTAAAGTATTACTTTGGTATGAATAAACAACTGTATTGATTTTGTATGCTTGAATTGGGATAATAAAATAATTCATGTTTGTGCAAAATTATGTTATTCGTTATAAAGAACTACATGCGGTAGTTCTATGCAAGTATACGTTTGGAATATTGCGCAAATTATGTAATCTATGTTGAAGCTACATGTATGTAGTTGATTGAAATTCATGCAAGTTTGGGGCTTTGTTATTATGTCATCATGATGTATATTTTTGTGCATAAATCATTTTGCAAGTAATTGAAACAAGTTGGTTGTTATAGTTCATATGAAACTATGTTGGAATTTTGACACCATAATCCATGTATTAAGACATGCTTTTGCAAACTTATGAATATGGCTAGGCTATGAATGATATTTGGCATAATTGGAATTCATCTTGTTTGAAAGAATTATATGATGTCATATGTGAGACATGGCTAGGTTAGACTCAAAAATCCCTTTTTGCAAGTTTAAAGCAAACACCATGATTAGGAATATTTATGCATAAGGATGTTTATACCATTGTTATGTAATTAGACTTAAATCATGATTAAGTTGAACTATGCTTTTGTGTTAGTAACTAAGTATCCCTTTTGTAAACATGTAGAAACCTTGAACATGACATGTTTATGATTATGCCATGAACAAACTTAACTTTACTTATGCCATGCTTATGTTTGACATTATGCTATGCCTATGCTAGGAATATTTATGACATGCTTATGTTTGACATTATGCCCAAATAAGAATATAGGTTCATGTTGTAGTTAAACCTATGCAAGTTCACATGCTTTGATTCATGTCACCTATGTCGCCACTATGCAAGTACACCAATTTCTATTTTGTATTTCCAACGTCGTATTGCAAGTTCATGCGCTCACCTTCCCCTCTCTGTGTATACACCATAAGCCTCCCCTTTCGCATGGCTAAATTGGGCTTTAAAAGGCTAAGCCCAATATATATGAACGGACGTGTAAAACGGGGAAAAATAACGTTGGGTTAAAAATTAATTAATGAATGAAAATATAAAATAGAAGGGCCCAAATTCAAGTATGGGTTGGGCCCGTGATTGGTGTAACCTTTACACCATTAACTTAATAATGGGCCGCAAATATTTACATATAAGAAATAAAGAGGAATGACAAAATATGTAAATGTAGAAAAGACGATGTGTTTAACCCGAGGTTGGATTGAGTTGTGATGTAAACCTGCCCGGAACCGCCCGGCTGTCCAGTAGTCACAACAATACCTATCCAATGTGGGAGGTTAAACATGGAGCCCAATAAGGACCCGAGGTTAGACTGAGTTGTGGCGTAAGACTGCCCGGAACCAACCGGCAACAGGCAGCCACAACAATACCTGTCTAATGTGAGAGGTCAGGGCCTTAATAAGACAATTAAGGCTGAGTCAGGATTGTTAGGATTAAGTGAACTAAAGACTTAATCAAAATGGAACATGCTAAACTAAACGGACTGATGGGGTTAGGTTAGGAAACACTTAACCAACTTAGCATGTTGGCTAGAGATAGAAAACCTAGTAACGGGGGACCCTTTTCAGCAGTAACCCTAAAAGGTGTATCAGGATACCCTGAAACTAGGCAGGGTGGGGCACGATTACTGGGCTGATTGTAAGAGGTCAAAATCGACGGCGGTGGTGTAGCAGTGTAGGTTCTAACGGAGTGCGGGCGTGCACACACTCCGGCACAGAAAAATAAGGCACTGGACACCAGTAGCATACCTGTGCACTCTAAGGTTGTGTCGGGTTGCCACTATGGGACTTGATACACCCCATGGTGGGACCAGCATAGGTAACTACAGACATCGGGGGCCGTAAGACACATGTAACTTTGCGAGTAGGAGCCGATCATCGTAGAATGGATCACATCACCCTGATTTTGGGGTGCAAATTGGGAACTAGTTTATATGGGTTCAGAGATTAACATGGGGTACGATAGTATATTCGACCCTAGATAACTTAACCAAGTTTATAGTGTTGCCCACTTCCTGTTTTACTTATCATACCCAGTTCTTTATTCATAGACAAAGTAGTACTAGACTTACTCAGGCTTTATGTCTGACTCTATTTTTCTTTCGTCTTCTTTCTTCCGTTCCCCCCCAGGTCCTCAGGGAGGGAACACAGCAGCTTGACCTACCTCAACATCCAGCTTGAAGAAGAGAAATGTATTGCTTGGACAATCCACTATGGGGCTTTGGCAGTTTATCTATGTTTTATTTATGCTTCTTTAAAAATAATGTACTCAAGACAGATTATGAAGTGTTATGTTATGTTTTTGGAAAGGATGTTGTTGTAACACGTATTTGACTTTATGAAATAAAGTTTGTTGTTCTTCCGCTGTTTACAAATATGTGTTCTTATATCTGTCTTGTATATCTGTGACTTGTACTTATAAACCTCCACCAAAATTAGGGCATTCCCTTTGAGAGTGACCCTAACGGAGGTGGGGTGTTTCAAAATGTTTTCCAAATAAGAATCAGAAATGTTTTCTAATATAGAAAATAAGAAATGGGAGTAAATATGGAAATGTTCTCCGATGTTAATAACGTGTAGTCTAAACATAGAAGCTGTGTGTGTGTATATATACATATATATGAGAATGTTTTCCGTTGGTTAAAAGAAATATTTTATGGAATATAGAAAATAGATAGTTATAATGGATGGTAATGTTTTCCTGAGAAAAGTGTGTGGCTAAACGGGTTTTAAGAAATATATAGAAAAACGGGAAATAGGAAAATGAATAAGTAAATGATAAATTAATTTAAAGGAAAAATGCTAATGGATGATTGGCCGGTAAAATTTCCATTTGGAAATAAGACCGTTGTGTGTATGGATGTTTTCCTTTGATAGTTAAATAAACAACTATCAAAGTTTTGACCATTTTTCCGTCGTCAATACGGAGAGATCGAGATCAGATATATTATCTGAAAACCACTTCGTATGGGCATTGACATTGCGAATCAAATACGATGAAGATAATTGAAGACGAAGTTTATGCAAGGGCTGTTCTGACAAATCCTAGGTAGAAATTGCCTAAGATAGATTTAAAGAATAGTACCTTTGGTTTGTCCAGTCCTAGGACAACCTGTATTGAAGAATGTCTGACAGAGTATATTTAATAGATCATGTAAGTTGTTCGCTTCAAACGTATTTACGTTGGTGGCAGAGAAATTCATTTCTCCTAGCTTTATACCCGTGATATTTTTGGGGATATCAACTTGTGATTTAGCAGGTATGATGATGTGACATTCAAAGTAAATGAAATATGATTTGTTAGAGATACGTTATGACCTGAAGCCTCATCAACTGGGAAATGACAAAAATCGGGCTGGCAGCATGGCTAAGTGGGTCGCAGCCAATTAGGGTATATTGTCACCATCTAGAGAGTATACAGATTTGTTACTTCTTTTGCTTCTGTATCTCCTGGGAACGGTTATGTTAGTATACCAACTGTAAGGTGGCAATATATTCGGAACATTCAAGCGAAATGAATGGCCGGCCATGTGTGGCCGAGTTACAAGATGTTCTTGTTGAACTCCAGTGCATCGCTTCTAGAGTACACTGATCAGAAGATGGTTCCATACCTTGTCATAGTTGGAAATCCATTACACAATAAGAGTCCACGGTTTTTGATTGTATATTGTACATGTGGAGCATGAGATGAAAGTGTTCCGCTAGATTGATATTTACTTGTATTAAACATTATTATAATATCAGAAGACTACTGATTTTAAAAGAATGTTTTGGGTTATCGTTAGGTAAAAACCATCCGTGTTTATGTGTGGATTGGTCTTATGATTATTCTTTCTTTTAAAAGGATTTTAAAAGTTAAACAAATGTCTGGAGTTTGCTCACACAAGTCACACGACTGACCAAGAGTTTATTTTGTCTTGTTTTCCCTAAACTCTTGGATGCCCAATTTCGTACGGGCAGTCAAGTAGTCGGGATTGTACAGATATACTTGGAGAGCTGGAGCAGGAGGCTTCAAGATTATATTGTTATTGTTTATTTCCACTGTGGTGTAAGTGTTATACTCAAATGATGATTTGTATATATATACAAATGACAGATTTGTATATCCAAGTTATGTTATATACTATATTTTATTCGTTTCGCTGTGAGATTCGTATTACTCTAATTCTGTTGTTATGTTCTTCTTCCTTTTCTATTCTAATTTTCTATCTTATCTATTTCTCACCCTCTAACTTCTTTTCTATTAACTATCTGGTATTTCCGATGCTTGGATAGTCGACATTTAGTTTATGTCGATAACCAAGGTCGTAAATCCCCCTGGTTGTTATAGTGGTATCAGAACTGAAGGTTAAGTAATTACCTTGGCTCTGTGGCATGACTCGGTAGAGATGGGGCAAGCAATACCCAAGATTGAGTTGAGTGTACATATACGAGTGAACGTATTTGTAGATTTTATAAAAAAATGTTTTATATTGTGGAGATTTATTGGTAGAGTTTTTTATGAGTTCTGGTCGATCAGTTTGATCCACTATATTGGTAGGGGTTTCTTAGCACTCGAATACGATGAACCGACATGGTATGTTTTAAAAAGAGGGTAAACGAGATAATTTTACCGAAATTATATTTTGATATAAAAGAATGATTTATATTTGGAATATTATAGTATATAGGATGTGTTGGTGGTTACAATAATCAAATGAGATTATAAAAGTAAAATGGTTATGTAAATAGCCAATCGGGATTCATATAAGTGTAATATGTGAAATCAAATGGATTAAATCTGAATTTAAAATCAGAATTGAAATTAAATCCCTAGAAATTTGGAGGGGTATTTGTAAATGGATTTGGAACTAATATATGGGAATTTTAAAATCCTCGGAGGTTTTAAATTGTTTTACAAGCATTGTGAACGGAATTTTCAAATGGTTTCAAAAAAGAAGCGTTTAAAATTAATTTTGAAAGTGATATAATATTGAAATCACTTCGGTCGCCGGAAAATAATTCCGATGATGATCCGGACATCATCGGTGTTCATTTTCGAGTTTCTAAGTGACGGATTACTACCGAAGGTTTTGTGTTTGAATTATTTGGAGCAAGTTGTTTAGAAATTCAAATGTTTTGAATTGTTATTATGATTTCAAATTGATTTGAAATAATATCCCAGAATTTAAATTTTGGAATTTAAATTTAACTTATGAAGTTAAATAGATTGAGATGGTAAAAATAAATAAATAAAATAGGAATTAACTTGAAATATGTTAAATAAAAATGGATTTGATTAGAGAATAATCTGAAATGGAATTGAATTGATAAGTTAAGAGTATGGAATTTGAGATTGGTGTGTAAATGGAATTCGACTTGTATATGAGCAAATGATTTGGTTTGAGAATGAATTGATTAGAGATTGATTGGGATGACATTGGTGTATGCAGAATTGGTAACAAATGGAAATGATAAAATGATATGCCCGATAAAAAGGTACAAGTTTAGTTTATGTGGGTATGAGATTTTTATGAGCCGAATTGGCAAGCCACTTGGCTGTTTGATTTTCTTTTGGGTTGGAGAAGGCCTAGAGAGGCGAGTTGTAATTGTACCGATTGAGACGTACAAAGGAGGTGCTGGCGAAATTTTTCGAAAATTTAAGGTGTTAGAAAATTTTCAGAATTTTTGAAAATTTTGGTTAATAGAAATGAATTAATAATTTAGTTAAAATTAATCTGTTCAGTTGAAACTGAAGTTAAAGAAGTAAACAAATAATTTTTAACCCAGTTAATAGGGTGTATTTTCTACCTTAGCAATTTCGGCGACGAATTTATTTTAAGGGGGAAAGAATGTAACGACCCGTATTTTTAATGAATAATAAATAATTTATTTAATTATTTAAATAATGGTTTGGTAATTTAAAATGAACAGGATTAAATAATATTGAATATTTAATTAATATAAATAATATAATAATATATTTATTTTCGAAATAGTCGGAAATAGTGGAATTCGCAATATTGCGTGAATTGGATCATTTATAAGATTTAATTCAGCTTAGAATTGAATTATAATAGAGAATTTGTTATTAAAATGAAGTTTGAGCCTATTAATTATAATATAATTATAATCGAGCTCGAAATGGCGCGGTAGTTCGTAATTTGGCGATTCGAACTTCAATTGAATATACAGAATCCGTTTTAAGTCGGATTTCTGTGAAACAAGAAAATTTCGGATCTGGTGAACTATATTTTTCTAATACAAAAGAAAAATCGAGATTTCATCGTATAAATTTTGAGGTATGTCCAAATCAAATTTTAAAATAGTCGCTATGGGATTTGTTTATAACTTATTATAACGATTTATTTATATTATAAAAGGATTTTTAATATAAATTGATTAACAATTTAATCTGGAATGGAAATATCGAGTTATAAATCCAGATATGTATATTTTGGAGCTATATGATATTTTATAATGATATATACGATAATATTAATTTATTACTATCAAATTAAATTGTTTTTAAATATATTTATATTTAATTGGTTTATTTAGGCCTTAGAAAATTGCCATTTTTGCAAACGATCTCCATTTTCTATGAAATTAATTTTGTTGGATCCGGAATAGTAAATTATTGTTAGATTTCAATTTTTGTGATTTTTGGAGTCAGTATGTGGCCGTATGGGATTTTAATGTGAAAAATAGTCAATAATTTGACTTCAAAAATATGTTGTGTGAGCAAACAGACTCCGAATTCGATGAAACAAGTTTCATTGGGTCCGTAATGTCGAACTGTAGATGTATATCCATTTTCGTCAAATTTGGATATGTTATGTGATCATAAGAATTTTTAAACGATAAATAAAGATAACGATACGATATAAATTAATAAATTTATATAGGAAGCTTCCTTTATAAGCTACCTATACCCTATAAATAAACATCTACCCTTGTCTAACCCTAAAACACTTTCCTCCCGTAGTCAGACATGAGCTGCCACTATTCTTTTTTGGAAAACCCAAATAGTGAGAAAGTTAAATCTTCAAAAATCCATAACAATTCATACTAAAATCATAAAATCACAAGAGTTATATTAATGGATTCTCTAAGTGATCTTCTTTAAGTCGATACCTATTTTACTGGGTTCGACTTCATCTTTTTCCGCAATAATATTTCCCAGCGCAAGTTCATATTCACCAGGTTTTGAAGTTGTTGATAATCGAGGTACTGATTCATGAATCGAGTAATGGTTTTGATCTTGGGGTGGAAAATGGAGACAATGTGCAAGATTTTGGGATATTCGGTGATATTTAAGTTCGGGTGTTTACAGACGGGTACGATTTCTGCCTGAGAACGGAATTTTGGGTAGAGTGTGCAAGTTGATGATGTTATATATGGGTGGAAGGAGATTTTTACGAGAAGTGTGATGGTATTTTCAGTTTTATAAATTCATGAAGAAACAAGGGATTTTGATGCTGTTCTTTTTACTGGAACAGCGGCTCATGGACTGAAGATCGCATTCAAGAAGAAGCATGCGGGTTGTTTATGGTGGTGGTGGAGATGTCAGGCTAGGAAAGAGAGAGAAAATGGTGGCCTTGGTTTGAGTTTTAAGGATGGGAAGAAAGAGTTTGAAGACTTAGAATGATCGACATGTCCATTGGAGTATTGTCGAACCAGCAGTTTAAAGAAGAAGAATTAGTGATTTATAAATCAAGCATTAAGGCTTAACGCAAGATTAAGGTTATTAACAAATTTATAAATTTATTAATCAACTTCCATGATATATAATGTGTGATGATAGCCCATAACCCCCGCACTATACAAGAGAAATAATGTGCTGAAAGATGTGCAAGGCTGTCATGGACGAGAGTAGGTAAACACAAGCGGAACCTGTTGTAAAACTCACAGCGCAAAGATAAAATATAATAGAACATATACAACAGGTAGTAATAGTGAAGCAGAAACACTGGACTTCCATACAACTAGAAAGTAAGATCCACAAACTTGGAAATAGTGTTTATACAAAGTTGCCTTACTACATCACTCAGAAAAGCAAATAGCAGAAATCCAATTATTAGATAGTAGTAAAACTGGTATGTGAGCCTCCTGCTCGCCATCGATCAGCAACGTCGTCTTCACTAAGCATTACCTGTCACCTGTTACTTAGTCTGCCCATCCACAATCGGATGAACAGCCCAAGATAATAAGAGGATACATAAAACCTTGAGTCAGACAACAGTCATAGTGAGTGATAAAACAGCTAACAAACTTCAACAATAAAGTGTATGAGAGGGGATAGATAAACGTACTAATCTACCCATGACACCAGAGAAGAACTCAACCTTATCTTCCCTACATCGGACAGTGATAGCCTTTACAATCCATTCAACCAAAGGAATAACAATTCATACATGGAAACCAGAGCAACCATTCAATCATGGAAAACACACATAACATCCAGATTATATAAGTCTCACACAAAACAACCAATCATCCATGACTGACTCTGACTATCACCGCCAATCCTGCTTTGAAACCATCGTTAATCGTATGATGGCCAACCTTGCCATATGTAAAGGGCTAATGGTAACCCCAGTTCTAGCATAAACTCCATATGTCCAAGCTTGACAATGTCCAACCTTGACAACTAGGCCTTTCAACGATACCCAAGGCACTTGACCTACAATCGGTCTTTTGGGTGCCCCCATCGTACCCCAGCTTTGAGCCTGCTAGAACTTACGACAACGACAATCTATCGGCCTTCAATATCTCTAGTCGTCCAACCTTAATGGCTATTTACTGATCAAGCGACCTTCTCAAGCAACCATTATCCACTAACTCACGGCTTTTGAGTTGTCTGCCTATTCGTTGCTTTTCACTAATCAACGAACATATCCTATCACTTCGAACATCCCCTTCTGGATTCTCATCGAAGCCACCACCATCGTTGAACCAACCAACATCTCTATAAGGTTCAAAGCAATCCATAGCATTATTTCAACACTTCCTAACTTCCCAATTGAACTCACTTTTAAGTCACATCATCACCGGAAGTGTCCGATCAGAAATAGCTGACCAGAAATGGCAAAAATAGCTGACAAGAAGTGGCTATCCGGGATAGCCCGACCCGAGGCACTTTGTTCCGATCCGACCCCTCCTAAATGGGAAGACCCGACCCCTCCTAAATGAGAAGACCCCTCTTGAATGGGAAGACCAGACCCCTCATGAATGGGAAGACCTGACCCCTCCTAAATGGGAAGACCCCTCTTGAATGGGAAGACCCCTCCTGAATGGGAAGTCCCCTCCTAAATGGGAAGACCCCTCTTGAATGGTAAGATCCCTCCTAAATGGGAAGAACCCTCTTGAATGGAAAGACCCCTCTTGATTGGGAAGACCCCTCCTAAATGGGAAGACCCCTCTTGAATGGGAAGACCCGACCCAAAACCTGCACTTCTCCAATTCTACTCCGATTTCGACCAAAACTTCGCCAAATGATGAATCTGACGAAATCGACTCAACCAAAATCATCAAACACAATCACAAACCTATCATAACATTACTAACCACATGAATATGACGATTACCACAAAAATGATGTAAATCTCACCAAAAACCATTAAAATGAACATATGATCAAAATGAGAGATCTAACTTACATAAACATATGAAATGACATGGAATTAACTGATTAAACTTGATAAATTAGACCATAGGGTAATCTATACGAAAATGAACTCACCAATGCATGGATCTAAGGAAAAACACTCGTATTTGATGAAAAACATGATCTACTACCCATACACTTTATTGAATCCATGTGAGAGACGTAATCCACTCACAGATTCTCCAAAACAAGCTAAATGATAGAATTATGAATCTAAACAGCGAGCAATTCAATCCAAACTTCTCGATCTGATGAATTCACCTTTGAAATGATATAGATCTAGCCTCTAATGGTGTAAATCTATGATTCCCCCCTCCTTAGATTTGGATTTTTAATAGTGGAAAGGTGTTAGAGGAAGAAGGAGATCAATGCAAATGAGAGAATGGGAAAGTAACCCTTTTCCCTTCACTCTCATCCCCTATTTATAGGATTCCACCAGCCCACTAATGGTCCTCCTTAATTCAGCCCATTAGGCTCTCCAAACCTGAACAACCAACTGAAAAACCTTAAAACAACGATTTCTCCCTAACCGCTGATCCAAATCTTTTAATATAACCACTCTACAGAAAGGAAAACGTCAATTCCTTTCTAATGGCACAGGTCTCAACTTTTGATTCGACCTGAGTCAAAAGTTATGCCCTGTACAAGGCTGACAGGGGCAAAATGGTCACAAACAAAATCGGTAAAAATTATGGACATATCTCACATCCCCATAAGCAACATATTAAAAGATAAGAATGATCCAACCCTCAGGAAATAAAATAAAATTATTTTACGATCTTCTGATGTGTAAAAATTGGGGCTGTTACATTCTCCCCCCTTAATAATTTCGTCTCCGAAATTCCAAGTAAATATAAGCAACTACAACAATTTCCGCATGCATATCATCCATGAGAAGCCAATTCTATCACCCAAAATAGCAAACAACAAGCCATGCATCCATAGCCTTACCCAGCACGCGGAATTCTATGAAACAACAAAAACAAGATAACAACAATATCAAAAAGTCACAATAATGACAATAATTAATAATTATGGTGCGATATCAATGGGTCTTATGGACAAAGAATTTTGGATAGGTCTTCCTTATACTCTCCTTCGTCCCCCACGTACCATCGTCGCCATCTCTACTCCATTATAACTTAACTAAATAAAACATCCTTTCCCTAAGCTGTTTCGTGTCATTTGTCATAACACGAAGCGGCTTATAGGGTTTCGTAACTACGAACTCAACTACAAGGTCAACGTATTACTACAGAGGTACTACCACATCCGGACCATGCTCATATTTTCGTAGAAGCGACTCATAGAAAACATTATGCATACTCGACATCTTCTCGGGTACTCCAATCGATATGCGAGCCTTCCAATTTGCTCGACTATTGGAAACATTCCAACAAACCAAAGCACTTAAGCCGCCCACTACAACGTTTAGAAGCGCTGCTTAAAAACATCTTGACCGACCAGGTTATAGACCGACTCGATCCACTATTCTCCAACCGACCCGACCAGCCGCCTCTACATCCACCTCAATTGACCGACCCGGTCCAAACATGACTAACCGGTCCACTGGTGTCTTCAACATATGGCGACCCAACCTAGTCCATCTACTGACCCAAGACGACCGACGCCATCCAGAACAGACCGACCCGATCCACCCCTGATGGACCGACCCGACCCAATACTATACCGATCCTTTTTTATTTATTCTCCAAGACAGGAGTTGACCGACCCGACCCATACATAGCCGACCCGATCCCCTCCTTCTTCACATCGACTTTTTGACCGATACATCCCAACTATGCCGACCCAACCACTCCTGTTAAGACCGACCACCAATTGACAATTCATACACTTGGAAATAAACTTTCCAATATCTCGCTTCATTTCCACCTAGTAGTAAATTCGTTTCATTTTCTGATACATCCTATTGCCACTAGGATGAATCATCAACTTCGAGTGATGACATTCTCTCAGAACCTCATCTCTCGATCTGTCAATATTAGGAACAACTAATCGCCCATGCTTTCGAAGCCAACCTTCTCGACCGACTTCTAACTCTTTGTCTTTCGGTTCCAGCTTTGAGATAAACTCAAAAAGCTTTGCATCTTGCTTTTGGCTATCGCCAATCCTTTCGATGAGAGTATGTCTTATCGATAAGCTTGCCAACATTTCATGTTCCAACTCGCACTTTGGCCTGAAATCAAACCTTGCCAAACACTCAAGGCTCTTCCTTATTCCGAGAGTAAACCAGAATGTCATCCACAAACACAATCACGAACTTGTTCAACTGATCTCTAAAAACCCTATTCATAAGACCCATAAAATACGCTGTGTTAGCCTACTTTGTGAACTAGGCTACAAAAAGAGTAAATAGTGAGAAAGACACCAATCGGATCGGATCGGAGGAAGATAGAGCAGGAGGTGAGTAAAGATCAAGAACGTAAAGACCACATCGGATCGGATCAGAGAGATACGTCAATAGCCTCATTACATTGGATCGGATCGGTAATACGTCAGCAATACCAAAGGATAGCAAGTGGCTTCAGCGGTTCGGTTTGGAGGAACACTCCAGCGGCAACAGAAGAAAGAAAGCAAACCCAACGGTTCGGATCGGATGAGTACGTCAGCAGCATCAAGGGACAGCAAGTAGGCTAAACCGGATTGGATTGGAGGCTCCGATCTGAGCCCCTTTTCTCCTTTAAATCTATAGCTATTGTTGTGCATATCCCCTGAAGACTCGGACAAGATCTGACCATTTCTCCCACGAACTCCTACTAAACCAATGTGCTGTAGCCATCTTGGAGCCTCCGAACCCGACTATCAAGGGATGAGTGCCACGCAATTCCGAATCAGAGCCACTTTGAGGAGATTTTTCGCCTATAAATACACCACCTAGAGGCACTTGAAAGAATCTTTTGGCAAATTCTCAGTCCATACTTCCTCCATAGCCGAATTCTAAAAGCATATTCAGAGAAAAATCATCTCTTAAAGTCCATTTTTGAGAGATTTGAGTGAGTTTGTGCATTGTAATCATGAAGTTAAGTGAGAATCACTACTGTACTTGTACTCAAATCATCAATTAAAAGAAAACAAAGTGGACGTAGGCTCGTTAACGCCGAACCACTATAAATTGCGTGTTCTTTATTGCTTTTTGATTCTATTTCATTGAATTCATATCTAATTTGGGTGTTAGAGCCAATTTTTGGTCCAACATTTTGGTGCTTTCACTGAGAAACTTCGAATTCTTAGCTTTTTCGGGATTACCATTCTACTATTTGAACCCTCAAGTTCAAAGAAGTTAATCCCTTCTCTCTGACATCTTTCAGTATTTGTTAACTAACCGTTGAAGAATCAAGTGTTATGGCTAAGACCAAAGGAAAGGAAGTGCAAGGTTCAAGGGGAAATAATGCTAAAGAAAATCAGCAAGCTATCGTGCTAACAAGGTCACGCGCTCAAAGTTCTGGAGCAGATCACTCTAACCAGGAGGATCCGAACCGGATCGGAGGGGTCGATCCGAACCGAGAGGAAACAAACCGGATCGTGTTAACACTGATCCGACCTGAGGATCTGATCTGAACTGGTGATGTTGGGGGCTCTCACTCTCTCCATCTGAACTGCCCCGAACAGGCTGCTGTAGGCCGATCCGATCCGAATCAAAATGAAGCTGGAACTTCTACTCGAGCTCCATCCAATTCTCCAATTCCAGCCATGATGACTAATGTCCAGCCTGATCCATCTGCACCCATTACACAGGGAGACTTTTCACGTTTTCTTGACATGCTTCAAAGCACTAAAGAAGCATTGGAAGCCCAAAGGCGTGACAACCTTCGCATGCAGGAAAACATTATCACCATAGGTAGAGAATTACAAGAGCTCCGGAGGCAGAGAACTCCTTCCCCACCACGCCACATTTCTACAGATGATTTGTCTTCTTCGGAGGAGGAACGTCCTCGCGAGAGAAGGCCGCTTGAACGACCTCAGAACCTGGATCAATTGACTTTCAGATCTTTGGGATCCCGAGAAGATGCTGCTCGTGTATTGGGCCCTGATGACCCGAGTCTGCAACAGCCTATGTTACTACCTATGCGCGGATCCCACGTCTTACCTAGGGATCCTAATATTGCTAACCCCATGCAGCAACAACTTCTCCAACCTCCACCTCCAGAGGTCGACCGGGAGCGCAGAGAGCAACGTAGAGCGGCCTCCGCCAGAAACAGAAGGCTATCCCCTGATCAGGAACCCAGGGGTAATCCAAACATCAGATCTAGAGAGCCAATGTAGACATTAACCAACGCCGATGTATGGGCAATCGTGCACCAGATTATGTCGGAAAGCCGGCGGTATAGTAATGAAGATCGGGGCATTGAGCGAAGTCATACCCCTTTCACAGATGACATTCTAAATTTCCAGTTCCCCCGACGATTCAACTTGCCTCAGATGGATCGATATTCAATAAGGACAGACCCAGGGCAGCACCTAATGAGATATGCATGGTTTATGAACGCGGTAGCTGCTCCAGATGCCGTAAAGTGCAAAGCTTTTCCCATTTATCTTGAAGATGTAGCGTTAATGTGGTTCACTTGACTTCCTCCTCGGTCGGTGTCGAATTTCACAGAGTTGAGTAAGCGTTTCATGAATCAATTCCGACTCCATGCTCAAAAGTCCAAGACCGTCATAGAATTGTCACGAATTAAATAGGGACCAGGAGAATCTTTGAAGTCATATTTGGATCGCTTCAATCTGGCCATCACCGAAGTCACTGATCCCCATGAGCCCACTATCCTGATGGCCTTGATAGAAGGAGTAGATATCGACATAGAATTCGGGGATTACCTGGCTGTAAAACCACCTCCTACAAGAGAATTATTCTATGGAAAGGCTAATGTTCGCCTAAGGCAAGAAGAAGCTAAGGCAAATCAGAAGAGAAAGTCTGAAGGGACCTCGAAAGAAGGCATTCAGGGTAATGTTGCTGTGAAACAGTCTGGTGACAGTTCAGGAAATGTAGAAGTAAATGTTGGCAACTAGAGTGGTGATAATGGAAACAGAAATGGGAACGGCAATAGAAGGAACAGAAACCGTGGGAATAGCTCTAATAAAAGACCTAGATTCCAGAGTTTTGAAAATTACACGCCGTTGAATGATACGTTGGAGAACATTTATCTAGACACTTTTAGCATATTGCAGTACAAAAAACCACCACTCAGAGATTCTACTGAGAAGGAAATTGAAACAGGAAAGTTTTGCTTGTTTCATGGAACACACGGTCATTCCACCAATAAGTGTCGTCATTTGAGGAATATTGTCGAAAAGTTGCTGCGAGAACGAAAGTTGGATGAGTACAAAGCCGCCTCTAGGGACAGGGACAAGGGGGACAAGAACAGCCTGCTTCAAAACCCACAGCTCAGCAAAAGGGTAAGAGAAACTTCATTAACTCCATTATAGGCGGGCCTCACTTGGTTGGTCGTAGTTTTAAAGAAATGGACTAGTACGTCAACGCCGCCAAGCATTATGAAGTAGGAGAATGTAGCAGCCTTCAAGACGACACTCTAATAAAGCAGCAAAGTACGATGTCTGATGATGTCATATTCCGCAATAGAGACGAGTTTGGAGTCCAATCCCCAACCGACGATCCGCTGGTGATAACCACGACAATTGGCCCCGCTCTGGTTCATAAGGTGTTAGTGGACAACGGAAGCTCGGTCAATATCCTCTTCAAGAAAGCCTTCGAACAAATGAGGCTCGAAGCAAAAGACTTAAAGCTATGCCAGGGATGGATACGTGGTTTTAACGGAGTATCGACAACTCCAATGGGTTTCGTGGGATTACCAGTCACACTAGGGCAGGGGCATCGCTAGAGAGTAAGGATCCTTCCGTTTGTAGTTCTGGATTTGGAGTCGCCTTATAATGCCTTCCTGGGCCGACCAGCCTTGTCGAATTTAGGGCATGTATTGCGCCTTGGTGTTTGCTGTTAAAATTCCCGATGACTCGGGAGTTGGGACAATGAGGGGTGACCAAGCTACGGGACGAGCTTTTTACATGGCAGAGTTAAAGATGCTAATGAAGGGGCTGGATATAGATGCTAAAGATGATTCCGCCTCTCCAAAGGGGGCCTCAGCATAGCAACTAAGGGGTCCTGCCCCAAGAGAGCCGCCCTCAGACGTACTCGAGGATATAGATCCCAGAGAGGATAGAGAACCTGGGGACATGAAGGCAACTCCCAATGAAATAACAATTGATATACCTATTGATGAAACAGACCCAATAAAAGTGCTAAAGATTGGCTCGCAAGTAGATCCAGTTAGAGCAAGAGAACTGGCTGATTTTTTGAAAGAAAATCTGGATGTGATTGCCTGGACTCACGCTGACATGTGTGGGATTTAGCCTGCCATCATGAGTCACTCCTTGTGTATTAATCCAAAGCACCCACCAGTCAAGCAGAAGAGACAGATGTTGGGCCTAGAGCGGTCAGCGGCTTTGAAAGAAGAAGTAGAAAAGTTAAAAGGTAACGGATTCATTAAGGATTCGAAGTATCCCGATTGGATATCGAATCCTGTCCTGGTTAAAAAGTCAAATGGGAAGTGGAGAACGTGCATCGACTTTTCTGATTTGAACAAGGCTTGCCCGAAGGATAGCTTTCCTCTCCCCAGAATTGATCAACTAGTAGATTCAACTGCCGGGCATGAACTCTTATCATTTATGGATGCCTATTCCGGATACAATCAAATTCCCATGCATGTACCAGATCAAGAGCATACGAGCTTTATTACAGACTTGGGATTGTATTGTTACGTCGTAATGCCGTTTGGATTAAAAAATGCGGGAGCCACATATCAACGCCTGCTCAACCGAATGTTTTACAATCAAATCGGGAAAACCATGGAAGTGTACGTGGATGATATGCTCGTGAACTCCAAGTAATCTGCCAATCATACGAAGGACTTGGCAGAAATGTTTGGCATACTACGAAAGTACGGGATGAAGTTGAACCCCTTGAAATGTTCTTTTGGTGTGGCATCAGGCAAGTTCCTTGGTTTTATCGTGAGCTCCAGAGGGATTGAAATCAATCTGGACCAAATAGCAGCAATCAGGAACATAGAGGAGCCGTGAAAGATTAAGGATGTTAAAAGTTTAGCTGGCAAGGTAGCAGCACTGGGCAGGTTCATCTCCAAAGCAACAGACAAGTTTGTGCCTTTCTTCGATCTCATAAAACAGGGAAAGCGAAATTTTGAGTGGACCCCGACTGTGTGGAGACGTTCCAGAATCTGTTAGACTTCTTAGAAAACCTCCAATATTATCAAAGCCCATGCAACATGAGGATTAGTTCATCTACTTGGCGGTATCATCTCACGCCGTCAGTGCAGCACTAGTACGTGAAGAGGAAAAAGTCCAGAAACCTGTGTATTACGTAAGCAAAAAACTAGCTGCTGTAGAACGTAACTACCCAAAGATAAAGAAGCTTGCTTATAGCCTCCTGATTGCTTCCCGCAAACTCCGCCATTATTTTCAGGCACACCCAATAGTTGTGTATACCAACCAACCGTTAAGACAAGTGTTGCAGAAACCTGAAGCATCAGGGCGGCTACTCAAATGGAACATCGAGCTGAGCCAGTTTGATTTGAACTTTTAGCCACGAAGATCAATACGGGGCAGGCCTTGGCTGACTTCATAGCTGAATTTACCGTTCCTGAAGAAGAAACGGTGGGTGACAAGATAGTTACTTTGGATCAAGAATTAGAGCTTTGTCCATGGAAATTATATACGGACGGAGCCAAGAACGAAAGAAAGTCCGGTGCTGGAGTTGTTTTAATAACTCCTAAAGGACGATCTATCTACTATGCATTGCGGTTAGAGTTTGCTGCCACTAACAATGACTCCAAGTATGAAGCCCTGATTACCAGGATGAAACTCGTCAAAGATTTGGGAGTGAGGACACTAGATATATAATGCGACTCCAAGATAGTTGTATGTCAAGTTCGGGAAGAATTTGCTGCTAAAAGACCTCGACTCATCACTTACCTCAAGAAGGTAAAGGAATTGTTGGAAGATTTGGAGAATTATAGCATAACACACATTCCAAGAGCGGAAAATCAGAAAGCAGATCGATTGGCGAAGCTAGCAAGTTCAGATAGTCTTAAAGAATCCGAAATGGTTCTGATAGAGGTGTTGGATTCACCAAAGTTTCGATCTAATGGAAACAGAGCTAGCCCTGAAAGTTGAACCAGAAAGAGAATCCTGGATGACATCAATTAAGAATTTTCTCAAAAATGGAACCCTCCCGTTGAAAAAGAGTGAAAGACGAGCTGTAAGACATAAGGCCACCAGATACGTTTTACAGGACGACGTCCTTTAAATACAAGGGTTTTCGATGCCCCTGCTATGGTGTATCAAACACGATGACATCAAACGTGTACTGCAAGAGGTACATGAAGGTGATTGTAGAGATCACACTGGGGGCCAAACCTTAGCAAAGAAAGTGTTACAGTAAGGATATTTCTGGCCTACCATGAACAAAGACGATGCTGCTTATTCTTGACGCTACGACATATGTCGAAGATATGCCAAAGTTCCCAGAGCGCCTCCGACTCGGCTCAAGTCAATGGTAAGTCCGTAGCCGTTTGCCATGTGGGGAAGTGACATTATTGGAGTGCTACCCATTGCCAGAGGAGGAGCCAAGTATGCGATCGTTGCTATGGATTACTTCACGAAGTGGGTGGAAGCTGAACCTCTAACAACCATCACGGCAAGGAAAGTGATAATGGGGCGCAGTTTGACAGCATAGAGTTCAGAAACTTTTGCCAGAAATACAAAATTGATAAGTGATACACTGCAGTAGCTGATCCGCAGTCAAATGGACAGGTCGAAGCGGTAAATAAAGTCATTAAATCAATTCTAAAGAAGTGGCTGAAACAGGCCAAAGCCAGATGGGTAGATGAGTTTCCATTAGCCTTATGGGCATACAGGACGACCTTTAAGACGGCTATCGGCCATACTCCATATTTACTTTCATTTGGTTCTGAAGCGGTGATCCCGGTGGAATTGGAAGTCCCTTGTCATCGAGTTGCGTACTATGACCCGATGATGAATTAAACGCTCCTCCTAGAGTCTCTTGATATGACTGAAGGAAAAAGAGATGAAGCCGACTTGCGTGCTTCAAGACATCGACATCAAGTAGCACGTTATTATGATCAAAAGGTTCGCCTCAAAACATTTGAGCCAGGAGACCTAGTACTGAAGCGAGTCTTCCCGCCTTCAACCCAGTTGGGTCCAAAATGGGAAGGACCGTACACCATCCAACGGAAGCTTGATACAGGAGCATTCAAGCTAATGACCGTGGACGGTGAAGAGATTCCTATAGCCTGGAACACTCAGCACCTACGACGATATCTGAGCTAAATATGAAATGTCATTTCTTTTGTTTTCATAAGCCATGTAAAAAGGCATGACTTGCCTTAAAAAGTCTATTTATGCGAACAAAATATTATAAAGTGGATGTAGGCTACAACTTAGCCGAACCACTATAAAAATATCGTGTGTCATTTACTTTCCTGCATCAATTATATCTTCAACTATTATTCTATTATGACTGTGAAACATGAAATGTTAAATTAAAGTTGGAGATGACCTATATGCGGGAACAAACAAAACGACTGTTTGTTCAATAAGACATATAAGAATGGGAAGACGACATTCTTTACTCTAACTCTCAAGAATCGAGAGAGAGTATAAAGGACAGGAAGACGACGTCCTCTGAGGCGTGAAGGTGCACCCAGATGAGAGACCGCCTCAACGAAAACTCTAACCTGGATATGAGACAGGAGAGTACAAAGATGCCAGAAAGAACAGGCGTCAATGACGAAAGGAATATTGACCCCCGTCAGAGAATCGGGGACATTTGGACTTTTTAATTTAATCTTGAATAGTTCTCCCTCAGTTATTCAAGATTGACTAGGGGCATACATGTACACACATATTCCCCTCCATCATGATTTCATTACATAACTTTAGTATGACATGCTTTTGTATTTTTACATAAGTGCTGAACTAACGAATAACAGGCATTGTAGGAAACGAATTATTTTTTATTTACAAATGTGTGAGTTTGTACAAGAAAAACAAGCAAAAAAGAAGATGCGAGGGCCGCACTCGCTGCAACAATTGTGGGCCAAATAAATGCTAAAATAAAACAAAACACTTCATCACTTAGGCTTTGGAGTGGACTTGGATTTTTTGAGCTGCCTTCTGAGCATCCTTCGCCTCTGTTTCAGCATCAGTTAAAATGCGCCTTGGTTTTTTCTCCCTGTGACCGAAGTGCTGGAATCGGTTGATTTTTTCTCAGGAGTCGGAACACTGGAATCAAGAGTAGACTTTTTAGCAAGCTCTTCTGTAATAGACCTAGTCGAAAGCTTAACAACTAAACTTGATCCAGCATCCACCATTGCGAGAGGCTTATGGCTCTCGGGGTCCAGGTCTTCAACTTTATGCTGCATACGTTTGTCTTGTTCGGCTTTCAATGCAGCCAAAGTGATGTCATCAGCGCTTTATGACTCCCCAACTATAGCCACCTCAAGGTCTTCCTCATGTCCCTCGTTGTCGTCGTCGTTCTTCAAGGCGGCTATCATTTCGTTATCATGAGGAGCATCAGCCTTATCCTTTTCCCCTTCCGCCTTCTCCGCGGATTCTGTTCTGGCGGTGGTCCCCTGAGGCATGTCTATCTTCTCGGACGGTTCAACACCTACAGAATGAGAAGCAATAGTTATCAACTCGGGAGAAAATAAAGGGTCCTTCATCGATTGCCCGATTATGTGATGGAAAGTGGAGACAGCTTTGACGAATTAGGGTGAAAAAGTAGAAATACCTTCCGATGATTTCTCAGCTGGAGTAACTGTCGTCTCTGACGCCGTCTCGGGAATGGGGGATAAAAGAGATGCCTGAGGGATCGCCGGGTTTTCGGGGTCGTATCCCTCGATTTCAGGAGTTTCAGCGGCAGTAGAGGAAGAACCAACCTCAGAGATTTGCTTTTGTTTGTCCATCCTCTTTTCCTCCTCCATGGCAGCAGCGATGAGTCGACGCCCCTCAGCCAGACGTGCCGGTTCATCATCTCTTAGATATTTTTCCATGAGCTTGTCTTCATCGACGGAATCTACCTTGAGTTCCTCCTTCTCCCATTCAGTAATTTCGCTCCACATGTGAACCAAGGTAGTCGGATAATCTTCGACCCAAGAGATGTTTCGGTGATGAATTATATGAGCAAAAAATTCGATCATTAATTCACCGAAACCCTGCACATTCTCCTGGGCCTCTGACAGCTGCTTGCGGGTTTCTTCGGCAGATTTAATAACACTTTCAACATTACCCTCTGCTAGGGCAGCCCTGTTCTCGGCCTCCATCAACTTGGAAGCCAAGTCAGCGTTTCGCTTTTCCAATTCAGTGTTCTTCCTCGCTAACTCAGGCTTTTCTTGCTCAAGAGCAGTGTTAGCAAGTTGCATTTTGGCATTATCCGATTTGGCATCTTCTGCTTGCTTTTCCAACTCCAAGCGCTCTTGACTATGAGACTCGAGCAAGTCATGATAACGTGATTGTAGCTCTTCAAATTGCTGTTTGAAGTTGGTAGCATCCCGTTGAGCAACGGCAAGTTGGGTATGTGTGTCCTTTAGATCTTTCCTTAAATTTTTCAAGGCTTTAGCATCAGCTGCTGTAGTATTTTTCATCGACTCGGTATCTGTAATTAGAGTTCGGATGATTCTGGAGAGGTTACGGGAATACTTGAACATCTTCGAATATTGTTTTTCGACTGCGTCAATCTTCGCTTTGGCCTCGTCAGCCCACCTCGAGGAAATAGGCTCGAGGGAAGGTAAGAAAGTCAGGTTCTCAAAATAGTGTTTGGGGAACTGCTCCTCCAGATATGCCCGCTTAACTTTAGTTTCAGCATCCAATGGTGGAGGTGCGGGGAATGTTAGCTCAGTATCCTTATGATGGGCGGGCACAATGGCCTCCTCACCCTTCCTAGGCCGCTTAGCAGGAACCTTGCGCTTGCGTCGCAAGTCAGTATCTTTCGGCGGACTCCTTTCCCTACCGCGTTTTTCTTGAGGAGAGGTTTGATCTTTTGACTGCGACGTCTCTTCTCCTCGGCGACCTTGGTAGCTTTTGTATCGCTCTGGATCTGACCGAATGGGAGAGCGAGAGCGCGAGGTCTACGACTGATAAGAGTCATAAGGCCTTCTATCCTCCCTACCGCGGCTTTCGCGGCGATCATGCTCAACGTCATGAGGGGGTCTGATCATGCTGCGGCGTAGTTTCCTGATGTCATAGTGAGCACGAGACATTGTACCTACACAACAATACAAGTGGAATTCAAAATCAGTATTCTCATGAGGAGTAAGTGCTGTGAAGTGTAGTGCTATTGTGTTAAGTGCATCCTAAGTGATGTTCCCCCCGACAAACCCGAGTCCGAATCTGAGCCAGTATGAGTGGACTCTCTGGCCTTAACAGGAGTAGTCTCCTCTGAAGAAGTACAAACTAAAGGGTTTGTGCCAAAATCCTCAGAAGTATAGATAGTTTCAGGTACGGGGAGATTTCCCAAACCCTGAAATGTAGGATCATCAGTACTAGGAGCATCTCCCTGGGAAGCATCCGTTGGCAGTTCTTTAGGAGATGGTGATTTCTCAGGAGAAATAGCATCCCCAGGGACCATGTACCCTTCTCGGTATTTCTCTGGTATGTTGGCCAGCTCATCGTCTTGAGTCGAAGATGGAGAAGGTGAAGTTCGAAGTGGTATTATGGGGCTTTTCGAGCTCTCGCCCAATCCTGGAATTACATCCACTGGAGGGATATATACATATGGACCCGACCCGTGACCTTTGCTACGGGTAATGGATAGTAGCCCGTGACGATGAAGCTATTCATCCTTAAGGACTTCATCGATGTTAGAAATTTTTGGTCGCCATTAAGGAGCTGATGCATCCGATCAAAGTGCACTTGACCCGATATTTGTTTGGGATTATAAACTGCAAACAAAAAGAAAAACTGATTAATATGTTGGCGTGGACATTCAGAGTTGAGATTTAGAAAACCAATGCTTTACTTGATTTTGTCCATCTCCTAGCACATCCCGGCTGTTGCCTTATATAAAACCATTCCAGCTTGGAATCGTCGGCCTTGCTGCTGAACAGCGCTGAGATTATTTTCCTTTTTGGGACTGATTCGAAGTAAGAGAAAGAAGGAGTTTCTCGAGTCCGATGCTTGAAGTTATAAAATAAATGAACGTCGTTGAAAGTGAGCTCTGTATCTAAGATCTCGCGGTATGCTACATATAAGGTATATAGGTAAGCATAGGAGTTGGGATGCAGCTGCAGGGGGGCAATCCGCATCTGTCTTAGGAAGTCGACAACAAAAGGAGAAAATAGTGGGATAGCCCCAACCATGAACATCAATCGGGTGATTACTATAAATCCTTCTGGAGGACTGTGAGGACGGTCAGTTTTCGACGGCACCAGAGTATCCCTTCTTAGTATACCGTGCTTTAGACATATGCGAGCAAGTCTATCATCGTTGATCGTTGATTCAACAGAGTCCATGGGTGATTCCAAGATAATGGCAGATTCAAATTCGTCAGGAGCTTGGTAATCTCCAATCTCTCCTTCCTCCTCATAGCCCAGAGAAACTTCGTTGTCCGAAGGTGTTTCGTTGTTATGCGTTCCTATTTCATAATCTGAGCCCTCGTCATCGCATTCAGGGTCTGAAGGAGAAGATATGTCATCGAGGATATATTTCTCAGAAGTTTCTTCCATTTCCATCTTCTTTACTAATCTAGAAGAACGTCTTTCGTCCATGATCGCTAGACTATTTAAGAAACAATGGCAAGGATTAAAGTAAAGTTGCCCGTGTCCCCCGTGTGTGTATGTGAACTAAAGTGTGTGCAACGTGTGACAAAGATGTAAAGTAAATACATGAAAGCATAATGTAAAGGTCCAAGGAAGCAGTGATGTTCAAAACAGTTCTTGATATTTGTTTATGTTCGCAAGGCACTATCCTAACTGTCCATTAAGTTGAAGATATTATTGAGAATTGGTTTAACCAACTAAGCAAGGTCTTATGTGCAATCTTGGACTGCCATTCGGTTCGGTTCGAATACACACATTAGGGTCGGATCGGGGAGAAGGCCTTGTGCTAGCCTGGGACAAGAGTTGGTGCCCGGTGACCAAAGTCGGATCGGTTCGGAGGTGAGTACTTGGACGGTCCGGATCGGGTTGAACAGCCATGCTTCTCCCCTTCTTTGTTTCACATTCCGATCCGGTCCAGTTAAGTGAATCTTGTTCTTCTCATGGCCCACAAGACCGACCCGAACCGATCAGTTGAACGCCATTTTCGTCTCAGCCTTGTCACCCGAATCCATCCCCTGCACTCTTTCTCTCTCTTTTTCCTCGTCTCTACCTTGTCACTTGAACCGATCCCTTGCACTTCTCCTCTCCCTTTTTCTCTCCTCTGTGGGGTCAAAATCGATCCTATGTTGAGAATCTCAGCTGAAATCGAGTGCTGATGCATTCGAACGATCAACGAAGGATCTTAACCCCCTCCACCGTCGCCACGAGAGAAGTGTAACGCCATTAGTGACGATGACGAAGTGGAGGAGGTCACGGCGACGAAATCTATTGAACGCATCGCTAGAATCATTCAAGGAAGCCGCGAATTTAAGTTAAAAGCAATTATAAAGAGGAGATTCAAGATTATAAAACTACCTATGTGTTGGATTCGGGGATTAAAATGAGAAGAATTTCAGATTTTTTTTAAGATTCTAGGGTTTAGATGCGAGTTTCGCTGGAAGAGAATAATAAAGAAGGAAGAGGAAGAAGGAGACGAGGAGGGGATACTTACATGAAATTGCTGTGACTACTCGTATTCCAAGATAAATTCATTCCGTTCGGACCGGAAGTCGAGCCCATGAAGGAACTCTGGCATGTTAGTCTATGGTGTAGCAGTATTGAAAGGCCCATCCGAGTGTGCTACTGAAGGAAGCCCGTTCGGATCGGAATTCGAACCGAAGGCGATCATTCAATGACTCTAGTTCAAAGGATGTCTTGTAAATTGCTTCGAAGCACACTTTATCTTAAATAATAGTGTACTTTGAGGGGGCAAAATGTTAGCCTACTTTGTGAACTAGGCTACACAAAGAGTAAATAGTGAGAAAGACACCAATCGGATCAGATCGGAGGAAGATAGTGCAGGAGGTGAGTAAAGATCAAGAACGCAGAGACCACATCGGATCGGATCGGGGAGATACGTCAGTAGCCTTATTACATTGGATCGGATCGGTAATACGTCAGCAATACCAAAGGATAGCAAGTGGCTTCAGCGGTTCGGTTCGGAGGAACACTCCAGCGGCAACAGAAGAAAGCAAGCAATCCCAACGGTTCGGATCGGATGAGTACGTCAGCAGCATCAAGGGACAACAAGTAGGCTAAACTGGATCGGATCGGAGGCTCCGATCCGATCCCCTTTTCTCCTTTGAATCTGTAGCCGTTGCTGTGCATATCCCCTGAAGACTCGGACAAGATCTGACCATTTCTCCCACGAACTCCTACTAAACCAATGCGTTGTAGCCATCTTGGAGCCTCCGAACCCAACTATCAAGGGATGAGTGCCACGCAATTCCTAACCGGAGCCACTTCGAGGAGATTTTTCACCTATAAATACACCACCTAGAGGCATTTGAAAGGATCTTTTGGCAAATTCTCAGTCCATACTTCCTCCATAGCCGAATTCTACAATCATATTCAGAGCAAAATCATCTCTTAAAGTCCATTTTTGAGAGATTTGCGTGAGTTTGTGCATTGTAATCGTGAAGTTGAGTGAGAATCATTACTGTACTTGTACTCAAATCATCAATTAAAAGAAAACAAAGTGGATGTAGGCTCGTTAACGCCGAACCACTATAAATTGTGTGTTCTTTATTGCTTTTTGATTCTATTTCATTGAATTTATATCTAATTTGGGTGTTAGAGCCAATTTTTGGTCTAACACGCTGGCGCATTAGTCAACCCGAACGACATCACCAACCATTCGAAGAATCCGGATGGTGTCCTAAAAGCAGTCTTCGGTACACTATCCTTGGCCACCCTCAATTGGTGAAATCCCGTTGCCAAACCCATTTGAGAAAACACTTTGGCTTCGTGAAGCCGATTGAACAAGTCATCAATCCTTGGCAATGGATACTTGTTCTTCTTAGTCACCATGTTCATCTCACGATAGTCCACACACAATCTTAACGAGCCATTGCCTTGGTTGCAAACACGACTATGCAACCCATTTGGAAACACTTCTCCGAATGAATCCCTTTTCCCAAAAGGTCACAAATCTGCACCTCTAACTCTCGTTGTTCCTTAGGTGTCATCCGCCTATGAGGCATAACGACTGGTCTAACACCCTCGAGCAACTGGATTCCTTAATATTTATAATACTGTTTTTTCAATATATTGTGATATATGATGCGATATATAATCTGTGATTTGATTATGATGACACTAGTATTGTTATTTGATATTTTAAATACCATAAGAAATATCAAAATGTGAAAAGGGAATTTTCAAAGTGTATATTAAAAATAATATATTTATAAAATCAAAGGATTTTATAAAGGGAAATATTTATAAAATCAAAGGATTTTATAAAAGGAAATATTTAGAAAGTAAAAAGAATTTTATAAAAGTAATATTTATTTAGAAAATAAATAGAATTATTAAAGGAAATATTTATAAAATGAATATAATTTTATAAAAGGAAATATTTGGGAAATGAATAGAATTTTATAAAAGCAAATATATGGAAAATAAATATTAAATGGAAATTGGTTTTAACAGATAAATGGAAAAGTTAATTTAAAGTATATTCCAAATAAAATCTGTTTTAACAGATAAATTGAGAAGATTAATTTATAAATAATATTTCATAAATTAAATAAAATATTTATCATGTGATAAATGGAATATATAAGTCTGAACTTATATAGAGAAGCATAAATCGGTTTTGACACCGATATTTTAAATAGAATGTGAACTCAGCATTTATAAAGGGAATTATAAATGAGATTTAAGTGTTAGAAATAAAAAGGAGATTTCGTATGAATAATTCTATAAATAAAAGTATAAATAGAATTTGGAAATAGGATATTATTTTAAAATACGAAATCAAACTTAATGGATTATATAAAAGAAATATTTTTCCACACTCGATGTGAATAATGGATTAAAATAAATATTTTATAAATTAAAACATTTATAAGGAAAATTGGGTTTTGAAATAGGAATTCAAACGGGAATTTGAATGAGATAGGAAATAGAGTTAATCGAATATAAGTTATTCGAATAGAGTTAAATCGAATATTAGTTATTCGAATAGAGTTAATCAAATATTAGTCATCAAATAGAGTTAAATCGAATATTAGTTATTCAAATAGAGTTAAATCGAATATTAGTTATTTGAATAGAGTTAAATTGAATATTAGTTATTCGAATAGAGTTAATCGAATATTAGTTATTCGAATAGAGTTAATCGAACATTAGTTATTCGGATAGAGTTAAATCGAATGTTAGTTATTCGGATAGAGTTAAATCGAATATTAGTTATTCGAATAGAGTTAAATCAAATATTAGTTATTCAAATAGAGTTAATCGAATATTAGTTATGCGAATAGAGTTAATCGATCGAATAGAGTTAATCAAATATAGTTATTCAAAGAGAGATTATCGAATATAGTTTATTCGAAGAAAGAGTTATTGAATATAGTTATTCAAAGAAAGATTATCGAATATTGTTATTCAAAGAAAGATTATCGAATATAGTTTATTCAAAAGAGAGATTATCGAATATAGTTTATTCGAAAGAGAGATTATCGAATATAGTTTATTTAAAGAAAAGAGTTATCGAATAGAGTTTATTCGAAAGAGAGTTATTGAATAGAGATTATTCAAGAGAGAATTATATGTTGAAATTTGATTTTATCGAATTCGGAAAAGTACTATTCACTTTCCGTTTTTAATCAAGATTTATATATTTATTAATAAATAAGTTGTTTGTTTATTTATCCAAAATAATAAATAAAAGTTATATTTAAGTTATTACATTTCGGAAGCATTGGATCATAACACTATTGTTATAATCGAATGATTTCTGTAATAGAAGTGGATTCGTAAATAGAATCTGAAAGTTACATAAGGAAGTTTGTTAAAGATTTAAAAGGTGAACTTTGTCCATTTCGAGGTTAAAAATGTTGTCCAGTTAAGGTCTGAGAAGTAGTTATAACCCAACTTGATTGATTTCATTTTTAACTAAGGAATGGTTAAGATTTGATAATGAAGGCTGGTTAAGTGAATTTAGTTATTGAGTGTAATGGTTTGAGTTGGCATAGCGATGTTTTATTTAAACATCCGTTTAAATCCAATGAAGGAGTTTTGGTAATATTTTCCAAATAAGAATCAAAAATGTTTTCTAATATAGAAAATAAGAAATGGGAGTAAATATGGAAATTTTCTCCAATGTTAATAACGTATAGTCTAAATATAGAAGCTGTGTGTATACATATATATGAGAATGTTTTCCGTTGGTTAAAAGAAATATTTTCTGGAATATAGAAAATAGATAGTTATAATAGATGGAAACGTTTTTCCGAGAAAAGTGAGTGGCTGAACAGGTTCTAAGAAATACATGGAAATATGGAAATGAATAAATAAATGATAAATTAATTTAAAGGAAAAATGCTGATTGATGGTTGGTTGATAAAATTTCCATTTGGAAATAAGACCGTTGCATGTATGGATGTTTTCCTTTGATAGTTACATAACCAGCTATCAAAGTTTCGAACATTTATCTGACGTCACTATGGAGAGATCAGGATCGGATATATTATCTGAAAACCACTTCGTATGGACATTAACATTGCGAATCAAATACGATGAAGATAATTGAAAACAGAGTTTATACAAGGGCTGTTCTGACAAATCCTAGGTAGAAATTGCATAAGATCGGTTTACAGAATAGTAACTTCAGTTTGTCCAGTCCTAGGACAACCTGTATGGAAGAATGTCTGACAGGGTATATTTAATAGATCACGTAAGTTGATGCATCAAACGTATTTACGTTGGTGGTGGAGAAATTTATTTCTCCTTCTTTATACCCGTGATATTTTTGGGGAAATCAATTTGTGATTTGGCGGGTATGATAATGTGGCATTCAAAGTAAATGAAACATGATCAGTTAAAGATACGTTATGACTTCAAGCCTCATCAACTGGGAAATGACAAAAATCGGGCTGGCAGCATGGCTAAGTGGATCGCACCCAATTAGGGTATATTGTTACCATCTAGAGAATATTCATATTTGTTACTTCTTTCGCTTCTGTATCTCATGGGAACGATTATCTTGGTATATCAATCGTAAGGTGGCAATATATTCAGAACATTCAAGTGAAATGAATGGTCGGTCATGTGTGGCCGAGTTACAAGATGTTCTTTTTGAACTCCAGTGTATCGCTTCTAGAGTATACTAATCGGAAGGTGGTTCCATACCTTGCCATAGTTGGAAATCCATTACCCAATAAGAGTCCGCGGTTTTTGATTGTATATTATATATGTGGAGCGTGAGATGAAAGCGTTCTGCTAGATTGATATTTACTTATATTAAACATTATTATAACATCAGAAGACTATTGATTTTAAAAGAATGTTTTGGGTTATCGTAAGGTAAAAACCATCCGTGTTTATGTGTGGATTGGTCTTATGATTATTCTTTCTTTTAAAATGATTTTAAAAGTTAAACAAATATTTGGAGTTTGCTCACACCAGTCACATGACTGACCCAGAGTTTATTTTGTTTTCCCTAAACTCTTGGGTGCCCAATTTCGTACGGGCAGTCAAGTAGTCGGGATTGTACAGATATACTTGGAGGGAAGGAACATGAGGCTTCAGGATTATATAGTTATTGTTTATTTCCACTGTGGTGTAAGTGTTATACTCAAATGATGATTTGTATATGTATACAAATGACAAATTTGTATTTCCAAGTTATGTTATATACTGTATTTTATTCTTTCCGCTATGACTGATTCTGTTGTTATGTTCTTCTTATTATTCTATTCTAATTTTCTATCTTGTCTATTTCTCACCCTCTAACTTCTTTTCTATTAACTATCCAGTATTTCCGATGCTTGGATAGTCGACATTTAGTTTATGTCGATAACCAAGGTCGCAAAACCTCCGGGTCATTACACTGAAGTTGGAATAATCTTGCTGAAAGGTTCGTTGAATAGTTTCAGGTCCACATACGTCGACTCAAGAATGTCCTGATCCTTTCTACCATAAAGCAGAGGATTGGATAAACTTCGCAAAAATTTCAATGTTTGATGCTGTTGTAGCTTTATCGGATCAATCAGATCTATCCATGATTTTTATGGCTACAGCTTTTGGAATATTATATATCCAGGATTTCAAGGTTTGTTGGAAATGGATCCCTAATAGATCTTTGTTAATTTTACTTTGAAACGAGTATATGTCCCAGGAAAAAGAGTGCAAGAGTAGACACAAAGGATTTTGAGGTTAATATTGTAAAAAATCGAGGACTGTCTAGAGTAGATAAAGGAAAAGAAAATGCTAATGAAGGATTTGACTGGAATGCCAAGCAATGGAGAGAACCGAATTCTCTTTTGTATACAGAATTGGATGCATCTTTGGAGAATATTTACTGGGAGACTTAGGATCGTCTTCCATTCAGGAAACCACCTAGAAGGGGACCTACTGAAAAGGAAAGAAATTCTGAAAATCATTGATTGTTCCATGACATAGATGGCCATGATACAAATGAATGTCTACATCTCAAGGATATAACTGAGGAACAAGTCCAGAGAGTATATCGAGGAATGCTTCTAGAGAGTGAATAGCTAACGCAATACTTTTGAAACTAGACCGCGGAAATAGAGCAGGGCAGTCGTATACCGCTTGGAACAAGAGCGAATCAGGACATATCTTGTGTGGGATTGTTATTAATTAGCTTGGATTTGTAATTTTGCACGGTTAGCCTGCCTATGTACAAGATTAAGATTTAATCCTTAGGCATGCTCTTTGTTGAACCATCTAACTTTATTTGCTTAATAAATTTGTAATACAGAACGGCTAAGTCGGCATACACATATACATAAATAGGACTTAGTCCTTATGCCTTAGTCCCTAAGCATGCTCGTTACTAACGATAAATCGCTGGTTTTCTTTTCAAATTTTGTAATGATTTTAGATTTTTGAACTTTAATAAAACCAATTTACTTGGATGGATTATGATTGTGAAAGTGGTAATCATATTTTAACTTTAATATCTGGATCTTCAAGTATGGACTATGTTTGGGAAGGTTGGGTCTTCTCGTCAGGACTTGGCACGACTGTCTAATCAGACCTCGAGTATGGATTATGTTGGGGTAGATTTAGGCCGCTTTGTTAGGACTTGGCGAAAATGTCTGATCGGGCATAAAGTACATATTATGCTTAGCTAGGGTCGAGCCATTCAAAAAGCGGGAATGTTCGATTGGTTTTTGTCCATACCTTCGCTAGCTAAGCTCGGGGAGGCCATATATTTTGGATTTTTATTTGAATTCCAGCTTGACATATTTAGGTTTTCGGATTTTTGGATTTCTTACTTTGATTTGTGTATATTATATTGATATTCTAGATTTCCATTATATAATTCGGCGTGATCGTAGGTTTTGGATTTCTATTATCGAATTCTTGAATTTCTCGGATTTCGGATTCGGTTTTTGTTAGATCCAAAATTGGGTCTAACACCGAAATTATTCTAATATGCAGAGATTAATATCAGAAAAATGCAAGAAAAGCAGAAAAGACACAAGCTTTATAGTGGTTCGGCGTTAACAAGCCTATGTCCACTTTATATCTATGATTATACTTGAGATTCGAGTACAATCAATGGTTTCTCTCTCAATTTCAATTTTACAATGTTGATTCATTCAGTAAATTCGAGATAACTCTGAATAGAAATAATGGAGGTATGATAATGGTGGAATCAGAGCTCCGAATTGCCAAAGATCCTGAAAAATGCCAAGTCTGGAGCTATTTATAGGTGATTTCTGTAGGCGGATCGCGGTCATACGTGGCACAAATCCCGAAGATCTCGGACTGGTTCGTGGCTTGATGGAGAAATAGTCAATATGGCTATTATGGACTGGTGTCATGAGATCCTATATTCTCGGATCGTGAATGACTTGGTCATGGCCTTCATCTCTCAGCTTCAGGGATCGGATCGGATCTTGGTCATGGGGGGCGACCGCGAACCGTGGAGGGTGCAACTTCATGAACAAGACTTCATATTAGACTTGTGTTTGAATCTTTGTGGCTTGGTCCAAAAGCTAGCCAACATTTTGCCCCCTCGAAGTATGTTTTATCGAGGATGGAACATGCTTCGAAATTACTAAGCTATCTTTTTTCACGAAACGATGTATGCTAATGGTCGCGTCTGTCTGAAATGTCGCACTGCTTCAGGAAGTTGCGTCCCTTAACTAGTATAAATATTAAGTCAATACCTTGGTCATTTCTTCATTTGTTGGCTGATTCGAATCTTTTCTTTTGAGCTTCAAAGTGCGTTTCTTACAATCAACGAGGTAAGTCTTTATGCCTTTTCAAACATTTTAATGGTTTCCTTCTGGTTGCTATTCTTGAATTCAGATCGTTAAACCTCGTCGCGACTCGCACACGTGGCGTTCATCACGAATCAATGATCGAGCGGGCCTCTCTTTAAGCTGCGATGGACCTTCTGATTTTGATCCAAAAATTCAAGTGGAGCGGGCCGTATCATGAGCCGTTACGGGCTTTTTCTCATGGCCCATCATCTCCGAGTAAAACAAAAAGGGGGATACAAAGGGTCTTTGAATTTCTTATATAAGCCGATCCCTTCTCTCTCTTTTCCTTCTTCCTTTCTCTTACTTTTGCAGCCGCCGCTCTTCCTAACTTTTACCTTCAAAACCCTAATTTGACTTTCAACCAAAATCGAGATTTCTTTTCAATTATAAAAAGGTAATGGTGTTGGGTTCTTCTTCTTTTGCTTGATTTCTTTTCCTTGCCTCTTTATTCCCTTTTCACCAAGCAGCGATAGCGAACAATGAAGGCATCGGGTCTAGAAGTAGTAATAGATGGGTTCAATTTCATGAGTTCATGTGTGGAGAGGAGAAACATGAGAGGAGGAAGAGCAGGCCAGTTTGGATCGTAAGTGAGGCTCGGGTTCGGGTCGCGATAGCAGCGGAATGGAGGAAAGCGAGATGGAGCTAGTGTTTAACGCAACAACAGATCGGATTGCCAAATATTGGCTGATGGAGACACGGAGTGGAACAGATCGGGGGAGTAGTCATGGACGGGGTCGTTCTGCGATCCGTAGCCTACATCACGAGGCGATGCTGCCTTGCTAGCATAACTTGCCAACGAATCGAACACCCACGATTCGATCCCAGTTCCACGCATTGACATTTATGCCATGATCCGATCCCCAAAACTCCAACGAACCATCTTTGTTGATGATCTCAGACACATATTAACTTAAGCAATGCAATATATGAAAATGGATAGTTAGGCTAGAACCTTCGCGATGAACTTCCTGGAATGATCAGCGGCATAACTTGATAGCATATAACGGCCATTATTCCGTTTATCTAACTAACTTCATGTTTTCCTTACTGTATACACATGCACACATTTGCACTTACACACACGGGGGATCGGGTAACTGTGTTCTAATCTTTATTCTCCAACACAGCTATGTCTGATAAACAAGTGACTGAGACACCAGAGAAAGGTACCGAACTAGAGACATCAATACATCATGACCCTGATGTGCTTCCTTCAGATTCATATTGGGAAAATTCCGACCCCGATTACGAGACAAATACCGATATAGAGTCAACGACTTCTGAGAGTACATGTTATGAAGATGAGGATGATCGAGCCCCTGATGAGATTCCGGGTGTTAAAGAAGTTGAGGAAGAAAAACTCACTGATTCTCTAGCCTCCAAATTGGATGTTATAAAACTTAAGAAGATATATTTGAAACATGTGATTCCTTGGGATGATGTGAAAACTCCAGAAAGCGAAGATAGGACTCATTCTGCCTCCGAGGGGTACATGATTGTCAGTCAACTCATGTGCTGGATAGGAGCTATTCCTCCCTTCCCTCCACTTGTTGTCGATCTCTTAAGACAATTACACATTGCCCCTTTGCAACTCCATCCTAATGCTTACACGGCTTTGTATACTCTGTACGTTGCTTATGCGAAGGTGCTACAAACTGAGCTTACTTTCAAGGATCTGACATTCTATTACCATTTCAAACACCGATCCATAGGAGCTCCAAACTTTTCTTTCTTCGAGTCAGTTGCCGGCAGAAAAGTTTTATCGGACGGTCATAGCAATATAGGGGATGTTAAGTCTGATTGGTTTTACATCAAGCATCAAGCCGCGTGCGTGAGGAAGTGGTTGCAATCAAGTAAGGTTTAAATTTTTCAATGCATGCCCTACTTGCATAAATGAAATGCTAATGCGATCTTTTATTCTGTGCAGATCACAATTTTGCAAGAACAGAAGGTTCGATGATCGACTGTCCCGTCTTCTCAAAAGTAACTCATATTTCTTAAGAATAAAGAGGTGCATCGCCGACGAGAATCTTCACAAGCACCATCTTCTGGGTATAAGATTCAGACTTGGCACGGGTGGTAAACCTTACAAATATGTGCCCCAGACTGAAGGAAAAGGAACCTCTCAGGTTATATAGACAACCAACCTTCACAAGAGTCCTTCACCGATGATTGATCAGGACGATGAAGACTTAAATGTATATAAAGGAGATGAGGTCCAAACAAATGAGACCAAAGAAATCCCGAGCTCTAAGGGGCAGTCTCCCTCAAGAATTTCACCACTGGTTGATTCTATTGCTCACGATGAGTTAACAGAGGAGCAGATACTCAGGGAATTAGACAAGATTCCTCTACTAGACGATATATATATGCATGAAGACTTCGGAGGGAGACCACTCTTTCCTCTTTCTGAGGAGATTAATGCCCCAGTCGGGGACAAAGAAAACACACAGACGAGCCTAGCTCTGGACCCTACTCTGTTAGGGGGAATTACACGGGATGCACAAATCACATGCACCACTTTCCGCTACACTCTTTCACCATCGATGTTCATGGTTTTAACATATGTTTGTTTCCTTTGCAGGGGAGATGCGTCGTAAATGGTCTTACTCTTATCGCTCCCTCCGTGAGGGCACAACAAGTCTTTATTCAAATCCCAAGCATGTTCGCAGTGATAGTCGGGGGAGAGATAGTCATCGGCCCTGGGACTCTCATCAATCTTATTCTACACGATCTCGATCTCCGTCAAAGCAAGGTTCTGGAAAATCTCACAGTCGTCCATTGCCACCGACTGGGGGTAAGCAACTTCCTAGAGATTTGACTCCTCTGAAAAGTACGCATTCTCATGTCTAGTCTTCTAAAAAACACCACGAGCCATAGGACAAGAACAAAGATGAGGGAAAGATTGTGGAGAAGGGGAAGGTAGTTCTTGTTTCCTCTAGTGAGCAAGGCTTGGATACTACCGCTGCACAGGATATTGCCCCCAATTCTGAAATTAAGGCCAGGCTGGAGCACTTGCAAAGCAATTCCCTGATATTTTGTTTGAGAGGATGATGATAATGAAACCTTGGCTGACATGCAAGCTAGGAAAGAGAAGCAGTTGGTTCTCAAGAAGGAGGAACAAGACCCTGTATACGTGCCTCCAGTTTCGGAGGTTGATCCTAGAACTGGGTTGATCATAAAATTCTTCTCCAGGTCAATAACTTCACAGCTTGCCTCTCAGCCTTCTGATTCTCCCCCAGAGTCTCTTGTTGATAAGAGGAAGAAGGGTGATCACTATGATGCCGACAATGAGGAGTTAGAGAAACAGAAGAAGGAAAAGAAATCAAAATCGTCTCCCAAGCGTAAATAGAGTGCACTTATTAGTTCATATTTTGCTTCTAGGCTTTCCACTGGCCAAGAAATGTAGTTATGAGAATGGCCCTCACTTTTGTTTAGCTTTACTCTTGCAATTCCGCGTTTAGTTACTGAAAATTTGTTTCTTTTGTATCTTCACATACCTGCAAGTCTACCATGTTTACGGAGTTTATTACTTTGAATCACAAAACTTAAAAAATAATCATAACTGAAACAATCGTAACTAAATACTGAAGTCATGAATGATAATCAATGAAAAGTTCGTGCGCTAAGTAAACGCGTAGCATTCATGAATGCAAAGTGTCGTATGTATATGCCCCCCATCAATAATTAATATGGTGCCTGGCCAGGGCTTATTGAGGATTGATTAGAGTCATATGTGTGCTTCCCCCCATTCTCGGAAATTAGGGGTTCGGGACCCTTTTTCATTCTTGTCCCCAGTCGTGTGACGGGATAAGAGCCCTTCAGTGGCATATGTCACTGTGCCTTTATACTCTCCCGATCCTTCAGCGGGGTAAGAGTTCTTGTGGCACTAAGTCTCTAGCGCCTTTATACTCTCCCGATCCTTCAGCGGGTTAGAGTTCGAGCTCGGTTCTCAGTCTTCTCACCGATCCTTTAGCAGGGCAGGAGTTCTAGGGGCGCTAAGTCTCTAGTGCCTTTATAATCTCCCGATCCTTCAGTGGGGTGGAGTGTTATCAAGGTGGTTTTATCGTGGTGCACCTTAACGCCTTGGGGACGTTTTCTTCGCGTCCTTTATACTCTCTCCCTAATCTCGAGAATTAGAGTGCAAGCAGTAGTGTGATTTACCTCGCTGCACCTTTTGGAGCTTTAGTTACCGTTGGCCTTTCGTTCTGATAGATGGCATTTTGAATTAGGTGTTTTGTGATCACTGCATATTTTAAAACAAACCTCGAAATGGTAATGATTTATTTTAATTAAAATAAAAGAGCAGACAAGAAACAGTGCAGTAAAGGTAAATGACACGCGATATTTTTATACTGGTTTGGTCGAATCATGACCTACGTCCACTTTATAATCTTTTGTTCAAGTAACCAGACTATTCTAGGCAAGTCGAGCCTTTTTACATGGTCCTAAAAACAAAAGAGTAAAACTGACAATTTCACATCAGATAAAGCCGCAAATGATGGGCATTCTACACTCTAGGGATTTCATCTCCATCCATGGTTGCTAGCTTGAAGGTTCCATTATCAAGCCTTCGTAAAATGGAGTATGGTCCTTCCCATTTCGGGCCCATATGTACTGGGGGTGGAAAGATGCGCTTCAGAACCAAGTCTCCAGGTTCAAAAGTTCGAGCTTGGACTTTCTTTTTGTAATACCGAGCAACCTATTGCTTGTGCCTCAAGGCGCGTAGGTCGGCTTCATCCCACTTTTCTTCAACCATATCCAGAGACTCAAGGAGTAGCTCATTGTTGGTTATTGGGTCATAATAAGTGATTCGATGAGATGGTACTTCTAACTCGACCGGAATGACCGCTTCAGCTCCAAGAGCGAGGGAAAATGGGGTGTGACCCGTTGCCGACTTGTATGTTGTCCTGTAGGCCCATAGTGCCAAGAGTAATTCATCAACCCACATGGCTTTGGCCCGCTTCAACCTTTTCTTCAGAATAGATTTAATCACTTTGTTCGCCGCTTCGACCTGTCCATTCAATTGCGGATGTGCCACAGAGGTATATCTTTTCTCGATATGATACTTCTAGCAGAAATCTCGGAACTCGGTGCTATCAAACTGAGTTCCATTGTCGGTTATGATGACTTTTGGTATCCCAAATCGGCATATAACGTTCCTGACGAAAAAGTTGATCACTCGATTGGTTGTGATCATGGTCAATGGCTTAGCCTCAACCCATTAGGTGAAGTAATCCACGGCCACTATGGCGAATTTTGCTCTGCCATTTGCTATGGGAAGGCTTCCAATAATGTCAATACCCCACATAGCAAAAGGCCACGGGCTCGTCATTATCCTCAACTGGCTAGGAGGTGCCTTAGGGATCTTGGAAAACTTCTGACAGCATCACAACCTCACGCATACTTAGCTGCATCCTTGTTTATGGTGGACCAGAAATAGCCGTATCGCCATATCTTCTTTGCCAGTGTTTGCCCTCCAGTGTGGTCGCCACACTCACCTTATTGGAATTCTTTTAGTACACGCTTGACGTCGTCGCTTTTTCCAAATATGATATCAGCCTTGGACTTTTGGCTTGAAACTTTCCAGTGACCTGGTTCACGACTATCTTGGAATCGCAAAAGATGTCTAGTTTCATGATCTCCAACTCCTTTGCGAGCTTCAACCCAGCAATTAGAGCTTCGTATTCGGAGTTGTTATTAGTTGCATGGTACTCCAATCTAAGAGAGTAGTATATTAGTCGTTTTTCTGGAGTTTCAAGCACCACTCCAGCACCAGATCGTCTCTCATTTTTAGCTCCATCAGTATATAGTTTCCAGGCATTAGGGTCAAGGAGTAGTCTTGGTGGGTCGACTTCTTCACTTACTGCATCATCTTTTGGGATGGTAAACTCTGCTATAAAGTCTGCAGGTGCCTGCCCTCTTATTGACCTCCGAGGTTGGAAGTTCAAGTCGAATTGACTCAACTTAATGTTCCACTTGAGCAACCTTCCTGATGCTTCTGGCCTTTGCAGAACTTGCTTCAGTGGGTGATCGGTGTACACAGTAATGGGATGAGCCTGGAAGTAGTGGCGAAGTTTTATAGATGCGATTAGTAAGCTATACGCAAGCTTTTCTACTTTTGGATAATTCCGCTCTGCGGCTGCCAATTTCTTACTCACATAGTACACCGGTCTTTGCACCTTATCTTCCTCTCTTAAAAAAGCCGAACTGATCGCGTGGGATGACACCACCAAGAACACAAACAAATCCTCGTGATCCACATGCTTAGACAGTACCAGGGGTCTTTCCAGATGATTCAACAAATTCTGGAACACTTCTATACAATTAGGAGTCCATTTAAAGTTGCGCTTGCCTCGCTTTATCAGCTCGAAAAACGGGATGCATTTATCTATAGCTTTGGAAATAAATCTGCTTAGCGCTGCAACTTTTCCAACAAGGCTTTGCACATCTTTAATCTGCTTTGGTTCTTGAATATTTCTGATTGCTATAATTTTATCTGGATTGATTTCAATTCCACACGAGCTGACGATGAACCCTAAGAATTTTCCGGATGCTACCCCAAATGCGCATTTCAAAGAATTTAGCTTCATCCCGTATTTCCGGAGAATCTCGAACATCTCTGCTAAATCGGCAGTATGGTCGGATGATTGTCTGGACTTTACCAACATGTCGTCGACGTATACCTCCATCGTTTTCTCGATTTGGTTGTAGAACTTCCTATTCACCAATCGTTGATAAGTAGCATCGGCATTCTTCAGACCGAAAGGCATCACTACATAACAGTATAATCCTAGATCGGTAATGGAGCTGGTATGCTCTTGGTCCAGCACGTGCATGGGGAATTGGTTGTACCCTAAGTAGGCATCCATAAAAGAAAGAAGCTCATGACCCGCCGTCGAATCTACGAGCTGATCGATTCTGGGTAACGGAAAGCTATCCTTTTGGCAGGCTTTGTTTAGATTTGAGAATTCAATGCATGTGCGCCACTTTCCATTGGCCTTCTTCACCAAAACCGGGTTTGAAATCCAATCAGGGTATGTTAAATCTTTAATAAACCCGTTACTTCTCAGCTTTTTGACTTCTTCCTTCAAGGCAGCAGACCTCTCTGGGCCAAGCATTCGCCTTTTCTGTTTGACGGGAGGATGTTTCGGGTTGATGCTTAATGAATGACTCATAATCGAGGGAGATATTCCACACATGTTCGCATGGGTCCAGGTGAATACATCTAAGTTAGCTTTCAAGAAATTTGTTAATACTTTGGATCAAACAGGATCCAACTGGGATCCAATCTTCAGGACCATCTCTGGGACACTATCATCGATGGTACGTCCATAGTCACTTCATTGGGAGTCGCCATTCTTCCCCCATGCTCTTCATCCTCTCTGGGATCTATATCCTCGGGGAACTCTCTGGGCGACCCTCCCATAGTTACTTTCTTTAGTTGCTATGACGTTTCCTCCCTTGGAGGGGAAAAAGCGCCCTTTTTTCCACATCTCTTCCTTTGCGGAGCAACTTCAGTTCCGCTATGTAGCATGCTCGTGCAACAACTTGATCTCCTATGACTATACCTACACCGGCATCCGTCGGGAACATCAACAATAAGCACCAGGCTGCGATGCAGGCCCTCAATTTGGCTAGGGCCGGTCGGCCCAAGAAGGCATTGTACGGCGTCACAATATCCAGAACCACAAAGGGGAGGATCCTCACTCTCTGACGTTCTCCTTCCCCAAGGGTTACTGACAGCTCCGCGTATCCTATTGGAGAGGTCGAGGCTCCAATAAATCCACGTATCCAACCCTCGCATGGTTTCAAATCCTTCGGCTCGAGTTTCATTTGGTCGAATGTTTTCATAAACAGAATGTTAACCGAACTTCCGTTATCCACTAGAACTTTATGGACTATAGTTGGGCCGATGGTAATGGTGATTATTAATGGGTCTTCAGTCGGGGAGTGGACTCCAGTACTCTCTCGGTCACGAAATATGACGTCATCAGACATCGCCTTCTGTTGCTTAATCGGGGCATTATCCTCGGGGTTGCTACATTCCCCTACTTCAAAATGCTATTTAGCAGCATTCACGTACTGATCCATAGCTATGAAACTGTGCCCTGCCAGATGAAGCCCACCAACTGTGGTATTGATAATGATATTTTTTCCCTTTTGATGAGCCGTTGGTTTGGCAGCATGTTGGCTTTGGTTCGGGGCTTGTGTGGCTTGCTGCCTGTCCTTAGGAGTCACCTTATATTCATCAAGCTTTCCTTCTCGGAGTAGCTTTTCGACCACATCTCTTAGATGACAACATTCTTTTGTGGTGTGACCATGAGTTTGGTGAAAAAGGCAAAATTTCCCAGTCTCACGTTCCTTCTCCATCGAGTCTCTTGGAGGAGACCTCTTATACTGGTGAACATTATACGTATCCAAAAAGATATTCTCCAGGGTATCGTTTAACGGTGTAAAACACTCAAATACCCAAGGCCGGGATCTTCTCTGAGAGTCATTTCCTCGGTTTCTCTTCCGATTATTGTTATTATTATTCCCCGATTGGCGACCATTACCTTGATTCTTGTTCCTGACATTAACTTCAACTTTTCCCGAGCTAACTCCCGTCTGCTTGATGGCCACATTACTTTGGATATCCTTCTTATCAGTAGCCTTCCTCTTTCAGTTGGCGTAAATTTCCTCTCGACGCAGGCGGATGTTGGCCTTTTCGTAAAATATTTCTCTGGTTAATAGTGATTTACCGGCCAGGTATCTTCCAAACTCAGTATCCTTATCCACTCCATCAATTAGGGCCATCAAAACAGTTTGTTCATGGGGATCTCTAACTTCCGTGACTGCTAAATTAAAGCGATCTAGATAGGACCTCAAAGATTCATCCGGACATTGCATAATGAGGGACAACTCAATGACATTCTTAGATCTCTGGGTATGTAGCCGAAATTGGTTTACAAACTGTTCACTTAATTCCCTAAAATTGGAGATAGATCGCGCTGGCAAACGAGTGAACCACATTAACGCCATATCCTCAGGAATATCGGGAATGCCTTACACTTCACGGCTTCGGAAGCGGCAGCTGCATTCATGTACCATGAATATCTCATCAGGTGCTGGACTGGATTAGCCCTTCCCGCATAACGGTTCATAGATGGCATGTTAAATTTCATTGGGAATCGAACCTCTAAAATATCATCGGTAAAGGGCGAATGACTGTAGCCTATACCCCAATCTTCAGTTCTTTGTCCGCAGCTTTCCACCATTATTTGCCTAATCATGGCTTCGACATCTGTATGGGTCAGGGTGGACTTAGGGTCAGCACTTCTTGCCTTGCGAGCCTCTCCAGCATTTCTTTGATGTGCTGCTGCAAGGTCTGGGTCCTGAGAAGAGCTCCCTTGCGCCTTATTGCCGTGATCAGTTGCGCGATGAGTAGGAGGAATGGGTCGATTCTGAGCAGGATCGACAACTTCTCCATTCCTAGGCAGTAGGACGGGCTCATTTAAGTTACAGTTACTGGTTTCCTGATTAAGCGCCTCTATATTCTCAACCCTTTCCAATGGAGGCCATCACCAATTTCTTCGAGGTTCTTCAGACGTGGATGTGTGTTCCAGGGAAAAAGGGTGAGTTGGTGGTGGTGAAACCTGCCTTTGAATATCGTCAATTCATCTGCCTAGGACAGTAATATTCTAATGCAGCAATGAGCTCTCCTGCCTTTGAGCGGCCAATTCATCAGTTTGCCCGTCCAACGCTTCAAGTATGCGAGACAGATGTCCTTCAGTAACTAGGGCAGAAGGGTCAAACTGGTCGTTTTCATCTTCTCTTATATGCAAGAAACTCGAACCAGGTTGAACAGAAGTACCAGCACGAGCGGAACGAGACATAATCTCCTTTTCAGGTCGGGTAGTAGTCTGATTGTCATTCCGGATCGTGGTCCCCCTAGGCTGATGGCTCGTGGTACCCTCTCGGCGTCGGTTCGTGGTGGTCCCCTGGGTTCGGATCATGGAAGCATTGGCAGGAAGGAGGGTGGTAGTATCTTGAGAACGGGTCGTTACGCCCTCAGTCATGGTTCGTGGTACCTCCAGCGGGTCGGATCGCCCCTTCCACGTCACGATCCGGGGAATCCACCTCGAGCCGCTCTGGACCGTCATCATCACGAGCTTCGTTTGTTACTTCATCGGCTTGTGAAGCTCATACATCCTTGGACTTCTTTCTAGCCATAATGCTTCGGATTTGCTGAAATCTTCAAAGATCGAAATAGTGGGATTTTGGACTGTTTTCTTCGGACTTGACTATCCAAACAATAGAACAACAATCCAATATGTTGACACTTCTACTCAGTGAAAGCACCAAAATGTTAGATCCAAAATTGGGTCTAACACCCAAATTATTCTAACATGCAGAGATTAATATCAGAAAAATGGAAGAAAAGCAGAAAAGACACAAGATTTATAGTGGTTCGGCGTTAACAAGCCTACGTCCATTTTATATCTATGATTATACTTGAGATTCGAGTACAATCAATGATTTCTCTCTCAGTTTCTCTTTTACAATGTTGATTCACTCAGTAAATTCGAGATAACTCTGAATAGAAATAACGGAGGTATGATAATGGTGGAATCAGAGCTCTGAATTGCCAAAGATCCTTAAAAATGCCAAGTCTGGAGCTATTTATAGGTGATTTCTGCAGGCGGATCGCGGTCATACGTGGCAAAAATCCCGAAGATCTCGGAATGGTTCGTGGCTTAATGGAGAAACAGTCAATATGGCTGTTATGGACAGGTGTCGTGAGATCCTATATTCTCGGATCGTGAATGACTTGGTCATGGCCTTCATCTCTCAGCTTCAGGGATCGGATCGGATCGTGGTCATGGGGGGCGATCGCGAACCGTGGAGGGTGCAACTTCATGAACAAGACTTCGTATTTGACTTGTGTTTGGATCTTTGTGGCTTGGTCCAAAAGCTAGCCAACAGTTTTCTATTATAAATACGATCCAACACAATAGTAGGTTTTTTAAACTATAATTATATTAACGATATGGTGCGATTATTAGTTGTGTAGTTCCACGCTACACAACCATTTCGCTAAAAAAACGATATGGTGCGATCGTGGTTTTCTGAATTTTTGGCTTTTAGATATTGGTTTTCTTGTGGTCTTCTTATTATCGGTTTCTTATGGTTCTCTTATGGGTTCTCTCGATTATGGGCTACGAATCTCTACATTATACTAAACACATCTTTCACAAAAAGATATGTTTTGGAGGGCGAGTGTTAACCTATCTTTTTACAAGGACATTAAGCTTTGAGTTTGGACGTTTTGACAGGTGGGAATTGAGTACGGGTGATTATATGAAGTTACGAGCCGCTATATTCATTTGGATTGCACTTTTGAACTACAATTTGGGACTCAAAATTTAGCTAAGTATGTGACTGATACCTATTTAGAGCATAAAATCAAAACTGAGAATTTAGCCAAGTATGTGATCGATACCTATCCACTGTATAGGTGCAAAACTGAGAATTTGGCTAAGTATGGAAACAGTATCTATCTGAAGCATAGGGATAGAATTGGAATTTTGGCTAAGTATGGGATTGTTACGTATTTGAAGCACATATTTTCAAAATTTAAAACTCACTCAAAATCACCTCATCAACTCAAAATCAAAGGGCTAAATCATCAAAACAAGTAAGCAAGAGACAAGGAAAGGAAAAATAGGACCCGCCTCGGGGTCACACCCCAGAGGGTGCAACCCCTGAGGGATGGGAACTGATCCCTCAAGGATGGGGTAATCCAGACTCCACTCCTTAGACCAGGTCATCTCGTCTAAGTGGGCACTTATGGGTTTTCAAATCGATCTGACTTACTGATTTCTCTATAAATAGACCACAAGAGCTCTAGAAAAAGAGATTTTCTCTTTGCTTCTCTACATAGGGACTTTTCCATTATTCCACTTCAACTCCTTATTCTTCTAATTCTTGTACTCAAAATTGAGTTGATGTTATAATTTAGCAGTATAAATAATAAGTTACACTAAATGGGTGTAGGTAATAGTTTGTCAAACTAACATAAAGATCTCGCCTCTTTTACTATTTCATATATTGCTAAAAAAAGTATAAATTCGTTGTGGAGTTACTGACGTTAAAAAGTGATTTAATGATATTTTATATGATAAGTTCTTGATATAAACAAATGATGATTGATTTACATATTACTTTGTTATTATTATTGATGTACATAATTCATGTTATGTGATTTATACATCTTTACAGTTAAATGGAATAATATTGTTCTTCTTAATATGAATATATATAGTAAAATTAATTTTAAAATTTCAAAAGAATATAGCGACGTAGATTTTTTTTTCTATTAGTGCTAGGTTTAGTCACCTCTCTCTCCATTTTTCAGATCTATGTTTCGTTTTCCTTTTTCTTCCTTTTCCCCTTCAAAATGCTCATCCTCCATTCTTGATCCCTCGCTTCGTTGTTTCTTTTTGTTTCCCATGATTTAATTTTCTTGTCACTGTGTTTCAACTTGTCGTAGGCCTCCACCTTTAAATTTACTCCGTCCATATCCTTTTTTCGTTCTTTGGCACCCGTATTTGAATTCCCCACCTATTTTTCCTCACGTGCTGAGTTCCTAATTAGCTCTCTCAATCTCTCCTTCACTAGTGCTCCACCTCGATACTCACTCTATCCACCTCGATACTCACTCTATCCACCTCGATATTCGCTCTAGCGAGCGAACCACGACCCTCCTTAGGCTACTCCATGTCATTACATGCATATTATCCTAAGTATTTGTCTTGGTTTTAGATTGAGCCTGGCTTCACATGCTTAGCGATTGTCAGGCCGAGCTTGGTGTTTACGTTGGATGGAGAGATTTTAGTGCGCCGTCTTGCTAGTTGGATATAGGTGGCGTGGTGTCAGGTTCCGGTTACTTTTGTGTCATGTTTTCTGGGTTTACATTATTCGCGGTTGGCTCTTTGCTAGTGTGTTGAACAGAAGGCAGTTTATTCTGCTTGTGTCTTTTTTGGACATATTGTCTTCTTGTAGTTCGATTTGTTGTTGGCAGTTGTTGACCGATCTTTGATGTGTCTAACTCAGATGTGTGTTACAACCACTTTTTATTTTTCTCACCTACTTTGTAGTCGGGTGCTCGATTTGTAATGCTTATTCCATTGTGTGAGAGATTTAGAAATGTATTTGATGTAACCTTGGTTGACAAATGTATCGATTGTAAGGGGCTGCGTGTGCACCTTGAAATGTAATCTTACTCCTTACGTGGAGTATTATATTAGTCAGTCTTGTGTAGTAGGTAGTCAATCTGTCTATTTCCTATTTCTCAATATACTTATTATTTGTTATGATAAAAGTGGACAAGCTACTATAAAATCGGCTGGCCTTGTCAAAAAATATATAGTAAAATTAACGCATATATTTATAAGACCTATTAGAAAAATAGACTAAAATTTTACCAAGATTATTTAAATAATAATAATTTAAATTTAAAATTTCATGAGTTATTTAAACATGCATATTTAAATATAAAATATTTTTAAAGATTTGAGAAAGTTCAACAAATAATTGTATATTAAAATGCTGGCATTTGAAACTAAAATTGTGTTTCTTTAATGTATGGTAAATTTATTGTGATAAATGAATAATATATTAAATTCACTATTATTGTTTACCCATATTAATTATATTGTGTGGCTTATTTAACTATGTATTTGAAAGAAAAACTAATTTTATCAATATTGTGGACATGTAATTAGAATGAATTAACAACTATTTAATGATTAAATTTATTTATTAAATACAAAATCATATAGTTATTTTGAGTACATTGGCTTAAATGCACAATATCAAGTGATAGTGTGGAGTGTTTTGCGAACAACTAAATAATTTTTCAAACGTCGGTGTTTGACATTAATTAACTGTGTAGTTAAAGCGGTTAATGGTTCTATAGCCCAGAGATGTGAAAAGATGTAGCGGGGATAAAGCGAGGAAATAACGGAGATACAACAAATACAAAAAGGTTCGTTAGATGTAAAACCAAATATTTGAAAATTCGTTAATCATCTTTCTCTCATTATATGTATACAAGAAACTAATATTAATTAATCTTATGTAACAAAATCAAGGAATATCATAGTTATGCATGCTGACTTTGATGAGTGTAATAGATTGTTACCATATAATAAGCACTTATGCCTTAAATTTAGCCCTCAACGTTAAATTTACTATTTATTTAAAAAAAAATCAAATCAAGCTCTATATATATTAATACTGCCAAAGCAGACGCTAAAAAGCCTTGATTTAGCGGATGCAGCGGAAATGTAACGACCCGGAAAATCTGAACCAATTTAAAAATTTTAAATTGGCTAAAATAATGGATTTAAATATTTAAAATAAATATTTTAAATAATAACGATGAAAAGTAAGTTTGAATCGACATATGAAAACGAATATAATTAACTCTAATTATAAACAAGGCTTGAAATGGCGCGGCAGTTTCAAAATTTGAATTCAAACTTTGACTGACTGTACCAGGTGCAAAACAAAACGGATTTGAGTGAAACCAAAAATATTTAAATCTGTTAGTGAATACCTTTCTAACGAATCAGAAAAATCGAAGTTTCATAGCGGGATGCAAAAGATATGGCCAAATGAATTTTCAGAAAGGTCGCTATAGAAATTATATAGCCCATGAAAATGGTCATTTTGCAAACGACCTCGGAATTTGACGAAACCACTTTTGTTGGGTCCGGGATGTCAAACTATTGCTAGGTTTCAAATTTCATAATTTTTGAAGCTAGTATGTGAGCGTGGCAAAAGAAAATGTGTTCGATCAACTTTTGTTAAATTGGATCGACAAGAAAAGGGCCATTTTTCAAACGATCTCAAAATTCGACGAAACTAGTTTTGTTAGGACCGTAGCGTCAAAACATAACTAGAATTATTTTTCTGGAATTTTTCGAATCAGTTTGTGGCCCTGGAAAATTGAAATGTACGTTCAAATTGAATATAAAAGGTTTTATACTTTAATTTGAAAAATAACTGATTGTAACAGTCGAATTGGCCAACGAAACATATCCCATTGTGTCCGGGATGGGGGTATTTAGCTAGGGGCGACAGTCATTGGGCTTGAATTGGTGTCCATATGGAGTAACGCTATTTAAAATTTTTTATAAACCACCGGCCAATAGGAAATTTCATTTCATAATTTAAAATTAAAAAAACCTAAGAAACCCTCGCCGTCTCTCTCGTTCACGGCGGAAACCCGCTCCAACTTTCCTGACGATTTTCCCGTCGATCCGCGCACCTTCAGCCTCCGCCACCACCTCGAATCGAGAGCCCTTCCTCCCCTCTTCCAATCCGACCAGCCTCGACCTTCCTCGTCGCCGCATCGATGAGAACCCCCTCTCCAAAGTTCGCCACTTCCCATTGCCGCCACGACTCGGATCCACCACCGAACTGGCCAAGACCCCCATCGCCAGAAAGCTCTCTCCAAGGCCGACGAGGTGGTACCCTCCCATCGTCACCACGAAGCTCGGTTTTCGCGAAAACTGAAAACCTAGTTTTGAACCATCGTGAAAGATGAGTCCTTTATTACATCTGAACTTTAAAAAATCATATCTTTATAGTGTGTTGACGAAATTCGATGAAACAGGAAACATTGTGACCGCAAGGAGGCTCTCTACCACATACATATTTTTCTGAGCCTTCTGCTATTTTTGGTGGAGTGGAACCCAAAGTGAGATTTCTAATTTATAAACGATATGGAAAATGACGATGTATAAATTATATAGTCGATGTATGGGTTATATAAGCATTGTACACCTCTTGTATAAGCATTGTATAAGTTGTACGTTCGATATATAAGTTATATATGCATCGTAAAAATTATATATGTGTTGAAATAGAAGTGAAATGCTTATATATATATATACGCCCTTCGTCCACAAACCATGGACGATATTTATTGGTTGTGATTGGTGTGAATATTGGTTGATTACGAATGGTTGATTGGAATTGTTTGTGGTTGAAAAATACCCGTTTGTGGTTGAGAAATATTTGGTTGAAACCACATAGGATTAGTTTGTGGAAATGAAAAAAAATATACATGCCGCCTGCGTGCGAACTAGATGCATGATTCCTCATTGTCAAAAGCTACGAGGCTTTAAGGTAGAGTGAGGAGCTGTACTAGGTACGGTCCCGGTTTTAACTACCCTGTCGTTATGATGCCGAAATTTTGAATAATATTCATGTGTTAGAATTATTTTCCTGTGTTGAAATTATATTCGTCTGTTGAATAGAAAACCTTCATGTGTTGAATCGAAATTCATTCGTTGAATTGAAATTCATGTGTTGAATGGTATTCGTGTTTTAAATATAAAAATCACCTTTTTATCTATATATATAAACTATAGAAAACCTTCATGTGTTGAATCGAAATTCATTCGTTGAATTGAAATTCATGTGTTGAATGGTATTCGTGTTTTAAATATAAAAATCACCTTTTTATCTAGATATATAAACTATAGAAAACCTTCATGTGTTGAATCGAAATTCATTCATTGAATTGAAATTCATGTGTTGAATGGTATTCGTGTTTTAAATATAAAAATCACCTTTTTATCTATATATATAAACTATAGAAAACCTTCATGTGTTGAATCGAAATTCATTCGTTGAATTGAAATTCATGTGTTGAATGGTATTCATGTTTTAAATATAAAAATCACCTTTTTATCTATATATAAACTGTAGAAAACCTTCATGTGTTGAATCGAAATTCATTCATTGAATTGAAATTCATGTGTTGAGTGGTATTCGTGTTTTAAATATAAAAATCACCTTTTTATCTATATATATAAACTATAGAAAACATTCATGTGTTGAATCGAAATTCATTCGTTGAATTGAAATTCATGTGTTGAATCGTATTCGTGTTTTAAATATAAAAATCACCTTTTTATCTATATATATATAAACTATAGAAAACCTTCATGTGTTGAATCGAAATTCATTCGTTGAATTGAAATTCATGTGTTAAATGGTATTCGTGTTTTAAATATAAAAATCACCTTTTTATCTATATATATATATAAAAACTATAGAAATCCTTCATGTGTTGAATCGAAATTCATTCGTTGAATTGAAATTCATGTGTTGAATGGTATTCGTGTTTTAAATATAAAAATCACCTTTTTATCTATATATATAAACTATAAAAAAACCTTCATGTGTTGAATCGAAATTCATTCGTTGAATTGAAATTCATGTGTTGAATGGTATTCGTGTTTTAAATACAAAAATCACCTTTTTATCTATATTTACAAACTATTGAAAACCTTTATGTGTTGAATCGAAATTCATTCGTTGAATTGAGATTCATGTGTTGAATGGTATTCGTGTTTTAAATATAAAAATCACCTTTTTATATATATATATACAAACTATAGAAAACCTTCATGTGTTGAATCGAAATTCATTCGTTGAATTGAAATTCATGTGTTGAATGGTATTCGTGTTTTAAATATAAAAATCACCTTTTTATCTATATATACAAGCTATAGAAAACCTTCATGTGTTGAATTGAAATTCATTCGTTGAATCATATTCATGTGTTGAATGGTATTCGTATTTTGAAAGAAATTGTTTTATAATAAAAATTCTATTTTTATCATCAATATGAACTATATAAAATAATCTGGTTTTGAAATAAATTGTTTTATAATAAAAATCCTATTTTTATCACCTATATTAACTATATAAAATAGTCGTGTTTTGAAATAAATCGTTTTACAATAAAAATCACATTTTTACTATATACATGAATTGTTAAAAATAGTGAAGTGTTGAAATAGAAGACAGTTAAATAAAAATATCATTTTAATCAAAAGTATGAAAATCATGTAGTTTTTAAATCGAAGAATCGATATATATATATATATATATATATATATATATATAAATAGAATTGAAATATATCGAATAACGAAGCTGCAGTTCGCATTTTGAAACCGTGATTTCAAACGACTAGTGCGGGAGATCCAACCATCGGATTTTCCCGAAACCGCAACCGTTGGGTTCGCTTTGGCAATATCTTTCCAACGACACCAACTTTGTAAAAATCCAACGGTTGGATTGTCTGGAATGTTTAATTCAAATCTGAAGAAAAACAGCGCCAGAATCGATTATATTTTTATATATATATATATAAATATAATTATATTAAATCGAATAACGACGCTGCAGTTCCTATTTTGAAATCAAAACTTCAAATGATTGTACCGGGAGATCCGACCGTCGGATTTTCCCAATACTGGAACCGTTGGATTCATTTTGAAAAGATCTTTCTAATGATATAAATTTTGTGAAGATCCAACGGTTAGATTTTCAGATATGTGTAAACCAAATCTGAAGAAATATAGCGCCACGGCCGCGTTATGGCCCGAAGCGTCGTTTTGAATAAATTGGCTATTTTAAACTAAATAAAAATAGCGATAAATCGTTATAAAATATTATAAACAATATGGATGTGAAATTTAGAAACTAACTGAAGGTTGGCTAAGTCGAATGGTTTCCTAGATTTTGATCTGATGTTGGTTTCGGCCTTCGGGGTTAATATTTGGGAAATCATTCTCTTACTGATTTACGGTTAGTGACTAATGAATTGAAATGATGCGTATGTTGTGTTTGTGTAGCACTTATTTTTTATATACGCGAGTTGCTCAGAAAGACCGGGTTTATCCCATTCTGAATAACTAAATCGACGATAAGAAATCGAAGATGAAGGCGGTGGTTGAAGACCGGAAATCTTCACCTCGTTTGGATGGTAACTGATGTCCTGATTGGGAGGCATCCCGAAATATGGATAATGAGTGGTGATCGTCCAGACGTACGTGGGGATCGATGGGTTTGCGAGGTATATAGTGCCTCCGGTTTCGTTCCGACCCAGAACGGACTTGTAAATGGATTGTGTGTTTGACACTGGAATTTATTCTATGTGATTGATAGCCATCAGTTGCATGGTGTGAATTGCCTGTGTGACATGCCAAGATGCAGTGATCAGGGCTTCTGTTGAAAAGCAAAGTCTTGTGATTGATGATCAAAGCACCGCCTGTGTAGCGTAGCTTTGTGTATAACGTGAATTCGCTGGCCTCACACCCTGGTATAAACCAGAAACGTTAGAAGGACCTCAGGGAGGGCATGCGTTTCTTCCTAGCTAGGAGTTGTGTCAGTGTTTTTACACGGCCTAACATTTTACTTATGTGGATGATGGATAGTGAGGCACCTCGGAAATATCGGTCGATCCGGGACCGATGGAGTCATTCATTGGCTCATTTACGCCCCATAGGGCGGGGAAACGCAGTGTTCAGGAATTTTAATCCACATCGGTGGACCGGCCCTGACGATCCAAGGGTCACTCGAGCTCTGATCCTGAGGCTCGGGCTAGGCAGTCTCGAATTCGGTAAGGACTATCTTTTGCCTTGGTTCAAGATGGAAATCCAATTTCCAAATACGTGACTGTGCGGTTTTGATTGTATATATATATGGCGACATGATATATGGTACCCATGTCGTCTATGATTGATAGTTATGATTGAAATTGTTTTTGAAACATATAAACACTAGTAATAATATCAAATGCTTTTGTTTATTCGTATCAAGCATATTTTGGCCATTATAAGGTAAAACTCTATCCTTCGGTTTGCGTTGCATTGTGTGATGGGAACTGAGTCTTATAATGGCTTCATTTTTATAAAAAGCATTGCGATGTTTAAAAGATCTATTTGTTTTTAAAGCACTGGCAATCCAATGGAGTAAACCCGTTCCACGAAAGTGGTGTGGTCCTGTGATTAGCCATATTTTAAATGTGTTGAGTAGATTTCTCATACCAGTCCCATGACTGACTCATAGTTTGTTTCACTTTCAAACTCGGGTGCCCCTTTTTCTACACGGGCAGCCTTGTATTCAGGTTTTAGCTGGCTTTCTCTGGATAGCTGGAGCTGAAGATGGATTCTATCATTTATCTCTTTTTATGCTGTACATCTCCTATTGTACATTATGTTTGTTTTCCGCTGTAGACATTTATGTATAGCTGAACTGTATTTGTACTAAGTATGATCCTATATATTGTGTAACTCTGATGATTACGTTTATCCAGTATATTCTATTTTGCATTATCTGGTGTATTTATTTATTTCTGTTATGCTATTTTCTATTTATGTGTTATATTCCAAGGATTACTCTTGCCACCGTCAGTACGGGGTTTGGGGTCGTCTCATTTGGTATCAGAGCGTTGGTTAAGCTTAGTGCTGGAATATAACATATTAACGAACTTGTCAGAGATAGAACCAGTAGTGTTCTAGGACGAGTAACTCAGTACAGATAGGATCAGCAATATCCTAGTATGAGTACAGCAGAATTAGAACAATTTGTTAGAGATGGGGTCAGAAGTGCCCCAGAACGAGTTGAGAGTTATATGTTTTTAGATAACGTATTTGTGATTATGTATATAGTCTGGTTTTAGAAATATGATTTTTGAATATATAAAAGATATATATTTGAAAAGTTAAAAACAAATTGCTTGTTGTTTGCATTGTGTGATAGTAAATTGGATTAATTAAATTATTGAAATGATAGTTAATTTAATCAATAATGGAATGAATAGTAGAATTTATTCGATTAAATCACATATTGAATTTGATTTAAAAATAGATAGAAATATATACATATGCATTATATATATTTGAACAGGGAAATGGATAACTGGTGAGTAAAGAAATTATTTGCGTGCCCGACAAATAGGTAAACCTTAATGAGTTGGATGCGAAATATTATTATATCAACTCCTGTGAATGCCATTGGATGCGGAGTGCTGGTTATTTTGTGTGTAATCATAAACGTCGCCAAAGGATAGTAACAATTAATTTTGAACTACATTACATGGCATACTTCTGGAAGATAGGCATACTTCATCATATACCACATAAGCATTTGGAGCTTGTGTGACGAGGTGGAAGATTTACCATATGAGCGAGAGGCTTGTATGGCGATGACCATATTTTATAGGTTGAACTGATGACTGATATGACCGTATAAAATTGTAACGATAAAATTGCCAGATTAATAAAAACCACACACAGGTCTGAAGTTGACAATAATCACGTCTCTCTAGTTATTAGATACGACACATGGATTATTTATTTCCCACACGGGACGAGGTGACGAGGATTTATCCTCTGGAGCAATTAAAAATACACACTCCCTCAGGCTTTGGCAGGGTGACGAGAATTTATTCTCTGGAGTTATTATCTATACACGCTCCCCTGTAAACACCAGAATATATCACTATAAATATGTGCATGCTTTATAGGATTTATTGGGTACCTAATACGGCCTAATAAATTTCCAAACCCCTCCCCGTACAAAGGAGGTTATGGCGAAATTTTTCGAAAATTCCAGGTGTTATCCAATTTTTTTGAAGAATTTGAAAATTCTCAGAAACTGAAAAGTTGGAGAATGGAAGCCGGATTGAACGTAGAGTTGATTAATCAAACCACTTTCGACTTTGTTCCTTTTCGGGGATGAAAAGTTTTAAGTGGGGGAGATTGTGTGAAAACCCGTAACTTCCCCGTAAAGGAAAGCGTCGGATAGTTCGAGAACAAGCCACAAAAGAACGCATATAAAAGAACATTTCATTGTATATTACAACAATGCATCAGATTACAAGAATATACAGAGTATGAACAAATATTACACAGAAATATCAGAGATTTAAATTACATTTAAATACATAGCAGCGGAAAATCATACAATACACAACTAGAAGGAGATATACGGATACAAAGCTTTCCGGATATCGTTCCAGCTGTAAACCAGGATCCTGTGAATATAAATCTGCAAAACCAAAACTACTAGCTGCCCGTGTCAAAATAAGGGCACCCAGAGTTTAGGTTAAAACAATAAACTCCAGGTCAGTCATGTGACTGGTGTGAGAACTAAAACAATTATTAATCTTTATTTTTAAAGTTAGGTAAATCAAGGGACCACGCCGTATAACACGGAACGGGTTTCCTCCCAAGAATACCAGTGCATAAAACAAACAGCGCAATGCTAAATAAAGAAAAATGAAGCTGTTATAAGACCCAGGTCCTATCACACAATGCAACGCAAGCCGGGGGATAGGGTTTTCCCTTATAACAGCCAAAGAATGCTTGATACGTTTAAAACAGATTATTTGATACTAAAATAAGTGCACAGTGTATACAACAACTTCAAATCATAAGTATCAATCATAGGCGGCATGAGCGTCCCATGCCACTATGTCGCCATATATAGGTTTACAATCAAAACCGCAATGTCGTATTGGAAGTTGGGTTATCATTTATGGTATGAACCGAGGCTAGGGGCAAGATCCTCTACCGATTTGTGACTCTCTAGCCCGAGCCACCGGAACAGCCGCAACTGCCCCTTGGATCGTCAGGGCCGGTCCACCGATGTGGATTATTATGCCTGAACACTACGTTTACCCGCCCTTTGGGGCGTAAGCCTGGCCCGTCAGCCGACCAGAAGCATCGGCCGAAACCGATATCACGAGGCGCCACGTTTTTCAGCAAGTAATAATAAGTAACATCCACATGAGTCAAACTCGTCAGCCAGTTCAAGCACTGACGCCACTCCTAACTAGAAAGAAACGCATGTCCTCCCTGATGTCCGTCTCCCGTTTTTGATTCATACCGGGTGTGATACTCGCGAATCAACGTTACACAAAGCTACGCCACAAAGGCCGTGCTTCGATCATCAACCACAAGACTTTGCTTTTCAACAGAAGCCTTGATCATTTGCATCTTAGCATGCCACACAGGCAATTCACTCCATGCGATTGATATCCATCAATATATAACCCCTGAGCTCGTACGTCTCAGAGAAGGGCGTTAAGCAAGAGAATAAATTCTCCGCCGCCAAACAGATATATATTTAATAGAGATCAATCACACGGACTAAAATCCAATGTTAGACACACAGTCCATTTACAAGTCCGTTCTGGGTCTGAACGAAACCGGAGGCACCTAGTACCCCGCATATCCATCGATCTCCAAGTACGTCTGGACGATCACTAACTGTTTCCATCTTCTTGGGTGTACCGCCCAATCAAGATCATCAGTAATTACCCAAATGACGTGAAGACTTCTGGTCTTCGACCACCGTCTTCATCTTCGACTTATCGTCGTATCAGTTATTCAGAATGGGATAAACCCGGTCTTTCCGAATAACTCGCGTATATTTTAAATAAGTGTTACACAAACACAACATACGCCTCATTCCAATTCATCAGTCACTAACCGTGAATTAATCAAGAAAATAATTTCCCAAATATTAACCCCGAAGGCCGAAACCAACATCAGATCAATATCCAGAAAACCATTCTGCTTGGCTAACCGACAGTTTGTTCCTAAATTTCACATTCATAGGGAAAGGTTCCCATTAATTTTATCCAAGATATATTCCTTGAATTTATTCTCTAATCTTCTTTTGAATTTCGATTCAACTAGTCGGGATTAACGAACCTTACCGAAGTAATCATTTGTTTTAATTTCCCAATCCCAACCTATTCATCCCATGAAGTAAAACTGGTTATACTTCATATCTAACACTACGGTGTTAGCGGTAAATTCAATTACCATTTCACGTTCAAATCTAATTAAAGATTTAACTAACGCCTGGAGTAAAACTGGTGATACTCCATTCTCGATTATTTCAATCTAATTAAAGATTCATTAAAACTCCACTTGGTTTTAATCGTTAACTGGGTTAAAGAATCAGTGTCATTTAAAACACGGTTCACGATAAACCCAAAGTCACATTCCATTAATTATCGGGTTAAAGAACGAGTGTTATTTAAAACACTGTCCACGATAAACCCAAAAATCAATATCAACTCAATTCCAATTAAAATATTATTTAATTGGTGCACTTCATTAAATCTAAATAAAAAGATTTAATCTTTTCTCAACCGGGCTTAAGAAAAGTGTTAGTGAAGACACCATTCACGACAAACCCAAATCACATTTGATATTCAATACAAGGCTCTGAATAGAAAATACATCGGCTTATATTCAATATCAAATTCTACGATTAACAAATGTCGTATTGGAAATAACGATATAAATATATATCTTTCAAATTTCCATAACAACATCTGTATAATCACGAATTCCAACATCGAAATATTCCGAAGACAATTTCGATTCAAATCCACTCCAATGCAATCATTGGAAATTTTGGTTATTTTTAAAACCCTTTTTCAAATTCAATTTATTTATTTAAAAATAAATAGAATTATAATTCTAGTTCAAAACTAGTTCATTTCGATAAAAATCTATTTTTTTCTTTTCAAATGTGGAGTTTTTCATCCCAATTCTTCCCAAATCATTTCTTATGATTTTACACAAATTATTGATATTTTTAATAATTTTATCAAGGCCCGTACAGTCGATTTCCATCAACGGCCATCGAAATGCACTTACAGCGACCTTTTTCAAATTTGATTTGGACATAGTTCCAAATCCAACCGTTAGATTTCTAATTTCTAATATTCGTTAGAAAGCTCTTTTCGATACGAACCCAACGGTTCCGGTTTTAGGAGAATCCGACGGTCGGATCTCCCGTAATGTCCGTTTGAAATAAATGGTCGAAATTCGCGAACTGCCACGGCGCGGCGCGTTCTATTCAGGCCATTATATTATATATATAATATATATATCGTCGATTTCTATTTAAAACGAATTTTATAAATAGTTTTGAATTCGTTTCAAAAGCAATTTCAACTTCCATTTCAATTCAAATCAAAATTGAATTCTTCTTTATAAATTCGTTTTAAAATTCATTTCTATTCAATTCAAATTTCAATTCAATTTGAATTCATTTCAATTCGCTTTCAATTCAATTTGAATTCGTTTTCAATTCATTTCGAAATCGTTTTCAATTCAATTCATTTCGAAATCGTTTTCAATTCATTTCGAAATCGTTTTCAATTCATTTCGAAATCGTTTTCAATTCAATTCATTTCGAAATCGTTATATATTCAATTCATTTCGAAATCGTTTTCAATTCATTTCGAAATCGTTTTCAATTCAATTCATTTCGAAATCGTTTTCAATTCATTTCGAAATCGTTATATATTCAATTCATTTCGAAATCGTTTTCAATTCATTTCGAAATCGTTTTCAATTCAATTCATTTCGAAATCGTTTTCAATTCAATTCATTTCGTAATCGTTTTCAATTCATTTCGAAATCGTTTTCAATTCAATTCATTTCGAAATCGTTATATATTCAATTCATTTCGAAATCGTTTTCAATTCAATTCATTTCGAAATCGTTTTCAATTCAATTCATTTCGAAATCGTTATATATTCAATTCATTTCGAAATCGTTATATATTCAATTCATTTCGAAATCGATATAAATATCGTTCACGTCAAAATGGCGTCAATCTAATCAACACGGCTTAATGTATTTCTATTTTCAAATATTCTATTTCAAATATTTCTTATTATCAAAATATTTCTATTTCAAATATTTCGTTCAACACATGACTAATCTCAACGGATGAGTACAGTCAACACATGAACATTTACTTTATATTGATAAAGAAGTAAATTTTATTATTAAAATATTTCGTTCAACACATGACTAATCTCAACGGATGAGTACAGCCAACACATGAACATTTACTTTATATTGATAAAGAAGTAAATTTTATTATTAAAATATTTCGTTCAACACATGACTAATCTCTACGGATGAGTACAGTCAACACATGAACCTTTATTTTATAATATTCTTTATTTTCTAAATTGGAATGAGGCCCAATCAATCACCATATAATATTAATTATATGGATTTTCATACATCACACGTATATAATAGCATGGAAAAATAATGAGACGACCCGATTTCCCGTTCTCACGGAAACAAGGTTATCTTTTGGAATATAACACAGAAACATATAATAGCAGAACAGAATTAAATAAATACACCAGAATGAACAACAAAATATACTGGATAAAAGTAATCATCAGAGTTACACAGTATACAGGATCTTACTTAGTACAAATACAGTTCAGCTATACATAAATGTCTACAGCGGAAATAAACAAAATATGTACAATAGGAGCTGAACAGCATAAAAAGAAATAAATGATAGAATCCATCTTCAGCTCCAGCTATCCAGAAAGAACCAGCTAAACCTGAATACAAGGCTGCCCGTGCAGAAAAAGGGGCACCCGAGTTTGAGAGTGAAACAAACTACGAGTCAGTCATGGGACTGGTATGAGAAATCCACTCAACACATATATATAATTGGCTAATCACAGGACCACGCCACTTTCGTGGAACGGGTTTACTCCATTGGATTGCCAGTGCTTTAAAACAAATCTTTCTTTTAAACATCGCTATGCTTTTTATAAAAATGAAGCCGTTATAAGACTCAGTTCCCATCACACAATGCAACGCAAACCGGAGGATAGAGTTTTACCTTATAATGGCCAAAATATGATTGATACGAATAAAACAAAGGCATTTGATATTATTGCTAGTGTTTATGTGCTTTGAAAACAATTTCAAATCATAACTATCAATCATAGACGGCATGGGTACCATATATCATGTCGCCATATATATATACAATCTAAACCGCACGATGTCGTATTTGGAAATTGGATTTCCGTCATGAACCAAGGCAAAAGATAGTCCTTACCGAATTCGAGACGCTCTAGCCCGTGTCCCAGGCAAGTACTCAGTCAAGCCTTTGGATCGTCAGGGCCGGTCCACCGATGTGGATTAAAATGCCTGAACAATACGTTTCCCCGCCCTTTGGGGCGTCAACGAGCCAACGAATGACTCCATCGGACCCGGATCGTCCGATCAAACCGAGGCGCCTCGCAACAGCAACAACCACATAGGTGAAAAGTATATAAATGTCAGGGCTGGTAGGTCACTGACACCACCCTAGCTAGAAGAAAACGCATGTCCTCCCTGAGGTCCTTCCTCCCGTTTTAGGTTCCTACCGGGGTGTGAGGCTCGCGAATTCACGTTATACACAAAGCTACGCCACACAGGCGGTGCTTTGATCATCACCACAAGACTTTGCTTTTCAACAGAAGCCCTGATCACTGCATCTTAGCATGCCACACAGAATAAATCCTATGTCAGACACACAGTCCATTTACAAGTCCGTTCTGGGTCTGAACGAAACCGGAGGCACTAAATACCTCGCAAACCCATCGACCAACACGTACGTCTGGACGATCACCACTCATTATCCATATTTCGGGATGCCTCCCAATCAGGACCTCGGTTACCATCCAAACGAGGTGAAGACCTCCGGTCTTCGACCATCGTCTTCATCTTCGAATTTCAATCGTCGGTCGATTATTCGAAATGAGAATTAACTCGGCCTTTCCAAATAATTCACGTATATTTAGAATTTCAAATCGATTTATTTCAATGGTTAAATTATTTGACAACATCACGTTTGTTCTTTAATGTAATTTTCACACCAAACACATTCAACCATCAAACATCACATAAATCAAGCAAATTCAGTTTATTTCCATTCCATATCGCTTATGGTATTTTATAACTATTTATCGCTATTTTTATTTATTTTAAAATAGCCATTTTATTTAAAACGACGCTTCGGGCCATAAGGCGGCCGTGGCGCTGTTTTTCTTCAGATTTGATTTACACATATCTGAAAATCTAACCGTTGGATCTTCACAAAATTTACATCATTAGAAAGGTCTTTTCAAAACGAATCCAACGGTTCCAGTTTCGGGAAATTCCGACGGTCGGATCTCCCGGTACAATCGTTTGAATTTTCGATTTCAAAATACGAACTGCCGCGTCGTTATTCGATTAAATATAATTTTATTTATATATATAAATAAATATAATCGTTTCTGGCGCTGTTTTTCTTCAGATTTGAATTAAACATTCCAGACAATCCAACCGTTGGATTTTTACAAGGTTGGTGCCGTTGGAAAGATTATTCCAAGGCGAACCCGACGGTTGAGGTTTCGGGAAAATCCAATGGTCGGATTTCCCGTACTAGTCGTTTGAAATCACGGTTTCGAAATACGAACTGCACGGCCTCGTTTCGTTTTAATTTTATTTATATTTATATAGTTATATAAATATAGTTCATTCAAGGATTTCTATATCGTTTTCACTTCAAAAATTTTTCTAACACCTTAAATTTTGGAAAAATTTCGCCATAACCTCCCCTGTACCGGGAGCGTCGGGAAATCGCAAATAGCGTCCCGGTCCTTCTAATCTCAAAAAGAAAAAGAAAAAGCCAAGCGGCTAGCCAATGTGAAGACCCGTAACTTCCCCGTAAAGGAAAGCGTCGGATAGTTCGAGAACAAACCACAACAGAACGCATATAAAAGAACATTTCATTGTATATTACAACAATGCATCAGATTACAAGAATATACAGAGTACGAATAAATATTACACAGAAATATCAGAGATTTAAATTACATTTAAATACATAGCAGCGGAAAATAATACAATACACAACTAGAAGAGATATACGGATACAAAGCTTTCCGGATATCATTCCAGCTGTAAACCAGGATCCTGTGAATATAAATCTGCAAAACCAAAACTACTAGCTGCCCGTGTCGAAAATAAGGGCACCCAGAGTTTAGGTTAAAACAATAAACTCCAGGTCAGTCATGTGACTGGTGTGAGAACTAAAACAGTTATTATTCTTTATTCTTAAAGTTAGGTAAATCAAGGGACCACGCCGTATAACACGGAACGGGTTTCCTCCCAAGAATACCAGTGCATGAAACAAACAGCGCAATGCTAAATAAAGAAAAATGAAGCTGTTATAAGACCCAGGTCCTATCACACAATGCAAACGCAAGCCGGGGGATAGGGTTTTCCCTTATAACAGCCAAAGAATGCTTGATACGGTTAAAACAAGTCGTTTGATACTATTATAAGTGCATAGTGCATAAAACAACTTCAAATCATAAGTATCAATCATAGGCGGCATGAGCGTCCCATGCCACTATGTCGCCATATATAGGTTTACAAATAAAACCGCAAATGTCACGTATTTGGAAATTGGATTTCCATCTATGAACCGAGGCAAAAGATAGTCCTCAACCGATTCGAGACGCTCTAGCCCGCCCCTCAGGAACAGCCGCAACTGCCCCTTGGATCGTCAGGGCCGGTCCACACGGAGTGGATTATTATGCCTGAACAATACGTCTCCCCACCCTATGGGGTGTAAGTCTGGTCCGTCAGCCGACCAGAATGCATTCGGCCGAAACCGATATAACCGAGGCGCCTCGCAACAGCAACAACCACATAAGTCAAACTCGTCAGGGCGTGTAAAACCACTGACGCCACTTCTAGCTAGAAAGAAACGCAAGTCCTCCCTGAGGTCCGTCTCCCGTTTTTGGTTCATACCTGGTGTGAAACACGCGAGGTAAACGTTACACAAAGCTACGCCACAAAGGCCGTGCTTTGATCATCACCACAAGACTTTGCTTTTCAACAGAAGCCTTGATCATTTGCATCTTAGCATGCCACACAGGCAAACCATCCTATGCAACCGATATCAGTCACACAGAATGAAATCCGATGTCAGACACACAGTCCATTTACAAGTCCGTTCTGGGTCTGAACGAAACCGGAGGCACCTAGTACCCCGCATATCCATCGATCTCCAAGTACGTCTGGACGATCACTAACTGTTTCCATCTTCTTGGGTGTACAGCCCAATCAAGATCATCAGTTATCACCCAAACGACGTGAAGACCTCCGGTCTTCTACCATCGTCTTCATCTTCGACTTATCGTCGTATCAGTTATTCAGAATGGGATAAACCCGGTCTTTCCGAATAACTCGCGTATATTTTAAATAAGTGTTACACAAACACAACATACGCCTCATTCCAATTCATTAGTCACTAACCATAAATTAATCAAGAGAATAATTCCCCAAATATTAACCCCGAAGGCCGAAACCAACATCAGATCAATATCCAGAAAACCATTCTGCTTGGCTAACCGACAGTTAGTTTCTAAATTTCACGTTCAAATCTAATTAAAGATTTAACTATCGCCTGGAGCAAAACTGGTGATACTCCATTTTCGATCTTTTCAATCTAATTAAAGATTCATTAAAACTCCACTCAGTTTTAATCGTTAACTGGGTTAAAGAATCAGTGTCATTTAAAACACGGTTCACGATAAACCCAAAATCACATTCATTAATTATCGGGTTAAAGAACAAGTGTTATTTAAAACACTGTTCACGATAAGCCCAAAAATCAATATCTATTCAATTCCAATTAAATATTATTTAATTGGTACACTTCATTAAATCTAAATAAAAAGATTTAATCTTTTCTCAACTGGGTTCAAGAATAGTGTTAGTGAAGACACCATTCACGACAAACCCAAATCACATTCGATATTCAATACAAGGCTCTGAATAGAAAATATATCGGCTTATATTCAATATCGAATTCTACGACTAACAAATGTCGTATTGGAAATAACGATATCAATATATATCTTTCAAATTTCCATAACAACACCTGTATAATCACGAATTCCAACATCGAAATATTCCGAAGACAATTTCGATTCAAATCCACTCCAATGCAATCATTGGAAATTTTGGTTATTTTTAAAACCCTTTTCGAATTCAATTTATTTATTTAAAAATAAATAGGATTATAATTCTAGTTCAAAACTAGTTCATTTCGATAAAAATTTATTTTTATCTTTTCAAGTATGGAGTTTTTCATCCCAATTCTTTCTAAATCATTTATTATGATTTTACACAAATTATTGCTATTTTTAATAATTTTATCAAGGCCCGTACAGTCGATTTCCATCAATGGCCATCGAACTGCACTTACAGCGACCTTTTTTGAATTTGATTTGGACATATCTCCAAATCCAACCGTTAGATTTCAAATTTCTAACATTCATTAGAAAGCTCTTTTCGATACGAACCCAACGGTTCCGGTTTTAGGAGAATCCGACGGTCGGATCTCCCGTAATGCCCGTTTGAAATAAATGGTCGAAATTCGCGAACTGCCGCGGCGTGGCGCGTTCTATTCAGGCCATTATATTATATATAATATATATATAATATATATATCGTCGATTTCTATTTAAAACGAATTATATAAATAGTTTTGAATTCGTTTCAAAAACATTTTCAACTTCCATTTCAATTCAAATCAAAATTGAATTCTTCTTTATAAATTCGTTTTAAAATCCATTTCTATTCAATTCAAATTTCAATTCAATTTGAATTTATTTCACTTCGCTTTCAATTCAATTCGAATTCGTTTTCAGTTCAATTCATTTCGAAATCGTTCTCAATTCAATTCATTTCGAAATCGTTTTCAATTCAATTCATTTCGAAATATTTCAATTCAATTCATTTCGAAATCGTTTTCAATTCATTTCATAATCGTTTTCAATTCAATTCATTTCGAAATCGTTTTCAATTCAATTCATTTCGAAATATTTTCAATTCAATTCATTTCGAAATCGTTTTCAATTCAATTCATTTCGAAATATTTTCAATTCAATTCATTTCGAAATCGTTTTCAATTCAATTCATTTCGAAATCGTTTTCAATTCATTTCGAAATCGTTTTCAATTCAATTCATTTCGAAATCGTTTTCAATTCAATTCATTTCGAAATCGTTTTCAATTCAATTCATTTCGAAATCGTTTTCAATTCAATTCATTTCGAAATCGTTTTCAATTCAATTCATTTCGAAATCGTTTTCAATTCAATTCATTTCGAAATCGTTTTCAATTCAATTCATTTCGAAATCGTTTTCAATTCAATTCATTTCGAAATATTTTCAATTCAATTCATTTCGAAATATTTGATTTCAAAATTACTTTTCAATATCCATTTCAAAATGAATAAAATCGATAAAAATATCGTTCACGTCAAAATGGCGCATCTAATCAACACGGCTTCATATATTTCCATTTTCAAATATTCTATTTCAAATATTTCTATTATTAAAATATTTCGTTCAACACATGACCAATCTCAATGAATGAGTACTGTCAACACATGAACTTTTATTTTATAATATTCTTTATTTTTCAAATTGGAATGAGGCCCAATCAATTACCATATAAAGTTAATTATATGGATTTTCATACAACACATGTATATCATAGCATTGAAAAATAATCAACCATCAACCAAAGTGCACTACACTGTATAAGCATCAAATATAGATATTCAACGCTTATAACAGCCTGTCAATCGATCGATCGACATATTAATCAATCAGGATGAGTGAACTTCAAATTTCATCCCAACACCCGTGTGGGGTTTCAAACAATCAAACGCATATTTTATTTGTGCAGTTGGGCGATGTGTAAAATTTATCGTCCCAATCAATGTCATTCAAATAGGTGTACATAAACAAACCGTCCGGTTTATAAATGAATATTTTATTTTATTCACTTCACGTTAAAAATTATATTTTTAACGATAAAACATTTTATTTCAACCTATGAATTTCTATTCAATTCATTCTTTAAATAAAATGTTATTTTTATTTTTCTAACATATTTTAGAAAATTTCGGCGGCATAACGGCACGATACTAGAAACGGGACAAGGCCTAGCCTTATCCCCGGTCTAGTGAAGGCCCACGCCATTCACACATCAATCAAATCACTTTCGTTATGCAAACTACAAAATTTGGGGTAAGAATCTAACCTAGTCTTACTCCTTCGCCTTATAACGGCGCACGTCTAATCCTAACCAATTTATCGATTCGATTTTTCACACCACAAACCACATTCAAACCAATATCTCAATCAATCACCAAACATCCAAACAAACAAGTCCATGGTATGTGGACGGGTGTCGGGTGCTTCTAATAAGCACCGTCTGCATCCTAGTATATATATATATCTAGAAAAAGAGAATTAAGAGTGAGAAGTTCTCACATTTAGCTATCCTAGCTCCACGGCCCTTCTAATGCAGGAAACCTTCGCCAACTCGCCTTTTTGTCGCTTTCGTTGTCCGCTTTCACTACATATGTAAAAATCGAATTTTTACTTCGCTATTCAATATATAATAATCATATTATTATTTTTTTTTTTTTACTCGAAGTTCAATATATAAAAATCCTATTTTTAACTCGAAGTTCAATATATAAAAATTCTATTTTTAACTCGAAGTTCAATATATAAAAATTCTATTTTTAACTCGAAGTTCAATATATAAAAATTCTATTTTTAACTCGAAGTTCAATATATAAAAATCATATTTTTAACTCGAAGTTCAATATATAAAAATCATATTTTTATGCCGAAGTTCAATATATAAAAATCATATTTTTATGCCGAAGTTCAATATATAAAAATCATATTTTTATGCCGAAGTTCAATATATAAAAATCATATTTTTATGCCGAAGTTCAATATATAAAAATCATATTTTTATGCTTTAAAAATCAATTCTTTTTCCTTTTTAAAAATCAAATCTGTTACTTTTTAAAAAATCAAACCTGTTACTTTTTTTTAAAATCAAATCTGTTTCTTTTTTTTTTTTTTTTAAATCAAATTAAAAACAGTTTTCTAACTAAAATAAAAACAGTTTTCTAACTGTAAAAAAAATTCAGTTTTTAAATTCTAAAACAAAGAAACAGTTTTTAAAATTCTTAAAAAAAAATGCAGTTTTGCTCTTTTAAAAAAAAACAGTTTTAAAAACCTTTTTCAAAATTAGAATTACAGAATTGAAAAATAAAAATAAAATAAAGTAAAGTAGAAAAGAAAAAAAAACTTACTGCCGAAGAAACAGGGGGGGGGGGGGGGGTCTTCACTGCGTCGGAGGGTTTCGAGGTATGGACGGCGGCTTCATCGTCGTCAGCGAGGGGGAGGGCTTCGTCGGTGATGTCTCGAAGGGGGGGGGGGGGGCTGGCGAATTGAAGGAGGAGGAGGGCGGTGGCTTCCAGGGGGCTCGAACGGGGTGGCGCTGCTTCGGGATGAGGCGGCTTCGGGTTGTCGTTCGGTGGGAGGAGGATGAACGGAGGGCGGCTTCCAGGGTTTTGGCGGCGGCGATGGTTCGATTGCGGTTTTTCTCTTTTTTTTTTTTTTTTTTTTTTTATCTGATGGATGAATCAGGTTTTGGGGAAATAGGGGGGGGGCCAGAGTCAAAAGGAGGGAGTTATTATATTTTTTTTTTTTTTTTTTTTATTTAATTATTTTATTTTCGAAGAAGTTGACTTTTCACACATGACCTCTAAACGAGGCCCACCGCCTGTCGTCCATAGCGTTTCACCCCCATTCCGAACACAATGGGATATGCCACGCAAGCTGATTCGGCTGTTACAATCAGTTTCCGTTAAATTTACATTTAAATCTCTATATTGAATTTTAAACGTACATTTCAAATTACCGGGGTCACATACTAACTAGAAAAATTCCAGAAAAATATTTTCTAGCTTCGTATTGACGATACGGTCCTAACAAAACTAGTTTCGTCGAATTCTGAGACCGTTGGAAAAATGGCCATTTTCCAGTCGATTGAAATCAACTGAAACTGGTCAAACGCGTTTTCCTTTGCCACGCTCACATATTGATTCGAAAAATTATGAAATTTGAAACCTAGTAATAATTCGACATCACGGACCCAACAAAAGTGGTTTCGTCGAAATCCGAGGTCATTTGCAAAATGTCCATTTTTAAGGGCCTGAATTCCATAGCGACTATTCAGAATTTTCAACTGGACATATCTTTTGATTCCTGATATGAAATCTTGATTTTTCGGATTCGTTAGAAAGATATTCACTATTAGATTCCATTATTTTTGGTTTCACTAAAATCCGGATTGTTTTGCACCCGGTACATTCAATTGAAGTTTGAAATCGAATTATCGAACTACCGCGCCATTTTCAATTCCTTTTAATTATATATAATTATTATATATTCTAACGACGACGTATATAATATATACGTTCTAATTCTATTCAAAATAAATTTCACGTCGATATTATTTAAAATAATTCATTTCAAATAATTAAAATTCGCTAATATTGCCAAAATAAAAATTTTAAACTGGCCCAGATTTTACGGGTTGTTACAATCTCCCCCACTTAAAACTTTTCGTCCCCGAAAAGGAACAAAGTCGAAAGTGGTTTGATTAATCAACTCTACGCTCGATCTGGCTTCCATTCTCCAACTCTTTAGTTTCTGAGAATTTTCAAAACTTCAAAAATTTGGCTAACTCCCGAAATTTTTGAAAAATTTCGCCATAACCTCCCCTGCAATGGGAGCATCGGGGAATTTCAAATAGCTTCCCCGGTCCTTCAGATCTTAAAAAAAGAAAAAGAAAAAGCCAAGCGGCTAGCCAATAGGCTCACAAAATCATCATCACCCAAACAAAACAGGAAATTATGTAGTAAACATGTACCTATTTGTCGGGCAAACAAATTTTATTCTCTGGCTCTAGCCTCCTTGCTATGACCTGTTCAAAAGATATACATGTATGCAAGCAAATGCAACCAAACTTCAATACAATTCAATATTTGATTCAATTAGGCTAAATGGTTCAAAATTAGCAAACAACTAAACAAACAACACAAACATCAATCAATTAGTGAATTAGAGTTTCAAATTCATAATTTTGATACATATACAAAAATCATGTTTTTGATACCAAATCACAACAATAGGCCCTATCTAATTTTGGTTCTCACACCAGTCTAATGGAAATATATAGATATCACACATTCGAAACACGAATATAAATACTAATGATGTGGCCACATCATCAGAATTATCCCCGGGTGTCTAGAATGTGACTCTATATCTATCCAATATATTAAAATTTCAAATACACGCGGATCAGACGTATACGCAAAATCTATATATATTGGATTGTCCACATCAATATAAATAGGTAATCAAATACGAATAATTGATTTAAATTTTCAAAACAAAAATTTGTTTTCACTTTCAAAAATATACTCTTCACACTCGTTCTAGGATACTACTGATCCCATCTCTAACGAGTCATTCCCGTTGGATTTTACTAATCCAATATCTGATGTATTCTTTCGTATGGTTCTAATGTGTCTTGTTCTCTAGCTTTGTAAACCAAAGCTCTGATACCAACTGTGAAGACCCGTAACTTCCCCGTAAAGGAAAGCGTCGGATAGTTCGAGAACAAACCACAACAGAACGCATATAAAAGAACATTTCATTGTATATTACAACAATGCATCAGATTACAAGAATATACAGAGTACGAATAAATATTACACAGAAATATCAGAGATTTAAATTACATTTAAATACATAGCAGCGGAAAATAATACAATACACAACTAGAAGAGATATACGGATACAAAGCTTTCCGGATATCATTCCAGCTGTAAACCAGGATCCTGTGAATATAAATCTGCAAAACCAAAACTACTAGCTGCCCGTGTCGAAAATAAGGGCACCCAGAGTTTAGGTTAAAACAATAAACTCCAGGTCAGTCATGTGACTGGTGTGAGAACTAAAACAGTTATTATTCTTTATTCTTAAAGTTAGGTAAATCAAGGGACCACGCCGTATAACACGGAACGGGTTTCCTCCCAAGAATACCAGTGCATGAAACAAACAGCGCAATGCTAAATAAAGAAAAATGAAGCTGTTATAAGACCCAGGTCCTATCACACAATGCAAACGCAAGCCGGGGGATAGGGTTTTCCCTTATAACAGCCAAAGAATGCTTGATACGGTTAAAACAAGTCGTTTGATACTATTATAAGTGCATAGTGCATAAAACAACTTCAAATCATAAGTATCAATCATAGGCGGCATGAGCGTCCCATGCCACTATGTCGCCATATATAGGTTTACAAATAAAACCGCAAATGTCACGTATTTGGAAATTGGATTTCCATCTATGAACCGAGGCAAAAGATAGTCCTCAACCGATTCGAGACGCTCTAGCCCGCCCCTCAGGAACAGCCGCAACTGCCCCTTGGATCGTCAGGGCCGGTCCACACGGAGTGGATTATTATGCCTGAACAATACGTCTCCCCACCCTATGGGGTGTAAGTCTGGTCCGTCAGCCGACCAGAATGCATTCGGCCGAAACCGATATAACCGAGGCGCCTCGCAACAGCAACAACCACATAAGTCAAACTCGTCAGGGCGTGTAAAACCACTGACGCCACTTCTAGCTAGAAAGAAACGCAAGTCCTCCCTGAGGTCCGTCTCCCGTTTTTGGTTCATACCTGGTGTGAAACACGCGAGGTAAACGTTACACAAAGCTACGCCACAAAGGCCGTGCTTTGATCATCACCACAAGACTTTGCTTTTCAACAGAAGCCTTGATCATTTGCATCTTAGCATGCCACACAGGCAAACCATCCTATGCAACCGATATCAGTCACACAGAATGAAATCCGATGTCAGACACACAGTCCATTTACAAGTCCGTTCTGGGTCTGAACGAAACCGGAGGCACCTAGTACCCCGCATATCCATCGATCTCCAAGTACGTCTGGACGATCACTAACTGTTTCCATCTTCTTGGGTGTACAGCCCAATCAAGATCATCAGTTATCACCCAAACGACGTGAAGACCTCCGGTCTTCTACCATCGTCTTCATCTTCGACTTATCGTCGTATCAGTTATTCAGAATGGGATAAACCCGGTCTTTCCGAATAACTCGCGTATATTTTAAATAAGTGTTACACAAACACAACATACGCCTCATTCCAATTCATTAGTCACTAACCATAAATTAATCAAGAGAATAATTCCCCAAATATTAACCCCGAAGGCCGAAACCAACATCAGATCAATATCCAGAAAACCATTCTGCTTGGCTAACCGACAGTTAGTTTCTAAATTTCACGTTCAAATCTAATTAAAGATTTAACTATCGCCTGGAGCAAAACTGGTGATACTCCATTTTCGATCTTTTCAATCTAATTAAAGATTCATTAAAACTCCACTCAGTTTTAATCGTTAACTGGGTTAAAGAATCAGTGTCATTTAAAACACGGTTCACGATAAACCCAAAATCACATTCATTAATTATCGGGTTAAAGAACAAGTGTTATTTAAAACACTGTTCACGATAAGCCCAAAAATCAATATCTATTCAATTCCAATTAAATATTATTTAATTGGTACACTTCATTAAATCTAAATAAAAAGATTTAATCTTTTCTCAACTGGGTTCAAGAATAGTGTTAGTGAAGACACCATTCACGACAAACCCAAATCACATTCGATATTCAATACAAGGCTCTGAATAGAAAATATATCGGCTTATATTCAATATCGAATTCTACGACTAACAAATGTCGTATTGGAAATAACGATATCAATATATATCTTTCAAATTTCCATAACAACACCTGTATAATCACGAATTCCAACATCGAAATATTCCGAAGACAATTTCGATTCAAATCCACTCCAATGCAATCATTGGAAATTTTGGTTATTTTTAAAACCCTTTTCGAATTCAATTTATTTATTTAAAAATAAATAGGATTATAATTCTAGTTCAAAACTAGTTCATTTCGATAAAAATTTATTTTTATCTTTTCAAGTATGGAGTTTTTCATCCCAATTCTTTCTAAATCATTTATTATGATTTTACACAAATTATTGCTATTTTTAATAATTTTATCAAGGCCCGTACAGTCGATTTCCATCAATGGCCATCGAACTGCACTTACAGCGACCTTTTTTGAATTTGATTTGGACATATCTCCAAATCCAACCGTTAGATTTCAAATTTCTAACATTCATTAGAAAGCTCTTTTCGATACGAACCCAACGGTTCCGGTTTTAGGAGAATCCGACGGTCGGATCTCCCGTAATGCCCGTTTGAAATAAATGGTCGAAATTCGCGAACTGCCGCGGCGTGGCGCGTTCTATTCAGGCCATTATATTATATATAATATATATATAATATATATATCGTCGATTTCTATTTAAAACGAATTATATAAATAGTTTTGAATTCGTTTCAAAAACATTTTCAACTTCCATTTCAATTCAAATCAAAATTGAATTCTTCTTTATAAATTCGTTTTAAAATCCATTTCTATTCAATTCAAATTTCAATTCAATTTGAATTTATTTCACTTCGCTTTCAATTCAATTCGAATTCGTTTTCAGTTCAATTCATTTCGAAATCGTTCTCAATTCAATTCATTTCGAAATCGTTTTCAATTCAATTCATTTCGAAATATTTCAATTCAATTCATTTCGAAATCGTTTTCAATTCATTTCATAATCGTTTTCAATTCAATTCATTTCGAAATCGTTTTCAATTCAATTCATTTCGAAATATTTTCAATTCAATTCATTTCGAAATCGTTTTCAATTCAATTCATTTCGAAATATTTTCAATTCAATTCATTTCGAAATCGTTTTCAATTCAATTCATTTCGAAATCGTTTTCAATTCATTTCGAAATCGTTTTCAATTCAATTCATTTCGAAATCGTTTTCAATTCAATTCATTTCGAAATCGTTTTCAATTCAATTCATTTCGAAATCGTTTTCAATTCAATTCATTTCGAAATCGTTTTCAATTCAATTCATTTCGAAATCGTTTTCAATTCAATTCATTTCGAAATCGTTTTCAATTCAATTCATTTCGAAATCGTTTTCAATTCAATTCATTTCGAAATATTTTCAATTCAATTCATTTCGAAATATTTGATTTCAAAATTACTTTTCAATATCCATTTCAAAATGAATAAAATCGATAAAAATATCGTTCACGTCAAAATGGCGCATCTAATCAACACGGCTTCATATATTTCCATTTTCAAATATTCTATTTCAAATATTTCTATTATTAAAATATTTCGTTCAACACATGACCAATCTCAATGAATGAGTACTGTCAACACATGAACTTTTATTTTATAATATTCTTTATTTTTCAAATTGGAATGAGGCCCAATCAATTACCATATAAAGTTAATTATATGGATTTTCATACAACACATGTATATCATAGCATTGAAAAATAATCAACCATCAACCAAAGTGCACTACACTGTATAAGCATCAAATATAGATATTCAACGCTTATAACAGCCTGTCAATCGATCGATCGACATATTAATCAATCAGGATGAGTGAACTTCAAATTTCATCCCAACACCCGTGTGGGGTTTCAAACAATCAAACGCATATTTTATTTGTGCAGTTGGGCGATGTGTAAAATTTATCGTCCCAATCAATGTCATTCAAATAGGTGTACATAAACAAACCGTCCGGTTTATAAATGAATATTTTATTTTATTCACTTCACGTTAAAAATTATATTTTTAACGATAAAACATTTTATTTCAACCTATGAATTTCTATTCAATTCATTCTTTAAATAAAATGTTATTTTTATTTTTCTAACATATTTTAGAAAATTTCGGCGGCATAACGGCACGATACTAGAAACGGGACAAGGCCTAGCCTTATCCCCGGTCTAGTGAAGGCCCACGCCATTCACACATCAATCAAATCACTTTCGTTATGCAAACTACAAAATTTGGGGTAAGAATCTAACCTAGTCTTACTCCTTCGCCTTATAACGGCGCACGTCTAATCCTAACCAATTTATCGATTCGATTTTTCACACCACAAACCACATTCAAACCAATATCTCAATCAATCACCAAACATCCAAACAAACAAGTCCATGGTATGTGGACGGGTGTCGGGTGCTTCTAATAAGCACCGTCTGCATCCTAGTATATATATATATCTAGAAAAAGAGAATTAAGAGTGAGAAGTTCTCACATTTAGCTATCCTAGCTCCACGGCCCTTCTAATGCAGGAAACCTTCGCCAACTCGCCTTTTTGTCGCTTTCGTTGTCCGCTTTCACTACATATGTAAAAATCGAATTTTTACTTCGCTATTCAATATATAATAATCATATTATTATTTTTTTTTTTTTACTCGAAGTTCAATATATAAAAATCCTATTTTTAACTCGAAGTTCAATATATAAAAATTCTATTTTTAACTCGAAGTTCAATATATAAAAATTCTATTTTTAACTCGAAGTTCAATATATAAAAATTCTATTTTTAACTCGAAGTTCAATATATAAAAATCATATTTTTAACTCGAAGTTCAATATATAAAAATCATATTTTTATGCCGAAGTTCAATATATAAAAATCATATTTTTATGCCGAAGTTCAATATATAAAAATCATATTTTTATGCCGAAGTTCAATATATAAAAATCATATTTTTATGCCGAAGTTCAATATATAAAAATCATATTTTTATGCTTTAAAAATCAATTCTTTTTCCTTTTTAAAAATCAAATCTGTTACTTTTTAAAAAATCAAACCTGTTACTTTTTTTTAAAATCAAATCTGTTTCTTTTTTTTTTTTTTTTAAATCAAATTAAAAACAGTTTTCTAACTAAAATAAAAACAGTTTTCTAACTGTAAAAAAAATTCAGTTTTTAAATTCTAAAACAAAGAAACAGTTTTTAAAATTCTTAAAAAAAAATGCAGTTTTGCTCTTTTAAAAAAAAACAGTTTTAAAAACCTTTTTCAAAATTAGAATTACAGAATTGAAAAATAAAAATAAAATAAAGTAAAGTAGAAAAGAAAAAAAAACTTACTGCCGAAGAAACAGGGGGGGGGGGGGGTCTTCACTGCGTCGGAGGGTTTCGAGGTATGGACGGCGGCTTCATCGTCGTCAGCGAGGGGGAGGGCTTCGTCGGTGATGTCTCGAAGGGGGGGGGGGGGCTGGCGAATTGAAGGAGGAGGAGGGCGGTGGCTTCCAGGGGGCTCGAACGGGGTGGCGCTGCTTCGGGATGAGGCGGCTTCGGGTTGTCGTTCGGTGGGAGGAGGATGAACGGAGGGCGGCTTCCAGGGTTTTGGCGGCGGCGATGGTTCGATTGCGGTTTTTCTCTTTTTTTTTTTTTTTTTTTTTTTATCTGATGGATGAATCAGGTTTTGGGGAAATAGGGGGGGGGCCAGAGTCAAAAGGAGGGAGTTATTATATTTTTTTTTTTTTTTTTTTTATTTAATTATTTTATTTTCGAAGAAGTTGACTTTTCACACATGACCTCTAAACGAGGCCCACCGCCTGTCGTCCATAGCGTTTCACCCCCATTCCGAACACAATGGGATATGCCACGCAAGCTGATTCGGCTGTTACAATCAGTTTCCGTTAAATTTACATTTAAATCTCTATATTGAATTTTAAACGTACATTTCAAATTACCGGGGTCACATACTAACTAGAAAAATTCCAGAAAAATATTTTCTAGCTTCGTATTGACGATACGGTCCTAACAAAACTAGTTTCGTCGAATTCTGAGACCGTTGGAAAAATGGCCATTTTCCAGTCGATTGAAATCAACTGAAACTGGTCAAACGCGTTTTCCTTTGCCACGCTCACATATTGATTCGAAAAATTATGAAATTTGAAACCTAGTAATAATTCGACATCACGGACCCAACAAAAGTGGTTTCGTCGAAATCCGAGGTCATTTGCAAAATGTCCATTTTTAAGGGCCTGAATTCCATAGCGACTATTCAGAATTTTCAACTGGACATATCTTTTGATTCCTGATATGAAATCTTGATTTTTCGGATTCGTTAGAAAGATATTCACTATTAGATTCCATTATTTTTGGTTTCACTAAAATCCGGATTGTTTTGCACCCGGTACATTCAATTGAAGTTTGAAATCGAATTATCGAACTACCGCGCCATTTTCAATTCCTTTTAATTATATATAATTATTATATATTCTAACGACGACGTATATAATATATACGTTCTAATTCTATTCAAAATAAATTTCACGTCGATATTATTTAAAATAATTCATTTCAAATAATTAAAATTCGCTAATATTGCCAAAATAAAAATTTTAAACTGGCCCAGATTTTACGGGTTGTTACAGCCAATCAGGCTCAAAATCATCACCCAAACAAATCAGTAAATGTGTACCTATTTGTCGGGCACAAAATTTCATTCCTCTTCTCTAGCCCCTTTGCTATAACCTGTTCAATGAATATGCATGTACATATATATACAGTTCATATCATTTTTCATTTTCTATTCAACTTCATAATTGATTCCTATTTGGTTTAAAAACTCCATTCATTCTAATGTTACATAAATAGGTGCAAATCATTTCATTAGCTAATTAATGAATATTTCAACTCATATATGTTTATTTTGAACAAGTGGCTATTTTTAACACTTCATATTTTAACGATTTATGCATACAATAAAAATGTGATTTTTATTGTAAAACAACTCATTTCAAAACACTATTTTTTCTATATAGTTCATATAGTCTATAAAAGGTGCTTTTTTTTATTATCAAACAATTTATTTCAAAATATGAATACCATTCAACACATGAATTTCTAAACAACGAATGAATATCAATTCAACACATGAATGTTTCTATAGTTTTTATATATCGATAAAAATGTGATTTTTATTATCGAACTATTTATTTCAAAATATGAATACCATTCAACACATGAATTTCTAAACAACGAATGAATATCAATTCAACACATGAATGTTTCAATAGTTTTTATATATCGATAAAAATGTGATTTTTATTATCGAACTATTTATTTCAAAATATGAATACCATTCAACACATGAATTTCTAAACAACGAATGAATATCAATTCAACACATGAATGTTTCAATAGTTTTTATATATCGATAAAAATGTGATTTTTATTATCGAACAATTTATTTCAAAATATGAATTCCATTCAACACATGAATTTCTAAACAACGAATGAATATCAATTCAACACATGAATGTTTTCTATATAAGGAATAAATATAGTTTAAGCATATGAAAATAATTCAAACACACAAATATTATTCAAAATTTCGGCAGCATAACGGCAGGGTAGTTACACCGGCACCGTCCCTAGTACGGCTCCTCGCTCTACCTTAAAACCTCGCGGTTTTTGACAATGGGAAACATGCATCTAGTTCGCACGCAGGCGGCATGTATATATTTATTTCATTACCACAAACTAATCCTATGTGGTTTCAACCAAATATTTCTCAACCACAAATGGGTATTTTTCAACCACAATCAATCCAATATCAATCACAAACAATCCCAAACAATCATTCAATTTTCACCACAATTTCAACCAATAAATATCGTCCATGGTTTGTGGACGAGGGGGCGTATATATATATATATATTTATATATAGCAATTTATATTTATAACTATTCACATTCAATTTCAACACATATATTTATAATTTTTAAATCAGAAATCTCACCAATAGCAATCCAACTGCACGACTCTTCCTAATAGAAATCTTCGCCTATTTGTCGCTTTCACCCGTATTCTCTGCATATGTAAAAATAGAATTTTTACTATGCTATTCAATATATAAAAATCGAATTTTTCCTTTTGCTTTCAACATATAAGAATATGATTTTTCCTTTTGCTTTCGACATATAAAAATATGATTTTTCCTTTTGCTTTCGACATATAAAAATATGATTTTTCCTTTTGCTTTTAACATATAAAAATATGATTTTTCCTTTTGCTTTCGACATATAAAAATATGATTTTTCCTTTTGCTTTTTAAATTCCTAGTCTCCTTTTAGTTTACAATTCATTTTAAAATCAGTTTTTAAATCATTATAAAAATTCAGTTTTTAAGAATTGTGAAATCAGTTTTTATATTTTTAAAAAATCAGTTTTATTAACTTTTTAAAAAATCAGTTTTATTAACTTTAAAAAAAATCAGTTTTATTAACTTTTAAAAAAATCAGTTTTATTAACTTTTAAAAAAATCAGTTTTATTTCTTTTTAAAAAAAAATGCAGTTTTTTACTTTTTATAAAATGCAGTTTTTACTTTTTATAAAATGCAGTTTTTACTTTTTTAAAAATTCTGTTTTGATTTCTTTTAAAACAGTTTTCAAATCTCCTTTTTAAATTTCTGTTTTGATTTCTTTTAAAACAATTTCTGTTTCGACTTCTTTTTAAAACTTTCTGTTTTTATTTACTTTAAAAATTTCTGTTTTTAAAAATTCTGCTTTTAAAAATTCTGTTCAAAATCCAGTTTTCAAATCTCTAAAAAAAAAATACTGTTTTTAAAACTAAAAGAAATATACAGTAATTAATTTTAAATTGCTTTTTAAATCAGAAATTATAAAACAGAAAATAAAAATAAATATAAAGTAAAAGGGCTCACCGACAGTTGGCGAAGGGGATGAGGCGTCTTCGGCTCAGGGAGGCGTCGCGATGAGGCGTTCGCGGCAGGGTTCGACGAGGGCTGCTTCGGTGGTTCGGGGGGTTGCTCGATTGGATGTCGTGCGGTGCCTGGAGGGAGGAGGAGGTCGGCGGCTCGAGCGTCGGCGGTCTGGTGGTGGGCTTCCAGGTCAGGGGGCGGCGGCGATTCGATTAGGTTTTTGTTTTTTTTTTTTTTTTTCTTCTGAAAATTGTTTAAATGAATCGGGGGGGGGGCCAGTGAAAAGAAAAAGGGGGGAAAGGGGATTAAAAGATATTTTTTATTTTTATTTTTATTATTATTTAATTATGCAAAAAGTTGACTTTTACCCACGACCTCGAAACGAGGCCCACCGCCTGTCGTCCATAGCGTTTTACCCCCATTCCGAACACAATGGGATATGCATCGCAAGCTGATTTGATCGTTACAATCAGTTTCCTTTTGAATTTTCATTTAAATCATTATATTGAATTTTAAACGCACATTTCAAATTACCGGGGTCACATACTAACTAGAAAAATTCCAGAAAAATATTTTCTAGCTTCGTATTGACGATACGGTCCTAACAAAACTAGTTTCATCGAATTCTGAGACCGTTTGAAAAATGGCCAATTTCCAGTCGATTAAAATCAACTGAAACTGGTCAAACGCGTTTTCCTTTGCCACGCTCACATATTGATTCGAAAAATTATGAAATTTGAAACCTAGCAATAACCTGACACTGCGGATCTAACAAAAGTGGTTTCGTCTAAATCCGAGGTCGTATGCAAAATGTCCATTTTTAAGGGCCTGAATTTCATAGCGACTATTCAGAATTTTCAACTGGACATATCTTTTGATTCCCGCTATCAAATTTCGATTGGTCGGATTCGTTAGAAAGATATTACCAATTAGATTCAAATGTTTTTGGTTTCACTAAAATCTGGATTGTTTTGCACCCGGTATATTCAATTGAAGTTTGAAATCGAATTATCGAACTACCGCGCCATTTTCAATTCTATATATAATTATATTTAATTATATTGGTTTTCAAATGTCGATTCAACTCAGTTTTCATCGCCATTACTTAAAATATTTATTATAAATATTTAAAATCCATTATTTTAGCCAATTTAAAATTTTTAAATTGGTTCAGATTTTCTGGGTCGTTACAATCTCCCCCACTTAAAACTTTTCGTCCCCGAAAAGGAATAAAGTCGAAAGTGGTTTGATAATTCTACGATCACACAATACAACAACCAATTTGTTTTTAATATTCAGAGTATAGAATAAACAATGCACATCTATGGGAAGAAAATAGCAACAGAATAGAGAATTAAACGGTAATGCAAAGTAGGGTAAATGTACCTTGCACCAGAGTCAATCAGAGATATCTACTCGGCATCTAGGATAAGCTTTCTGAATGCTCTCCTCAGTTTCCCAAGTACAATCCCGCGGATCTCCACTCCATTGCACTTTGACTAAGTGAACCTTCTTGTTCCTCAGCTCCTTGGTTTCTTTGCCGATGATCTTTAGCGGCTCACGCCTCACAGCTAGTTCGGGAGTAATTTCAATATCCTGCTGAGCTGCTTCTTCTACGATCAAGTCTGGATCATGAACGTGCTTTCGAAGTTGAGATATATGAAATACATCATGAACTCCAGGCAACCAGTCAGGCAGTTTGACCCTATAAGCGAGAGTTCCAATCCGTTCCAGAATAGGAAACGGACCAATGAATTTGGGTGCTAACTTTCCAGTTTTACCGAACCGGATAACTCCTCTCATCGGCGATACTTTCAAATATACATAGTCGCCAACTTCAAAGGATAAATCTCTTCTTCTTTTATCGGCATAGCTCTTTTGTCGGCTTTGAGCGGCGAGTAATCTCTTCTTAATAAAATCGACTTTGTCGGCAGCTTCTCGAATCATATCGGGACCCAACACAAGTCTATTTCCAGGCTCGACCCAACAAGCGGGAGATCGGCAAGGTCTGCCATATAACGCTTCGAATGGCGACATTGTCAGACTCGCCTGGTAGCTGTTATTATAAGAGAATTCAGCCAAATGCAGATTGTCTTCCCATGATCCACCGAAATCTATAACACAAGCCCGCAATAGATCTTCTAAAATGCGATTCACCCTCTCAGTCTGACCGTCTGTCTGAGGATGATAAGCGGTGCTCAAGTTTAACTTCGTTCCCAGCTCGACTTGAAATGCTTCCCAGAATTTACTAGTGAAAATTGTATCTCTATCACTTACTATACTGAGCGGCACTCCATGCAGTCTAACTATTTCCCTGAAGTAAATCTGCGCCAGACTCTGAGCAGTTCTGTTTAATTTGACAGGTATGAAATGGGCGGTCTTCGTGAAACGATCTACGATCACCCAAATACTGTCATTTCCTTTTCTGGTTCTGGGCAAACCATCAATGAAATCCATGGAGATATGCTCCCACTTCCAACCAGGAACTTCTAGTGGTTGTAATAATCCAGCCAATTTCTGTTGGTCGCTCTTGACTAGCTGACAAGTAGGGCATCGGCTGACATATAAAGAAATGTCCCTTTTCATCGACTTCCACCAGAAAGTGCGTTTGATGTCATTATACATTTTGTTTACTCCCGGATGGATACTGAGTTTTGACTTGTGGCATTCATCCAGTACTTCCTTTCGAAGTTCAGGAATGTTAGGGACACAGATTCGACCTTTGAGCCTTAAAATCCCATCGTTATCAACTTGAAAACTCGAAGGTTCGCCTTGTTGAATTATCCTTCTGATCTTCTGAATGAAGTGATCATCCTCCTGAAGAGCAGATATCTTATCTAGCAATGAAGTCGTGATAATAAAACTGGCGATCATTACATTCTTTCTGCTTAATGCATCAGCCACGACATTGGCTTTTCCTGGAGTATATATAATTTCAAAGTCATATGCTGCAAGAAACTCCAACCAACGCTGCTGCCTCAGATTTAAGTCCTTCTGAGTGAACAGATACTTTAACGACTGGTGATCTGTAAACAGTTCAAATCTCTCGCCCAGAAGATAGTGTCTCCAGATTTTCAAAGAGAAGATGATAGCCAATAACTCAAGATCATGAGTTACGTAGTTTTTCTCGTGTGGTTTCAGTTGACGGCTAGCATAGGCAATCACTTGGCCTCTTTGCATTAACACTGCTCCAAGGCCTTCTCTAGAAGCATCAGTCCAGACTTTTAGATCCTGGTTGCCATCAATGATGGTTAACACTGGAGCTGTTGTTAATCTTAACTTTAGCTCTTCAAAAGCCTCCTCACTCTCTTCAGTCCATTTGAACTTAGAATGCTTCTTTGTAAGCTTCGTTAAGTGGCCAGATATTTTCGAAAAGTCTTTAACGAACTTCCGGTAATAGCTAGCCAATCCAAGAAAACTGCGGACTTCAGTGGGAGTACTGGGCTGTTTCCAATTCTGAATAGCTGTGATTTTGCTTGGATCCACAGCGATTCCATCTTTCGATACTACATGACCCAGAAATTTCACTTCATCTTGCCAGAATATACATTTGGAAAATTTGGCTTTCAATACATTCTTTCTGAGGATTTCCAAAACCTGTTCCAGATGCTTCTCATGTTCGGCCTTTGATTTAGAGAAGATTAGAATATCGTCAATAAAAACCAGAACAAATTTATTCAATACTCCTCTGAATACTCTGTTCATTAGATCGACGAAATAAGCTGGAGCGTTACATAAGCCGAACGGCATTACTAACCACTCGTAGAATAAGTCGGGGCCTCTGAACGCTGTCATTGGAACACACTCTTCGGCAATTCGAAGTTGATGGAATCCTGTAGCTAGGTCCATTCGTGAGAATACTTGTGCTCCATTTAATCGATCCAACAGATCATCAATCCGCGGCAATGGATATTTGTTCTTTATGGTCTGCTTGTTCAAATCACGATAATCCACACATAGCCGTAGAGTACCGTCAGATTTTGGGACAAATACTACTGCTGCACCCCAATCAGAGAAACTAGGTCTGATTAGACCCTTCCATACTAGCTGTCGTGTTTGATTGTCTAATTCCTCCTTCTCTTTCAAGGACATTCTTCGAATAGCGTGAACTACCGGCCTTGCATTGGGAACTAAAGCAATCTTGAAATCTATTTCTCTTTGCGGAGGTAAGCGAACAACTTCTTCGAACACATCCGCATAGTTCTTGACGACAGGAATGTCTTTGATGAGGTCAGGAATATTCTCTGTGACTTCAGGGACATTTTCTATTTGGGATGAAGAAACATTCAAAGCTGCCCAGAAGTCTTTCCTATTAGCATTCTGACCTTCACAGGGAATGGTTATATAATCGCCTGATTTAATCCTCGCCTTTACGACTCTGTCGGCGCATTTAACTTCAGCTTCATATTTGGTCAACCAGTCTAACCCCAAGATAAGATCAAACTCTTTAAAATTCATGACGACGGCGATGGTAGGAAACCGATAACGAGAGAAAGAAACCGGCACTCCACAAACCCAACTGAGATCAATGGAACCCCCAACCGGATTCTGGACAGTCATTGGTTCCTTGAGCTTTTTCAAATTCAAATCCAGTTTCTTAGCTGCATCTTTGGCAATGAAGCTTCTTGACGCGCCTGTGTCAAACAGTACTTTAACTGGGATGTTTTTGACAGTAAGCGTGCCTTCTAAAACATCGGGCCTTTCTTGACTAGCTGAGGGCTCAGAAGTTTCTGCTACTTCATTTATACATATGGTTTCAGATTTCTTTGAGAGTTGGCACTCCCGTGCAATATGACCTGCCTGGCGGCACTTATGGCATCTCCTTTCCCCATGGGGGTTCCTTTGTTTCTTAGTGGGCTTGGATTCACTTTTTATCCGCTTCTTTAAGGGCCCGCAATTTATCGACAAATGCCCCTTCAGATGGCAGTTAGAGCAAGTAGCAGTTGTTACGGGTTCCTTCTCAGATTTAGCCCATTTTCTCTTGACACTGGGCTTCTTACTGGCTTCAAGAATATCAGTTTCCGACTTTTCTTTGTCACTAGAACAGACTTCTTCTTCGTCGCGTAACATTCCTTTCTTATGGAGGTCTTCATACTGATAAGCCATGTAAATCATTTCTGGAAAAGGAAGCTTCACATGCCCCAATACTTTATTCTGGTATTTCCTTTGAAGTCCGTGAATAAATCTCATATTTTTCCTCTTCGGATTTTGAATTAGATGAGGAGCAAAGTGAGCAAGTTCATTGAATTTCTTATGATATTCGGGAATTGTCATGTCACCCTGTATTAGATAAGAAAATTCTTCACATAATCTCTCGGTTACTTCGGGAGGAGTAAATCTTTCTAGGAAAATCACTTTGAATCTGTCCCAGGTGATATCACCTTCTGGATTATTTCTGATGATTGATTCCCACCAGATTAAAGCTTCTTCTTTGAGCGCCCAAGATGCTACTAACCGTTTCTGGTCATCTCTCAGCTGGATATGCTCAAAGATTCTCTCGACAGAACTCAACCAAGCTTGAGTTTGAATTATAGATTCATTGCCCGAGAATTGCGCTCCGTTCAGATTTCGATATTTCTTTAATAGAGCCTCTAGATCGGGTTCTGTATTCCTTCTGTTTCTGGCACTCATTTTTCTAGTACTTCTGCAATTAGCAGATCAAGTGTCAGGTCACAGAAAAGAAAATTTTCAAACATAGAAACATATACTTCAAATGTAAATGTGTCTATCGAGGTGTAATTTATTCTGCTTTACTCATACTAGGATATTGCTGATCCTATCTGTATAGAGTTACCCGTCCTAGAACACTACTGGTTCTATTTCTGACGAGTTCGTTCAAATGTTATATTCCAGAACTAAGCTTAACCAAAGCTCTGATACCACGTTGAGACGACCCGATTTCCCGTTCTCACGGAAACAAGGTTATCTTTTGGAATATAACACAGAAACATATAATAGCAGAACAGAATTAAATAAATACACCAGAATGAACAACAAAATATACTGGATAAAAGTAATCATCAGAGTTACACAGTATACAGGATCTTACTTAGTACAAATACAGTTCAGCTATACATAAATGTCTACAGCGGAAATAAACAAAATATGTACAATAGGAGCTGAACAGCATAAAAAGAAATAAATGATAGAATCCATCTTCAGCTCCAGCTATCCAGAAAGAACCAGCTAAACCTGAATACAAGGCTGCCCGTGCAGAAAAAGGGGCACCCGAGTTTGAGAGTGAAACAAACTACGAGTCAGTCATGGGACTGGTATGAGAAATCCACTCAACACATATATATAATTGGCTAATCACAGGACCACGCCACTTTCGTGGAACGGGTTTACTCCATTGGATTGCCAGTGCTTTAAAACAAATCTTTCTTTTAAACATCGCTATGCTTTTTATAAAAATGAAGCCGTTATAAGACTCAGTTCCCATCACACAATGCAACGCAAACCGGAGGATAGAGTTTTACCTTATAATGGCCAAAATATGATTGATACGAATAAAACAAAGGCATTTGATATTATTGCTAGTGTTTATGTGCTTTGAAAACAATTTCAAATCATAACTATCAATCATAGACGGCATGGGTACCATATATCATGTCGCCATATATATATACAATCTAAACCGCACGATGTCGTATTTGGAAATTGGATTTCCGTCATGAACCAAGGCAAAAGATAGTCCTTACCGAATTCGAGACGCTCTAGCCCGTGTCCCAGGCAAGTACTCAGTCAAGCCTTTGGATCGTCAGGGCCGGTCCACCGATGTGGATTAAAATGCCTGAACAATACGTTTCCCCGCCCTTTGGGGCGTCAACGAGCCAACGAATGACTCCATCGGACCCGGATCGTCCGATCAAACCGAGGCGCCTCGCAACAGCAACAACCACATAGGTGAAAAGTATATAAATGTCAGGGCTGGTAGGTCACTGACACCACCCTAGCTAGAAGAAAACGCATGTCCTCCCTGAGGTCCTTCCTCCCGTTTTAGGTTCCTACCGGGGTGTGAGGCTCGCGAATTCACGTTATACACAAAGCTACGCCACACAGGCGGTGCTTTGATCATCACCACAAGACTTTGCTTTTCAACAGAAGCCCTGATCACTGCATCTTAGCATGCCACACAGAATAAATCCTATGTCAGACACACAGTCCATTTACAAGTCCGTTCTGGGTCTGAACGAAACCGGAGGCACTAAATACCTCGCAAACCCATCGACCAACACGTACGTCTGGACGATCACCACTCATTATCCATATTTCGGGATGCCTCCCAATCAGGACCTCGGTTACCATCCAAACGAGGTGAAGACCTCCGGTCTTCGACCATCGTCTTCATCTTCGAATTTCAATCGTCGGTCGATTATTCGAAATGAGAATTAACTCGGCCTTTCCAAATAATTCACGTATATTTAGAATTTCAAATCGATTTATTTCAATGGTTAAATTATTTGACAACATCACGTTTGTTCTTTAATGTAATTTTCACACCAAACACATTCAACCATCAAACATCACATAAATCAAGCAAATTCAGTTTATTTCCATTCCATATCGCTTATGGTATTTTATAACTATTTATCGCTATTTTTATTTATTTTAAAATAGCCATTTTATTTAAAACGACGCTTCGGGCCATAAGGCGGCCGTGGCGCTGTTTTTCTTCAGATTTGATTTACACATATCTGAAAATCTAACCGTTGGATCTTCACAAAATTTACATCATTAGAAAGGTCTTTTCAAAACGAATCCAACGGTTCCAGTTTCGGGAAATTCCGACGGTCGGATCTCCCGGTACAATCGTTTGAATTTTCGATTTCAAAATACGAACTGCCGCGTCGTTATTCGATTAAATATAATTTTATTTATATATATAAATAAATATAATCGTTTCTGGCGCTGTTTTTCTTCAGATTTGAATTAAACATTCCAGACAATCCAACCGTTGGATTTTTACAAGGTTGGTGCCGTTGGAAAGATTATTCCAAGGCGAACCCGACGGTTGAGGTTTCGGGAAAATCCAATGGTCGGATTTCCCGTACTAGTCGTTTGAAATCACGGTTTCGAAATACGAACTGCACGGCCTCGTTTCGTTTTAATTTTATTTATATTTATATAGTTATATAAATATAGTTCATTCAAGGATTTCTATATCGTTTTCACTTCAAAAATTTTTCTAACACCTTAAATTTTGGAAAAATTTCGCCATAACCTCCCCTGTACCGGGAGCGTCGGGAAATCGCAAATAGCGTCCCGGTCCTTCTAATCTCAAAAAGAAAAAGAAAAAGCCAAGCGGCTAGCCAATCAGGCTCAAAATCATCACCCAAACAAATCAGTAAATGTGTACCTATTTGTCGGGCACAAAATTTCATTCCTCTTCTCTAGCCCCTTTGCTATAACCTGTTCAATGAATATGCATGTACATATATATACAGTTCATATCATTTTTCATTTTCTATTCAACTTCATAATTGATTCCTATTTGGTTTAAAAACTCCATTCATTCTAATGTTACATAAATAGGTGCAAATCATTTCATTAGCTAATTAATGAATATTTCAACTCATATATGTTTATTTTGAACAAGTGGCTATTTTTAACACTTCATATTTTAACGATTTATGCATACAATAAAAATGTGATTTTTATTGTAAAACAACTCATTTCAAAACACTATTTTTTCTATATAGTTCATATAGTCTATAAAAGGTGCTTTTTTTTATTATCAAACAATTTATTTCAAAATATGAATACCATTCAACACATGAATTTCTAAACAACGAATGAATATCAATTCAACACATGAATGTTTCTATAGTTTTTATATATCGATAAAAATGTGATTTTTATTATCGAACTATTTATTTCAAAATATGAATACCATTCAACACATGAATTTCTAAACAACGAATGAATATCAATTCAACACATGAATGTTTCAATAGTTTTTATATATCGATAAAAATGTGATTTTTATTATCGAACTATTTATTTCAAAATATGAATACCATTCAACACATGAATTTCTAAACAACGAATGAATATCAATTCAACACATGAATGTTTCAATAGTTTTTATATATCGATAAAAATGTGATTTTTATTATCGAACAATTTATTTCAAAATATGAATTCCATTCAACACATGAATTTCTAAACAACGAATGAATATCAATTCAACACATGAATGTTTTCTATATAAGGAATAAATATAGTTTAAGCATATGAAAATAATTCAAACACACAAATATTATTCAAAATTTCGGCAGCATAACGGCAGGGTAGTTACACCGGCACCGTCCCTAGTACGGCTCCTCGCTCTACCTTAAAACCTCGCGGTTTTTGACAATGGGAAACATGCATCTAGTTCGCACGCAGGCGGCATGTATATATTTATTTCATTACCACAAACTAATCCTATGTGGTTTCAACCAAATATTTCTCAACCACAAATGGGTATTTTTCAACCACAATCAATCCAATATCAATCACAAACAATCCCAAACAATCATTCAATTTTCACCACAATTTCAACCAATAAATATCGTCCATGGTTTGTGGACGAGGGGGCGTATATATATATATATATTTATATATAGCAATTTATATTTATAACTATTCACATTCAATTTCAACACATATATTTATAATTTTTAAATCAGAAATCTCACCAATAGCAATCCAACTGCACGACTCTTCCTAATAGAAATCTTCGCCTATTTGTCGCTTTCACCCGTATTCTCTGCATATGTAAAAATAGAATTTTTACTATGCTATTCAATATATAAAAATCGAATTTTTCCTTTTGCTTTCAACATATAAGAATATGATTTTTCCTTTTGCTTTCGACATATAAAAATATGATTTTTCCTTTTGCTTTCGACATATAAAAATATGATTTTTCCTTTTGCTTTTAACATATAAAAATATGATTTTTCCTTTTGCTTTCGACATATAAAAATATGATTTTTCCTTTTGCTTTTTAAATTCCTAGTCTCCTTTTAGTTTACAATTCATTTTAAAATCAGTTTTTAAATCATTATAAAAATTCAGTTTTTAAGAATTGTGAAATCAGTTTTTATATTTTTAAAAAATCAGTTTTATTAACTTTTTAAAAAATCAGTTTTATTAACTTTAAAAAAAAATCAGTTTTATTAACTTTTAAAAAAATCAGTTTTATTAACTTTTAAAAAAATCAGTTTTATTTCTTTTTAAAAAAAAAATGCAGTTTTTTACTTTTTATAAAATGCAGTTTTTACTTTTTATAAAATGCAGTTTTTACTTTTTTAAAAATTCTGTTTTGATTTCTTTTAAAACAGTTTTCAAATCTCCTTTTTAAATTTCTGTTTTGATTTCTTTTAAAACAATTTCTGTTTCGACTTCTTTTTAAAACTTTCTGTTTTAAAATCTTTTTTTAAAAATTCTGTTTTTATTTACTTTAAAAATTTCTGTTTTTAAAAATTCTGCTTTTAAAAATTCTGTTCAAAATCCAGTTTTCAAATCTCTAAAAAAAAAATACTGTTTTTAAAACTAAAAGAAATATACAGTAATTAATTTTAAATTGCTTTTTAAATCAGAAATTATAAAACAGAAAATAAAAATAAATATAAAGTAAAAGGGCTCACCGACAGTTGGCGAAGGGGATGAGGCGTCTTCGGCTCAGGGAGGCGTCGCGATGAGGCGTTCGCGGCAGGGTTCGACGAGGGCTGCTTCGGTGGTTCGGGGGGTTGCTCGATTGGATGTCGTGCGGTGCCTGGAGGGAGGAGGAGGTCGGCGGCTCGAGCGTCGGCGGTCTGGTGGTGGGCTTCCAGGTCAGGGGGCGGCGGCGATTCGATTAGGTTTTTGTTTTTTTTTTTTTTTTTCTTCTGAAAATTGTTTAAATGAATCGGGGGGGGGGGCCAGTGAAAAGAAAAAGGGGGGAAAGGGGATTAAAAGATATTTTTTATTTTTATTTTTATTATTATTTAATTATGCAAAAAGTTGACTTTTACCCACGACCTCGAAACGAGGCCCACCGCCTGTCGTCCATAGCGTTTTACCCCCATTCCGAACACAATGGGATATGCATCGCAAGCTGATTTGATCGTTACAATCAGTTTCCTTTTGAATTTTCATTTAAATCATTATATTGAATTTTAAACGCACATTTCAAATTACCGGGGTCACATACTAACTAGAAAAATTCCAGAAAAATATTTTCTAGCTTCGTATTGACGATACGGTCCTAACAAAACTAGTTTCGTCGAATTCTGAGACCGTTTGAAAAATGGCCAATTTCCAGTCGATTAAAATCAACTGAAACTGGTCAAACGCGTTTTCCTTTGCCACGCTCACATATTGATTCGAAAAATTATGAAATTTGAAACCTAGCAATAACCTGACACTGCGGATCTAACAAAAGTGGTTTCGTCTAAATCCGAGGTCGTATGCAAAATGTCCATTTTTAAGGGCCTGAATTTCATAGCGACTATTCAGAATTTTCAACTGGACATATCTTTTGATTCCCGCTATCAAATTTCGATTGGTCGGATTCGTTAGAAAGATATTACCAATTAGATTCAAATGTTTTTGGTTTCACTAAAATCTGGATTGTTTTGCACCCGGTATATTCAATTGAAGTTTGAAATCGAATTATCGAACTACCGCGCCATTTTCAATTCTATATATAATTATATTTAATTATATTGGTTTTCAAATGTCGATTCAACTCAGTTTTCATCGCCATTACTTAAAATATTTATTATAAATATTTAAAATCCATTATTTTAGCCAATTTAAAATTTTTAAATTGGTTCAGATTTTCTGGGTCGTTACAAATAATCAACCATCAACCAAAGTGCACTACACTGTATAAGCATCAAATATAGATATCTAACGCTTAAAACAGCCTGTCAATCAACCGATCGACATATTTAATCAATCAGGATGAGTGAACTTCAAATTTCATCCCAACATCCGTGTGGGGTTTCAAACAATCAAACACAGATTTAGTTGTGCAGTTGGACGATGTGAAAAATTTATCGTTCCAATCAATGTCAGTCAAATCAGTGTACATAAACAAACCGTCTGGTTTGTAAATGAATATTTTATTTATTCACATTCACGTTAAAAATTATATTTTTAACGATAAAGCATTTTATTTCAACATATGAATTTCTATTCAGTTCATTTATTCAATAAAATGATATTTTTATTTTTCTAACTTATTTTAGAAAATTTCGGCGGCATAACGGCACGATACTAGAAACGGGACAAGGCCTAGCCTTATCCCCGGTCTAGTGAAGGCCCACGCCATTCACACATCAATCAATCCATTCATTTCACCAAACAATTCAATTTCAAACCAAATTATCTAACCAACTACACAACCAAACAATTAAACAAACAAGCCATCCATGGTCTGTGGATGACGGGTGTCGGGTGCTACTAAACACCGTCTGCATCCTAGTATATATATATAACTAGAAAATTTAAATTGAAAGGTGAGAAGTTCTCACAGATAGCTATCCAGCTCCACGACTCTTCCTTTAGAGAAATCTTCATCGTTATCGCATCTTTGTCAACTTCGTAGCCCGTAGCCACTACATATATAAAAATCGAATTTTTTTTTACTTCGTTATTCAATATATAAAAATCACATTTTTACTTCGATGTTCAATATATAAAAATCACATTTTTATCACGCTATTCTTCATATAAAGATTTCGCCTTTTCAAAAATAAAGTTCTCGCCTTTTCAAATATAAAAATTATATTTTTCTCGAAATAAAAATCATATTTTTACTTCACTACCCATATCAAAATATCGTCTTTTCATATTTAAAAATATCGTCTTTTCATATTTAAAAATGTCGTCTTTTCATATTTAAAAATCACATTTTTATTTTGCTACACATATAAAGATGATATTTTTAATATTCCTATCATGTAAAAATTATATTTTTAATTCTCTACATAAACAAAAATCATATTTTTACATCATCTACAAAATAAAGATCGAATTTTTATTATCTATACCATATAAAAATTATATTTTTAGCCTTTCTATAATATAAAGATTATATTTTTATCATCATCACTATATCAAAATCCGATCTTTCTATATTCAAATAAAAATACGATCTTTTCACCTTTAAAAATATCGTCTTTCATTTATTTAATTATATTTTTCTAATTAAAAATTAGATCTAAACTTTCCTATGCTATTCATATTTTTAACATCAAAGAATTTATATTTCTAACATCATAAAAATTCAGTTTTTATAACATCATACAAAAGAAAAAGGGGAATAAAACTCAATTCGAATACATATATTAAAACTGAATAAAAATAAATAACAAGCTCAACATTTTCGGTTTCTTACTAAGGAGGGGGCTGCAGGAAGTCGGGGACGAGGGCAAGGGGGTGCAGCTGTCGTACGGTGGCGTCGGTGTTGATGAGGGCGGCGCTGGAGGTCGTCAGGTGGCGATGCAGGCGAGGGGTCCACGTTGGCGGCTGCTAGGGTTTCGCGAGGGAGTTGAAGGACTGGCGGAGGAAGAGGGCTTGGCGTCGTCGAGGGCAGAGGGGGGGTGGCGCTGTCGAGGTCGGAGGGGAAGGGCCCGGTCGAGGCGTGCGATGGCCAGAGGCCTGGGCGTCGCGTCCCTTTCCGTCATCGTCCTCTTTTTTTTTTTCTCTCTTTGATTTTGAAATGATACGGGGGGGGCAGAGGTATAAGGGGAAGAGAGAAGTTTTTATTTTATTTTATTTTATTATTTAATTTTCCACAAAAAGCAACTTTTATTTTCGACTTCAAAACGAGGCCCACCGCCTGTCGTCCCTAGCGTTTTACCCCCATTCCGAACACAATGGGATATGTATCGCAAGATGATTCGATAGTTACAATCAGTTTCCGTCAAAATCAACATATAACTCTATATATTGATTTTGAACACGTATTTCAATTTACCGGGGTCACATACTAGCTCGATAAATTACAAAAAAATATTTTCTAGCTTCGTATTGACGATACGGTCCTAACAAAACTAGTTTCGTCGAATTCTGAGACCGTTTGAAAAATGGCCATTGTCCAGTCGATTAAAATCAACTGAAACTGGTCAAACGCGTTTTCCTTTGCCACGTTCACATACAGATTCAGAAAATTATGAAATTTGGAACCTAGTAATAACTTTACATCACGGACCCAACAAAACAGGTTTCGTCGAAATCCGAGGTCGTTTGCAAAATTCCTATTTTTAAGGGCTTGAATTCCATAGCGACTATTCAGAATTTTCAATTGGACATATCTTTTGATTCCCGCTATGAAATTTTGATTTTTCGGATTCGTTGGAAAGATATTATCAAATAGATCCTAATGTTTTTGGTTTCACTAAAATCCGGATTGTTTTGCACCCGGTACATTCAATTGAAGTTTGAAATCGAATTATCGAACTACCGCGCCATTTTCAATTCTATTTATAATTATATATAATTATTTATATTCTAACGATGACGTATATAATATATACGTTCGAATTATATTCAAAATAAATTTCCCGTTGAATTTATTCAAAATAATCTATTTTAAATATAGAAAATTCGCTATAATTGCCAAAATAAAAATTTTAAACTGGCCCAGATTTTCCGGGTTATTACAATCTCCCCCATTTAAAACTTTTCGTCCCCGAAAAGGAACAAAGTCGAAAGTGGTTTGATTAATCAACTCTACGCTCGATTTGGCTTCCATTCTCCAACTTTTCAGTTTCTAAGAATCTTCAAAAATTTCAAAAATTTGGCTAACACCCTAAATTTCCGAAAAATTTCGCCATAACCTCCCCTGCAATGGGAGCATCGGGGAATTTCAAATAGCTTCCCCGGTCCTTCTAATCTCAAAAAGAAAAAGAAAATGCCAAGCGGCTAGCCAATAGGCTCATAAAATCATCATCACCCAAACAAAACAGTAAATTATGTAGTAAACATGTACCTATTTGTCGGGCAAACAAATTTTATTCTCTGCTCTAGCCTCCTTGCTATGACCTGTTTAATGTAAGTATATGCATATGCAAGCAAATGCAACCAATTTTCAGTATAATTCAATATTTGATTCAATTAGGCTAAATGGTTCAAAATTATCAAACAAATGAACAAACAACACAAACATCAATCAATTAGTGAATTAGAGTTTCAAATTCATAAATTTGATACATATACAAAAAATCATGTTTTTGATGCCAATTCACAACAATGTGTTCTAACTATATTAGTTTTGGTTCTCACACCAGTCTAATGGAAATATATAGAAAACACACCTTCGAAACACGAACATAAATACTGATGATGCACGTGCTATCATCAGTACCATCTCAGGGCGACTAGAGTGTGATTCTATATCTATCCAATATATTAAAACTTCGAATATACGTTCATGACGCGTATATGCAAAACCTTTATATACTGGATTGCCCAATTCAAAATAAATAAATAATCAAATACGTATAAAGCGATTTGAATTTCAAAATTGTTTTCCATTTGAAAAATATACTCTTCACACTCGTTCTAGGATACTACTGATCCTATCTCTAACGAGTCATTCTAATTGGGTATTACTAATCCAATATCTGATGAATTCTTTCGTACGGTTCTAATGTGTCTTGTTCTCTGCTTTGTAAACCAAAGCTCTGATACCAACTGTGAAAACCCGTAACTTCCCCGTAAAGGAAAGCGTCGGATAGTTCGAGAACAAGCCACAAAAGAACGCATATAAAAGAACATTTCATTGTATATTACAACAATGCATCAGATTACAAGAATATACAGAGTATGAACAAATATTACACAGAAATATCAGAGATTTAAATTACATTTAAATACATAGCAGCGGAAAATCATACAATACACAACTAGAAGGAGATATACGGATACAAAGCTTTCCGGATATCGTTCCAGCTGTAAACCAGGATCCTGTGAATATAAATCTGCAAAACCAAAACTACTAGCTGCCCGTGTCAAAATAAGGGCACCCAGAGTTTAGGTTAAAACAATAAACTCCAGGTCAGTCATGTGACTGGTGTGAGAACTAAAACAATTATTAATCTTTATTTTTAAAGTTAGGTAAATCAAGGGACCACGCCGTATAACACGGAACGGGTTTCCTCCCAAGAATACCAGTGCATAAAACAAACAGCGCAATGCTAAATAAAGAAAAATGAAGCTGTTATAAGACCCAGGTCCTATCACACAATGCAACGCAAGCCGGGGGATAGGGTTTTCCCTTATAACAGCCAAAGAATGCTTGATACGTTTAAAATAGATTATTTGATACTAAAATAAGTGCATAGTGTATACAACAACTTCAAATCATAAGTATCAATCATAGGCGGCATGAGCGTCCCATGCCACTATGTCGCCATATATAGGTTTACAATCAAAACCGCAATGTCGTATTGGAAGTTAGGTTATCATTTATGGTATGAACCGAGCCTAGGGGCAAGATCCTCTACCGATTTGTGACTCTCTAGCCCGAGCGACCGGAACAGCCGCAACTGCCCCTTGGATCGTCAGGGCCGGTCCACCGATGTGGATTATTATGCCTGAACACTGCGTTTCCCCGCCCTTTGGGGCGTAAGCCTGGCCCGTCAGCCGACCAGAAGCATCGGCCGAAACCGATATCACGAGGCGCCTCGCTTTTCAGCAAGTAATAATAAGTAACATCCACATGAGTCAAACTCGTCAGCCAGTTCAAGCACTGACGCCACTCCTAACTAGAAAGAAACGCATGTCCTCCCTGATGTCCGTCTCCCGTTTTTGATTCATACCGGGTGTGATACTCGCGAATCAACGTTACACAAAGCTACGCCACAAAGGTCGTGCTTCGATCATCAACCACAAGACTTTGCTTTTCAACAGAAGCCTTGATCATTTGCATCTTAGCATGCCACACAGGCAATTCACTCCATGCGATTGATATCCATCAATATATAACCCCTGAGCTCGTACGTCTCAGAGAAGGGCGTTAAGCAAGAGAATAAATTCTCCGCCGCCAAACAGATATATATTTAATAGAGATCAATCACACGGACTAAAATCCAATGTCAGACACACAGTCCATTTACAAGTCCGTTCTGGGTCTGAACGAAACCGGAGGCACCTAGTACCCCGCATATCCATCGATCTCCAAGTACGTCTGGACGATCACTAACTGTTTCCATCTTCTTGGGTATACAGCCCAATCAAGATCATCAGTAATTACCCAAACGACGTGAAGACTTCTGGTCTTCGACCACCGTCTTCATCTTCGACTTATCGTCGTATCAGTTATTCAGAATGGGATAAACCCGGTCTTTCCGAATAACTCGCGTATATTTTAAATAAGTGTTACACAAACACAACATACGCCTCATTCCAATTCATCAGTCACTAACCGTAAATTAATCAAGAGAATAATTTCCCAAATATTAACCCCGAAGGCCGAAACCAACATCAGATCAATATCCAGAAAACCATTCTGCTTGGCTAACCGACAGTTTGTTCCTAAATTTCACATTCATAGGGAAAGGTTCCCATTAATTTTATCCAAGTTATATTCCTTGAATTTATTCTCTAATCTTCTTTTGAATTTCGATTCAACTAGTCGGGATTAATGAACCTTACCGAAGTAATCATTTGTTTTAATTTCCCAATCCCAACCTATTCATCCCATGAAGTAAAACTGGTTATACTTCATATCTAACACCACGGTGTTAGCGGTAAATTCAATTACCATTTCACGTTCAAATCTAATTAAAGATTTAACTAACGCCTGGAGTAAAACTGGTGATACTCCATTCTCGATTATTTCAATCTAATTAAAGATTCATTAAAACTCCACTTAGTTTTAATCGTTAACTGGGTTAAAGAATCAGTGTCGTTTAAAACACGGTTCACGATAAACCCAAAGTCACATTCCATTAATTATCGGGTTAAAGAACGAGTGTTATTTAAAACACTATCCACGATAAACCCAAAAATCAATATCAATTCAATTCCAATTAAAATATTATTTAATTGGTGCACTTCATTAAATCTAAATAAAAAGATTTAATCTTTTCTCAACTGGGCTTAAGAACAGTGTTAGTGAAGACACCATTCACGACAAACCCAAATCACATTTGATATTCAATACAAGGCTCTGAATAGAAAATACATCGGCTTATATTCAATATCAAATTCTACGATTAACAAATGTCGTATTGGAAATAACGATATAAATACATATCTTTCAAATTTCCATAACAACATCTGTATAATCACGAATTCCAACATCGAAATATTCCGAAGACAATTTCGATTCAAATCCACTCCAATGCAATCATTGGAAATTTTGGTTATTTTTAAAACCCTTTTTCAAATTCAATTTATTTATTTAAAAATAAATAGAATTATAATTCTAGTTCAAAACTAGTTCATTTCGATAAAAATCTATTTTTATCTTTTCAAATATGGAGTTTTTCATCCCAATTCTTCCTAAATCATTTCTTATGATTTTACACAAATTATTGATATTTTTAATAATTTTATCAAGGCCCGTACAATCGATTTCCATCAACGGCCATCGAACTGCACTTACAGCGACCTTTTTCAAATTTGATTTGGACATAGTTCCAAATCCAACCGTTAGATTTCTAATTTCTAATATTCGTTAGAAAGCTCTTTTCGATACGAACCCAACGGTTCCGGTTTTAGGAGAATCCGACAGTCGGATCTCCCGTAATGTCCGTTTGAAATAAATGGTCGAAATTCGCGAACTGCCGCGGCGCGGCGCGTTCTATTCAGGCCATTATATTATATATATAATATATATCGTCGATTTCTATTTAAAACGAATTTTATAAATAGTTTTGAATTCGTTTCAAAAGCAATTTCAACTTCCATTTCAATTCAAATCAAAATTGAATTCTTCTTTATAAATTCGTTTTAAAATTCATTTCTATTCAATTCAAATTTCAATTCAATTTGAATTCATTTCAATTCGCTTTCAATTCAATTTGAATTCGTTTTCAATTCATTTCGAAATCGTTTTCAATTCAATTCATTTCGAAATCATTTTCAATTCATTTCGAAATCGTTTTCAATTCATTTCGAAATCGTTTTCAATTCAATTCATTTCGAAATCGTTATATATTCAATTCATTTCGAAATCGTTTTCAATTCATTTCGAAATCGTTTTCAATTCAATTCATTTCGAAATCGTTTTCAATTCAATTCATTTCGAAATCGTTTTCAATTCATTTCGAAATCGTTATATATTCAATTCATTTCGAAATCGTTTTCAATTCATTTCGAAATCGTTTTCAATTCAATTCATTTCGAAATCGTTTTCAATTCAATTCATTTCGAAATCGTTTTCAATTCATTTCGAAATCGTTTTCAATTCAATTCATTTCGAAATCGTTATATATTCAATTCATTTCGAAATCGTTTTCAATTCAATTCATTTCGAAATCGTTTTCAATTCAATTCATTTCGAAATCGTTATATATTCAATTCATTTCGAAATCGTTATATATTCAATTCATTTTGAAATCGATAAAATCGATATAAATATCGTTCACGTCATAATGGCGTCAATCTAATCAACACGGATTAATGTATTTCTATTTTCAAATATTCTATTTCAAATATTTCTTATTATCAAAATATTTCTATTTCAAATATTTCGTTCAACACATGACTAATCTCAACGGATGAGTACAGTCAACACATGAACATTTACTTTATATTGATAAAGAAGTAAATTTTATTATTAAAATATTTCGTTCAACACATGACTAATCTCAACGGATGAGTACAGTCAACACATGAACATTTACTTTATATTGATAAAGAAGTAAATTTTATTATTAAAATATTTCGTTCAACACATGACTAATCTCTACGGATGAGTACAGTCAACACATGAACCTTTATTTTATAATATTCTTAATTTTCTAAATTGGAATGAGGCCCAATCAATCACCATATAATATTAATTATATGGATTTTCATACATCACACGTATATAATAGCATGGAAAAATAATCAACCATCAACCAAAGTGCACTACACTGTATAAGCATCAAATATAGATATCTAACGCTTAAAACAGCCTGTCAATCAACCGATCGACATATTTAATCAATCAGGATGAGTGAACTTCAAATTTCATCCCAACACCCGTGTGGGGTTTCAAACAATCAAACACAGATTTAGTTGTGCAGTTGGGCGATGTGAAAAATTTATCGTTCCAATCAATGTCAGTCAAATCAGTGTACATAAACAAACCGTCTGGTTTGTAAATGAATATTTTATTTATTCACATTCACGTTAAAAATTATATTTTTAACGATAAAACATTTTATTTCAACATATGAATTTCTATTCAGTTCATTTATTCAATAAAATGATATTTTTATTTTTCTAACTTATTTTAGAAAATTTCGGCGGCATAACGGCACGATACTAGAAACGGGACAAGGCCTAGCCTTATCCCCGGTCTAGTGAAGGCCCATGCCATTCACACATCAATCAATCCATTCATTTCACCAAACAATTCAATTTCAAACCAAATTATCTAACCAACTACACAACCAAACAATTAAACAAACAAGCCATCCATGGTCTGTGGATGACGGGTGTCGGGTGCTACTAAACACCGTCTGCATCCTAGTATATATATATAACTAGAAAATTTAAATTGAAAGGTGAGAAGTTCTCACAGATAGCTATCCAGCTCCACGACTCTTCCTTTAGAGAAATCTTCATCGTTATCGCATCTTTGTCAACTTCGTTGCCCGTAGCCACTACATATATAAAAATCGAATTTTTTTTTACTTCGTTATTCAATATATAAAAATCACATTTTTACTTCGATGTTCAATATATAAAAATCACATTTTTATCACGCTATTCTTCATATAAAGATTTCGCCTTTTCAAAAATAAAGTTCTCGCCTTTTCAAATATAAAAATTATATTTTTCTCGAAATAAAAATCATATTTTTACTTCACTACCCATATCAAAATATCGTCTTTTCATATTTAAAAATATCGTCTTTTCATATTTAAAAATGTCGTCTTTTCATATTTAAAAATCACATTTTTATTTTGCTACACATATAAAGATGATATTTTTAATATTCCTATCATGTAAAAATTATATTTTTAATTCTCTACATAAACAAAAATCATATTTTTACATCATCTACAAAATAAAGATCGAATTTTTATTATCTATACCATATGAAAATTATATTTTTAGCCTTTCTATAATATAAAGATTATATTTTTATCATCATCACTATATCAAAATCCGATCTTTCTATATTCAAATAAAAATACGATCTTTTCACCTTTAAAAATATCGTCTTTCATTTATTTAATTATATTTTTCTAATTAAAAATTAGATCTAAACTTTCCTATGCTATTCATATTTTTAACATCAAAGAATTTATATTTCTAACATAATAAAAATTCAGTTTTTATAACATCATACAAAAGAAAAAGGGGAATAAAACTCAATTCGAATACATATATTAAAACTGAATAAAAATAAATAACAAGCTCAACGTTTTCGGTTTCTTACTAAGGAGGGGGCTGCAGGAAGTCGGGGACGAGGGCAAGGGGGTGCAGCTGTCGTACGGTGGCGTCGGTGTTGATGAGGGCGGCGTTGGAGGTCGTCAGGTGGCGATGCAGGCGAGGGGTCCACGTTGGCGGCTGCTAGGGTTTCGCGAGGGAGTTGAAGGACTGGCGGAGGAAGAGGGCTTGGCGTCGTCGAGGGCAGAGGGGGGGTGGCGCTGTCGAGGTCGGAGGGGAAGGGCCCGGTCGAGGCGTGCGATTGCCAGAGGCCTGGGCGTCGCGTCCCTTTCCGTCATCGTCCTCTTCTTTTTTTTTTCTCTCTTCGATTTTGAAATGATACGGGGGGGGGGGGGGGGGGGGCAGAGGTATAAGGGGAAGAGAGAAGTTTTTTTTTAAATTTTATTTTATTATTTAATTTTCCACAAAAAGCAACTTTTATTTTCGACTTCAAAACGAGGCATACCGCCTGTCTTCCCTAGCGTTTTACCCCCATTCCGAACACAATGGGATATGTATCGCAAGATGATTCGATAGTTACAATCAGTTTCCGTCAAAATCAACATATAACTATATATATTGATTTTGAACACGTATTTCAATTTACCGGGGTCACATACTAGCTCGATAAATTACAGAAAAATATTTTCTAGCTTCGTATTGACGATACGGTCCTAACAAAACTAGTTTCGTCGAATTCTGAGACCGTTGGAAAAATGGCCATTCTCCAGTCGATTAAAATCAACTAAAACTGGTCAAACGCGTTTTCCTTTGCCACGTTCACATACAGATTCAGAAAATTATGAAATTTGGAACCTAGCAATAACTTTACATCACGGACCCAACAAAACAGGTTTCGTCGAAATCCGAGGTCGTTTGCAAAATTCCTATTTTTAAGGGCTTGAATTCCATAGCGACTATTCAGAATTTTCAATTGGACATATCTTTTGATTCCCGCTATGAAATTTTGATTTTTCGGATTCGTTGGAAAGATATTATCAAATAGATCCTAATGTTTTTGGTTTCACTAAAATCCGGATTGTTTTGCACCCGATACATTCAATTGAAGTTTGAAATCGAATTATCGAACTACCGCGCCATTTTCAATTCTATTTATAATTATATATAATTATTTATATTCTAACGACGACGTATATAATATATACGTTCGAATTATATTGAAAATAAATTTCCCGTTGATTTTATTCAAAATAATCTATTTTAAATATAGAAAATTCGCTATAATTGCCAAAATAAAAATTTTAAACTGGCCCAGATTTTCCAGGTTATTACAGATTGTAACGACCCGGAAAATATGAACCAATTTAAAATTTTTAAATTGGCTAAAATAATGGATTTTAAATATTTAAAATAAATATTTTAAATAATAACGATGAAAAGTAAGTTTGAATCGACATTTGAATACGAGTATAATTAATTCTATTATAAACAAGGCCTGAAATGGCGTGGCAGTTTCAAAATTTGAATTCAAACTTTGACTGACTGTACCGGGTGCAAAACAAAACGGATTTGACTGAAACCAAAAATATTTAAATTTGTTAGTGAATACCTTTCTAATGAATCTGAAAAATCGAAGTTTCATAGCGGGATGCAAAAGATATGGCCAAATGAATTTTCAGAAAGGTCGCTATAGAAATTATATAGCCCGTGAAAATGGTCATTTTGCAAACGACCTCAGAATTTGACGAAACCACTTTTTCTGGGTCCGGGATGTCAAACTATTGCTAGGTTTCAAATTTCATAATTTTTGAAGCTAGTATGTGAGCATGGCAAAAGAAAATGTGTTTGGTCAACTGCTGTTAAATTGGATCGACTAGAAAAGGGCCATTTTTCAAACGATCTCAGAATTCGACGAAACTAGTTTTGTTGGGACCGTAGCGTCAAAACATAGCTAGATTTATTTTTCTGGAATTTTTCGAATCAGTTTGTGGCCCTGGCAAATTGAAATGTACGTTCAAATTGAATATAAAAGGTTTTATACTTTAATTTGAAAAATAACTGACTGTAATAGTTGAATTGGCCAACGAAACATATCCCATTGTGTCCGGGATGGGGTATTTTGCTAGGGGCGACAGTCGTTGGGCTTGAATTGGTGTCCGTATGGAGTAACGCTATTTAAATTTTTTTATAAACCACCGGCCAATAGGAAATTTCATTTCATAATTTAAAATAAAAAAAAACCTAAGAAACCCTCGCCGCCTCTCTCGTTCACGGCGGAAACCCGCTCCAACTTTCCCGATGATTTTCCCGTCGATCCATGCACCTTCAGCCTCCGCCACCACCTCAAATCGAGAGCCCTTCCTCCCCTCTTCCAATCCGACCAGCCTCGACCTTCCTCGTCGCAGCATCGACGAGAACCCCCTCTCCAAAGTTCGCCACTTCCCATCGCCGCCACGACTCAGATCCGCCACCGAACTGGCCAAGACCCCCATCGCCAGAAAGCTCTCTCCAAGGCCGACGAGGTGGTACCCTTCGATCGTCACCACGCAGCTCGGTTTTCGCGAAAACTGAAAACCTAGTTTTGAACTATCGTGAAAGGTGAGTCCTTTATTACATCTGAACTTTGAAAAATCATATCTTTATGGTGTGTTGACGAAATTCGATGAAACATGAAACATTGTGACCACAAGGAGGCTCTCTACCACATAGAAGAGACCGCATATTTTTCTGAGCCTTCTGCTATTTTTGGTGGAGTGGAACCCAAAGTGAGATTTCTATTTTATAAACAATATGGAAAACGACGATGTATAAATTATACAGTGGATGTATGGGTTATATAAGCATTGTACACCTCTTGTATAAGCGTTGTATAAGTTGTACGTTCGATATATAAGTTATATATGCATCGTAAAAATTATATATGTGTTGAAATAGAAGTGAAATGCTTATATATATATATACACGTCCCTCATCCACAAACCATGGATGATATTTATTGGTTGTGATTGGTGTGAATATTGGTTGATTACGAATGGTTCATTAGAATTGTTTGTGGTTGAAAAATACCCGTTTGTGGTTGAGAAATATTTGGTTGAAACCACATAGGTTTAGTTTGTGGAAATGAAAAAAATATACATGCCGCCTGCGTGCGAACTAGATGCATGATTCCCCGTTGTCAAAAGCTACGAGGCTTTAAGGTAGAGCGAGGAGCCGTAATAGGGACGGTCCCGGTTTTAACTACCCGGCCGTTATGCTGCCGAAATTTTGAATAATATTCATGTGTTAGAATTATTTTCCTATGTTGAAATTATATTCGTCTGTTGAATAGAAAACCTTCATGTGTTGAATCGAAATTCATTTGTTGAATTGAAATTCATGTGTTGAATGGTATTCGTGTTTTAAATATAAAAATCACCATTTTATCTATATATATAAACTATAGAAAACATTCATGTGTTGAATCGAAATTCATTCGTTGAATTGAAATTCATGTGTTGAATGGTATTCATGTTTTAAATATAAAAATCACCTTTTTATCTATATATATATAAAAACTATAGAAAACCTTCATGTGTTGAATCGAAATTCATTCGTTGAATTGAAATTCATTCGTTGAATTGAAATTCATGTGTTGAAGGGTATTCGTGTTTTAAATATAAAAATCCCCTTTTTATCTATATATATAAACTATAGAAAACCTTCATGTGTTGAATCGAAATTCATTCGTTGAATTGAAATTCATGTGTTGAATGGTATTCGTGTTTTAAATATAAAAATCACCTTTTTATCTATATATATAAACTATAGAAAACCTTCATGTGTTGAATCGAAATTCATTCGTTGAATTGAAATTCATGTGTTGAGTGGTATTCGGGTTTTAAATATAAAAATCACCTTTTTATCTATATATATAAACTATAGAAAACCTTCATGTGTTGAATCGAAATTAATTCGTTGAATTGAAATTCATGTGTTGAATGGTATTCGCGTTTTAAATATAAAAATCACCTTTTTATCTATATATATAAACTATAGAAAACCTTCATGTGTTGAATCGAAATTCATTCGTTGAATTGAAATTCATGTGTTGAATGGTATTCGTGTTTTAAATATAAAAATCACCTTTTTATCTATATATATAAACTATAGAAAACCTTCATGTGTTGAATCGAAATTCATTCGTTGAATTGAAATTCATGTGTTGAATGGTATTCGTGTTTTAAATACAAAAATCACCTTTTTATCTATATTTACAAACTACTGAAAACCTTCATGTGTTGAATCGAAATTCATTCGTTGAATTGAAATTCATGTGTTGAATGGTATTCGTGTTTTAAATGTAAAAATCACCGTTTTATCTATATATACAAGCTATAGAAAACCTTCATGTGTTGAATTGAAATTCATTCGTTGAATCATATTCATGTGTTGAATGGTATTCGTATTTTAAAAGAAATTGTTTTATAATAAAAATCGTATTTTTATCATCAATATGAACTATATAAAATAATCTGGTTTTGAAATAAATTGTTTTATAATAAAAATGCTATTTTTATCACCTATATTAACTATATAAAATAGTCGTGTTTTGAAATAAATCGTTTTACAATAAAAATCACATTTTTACTATATACATGAATTGTTAAAAATAGTGAAGTGTTGAAATAGAAGACAGTTAGATAAAAATATCATTTTTATCAAAAGTATGAAAATCATGTAGTTTTTAAATCGAAGAATCGATATATATATATATATATAAATAGAATTGAAATATATCGAATAACGAAGCTGGAGTTCGTATTTGAAACCGTGATTTCAAACGATTAGTGCGGGAGATCCGACCATCGGATTTTCCCGAAACCGCAACCGTTGGGTTCGCTTTGGAAATATCTTTCCAACGGCACCAACTTTGTAAAAATCCAACGGTTGGATTGTCTGGAATGTTTAATTCAAATCTGAAGAAAAACAGCGCCAGAATCGATTATATTTATATATATATATAATTATATTAAATTGAATAACGACGCTGCAGTTCGTATTTTGAATTCGAAACTTCAAACGATTGTACCGGGAGATCCGACCGTCGGATTTCCCAAAACTGGAACCGTTGGATTCGTTTTGAAAAGATCTTTCTAATGATATAAATTTTGTGAAGATCCAATGGTTAGATTTTCAGATATGTGTAAATCAAATCTGAAGTAAAACAGCGCCACGGCCGAGTTATGGCCCGAAGCGTCGTTTTGAATAAATTGGCTATTTTAAAATAAATAAAAATAGCGATAAATCGTTATAAAATATTATAAACGATATGGATGTGAAATTTAGAAACTAACTGAAGGTTGTCTAAGTCGAATGGTTTCCTAGATTTTGATCTGATGTTGGTTTCGGCCTTCGGGGTTAACATTTGGGAAATCATTCTCTTACTGATTTACAGTTAGTGACTAATGAATTGAAATGATGCGTATGTTGTGTTTGTGTAGCACTTGTTTATTATATACGCGAGTTGCTCAGAAAGACCGGGTTTATCCCATTCTGAATAACTAAATCGACGATAAGAAATCGAAGATGAAGACGGTGGTTGATGACCAGAAATCTTCACCTCGTTTGGATGGTGACTGATGTCCTGATTGGGAGGCATCCCGAAATATGGATAATGAGTGGTGATCGTCCAGACGTACGTGGAGATCGATGGGTTTGCGAGGTATATAGTGCCTCCGGTTTCGTTCCGACCCAGAACGGACTTGTAAATGGATTGTGTGTTTGACATTGGAATTTATTCTATGTGATTGATAGCCATCAGTTGCATGGTGTGAATTGCCTGTGTGACATGCTAAGATGCAGTGATCAGGGCTTCTGTTGAAAAGCAAAGTCTTGTGATTGATGATCAAAGCACCGCCTGTGTGGCGTAGCTTTGTGTATAACGTGAATTCGCGAGCCTCACAACCCGGTATGAACCAGAAACGGGAGAAGGACCTCAGGGAGGGAATGCGTTTCTTCCTAGCTAGGAGTTGTGTCAGTGTTTTTACACGGCCTGACATTTTACTTATGTGGATGATGGATAGCGAGGCGCCTCGGAAATATCGGTCGATCCGGGACCGATGGCGTCATTCATTGGCTCATTTACGCCACATAGGGCGGGGAAACGCAATGTTCAGGAATTTTAATCCACATCGGTGGACCAGCCCTGACGATCCAAGGGTCACTCGAGCTCTGATCCTGAGGCTCGGGCTAGGCAGTCTCTAATTCGGTAAGGACTATCTTTTGCCTTGGTTCAAGACGGAAATCCAATTTCGAAATACGTGACTGTGCGGTTTTGATTGTATATATATATATGGCGACATGATATATGGTACCCATGCCGTCTATGATTGATAGTTATGATTGAAATTGTTTTTGAAACATATAAACACTAATAATAATATCAAATGCTTTTGTTTATTCGTATCAAGCATATTTTGGCCATTATAAGGTAAAACTCTATCCTCCGGTTTGCGTTGCATTGTGTGATGGGAACTGAGTCTTATAATGGCTTCATTTTTATAAAAAACATTGCGATGTTTAAAAGATCTATTTGTTTTTGAAGCACTGGCAATACAATGGAGTAAACCCATTCCACGAAAGTGGTGTGGTCCTGTGATTAGCCATATCTTAAATGTGTTGAGTAGATTTCTCATACCAGTCCCATGACTGACTCGTAGTTTGTTTCACTTTCAAACTCGGGTGCCCCTTTTTCTACACGGGCAGCCTTGTATTCACGTTTTAGCTGGCTTTCTCTGGATAGCTGGAGCTGAAGATGGATTCTATCATTTATCTCTTTTTATGTTGTTCTGCTCCTATTGTACATTATGTTTGTTTCCGTTGTAGACATTTATGTATAGCTGAACTGTATTTGTACTAAGTATGATACTGTATACTGTGTAACTCTGATGATTACGTTTATCCAGTATATTCTATTGTGCATTATCTGGTGTATTTATTTATTTCTGTTCTGCTATTATCTGTTTATGTGTTATATTCCAAGGATTACCCTTGCCACCGTCAGTACGGGGTTTGGGATCGTCTCAGGAAAATAGCAAGGCTAAAAGCGGATCTACTGCTCATCATTGCTAAATTGAAATAGCGTAGCGGTTGAAGAGCGCTACGAGCTATAGCAGGGATATTGTGGGACTTTAGCGTGGCTTTAACTGCATAACGTTAATATTATAATGCAATACTTGGCAAATATATTAATAGACGAATTAAACTTCGAACTTGCGATTATTATTTATGTGCATAATTCATGTTATGTGATTGACATATTTATATATTTGAATGAACATTTTTTGTTAATATGAATATGACTAATCTTGATGTGACTTATTAGGTGAATCAGTGGGAAATAGTTTGCTAAAACTATTTGAATAGTTTTACCATTACGTAATCAATTATAATATACGATTTAAAGGTAAAATACTAGAAAACAATTGTATGGAGCTTTAAATGAGTATAAAATATTTAAATCATAACATATAGAGTAAAAATATTAATTTTGTAATTCTTTAGTATTTAAATGAAATATTAGTTAATTACACTTAAAACATAAATTTTGGGCTGTGTAGTTAAAGTGTTTAGCGGTTCTAAAGCGGTGGAGGTGTAAAAAGATGAAGCGGGGACAAAGCGGGGAAATATCGGGAATATAGCGGAGATGAAAAAATATTCATTGGATGTAAAACCAAGTATTCGAAAATTAATTAATCATCTTTCTCACATTATATGTGTACAATAAACAAATATTAATTAATCTTATAACAAAATCAAAAATCAATAAATATCATAGTTATGCATGCTAAATTTGATGAGCGTAATTTATTGTTATCATATATTAGACATTGCCTTAAATTTATCCTTTTATGCTAGTTTACTTAACTTGTTAAAAATTGAATTAGTCCAATCAAGCTTTATATATTAATACTGCTAAAGTGGACGCTAAAAAACCTTGATTTAGCGGATGCAGCGGAAAATAGCAGGGCTAAAAGCAGATCTTCTATTCATCAATGCTAAATTGAATTAGCGTAGCGGTAGAAGAGCGTATGGGCTATAGCAGGGATATTGTGGGGATTTAGCAGGGCTTTAACTACATATATTTTGGGTTATGTGATTAATTTAAATAAATTTAAATTCAAAATATTAGAAGCCAACAAACAAATTATATGTGAATAATTATATAGATGTTAGAGTGTCCATCCAAAATGTCAAATAATGGAAGTTGCAAAATGATGTGAGATAATTAGTAAATAGGTGTAAATTTGTTAGCTAATTTGAAAACAAAATATCAAAAGAAAATCAATGAGAAGAATGAAAACTCATAGGGTTAGTAAGAGAGCTTTTAAATTCTTCTGATTAGTAATATTAGATTGTATAGCTAATGAATGTTGTAGTTTAAATGACTCATTTTATTTATTCACCTCATAATGTGATTCTCAAAGGATATTTTTGGTTGTTAAGAGGGCATCAAGCGTGCGTTTGTGGTGAACGGTAATAAGCATTCAAATAGGACATTTAAACAAAGCCATAACTTAAATGAGGTATCCACTTGTGTCTTTAAGTAGAGTATTTAAACATGACATTTAAGCAAAATATTTTGATTTTTGATTTAATGTTTAGTTAAGTAATATATTTTTTAATAGTGTAATATTCGTTTAATAATCGGGAATAAAGCACAACATAGTAAACTCGATATTTCATTTTGTCATGACTTTCTTACTCAAATACTCGTGAAACAAATGGATTACAAACAAAATGAAAAAAAATCTACAACATATAAAACAAACTCCATATATACTACTATTAAGTATTGCGAAGTCCTCCTAATAGATAACTTTGATATCTAATCAGATCAATATCAGAAAGTGTCTGTACCACATTCAATATCATGAGGTCGTTGCAAAATATCTCTATAAGCTTCCATCTCTAAACGTTGGTAGCATTTGATAGAATAGAATAATATCTGTCTGCCGTCTAAGTGCAACAGTATACCAGAACCAATGATGTGGCCTGTCAGAAGTCACAGCCTTGGTGGAGAAGTAGCGTCTACCCTTGAGGAGCTATCAGTCATCCAATTGTTGTACAAGGATACATCAGCAACATCGAAAGACTAAGGCTGATTTGGGCCTAGGGAGTTTCGTTTCCGGGTATGTGATACTGGCAAATACCTCTTTCTATGCGTTCACCAAACATCTCGTCTAGCTCTCTGAATTTGAGAGGAACATTTCTTCTAAACCCTCTGTACTTTTGTGCATTGTGCAGTATTGTTCCACTAGTCATTAGATCTGACTCGATAAATCATGCTCACATCCCATTAACCTATCGGAAGTTGTCCAGCCTCCTCCAAAGACGTTTCAGATTATCCCACTTATTCTTTATCTGCATTTTGTCTAGTCACCTTTGAATCCGTTGTTAAATTCTACTGCAGCAGCTGCTAAAAATGATCTGTTGCTTCCCTTACTGTGCATTCATCCTTTAAGTTTGCAATAGACATCGGAAGCAGCAACAAAAGCGAAACCGGATGAGTGAGCCATACCACTGAAAAAACAATATTTCAAAACTATCTAAAAAAAATGTATATTGTAGAGAATTAAAAAAAATAAGCTTAACTGTAAAAAAAATTACCTTAAAGAATAGCATATTTTTTTGTTGAAAAAAAAATCTGGAAATGATGTTGAAGATGAGGGCTTTTAGGTTAGAGCTGGTGGCAGAGAGGGGGAAGGGGTTAAGTAGGAAAAAAAGTACTCGCTGGCGTTCCCTGGGTTGGACATCAACATATATTTATCCATCTGTTAGCCCTCCGAGCAATTTGCCCCTTCTCACCCAAAATGCTACCTAAAGTCATAATTAGCATCTTGCTTTGTCATCTCATTATGTACTTAAGAACTCACTAGATCAACGTTGGTAATTGTAACAGTCTGCATTTTTTACCGTCTAAGTCGACAATAATCCACACATGTCAACCCAAAACAAATTCAAAATACATATAGTTATTGGGGTAAATATAAGGAAAAGAAAGAAAGAAGATGAAAAATAATCATAGAACCCTACAACGGAAGGATTAACTTTAATAATCAAATAATAATTTAATAAGCCATTAAAATACACATTTAATTGTGCTTTACAACAATTATCAGAGTTATACATACTAAGACATAATATAATAATGCAGCGAAACATAAACGATGTAGTGAGAATATATAATAGATAATATACCAAACTCCATATTCATCATTCAATATAATGTGGTATTCGCTAACTGAAAAACTTAAGCTAACTCGAGTACCAATGGAAAGACAAAAACACTCGGATCAGAACTAAAATATTCTCATATTAGTCAAATCCAACCATGTAACAATATGAGTGCCATGGTGCCGGAGATGCTTGCGGTGATTCACACCTCATATCCAATGTGTCCATGAGTGTAACAACTTAAGAGATGTTATTCAATCTCCTAACGATCCATTAAATTATTTAGATATAATATTGTACTCTGTAATAGGTAATGTCTATTAATAAAATAAATATCAAATAGTGTTAAGGCTTTACATTGATCCACCTTAACACATTTTTGTATAATTTACTTAAAACGTATATGCTTGATTTGGTAGTGAGCAAGAAGTGAATCTCCACCTAGTGGAATGCAATTTTCTTTTGCTATTTGATCTTGTGAAGATTGGGAGACTGCTTTGCAACTGATATTTGTGAACCATGGGTGAAAGAGTTCTAGCTTGTGATGTTGTTTTGTTTACACTTGGTTTGTGTGGGTGACTGCTAGGGTAGCTTGTTGAGCCTTTTCTACGACCATTTTGTTGTATTTTCAATTTTAAGTTGCACCCTACATGGTGAATGATTAGTATTTTCTAGGTTGTTTCTGTTGTGCCTTAGATTTGTACAATGCATGTAGCAGGTAAGCAAACTGCTTGTCTCATGAATGTTACTATACTTGTTGTATTGAAAACATTCCTACGGATCACTGTAAAACCAACTGGGCTTGCAAAAAAATATTTAATAATAATATTATATGCATAACTATTTCTTAAAGAAATATCTTCAAATATTCTCTTATAGAGATAAATTAAATGTTATATCAAAACTTTCACAGTAGCTACAAATACGCTTTTGAAGATATTTGTATTTATAAGTAATTTGATTACATATTTCTATAAAATTTTAAATGTCCAAAAAATAATTTTTTTTCCATTGTAAATATACATTCTCTTATTGTACGCTCTGAAAGTGATGCCTATTTGTATTTCAAGCTATGCATTATTCTTTAATGAGTAATGTTCAACAAATATATTTGAAAAATGAACCTTAACAACTTAAAGTTGTGTATTTGAATTTTTTTTTTTTTTTGAATTAGAAGTTCGACATTTTAAAAACTATATATTTTAAACATTTTCATGTGGTCTTTATAGATCCACAGTGACATAGATTGATAAGCAAAAATTAATAATTTATATCCTTAATAGTTTATTTAGAATCTCTAACTCAAATAAGGAAGAATATGCAGATCTATAATATTATGTAATACATGTACGCAAGTATGCATCCACATTTGTAGACAATTAACCAACGATCTAAAGATTGTTTGATTAAGTAAATATGAGCTCATATTGTAGATTATGCATGGATATCATTTAGTGATTTAAAAACTAATCAACAAACAATTAGAAGACCTGAAGTCATGTATGTATTCAAATAATCTACATAATATAAAAAACCATTCAGGTTGCTAGATCAGTGAATGAGAATAAGTAATGTTACATGAATATATCTTAGCAACGAGTAAAAAGATTATCCTCCCACTATTGGTGTACATATAATGCATTTGCTATTAATAACTTGATAATGGATCAAAAAAAGAAAATAAAAAAAAGATTATTACTTAATGTGAATCAACATTGAGAGGAGGATAAAAACATTAAAAGTTCATTTTGATTATCAAGGTTAAATATTTATTGATAGGCATAATGATGCAACATGATAAATAATTTGAATCATTAAACTTGCTTCGGTGTAACTTGAAATTTGTAAAAGATAAAAAAATAGACCGCATTTAAAGTATGGTAGATGTGGAGTAAGCGATAATGATGTCGAATAAAGAAGGTGTGTGTTCTTGAAGAAATATTTAAGGGTGCTCTAGTAGAAACAATGACATGGTTGTCAAATAAACTTAAACATGGTTTTGATATATAAAATACAATAAGTACTGAGATATGAACAAATCATGTGTAAACTGAGAAGAAATATTCATCGATGGTAAAAAAGATGTAAATAATAAAACGCTTATATTTGTCAAGGCCGGTGCGAGGGCCCGGCTGACCAGGCAGCCGCCTGGGGCAACATTCGATCAGCGAGCAACAATATGGATAATAATGAATACTATTTTGAAATAATCAGCTTTCAATAGCTTTCGTAGCTTAGTGGTTGTATGCTTACTTGTTAACTGTGTGGCCTGAAGTTCGATTCCCAGTGCTGAACTTCCATTATACCATGCTTTCTTCCCCCACACTTTACACATAGGGGCAACCGCTTGACTCTTTTTTATATTAATTTTTCTACATGTTGCCTGGGCCAACCCGTTGTCTGGAGTCGGCACTGATATTTGTAAATGGGCTAAAGGTCTTGTCTCAGAGAAAAACGTGATTGACTATCATGAAATTCTCATAAATAAAAAACGTGGACCTATACTCCATAATATACAATTAGAAACGCGCGCGCACACACACTATAACAAACCGGAATTTCAAAACCTATTTAAAATTTTGATTTAAGCTATTTTAATGAATTATGGATATAAATTGGTTATTTTTGTTAGATAAAATTTGAGAATAATTTTAAAATTAGTTTTTATATTTTATTTGACTTAAACTAAGCTATGTAAAATTATTAATTTGATTTATAAGTATGAGTTTAAAAATCGATATTTTAAAAGTTATATCGATCACTTGAAAAGGGACCATTTTCCTACTAGTCTCGGAATTCGACGAAACCACTTTTGTTGGATCCGGAATGTCGAAATATACTAGGATTCAAATTTTCAAGTCCAACGGAGTTTTTATGTAGAACGACCTAAGAACATACGTTGAAAATTTAGTACGAACTTGAATTTCACTCAAAATAAAGCCATTTTTCAAATGGTCTCGAAATTTGACATGGCTTGGCTCGTTGGAACCGTAACTCCATAATGTAGCGAGATTTAAAATTTCATAATTTTTGGAGTTAACGTGTGGTCGTGCGGCTAGAACGAAGTTTGCACGGTATAATTAATACATCCACTTAAACTTCACTTCATGCAATAGCGTTAACCAATTAAATTTAGACAAATCATTCCCTCTCACCTCCATATGGCATCCTCCCCTTATTTTGAGCTTCCATGACATGGTTAGAGTAAATTTAGATGTAGTTAGAGTTAAAGTTATCATTCATTTTCTAAAACTAAATTTAGAACTCGAAAAACCAAATAATGGAAGATACCCCCTCCCTCTTCCCTTTAGCTCCACCACGCCACACTAGGAGGCTGCGCCACCCCTCCCCACTGCTGTGCCATGTCAGCAGGTACACCACCAGGCCACGACTGTGGGCTTATCCCCTCACTCCTCCTTTCTCTTTTGTGTGCAAAGGTGGCTCCTTTTTCCCCAAAACCACTTTCCTACCACCACCAACCACCTCATGTGGACCCCATATGGCCACGGCACCGCCCCACTATCGCCCAACAGCCCGCCTCCTCGCTGTGCCATGCTAGACAGTAGTCCTAGCGCTGGCCGTGGGCCCCACGACACCAAAAATCACATTTTTCTCAAAAACAAAATTTGAAAAAACACCCCTCTTCCTTCTTTACTCAATAACTTTCGATCCGTGCATTTCTAGCCTAGCCTTATAAACGAAAGTTGTAGATCTCATTTTTCTCTACGGAATGCACATATTAAAATCGAATTTTGGAGTTCGGAGCTGCTTGGAAAAAGCGACTGAAGTTCGCAGATCTGAACAACCATTGACTATTTCTGGCGAATCCGAGCATTTTGGGATGAAAGTGCACTAGGCAAAAGTTGTCTGGAATGGTCTTTCCGTGTTGGCGACCAAGTTTTGTGAAGATTGGTGGTCGTATGCAGTATATAGAGCCAGAATGGTGAAACCGGGTTGTGGAGACAGATAACGGCGAGTGCACGGCGAAAATTCTACAGAAGAAGTGTCGTGGAGTTTGGTTTAGCTATTGGGTGAGAACTTTCACTAAATTATTTTGTTATGTTATTATATTATAAATTGTTTTACAGTGCCTGATAGCTCACATCACAGTTGCTTGTAAATCCATAGATGATTTGTCGATTGATTGTATTATGATCTTACTGTGATTTTGAAATGTTTAACATGTTAAAAATAATTTTAATATAGTTGTGCTAGTTGAAATTGGATATAAATATCCATTTATAATTTGAACAATGAAAATTAGTTAGTTGAAAAATAATTCGAATTGAATTATAAATGATTAAATTCATGAATCAGTAATGAGTTTAAATTGATGGTTGTTGGTTGAAAACTCCACACGGATCTTGGGATGATATTTGACTCGCACATATCCCTTGTGTGAAATTGCGGTTAATCGGTTGATTGATAGATTTATATAAGCATCAATTATTTGATTGAAGCTTATATGAAAATAAAATGCACATTGGATATCATTTTAGATGTTGATAGTTGTTTTCAACTATTGTTGGATATATATGATAAAATGGAATCCATATGAATTGATTTATATGGATATCGATTGAAATTTTATTCTAATCCTGAATAAATATGAATATTTTTATAATGTAATATTCAATGAAGATTAGAAGTTTGATTTTGATGTTTTATTTTGGATGGACACGAAAATATAAAAATATGAAGCCGAGTTAAGTATATAAACTCTATTTTAACTCAAAAGGATTTTTATATTGATGTTATTCATTTTTAAAATGAATATCGAGAAGACTGAATTTCAAAATCTGACATTTTGAGAATATTACCACTTTCAGATTATAATAAAATGCAATGTTCACTTTTAACTTAAAAATTTTAAATATAAGTTAAAATCTTTTTTAAACAAATTTAGAAACGTTTTATAAAATACGTTTTGAATGAAAATCAACGAAATATATTATATGTATTTAAATGGTTTGAATAGAATGTTTCGCACAACGACCGTTCGCGAATTTCAACGATTAACTTTGAATGGACGTAACTGGAGTTCCGACCGTCGGATTCTCCTAAAACCAGAACCATTGGGTTTGTACCGAAGAGGTATTTCAAGTGAATATATGAGATTTAAATTTGGACAGTTATATTTTAAATTATATCCAAATCAGTTTTGGAAAAGGTCGCTATGGATGCAGTTCGGTGGCGATATTGGAAACCGACTGTAAGGGCCTTAATAAAATTATTAAAAATATTAAAAAATTATGTAAATTCATAATAAATGATTTGGAAAGATTTTTGAATGAAATATTCCATATTTGAAAAGATAAAAGTTATATTTATCGAAATGAATTAGTTAACAACTAGAATCCAATAAGTTTAAATTAATAAATTGGATTGAGAATGGTTTTGATATAACTAGAGTTTTATAACAACTATATATATTGGAATGGATTTGAAGGGAAATTATCTTTGGATATTTTTGACATTGGATTCCGTGATTATACGGATATTGTGGTGGGAATTTGGAAGATACTGATATCGTTATTCCAGAACGATATCTTTAGTTTTGGGATTTGATATTGAATATAAGTTGACATGATTTCTATTTAAGATCTTATATTTAATATCAAATTGAATTTTGGGTTTGTTGTGAACAGTATCTTAAACAATACCTCTCTTAAACCCAGTTACAAAAGGAATAAATCTTTTAAATTAGATTTGGAGAAGTTTTCCAGTTTATTTAATTAAATTGGAATTGAATGGGATTCGATTAATAATAATCGAGATGAGCTTCTATGAAGGAAGGCGTTCATGATTAATGGAATTTAAAAAGCTTTGTCGTTATTCCACTCATAGTATTGGTCGGATACAGAAAAATGTATCAATTATATTTTGTTCATATTTCCATAAAAATTCCATATTAAATGAAAGATAATTTTAGGTTTATTGTGAACAGTGTTTTTACATGACATTTGATCTTTAATCCAAATAAAGACAAGATTAATTTCCAGAGGTTGAAAATCATTAAGTAATGATTTTTGGAATTAAAATTAAGTTGGAATTTTAATGAATCTTTAATTAGATTGAAATGAGAATGGGATAATCAAATTTATCCAATTCGAGAATTGTTCGGGATGGAGTACCGCCACTTTTACTCCATGCAATAGTTAAATCTTTAATTAGATTAGAACATTAAATGGTAATTAAATTTACCAATAACACAATGGGTGTTCAATATGGAGTACTACCAGTTTTGCTCCATGGGATTTATATTTTGGGATTTGGATAATAAAATGAATGATTACTTCGGTAGGGCTCGTTAATCGCGACTAATTGATAAACCTTAATTTGGTTTAAGATTTTAAAAGATAATACAAAATATTTTGCAATACTTTTCAAAGAAATATTGAATTAAATATTTGAAAAGTTTTATGGAGATAATTCCTAGTAATAAGAATATTTGAATAAAAGAATATTCTGAATTGGAATGAGGCGTATGATGTGTTTTTATAGCATTTGATTATAAGATACGCGAGTTATTTGGAAAGACCGGGTTTGATCCATTCTGAATAACTGATACGATGATTGAAGTCGAAAGAATGAAGACGGTGATTAAAGACCGGAGATCTTCACATCGTTTGGGCTATTGCTGGTGTCTCACTTAGAAAGTACACCCAAGTGGTGGTAATATGTGGTGATCGTCCAGACGAACTTGGGGATCGACCGGATATGCGCGTACCTCTCTCCTGTATTGGACATATGGGATGAGGAATAAGATGCCTCAGGTTTAGTTCAGACCCAGAATGAACTTGTAAATGGATTGTATGTTTGACATTGTGCGTCGCACCGTATTTGTTGATCTCTGCTAAATATATATCTATTTGGTGGCGGAGAATTTATTCTCTTGCTTAACACCCTTCTTTGAGACGTACGAACTCAGAGGTTATATATCGGTAGACATCAATTGTATGGTATGAATTGACAATGTGGCATGCTGAGATGCAGTGATCAAGGCTTTCGTTGAAAAACAAGGCCTTGTGGATGATGATCAAAGCATGACTTTAATTAGCATATCTTCGTGAATAGCGTTAATTCGCGAGCTTCGTACCCCGGGATGAGTCAAAAAAGAGATTAGGGGCAGCAGGGAGTGCATGTGTTTCTTTCTATCTAGAAGTGGTGTCATTGTACAGAGCCCAGACATTTTTACTTATGTGGATGATAGATGTGAGGAATCTCAGATATGATTGGTCGACAATGGCCATTTTGGAAGTCCGATAAGATCGGGAAACGTATTGTTCAGGAATAACCAATCCACAAAAGTAAGAGTGGACTAGCCCTGCAAGATCTAAGGGTCATGTGTGTTGATCCTGGGAGTCCCACTAGAGATGGCCTAAAACCGGTGAGGAGACATCCCTCGCCTTGACTCATGATGGAAATCCAATTTCCAATACGTGAATTTTCAGTTTTAGTTGTAAACCTATATGGCGACATTGTATATGGTACCCATGACAAGTTTTTAAGCCTATTTTAGTCTTAAAAGGTCTTACCATGACATTACTGTAAATAAGTTTAAAATAAAACAATCAAATTTTGGATAACAAACCCTTCTCCACATATAAAGGGTGCATAATAAAAATAATATGCACAATCTACATAATTTTTTTTAACAGGAATGTAAGTAGAAGAAATAAAAGTATAGAACTAAATCTATGTATGAATAAACAATATTTACTACCTTTGGATAGCATAGAAGATAGATTTCCCAGAGAAAGGCTATTAAACAATATAGAGTGTAAGGTTCTATCAGGAAACAATATAGAATTTTGGGTTGTCGCATATCAAATAGTTTGTCAAAAAATGAAAATTGGAAGCGTTTTAACTTTTCATTACATATATCAGGCAAAAAAGAAAATGAAGAGTAAAAAATGAAAGCAAGCTAAAATTTCATTTAGTAACCATGACAATCTTCATTGGTGTCCTCAACAACTTTGCAGTGCTTATTGATTTCATTGTTCAGGATAAATAAAAAATATGTGCACATTTCATACACGAAACGTAAAAGATATATGCAAATGTAGTAAGATATATGTACATAAATCTGAATGCAAGTCTTTTAAGAAGTAGTGTCTTGTGGTTGATTCACCCTATCTTGCAGAATATATTTTTAAAAATGCTTTCATGTGGATAAACAGTGAAAAACGTAATTTCTTTTTGTAAAGAACTAAGTATGAACAAATTAAAAGGCATGAAGTTTTATTATGTAGCATAATTCTTATTGCTTGTACAACCCAAATAGCTATTCAAAATATAGTTGTATAAAACATGTGATTATGTACAAAGGTTTTTGGGTTCTCTATTATAACGACCCATAAAATTATGAGCGTTTAATTGACGAATTTGATAACGTAATTGAAATTTAAGCATAATTAACTGAAATTTACATAAAAGCATACAATAAAATTTTGAGATGGAAATTTTATATTTGCAATATGTCTAATTAGACAAAGTGAATGTGAAATTTTCGCTGAAAAATATGAATGTTTTATGGTCACTTATTTTCAGCTGAATTTGTCTAATAACGGCAATAGGTTGAACAGTAAATTGGGGAAAAAAATATATTTCTTCGGAGTATTAAAGTTGCTGCACGGAAAATTTTTATTCTTATTCCGAACACACTGGTGTAATCCGATTTGGAAAATTCAGACTTTTTGAGCTTCGTTTTATTTTAATTTGAATTTTCTGCATTTCTAAAAGGGGTCCGTAATGGGTTTTTATGTGAAGTGTCAGATTTTATTTTACAGTTACGTCCGTCTTGTCGCGCTGATTGTTTTAGTATATTTAATTGTATTTTTCTGAGTTCGGTTTGTGAAGGAGATGTGTAAACATTTATTTATATCGGTACGGAGTTACCCGTTATACTTGTTAATTGGACATTTTTAAATTTAAAATTTGAAAACTGTAGATTTATGGTAGTAAACTTGTAGTGTTTTAGATTTATGGAAATTAAATTTTTGGTCCAAAACTTGCGCGAACCTGAAACTTTTGGGTACCCTATTTATGTTATTTTATACTATATATACACATGCACGTTCCCATTTTCTCTGCCCCTTCCATTTCTTGAGCATCTCCTCTCCTTCCTCATTCTTCAAGGTCCGCTCCATCCTTGTAAAAAACAACAAAACTTAGATCTTGGAACAATCTGCCTCCTTCCCTACGCGCGCAGCAACCCGTGGCCCATCGACAACGCTCACCGATGCTGCATCTCTTCTACGGCTTCCCAGCAACGCACCAAAGCCACCAACTTCGTACATGAGTCCATTTTCTATATTTCTGTGTATTTCTTTGCCTCATATTTCTTCTTTTGCTGGTGAGTTCCGTTCGAATAAAAAAAGATAAAGTAAGAAAAAAAATTATGTATGTCACAAACACATGCGGATTTGTTTTATTTTAATAAATATAAGTATATGCATGTTCTAACACATGGGATCTTGTTACAAACACATGGGATCTCGTTTGTTTGCATGGCATGAAGATTTTTCATGTGTACAGATTGTTTGAATGGCATGGAACCTTTAATAATGTGTTTATTTATAAGTTTATACGTGCATAGATTTCGAAAAAAGAGGTTGTGCAGGTTTTATTTAGGTTTACCTATATATATAAAGTAAATATGCGAATATGTAGCTAGGTAAGAACTAAATTTTGGCATATATGAGTTCCATGTTTGTTTATAAATACTTATACTTATGAATGCATGCGTTGTTTATAGACAAGCTTTGAGATTTAAATTGCAAATGCATATTTATGAAACTATGTTGGTAAGATTTCAATTTGCTGGAAACATTCACTTTATTTTTTCAACTTGCTGGAACATGTGTCTTTGTATATACCTTGAAATTTGGACACTATATTCTGTATATACTAGGAAATGTAAAGGACTCAATGCATGTCTCAAATTTTGAAATAAGAAATGTACTAAAGGTAGAAACTATAAGTTATAGGTAAATAATATTTTGATATAATGGGTAATGTTGGGCCAAGCATCCTGTGCGTGCCAATACTTCATACTTATGAAGAGAATGTAAACTAATTATGCACTAGTATTTGCGTTTATGCATGCAAATGAAAATAAAATAAATACCATGTGTTTTTTTATATATATAAAATTATAAATGAATAAATTAACATATATGCGCATTATATATATAAGTTTATTGATGAAAACTTAACCAAATACATGACTTGGTAGACATATGATACATATATTATAAATATACGATGTAGGTGATGGAAACAATGTTGTTTGTTATACATATACCATATATATTAGACTTTTGTTGAGAATGAAAACCTGCGTTTTACACGTGTACGAATAAAAAGGGAAAAAGAATAAGAGAGAGGCTTTTGTTAAGATAGGTTGTGCAAGTTTTGCTTTAGCATTGGTTTACAATATAGAATTGTTAGCTCTTTCCCTCCATGCGTTGGTTAAAAAATGATACATATATTAAGTCTTGAGAACAATAGTGAAATTTGCTGCATGTGTATTATGGTAACATGTTAGCCTTATAATGGTTTTTTTTTTTTTGCATAGCAAGCGAGGTTAAATGGCCCCTACCATATTTATTTAAAAAGAAAAAAACAGAACCAATTACAAACAAAGACCAGTAGAAGAAATAAAAATTACAAGCACATTACAAACTACTAGTAATAGAACGGACCATTACATGTTTATCAGAAGATACTCCATTAAACACCCTATTGTTCCGCTCCATCCACAGTAAGTAAATAGTTTTCTTGAATGCTTTCAGAAGTAATACACAATTAATGCTTTTCCATCTGGACGATTTGAAGATTATGAACCATTCTTGTGCCGAGTCTCTGACCAGATTATGAAGACCAAAAAATTGAAGCACTTTTTGCCATACAAAAAATGAATACTCACACTCGAAATACAATTGACGTACTAATTCCGGATGCATGTAGCACAATAAACAGGTGTCAACATCAATTAGTCCAATGTATTTCAGTTTTAACCTTGTATGGACAGCATTATACAAAATTCTCCATAGAAACAAGTTTTCTTTTGGGACAGAACTGGGTATCCAAATACGAGTATGCCACGGGAATATCGGAAGAGCATTATTCAGATCTAAGGCATTATATACACGTCGAATTGAAAGAACCTTACCATTCCATAATGCATGAAATTCAAAAGAAGGCAAACCAGAGTTCATGAGAGATACCCTTACGTTACTAGTGATCCAAGAGTTGGTGTGGGGAAGAGATAACTCATTACTAACACACACTCTATTCAGAGAGGCTTTTTCATTTATTTCAGAGCGGATTCTACCATTATAATTAATCAAGTCAGCAAGAATAATACATTTAGCAGACCGTGTATCAAACCAGAAATATATGTGACGCATATACTTTGCTCCGCATTGAAAAATAGGGAGAAGAAAAGATCTGTGTTTAAGCAAATTCCTCCACGACCAGCTACAATTTTCCGGTATTTCCAACTTCTAGAAATTCTTTTGAGAAGTAAATATTCTCTACACCAATCCGCCCATAAGTTGCCATTAAAATTGTGTAATTTATCAATCTTGGTTGCAAGTGCACACTTATTCCATACTTTCAGATTCATTATGCCCAGAACCCCCACTTTAAGAGGTTTACACACTTTCTGAAAAGAAACATGCACTAACTTCTTATAGTACGGATTTCGATGCCAGAGAAAATGATTCATTGCCGAATTAATCATGTTAATAATTTTGCATGGAAATGTATAAATCCTAGCATAGTAAATGCACATTGATTGAGCAATCGATTTAACAATGGTCAGCTTACCAGCCATTGAAAAATTAAATGACGGCCAACTAGCAAGTTTAGCTAATATAATTTCAATAAGAGGTAAACACTGTGAAGAAGTTAACCTGGAAGAGCAGATAGGAATTCCAAGATAAACCTCATTCTCACCAAAAGGAAGTAAACTAGTTTGATCTTGAATGAATAGCTTAACCTGTTCAGAATCTCCACCAATTTTAATCTTAGACATTCTTCTATTAATAACCATTCCAGTTAACATTTTGAAAGACTGCAGAATGGCGAGAATTCCAGTAATAGATTTAGAATTAGGCTTAGAGAAATACAGCAAATCGTCTGCAAAAAGAAGAGATGAGATATGTAACAACCCGGAAAATCTGAACCAATTTAAAAAATTTAAATTGGCTATTTTGGTGGATTTAAAATATTTAAAATAAATATTTTAAATAATAATAATGGAAAGTAAGTTTGAATCGACGTTTGAAAATAAATATAATTAATTCTAATTATAAACAAGGCCTGAAATGGCGCGGTAGTTTCAAAATTTCAATTCAAAATTTGACTGACTGTACCGGGTGCAAAACAAAATGGATTTGAGTGAAACCAAAAATATTTAATTCTTTTAGTGAATACCTTTCTAATGAATCTGAAAAATCGAAGTTTCATAGCGGGAAGAAAAAGTTATGGCCAAATGAATTTTCAGAAAGGTCGCTATAAAATTTATATAGCCCGTGAAAATGGCCATTTTGCAAATGACATCAGAATTCAACGAAACCACTTTTATTGGATCCGGGATGTCAAATTATTGCTAGGTTTCAAATTTCATAAATTTTGAAGCTAGTATGTGAGCGTGGCAAAGTAAAATGTGTTTGGTCGATTTCTATTAAATTTGATCGACCAGAAAAAGGCCAATTTTCAAACGGTCTCATAATTCGACGAAACAAGTTTTGTTGGGACCGTATCGTCAAAACATAGCTAGATTTATTTTTCGGGAATTTTTAGAATCAGTATGTGGCCCCGGAAAATTGAAATGTACGTTCAAATTAAATATTGAATGTTTTATATTTTAATTTGAAGGAAAACTGTTTGAAACAGTCGAATGGGCCTACGAAACATATTCCATTGTGTTCGGAATGGGCGTATTTAGCTAGGGACGACAGTCGTTGGGTCCGGATTGGGGTTCGTGTGTGAAAGAGGGTATTTTCGAAATTTAAAAATATATAAATAATTGGAAAAATTCTATTGGGCCACATCATTTCTCTCTCCCCGTAAAACCATCGAAACCAACGGCGGCTCCCCTTGGATTCTTCTAGCCTCGATTCCTCTCAAATCTCTCATCAAAACCACCTGCTCCTTTGGAGATTTTTGTAGTGCTATCAACAATCTTCAAATCCATATAGGATTTGCATTTTTTCGAAGTGTATTTGGGGAGAACCGAGCCCCCAAAGTTACGAACTTCAAGCCGCCGCCGCCAACAGCAGGGACCACCGAGTAGGCCTCCACCACCACGCGCGGAGGCGCCCCTCCTCCTTCTTCGTCATGGCGTTGGCCTATCGTCCTGAAGTGGCGCGGATTTCAAGAAAAATGAAGACCTAGTTTTGAACGAATAGCTGAGGTAACGGCCTATTTTAATTTCAACTATATTATAGCACGTTAAAGCGCTACGGTTTTTGATTTCACTGTAAAAATCATATCTTTTTCGTTTCTTGACGAAATTCAATGAAACAAGAGACAGTGGACTCGTGTGGACTTCTTCTACATTCTAGAAGAGACCGCATATTTTTCTGGGCCTTCTGCTATTTCTGGTGGAGTGGAACCCAATATGAGATTTCTGAATTATAAATGATATGGAAAATGACGATGTATAAATTATATAGTCGATGTATGAATTATATAAGCATTGTACACCTCATGTATAAGCGTTGTATAAGTTGTACGTTCGATGTATAAGTTATATATGCGTTGTAAAAAAATTATATATGTGTTGAATAGAAGTGAAATAAACTTATATATATATATACACGCCCCTCGTCCACAAACCATGGACGATATTTATTGGTTGTGATTGGTGTGAAAATTGGTTGATAGCGAATGGTTGAAATTGATTGTTTGCGGTTGAAATTGATTGATTGTGGTTGAAAAATACCCGTTTGTGGTTGAGAATTATTTGGGTGAAACCACATAGGATTAGTTTGTGGAAATGAAAAAAAAATACATGCCGCCTGCGTGCGAACTAGATGCATGAAATCCCCATTGTCAAAAGTTGCGAGGCTTTAAGGTAGAGTGAGGAGCCGTACTAGGGACGGCCCCGGTTTTAACTACCCTTCCGTTATGCTGCCGAAATTTTGAATAATATTCATGTGTTAGAATTATTTTCATGTGTTGAAACTATATTCGTGTGTTGAATAGAAAACCTTCATGTGTTGAATAGAAATTCATTCGTTGAATAGAAATTCATGTGTTGAATGGTATTCGTGTTTTAAATAAATTGTTTTAACAATAAAAATCACATTTTTATTATATAAACGAGCTATAGAAAACATTCATGTGTTGAATAGAAATTCACTCGTTGAATAGAAATTCATGTGTTTAATAGTATTCGTGTTTTGAAAGAAATTGTTTTATAATAAAAATCCTATTTTAACATCTATATGAACTATATAAAAAGTCGTGTTTTGAAATAAATCGTTTTACAATGAAAATCACATTTTTACTATATACATAAATTGTTAAAAATAGTTAAGTGTTGAAATAAATGTCGGTTGGATAAAAATAACATTTTTATCAAATGTATGAAAAGAAAATAGTTTTGAAATCGAAGAATCGATTATACTATATATATAATTGAAATATATCGAATAACGAAGCTGCAGTTTGTGTTTTGAAACCGTGATTTCAAACGATTAGTGCGGGAGATCCGACCATCGGATTTTCCCAAAACTGAAACCGTTGGGTTCGCCTTGGAAATATCTTTCCAACGACACCTACTTTGTGAAGATCCAACGGTTGGATTGTCTGGAATGTTTAATTTAAATATGAAGAAAAACAACGCCAGAATCGATTATATTTATATATATATAAATATAATTAATTTAAATTGAATAACGACGCTGCAGTTCGTATTTTGAAATCGAAACTTCAAATGAGTGTACCGGGAGATCCGACCGTCGGATTTTCCCAAAACTGGAACCGTTGGATTTGTTTTGAAAAGATCTTTCTAATGATGTATTTGTGAAGATCCAACGGTTAGATTTTCATATAAGTGTAAATCAAATCTGAAGAAAAAACAGTGCCACGACCGCGTTATGGCCCGAAGCGTCGTTTGAATGAATTGGCTATAAATAAATAAATAAAAATAGCGATAAATGATTATAAAATATTATAAACGATATGTAATGTGAAATTTAGAAACTAACTGAAGGTTAGCTAAGTCGAATGGTTTCCTGGGTTTTGATTTGATGTTGGTTTCGGCATTCAGGGTTAATATTTGGGAAGTCGTTCTCAAACTAATTTACGGTTAGTGAATAATGAATTGGAATGAGGCGTATGTCGTGTTTGTGTAGCATTTTTTTATTATATACGCGAGATGCTCAGAAAGACCGGGTTTATCCCATTCTGAATAACTAAATCGACGATAGGATGTCGAAGATGAAGATGGTGGTTAAAGACCGGAGATCTTCACCTCGGTTGGATGATAACTGATGTCCTGATCGGGAGGCATCCCAAAATATGGATAATGAGTGGTGATGGTCCAGACGTACGTGGAGATCGATGGGTTTGCGGGGTATATGGTGCCTCCGGATTCGTTCAAACCCATAACGGATTTGCAAATGGGCTGTGTGTCTGACATTGGAATTTAGTCTGTGTGATTGATAGCCATCAGTTGCATGGTGTGAATTGCCTGTGTGGCATGCTAAGGTGCAGTGATCAAGGCTTCGGTTGAAAAGCAAAGTCTTGTGGTTGATGATCAAAGCACCGCCCGTGTGACGTAGCTTTGTGTATAACGTGAATTCGCGAGCCTCACACCCCGGTATGTACCAGAAACGGGAGACGACCTCAGGGAGGGCATGCGTTCCTTTCTAGCTAGAGGTGGTGTCAGTGCTTAAACTGGCTGACATTTATATTATTTTTACCTGTGTTGTTGTTGCTATTGCGAGGCGCCTCGGATATATCGGTGACTATGTGAAGCCGATGGAGTCATTCGTTGGCTCATTTACGCCCCAAAGGTTGGGGGAACGTAGTGTTCAGGCATAATAATCCACATCGGTGGACCGACCCTGACGATCCAAGGCTTGTCTGCGCGCTTTCCTAAGGCTCGGGCTAGAGAGTCTCGAATTCGGTAAGGACTATCTTTTGCCTTGGTTCATGACGGAAATCCAATTTCCAAATACGTGATTATGCGGTTTTGATTGTATACCTATATATGGCGACATAGTATGGGGCATTAATGTCGTCTATGATTGATACTTATGATTTGAAATTGTTTTTGAAACATATAAACACTAGTAATAATATCAAATGCTTTTGTTTTATTCGTATCAAGCATATTTTGGCCATTATAAGGTAAAAACCCTGTCCTCCGGTTTGCGTTGCATTGTGTGATGGGAACTGAGTCTTATAATGGCTTCATTTTTATAAAAAGCATTTCGATGTTTAAAAGATTGACTTTTTTTAAAGCACTGACAATCGAATGGAGTAAACCCGTTCCGCGAAAGTGGCGTGGTCCTGTGATTAGCAAATTATATAATGTGTTAAGTAGATTTCTCATACCAGTCCCATGACTGACTCGTAGTTTGTTTCACTTGCAAACTCGGGGGCCCCTTCTTCTACACGGGCAGCCTTGTATTCAGGTTTTAGCAGGCTCTTTCTGGATAGCTGGAGCTAAAGATGGATTCTATCATTTATCTCTTTTTATGCTGTTCAGCTCCTATTGTACATATTATGTCTGTTTTCCGCTGTAGACATTTATGTATAGCTGTACTGTATTTGTACTAAGTATGATCCTGCATACTGTGTAACTCTGATGATTATCTTTATCCAGTGTATTATTTGTACATTATCTGGTGTGTTTATTTATTTCTGTTCTGCTATTATCTATTTATGTGTTATATTCCAAAGATTACCCTTGCCACCGTCAGAACGGGGTTTGGGTCGTCACAAGATACTAAGTCTCTTGCACATAGGATGATAGTCAATCAGCTTATCCAACATTACACGGCCAGAAACTATAGTAAACACTTCCATTGCAAATACAAAAAGGTAAGGGGAAATCAGATCCCCTTGTTTAATACCTTGTTTTGCACCGAAATATCCAAAAGAGGACCCATTTATGCTAAGAGAATAATGAACCGTGGAAATTCAAGTATATATCTAGCATAGAAAGGGAACCGGGAAATTCATTCGAAATAGGATATAGATTAATGAATCCCATCTAACCGAGTCATACTCTTTTTGTATGTCCACTTTCATAACACATCTATGCGAAATTGCAGCTCTATTATACCCTTTCATAAGATCTGAAGCTAATAAAATATTGTCCAAAATATCACGAGATGGTAAGAAAGCACTTTGGTTAGGGAAAATTAAACCTGCTAAGACATTCTTCATTCTCTCAGCTAGGATTTTTGAAATACACTTGCTATCGAACGAAATTGAGACACATCATTAGGCCGAGAGGACATAGGAATAAGCGCCAGCCTTGTAGCATTAATACCCGACAGCATCCTACTATGGACGAAGAAGTTTTTAATTGCTTTAACAACATCCTCACCAACCACCGACCAACAAGATTTGAAAAAATGAGCGTTAAAACCGTCAGGACAGGGGGACCTAGACGAATTCATGTCAAAAATAGCCTTTTTAATATCAACTTTAGAAATTTCAGAAATGAGATCACTTTTCATATCATTGGAAATCATTGAAAAATTTGAATGAGAAAAGGAGTCCAAACCAATTGAAGAAATAGGACCATTACCAAGAGTAGAAGAAAAGTACTCAAGAAACGCTGACTGAATAGGTTGAGGCGAAGTGCAGTGATTATTATGCATGTCTTCAATCGAAGTAATATTAGTCGCAGCCTAGTGGATTTTCAAAGATTTGTGAAACTCTGCAGTATTCTTATCACCAAATTTGATCCAATGATTCTTAGTCTTTTTCTTTGCCATTTTATACCCCTCAGTGTTAACTTTTGCAAGGTCCTTGGAAAGGGATGCCTCCAGGATTGAAAGCGACTTCATGAGGTTGACATCAAAACAGGTCTTATAATGTTTGTGTTATGTACTTTTGAAGTGAACGAAACAAAATCTTGGGCCAACATGTGCATTTTTGTTTTAAAAAAATTAAATTGATTAGCAAACGATTTGTCCAAAAAAAAAACTTATATAATTTTTTTTAAAATCAAACTTCGCTGCATTTTTACGTATGTTGGCCGTAAATTGTGTGTTTAGTTCGCTGAACTTTCGGTGTTGTTTCGGTTCTGCGCCTATCTGTTATCATTTCTATTACTGCGCCATGGAAGGTGAGTTCAACTCACACCTGACTAATATTTTATTGGAAGTGAAATAACTGCATTTGAAATATTATTGAAATGTTAGAACTCTATTTGCAGATATGACACACCGACACACACATGGATTGAAATTATATTATGTTAACTAGATGATTGATAATGTTCTGTGCTTATTTAATTGTTGAAATTCACACGGCAAGTTCCCTATAGCTTAGAAAATCACTGTGATTTGAAATAATATATACCCAAATCACTGTACAGATTTAGGAACAAAACTGAATCGATTTGGGATACGGGTTGAAATGATACATGCCCGGGATTTGAAACTTGATGGATTGAAATGATATACATCTCTGCTATTTGACCTAGGTAGAAAATATTATATGGACACCGTTGGTACATTTTAAATTGTTTTCTAAAGTGTATAAAATATTTAAACTTATAAATTATTTTGGATTAAGATGATACTTTGAGTAAATTTAATAAAAGTTAAAAATATATGTATGTATTTTAAGAAGTTGTCTAATACCAGTTTTTATTCAAATCTAGGTTTTGACTTAAAGAACTTTTTTCAAGGGATTTTAAGTAAAATAAAGTAATAGGATTTTCAGTATTTTAACAAATATTTTTATCTACTAAATTTTAACTTGGTATACATATGGTTCTAAAATTATTTTAAATTTGAGATTTTTTATAAACGATTTATAAAGCAATTTATGAAAATGACCACGATGTGAAAAACGTAAACGTTTGGTTGTTAAAGAGACAAGGATCGAATATTGTCATACTCTCTGCCAATACCGAAAACCATTTAACAACTGTGTACGTGGTGGAGTTCTGGAATGAAGTAGGATGGTTTGGTGACGATTATTGGATTGAAGAAAGAGAACATCGATGGATAGCCTTGACCTTCGGGTCATAATTAAAATGACTAAAACAGGTGCTATACTGTGATTAAGTGAGGTCGTACCTCCATAGGACACACTTCTTCGAATCCATATCTATTACTTTGTGATTTGATTGGTGCGCACCTTTGATTTTGGAGTGTGTTACGAGGTGGGCGGTAGTCATGGCTATGCGTCATGCATCGGTAGAAACCTACCATGGGTGTTCCTCGTGTTCCTTGTCATATTATCCTAATCGAACCCCATACAATTTTCATTTGTATTGTATCTGTGGAGTGCCATCTGATAGCCACTACGTTACTGTGGACTTTACGATATCTGTATAGACTACAATATTATAAATGGTGTAAGGGTAAAAAAGTAATCCTGCTTATGCTATTTTGATACTTTACTTTACTGAACAGACACTATTATAATAGTGTATTATATTATATGGTATTTATTTTAACGGATCCTTAGAGAATGAATCCCAAACATTCTTTAAGTTACTTGTTCATTTCTATGACATTTCACTTGAGTTATATTACTTACAAGAGAATATTAGTCCTAATCCAAGTGGTTTTGTTTTGCATGATGCTCGGGTCAGCTTGAGTACCATAGCCTTTGGAGATTTATCTTGGAGCTAGAGACCATTCAGAGCTTTAGCCACCTATCTATTTGTTCTTCAATCCTATCTATGTTAGAAGGTTGTTGTTGTTTCTGTTTGTCATTTAGCAGACTTATGTATTTGATATTTCCGTTGTACTTGTCCTAGTGATTTGACACTATGTATTTTGTTTTGGGGACTATGTTTATGTAGTAGCTTCATGAACTACTATGGATTTATTTATTTCCGCTGCGAGTTATTCTGCTTTTTTGTGTCTGTGATTCTATGATATGATTTGTATTTACTCTAATTATTATTAATAATCTGTTATTTTGATAAATTCAAGTCAGACATTTGTGGTTTATTGTCGATTTGAATAGCACAAAATAGCGGGTTGTCACAGTTGATATAATATGTTTGGTTTAGACAAACCCGAGCCTACAGAGTAGAAACTCATTAGAGATAGGATAGAAATATCCTAGAATGAGTACAAATTAGTCTCAGAGTCATTCTTGACAGAGCGTATTTTCAAAATATAAATAGATTTCAAAAATGATTTGGAATGATTTTAAAGTTATTTACGATATAAAGTTTTGTTTGAAATGAAGTTTTAAAAACTTCCCTCCATTTTATTTCGACCATATTACTTGTACTCCATAGATTAGGATATCAAATTGAGATAAACTGAGTCTTATCTTTGTCGTTTTAAACCCATCTTTTTATTTTTCCAGATGAGTTGTCTTAGGAACACTAGAGGTAGAGGTCGGGGAAATGCCCCAGTTGTACCAGAAGTTCCACCAGCTTTTGCACCCATTCCTCCAGCTCAGCCCATTCCACCTATTGCTCCAGTTCAGCAAGCTGCACTAGCTCCAGTTCAGCAAGCCGCACTAGCTCCAGTTCAGCCCATTCGAATTTCCAAGCTTAGTAAGGAGTACACTCAGCTGGGAGGTACCAAGTTCGCAGGATCGGAAGGTATTATTGGTGCTCAGCAATAGTCGGAGAATTTGGAGATGATATTTACTGGTCTTGAGATTAATGATGCACAGAAGCGTTAGCCAGCTGCTTGGAAGTTGCAGGGATCTGCCAGAGATTGGTGAGGACTATTACCGCCCAGACTGTAGAGGCTAATATCACTTAGAATCAATTCAGGTGATATTTTTTTGAATTGGATTCTATTTGTTCCTTTAGGTTATCTTTCTCTTTGGAAATTTAGTTCAAATTTTGAATCTTCTTTTAGGGAATATTTTATTGCCAAGTGGATGCCTATGGCAGGCAAGTCCATAGTATATAGGGAGTTTATGGATCTAAAGCAGGGAAATATGACATTCGAAGAGTACGAGAGGAAGTTTAACGAACTATCTAAGTATGGTCTTTGCTTGATTGACACTCCTTTGACAAAGAATGAGAAAATCATTTTAGGAGCACATCCAGAGTTCTATGAATGATTGATGAATCATATTAAATGACCATTCATAGATCTTATGAATTATGCCACCAAATTCGAGAATTCCCCCAATATTAAAGGAAAACAAACTGCTCAGACATTCGTTGCTCAGGGATCCTTGGATGGATCGAAGAAAAGGAAGTCTAATTTCAGTCAGCATCAGAAAAATTGGTAGAAGACGCAAGGGATTGAATTTTCAGCCCAGAAACAACCAGCATATTTATCCCACATCACTTGTTTTAGGTGTCCCCAAAAAGGACATTATGCTCGCAGTTGCACAACTATGGATAGTTCAGTTGTACCTTCCCCCCCCCCAACACAGTTAGCCCGGAACAAGAACCTCTGTTATATCTGTCTTCAACCTGACCATCATAGGAAAGAGTGTCCCTCGCAGCAAAAAGGAAAGACTTCTGGAGTAATTGCTTTGACTTCTTCTACCCCTCCTTCCGGCGATGATGCCCAGGGTACACTTCTTAGTGCCTTTACTTTATTTTCTCATCCAGTGCGAGTTATGTTTGATACCAGTGCATCACATAACTTTATATCAGTTGAGTTATGTGATAAATTTGAACACCTCTTGAAACCTGAATTTTCATCGAAGCCTTTATATGTGTCTAACCCTATTGGTGGTCCTGCTAATCTTAGTAGAGTCTGTAAAGGGGTACAACTCCTTTGCAAACTCCACAGTTTCACCGGTGACTTCTTCGTGCTTGGTTTTGATGCTTTCGATATTTTTCTTGGAGACGATTGGCTCAAGAGATATGATGTTATTATCTCTTGTAAAGCTCAGATGGTTTCTTCGATCGGCAACAAAGGAAATTCCTTAGTGATTAAATGCAAGAAGCCTATAAATTATGTCGGTAGTTTCATTTTTTCACTTGACTCTTCGCATAGTGAGCTTAGCTCGACTCCTATTGTTCAAAACTTTTCGGATGTTTTTGGTGAGGTTTCTTCCCTCCCTCCAAAGCGGGAAATCGAATTCCGCATCGATCTTATTCCAGGAGCCAGACCTGTAGTTCTTCCTCCTCGTAGAATAGCACATAAGGAGAAAGATGAATTAAAGAAGAAAATTTAGGATCTTTCCTCCAAGGGTTTAATCAGACCAAGCTTCTTTAAGTGGGGTGTTGCAGTAGTGTTTGTGACTAAATCTGATGGTTCGCTGAGGATGTGTGTGGATTATCGAGAGCTGAATTTTAACAACCCGGATTTTCAAAACCAATTTAAATTTTTTATTTTAGCTATTTTTATGGATTTTGAATATTTAAAATTATTTATTTTAAATAATAATTACTAAAAATTTATTTTAAACGATGTTAGAATGAATAAATTTATTTTAAATGAAAAACGAGCCTGAAATGGCTCGGTAGCTTGAAAATTCGATTTTTAATTTCAATTGAATGTACAGGATTCAAAATAAAATGGATTTCAGTGAAACAAGAAATATTTGAATCTGTTTAATTATATCTTTCTAATAAATGTGAAAAATTCAAATTTCATAACGGGAATTAAAAGTTATGTCCAGTTCAAAATTTAAAATAGTCGATATGGAATTTATATATATATATATATATTATAATATATAGCCCTTAAATATAGCCATTTTGCAAACGACCTCCCTTTTCAACGAAACCACTTTTAATGGATCCGTAATGTCAAATTATTGCTAGATTCCAATTTTCATTATTTTTGGAATTAATATATGAGTGTAGTAAATTTAGACACGTTTGGTAATTTTAGTTTGAATTTAATTGACAAGATAATGACCGTTTTTCAAACGGTCTCCAAATTCGACGAAACTAGTTTTGTTAGGACCGTATCGTCAGAACATAGCTAGATTTATTTTTCTGTAATTTTTGGAGTCAGTATGTGGCCCCGGTAAATTAAAATGTACGTTGAAATCAATTTTGAACGTTAAATTAATTTATATATTAATTTCGATGAAAACTGATCGAAACTGTCGAATTGGCTTACTCGACATGTCCCATTGTGTTCGAAGTTGGGGCATTTGGCTAGGGGTGATTGTCGTTTGGTTCTATTTGGATTTAGATAGAAAAAGTAACCTTTTGAAATGAAAATAAATAAAAAATATATATTCATATAACCCCTCCAATGCTTTCTCTCTCCCATTCAAAGTCAAACCCCTCCCCCAATTCAATCGTTCAAACTCGATAAAGAAAAAGAAGAAGAAAAAAGAGAAACATCGCACCTCAGCCCAGACTGCCGCCCACTTCTAACACCTCTGTCGCCGCCTCCTCAGAGCTGCCGCCCATCCTCTCTCCTCTCCCTTCGCCAAGACCGCCCCCCTCATCCTCGATTTAATCTCTCAAATCCAAATGGCAATGGATACGCCATCGCCCCTCAGCCCCCTTTGCGCCGCACCTCCGCCGATTATCCCCTGCCACCACCTGACACCTGCGCTCCTCCCCCTCCTCCGATTGAAAAACCGTGAGTTTGTTTATATATATATATATATTCTTTATTTTTTTATGCTATTGTTTTAAAAAAAACCAGTTTTAAATGTAAATAAACAGAGAATTTATTTTTAGTTTATCATATATAAAAACATTATTTAAAAATCAGTTTTGATTATATAAAACATCATATAAAAATCAGCTAAAAATATATACATAGCATTGTTTTAAATATAAAGCGTTATAAAAATGTAATCTTTATATATATGCTATTGATTTAAAAATATGAATTTTATATATATATGGAGTCAATAGAAAATGTAAATTTTTATATAGAAAACATAACACAAAAATATGATTTTCAAATTATATATCGTTGTATAAAAGTATGATTTTTATTACATGCATAACATTATAAAAATATTATTTTTATTTACATAACCATGAATAAAAATATGATTTTTATTTACATAACCATGAATAAAATTATAATTTTTATTATTTGAATGGCATCTTAAAAATATGATTTTTATATATATGATAGCATTATAAAAATATATTTTTATTATTTGAATAGCGTTATAAAAATATAATTTTATATATATATATATAGTACTGAAATAAAAATATGATTTTTAAAATACATATACCGTTGTTAAAAAATATGATTTTTAATATAAATCTGCGTGAAACAGATTATGTTGAAATCACGGAGAAGAACACGATGCGTTGAAACAAATCCAAATCCAAAATCCGCCAAATAAAAGAACGACGGAGTGGAAACCAAAGGTGAGAACTCTCTCTCACTTAATTTATTTTACAGTTAAAAGTATTTTAGGTTGCAGACGGGGCTTAGAAGCCCCCGACACTATTTATTGTACAAACCATATTTTGTGATTTGAATTATATGGAGTTCAACACTCGAATTCACACAATCACATAAATTGAAAGCGATGTATGGATATTACCGACACATGAATTTCATACTCCGCAAATAGCCACTTATGGCGTCGTAAACGACATTTAGGGTAGTTGAGTATTTATTTATTTGGATGCTCTGCGTGATTTGATTATGATTGTAAATTTGGTTGTGAATTGATTCGAATTAGTTTGGGTATGGCGCGAGCCAGTATTAGGCGACGGATAAGGCTAGACCTTATTCCGGTTTTATTATCGTGCCGTTATGCTACCGAAATTTTCTAAAATATGTTAGAAATATTAATAGCTAGTTAAAAATATTATTTTTAACATATATATGATATATATAAAATGGCTAGGTTATGGAATAAATACTAGTTCGCTAAAAATATTATTTTAGTTTGTAAATGCGATAAATAAAATAATATTCGGATTGTCAAAAATAAGTTTACACATCCATTTACAAGTCGGATGACTTATTTTGCTCACCTATTTTTGTGATATCGATTGGGTCGATAAATTTTACACATCGCCCAACTCCACAAATAATATTCAGTATTTGTTGGTTGAAACCCCACACGGGTATTGGGATGATATTTTGCGTACATGAATCCCAATTGTTTAGTTGAATGACAATCATTTGGTTGGAAGACTATTGTAAGAATTAATTGTTTATATTTAACGCTTATACAGTTGTGTAATGCACTTTCGATGATGGTTGATTGTTTATCATTGTTGTTATAGACATGTGTTGTATGAAATCCATATAATAAAATTATATGGTAATTGATTTGTTCTGATTCCAATTCAGAAAATAACTAATATTTTAAAATAACAAATATTTTAAAATATTAAATATTTTAAAATAATATTCTATAAAGGATAAAAATATGATTTTGATGTCCGATTTTGAATGGACACGAAAATATTGAAATATATGAAGTCGTGTTGTTTAGGTTTGTGCTATTTTGACACGAACGATATGTATATCGATTTTATTCATTTTTATAATGAATATGGAAAGAGAAATGATTTCAAAATCTGATATTTTGAAAAGATTATCATTTAAATATTATAATGATATGGAGAATTCAATTTTGATTTAAAATTGAAAATGAAGTTAGAATCATTTAAAAACGAATTTATAAACTATTTAAAAAATACGTTTCAAATGGAAATCAAAGAAATATATATAATATATATTATTCATATTTAGTGGCCTGAATAGAAAGCGTCGCGCCACGACTGTTCGCAATTTTCGACTATTGACTTCAAATTGACATTATGGGCGATCCGACCGTCGGATTCTCCTAAAACCGGAACCATTGGGTTCGTATCAAAAAGAGCTTTCCAACAAATATAAGAGATTTGAAATCTAACGGTTGGATTTGAAATTAGGTCCAAATCAAATTTGGAAAAGGTTGTTGTAAGTGCAGTTCGATAACCGTTTATGGAAATCGACTGAAAGAGCCTTAACAAAATTATTAGAAATATTAATAATTTGTGTGAAATCATAATAAATGATTTGGAAAGAATTGGGATGAAAAATTCCACGTTTGTAAAGATAAAAATATATTTTTATCGAAATGAACTAGTTATTAACTAGAATTATAATCCAATTATTTTTAAATAAATCAATTGGACTGATAATGGGTTTTAATATAACCAGAATTTCCAATTTATGAATTGGAATGGATTTGAATGGAAATCATCTTCAGAATATTTCGATGTTGGATTCCGTGATTATACGAATATTATTATTGAAATTTGGAAGATATATATATATATCGTTATTTCCAATACGATATTTGTTGGTTTCAGAATTTGATATTGAATATAAGCTGATATAATTTCTATTCAGAGCCTTGTATTTAATACCAAATGGGATTTTGGGTTTATCGTGAATGGTGTCTTTAATAACACTGTTCTTAAACCCAGTTGAGAAAAGAATAAATCTTTTAATTAAGATTTAGTGAAGTTTACCAATTAATTAATATTTAATTGGAATTGAATTGAGAATTGGATTTTTTGGTTTATCGTGAATGGTGTTTTAAATAAAACTTGTTCTTTAACCCGATTAACAGTGAAATATGATTTGGAATTTATAAATCTTTTTATTAAGATTTAATGAAAATTTTCCAAAGTAAAGTTTTCCAATTTAATATAATAAATTGGAAGGGATTGGAATTCAGTTTGGTAATAATCGAAGTGAACTTCTGTGGAGGAAGACTGTTAATATATATATATGGAATTTAAAAGGCTTTTTCGTTATTCCATTTATATTATTAGTTGGATACGAAAATTGATATCGATTATATATTGATCTGTTTTCCGTATAGATTCCATTATTAATGGAATGTGATTTTTGGTTTATCGTGAACTGTGTTTTAAATGACATTGGTTCTTTAACACAGTTAAAGACAGGATTTCATGTCTAACATTGTATTTCGAACTGTATTGTTGATCTTTGCTAAATATATATCTGATTGGTGGAGAAGAATTTATTTTCTTGGTTAACACCCTTTTCCGAGACGTACGAGCTCAGAGGTTATATATCGTTGTACGGTGTAGATTGTCAATGCGACATGTTTGATTTCCCAAAGTTAATCAATCATTAATATTGATTTTTGGAAAGATTAAAACTAAGTGGAGTTTTAACGAATCTTTAATTAAATTGAAATGTGAATGTGTAATTTAAATTATCAAATTTGGGAAATGATCAAGAACGGAATCTCACTAGTTTTGCTCCAAGCGATAGTTAAATTTCTAATTAGATTTGAATGAGAAACGTAATTAATTTTTACCGATAACACTGTGGTGTTAGATATGGTGTACTACCAGTTTTGCTCCATGGGATGAATAGGTTGGGATTGGGATAATAAAAGAAATGATTACTTCGGTATGGTTCAATAATCCCGACTAGTTTAAATACCTTAATTTGGTTTGAATTGATATCCAAAGGAAGATTGAAGTATATACTTAAAGGTTTTATCTTTCATAAAATTAATGGGAACCTTTCCCTAATGATGAGAACATTTGAATAAAAGAATATTCTGAATTGGACTAAGGCGTATGTTGTGTCTATGTAGCACTTGTTTATAATATACGCGAGTTATTGGAAAAGGCCGGGTTTATACCCATTCTGAATAATTGATTCGACGATAAGTCAACGATGAAGACGAGGGTTGAAGACCAGAGGTCTTCACATCGTTTGGATGATTACTGATGTCTTTATTGGACTATACACCCAAGACAAGGTAATAAGTGGTGATCGTCCAAACGTACTTGGAGATTGACTGGATATGCGAGGACCGCTCTCCTATATTGGACATATGGGACGAGGAATAAGGTGCCTCCGGTTTCGTTCAGACCCAGAACGAACTAGTAAAGAGATGCGTGTCTGAAATTGGATTTTATTCTGTAACGTCCCGTGTTTTTACGGTGAAATAATTAATTAATTTAATTATTAAATATCGATTTGGCGATATTGATAACTTGAATTAAATAATATTTATATTTAATTAATATAAATAATAGAATAATATATTTATTTTCGAAATAATCGAAAATAGTAGAATTCGCAATATCGTGTGAATTGGGCAGTATAAGAGATTTGGTTAAGTTTAGATTCGAATTTGAATAACGAATCTATTCAATAAACGGCGTTGAAACATATAATTTATATTTTAATTATAAACGAGCTCGAAATGGCACGCAGTTCGTAAATTGGCGATTCGAACTTTAAACGAGTATACAGAAGCCATTTTAAGTCGGATTTCTGCGAAACAAGAAATGTTGGAATCTGTTGAACTGTATTTTTCTAATGAAAGAGAAAAATTGGGATTTCATCGTATAGATTGCAAGATATGTCCAAATCAAATTTTCAAATAGTCACTATAGAATCGCTCATCGACCGTAACAGTTTATTTGAAATAACTGCATACTGGATTCGAATTTAGACAAGGTTCTTTTGAGACGTAGTGATAATTTAATTTTTTAGAATTTTACTTTAATTTTTAATTAATTAAATATGCAACTTTTTATGTGGAGTATTTTGCACCCTATATCGACATTTCGGGGTTTCACAGAATAAGTTAACCTACCGGTATTATTATATTTTTCGGATCGGGACACCTCGCTGGACACGACCGTATTCTTATATCTGCCCATAGCCGCTCGAACATGTATATAATTTTACGTAACGCAGTGTAACTAAAGTGCATTTGGCACCCTTTGTGTTTGAGAAATTTTATAAAACTTGGGGAAGTAAGGAATGAATTAGCTAAATGTCTTGGACTCCTTAGACTGAACATATAGGAAATTTCCACTGTGAATACGCTTTGATAACCCGTCCTAAAGTATAAAATCTAAATTGCATAATAAGAAGTTTCCAAGAGCTGGTAAGGCATAAGTTTATAAAACTCTTAATACATCAAAGAATAATGAGACTAGGGACAAAGATTTATTTATCAACAATCAACTCTAGGATTCCATGGCCTGAAACACGTCGGTTACAAGCTTTTGCCATAGAACATGATGTATATAAATTAAAAAAAACACATCCCTTAACTACTAAGTGTCAACCCCTATCTACATATTAGTGTACAGCCTAGCAAAAGGAGGGATGCAGACCCATGTTACAATCTACCCTTACCCTAAGATTTTACATCTTGTAGACCAGAAAATACACTGCGGGACTAAGAATAGGGATGCAGACTCTGCCTAAGAAAAACATCAAATTGTTACCATCACTTCAAACCAAATATTGCCTACCGTATATCTGCATGTATGGTCACTTTCCTTAGTTGTTCACCTACGCCTACTTCAGCATGGAGTTTTCAACGCAAGGGTACCAAGTTGCACCGTAGTACAGGGTTTAGAACATGGCTACTAACAGCTTACCTATATTTCTATGAATTGACAGTGATCTTATCTTCATATTGTATATATACACAAGACCTTATACCCGAGTACACGAGCATCATTTTTCCAGAAATGAAAGCTCTGAAACGTCTTGACCTTCAAAAGAAAATACGAACCAAATAAAAAGTAACTCACAACAATAGTATAATCCACTAAAAAAGAAATGTCAAATTCAAGAAACTTGTCTGATAAATCCTTCCATGTTGATACTATTTTTAGAGCTTGGTGTTAAAGTCTGGGTGGGTTCGCTGGTTGTTAGCTGTACTGGTGGGTGCAGGGTTCTGGGTTGATGACACAATGGAGTATAACCGTGCGAGTTGAAAAGATTATGTTGGGTAATATTTTGGTGAATACGAAATTCTGGAATGAAGTTCGAGTGAGGAAAAGAGGGTATGGTGATGGAGATGGGCGGTAGCGCTGTAGTAGGCGTCCGAGTCGAGGTTGAGGATGGCAAGTCCATCAGGGCCGTGCTAAAGAGGATGGGATGAGGAGTATTATAGTGATGATTTTTATATGGATTTTCAAAAGGAAAAGGAATGGTAGGTGAGGGAGTTTACCAGCAAATGGTGATGGAGAAAGTGAGGAGCAGTGGGAGGATTCGTATTGAGGAAGATGGAACTTTTGCCTGGACGTGGGTGGGGTTTTTTTTGGGCTGGTTTAACTTCCGTAAGGCCCAGACAGCAAGAAAAAAAACCTATTAAATATAAAATCCCACATAGAAATGGACGTGAGTGGTTCGGAAGGGAGCCAGATGTTTGGAAGGGAGGACTCAGAACTGATTTGGCGGGTTTTATTATGGTGGTGGTCGACATATATAAGTGGTAAGGCCTAGCTTATTTAAATAATTTAAAATTAAATTGTATATAAATAATGTATTAACTTGTAAAGCTAATAACCTATTCATACATAGTCAGAATCTCGAACGGTCAGATCCGTTGGGAGCGTAGGGACGGGTACTCCACCATGGAACTGACCGGAGGTGAATTAGAGCTCGTTTGGATTTATGGTGGAATTAAACGTCTGAATCAAATCAACGACGGTTATCGTTATTTAACAATAAACATATTAGGTGAGTAAATCTCACTAACTCTGTTCAACTTATATTTTTATAACGTACTTTTAGAATTGATAAATATTGGTTGTTTGTTGTGTGTTGAATGTTTGGTTGAACTGCTAGTTATTGGTTGAAATTATCGATAACGATATATATAAATCGTTAATCGAATATTGATTCTGTTATCAGAATATTTCATGTTCGTGTTATTTATGTGGATTAACATCTGTGGATGTAGGGAAACAGGTCGGAGGAACCCAATTGGGTTCCTCAACATTTATTTACTGTTTTTTTCATATATTATGATTTATGATATGTTGTTGATTGTGCATGGTTGATCATTGTTATTTGGTACCTTTAAATACCAAAAGAAATTCTGAAATGATAAAAAGGAATTTTCAAAGTGTATAATGAAATAAGAATGTTTATATAAAATCAAAGGATTTTATAATAAAGGAAATTGTGAAGGGGAAACTTTAATTTAAATGGTTTTGTAAAATCAAAGAGATTTTATAAAAGGAGATGTTTGAAATTAAAATAAGGATCTTCAGTATAATTTTTTTGGCAATTATATGGAAGTGTAAAAGACTGTTTTTGGTTAGAATGTTTCATAGAAATAAATAGGGTATTTTGAAAAGGAAGAACTATATATGGTATTTTGAAAAAGAAAATATTAGTAAATCAAATAGAATTATAAAATTATTTATTTGGGGAAATAAATAGGTATTATTAAAGGGAAATTGACAAGATATAAGAATAAAGAGAAGATGGTTTCATAGTAGATATTAAATACAAATCGGTTTTATCAGATAAATGGAGACGATTAATTTATAAATAGTGTTTTATAAATTAAATAAAATATTTATCTTTTGATAAATGGAATATATAAGTCGAACTTATATAGAGGAGTAGGAATCGGTTTTAACAACCGATATTTAAAACAGAATGTGAACTCAACATTTATAAAAGAGAATTATAAATGAGAGTAAGTGTCAGAAGTTAAAGGGAGATTTTGTACATATAATCCTGTAAACAGAAATATATATAGAAATAGGAAATAAGATATTATTTTTAGATATGAAACCAAACTGAATAGATTGTATAAAAGAAATATTTTTCATAGTTGATGTGAAAAATGGATTTAAGCAAAGAGTTTGCAAATAAAACATTTATTATGGAAAGTGAATTTTGAAATAGGAATTTAATCAGAAATGAAATTTCAAATGGTTAGAAAGAAATAGCTTGTTTAGTAATGAAACAAGAGTTGTGATTTATAAACCATGTTTTTAAATGAACTAAAATATAATTATCAGTGGATAATTGAGATTTCAAATTCAATAGTGAATTAAAAAATGTGGAAATGAATAAATGTATGATAAATTAAATCAAAGGAGAAAAGAGTGATTGATGATTGATCGATAGAATTTCCATTTGGAAATAATATCGTTGGTTGCACACCTATTTTTCTTTGATTGTTAAATCACAAACTATCGAAGTTTTTGACCATTTTATCGTCGTTGATACGGAGAGACCGAGATCAGATTTATTATCTGAAAACCACTCTGTATGGACGTTAGCGTTGCGATCAAATATTGAAGACGGAGTTACGCAAGGGCTATCCTGTTTACAGAATAGTGCCTTCGTCTTGTCCAGTCCCAGGACAAACGTGAATGGACAAGCGTCTAACAGAGTATATCTAACGGATCGCGTAAGTTGATCTCTTCAAACGTACTTACGTTTGGTGGTGGAGGAATTCGTTTCTCTTAGCTTTATACCCGTGGTATTTTTGTGGAAACCAATTTGTGAATTGGCATGTATGACGATGTGGCATTCAAAGTGAATGGTGGTCAGGTGTTCCAACAGACACGTAATGACCTCAAGCCTCATCAACTGGGAAATGACAGAAATTGGGCAGGCAACATGGCTATGTGGGTCGCTCCCATTAGGGTGTATATCACCTATCTAGAGAAAATCCATTTCATTTTATTGTCTATTTCGATACTGTCCCTTTTTGGGAAGACGGTAGGTAGCTCCCAACCGTTGGTGATATACATTCGATACACTCAAGTGAAATGAGTGGTCGGTCATGTGTGGGCCGGGTTGCAAGACGTTCTTGTTGGACCAAGTGTATTCGCCTATAGAGATACACTATCGGCAGGTGGTCCCATACCTTGTCATAGTCGGAATCCAATCTCCAATAAGAGCCCGCTGTTTTTGTTTGTATACTATACATGTGGAACGTGAGATGCAAGCGTTCTGCTAAATTGTTAATTACTTGTGATTAGACATTATTATTATATCAGGGAAGTATTGATTTCCAAAACTGTTTTGGTTTATCATAAGGTAAAAACAATCGTGTTTATGTGTGGATCGGTCTTACGATTATCTTTTCTTTTGAAAAGGATTTTGAAAAGTTAAACCGATGATTTGAGTTTACTCACACCAGTCCCATGACTGACCCAGAGTTATTTTGTTTTCCCTAAACTCTTGGGTGCCCAAATTTGTACGGGCAGTCAAGTAGTTCAGGTCGTTATAGATATACTTGGAGGAGCTTGAAGCAGGAGGCTTCAGGGTCATATAGCCATTGTTATTTCCGCTGTGTGTAAGTGTTGTACTCTGAGAGTGTTATTATATATATATATATATATATCATTTTATTTCAAAGTTATGTTATATATTATATTTTGTCGTTCCGCTGTGAGATTCGTATTACTCTGATTCTGTTCTGTGGTGATCTTCTTCTTCTCCTATTCTAATTTTCTATCTTATCTATCCTCACCCTCTAACTTCTTTCCATTAATGATCAGGTATTTTTGTTGTCTGAATAGTCAACATGGTAGTTTTGTGTTGATTTTCGGAGTCGAAAATCCTGGGTCGTTATAGTGGTATTGGAGCTTAAGGTTAAGTGATTACCTTGGCTCTGTGGCGTGACTCAGTAGAGATGGGGTTGGGAATACCCTAGATTGAGTTGAGTGTATATATACGAGTGAACGTATTTGTAGATTTTATAAAAAAAATGTTTTATATTGTGTAGCTTTGTTGGTTGAGTTGTTTATGAATTTTGGTTGATTAGTTTGATCCACTGTATCGACAGGAGTTTCTAAACACTCAAAAATGATTAATCGACACAGTATGTTTTGAAAGAGGGTAAATGAGATAATTTTACCCAAAGTATATTTCGATATAAAGAAATATTTATATTTAAAGTATTATAGGATATTGGATGTGTTGGTTGATTATAATTGAAATGGTTATATAAATAACCAATTAGAGTTCGTATAGTATAAAAACAGATTAATTAAATATGATTAAAAATCAGAATTGAAATTAAAATTCCAAAACATTGGAAAATTGTTTGTAAATGAATTTGGATCAAATATATGAGAATTTTAAAATCTTGGGAGATTTTAAATTGTTTAACAAGAATTGTGAACGATATTTTGAAATGATTTCAAAATGGAAGTGTTTAAATATGGTTTTGAAAAGTGATATAGTATTGAACTCACTTTGATAACTGAAAAATAACTCTGATGACGTTGGCCACATCATCAGTGTTCGTTTTCGAGTTCTAAGTGACGCATTACTACCAAAGATTTTGTGTTGGATTGTTTTGGGGGAAAACAAGTTGTTTAAATTCCAAAAGGCATATTTGATTTTTGTGAAAAGCAAAGTTGAACTGTTTAAGATCCCCAGGAAAAGATCGTCTGAATTAAAAAAAATTTACAGAAATTTGTGAAAGCAAGGATGAATTGAATTGAAACCAATTAACTGGAAATTTAATTAGAACATAACGTATCAAGTAAACTCAGATATTTGAATTGTGAGATAGGAATCTGAAATGGTATTGGATCGACGAGTTAGGAGTTGGAAATCAAGAATGGAACTTTGGTTTGAAATGGAATTTGGCTTGGATACGTGAATGATTTGGTTTTGATAATAAAATTGAAAATTTGTTTGGGAATGCATTTGTATATGCTGACAGGGTAGCAGATGGAAAGGAGATATGTGATATGTCTGACAAGAAGGTACATGTTTAAATTTCCATAGGAGGTTTTATGCGTCGAATCGGCAAGCCGCTTGGCTTTTTGATTTTATTTTTGAAAGGAAAGGGCCTAGAAAGGAGAGTTGGGGTTTGAACGATTGATCGGTACAAAGGAGGTGCTGGCGAAATTTTCTGAAAATTTAAGGTGTTAGAAAATTTTCGTTAATCAAAATTAATGAATAATTTAATTAGAATTAATTAATTCAGTTAAAACTGAAGTTAAGAAGTAAACGTATAATTTTTAACCTAGTTAACAGGGTTTGTTTCCAACCTTAGCAATTTCGAGGACGAAATTATTTTAAGGGGGAAGAATGTAACGTCCCGTGTTTTTACGGTGAAATAATTAATTAATTTAATTATTAAATATCGATTTGGCGATATTGATAAATTGAATTAAATAATATTTATATTTAATTAATATAAATAATAGAATAATATATTTATTTTCGTAATAGTCGAAAATAGTAGAATTTGCAATATCGTGTGAATTGGGCAGTATAAGAGATTTGGTTAAGTTTAGATTCGAATTTGAATAACGAATCTATCCAATAAACGGCGTTGAAACGTATAATTTATATTTTAATTATAATCAAGCTCGAAATGGCACGGTAGTTTGTAAATTGGCGATTCGAACTTTAAACGAGTATACAAAAGCCGTTTTAAGTTGGATTTCTGCGAAACAAGAAACGTTGGAATCTGTTGAACTGTATTTTTCTAATGAAAGAGAAAAATTGGGATTTCGTAGTATAGATTGCAATATATGTCCAAATCAAATTTTCAAATAGTCGCTATAGAATCGCTCATTGTGACGTCCCCAAACCCCGTACTGACGGTGGCAAGGGTAATCTTTGGAATATAACACAAAAACAGATAATAGCAGAACAGAAATAAATAAATACACCAGATAATGAACAAATAATACACTGGATAAACGTAATCATCAGAGTTACACAGTATACAGGTTCTTACTTAGTACAAATACAGTTCAGCTATACATAAATGTCTACAGCGGAAAACAAACATAATGTACAATAGGAGCTGAACAACATAAAAGGAGATAAATGATAGAATCCATCTTCAGCTCCAGCCATCCAAAAAAAGCCTGATAAAACCTGAATACAAGACTGCCCGTGTAGAAAAAGGGGCACCCGAGTTTGCAAGTGAAACAAACTACGAGTCTGTCATGGGACTGGTATGAGAAATCTACTTAACACATTTACAATATGGCTAACCACAGGACCACGCCACTTTCGTGGAACGGGTTTACTCCATCGGATTGCCAGTGCTTTAAAACAAATAATTCTTTTAAACATCGCAATGCTTTTTTATAAAAATGAAGCCATTATAAGACTCAGTTCCCATCACACAATGCAACACAAACCGGAGGATAGAGTTTTTACCTTATAATGGCCAAAATTTGCTTGATACGAATGAAACAAAAGGATTTGATATTATTACTAGTGTTTATATGTTTCAAAAACAATTTCAAATCATAAGTATCAATCATAGGCGACATTAATGCCCCATACCACTATGTCGCCATATATAGGTATACAATCAAAACCGCACAATCACGTATTTGGAAATTGGATTTCCATCATGAACCAAGGCAAAAGATAGTCCTTACCGAATTCGAGACGCTCTAGCCCGTGTCTCAGGCATAGCCGCAACCATACCTTGGATCCTCAGGGCCGGTCCACACGGAGTGGATTATAATGCCTGAACAATGCGTTTCCCCGCCGCGTTAACAAGCCAATGAATGACTCCATCGGTCCCGGATCGACCGATATATCCGAGGCGCCTCGCAACAGCAACAACCACATAGGTGAAAATAGTATAAATATCATCCAGTTTAAGCACTGACACCACTTCTAGCTAGAAAGAAACGCACGTCCCCCCTGAGGTCCTTCTCCCGTTTCTAGTTCATACCAGGGTGTGAGGTTCGCGAATTTATGTTATACACAAAGCTACGCCACACAGGCGGTGCTCTGATCATCAACCACAAGACTTTGCTTTTCAACAAAAGCCCTGCTCACTGCATCTTGGCATGCCACACAGGCAATTCACGCCATGTAATTGATGGCTATCAATCACACAGAATGAATTCCAATGTCAGACACACAGTCCATTTACAAGTCCGTTCTGGGTCTGAACGAAGCCGGAGGCATTATATACCTCGCATACCCATCGATCTCCACGTACGTCTGGACGATCACCACTCATTATCCATATTTCGGGATGCCTCCCAATCAGGACATCAGTTACCATCCAAACGAGGTGAAGATCTCTTGTCTTCATCTTCGATTTCTTATCGTCGATTCAGTTATTCAAAATGGGATAAACCTGGTCTTTCTAAGCAACTCACGTATATAATAAACTAGTGCTACACAAACACAACATGCGCCTTATCCCAATTTATTAGTCACTAACCGTCAATCAGTAAGAGAACGATTTCCCAAATATTAATCCCGAAGGCCGAAACCAACATCAGATCAAAACCCAGGAAACCATTCGACTTAGCTAACCTTCAGTTAATTTCTAAATTTCACATTCCATATTGTTTATAATATTTTATAACGATTTATCGCTATTTTTATTTATTTTAAAATAGCCAATTTACTCAAATGACGCATCGGGCCATAACGCGGCCGTTGCGCTGTTTTTCTTCAGATTTGATTTACACATAACTAAAAATCTAACCATTGGATCTTCACAAAATTTATATCATTAGAAAGATCTTTTCAAAACGAATCCAACGGTTCCAGTTTTGGGAAAATCCGACGGTCGGATCTCCCGGTACAATCGTTTGAAGTTTCGATTTCAAAATACGAACTGCAGCGTCGTTATTCGATTTAATATATATATATATATATATATATATATATATAAAAATATAATCCGATGGTCGGATCTCCCGCACTAATCGTTTGAAATCACGTTTTCAAAACACGAACTGCAGCTTCGTTATTCGATATATTTCAGTTATATATATATATATATATATCGATTCTTCGATTTCAAAACTATATTCTTTTCATACATTTGATAAAAATGATATTTTTATCCAACCGACAATTATTTCAACACTTCGCTATTTTTAACCATTCATGTATATAGTAAAAATGTGATTTTTATTGTAAAACAATTTATTTCGAAACATGATTATTTTATATAGTTCATATAGGTGATAAAAATATGATTTTTATTATAAAACAATTTATTTCTAAACACGACTATTTTATATAGTCTATATAGATGATAAAAATATGATTTTTATTATAAAACAATTTCTTTCGAACCCGAATACCATTCAACACATGAATTTCTATTCAACGAATGAATTTCTATTCAACGAATGAATTTCTATTCAACGAATGAATTTTTATTCAACACATGAATTTTATTCAAAATTCGTATATATACAATAAAAATGTGATTTTTATTGTTAAAACAATTTATTTAAAACACGAGTACCATTCAACACTTGAATTTCTATTCAACGAATGAATTTCGATTCAACACATGAATGTTTTCTATAGTTTGTATATATAGAGTAAAAATGTGATTTTTATTGTTAAAACAATTTATTTAAAACATAATACCAATCAACACATGAATTTCTATTCAACGAAGGAATTTCAATTCAACACATGAAGGTTATTCAATATATGAAAATAAATCTAACACATGAATATTATTCAAAATTTCGGCAGCATAACGGCAGGGTAGTTAAAACTGGGGCCGTCCTTAGTACGACTCCTTGCTCTACCTTAAAGCCTCGCAGCTTTTGACAATGGGGAATCATGCATCTAGTTCGCACGCAGGCGGCATGTATAATTTTTTTCTTTTCCACAATCTAATCTTATGTGGTTTCAACCAAACAATTCTCAACCACAAACGGGTATTTTTCAACCACAATCAAACAATTCCAACAACAAACAATTCAATCAACCATTCGCTATCAACCAATTTTCACACCAATTACAATCAATAAATATCGTCCATGGTTTGTGGACGAGGGGCGTATATATATAAGCATTTCACTTCTATTTCAACACATATATAATTTTTACAACGCATATATAACTTATATATCGAACGTACAACTTATACAATGCTTATACAAGAGGTGTACAATGCTTATATAACCCATACATCGACTATATAGTTTATACATCGTCGTTTTCCATATCATTTATAAATTAGAAATCTCACATTGGGTTCCACTCCACCAAAAATAGCAGAAGGCTCAGAAAAATATGCGGTCTCTTCTAAAATGTAGAAGACGTCCACATGAGTCCACTGTCTCTTGTTTCACTGAATTTCGTCAACAAATGAAAAAGATATGATTTTTACAGGGAAATCAAAAACCATAGCGCTTTAAACTGCTATAATATAGTTTAAATTAAAATAGCTGTATACCTTCCAATTTTGTTCAAATCTAGGTTTTTAAATTTCGCGAAATCCATGCAACTGTTGGCCGATCGGACTATGCAACGCTGTAGAGCTTCGAAAGGGGTCTCTGGCGAGGTGCACCACCCTTGATTCGATCCCCTGCTGGCGGCGCTAGGAGGTGCGACGCGACGCAGTTCTCGGTGGCCAGAGCTCGACGACGGGGGAGAGATAGGTGGTGCTGTTGGTACTGATTTGAAGGGGAGAAGGAGCTGGACAAAAACCTTAACTGGCGGAGGGGCTGAAAGTGGAGGAGGCGGTCGAAAAATGGCCTGGAATGTTTGAATAGCAGCCGCCGTTGATCGGAGGAGATAAAAAGGGTTTTTTCGATTTTTTTATATTTTTAAAATTATAAAAGGAATAATTTGATTGGACGGGAGCTTTTAAAAGGGGGTTTTCTAACACGACCTCCAATCCGAACCCAACGACTGTCGTCCCTAGCGTTTTACCCCCATTCCGAACACAATGGGAAATGTTTCGTAGGCCCATTCGAGTGTTTCAGTCAGTTTTCCTTCGAATTAAAATATAAAACATTCAATATTTAATTTGAACGTATATTTCAATTTGCCGGGGCCACATACTGATTCTAAAAATTCCCGAAAAATAAATCTAGCTATGTTTTGATGATACGGTCCCAACAAAACTAGTTTCATCGAATTCTGAGACTGTTTGAAAAATGGCCCTTTTCTGGTCGATCCAATTTAATAGAAATCGACCAAATACATTTTCCTTTACCACGCTCACATACTAGCTTCAAAAATTATGAAATTTGAAACCTAGCAATAATTTGATATACCGGATCCAACTAAAGTGGTTTCGTCGAATTCCGAGGTCATTTGCAAAATGGCCATTTTCACGGGCTATGTAAACTCCATAGCGACCTTTCTGAAAATTCATTTGGCCATAACTTTTGCTTCCCGCTATGAAACTTCGATTTTTTAGATACGTTAGAAAGGTATTCACTAACAGATTTAAATATTTTTGGTTTCACTCAAATCCGTTTTGTTTTGCATCTGGTATAGTCAGTCAAAGTTGGAATTCAAATTTTGAAACTACCGCGCCATTTCAGGCCTTGTTTATAATTAGAATTAATCATATTCGTTTTCAAATGTCTATTCAAACTTACTTTTCATCATTGTTATTTAAAATATTTATTTTAAATATTTAAAATCCACTAAAATAGCCAATTTAAATTTTTTAATTGGTTCAGATTTTCCGGGTCATTACACTCATCGACCGTAACAGTTTATTTGAAATAACTGCATACTGGATTCGAATTTAGACAAGGTTCTTTTGAGACGTAGTGATAATTTAATTTTTATAATTTTACTGTAATTTTTAATTAATTTAATATGCAACTTTTTATTTGAAGTATTTTGCACCCTATATCAACATTTCAGGGTTTCACAGAATAAGTTAACCTACCGGTATTATTATATTTTTCGGATCGGGACACCTCGCTGGACACGACCGTATTCTTATATCTGCCCATAGCCGCTCGAACATGTATATAATTTTATGTAACGCGGTGTAACTAAAGCGCATTTGGCACCCTTTGTGTTTGAGAAATTTTATAAAACTTGGGGAAGTAAGGAATGAATTAGCTAAATGTCTTGGACTCCTTAGACTGAACATATAGGAAATTTCCACTGTGAATACGCTTTGATAACCCGTCCTAAAGTATAAAATCTAAATTGCATAATAAGAAGTTTCCAAGAGCTGGTAAGGCATAAGTTTATAAAACTCTTAATACATCAAAGAATAATGAGACTAGGGACAAAGATTTATTTATCAACAATCAACTCTTGGATTCCATGGCCTGAAACACGTCGGTTACAAGATTTTGCCATAGAACATGATGTATATAAATAAAAAAACAAACAAACACATCCCTTAACCACTAAGTGTCAACCCCTATTTACATATTAGTGTACAGCCTAGCAAAAGGAGGGATGCAGACCCATGTCACAATCTACCCTTACCCTAAGATTTTACATCATGTAGACCAGAAAATACACTGCGGGACTAAGAATAGGGATGTAGACTCTGCCTAAGAAAAACATCAAATTGTTACCATCACTTCAAACCAAATATTGCCTACCGTATATCTGCATGTATGGTCACTTTCCTTAGTTGTTCACCTACGCCTACTTCAGCATGGAGTTTTCAACGCAAGGGTACCAAGTTGCACCGTAGTACAGGGTTTAGAACATGGCTACTAACAACTTACCTATATTTCTATGAATTGACAGTGATCTTATCTTCATATTGTATATATACACAAGACCTTATGCCCGAGTACACGAGCATCATTTTTCCAGAAATGAAAGCTCTGAAACGTCTTGACCTTCAAAAGAAAATCCGAACCAAAGAAAAAGTAACTCAAAACAATAGAATAATTCAATAAAAATGAAATGTCAAATTCAAGAAACTTGTCTGATAAATCCTTCCATGCTGACATTATTTTTAGAGCTTGGTGTTAAAGTCTGGGTGGGTTCGCTGGTTGTTAGCTGTACTGGTGGGTGCGGGGTTCTGGGTTGATGACACAATGGAGTATAACCGTGCGAGTTGAAAAGATTATGTTGGGTAATATTTTGGTGAATACGAAATTCTGGAATGAAGTTCGAGTGGGGAAAAGAGGGTACGGTGATGGAGATGGGCGGTAGCGCTGTAGCAGGCGTCCGAGTCGAGGTTGAGGATGGCAAGTCCATCGGGGCCGTGTTAAAGAGGACGGGATAAGGAGTATTATAGTGATGATTTTTATATGTATTTTCGGAAGGAAAAGGAACGGTAGGTGAGGGAGTTTACCCGCAAATGGTGATAGAGAAATTGAGGAGCAGTGGGAGGATTCGTATTGAGGAAGATGGAAATTTTGCCAGGACGTGGGTGGGTTTTTTTTGGGCTAATTTAACTTCCGTAAGGCCCAGACAACAAGAAAAAAACATATTAAATATAAAAGCCCACATAGAAATGGACGTGAGTGGTTAGGAAGGGAGCCGGATGTTTGGAAGGGAAGACTCAGAACTGATTTGGCGGGTTTTATTATGGTGGTGGTCGACATATATAAGTGGTAAGGCCTAGCTTATTTAAATAATTTAAAATTAAATTGTATATAAATAATGTATTAACTTGTAAAGCTAATAACTTATTCATACATAGTCAGAATCTCGAACGGTCAGATCCGTTGGGACTGTAGGGACAGGGACTCCACCATGGAACTGACCGGAGATGAATTAGAGCTCGTTTGGATTTATGGTGAAATTAAACGTCTGAATCAAATCAACGACGGTTATCGTTATTTAACAATACACAGATCAAGGTGAGTAAATCTCACTAACTCTGTTCAACTTATGTTTTTATAACGTACTTTTAGAATTGATAAATATTGGTTGTTTGCTGTGTGTTGTATGTTTGGTTGAACTGCTAGTTATTGGTCGAAATTATCGATAACAATATATATAAATCGTTAATCGAATATTGTTTCTGTTATCAGAATATTTCATGTTCGTGTTATTTATGTGGATTAACATCTGTGGATGCAGGGAAACAGGTCGGAGGAACTCAATTGGGTTCCTCAACATTTATTTACTGTTTTTTTCATATATTATGATATATGATCTATTGTTGAATGTGTATGGTTGATCATTGTTATTTGGTACCTTTAAATACCAAAAGAAATTCTGGAATGATAAAAAGGAATTTTCAAAGTGTATAATGATATAAGAATGTTTATATAAAATCAATGGATTTTATAATAAAGGAAATTGTGAAGGGGAAAATTTAATTTAAATGGTTTTATAAAATCAAAGAGATTTTATAAAAGGAGATGTTTGAAATTAAAATATGGATCTTCTGTATAATTTTTTTAGCAATTATATGGAAGTGTAAAAGACTGTTTTTGGTTAGAATGTTTCATAGAAATAAATAGGGTATTTTGAAAAGGAAAAAATATATATGGTATTTTGAAAAAGAAAATATTAGTAAATCAAATAGAAGTATAAAATGATTTATTTGGGGAAATAAATAGGTATTATTAAAGGGAAATTGACAAGATATAAGAACAAAGAGAAGATGGTTTCATAGTAGATATTAAATACAAATCTGTTTTATTAGATAAATGGAGACGATTAATTTATAAATAGTGTTTTATAAATTAATTAAAATATTTATCTTTTGATAAATGGAATATATAAGTCGAACTTATATAGAGGAGTAGGAATCGGTTTTAACAACGGATATTTAAAATAGAATGTGAACTCAACATTTATAAAAGAGAATTATAAATGAGAGTAAGTGTCAGAAGTTAAAGGGAGATTTTGTACATATAATCCTGTAAACAGAAATATATATAGAAACTGGAAATAAGATATTATTTTTAGATATGAAACCAAACTGAATAGATTGTATAAAAGAAATATTTTTCATAGTTGATGTGAAAAATAGATTTAAGCAAAGAGTTTGCAAATAAAACATTTATTAAGGAAAGTGGATTTTGAAATAGGAATTTAATCAGAAATGAGATTTCAAATGGTTAGAAAGAAATAGCTTGTTTAATAATGAAACAAGAGTTGTGATTTATAAACTATGTTTCTAAATGAACTAAAATATAATTATCAATGGATAATTGAGATTTCAAATTCAATAGTGAATTGAAAAATGGGGAAATGAATAAATGTATGATAAATTAAATCAAAGGAGATAAGAGTGATTGATGATTGATAGAATTTCCATCTGGAAATAATATTGTTGGATGCACACCTATTTTTCTTTGATAGTTAAATCACCAACTATCGAAGTTTTTGACCATTTTATCGTCAACGATACGGTAAGACCGGGATCAGATTTATTATCTGAAAACCACTCTATATCGACGTTAGCTTTGCGATCAAATATTGAAGACAGAGTTATGCAAGGGCTATCCTGTTTACAGAATAGTGCCCTCGGTTTGTCCAGTCCCAGGCAAACGTGAATGGACGAGCGTCTGACAGAGTATATCTAATGGATCGCGTAAGTTGATCTCTTCAAACATACTTACGTTTGGTGGCAGAGGAATTCATTTCTCTTAGCTTTATACCCGTGGTATTTTTGGGGAAACCAATTTCTGATTTGGTGGGTATGACGATGTGGCATTCAAAGTGAATGGTGGTCAGGTGTTCCACCAGAAACATAATGACCTCAAGCCTCATCAATCGGGAAATGACCGAAATCGGGCAGGCAGCATGGCTATGTGGGTAGCTCCCATTAGGGTGTATATCACCTATCTAGAGAAAATCCATTTCATTCTATTGTCTATTTCGATGCTGTCCCTTTTCGGGAAGACGGTGGGTAGCTCCCAACCGTTGGTGATATACATTCGATACACTCAAGCGAAATGAGTGGTCGGTCATGTGTGGGCCGGGTTGCAAGACGTTCTTGTTGAACCCAGTGTATTCGCCTCTAGAGATACACTATTGGCAGGTGGTCCCATACTTTGTCATAGTCGGAATCCAATCTCCAATAAGAGCCCGCGGTTTTTGTTTGTATACTATATATGTGGAACGTGAGCTGCAAGCGTTCTGCTAAATTGTTAATTACTTGTGATTAGACATTATTATAATATCAGAGAAGTATTGATTTCCAAAACTGTTTTGGTTTATCGTAATGTAAAAACCATCCGTGTTTATGTGTGGATCGGTCTTACGATTATCTTTTCTTTTGAAAAGATTTTGAAAAGTTAAACCGATGATTTGAGTTTACTCACACCAGTCCCATGACTGACCCAGAGTTATTTTGTTTTCCCTAAACTCTTGGGTGCCCAAATTTGTACGGGCAGTCAAGTAGTTCTGGTCATTACAGATATACTTGGAGGAGCTTAAAGCAGGAGGCTTCAAGGTCATATAGCCATTGTTATTTCCGCTGTGTGTAAGTGTTGTACTCTGATAGTTTTATTATATATATACCGTTTTATTTCAAAGTTATGTTATATATTATATTTTGTCGTTCCGCTGTGAGATTCGTATTATTCTGATTCTGTTCTGTGGTGATCTTCTTCTTCTCCTATTATAATTTTCTATCTTATCTATCCTCACCCTCTAACTTCTTTCCATTAATGATCAGGTATTTTTGATGTCTGAATAGTCAACATGAAAGTTTCTGTTGATTTTCGGAGTCGAAAATCTCAGGTCGTTACATATTCTATGTTGGTTGATCTCTATTAAATGTATATCTGTTTGGTGGTGGAGAATTTATTCACTTGCTTAACACCCTTCTCTAAGACGTACGAGCTTAGAGGTTATACATCGATAGACATCAGTCGCATGGCTTGAATTGCCTTTGTGGCATGCTAAGATGCAAATGATCAAGGCTTCTGTTAAAAAGAAGAGTCTTGAGGTTGATGATCAAAGCACGACTTTAAATTGCATAGCTTTTGTATAGCGTTAATTCGCGGGCCTCACACCTTGGCATGAGTCAAAAACGGGATAATGGCCCCTAGGAGTGTACGACGTTTCCTTTTAGCTATGGGTGGTGTCATGGTATGGAGCCCAGAAATTTATTATATTTTTACCTATGTGGACGATGGATAACGAGGCACCACGGATATATCGGTTACTACGGAGCTGATGGATAGGTATGATAGGACCAGGAAACGTGTGTTCAGCAATACTAATCCACTAACATAAGTGTGGACCGACCTTCGAGGATCCAGGGGTTGTCCAGACTGTGTGACCCAGAGGCATTTGCTAGAGTGTCTCAAAGCCGTCGAGGAGTACATCCCTTGCCTTGACTCACAACGGAAATCCAATTTCCAATACGTGACATTTTGGTTTTAATTGTAGAGCCTAGTATGGCGACATAGTGGGATGGGTTACTACGCCGTCTATGATTGATACACTTATATTTGAAGTTTATACACTTTACATTTATAATAGTATCAAAGTGATTTGTTTTAAACGTACCAAGCATGTTTGGCTATTATAAGTAAAACTCTATCCTTTGGCTTGAGTTGCATTGTGTGAAGGGACCTGAGTCTTATAATAGCTTCATTTTTTTTCAAAAAGCATTGCGCTATTTGTTTTATGTACTGGTATTCTTGGGAGAAAACCCCTTCTGTGTTATACGGCGTGGTCCCTTAATTTACTTTATTTTTAAAGTAAAGATTTAATAATTGTTTTTAGTTCTCACACTAGTCACATGACTGACCTAGAGTTTATTGTTTTAACCTAAACACTGGGTGCCCTTATTTTCCACATAGGCAGCTAGTAGTTGGGTTTTGCAGATATTATTTTCACAGGATCCTAGATTTACAGTTGGAGCTATATTCGGAATGCTTTGTATCCATGTATTTCTTACAGTTGTGTTATGTATTGATTTTCCGCTGCTTAAATTAAATCTCTGATATTTGTCAAATGTATATTATTTATTCATACTCTGTTATATTCTTGTACTCTGATGTAATTGTTGTAATAAACAATGAAATGTTCTTCTGTTTATGTTCTGATTTGTTGTGTTCTCAACTCAATCCGGGCTTTCCCGAAAGGGCGAGTTTGGGTCATTTCATTGTTGTATCGGAGCTTTGTTTTACAGAGCTCGAGAACATGAAACATTAGAACTAAACAAAAGAATTCATTAGAGATTGGATTTGTAATATCCAATGGGAATAACTCGTTAGAGATAGGATCAGTAGTATCCTAGAATAAGTGTAAAGAGTGTTATTTTCAAAAAAAAAAATGAAACCAAATTTTATTTTGAAAATTTATTCAAATTATATGTATTTGGGTATATTATTTTATCTTATTTTGGACTAGCGAGTAGATACAGATTTTTCATATACGCGTCATGAACGTATATGGATAGATATAGAATTACACTCTAGTCGCCCGGGAATGATCCTACTGATGACTACATAGCATCAGTAGTTTATTTTCGAGTTTCGAAAGTGGGTTACCTATATATTTGCAATTGACTGATATGAGAACCAAAACATAGTTAGGATTTATTATTGTGATTTGGCACCAAAATTGTGATTTTTGAGTATGTATAAAATTGTATGATTGAAAAGCTAATCAACTAATTGATAGCTGGTTGTGATGTTTGATTATTAATCCAACTAATAAAACCAATAAGAGAATGAAAGGTGAATTAAGGCAAATCGAATCAAATATTGAACTGAATTGAAAATTTGATTAGAACTGCATACATATATATATATATATATATATATATGTGTGTGTGAACAGATCATAGCAAGGAATCTAAGAAGAGAAATACAATTGTATGCCCGACAAATAGTTACATGTTTACTAATTTATTGGGTTTTGATGATTTTATGAGCCGATTGCCTAGCCGCTTGGCTTTTTCTTTTTCCTTTTGGATGATGAGGGCCCTGTGAGGCAAGTTGCAGTTTTAAAGGTCTCCCCGTACAAAGGAGGTTATGGGGAATTTTTTTGAAAAATTAGTGTGTTAGCCAATTTTTTGAGAAATTAGAAAATTCTTAGAAACTAGAAAGTTAAAGAATGAAGGCCAGAACGAAAGTTGAGTTGGTTAGTCAAACAACTTTCAGCTCCGTTCCTTTTTGAGGATGAAAAGATTTTAAGTGTGGGAGATTGTAACAACCCGGATTTTCAGAACCAATTTTTTTTTTTTTTTTTTAGCTATTTTTATAGATTTTGAATATTTAGAATGATTTATTTTAAATAATAATGACTAAAAATTTATTTTAAATGATGTTAGAACGAATAAGTTTACTTTAATTATAAAACAAACCTGAAATGGCGCGGTAGTTTGAAAATTCGAATTTTAATTTCAATTGAATATACAGGATTCAAAATAAATCGGATTTCCGTGAAACAAGAAATATTTGAATCTGTTTAATTGTATCTTTCTAAAGAATGTGAAAAATTCAGATTTCATAATGGGAATAAATAGTTATGTCCAGTTTAAAATTTAAAACAGTCGCTATGGAATTTATATATATATTATATAATATATAGCCCTTAAATATAGCCATTCTGCAAACGACCTCCGTTTTCAATGAAACCACTTTTGTTGGATCCGGAAAGTCAAATTATTGCTAGATTCCAAACTTTTTGAAATTAATATGTGAGCGTGGTAAATTTAAACGCATTTGGTAATTTCAGCTTGAATTTGATCGACTGGAAAATGACCGTTTTTCAAACGGCCTTCATATTTGACGAAATTAGTTTTGTTAGGACTGTATCGTCAAAACATTGCTAAATTTATTTTTTTGTAATTTTTGGAGTCAGTATGTGGCCCCTGTAAATTAAAATGTACGTTGAAATCAATTTTAAATGTTAAATTAATTTATATTTTAATTTTGATGAAAAATGATCGAAACGGTTGAAATGGCTTACTGGACATATCCTATTGTGTTCGGAGTGAGGGCATTTGGCTAGGGGCGACAGTCATTAGGTTCGATTTGGACTTAGAAAGAAAATGTAACTTTTTGAAATGAAAATAAATAAAGTATATATATATATATATATTTATATAACTCCCCCCCAATGCTTTCTCTCTCTCCTATTCAAAGTCAAATCCCTCCCCCAATTCAATCATTCAAACCCGATAAAGAAAAAAAAAAGAAAAAAAAAGAGAAACATCGCGCTTCAGTCTGGACCGTCGCCCACCTCCAATACCTCCGTCGTCGTCTCCTCAGAGCTACCGCTCATCCTCTCTCCTCTCCCTTACGCAAGACTGCTCCCCTCTTCTTCGATTTAATCCCCCAAATCGAAATGGCAACGGAGACGCCATCGCCCCTCAGCCCCCCTTTGCGTCGCGCCTCCGCCGATGATCCCCTGCCACCACCTGACGCCTGCGCTCCTCTCCCTCCTCCGATGGAAAAACCATGAGTTTGTTTATATATTTTTTCTTTATTTTTATTTTATGCTATTGTTTTAAAAAAATAGTTTTAAATGTAAACAAACGGTGAATTTATTTTTAGTTTATTATATATAAAAACATTATTTAAAAATCAGCTTTTATTATATAAAAATCAGCTAAAAATATATACATAACACTGTGTTAAAATATAAAGCATTACAAAAATGTAATCTTTATATGTGGTATTGATTTAAAAATATTAATTTTTATATATATGGAGTTGAATAGAAAATGTAAATTTTTATATCGAAAACATAGCATAAAAATATGATTTTTAAATTATATATCGTTGTATAAAAATATGTTTTTTATTATATACATAACATTATAAAAATATGATTTTTATTTACATAACCATGATTAAAATATGATTTTTTTTTACATAACCATGAATAAGAATATGATTTTTATTTACATAACCATGAATAAAAATATGATTTTAATTATTTGAATGGCATCTTAAAATATGATTTATATATATATGATAACATTATAAAAATATATCTTTATTACTTGAATAGCGTTATAAAAATATAATTTATATATATATATAGTACTAAAATAAAAATATGATTTTTAAAATACATATAGCGTTGTTAAAAAAATATGATTTTTAATATAAATCCGTGCGAAACAGATTATGTTGAAATCACGGAGAAGAACACGATGCGTTTAAACAAATCCAAATCCAAAATCCACTAAATAAAACAACAACGGAGTGGAAACCAAAGGTGAGAACTCCTTCTCACTTAATTTATTTTACAGTTAAAAGAAATTTAGGTTGCAGACGGGGTTAAGAAGCCCCCGACACTATTTATTGTACAAACCATGTTATGTGATTTGAATTATATGGAGTTCAACACTCGAATTCGCACAATCACATAAATTGAAAGCGATGTATGGATATTACCGATACACGGATTTCGTACTCCACGAATAACCATTTATGACGCCGTAAATGGCATTTGGGGTAGTTGAGTATTTATTTATTTGGATGGTCTACGTGATTTGATTATGATCGTAAAATTGGTTGTGAACAAATTGTGAATTGATTGGAATTGGTTTGTGTATGGCGCGAGCCAGTATTAGGCGAGGGATAAGGCTAGACATTATTCCGGTTTTATTATCGTGCCATTATGCTACCGAAATTTTCTAAAATATGTTAGAAAAATTAATAGCTAGTTAAATATATTATTTTTAACGTGTATATGAGATATATAAAATAGCTAGGTTATGGAATAAATACTAGTTCGCTAAAAATATTATTTTAGTTTATAACTGCGATAAATAAAATAATATTTGGATAGTTAAAAATAAGTTTACACATCCATTTACAAGTCCGACGACTTGTTTTGCTCACCTATTTTTGTGATATCGATTGGGTCGATAAATTTTACACATCGCCCAACTACACAAATAATATTCAGTATTTGTTGGTTGAAACCCCACACGGGTATTGGGATGATATTTGGCGTACACTAATCCCAATTGTTTGGTTGAATGTCAATCTTTTGGTCGGAAGACTATTGTAAGCGTTAATTGTTTATATTTAATGCTTATGCAGTTGTGTAATGCACTTTCGGCGATGGTTGATTGTTTATCATTGTTGTTAAATACATGTGTTGTATGAAATCCATATAAATAAAATTATATGGTAATTGATTGGGTCTGATTCCAATTCAGAAAATAACTAATATTTTAAAATAACAAATATTTTAAAATAACAAATATTTTAAAATGACAAATATTTTAAAATAATATTCTGTAAAGGATAAAAATATGATTTTGATGTCCGATTTTGAATGGATACGAAAATATTGAAATATATGAAGTCGTGTTGTTTAGATTTGCGCTATTTTGACGCGAACGATATTTATATCGATTTTATTTATTTTTATAATGAATATGGAAAGAGAAATGATTTCAAAATCTGATATTTTGAAAAGATTATCATTTTAATACTATAATGATATAGAGAATTCAATTTTGATTTAAAATTGAAAATGAAGTTAGAATCGTTTGAAAATGAATTTATAAACGATTTATAAAATACGTTTTAAATGGAAATCGAAGAAATATATATATATAATATATATATTATATATATTTAATGGCCTGAATAGAACGCGTCGTGCCACGACTGTTCGCAAATTTCGACCATTGACTTCGAATTGACATTATGGGAGATTCGACTGTCGGATTCTCCTAAAACCGGAACCGTTGGGTTCGTATCAAAAAGAGATTTCCAATGAATATAAGAGATTTGAAATCTAACGGTTGGATTTGAAATTATGTCCAAATCAAATTTGGAAAAGGTTGTTGTAAATGCAGTTCGATAACCGTTTATGGAAATCGAATGAAAGGGCCTTAACAAAATTATTAGAAATATTAATAATTTGTGTGAAATCATAATAAATTATTTGGAAAGAATTGGGATGAAAAATTCCATGTTTGTAAAGATAAAAATACATTTTTATCGAAATGAACTAGTTATTAACTAGAATTATAATCCAATTATTTTTAAATCCAATTATTTTTATACAAATCATTTGGACTGATAATGGGTTTTAATGTAACCATAATTTCCAATATATGAATTGGAATGGATTTGAATGGAAAACATTTTTGGAATATTTCGATGTTGGATTCCGTGATTATACGGATATTATTATTGAAATTTGGAAGATATATATATATATATTGTTATTTCCAATACGATATTTATTGGTTTTAGAATTTGATATTGAATATTAGCTGATATAATTTCTATTCAGAGCCTTGTATTTAATATCAAATGTGATTTTGGGTTTTTCGTGAATGGCGTCTTTAGTAACACTTTTCTTAAACCCAGTTGAGAAAAGAATAAATCTTTTAATTAAGATTTCGTGAAGTTTACCAATTAATTAATATTTAATTGGAATTGAATTGATAATTGGATTTTTGGGTTTATCGTGAATGGTGTTTTAAATAAAACTTGTTCTTTAACCGATTAACAGTGAAATATGATTTGGAATTTATAAATATTTTTATTAAGATTTAATGGAAATTTTCCAAAGTAAAGTTTTCCAATTTAATATAATAAATTGGAAGGGAATGGAATTCGTTTTGGTAATAATCGAAGTGAACTTCTGTGGAGGAAAACTGTTAATATATATGGAATTTAAAAGGCTTTTTCATTATTCCATTTATATTAGTAGTTGGATACGGAAATTGATATCGATTATATATTGATCCGTTTTCCGTGAAAATTCCGTTATTAATGGAATTTGATTTTTGGTTTATCTTTAACTGTGTTTTAAATGACATTGGTTCTTTAACCCAGTTAAAGACAGGATTTCATGTCTAACATTGTATTTTGAACTGTATTGTTGATCTTTGCTAAATATATATCTGTTTGGTGGCGGAGAATTTATTTCCTTGCTTAACACCCTTCTCCGAGATGTACGAGCTCAGAGTTATATACCGGCAGAAATCGGTGGTGCGGTGTAGATTGTCGATGCGACATGTTTGATTTCCCAAATTTAATCAATCATTAATACTGATTTTTGGAAAGATTAAAACTAAGTGGAGTTTTAACGAATCTTTAATTAGATTGAAATGTGAACGTGATAATTTAAATTATCAAATTTGGGAAATGATTGAGAACGGAGTCTCACTAGTTTTGCTCCAAACGATACTTAAATTTTTAATTAGATTTGAACGAGAAGAGGTAATTAATTTTTACCGATAACACCGTGGTGTTAGATATGGAGTATTACTAGTTTTTCTCCATGGGATGAATAGGTTTGGATTGGGATAATAAAAGAAATGATTACTTCGGTGTGGTTCGATAATCCCGACTAGTTTAAATACCTTAATTTGGTTTGAATTGACATCCAAAGAAAGATTAAAGTATAAATTTAAAGAATTTATCTTTCATAAAATTAATGGGAACCTTTCCCTAATGATGAGAATATTTGAAAAAAAGAATATTCTGAATTGGAATAAGGCGTATGTTGTGTCTGTCTAGAACTTGTTTATAATATACGCGAGTTATTGGAAAAGGCCAGGTTTATACCCATTCTGAATAATTGATTCGAAGATAAGTCAATGATGAAGACGATGGTTGAAGACCAGAGGTCTTCATATCGTTTGGATGATTACTGATGTCTTTATTGGACTGTACACGCAAGACAAGGTAATAAGTGGTGATCGTCCAGACGTACTTGAAGATCGACTAGATATGCGAGGACCTCTCTCCTGTATTGGACATATGGGACGAGGAATAAGGTGCCTCCGGTTTCGTTCAGACCCAGAACGAACTAGTAAAGAGATTCGTGACTGACATTGGATTTTATTCTGTGCTGGTTGATCTCTATTAAATATACATCTGTTTGGTGGTGGAGAATTTATTCTCTTGCTTAACACACTTCTCTAAGACGTATGAGCTTTGAGGTTATATATCGATAGACACCAGTCACATGGCGTGAATTGCCTGTGTGGGATGCTGAGATGCAAAATGATCAAGGCTTCTATTGAAAAGCAGAGTCTTGTGGTTGACGATCAAAGCATGACTTTAAATTGCATAGCTTTGTGTATAGCATTAATTCGCGAGCCTCACACCTCGGTATGAGTCAAAAACGGGATAAGGGACCCTAGGAGTGCACGGCGTTTCCTTCTAGCTATGGGTGGTGTCATGGTATGGAGCCCAAACATTTATTATATTTTTACCTATGTGGACGATGGATAATGAGGCGCCACAGATATATCGGTTACTACGGAGCCGATGTATAGGTCAGATAGTACCGGGAAATGTGTGTGCAGCAATACTAATCCACTAATGTAAGTATGGACCGACCTTGTAGGATCCAGGGGTTGCCTAGAGTGTGTGACCCAGAGGCATTTGCTAGAGTGTCTCAAAGCCATCGAGGAGTACATCCCTTTCCTTGACTCATGACGAAAATCCAATTTCCAATCCGTGACATTTTGGTTTTAATTGTAGAGCCTAGTATGGCGACATAGTGGGATAGGGCACTATGCCGTCTATGATTGATACATTTATATTTGAAGTTTATACACTATACATTTATAATAGTATCAAAGTGATTTGTTTTAAACGTACCAAGCATGTTTGGCTATTATAAGTAAAACTCTATCCTTCGGCTTGCGTTGCATTGTGTGAAGGGACCTGAGTCTTATAATAGCTTCATTTTTTTTCAAAATGCATTGCGCTATTTGTTTTACGCACTGGTATTCTAGGGAGAAAACCCCTTCTGTGTTATACGGCGTGGTCCCTTAGTTTACTTTATTTTTAAAGTAAAGATTTAATAATTGTTTTTAGTTCTCACACTAGTCACATGACTGACCTAGAGTTTATTGTTTTAACCTAAACGCTGGGTGCCCCTATTTTCCACATAGGCAGCTAGTAGTTGTGTTTTTGTAGATATTATTTTGACAAGATCCTGGATTTAAATCTGGAGCTATATTCGGAACGCTCTGTATCCATGTATTTCTTACAATTGTGTTATGTATTGATTTTCCGTTGCTTTGTAATTTAAATCTCTGATATTTGTCAAATGTATATTATTTATTCATACTCTGTTATATTCTTGTACTCTGACGTAATTGTTGTAATAAGCAATGAAATGTTCTTCTGTTTGTGTTCTGATTTGTCGTGTTCTCAACTCAATCTGGGCTTTCCCGAAAGGGCGAGTTTGGGTCGTTTCATTGTGGTATCGGAACTTTGGTTTACAGAGCTCGAGAATAAGACACATTAGAACCAAACGAAAGAATTCATCAGAGATTGTATTTGTATTATCCAATGGGAATAACTCGTTAGAGATAGGATCAGTAGTATCCTAGAACAAGTGTGAAGAGTGTTATTTTCAAAATAAAATTGAAACCAAAATTTATTTTGAAAATTTATTCAAATTATACGTATTTGGGTATATAATTTTATCTTATTTTGGACAAGCGAGTATATACAGATTTTTCATTTACGCGTCATGAACGTATATTCAAAGTCTAAAATATGATGGATAGATATAGAATTACACTCTAGTCGCCCGGGAATGATCCTACTAATGACTACGTGGCATCAGTAGTTTATTTTCTAGTTTTGAAAGTGGGTTACCTATATATTTGTAATTGACTGATATGAGAACCAAAACATAGTTAGGATTTCTTATTGTGATTTGGCACCAAAATTGTGATTTTTGAGTATGTATAAAATTGTATGATTGAAAAGCTAATCAACTAATTGATAGCGGTTGTGATGTTTGATTATTAATTCAACAAATAAAACCAATAAGAGAATGAAAGGTGAATTAAGGTAAATCGAATCAAATATTGAACTGAATTGAAAATTTGATTAGAACTCCATACATGTATATATGTGTGAACAGATCATAGCAAGGAATCTAAGAAGAGAAATAAAATTGTATGCCCGACAAATAGTTACATGTTTACTAATTTATTGGGTTTTGATGATTTTGTGAGCCGATTGGCTAGCCATTTGGCTTTTTCTTTTTCCGTTTGGATGATGAGGGCCCTGTGAGGCAAGTTGCAGTTTTAAAGGTCCCCCCATACAAAGGAGTTTATGGCGAAATTTTTCAAAAATTTAGGGTGTTAGCCAAATTTTTGATAAATTAGAAAATTCTTAGAAACTAGAAAGTTAAATAATGAAAGCCAGAATGAAAGTTGAGTTGATTAGTTAAACAACTTTCAGCTCCTTTCCTTTTTGAGGATGAAAATATTTTTAGTGGGGAACCCGGATTTTCAGAACCAATTTAAAATTTTTATTTTAGCTATATTTATAGATTTTGAATATTTAGAATGATTTATTTTAAATAATAATGACTAAAAATTTATTTTAAACGATGTTAGAACGAATAAGTTTACTTTAATTATAAAACGAGCCTGAAATGGCGTGGTAGTTTGAAAATTCGATTTTTAATTTTAATTGAATGTACAGGATTCAAAATAAATCGGACTTCCGTGAAACAAGAAATATTTGAATCTGTTTAATTATATCTTTCTGACGAATGTGAAAAATTCAGATTTCATAACGGAAATAAAAAGTTATGTCCAGTTTAAAATTTAAAATAGTCGCTATGGAATTTATATATATATATATATATATTATTATATATAGCCCTTAAATATAGCCATTTTGCAAACGACCTCCGTTTTCGATGAAACCACTTTTGTTGGATCCGGAATGTCAAATTATTGCTAGATTCCAAACTTTTTGAAATTAATATGTGAGCGTGGTAAATTTAAACGCGTTTGGTAATTTCAGCTTGAATTTGATCAACTGGAAAATGACCGTTTTTCAAACGGTCTCCAAATTCGTCGAAATTAGTTTTGTTAGGACCATATCGTCAAAACATAGCTAAATTTAATTTTTTTTTGTAATTTTTGGAGTCAGTATGTGGCCCTGGTAAATTAAAATGTACGTTGAAATCAATTTTGAATGTTAAATTAATTTGTATTTTAATTTTGATGAAAAATGATCGAAACAGTTGAAGTGGCTTACTGGACATATCCTATTGTGTTCGGAGTGGGGGCATTTGGCTAGGGGCGACAGTTGTTGGGTTCGATTTGGACTTAGAAAGAAAAAGTAACTTTTTGAAATGAAAATAAATAAAGTATATATATATTTATATAACCCCTGAATGCTTTCTCTCTCTCCCATTCAAAGTCAAATCCCTCCTCCAATTCAATCATTCAAACCGGATAAAGAAAAAGAAAAGAAAAAAAGAGAAATATCGTGCTTCAGTCCAGACCGTCGCCCACCTCCAACACCTCCTTTGTCGTCTCCTCAGAGCTGTCGGCCATCCTCTCTCCTCTCCCTTCCCCAAGACTGCCCCCTTCTTTGATTCAATCCTCCAAATCGAAATGGCAATGGAGACGCCATCGCCCCTCAGCCCCCCTTTGCGCCGCGCCTCCGCCGATGATCCCCTGCCACCACCTGACGCCTGCGCTCCTCTCCCTCCTCCGATGGAAAAACCATGAGTTTGTTTATATTTTTTTTTTCTTTATTTTTATTTTATGCTATTGTTTTAAAAAAATAGTTTTAAATGTAAATAAACAGTGAATTTATTTTCAATTTGTTATATATATAAACATTATTTAAAAATCAGCTTTTATTATATAAAAATCAACTAAAAATATATACATAGCATTTTTTAAAATATAAAGTGTTATAAAAATGTAATCTTTTTATATATATATGCAGTATTGATTTAAAAATATGAATTTTTATATATATGGAGTTGAATAGAAAATGTAAATTTTTATATCGAAAGCAAAACATAAAAATATGATTTTTAAATTATATATCGTTGTATAAAAATATGATTTTTATTATATGCATAACATTATAAAAATTTGATTTTTATTTACATAACCATGATTAAAATATGATTTTTATTTACATAACCATGAATAAGAATATGATTTTTATTTACATAACCATGAATAAAAATATGATTTTTATTATTTGAATGGCATCTTAAAAATATGATTTATATGTATGATAGCATTGTAAAAATATACTTTTATTATTTGAATAGCGTTATAAAAATATAATTTTTATAAATATAGTAGTGAAATAAAAATATGATTTTTAAATATATATAGCGCTGTTAAAAAAATGATTTTTAATATAAATCTGCGTGAAACAGATTGCTTTGAAATCACGGAGAAGAACATGACGCGTTGAAACAAATCCAAATCCAAAATTCCGCCAAATAAAAGAATGACAGCATGGAAACCAAAGGTGAGAACTCCTTCTCACTTAATTTATTTTACAGTTAAAAATATTTCAGGTTGCATACGGGGCTTAGAACCCCTCGACGCTATTTATTGTACAAAGCATATTATGTGATTTGAATTATATGGAGATCAACACTTGAATTTGCACAATCACATAAATTGAAAGCGATGTATGGATATTACCGACACACGGATTTCATACTCCACGAATAACCATTTATGGCACCGTAAACAGCATTTGGGGTAGTTGAGTATTTATTTATTTGGATGTTCTGCGTGATTTGATTATGATGGTAAAATTGGTTTTGAATAAATTGTGAATTGATTGGAATTGGTTTATGTATGGCGCGAGCCAGTATTAGGTAAGGGACCTTATTCCGGTTTTAATATCGTGTCGTTATGTTTTCGAAATTTTCTAAAATATGTTAGAAAAATTAATAGCTAGTCAAAAATATTATTTTTAGCATATATATGATATATATATAAAATGGCTAGTTTATGGAATAAGTAATAGTTCGCTACAAATATTATTTTAGTTTATAATTGCAATAAATAAAATAATATTTGGATAGTCAAAATAGGTTTACACATCCATTTACAAGTTGGACGACTTGCTTATGCTCGCCTATTTTTGTGATATCGATTGGGTCGATAAATTTTACACATCGCCCAACTGCACAAACAATATTCAGTATTTCTTGATTGAAACCCCACTCGGGTATTGGGATGATATTTGGCGTACACTAATCCCAATTGTTTAGTTGTATGTCAATCGATTGGTTGACTGACTGTTGTAAGCATTAATTGTTTATATTTAATGCTTATGCAGTTGTGTAATGCACTTTAGATGATGGTTGATTGTTTATCATTGTTGTTATGTACATGTATTGTATGAATTCCATATAAATAAAATTATATGGTAATTGATTGGGTCTGATTCAAATTTAGAAAATAAATAATATTTTAAAATAACAAATATTTTAAAATGACAAATATTTTAAAATAATATTCTATAAAGGATAAAAATATGATTCTGATGTCCGATTTGGAATGGACACGAAAATATTGAAATATATGAAGCCGTGTTGTTTAGATTTGCGCTATTTTGACACGAACGATATTTATATCGATTTTATTCATTTTTATAATGAATATCGAAAGAGAAATGATTTCAAAATCTGATATTTTGAAAAGATTATCATTTTAATATTATAATGATATGGAAAATTCAATTTTGATTTAAAATTGAAAACGAAGTTAGAATCGTTTTAAAATGAATTTATAAACGATTTATAAAATATGTTTTAAATGGAAACGACGAAATATATGTAATATATATTTAAAGGTCTGAATAGAACGCGCCGCGACCATTTGCGAATTTCGACCATTGACTTGGAATTGACATTACGGGAGATCCGACTGTCAGATTGTCCTAAAATCGGAACTGTTGGGTTCGTACCAAAAAGAGCTTTCCGACAACATAAGAGATTTGAAATCTAACGTTTGGATTTGAAATTATGACCAAATCAAATTTGGAAAAGCTCATTGTAAATGCAGTTCGACAACCGTATATGGAAATTGACTGAAAGGGCATTAACAAAATTATTAAAAATATTAATAATTGGTGTAAAATCATAATAAATGATTTGGAAAGAATTGGGATGAAAAATTCCGCATTTATAAATATAAAAATATATTTTTATCGAAATGAACTAGTTGTTAACTATAATTATAATCCAATTATTTTTAATAAATCAATTGATTGATAATGGGTTTTAATATAACCAAAATTTCCAATATATGAATTGGAATGGATTTGAATGGAAATCATCTTCGGAATATTTTGATGTTGGATTCCATGGTTATACGGATATTGTTATGGAAATTTGGAAGATATATATATAAGTATATATCGTTGTTTCCAATTCGATATTTGTTGGTTTTAGAATTTGATATTGAATATAAGCCGATATAATTTCTATTCAGAGCCTTGTATTTAATATAAAATGGGATTTTGGGTTTGTCATGAACGATGACTTTAATAACACTGTTCTTAAACCCAGTTGAGAAAAGAATAAATCTTTTAGTTAAGATTTAGTGAAGTTTACAATTAATTAATATTTAATTGGAATTGAATTGAGAATTGGATTTTTGAGTTTATCGTGAACGGTGTTTTAAATAACACTTGTTCTTTAACCCGATTAATAGTGAAATATGATCTGGAATTTATAAATATTTTTGTTAATATTTATTGGAAATTTTCCAATGTAAAGTTTTCCAATTTAATATAATAAATTGGAAGGGAATGGAATTTGATTTGGTAATAATCGAAATGAACTTCTGTGGGGGAAGACTGTTAATATATATGGAATTTAAAAGGCTTTGGTGTTATTCCATTGATATTATTAGTCGGATACGGAAGTCGATATCGATTATATATTGATCTGTTTTCCGTGAAGATTCCATTATTAATGGAATGTGATTTTGGGTATATCGCGAACTGTGTTTTAAATGATATTGGTTCTTTAACCCAGTTAAAGACATAATTTCATGTCTAACTTTGTATTTCGAACAGTATTGTTGATCTCTGCTAAATATATATCTGTTAGGTGGAGGAGAATATATTCTCCTGTTTAATACCCTTCTCTGAGACGTATGAGCTCAGAGGTTATATATCGGCAGAAATCAGTGATACTGTGTAGATTTTCGATGTGACATGTTTGATTTCCCAAAGTTAAACAATCATTAATATTGATTTTTGGGAATATTAAAACTAAGTGGAGTTTTAATGAATCTTTAATTAGATTGAAATGTGAATGCGATAATTTAAATTATCAAATTTGGGAAATGATCGAGAATGAAGTCTCACCAGTTTGCTCCCAGCGATAGTTAAATCTTTAATTAGATTTGAACAGGAAACGATAATTAATTTTTATCGATAACACCGTGGTGTTAGATATGGAGTATTACCAGTTTTGCTCCGTGGGATGAATAGGTTGGGATTGGGATAATAAAAGAAATGATTATTTCGGTATGGTTCGATAATCCCGACTAGTTTAAATACCTTAATTTGGTTTGAATTGATATCCAAAGGAAGATTAAAGTATAAATTTAAAGAATTTATCTTTGATAAAATTAATGGGAACCTTTCCCAATGATGAGAATATTTGAATAAAAGAATATTCTAAATTGGAATGAGGCATATGTTGTCTCTGTGTAGCACTTGTTTATAATATACGCGAGTTATTCGGAAAGGCCGGGTTTGTACCCATTCTGAATAATTGATTCGATGATAAGTCGACGATGAAGATGGTGGTTGAAGTCCGGAGGTCTTCACATCGTTTGTATGATTACTGATGTATTGATTGGGCTGTATACCCAAGACAAGGTAATAAGTGGTGATCGTCCAGACGTACTTGGAGATCGACCAGATATGCGAGGACCTTTCTCCTGTATTAGACATATGGGAAGGAGAATAAGGTGCCTCCGGTTTCGTTCAGACCCAGAACGAACTAGTAATTAAAGTGATGCGTGTCTGACATTGGATTTTATTCTGTGTTGATTGATCTCTATTAAATATATATCTGTTTGGTGGCGGAGAATTTATTCTCTTGCTTAACACCCTTCTCTAAGACATACGAGCTTAGAGGTTATATATCGATAGACATCAGTCGCATGGCGTGAATTGCTTGTGTGGCATGCTGAGATGCAAATGATCAAGGCTTCTATTGAGAAGCAGAGTCTTGTGGTTGATGATCAAAGCACAGCTTTAAATAGCATATCTTTTTGTATAGCTTTAATTCGCGAGCCTCACACCTCGGTTTGAGTCAAAAACGGGATAAGGGACCCAAGGAGTGCATGTCGTTTCCTTCTACCTATAGGTGGTGTCATGGTATGGAGCATGGGCATTTATTATATTTTTACCTATGTGGGTGATGGATAGCGAGGCACCTCGGATATATCAGTTACTACGGAGCCGATGGATAGGTTCGATAAGACCCGGAAACGTGTATTCAGGAATACTAATCCACTAACTTAAGTGTGGACCGGCCTTGGAGAATCCAGGGGTTGCCCAGAGTGTGTAACCCAGAGGCATTTGCTAGAGTGTCTCGAAGACGGCGAGGAGTACATCTCTTGCCTCGACTCATGACGGAAATCCAATTTCCAATACGTGACATTTCGGTTTTAATTGTAGAGCTTAGTATGGCGATATAGTGTGATGGGGCACTATGCCATCTATGATCGGTACATTTATATTCAAAGTTGTTTTTATACCTTTACACTTATAATAGTATCAAAATGATTTGTTTTAAACGTACCAAGCATGTTTGGCTATTATAAGGTAAAACTCTATCCTCCGGCTTGCGTTGCATTGTGTGATGGGACCTGAGTCTTGTAATGGCTTCATTTTTTTTCAAAAAGCATTGCGCTGTTTGTTTTACGCACTGGTATTCTTTGGAGAAAACCCGTTCCGTGTTATACGGCTTGGTCCCTTGATTTACATTATTTTTAAAGTAAAGATTTAATAACTGTTTTTAGTTCTCACACCAGTCACATGACTGACCTGGAGTTTATTGTTTTAACCTAAACTCTGGGTGCCCTTATTTTCTACACGGGCAGCTAGTAGTTGGGTTTTTGCAGATATTATTTTCACAGCATCCTGGATTTACAGCTGGAGCTATATTCAGAACGCTCTGTATCCGTGTATTTCTTACAGTTGTGTTATGTATTGATTTTCCGCTACTTTGTAATTTAAATCTCTAATATTTGTCTAATGTATATTATTTATTCATACTCTGTTATATTCTTGTACTTTGATGTAATTGTTGTAATAAGCATTGAAATGTTCTTCTGTTTGTGTTCTGATTTGTCGTGTTCTCAACCCAATCCGTGCTTTCCCAAAAGGGGGAGTTTGGGTCGTTTCATGAATAAGTTAACTTTGAAGAATAGATATCCTATGCCTCGAATCGATGGTATGTTCGATCAGCTCCACGATGCTAAAGTGTTTTCCCAACTCGATTTTGCTACTGGTTCCCATCCTCTTAGAGTAGTCGAGGATAGTATTCCCAAGACTACCTTACGAACAGAAAATGGGTTTTATGAGTGGTTAGTTATGCCTTATGGCTTAACTAATTCCCCTGCCTATTTTGTTGATCTTATGTTTTCAGTGATGTTCTCAATAAGTTTGTTTTGGTCTCCGTCGATGATATTCTAGTCTTCTCTAAGTCGAAGAAGGAACATGATGAACATTTAAGTTACGTTCTTAGAACCCTTAGAGATCATGTGTTAAAAGCCAAGTTCTCTAAGTGTCATTTTTAGACGGAGGAAGTTCGATTCCTTGTCATATTGTTTTAGAGAATGGAGTTTCTGTTGATCCAATTAAGATTGTTGCAATCAATGATTGGGGGGAGCCCAAGACCCCAACTGATATGCACAGTTTTCTCGGTCTTGCTGGCTATTATCGGAGGTTTATAGAGATTTTGCTCGGATTTCCGCACCTCTTACTACTTTAACCCGGAAGAACACTAAGTTCAATTGGGATGATAAGTGCAAAGGTGCATTTAAGGAATTAAAGGAAAAGCTGACTACCGCTCCTGTTCTTACTGTACCCAATGGAAGTGAAGGGTTAATAGTTTATGCAGATGCGAGTCACGAAAGGTTGGGAGCTGTACTTAAACAAAATGGTAAAGTCATTGCTTATGCTAGTCATCAGCTAAAGAATCATGAGGTGAATTATGCAGCTCATGATCTAGAATTGCTTGCCGTGGTGTTTGCTTTGAAATTATGGAGGCATCATCTTCTGGGAACCAAGTTTGAATTATTTACGGACCACCAATCTCTTAAGTATATATTTTCCCAGAAAGATTTGAATCAAAGGCATATTAGGTGGCTTGATTTTCTTGCAGCTTATGATTTGGATATAAATTATACACTGGGTAAAGCCAATGTGGTCGGTGATGCTTTGAGCCGAAAGAAAGCAGTATTATATCAGATTGTAGTTTCTTCTTCTCTTTTGGATCGTATTGTAGCTAAACAAGATGAAGACCTAATGATCAGACTTATTAAAGAAAATGTTCGCAGAAGAGAGGTTGGAGATTATAGTGAGACGGATGCACAAATCGACGAAAATGGGATCCTTCGAATCAAGGAAATAAAATGTGTTCCAAACGTAGATAGTTTGAGACAGGAGGTACTTCGGGAAAACCATCAGTCCAAATTATCTATTCATCCAAGTGCTTCAAAGATGTATCAGAATATGAAAAGGTTATATTGGTGGAGTGGTATGAAGCGAGATATTTCCTTATATGTTAGTAGGTGTGCCACATGTCAGCAAGTGAAGGCTGATCATCAGAAGATAGGTGGTTTATTGCAACCTCTTGAGATTCATAATTGGAAGTAGGATCAAATTTCTATGGATTTCATTGATGGTTTGCCAAGGATGAGAAAGGGAAATGAGAGTATATGGGTAATTGTAGATCGACTGACTAAAACTGCTCATTTTATTCCAATTAGAGCAAATCGTACTACTTCGAGTTTAGTCAGATTTATATGAGGGAGATCATTTGACTTCATGGCATTTCCACTAGCATTGTTTGTGACCGAGACCCCATCTTCACCAATAACTTTTGGAAGGCATTTCAGGAAGCTTTAGGAACTCGGTTGAATCTTAGCACTGCATATCATTCTCAAGCTGATGGTCAAACGGAGAGGGTGAACCGGATTCTAGAAGATCTCCTTTGTGCCCATATTCTTAACTATGGAGCACCTTGGGAAGATCATCTCCATCTCATTGAATTCACCTATAATAATAGTTATCAGGTAATCTTTTGATTGAATTTTTAGTTATTATAATCGTGTATTTTTGAAATCCTATCTTTTGAATTCCAATACTTGAATTTGCGCCAGTATCAAGACATCTCCTTTTGGTGCTTTACGGGCGACCATGCAGATCTCCTTCGTGTTGGATTGAGTCAGGTGATAATTTAGTTCTTGGGCCAGATATGATTTTAGAAGCATCAGCGAAAGTCGAGGATATTTGAAACAAGCTGAGAATTGCTCAGGATCGCCAGAAAAAGTATGTTGATAAGCCAAAAAGAAGTTTAGAGTTTGTGGTTGGGGATCAAGTTTTCCTCAGAATATCTCTGTTGAAGAATGTAGTTCGTTTTGGTCGGAAAGGGAAGCTTACCCCCAGATTTATTGGTCCTTTTTGCACATTGGAGAAAGTAGGTCCTTTAGCTTATCGAGTTGAGTTGCCTACAAAACTTGCGAGGGTGCACAACGTGTTTCACATATCCCATCTTAGTAAATATTTGCATGATCCCTCCTTGATTGTTCAGCCTTCTGCATTAGAGAATCTGGATATTGAGACCAATCTAACTGTCGAGATAAAGCCACTTCGTATCGTGGATAGAGATACGAAGCAACCGAGAAGGAAATTAGTCAGTCTAGTCAAAGTGCAATGAAGAGCAGATAATAGAGATTGCACCTGGGAGACGGAGGAGAGCATTCGTGATTCGAATTCGGAATCATTCATTCCAGGTATTTTTTGATTCAAATTATCCTATCTTCTTGTTTATTTTCATCCCTCTATCCATTCCTTTTTGGGACGAAAAGTTTTGAGTGGGGGAGAGTGTAACGACCCGTATAATTTTGAGCGTTTAATTGATGAATTTGATAACGTAATTGAAAGTTAAGTATAATTAACTGAAATTTACATAAAAGAATGCAATAAAATTTTGAGATGGAAATTTTATATTTTCAGTACGTCTAATTAGATGAAGTGAATGTGAAATTTTCACTGAAAAATATGTGCTTTATGATCACTTATTTTCAGTTGAATTTGACTATTAATGACAATTGGTTGAACCGTAAATTGGGGAAAAAATATATGTCTTCAGAATATTAAAGTTGCTACATGGAAATTTCTATTCTTGTTCCGAACGCACTGGAGCAATCCGATTTGGATAATTCAGACATTTCAACCTCCGTTTTATTTTTATTTGAATTGTCTGCATTTATAAAAGGGGTCTGTAACGGATTGTTTTGCGAAATATCATGACATTGATTTTATTTTATGGATACGTCCGTCTTATCGCACTGATCGTTTTGGTATATTTAATTGTATTTTCCGGAGTTCGGTTTGTAAAGGAGATGTGTAAACATTTATTTATATCAGTACGGAGTTACCCCTTATACTTGTTAAATGGACATTTTAAATTTAAATTTTGAAAACTCTAGATTTATGGAAGTAAATGTGTAACGTTTTAGATTTATGGAAATTAAATTTTTGGTCCAAAACTTGCGCAAACCCGAAATTTTTAGGTAATCTATTTACGTTATTTTATACTATACATACACATGCACGTTCCCATTTTCTCTGCCTCTTCCATTTCTTGTGCATCTCCTCTCCTTCCTCATTCTACCAGATCCAGTCCATCCTTCTAAAAAAAACTTAGATCTTGGAACAATCCGCCTCCTTCCCCATGCGCACAGCATCCCGTGGCCCATCGACAACGCTCACCAACGTTGCATCTCTTCTCCAGCTTCCCAACAACGCACCAAAGCCACCAACTTTGTATGTGAGTCCATTTTCTATATTTCTGTGTATTTCTTTGCCTTATATTTCTTCTTTCTCTGGTGAGTTCCGTTCGAAAAATAAAGATAAAGTAAGAAAAAAAAATATGTATGTTACAAACACATGCAGATTTGTTGTATATTTATAAATATAAGTATATGCATGTTCTAGCACATGGGATCTTGTTATAAACACATGGGATCTCATTTGTTTGCATGGCATTAAGAGTTCTCATGTGTATAGATTGTTTGAATGGCATGGAACCTTTAAGAATATGTTTATTTTATAAGTTTATACATGCATAGATTTTGAAAAAAGAGGTTGTGCAGGTTTTATTTAAGTTTACCTATATATATAAAGTAACTATGCGTATATGCAACTAGGTAAGAACTAAATTTTGGTATATATGAGTTCCAGGTTTGTTTATAAATACTTATACTTATGAATGTGTGTGTTGTTTATAGACAAGCTTTGAGATTTAAATTGCAAATACATATTTATGAAACTATGTTGGTAAGATTTCAATTTGTTGGAAACATTCACTTTATTTTTTCAACTTACTGGAACATGGGTCTTTGTATATACTTGAAATTTGGACAAACTATATTGTGTATATACTGGGAAATGTAAAGGACTCAATGCATGTCACAAATTATAAAATAAGAAATGTACTGAAGGTAGAAACTATAAGTTATAGGTAAATTATATTTTGATATAATGGGTAATGTTGGGACAAGCATGCTGTCCGTGCCAATACTTCATACTCATGAAGAGAATGAAAACTAATTACGTACTAGTATTTGCGTTTATGCATGCAAATGAAAATAAAATAAATTCCATGCGTTTTTTTTATATATAAAATTATAATTGAATAAATTAACATATATGCGCATTATATATATAAGTTAGTGATGAAAAATTAACCAAATGCATGACTTGGTAAAGATATGATACATATATTATAATATATATGCTGTAGGTGATGAAAACAATGTTGTCTGCTATAAATACACCATACATATTAGACTTTCATTGAAAATGAAAACCTGCGTTTTACATGTGTACGAATAAAAAGGGAAAAAGGATAAGAGAGAGGATTTTGTTAAGTTAGGTTGTGCAAGTTTTGCTTTAGCATTGGTTTACAATATAGAATTGTTAGCTCTTTTCCTCCATGCGTTGGTTACAAAATGATACATATATTAAGTCTTGAGAACAATAGTGAAACTTGCTGCATGTGTATTATGGTAACATGTTGGCCTTATAATGTTTGCGTTATGTACTTTTGAAGTGAATGAAAACAAAATCTTGTGCCAACTGGTGCGTTTTTGTTATAAAAAAAAAAATGATTAGAAAACGATCTGTCCGAAAAAAAACTTATATAATATTTTTCTTTTTTAAAACAAACTTCGCTGCATTTTTACTATGTTGACCGTAAATTATTTGTTCAGTTCGCTAAACTTCTGATGTTGTTTCAGTTCTGCTCCTATCTGTTATCATTTCTATTACCACGCCATGGAAGGTGAGTTCAACTCACACCTGACTAATATTTTATTGGAAGTGAAATAACTGCATTTGAAATATTATTGAAATGTTAGCACTCTATATGCAGATATGACACACCGACACACACAAGGATTGAAATGATATTATGTTAACTGGATGATTGATAATGTTCTATGCTTATTTAATTGTTGAAATTCACACGGCAAGTTCTCTGTAGCTAAGAAAATCACTGTGGGTTGAAATGATATATATACCCAAATCATTGTGCAGATTTAGGAACAAAACCGAATCGATCTTGGACGTGGGTTGAAATGATACACACTCGGGATTTTAAGCTTGACGGATTGAAATGATATACATCCATACTATTTGACCTAGGTAAAAAATATTATACGGTCGCCGTTGGTAAATTTTAAATTGTTTTATAAATTTTATAAAATATTTTACCATATAAATTATTTTGGAATAAGATTATACTTTGAGTAAATTTAATAAAAGTTAAAAATATATGTATGTATTTTAAGAAGTTGTATAATACTAGTTTTTATTCAAATCTAGATTTTTTCTTAATAAATTTTTTCAAGGGATTTTAGGTAAAAAAAGTAATAAGATTTTTAGTATTTTAACAAATATTTTTATCTACTAAATTGTAACTTGGTATACATATGGTTCTAAAATTATTTTAAATTTGAGATTTTGTATAAATGATTTATAAAGTGATTTATAAAAATGACCACGGTGTGAAAAACGTAAACATTTGGTTGTTAAAGAGACCGGGATCGGATATTGTCATACTCTTTGCCAATACCGAAAACCACTTTAACAACTGTGTACGCGGTGGAGTTACAGAATGAAGTAGAATGGTTTGGTGGCGATTACTGGATTGAAGAAAGAGAATGTCGATGGATAGCCTTGACCTTCGGGTCATAATTAAAATGACTAAAACAGGTGCTATACCGTGATTAAGTGAGGTCACACCTCCATAGGACACACTTCTTCGAATCCATATCTATTACTTTGTGATTTGATTGGTGTGCACATTTGATTTTGGAGTGTGTTCCGAGGTGGGCGGTAGTCGCGGCTATGCGTTACCACTGGTCCGGGCATGCATCGGTTGAATCCTACCGTGGGTATTCCTCGTATGCCTTGTCATATTATCCTGATCGAACCCCATACGATTTTGATTTGTATTGTACCTATGGAGTGCCCTCTGATAGCCACTACGTTACTGTGGACTTTATTATATCTGTATAGACTACAATATTATAAACGGTTTAAGGGTAAAAATGTAATCCCGCTTACGATATTTTGATATTTTACTTTACTGAATAGAAACGATTATAATAGCGTATTATATTATATGATATTTAGTTTAACGGGTCCTTAGAGAATGAATCCCAAACATTCTTTAAGTTACTTGTTCATTTCTGTGACATTTCACTTGAGTTATATTACTTACAAGAGAATATTAGTCCTGATCCAAGTGGTTTTGTTTTGCATGATGCTCAGCTCAGCTTGAGAACCACATCCTATGGAGATTTATCTTGGAGCTAGAGACCATTCGGAGCTTTAGCCACCAATCTATTTGTTCTTCAGGCCTATCTATGTTAGACAGTTGTTGTTTCTGTTTATCGTTTAGCAGACTTATGTATTTGAGATTTCCATTGTACTTGTCCTAGTGATTTGACACTATGTTTTTTGTTTTAGGGACTATGTTTATGTAGTAGCTTTATGAACTGCTATGGATTTATTTATTTCCGCTGTGAGTTATTCTGCTTTTTCTATGTTTGTGATTCTGTGACATGATTTGTATTTACTCCAATTTTAATAATCTGTTATTTTGAGCAATTCAAGTCAGACATGTGTGGTTTATTGTCGATTTGAATAGCACAAAATAGCGGGTTGTCACAGTTGGTTTCAGAGCTTTGGTTTAGAAAAACCATAGCCTACGGAGCAGAAACTCATTAGAGATAGGATAGCAATATCCTAGAATGAGTACAAATCAGTCTCAGAGTCATTCTTGAGAGAGCGTATTTTTAAAATATAAATAGATTTCAAAAATGATTTGGAATGATTTCAGAGTATTTTAAGATTTAAAGATTCGTTTGAAATGAAGTTTTCTAAAAATTTCCCTCTATTTTGTTTCGACCGTATTGCTTGGACTTCATAGATTAGGATATCAAATTGAGATAAACTAAATCTTATCTTTGTCGTCTTAAATCTATCTTTTGATTTTTCCAGATGAGTCGTCTTAGGAACACTAGAGTAGAGGTCGGGGAAATTCCCCAATTGTACCAGAAGTTTCACTGGTAGTTCCACTAGGTTTTGTACCCATTCCTCCAGCTCAACCCATTCCACCTGTTGCTCCAGTTCAGCAAGTTGCACCAGCTCCAGTTCAGCAAGCCGCACCAGCTCCAGTTCAGCAAGTCGCATTAGCTCTAGTTCAGCCCATTCGATTTTCCAAGCTTAGTAAGGAGTACACTCAGATGGGAGGTACCAATTTCGTAGGATCGAAAGGTATATTGGTGCTCAACAATGGTTGGAGAATTTGGAGATGATATTTACTGGTCTTGAGATTAATGATGCACAGAAGCGTCAGCTGGCTGCTTGGCAGTTGCAGGGATATAGTAGATATTGGTGGAGGACTATTACCGCCCAGACTGTAGAGGCTAATATCACTTGGAATCAATTCAGGTGATATTTTTTTGAATTGGATTCTATTTGTTTCTTTAGTTTATCTTTCTCTTTGGAAATTTATTTCAAATTTTGAATCTTCTTTTAGGGAATATTTTATTGCCAACTGGATGTTTGTGGCAGGAAAGTCCAAATTATATAGGGAGTTTATGGATCTAAAGCAAGGAAATATGACCTTTGAAGAGTATGAGAGGAAGTTTAACGAGCTATCTAAGTATGGTCTTGGCTTGATTGACATTCCTCTGACAAAGAATGAGAAATTCATTTTAGAAGCATGTCCAGAGTTCTATGAAAGCTTGATGAATCATATTGAACGACCATTCATAGTTCTTATGAATTATGCCACCAGATTCGAGAATTCCCCCAATATTAAAGGAAAACAAACTGCTCAGACATCCGTAGCTCAGGGATCCTTATATGGATCGAAGAAAAGGAAGCCTAATTTAAGCCAGAAGCATAGAAATTGGCAGAAGACGCAAGGGATTGGATTTTCAGCCCAGAAACAACCAGCAGATTTACCTCACATCACTTGTTTTAGGTGTCACCAAAAAGGACACTATGCCAGCAGTTTCCCAACTATGGATCGTTCAACTGTACCTCCCCCAGCACAGTTAGCCCAAAACAACAACCTCTGTTATATCTGTCTTCAACCTGGCCATCATAGGAAAGATTGTCCCTCGCAGCAGAAAGGAAAGACTTCCGGAGTATTTGCTTTGAATTCTTCTACCCCTCCTTCTAGCGATGATGCTCAGGGTATGCTTCTTAGTGCCTTTAGTTTATTTTCTCATCCAGTGCGAGTTCTGTTTGATACCGGTGTAATAGCTTTATATCAGTTGACTTATGTGATAAATTTGAACACCTCTTGAAACCTGAATTTTCATTGGAGCCTTTATGTGTGTCTAACCCTATCGGTGGTCCTGCTAATCTTAGTAGAGTCTGTAAAGGGGTACAAGTTCTTTATAAGCTCCACAGTTTCACTGGTGACTTCATCGTGCTTGGTTTTGATGTTTTTGATATTTTGCTTGGAGGCGACTGGCTCAAGAGATATGATGCTATTATCTCTTGTAAAGCTCAGACAGTTTCTTTGGTCGACAACAAAGGAAATTACTTAGTGATTAAATGAAAGATGCCTATAGATTATGCTGGTAGTTTCATCTTTTCACTTGACTCTTCGCATAGTGAGCTTAGTTCGACTCCTATTGTTCAAAACTTTTCAGATGTTTTTGGTGAGGTTTCTTCCCTCCTTCAAAATCGGGAAATAGAATACCGCCTCGATCTTATTCCTGGAGCCAGACCTGTAGTTCTTCCTCCTCGTAGAATGGCACCTAAGGAGAAAGCTGAACTAAAGAAGCAAATTGAGGATCTTTCCTTCAAGGGTTTAATTGGACCAAGCTTCTCTGAATGTGGTGTTGTAGTGCTGTTTGTGACTAAATCTGATGGTTCGCGGGGGAAGTGTGTGGATTATCGAGAGCTGAATAAGTTAACTTTGAAGAATAGATATCCTATGCCTTGAATCAATGATATGTTCGAACAGCTCCATGATGCTAAAATGTTTTCCCAACTCGATCTTGCTACATGTTTCCATCAGCTTAGAGTAGCAGAGGATAGTATTCCCAAGACTGACTTTCGAACAGAAAATGGGTTCTACGAATGGTTAGTTATGCCTTTTGGCTTAACTAATGCCCCTGCCTATTTTGTTGATCTTATGAACCGTGTTTTCCATGATGTTCTCAGTAAGTTTTTTTTGGTCTTTATTGATGATATTCTAGTCTTCTCTAAGTCGAAGAAGGAGCATGCTGAGAATTTGAGTTACGTTCTTAGAACCCTTAGAGATCATCTGTTAAAAGCCAAGTTTTCTAAGTGTCATTTTTGTACAAAGAAAGTTTGATTACTTGGTCATATTGTTTCAGAGAATGGAGTTTTTGTTGATCCAATTAAGATTGTTGTAATCAATGATTAGGGGGAGCCCAAGACCCCAAATGATATGCAAAGTTTTCTAGGTCTTGCTGGCTATTATCGGAGGTTTATAGAGAATTTTGCTCGAATTTCTGCACCTCTTACTGCTTTAACCCGGAAGAACACTAAGTTCGATTGGGATGATAAGTGCAGAGCTGCATTTAAGGAATTAAAGGAAAAGCCGACTTCCGCTCCGTTTCTTATTGACCCAATGGAAGTGAAGGCTTAACAGTTTATACATATGCGAGTCGCGAAGGGTGTGATGACCCCAAACTTCCGTAGTACGAAAGCAAGGATAATCATTGGAATATAACATATTATCAACAACAGCAGATCTCAGATGACAGCATAACGCATAAATCATAGAGCAGAAATAGAAATGTCATTAACATCACAACATCAGAACATCAGAGTGGCATAGTTACAGGATATAACTTAGCATATAGAAAGTCTTAGCAAATAGAAATAAGTCTAAAACTCCACAAAGTACATCATAGATAAAGGATGTCTAAATGTCTCAAATGGAAATAAAAGATAAAATGATCTTCGTCATCCTTCCATAAGCATACTCCAATTCAGCATATGTCCAAAATAACCTGAACCTATCACTTGGTTGCCCGTGTGAAAAAGAGGGCACCCGAGTTTGCAAAGTGAAACAAACTACGAGTCAGTCATGGGACTGGTATGAGAAATCTTTCCAAACATATCTAATAATATGGCTAATCACAGGACCACACCGCTAACGCGGAACGGATTTACTCCATTGGATTGCCAGTGCATAAATTAAATAAATTTTTATCCAAAACAACGCAATGCTTTTTAGAAAAATGAAATCATTATAAGACTAAAGTCCCATCACACAATGCAACGCAAACCAGAGGATAGAGTTTTACCTTATAATGATCAAACATGTTTGATACGTAGAAAATAATATTTTAATATTATTATTAGTGTCTAATTAGTTTTAGGATACTTCAAAGTAAATGTATCAATCCTAGACGGCATAGTACCCCATCCTACTATGTCACCATATATAGGTTTACAATCAAAACCGTAACGTCGTATTGGAAGTCGGGTTTCCATCATGAGTCGAGGCTAGGGATGGCTCCTCACCGATTCGAGACACTCTAGCAAATGTCTCAGTATTCCCCGCAGTGAACCCTTGGATCTTCATGGCCGGTCCACAAATGTACCTTAGTGGATTAATTATGCTTGAACACACGTTTCCCGGTCCTATTGAACCTATCAATTGGCCACTATCGACGAATATATCCGAGGCCTCGTAATCCATCATCCATATAAGTAAAAACGTCTGGGCTCCATACCATGACACCACTTCTAGCAAGAAAGAAATGTGTGCACTCCTTGTAGTCAAGATCCCATTTTGGACTCATACCGGGGTGTGAGGATCGCGAAGTAACGCTATACACAAAGCTATGTCTAAATGGGTTGTGCTTTGATCATCAATCACAAGGCTCTGCTTCTCAACAAAAGCCTTGATCATTTGCATCTTGGCATGCTACATTGACAATTCACGCCATACGATCGATAACTACCAATATATATCCTCTGAGTTCGTGCGTCACAGAGAAGGGTGTTAATCAAGAGAATAAATTCTCCGCCACCAACAGATATATATTAAATAGAAATCAATTTTACATGGAATGAAATCCAATGTCAGAGACACATCCATTTACTAGTCCTTCCTAGGTCTGAACGAAACCGGAGACACCTTATTCCTCGTCCCGTATGTCCAATACGGAAGAGAGGTGCCCGCTTATCCGAACAATCAACAAGTACGTCCGGACAACTACCACTTTGACCCTTTACTTGGAGCTACCCAATGCCGGGCATTAGTAGTCATCCATTCGATGTGAAGATCGTCGGTCTTCAATCACCGTCTTCAATACCTTCGATTTAAACGTTGTATAATTATTGAAATGAGATTAAGCTCGGTCTTTTCAAATAATTCTCGCAGATATATAATTTAAATCATTTCATATCGTTAATATTATTTTATAATGATTTAACGCTATTATATTTATATAAAAATAGCCCAATTTAATTTAACGATGCTTCGGGTCAATAAGCAGCCCTAGCGTTGTTTTAACCCAAATTTGATTTACACATTTCTCGAAATATAACCGCTGGATTTTGACAAAATTTATATCTTGGAAAGATATTCCCAAAGCGGTCCTAACGGTTCCAGTTTTGGTAAAATCCGACGGTCGGATCTTTCGGTATAATCGTTTAAAGTTACGATTCCGAAACGCGAACTTCCATGCACGATTTGTTTAATTTTAATTTATATTTATATATATATAATTATATTTAAATACAAACCATTCGACGATTCCGCTAACGTGTTTAACATGCCAAATAAAAGAATGTTTTATTGGCATATCATATCTACATGTTCGTAATATCAAATAAACATGTATTTTGTTTACATTCATTTCTACATATTTTCTAATGGCAAACAAGTATGTATTTTATTTACATGACATTTTTACTAATGACAAATAAAAAGATAATTTTTATTTTCATTACTTGTATGCAATTTCTATTTTATATTTTGACGATACAAATGTTTCTTTAACTTGGATACAAATTGTAACACCCCACATCCGTTAGTGTCACTCACAAAGGGAATGCACTAAGTTCTGTGGAGCATTTTAAGGTAAAAGATGCAGATGAATCACAAGACAGACAAAAATTAAAACAGCGGAAAATAAAACTTTGCTTTATTGATAAAATAGTTTGTACAACGATTTCTTTATAATATCAGAGTATCATTTGTCTTACAAAATAAAGAAGCATAAAACAACATTTATGTTCCCCAATTGTAGCAAGCGCCAGCCATAGCATCTGAAAAGAGAATCCAAGCAAAACTTCGACAAATCTTCAAGCTGGGAAAGAGTGACAGTCCAACTTAACCTGAGCTATATTATTCCCTCCTTTACCACCTAGGGGGGGGGACGGAAGAAAAGAAGACGAAAGAAAAACAGAGTCAGACATAAAGCCTGAGTAAGTTCAGTTACTTCTAGCATGTGAACATAGGAAAAAAACGACATGAATTAACTGAATACAAGATAACACCATGATGATAGGATCAGCAAGATTAGACCAGATTAACACAAGATATGCTAAGACAAGATAAACTGGATATGCTCTAATACTTTCGCCGCTTCGCTATTTCCTTGTTATACTAGTTTCTATGTCTCTACACCACCTAACTAATGTCCCAACTAGTAACGATAACGTGATCCTAATCCTTGTAGTTTCTGTTGCCTTCAGGCATACATTTATTATTTATTACCTAGATCTAATCTAGGGCTTTCTATCCAGTGCTTTCTAGATTCAACTAGAGTTTACGCTATCTGCTGAATGCTTCTCGGATTTAGGGTTTATGCCACCTAGTCCAACTAGGGATTATGCTACCTGTCGAACGATGGCCCCTAGTATAGGACACACTACCTAGAGGGGTATATGTTCCAAGACTTCCCCACGCATGTATCGCGAATTGTTATCACTTGTCTAGATGCACATGTCCTGTAATGTGCGGCCCGAGTCCTGTGGCAGGGCAAATCAAGAAACACAGAACTCGGTCAGGAGCTTTTCAGATATCTGTCGGTGCAGATGCTAAGGTCTGTTTTTCTACCAGTGGTTATGGTCCCACGTGACCCCTCCCTCAACTAATGAAAGGCACACCTTGAAAAATGAGAACTATACGCAGGCCCCCTATGCCCCACTAACCTATGGCCATCCTCACCCACAACTAGATAGCAAGTATATGGTCTTTTGGAGTTCTCCGCCTTTCCGCTTCACGTATCTCGATTGACTCAACATGGATGGTAGACGACGAGTTGCTATCACAGGGCTACTGGTTTCTCGCCGAATCACGCTGGTCCATCCTAGTCTTTAGGTTGCCATATTTTGCAACCAAGGCATACCCTTGGTTCTTCTAACGCAGACCTTAACCTCTGCGAGCCCAGGAGGATCATCTGCAGTCTCACAGAGGGATACCAAGAGTACCCTTGCGTCCCCTCGAAGCCTCGGGCTTCGTAACCCAATTCATTGGAGCCTTCATTAAAATTAGATGGACGTTCGCTCCTTCTCGTGTTTTACTAAGAATTAGTACTTAGTTTTGCTAACTAAGGTTTACCACTTAGTTTCCAGAATCGTTGTTTCCTTAACTAAGGTTTACTACTTAGCTCCTTTTAACTAAGGTTTACTACTTAGTTCTCTTTCTCGTCAATTTGGATTGGTTAAGCGTCATTAGTCAATTCAAGCTAACTTAACCCTCTTCATTTATCCTGTTAAATTGGTTAAGTGTTATCAGTAATTCACGTTGACTTAACCCTACCAGCATCAAGTTATATTGGTTAAGTATTTACTTAACCCTACCCATTCATCTTGTATTGGTTAAGTGTTCCTTTTTAACTTAACCTTGCCCATATGTTTTAACTAACATTTTATTAATGGTTAAGTATTATCCCTTCATGTTTTAGACTTAACCCTATTCATTTATCACAATCTGATGGTTAAGTGTTCAAGTTTACTTAACCCTACGGTCTAGTCCAGCTAACATATCAAATTGGCTAAGTGTGTTAAATTATACTTAACCCCAACCTCTAGTCTAGTTAACATGTTAATTTGGCTAAGTGTATTAACTTTACTTAACCCTACCTTCTAGTCTAGTTAACATGTTAATTTGGATAAGTGTTTTCTTAGTTACTTAACCCCTACAAATCTTGTCTTGTTACGATGTTAAGTTTGGTTAAGTGTCCTTATGGACTTAACCCTCCCATTATAGCTTAACTATGTTAAGTTGGTTAAGTGTTCCTATGGACTTAACCCTCCCATTTTAGCTTAACTGTGTTAAGTGTCTGTATGAACCCAACCCCACCCATCGGTTTGGTTATCATGTTGAATTGGTTAAGTGTCTTAGTTAACTTAACCCTACCATTCTTGTTCTAGCTTTAACTAAATAAATTAAAGCCGCGACCACTCACATTAGACAGATATTGTTGCGAATACTGGATGTGCCTGTTGGTTCCGGGCAGGTTTACATCGCAACTCAGTCTAACCTCGGGTTAGGCATATTCGTGTTTTCTAAGTTCAAAGGGTTTTGATTAATTTTCAAATCAGGTTTTAAAAGTAACCATCCCGTCCGTTGGGTCAGTTAGGGATGGCCAGGGAGAGCAGGAAACTTGTATTTTCCAAACCCAAGCCTAGACACTATCCTCTCTGTCACCCTAGAACTTTCTGGTGTATTATTAAAAGAGATGTCGTTAATAAACCTTTAATTTGTCTAAATTTACATTTTCTCATTTAGGACAAATTCTATAAGTAAATTATTCCTAATTTACTTATTTCCTAATTACTCTTTTAATGTAAATTGTCAATATTTATTATTATGGCCCATTTCCCCCTTTATATCATATTAAGCTTTTTGGTATGTAAACTATACAAATTAAGTGTCACTAACCATGGTTTTGCTAAACATGACAATTACTCACAATTATGGCCAATTTCAAATTTATGCCAATATACTTATTATGCAAAATTAGCTAATCCAATTCTGATTTAACATTCTAATTATAGTTCATGTCAAACTACACTTATTACTCTAGTTCACAGTTCATGTAAATGCTAGATTTACAAGTCAATACTAGATTCAAATTACACATCCTATAATTCATGTCAATTTTTATCCAATTTGCATTTTTATAAACATGCCATAATACATGTTCCCAATTTATGCCAACTTCCAAATTTATAACTACGTTTTAGTAGATTTCATATTTTGCCCAAATCGTATTCCCATCGTTCGTATAATCGTTATTCAATCTAGATTATAGATAAATCTAGATTCGTAGATAAAAGGGAATGAACCAAAGATGCTATGAAAAGATAGACATAATAACTGGCATAAAATGATAATTTACTAATTACAGGCCTAACGAATTACACTGAAATAAATTGATCTAAAACATCGAAGGCCTATAGGTCTGAAAATGTTATGACATAAAAGGGTTGAATAACAATGTAGGTTCAAGAACATGGGTAGACCTAACTTAACAGGTAAATTCCCAAGATCAAAATCCAAAGAAAATCATGAATAGACCGAATAGATAATCAAGTTTAGACCCAATTTCACAGTCACAAAACTTAAGCAACACTTTCCTAGTCATGAATCATAGGTGTTTAGTCACAGTTGTCCTTGTTATGTCATAGGAAATAGTTTATGTTTCATAGTCAAAGAGGTATATTGTTTTAAGGTCCATAGTTTCATAATCACAGTCTTATTGGTCATCGAATCATAACAGTTCTTAATTAGGTCCAAGGATATAAGCACTGATTCGAACCGAAAGATTTGGCATATTCTTTTATTCCTTTAATTAGGAAATAGTTTATGTTTCATAGTCATGAGTCACAGTCATGGGCAATGTTCATAGTCAAAGAGGTATATTGTTTTAAGGTCCATAGTTTCATAATCACAGTCTTATTGGTCATCGAATCATAACAGTTCTTAATTAGGTCCAAGGATATAAGCACTGATTCGAACCGAAAGATTTGGCATATTCTTTTATTCCTTTAATTTCATGTCACGAAATGAGAAAAACGTTCAAATCTAAAAAGTAACCGACTTACAGAGATTATATTAGATTCGTAGAAAAACAGTCGTTGAAGTCGTTTGAATCTTCACTTGAATCCTAGCTTGTTTTGAATCCCCTCTTGAAAGTCTTGAGCAGCATTTCCTCGTCTTGATTTATTTTATATATTATTTTGTTTATTTATACATTTTCTCAGAGGCAGCATAAGGATAGAATGAAACGGTGTAGAGGGAAGGAGGCCAGGAAGCTGTTTATATAGGATTAGGCGGACGAATCTAGGTAGAAAACGAGACCAGGTACATCAGAATGCACCCAGGCCCAAAAGTGGGTTTTTGCACCCAGGTCGACACCCATGTCGACTGGGCAGTCGACCTGGTCAGGGGGGGTCGACTACCCAGTCGACTCCCCAGTCGACCTGGGTCCTGGGTGGGAATTTTCCCGCCCAACCCGCTTCTGGGTTTGAATTCGAATTTCGAATTCGAATCTCGAGCTGTTTTCTGTTCTGAAAATTCCTGAAACTTCGGAGGGTCATATCTCCCTCATACGGACTCCGATTCTCGCAAACTCGGACTCATTTTCAAGCAGAATTTCGGGACGAACGCAATGGAGCAACCCTTTTCCCTTGATTTTGATTTTAAAATTTAATTCTGTCTTGATTTGTGAATCCTAGTGTTACAGAATTACGGGGTGTTACATTCTCCCCCACTTAAAAGGATTTCGCCCCCGAAATCTTCAAGTTAGGAAGAATGTGTCCTACCATCCAATCACCCATCTACTCAACCATTCAATCACAGGCATTCATTGTCCTTAAAAGATTTCTAATGCTTTCATGTTATTATGCGTAGTGTGTGTATATGTCTTTATCTAGTGCAAAATCAGGCGGTCTACTGATTCAGTCGACCTCCGTAATGTGAATCATGTTAGTGCCATGCGTCCAATTATGTATGCAAGCATCCCTAGTTATGTAAATACTACATGTGTGCATGGCCATTCATCCATATGCAACATCCATATGATAACATATCAAGTTCAACTTATATACAAATACATATCCGTAAATGCAATATGAAAGTGTTCGAACTGATCTAGTGCCTAATACGTATGTATATGCATTCACGAGCAACTATTAGCAACCACTCGCAACCATCAACCATAACATGTTTCAAATACATGTTTACATCCAAAAGAGTTTCTACCTAAGGATCGAAGATACGACCTCGAGGATATACTTTGGAAAGAGAGAAACAATTATGCGTAAAGCTCCTACAAAAAAAGAAATCAAGGATGCACCCTTAAGGAAAAGGGTATGATGCTAGTATCTAGCCTTCTTGAGCTTTACTCCACTGTATCTTAACTAATTTAACTTCACGATTGTGAAGTTTCTGACCTCCATTTCCAAAATAAACAGAGGTCAGTCACGATACCAAGTGTATGTACTAAGATGATTAGAGGTCTCTCTCTTATCCACCATGCCATAACTATAAGGGTCGAAAGGTCACCACGTGCTTTTTAGAGTGCCTGCCACAACTATTCATCTCTCACGCAAACCATCCTAGTCGAACTCGACATTCCTCAAATACAAGCCCCAAAGGCCTAAACCAATATCAAACAAGCACCCAAGGAATATCTCCTCCGAATTTAGACGATCTACGTGAGATGATATAAGCAAACTCGATAGCTATTCTCAAATCCCTACTAACAAAAAATGATCTGGTCAGACCACCAATTGGATTTGAGACTCTAGTGGGATCTTTCTACTATACAAGTACTATGGTTCAGAGACTCAACTATGGAAATGGATATGAACAAATGCGAAGCGCTAAAACCAAAGGAAAGAGTACGAACAGCAAAACTAGACTCTTCCAACAGAACTTTACTACCTTTCTCCTAGGTACGCTTGGTGACGAAAGTAGGTACTTGCCCTTAATTACATGCCCTATTATACCTTAGTAAAGATACTTCCTCCTGTCTAAGGTTTTATAATTCCTTCCTCCTTTGTGAGCTAAATCTACATCCATGAATTCCTCATCCTCTTCCGTGTGTAGTCATGTTGACAAATCTCTCGAAAGCTGCTTCCATCGTACAGAAAACCCTATAAGCTTGAAAGAAAACTGGCCGTAGGTGAAACAACTACGGCTATGGATGGAAGCCAGGCACTACTTCGCCCATCGATGAGGTTACCTCCCAGAAAGCCAGGAGCCCCAGAGACTCCAGAAAGAAGGAGACAAGAATTCAAACAGAGGAAGAGAAGATAGTGCGTATGGCTTTGGGGAATATGCCTTTTAAACAAATCTTTTCTCTTGAAAATGCTTCTTTTAAAACCGTTTTGAAAATAATTTTTCAAATCCTTTATCTGATCTGGTAACCTTCAGCTCTGATACCACGTGTAACACCCTATATCCGTTAGTGTCACTCACAAAGGGAATGCACTAAGTTCTGTGGAGCCTTTTAAGGTAAAAGATGCAGATGAATTACAAGACAGACAAAAATTAAAACAGCGGAAAATAAAACTTTGCTTTATTGATCAAATAGTTTGTACAACGATTTCTTTATAATATCAGAGTATCATCTGTCTTACAAAATAAAGAAGCATAAAACAACATTTATATTCCCCAATTGTAGCAAGATCCAGCCATAGCATCTGAAAAGAGAATCCAAGCAAAACTTCGACAAATCTTCAAGCCGGGAAAGAGTGACAGTCCAACTTAACCTGAGCTATACAATTCCCTCCTTTACCACCTTGGGGGGGGGGGGGGGATGGAAGAAAAGAAGACAAAAGAAAAACAGAGTCAAACATAAAGCCTGAGTAAGTTCAGTTACTTCTAGCATGTGAACATGGAAAAACAAAACGACATGAATTAACTGAATACAAGATAACACCATGATGATAGGATCAGCAAGATTAGACAAGATTAACACAAGATATGCTAAGACAAGATAAACTGGATATGCTCTAATACTTTCGCCGCTTCGCTATTTCCTTGTTATACTGGTTTCTATGTCTCTACACCACCTAACTAATGTCCCAACTAGTAACGGTAACGTGATCCCAATCCTTGTAGTTTCCGTTGCCTTCAGGCATACATTTATTATTTATTACCTAGATCTACGGCTTTCTATCCAGTGCTTTCTAGATTCAACTAGAGTTTACGCTATCTGCTGAACGCTTCTCGGATTCAGGGTTTATGCCACCTAGTCCAACTAGGGATTATGCTACCTGTCGAACGATGGCCCCTAGTATAGGACACACTACCTAGAGTGGTATATGTTCCAAGACTTCCCCACATATGTATCGCGAATTGTTATCACTTGTCTAGATGCACATGTCCTGTAATGTGCGGCCCGAGTCCTGTGGCAGGGCAAATCAAGAAACCTAGAAGTTGGTCGGGAGCTTTTCAGATATCTGCCGGTGCAGATGCTAAGTTCTATTTTTCTACCAGTGGTTATGGTCCCACGTGACCCCTCCCTCAACTAATGAAAGGCACACCTTGAAAAATGAGAACTATACGCAGGCCCCCTATGCCCCACTAACCTATGGCCATCCTCACCCACAACTAGATAGCAAGTATATGGTCTTTTGGAGTTCTCCGCCTTTCCGCTTCACGTATCTCGATTGACTCAACATGGATGGTAGACGACGAGTTGCTATCACAGGGCTACCGGTTTCTCGCTGAATCACGCTGGTCCATCCTAGTCTTTAGGTTGCCATATTTTGCAACCAAGGCATACCCTTGGTTCTTCTAACGCAGACTTTAACCTCTGTGATCCCAGGAGGATCATCTGCAGCCTCACAGAGGGATACCAAGAGTACCCTTGCGTCCCCTCGAAGCCTCGGGCTTCGTAACCCAATTCGTTGGAGCCTTCATTAAAATTAGATGGACGTTCGCTCCTTCTCGTGTTATACTAAGAATTACTACTTAGTTTTGCTAACTAAGGTTTACCACTTAGTTTCCAGAATCGTTGTTTCCTTAACTAAGGTTTACTACTTAGCTCCTTTTAACTAAGGTTTACTACTTAGTTCTCTTTCTCATCAATTTGGATTGGTTAAGTGTCATTAGTCAATTCAAGCTAACTTTACCCTATTCATTTATCCTGTTAAATTGGTTAAGTGTTATCAGTAATTCACGTTGACTTAACCCTACCAGCATCAAGTTATATTGGTTAAGTATTTACTTAACCCTACCCATTCATCTTGTATTGGTTAAGTGTTCCTTTTTAACTTAACCTTGCCCATTTGTTTTAACTAACATTTTATTAATGGTTAATATTATCCCTTCATGTTTTAGACTTAACCATATTCATTTATCACAATCTGATGGTTAAGTGTTCAAGTTTACTTAACCCTACGGTCTAGTCCAGCTAATATATCAAATTGGCTAAGTGTGTTAAATTTTACTTAACCCCAACCTCTAGTCTAGTTAACATGTTAATTTGGCTAAGTATACTAAATTTACTTAACCCCACCTTCTAGTCTAGTTAACATGTTAATTTGGATAAGTGTTTTCTTAGTTACTTAACCCCTACAAATCTTGTCATGTTACGATGTTAAGTTTGGTTAAGTGTCCTTATGGACTTAACCCTCCCATTCTAGCTTAACTGTGTTAAGTTGGTTAAGTGTTCCTATGGACTTAACCCTCCCATTCTAGCTTAACTGTGTTAAGTGTCTGTATGAACCTAACCCCACCCATCGGTTTGGTTATCATGTTGAATTGGTTAAGTGTCTTAGTTAACTTAACCCTACCATTCTTGTTCTAGCTTTAACTAAATAAATTAAACCCGCGACCACTCACATTAGACAGATATTGTTGCGAATACCGGATGTGCCGGTTGGTTCCGGGCAGGTTTACATCGCAACTCAGTCTAACCTCGGGTTAGGCATATTCATGTTTTCTAACTTCAAAGGGTTTTGATTAATTTTCAAATCAGGTTTTGAAAGTAACCATCCCGTCCGTCGGATCAGTTAGGGATAGCCAGGGAGAGCAGGAAACTTGTATTTTCCAAACCCAAGCCTAGACACTATCCTCTCTGTCACCCAAGAACTTTCTGGTGTATTATTAAAAGAGATGTCGTTAATAAACCTTTAATTTGTCTACATTTACATTTTATCATTTAGGACAAATTCTATAAGTAAATTATTCCTAATTTACTTATTTCCTAATTACTCTTTTAATGTAAATTGTCAACATTTATTATTATGGCCCATTTTCCCCTCTATATCATATTTATGCTTTTTGGTATGTAAACTATACCAAATTAAGTGTCACTAACCATGATTTTGCTAAACATGACAATTACTCACAATTATGGCCAATTTCAAATTTATGCCAATATACTTATTATGCCAAATTAGCTAATCCAATTCTGATTTGACATTCTAATTATAGTTCATGTCAAACTAGACTTATTATTCTAGTTCACAGTTCATGTAAATGCTAGATTTACAAGTCAATACTAGATTCAAATTGCACATCCTTTAATTCATGTCAAATTTATCCAATTTGCATTTTTATAAACATGCCATAATACATGTTCCCAATTTATGCCAATTTCCAAATTTATAACTACGTTTTAGTAGATTTCATATTTTGCCCAAATCGTATTCCCATCGTTCGTATAACCGTGATTCAATCTAGATTATAGATAAATCTAGATTCATAGATAAAAGGGAATGAACCAAAGATGCTATGAAAAGATAGACATAATAACTGGCATAAAATTATAATTTACTAATTACAGGCCTAACGAATTACACTGAAATAAATTGATCTAAAACATCGAAGGCCTATAGGTCTGAAAATGTTATGACATAAAAGGGTTGAATAACGATGTAGGTTCAAGAACATGGGTAGACCTAACTTAATAGGTAAATTCCCAAGATCAAAATCCAAAGAAAATCAAGAATAGACAGAATAGATAATCAGATTTAGACCCAATTACACAGTCACAAAACTTAAGCAACACTTTCCTAGTCATGAATCATAGGTGTTTAGTCACAGTTGTCCTTGTTATGTCATAGGAAATAGTTTATGTTTCCTAATCAAAGGCATAGGCTTGTGTTCATAGTCAAAGGAAATAATTCTCATAGTCATGAGTCACAGTCATAGGCAATGTTCATAGTCAAAGAGGAATATGGTTTTAAGGTCCATAGTTTCATAGTCACAGTCTTATTGGTCATCGAATCATAACAGTTCTTAATTAGGTTCAAGGATATAAGCACTGATTCGAACCGAAAGATTTGGCATATTCTTTTATTCCTTTAATTTCATGTCACGAATAGAGAAAAACGTTCAAATCTAAAAAGTAACTGACTTACAGAGATTATATTAGATTCGTAGAAAAACAGTCGTTGAAGTCATTTAAATCTTCACTTGAATCCTAGCTTGTTTTGAATCCCCTCTTGAAAGTCTTGAGCAGCATTTCCTTGTCTTGATTTATTTTATATATTATTTTATTTATTTATACATTTTCTCAGAGGCAGCATAAGGATAGAATGAAATGGTGTAGAGAGAAGAAGGCCAGGAAGCTGTTTATATAGGATTAGGCGGACGAATCTAGGCAGAAAACGAGACCAGGTACATCAGAATGCACCCAGACCCAAAAGTGGGTTTTTGCACCCAGGTCGACACCCATGTCGACTGGGCAGTCGATCTGGTCAGGGGGGTCGATTACCCAGTCGACTCACCAGTCTACCTGGGTCCTGGGCGGGAATTTTCCTGCCCAGCCCGCTTCTGGGTTTGAATTCGAATCTCGAATTCGAATCTCGAGCTGTTTTCTGTTCTGAAAATTCCTGAAACTTCGGAGGGTCATATCTCCCTCATACGGACTCCAATTCTCGCAAACTCGGACTCGTTTTCAAGTAGAATTTCGAGACGAACGCAATGGCGCAATCCGTTTTCCTTGATTTTGATTTTAAAATTTAATTCTGCCTTGATTTGGGAATCCTAGTTTTACAGAATTACGGGGTGTTACACAAATTCTAATGCATGTTTTGACAATAAAAATGATTCTTAAATTTATACACAAATTCTAACGTGTTTTTTGACAATAAAAATGATTCTTAAATTTGCATACAAATTCTATTTCAACAAAATGCATAAAAAGTGATACATTCATTTTTGTTGACAATTCTATTTCAATAAAATAATTAAAAGTGATAATTTCATTTTGTTAACAAATCTAGTTTAACAAAATGAATATAAGTGATGATTGCATTTATGTTGACAATTCTAGTTTAACAAAATGATTACAAGTGATAATTTCATTTTGGTAACAATTCTAGTTTAACAAAATGAATAAAAATTGATAATTTCATTTTGTTAACAATTCTAGTTTAACAAAATGAATATAAGTGATGGTGGCATTTATGTTGACAATTCTAGTTTAAAAAATTAATATTTTTGCTCAAACACAAATCTATTTAACAAAAAAAAGTTATTTTTGTTATAACTCAAATCTATTTAACAAAAATGTAAATTTTGTTATAACTCAAATCAATTTAACAAAAATGTAATTTTTTGTTTTCAACCATCATATTTTGACAAAATGTAAATTTTTGTTTCAACTAATATATTTTGACAATAATGTATATATAGTTTCAACTAATATAATTTGACAAAAGTGTACATTTTGTTTCAAAAAATATGTTTTGACAAAAATGTATATTTATTTCAAATAATATGTTTTGACAAAAATGTATATTTTGTTCTAACTAATATGTTTTGACAAAAATGTATATTTTGTTCCAACTAATATATTTTGACAGAAATGTACATATTGTTTCAACTATTATGTTTTGACTAAAATATATATTTTGTTTAACTAATATGTTTTGACAAAAATGTACATTTTGTTCCAACTAATATATTTTGACAAAAATGTACATATTGTTTCAACTATTATGTTTTGACTAAAATGTACATTTTGTTTAACTAATATGTTTTGACAAAAATGTACATTTTATTCCAACTAATATATTTTGACAAAAATGTACATTTTGTTTAACTCAACTCTAATTAATTAAAATGTTAATTATTGTTTCAACTATTCTAATTAACAAAAACGATAATTTTTGATTTAACTATTCTAATTAACAACAATGATAATTTTTGTTTAACTCAATTCTAATTAACAAAAATGTTAATTTTTGTTTTAACCATTTAATTTCAACAAAAATGATATTTCTGTTTGACAAGTTTTATTTTGACAAAAATGTAAATTTTGTCTCAACAATTTATTTTGACAAAAATGACAAATTTGTTTCAACTAATTTATTTTGGCAAAAATGTCAAATTTTCAACTAATCTATTTTGACAAAAACGTATATTTTGTTTAACTCAATTCTAATTAACAAAAATGATAATTTTTGTTTTAACCATTTAATTCCAACAAAAATGATTTTTCTGTTTGACAAGTTTTATTTTGACAAAAATGTAATGTAATTTTTGTTTCAACAATTTATTTTGACAAAAATGACAAATTTGTTTCAACTAATTTATTCTAGCAAAAATGTCAAATTTGTTTCAACTAGTCTATTTTGACAAAAATTTATATTTTGATTCAACTAATCTATTTTGACAAAAATGTATATTTCGTTTAACTCAATTCTAATTAACAAAAATTTTAGTTTTTGATTCAACTATTCTAATTAACAAAAATGATAATTTTTGATTCAACTATCCTAATTAACAAAAATGATAATTTATGATTCAACTATTCTAATTAACAAAAATGATAATTTTTTATTCAACTATTCTAATTAACAAAAATGATAATTTTTGATTCAACTATTCTAATTAACAAAAATGATCAAGTCAACAGATCTACATAACACATCAATTACAGATCAAATCACGTATCACAACAAATAGAATTTTACAGCGGATTTGTGATAACACCTATGCAGTTAAAGCCCCGCTAAAGCCCCGCAATATCCCCGCTATAGCCCGTAGCACCCTTCAACCGCTACGCTATTTCAATTAGCGCTGATGAACAGTAGATCCGCTTGTAGCCCCGCTATTTCCCGCTGCATCCGCTAAATCAACGCTTTTTTACCATCCGCTTTAGCAATATTAATATGTAAAGGTTGATTTGACTAATTCTCTTTAAAAAAAATCAATAAAGTTAGTGTAAGAGGCTAATTTTAAGGCATTAATGTCCAATATATTGCGGAAATCTATTATAATCATCAAATCTAATGTGTGTAACCATGGTATTCTTTGATTCTACTATATATGATTAATTAATGTTAGTTTCTTCTACACATATAATGTGAAAATAATAATTAATTAATTTTAAATAATTGGTCTCACATTTTATGAAACTATTGCGCATCCGCTATTTCCCCGCTTTATCCCCGCTATGCCTTTTTGCACCTCCACCGCTATGGAACCGCTGAGCGCTTTAACTGCCCAGGATAACACAATCATAATTAATTTTAATTATTTAAGTAAAATAAAATAGAATTCTCACAGTGGGTTTTAATTCTGAATAATTCTGATTTGAACTTTTGTCCAAAATCTAATCTGCTCTAAATTCATTCTAATTAGTCCAGAAATGTAGATCTCGGACTCACGATCGTAGTGGTTCTGAAATTTTCCAATTCCGAGTTCATATGCATCAGTTATGAATTTATATAGGTAAATAACAATTTTAAATCAATTAATTAAATAAGAAAAGAAAATACCCTTCTTCCCCAAATCAGATCGTGCCACGGGTTTCCAAATTGGGTTCAATTCTAGGTCTTCTGAATTCTTCCAAAACACGAAGTGTTGGCATGATCAGAACGCACCACCATGGGGAGCACGGAGGGGCGCACCCACGGAGGCGGCGGGGCCCAACTGGTGGCACACAGGTGGCACAGCGGCGGTGCAAACCCGACGACTTCGGGGCTCCTGTTCGTCGCGAATACTCCATGGTTTTTAATCAAACCCGTATGGAATCAAAGCTTATGAAATTCTCTTCAATAAAGTCAAAAGGAGTGGGAAGTTTATAGTATGGATTGAAGGAAATTAGTGGAGGAAGAAAGAATGATTCTGGTCATTGAAATATAAGGGCGGCGGCTGTAGTATAAGGATTAGGGTTTTGTAATGTATATTTATAATAAAATATTATTTAATCTCTTAATTCTTAGTTTTAAGCCCATTAATCCTTTACAGCTCCAATTTCAGCCCAACGAGAGTTGTTCGTACCCAAATGCCCCCGTTCTGGACATAATGGGCTAGGTCCCGTCAGCCTAATCGATTGTTTTCAGTCTGTTTTCTTTAAATTAAAATAATCATTTATTTATTTAATTCGATCGTACATTTAAATTTACCGGGGTCACATACGGACTCCAAAAATTCCCAAAAAATAAACCTAGATATGTTTTGACGATACGGTCCTAACAAAATTAATTTCATCGAATTTGGAGACTGTTTGAAAAATGACCCTTTTAATGATCGATTAAATTCAATAGAAATTATCGAACGCAGTTTAATTTACCACTCTCACATATTAATTCCAAAAATTATGGAAAATTAAACTTAGCAATAATTTGACATTCCGGATATGACTGGAATGGTTTTGTCGAAAACGGAGGTCATTTATAAAATGACTATTTTAATAGCTTTACTATTATTTAAAAATTGAATTTTTAAATTCTGGCACATTTTCTAACCAAATTTCTTAAAATAAAATTTTTAAATTGGTTCTGATTTTCTGGTTTGTTACAAAGGGTTGGGACCTATACTTATGAAAAATGGTAAAGTCATTGCTTACGCTAGTTGTCAACTAAAAAATCATGAGATGAATTATGCAGCTCATGATTTAGAATTGCTTGCCATGGTGTTTGCTTTGAAATTATAGAGGCATCATCTTCTAGGAACCAAGTTTGAATTAATTACGGACCATCAATCTCTTAAGTATATATTTTCCCAGAAAGATTTGAATCAAAGGCAAGTCAGGTAGCATGAGTTTCTAGCAGCTTATGACTTGGATATAAATTGTACATCGGGTAAAGCTAATGTCGGTGCTGATACTTTGAGCCAAAAGAAAGCAGTATTGTATCAGATTGTAGTTTCTTCTTCTCTTTTGGATCGTATTGCAGCTAAACAAGATGAAGACCAAATGATCAGACTTATTAAGGAAAATGTTAGTAGCAGAGAGGTTGGAGATCATAGTGTATCAGAATATGAAGAGGTTATGTCGGTGGTGTGGTACAAAGCGAGATATTTCCTTATATGTTAGTAGATGTGCCACATGTCAGCAAGTGAAGGTTGATCATCAGAATAGGTGGTTTATTGCAACCTCTTGAGATTCCTAATTGGAAGTGAGATCAAGTTTCTATGTATTTTATTGATGGTTTACCGAGGACGAGAACGGGAAATGAGAGTATATGGGTAATTGTAGATCGACTAACTAAGACTGCTCATTTTATTCCAATTAGAGAAAATCGTACTACTTCGAGTTTAGCTAAGACTTATATGAGGGAGATCGTTAGATTCATGGTGTTCCCACTAGCATTGTTTGTGACCGAGACCCCATCTTCACCAGCAACTTTCGGAAGGAATTTCAGGAAGCTTTAGGAACTCAGTTGAATCTTAGCACTGCATATCATCCCCAAGCCGATGGTCAAACAGAGAGGGTGAACCAGATTCTAGAAGATCTCCTTCGTTCCTGTATTCTTGACTATGGAGGATCTTGGGAAGATCATCTATATCTCATTGAATTCACCTATAATAATAGTTATAAGGTAATCTTTTGATTGAATTTTTAGTTATTATAATCGTGTATTTTTGAAATCCTATCTTTTGAATTCTAATACTTGAATTTAGGCTAGTATTAAGACATCTCCTTTTGGTGCTTTGTATGGGCGACTGTGCAGATCTTCTTCGTGTTGGATTGAGTCAGGTGATCATTTAGTTCTTGGGCCAGATATTATTTTAGAAGCATCAGCGAAAGTTGTTGATATTAGAAACAAGATGAGAATTACTCAGGATCACCAGAAAAAGTATGCTGATAAGTGAAGAAGAAGTTTGGAGTTTGTGGTTGGGGATCAAGTTTTCCTTAGAATATCTCCATTGAAGAATGTAGTTCGTTTTGGTCGGAAAGGGAAGCTTGCCCCCAGATTTATTGGTCCTTTTCGCATATTGGAGAAAGTAGGTCCTTTAGCTTGTCGAGTTGAGTTGCCTAAAAAACTTGCGGGGGTACACAACGTGTTTCATGTATCCAATCTTCACAAGTATTTGCATGATTCTTCCTTGATTGTTCAACCTTCTTCCTTAGAGAATCTGGATATTGATCCCGATCTGACTGTCGAGAGAAAGCCACTTCGTATCGTGGATAGAGATACGAAGCAACTGAGAAGGAAATCAGTCAGTCTAGCCAAAGTGCAGTGGAGTGCTGATGATAGAGATTACACCTACGAGACGGAGGAGAGAATTCGTGCTTCGAATCCAAAATTATTCATTCTAGGTATCTTTTGATTCAAATTTATCCTATCTTCTTATTTGTTTTCATCCCTCTATCCCGTTCCTTTTTGGGACGAAAAGTTTTGAGTGGGGGAGAGTGTAACGACCCGTAAAATTTTGAGCGTATAATTAGCCAATTTGATAATGTAATTGAAAGTTAAGCATAATTAACTGAAATTTACATAAAAGTACATAATATGGAAATTTTATATTTGCAATACGTCTAATTAAACGAAGTGAATGTGAATTTTTTGTTGAAAAATATGAATGTTTTACGATCTCTTATTTTCAGTTGAATTTGTCTACTGACGGCAATTGGTTGAACCGTAAATTGGGGAAAAATATATGTCTTCGGAATATAAAAGTTGCTACATGGACAATCTATTCTTATTCTGAATGCACTGGTGCAATCCGATTTGGAAAATTCAGACGTTTCGACCTCTATTTTATTTTTATTTTAATTGTCTGCAATTTTAAAAGGGGTCCGTAACGGATTTTTATGCGAAGTGTCATAATATTGATTTTATTTTACGGCTACGTCCGTCTTATCATGCTGATCGTTTTGGTATATTTACTTGTATTTTTCGGAGTTCGGTTTGTGAAGGAGATGTGTAAACATTTATTTATATCCGTACGGAGTTACCCGTTATACTTGTTAATTGGACATTCTAAATTTAAATTTTGAAAACTCTAGATTTATCGTAGTAAATGTGTAACGTTATAGATTTATGGAAATTAAATTTTTGTTCCAAAACTTGCGCAAACCCGAAACTTTTGGGCAACCTATTTACGTTATTTTATACTATATATACACATGCGCGTTCCCATTTTCTCTGCACCTTCCATTTCTTCCGCATCTCCTCTCCTTCCTCATTCTTCAAGATCCGCTCCATCCTTCTAAAAAAAAAACTTAGATCTTGGAACAATCCTCCTCCTTCCCCACACGCGCAGCAACCTGTGGCCCATGGGATCTCGTTTGTTTGCATGGCACGGAGATTTCTCATGTGTACATATTGTTTGAATGGCATGGAACTTTTAAGAATATGTTTATTTTATAAGTTTATATATGCATAGATTTCGAAAAAAGAGGTTGTGCAGGTTTTGTTTAAGCTTATATATATATATGTATATATATATATAAAGTAACCATGCGTATATGTAGCTAGGTTAGAACTAAATTTGGGCATATATGAGTTCCAGGTTTGTTTACAAATACTTATACTTATGAATGCGTGCATTGTTTATAGACAAGCTTTGTGATTTAAATTGCAAATACATATTTATGAAACTATGTTGGTAAGATTTCAATTTGCTGGAAACATTCACTTTATTTTTTTCAACTTTCTAGAATATGTGTCTTTGTATATACCTTGAAATTTGGACAAACTATATTATGTATATACTAGGAAATGTAAAGGACTCAGTGCATGTGTCAAATTTTAAAATAAGAAATGTACTAAAGGTAGAAACTATAAGTTATAGGTAAATTATATTTTGATATAATGGGTAATGATGGGACACGCAAGTTGTGCGTGCCAATACTTCATACTCATGAAGAGAATGAAAACTAATTATGTACTAGTATTTGCGTTTATGCATGCAAATGAAAATAAAATAAATACCATGTATTTTTTATATATAAATTATAAATGAATAAATTAACATATATGCGCATATATATAGTTTAGAGATGAAAACTTGACCAAATACAAGACTTGGTAGACATATAATATATATGTTGTAGGTGATGGAAACAAAGTTGTCTGCTATACATACACCATACATATTAGACTTTTATTGAGAATGAAAATCTGCGCTTTACATGTGTATGAATAAAAAGGGAAAAAAGACAAGTGAGAGGCTTTTGTTAAGTTAGGCTGTGCACGTTTTCCTTTAGCATTGGTTTACAATATAGAATTGTTAGCTCTTTTCCTCCATGCGTTGGTTACAAAATGATACATATATTAAGTCTTGAGAACAATAGTGAAACTTGCTGCATGTGTATTACGGTAACATGTTGGCCTTATAATGTTTGCGTGATGTACTTTTGAAGTGAACGAAAACAAAATCTTGTGCCAATAGGTGCGTTTTTGTTTAAAAAAATGATTAGCAAACGATCTGTCCAAAAAAAACTTTTGTATTTTTTTTTTAAAATCAAACTTCACTGCATTTTTACGTATGTTGACCGTAAATTGTTTGTTCAGTTCGCTGAAGTTTCGGTGTTGTTTCAGTTCTACGCCTATCTGTTATCATTTCTATTGTCGCGCCATGGAAGGTGAGTTCAACTCACACCTGACTAATATTTTATTGGAAGTGAAGTAACTGCACTTGAAATATTATAGAAATGTTAGCACCCTATATGCAGATATGACACACCGATACACACACGGATTGAAATGATATTATGTTAACTGGATGATTAATACTATTCTGTGCTTATTTAATTGCTGAAATTCACACTGCAAGTTCACTGTAGCTTAGAAAATCATTGTGGGTTGAAATGATATGTATACATAAATCACTGTATAGATTTAGGAACAAAACTAAATCGATTTGGGATGCGGGTTGAAATGATACACACCCGGGATTTGAAACTTGATGGATTTAAATGATATACATCCGTACTATTCGACCTAGGTAGAAAATATTATACGGACACCGTTGGTATATTATAAAGACATTTGTTTTAAGACGTGCCAAACATGTTTGGCTATTATAAGGTAAAACTCTATCCTCTAGTTTGTGTTGCACTGTGTGATGGGACCTAAGTTTTGTAATAGCTTCATTTTTCAAAAAACATTGTGTTGTTTATAAATTGTTTTATTTCAGAGCATTCATGGGAGTGAACCCATTCCATAACATACGGCGTGGTCCCGTGATTTACCATATTTCAAAAGTAAAAGCTTATAACTGTTTTAACTTCTCACACCAGTCCATGACTGACTCGGAGTTTATTGTTCCTACCTGAACTCTGGGTGCCCATATTTTCCATATGGGCAGCTAGTAGTTTTGGTTTTGCATATGTTTATTTAACAGAATCCTTGTTTACAGCTGGAGCTATATTCAGAACGCTTTGTATCCGTGTATTTCTTTCAGTTGTGTTATTTGATGTATTTCCGAGGTGCATTGTGTTTATTCATTTTTATTTCTGCTGCTATGTAACTTATTAATCTCTGATTTTTTTCCGCTGTGTAGTATTCATTAATACTCTGATATTCTTGTACTTTGATGTAAATTGTTGTAAAAGCAAATGAAAAGTTCTGTGTTTCGATGCGTCATGTTCTCAAACAATCTGCGTTTCTCCATCTCTTCGAAGACCGGGGGAATTCAGTGCATCACACACACACACACACACACACACACACACACACACACATATATATATATATATATAACAACAAAATCACAAGTAAAAATATTGAAGCACATATACTTGTCAATAATATGCTGAATGATTAAGGCATTATAATTTTAGAAATAATAGATTTGAAATAATGAAATGTTTAATACACTTTAAACACCCTAAAGGTATAATTATTGGTTAAATCATACAAAATGATGAAAGTATGTCGGTTCCTAAAGAACATAAATTATTATTTTGTGTAAAGAAAGCAAAGAATATAAAGTGTTGATTAAACTTTCTTTTTATTGTTGTTGTAAACAAAATCTTAATATAATTCATGATCAGTAGATTACTTCTTGCTTTTAAGTATTATTACAATGAAACTCTTAATACCTATTCGGATATAATTGAAATGAAAAAAATGATATCAAGCATATTTTAGTTATAAAGGATGCAAAAAATAAAGAGTGTATATTGCAACCTTCTTTATGGTATGTTGTAATGGAAGTCATAATATAATTCATAATGTGTAGATTACTTCCTGCTAATAAGTATTATTATATTGAAGCTCTCGACCTCCACCGAATATATAGTTGCACTAAGCGAAACTAATATCAACACCAAAATGAAATTACACAAAGTGTTTTCATAAAAGTAATGTATAGGTGCATAAAATGAAGGTAATGATTGAAAGAAACAATTTGAAGAATTTATTGTATTAAAGAAAATTATTTATAAACAATGAATATAAAAAGAAGAGAAAATAGAATTATTATCTTTATATTTTAATTTCAAGAGAATAGTGTGAAAGACAAAATTAGAGAAAAAATTTAGGCATAAGGACAAGAGGCAAAAAATTTAGGCTAGAAAGTGTCCTTGTGGCTAAATTTTTTAGTGTAAAATATGAAATGATGGTGGGCCCCTGAATTCCTTGATTTACACTAAAAAGTGTCCTTGTGGCTAAATTTTTTGCTTCTTGTCCTTATGTCGAAATTTTTCTCAAATTTTGTCCTTGTGCCTAAAATTCCCTTTTAATTTTCTCAATGATGGGATATGTTTCGTAAGCCAATTCAACTATTTCGATCAGTTTTCGTCAAAATTAAAATATAATATATATTGAATTTAAACGTACATTTTAATTTACCGGGGCCACATACGGACTTCAAAGATTATAGAAAAATAAATCTAGCTATGTTTTGACAATACCGTCATAACAAAACTAATTTCATTAAATTTGAAGACCGTTTGAAAAACGACCCTTTTCCAATCAATTAAATTCAAACAGCAATTACCAACACGTTTAAATTCACCACGCTCACATATTAATTCAAAAAATTATGAAATTTGAAACCTAACAACAATTTGACATTCCGGATCCAATAAAATTGGTTTCATCAAAAACGGAGATCGTTTGCAAAATGGCTATTTTTAAGGGCATTACATTATATTAAAAAATATATAAATTCCATAGCGACTATTTCGAATTTTAAACTGGACATAACTATCAATTTATATTATGAAATCTCGATTTTTCATATTTTCCTAGTTTTACTGAAATCCGATTTATATTGAATTCTGTACATTCATTTGAAATTTAAAATCGAATTTTCAGAGTACCGCGCCATTTCAAGCCCATTTTATATTGAAAATAAATTTATACGTTTAACTTCGATTTAAATAAATTTTAAATTGTTAATTCTTCAAAATAAATCATTTTAAGTATTCAAAATCCATTAAAATAGCTAAAATAAAAATTTTAAATTAGTTCAGAAATTCCGGATTGTTACAATCTCCCCCACTTAAAATCTTTTCATCCTTGAAAAGGAACGGAGCAGAAAGTTGTTTAACTAACCAACTCAACTTTCATTCTTCAACTTTTCAGTTTCTAAGAATTTTCAAATTTATCAAAAATTTGGCTAACACCCTAAATTTTCGAAAAATTTCCCCATAACCTCCTTTGTACGGGTTGATCAATAAAACCGCAACTTGCCTCACAAGGCCCTCATCATCCAAAAATAAAAATAAAAAGCCAAGCAGCTTGCCAATCGTCTCATAAAATCATCAAACCCAATGAATATAGTAAACATGTACCTATTTGTCGAGCATACAATTTCATTCCTCTTCTTAGCTTCCATCCTATGAGCTGTTCATTATATATACATGTATGTATATATGCAACTTCAATCAAAATTCAATTCAGTTCAATATTTCGATTCAATTTTGCTAAATTAACTTTCATTTTCTTATTGGTTTTATCATTCCAATATTTTTATTTAGTTGAACTTATAATCACACATCACAACCAACAATCAATTAGTAGATTAGCTTTTCAAATATATATCTTCTATATATACACAAAAATCATATTTTCAATGCCAAATCACAATAATAAATTCTAACTATGGTTTTGGTTCTCACACCAATCGATTGGAAATATATAGATATCCCACTTTCGAAACTCGAACATAAATACTGATGATGCCATGGTCATCACCAGAATTATCCCCGGACGACTAGAGTGTGATTCTATATCCATCCAGTATATTTAAGAGTTCTAATATATGTTCATGACGTGTATATGCAAAATCTCTTTATACCCAATAGTCCAAAATTAATATAAAATAAAATACTCAAATACGTATAAAAAGGTATAAATTTCAAAACTAAATTCAATTTTTTTTATATAAATAATACTCTTCAAACTCATTCTAGGATGCTACTAATTCTATCTCTAATGAGTCATTCTTATAGGGTGTTACTAACCCTATTTCTGATGAATTCTTTCATTCGGTTCTAATGTGCCTTGTTCTCTAGCTTTGTAAACCAAAGCTCTGATACCAAACTTTAACGATCTGAAATCCCCAGGTCTCTGAAGAGACGTGAAATAGTGGATTGCTTTGAGAACATGACGCATCATAACACAAACATGAGAACATTTCATTGCTATTACAACAATTTACATCAAAGTACAAGAATATATTAGAGTTCAGATAAATAATATACAATGGAAAAATATATATCACAGCTTTAAATTACATTACAAATATATAATGAATGAATACAATATACAACCGAAATACATCAACTAATAAAACTGAAGGAAATACATGGATACAAGGCTTTCCGTATATAGCTCCAGTTGTAATCCAGGATCCTATGGAAAGAAATATCTGCGAAAACCAAAACTACTAGCTGCCCGTATGGAAAATATGGGCACCCAGAGTTTAGGTAGAAACATTAAACTCTGAGTCAGTCATGGGACTGGTATGAGAACTAAAACAGTTATTTAATCTTTATTTAAAAGTTGGGAAAATCAAGGGACCATGCCGTATAACGCGAAACGGGTTTACTCCACATGAATCTTAGTTTAAAATAAAATAACGCTATGTTTTTTGAAAAATGAAGCTATTACAAGACTAAGGTCCCATCACACAATACAACGCAAGCAGGAGAATAGAGTTTTCCCTTATAATAGCGAAACATGCTTGGTACATTTAAAACAAATCATTTTGATATTACTATAAGTGCATAGTGTCAAAATCAACTTCAAATATAAATATATCAATCCTAGACGACATAGGTACCATATATTATGCCGCCATACAAAGGTTTACAACTAAAACCGAAAAGTCGCGTATTTGAAATTGGATTTACGTCATGAGTCAAGGCAAGCGATGGCCCCTTCCAGTTCGAGGCACTCTAGAAAATGCCTCAGGATTACACACTCAACCCTTAGTTCCTGCAGGGTCGGTCCACACTTACTTTAGTGGATTAATTATTCCCGAATAATACGTTTCCCGGTCCTATAGGACCTCCAAAATGGTCAGTACGTCGACCAATGTCTTCGAGGTGCCTCGTAATCGATCATTCACATAAGTAAAAATGTTTGGGCTCCATACCATGACACCACTTCTAGCTAGAAAGAAACGTATGCACTCATTGCGCCCTGATCCCGTTTTAGACTCATACCGGTTTGTGAGGCTCGCGAGTTAACGCTATACCCAAAGCTATGCTACTTAAAGCTGTGCTTTGATCATCAACCACAAGACTCTTCTTTTCAACAAAAGCCTTGATCATTTGCATCTTAGCATGCCACACTGAGAATTCACGCCATACAATTGACGTCTATCAATATATAACCTCTAAGCTCGTACGTCTCAAAGAAGGGTGTTAAGCAAGAGAATAAATTCTCCGCCCCAATCAGATATATATTTAATAGAAATCAATCAACACGGAATGACATCCAATGTCAGACACACATCCATTTACAAGTCCGTTTTGGGTCTGAACGAAACTGGGGGCACCTTATTCCTCGTCCCATATGTCCAATACAGGAGCGAGGTCCTCGTATATTCGGTCGATCTCCAAGTACATCTAGACGATCACCACTTATTACCTTGTCTTAGGTGTATAGCCCAATCAAGACATCAGTATTCATCCAAACGATGTGACGATCTCAGGTCTTCAACCACCATCTTCATCGTTGACTTTTAGTCGTGTATTCGTTATTCAGAATGGGTTAAACCCGATCTTTCTGAATAATTTGCGTATATTATAATCAATAGTCAAGTGTTATATAAAAACACATCATACGCCTCATTCCAATTCAAAATATTCTTTTATCCAAATATTCACATCTTTAGGGAAAGGTTCCCATTAATATCATCAAAGATAAATTCTTTTAAAGTTATTCTTTAATCTTCCTTTGGATATCAATTTCAAAAGATTTTATTTTATCCTTTAACGAGTCTAAACCAAATTAAGGCTTATAAAACTAGTTGGGATTATCGAACCTTATCGAAGTAATCATTTATTATTTCATTATGTCCAATCCCAACCTATTCATCCCATGGAGAAAAAACTGGTAGCTCCCCATATCAAACACCCACAGTGTTATCGGTACATTTAATTACCATTTCACGTTCAAATCTAATAAAAGATTTAACTATCGCCTGGAGTAAAACTGATGGTACTCCATTCTCGATAATTTCATGAATTCGAAAAATTTAATTATCTCATTCTCATTTTAATCTACTTAAATATTTATTAAAACTTTATTTAGTTTTTATCTTCCCTAAATTCATTACTTATGATTATTCAACTTTAGGAAATCAATTCTTTCTTAAATGGGGTTAAAGAACCAAGGTCATTTAAAACGCAGTTCACGATAAACCCAAACCATTTTCCATTAACTATATAATATTCACAGAAAATGAAACACCCCACCTCCGTTAGGGTCACTCTCAAAGGGAATGCCCTAATTTTGGTGGAGGTTTATAAGTACAAGTCACAGATATACAAGACAGATATAAGAACACATATTTGTAAACAGCGGAAAATCAACAAACTTTTATTTCATAAAGGGGCAAATACGTGCTACAACAATATCACCATAATTGTCTTACATCTTTTCCAAAACATAACATAACATAACACTTTCATAATCTGTCTTGATTACATTATTTAAAGAAGCATAAATAAAACACAGATAAACTGCAAAAGCCCCATAGTGGATTGTCCAAAGCCATAGTTCAAAACAGGAAAGTCCAAGCAATACATTTCTCTTCTTCAAGCTGGATGTTAAGGTTGGTCAAGCTGCTGTGTTCCCTCCATGTGGACCTGGGGGGGGGGGGAAACGGAAGAAAAGAAGACGAAAGAAAAGCAGAGTCAGACATAAAGCCTGAGTAAGTCTAGTACTATTTTGTCTATGAATAAAGAACTGGGTATGATAAGTATAAACAAGAAGTGGGAAAGCACTCTAACTTGGTTAAGTTGTCTAGGGTCGAATATACTATCGTACCCCATGTTAATCTCTGAACCCATATAAACTAGTTTCCAACTGGCACCCCATAATTAGGGTGATGTGATCCATTCTATGATGATCGGCTCCTACTCGAATAGTTACATGTGTCTTACGGCCCCCGATGTTGTAGTTACCTATGCTGGTCCCACCATGGGGTGTATCAAGTCCCATGGCGGCAGCCCGACACAACCTTAGAATGCACAGGTATGCTACTGGTGCCCAGTGCTTTATTTTTCTGCGCCGGAGTGTGTGCACGCCCGCACTCCGTTAGAACCTACACTGCTACACCACCGCCGTCGCTTTGACCTCTTACAATCAGCCCAGTAATCGTGCCCCACCCTGCCTAGTTTCAGGGTATCCTGATACACCTTCTAGGGTTACTGCTGAAAAGGGTCCCCCGTTACTAGGTTTTCTATCTCTAGCCAACACGCTAAGTTGGTTAAGTGTTTTCTAACCTAACCCCCACCAGTCCGTTTAGTTTAGCATGTTCCATTTTGATTAAGTCTTTAGTTCACTTAATCCTAACAATCCTGACTCAGCCTTAATTGTCTTATTAAGGCCCTGACCTCTCACATTAGACAGGTATTGTTGTGGCTGCCTGTTGCCGGTTGGTTCCGGGCAGTCTTACGCCACAACTCAGTCTAACCTCGGGTCCTTGTTGGGCTCCATGTTTAACCTCTCACATTGGATAGGTATTGTTGTGACTACTGGACAGCCGGGCGGTTCCGGGCAGGTTTACATCACAACTCAATCCAACCTCGGGTTAAACACATCGTATTTTCTACATTTACATATTTTGTCATTCTTCTTTATTTCTTATATGTAAATATTCGCGGCCCATTATTAAGTTAATGGTGTAAAGGTTACACCAACCATGGGCCCAACCCATACTTGGACTTGGGCCCTTCTATTTCATATTTTCATTCATTAGTAATTTTAACCCAACGTTATTTCCCCCGTTTTACACGTCCGTTTATTATATATATATTGGGCTTAGCCTTTTAAAGCCCAATTTAGCCATGCGAAAAGGGGAGGCTTATGGCGTGATTACATACACAAAAAGGGGAAGGTGAGCGCATGAACTTGCAATATGACGTTGGAAATACAACATAGAAACTGGTGTACTTGCATAGTGACAACATATACTTTGGTCATAAAGCATAGGTGACATGAATCAAAGCATGTGAACTTGTAGTTGAGATAAGAGTCTAAATTGGGTATCATTATTGACACATAGTCATAACTACAACATGAACCTATACTTTTGTTTATGCATATTGTCAAACATAAGCATGGCATAAATTTTTCTAACATAAGCATGGCATAATGTCAAACATAAGCATGGCATAAATATCTCTAACATGAAATCATGATTCTTACTTTAGTCATGTAAACTTGCAAAAAGGGATTTTTGAACCTAACCTAGCTATGTACCACATATGTCATCATAAAATTCTTGTAAACAAGATAGACTTAATCATGGGTTTCAATTATGTCAAGTATCATTCATAGCCTAGCCATATTCATAAGTTTTCAAATAGGTTTTCTAGTACAAAAGCATGGCTTAATACATGATGCCAAATTCTCAACATAATTTCATATGGATTATAATAACCAAACTTGTTTTAATTACTTACAAATTGATTTATGCACAAAAATACACATCATGATGGCATAGTAGCAAAACCCCAAACTTGCATGAATTTAAATCAACTACATACATGTAGCTTCAACATGGATTACATAATTTGCGAAATATTCCAAACATATACTTGCATAGAACTACCGCATGTAGTTCTTTATAACATGAATAACATAATTCAATAATATCCAAACATATATAATATTTCAAATTGATAAGAACGCACAAATATGAATTACTTTATTGCCACAATTCAAGCATACAAACCAACACAATTGTTTATTCATACCAAAGTAATACTCTACTTACAATGGTGTGATGAATTCTCTAATTTAGGGATTGAAGACGCAAATTCCTTTGTTGAATTGATTTGTTTAGGTTGCTTTAAGCTTTAGAATCTTCCTCCTAATCCTCTCTCCAATTTGGTGGCTACTCCTAGTCGTTCCTCAGCAACATGGCGGCTATGTTCTTATTTTCGAATGAATAGATTAGGGTTTAGTCTAGGGTTGTTTATATAGAGGTTAGGAACTGATTAGGACCATTGATGTTGCTTGGATTGATCGTAGCCATTCATTCTAAGGAGAGACCAATTAGAGCCTGCCACCTAGCCCTAATGACAAAGCAGACCACAGAAAATCGGCCAAACACAGACCTGGCCAGCCAGGTTGGGCTGGCTCGACCAGGTCGACACCCCTGTCGACAGGGCTGTCGACAGCCCTGTCGACATGGGTAGCCCAGGTCGACAGCCCAGTCGACCTGGGTGGCCTAGGCGGGTGTTTATCCGCCCTGGCCCATTGGGCCCCATTTCGGAATATTTAATTGTTTTATTCTGTTTGAATTTTAAACTTATTTTAAAAACTTCCGAAGGCTATATCTTCTTCATACGGACTCCGTTTTTAGAAAACTCGGACTCTATTTCGCGTATTTTTCCGAGACGAACGCAATGGCGTATCCCGTTTCCCTTAGTTCTTTGATTTGAATTTAATTATACTTTACTTTGTGAATTTCAGAGTTATAGAATTCGCGGGGTGTTACATTCTCCCCCACTTAAAAGGATTTCGTCCCCGAAATCTTCAAGTTAGGAGGAATGTATATCCTAACATCCAACCATCCATCTACTCATCCATCAAACACGAGTATCCATTGTCCTTAAAAGACTTCTAATGCTTCATGATCATATGCGAAGTGTGTGTGTATACATGTACTTATCTAATGCAAAATCAGGCGGTCTACTGATTCAGTTGACCTCCTTAATGCGAATTATGTAAGTGCCATGAATCCATTATGTATGCAAATTTTCCTATTCATGATTCTACATGAGTGCACAATCATTCAATACAAATGCAACATCCACATGACAACACATTAAATTTCAACCATATACGAATGCAAACATACATGCATATGCAATATGAAGTGACTGAGCCGATCTAAAACCTAGATTGTGTGTGTATATGCAACCACGAGCAACCACTAGCAATCACTTGCAACCACTTGCAATCATCATCCATAACATGTTTCAATTACATGTTTCCATCCAAAGGGTTTCTACCTAGGAGATAAGGTCGAGGAAATATACCTAAAAAGATAGATAAAAGCGCAACTTAAGGAAAAAGAAAGATCAAGGATGTACCCTCGAATAGAAAAGGGTAGGCAGTACGGATTCTAGCTTCAGTTTCCCAAGTCGCGTCTCCCTCGGCGTCGTTCCACTGAATTTTGACGAGCTTGACTTCGCGGTTGCGTAGCTTCTTCACTTCCGTTCCTAATATGCGGGTTGGAACTTTCCTTATGGTTGCTTCGCGTTCCACTTCGGCCTCTTCGAGGATATTTGGCTCTACCACTTCAGCAGACTCATGTAGACATTTTCGGAGATGTGAAACGTGAAAAACGTTGTGGACTCCGGCCAACTTCTCGGGTAGCTCTAATCTATAGGCCATTTTCCCAATTTTCTCAATGATAGGGAATGGCCCTACGAACCTTGGTGCCAGTTTTCCTGTGGTTCCAAAACGAACAACGTTTCTTAGTTGTGATACCTTGAGAAAAACTTTGTCTCCAACTTCAAATTCAAGGTCGGTCCTCCTCTTGTCGGCATAGGACTTTTGTCTGTCTTGGGCCGTCTTCATCCTTCTTCGTATTAAGTCTACTTTCTCTGAGGTCTCTCGGATCATATCTGGTCCAAGTACGAGCTTATCAGTAGACTCCCACCAACAAGTGGGCGATCGGCACGGTCTTCCATACAAAGCTTCGAAGGGCGCCATTCCGATGGTTGCTTGATAGCTGTTGTTGTAGGCAAATTCCACCAAAGGAAGGTGGTCTTCCCATGTCCCTCCGAAGTCAAGGACGCATAGTCTTAGAAGGTCTTCCAAAACTCTGTTCACTCTCTCTGTTTGGCCGTCGGTTTGGGGATGATAGGCTGTGCTCAAGCATAACTGCGTTCCTACTGCTTCTTGCAGACTCCGCCAAAACTCGCTGGTGAAGATGGGGTCTCGGTCACTAACAATGCTAGATGGTATTCCATGGAGTCGAACGATTTCCTTAAGGTAAAGTGATGCTAGGGATGAGGCAGTTCTTTTACTTTTGACAGGTAAAAAGTGGGCGCTTTTAGTAAGCCTATCCACTATTACCCAAATGCTAGTGTTGCCTCTCCTAGACCTAGGCAGCCCATCGATGAAGTCCATTGAGATGCTATCCCACTTCCACTGCGGGACCTCTAGAGGATGTAGCAGTCCGCCAGGCTTTTTCTGTTCCGCTTTAACCTGTTGGCACACCATACACTTAGAAACGAATTCTGCCACGTCCTTTTTCATGCCGTTCCAGAAGAAAGTCCTTTTTATGTCTTTGTACATTTTATCTCCGCCTGGGTGTATCGTCATCTTGGAGTGATGTGCTTCCTCGAGAACCTTCTTTACTAAATCTTTTGTCTGTGGGACGCATAGTCTTCCGTCTCGCCTTAGCAAACCTTTATCGTCAATGGAGTATCGGTTGAGGTGACTTGAAGTCTCACCCCTAATTAGCCTATCAATTATTTCCACAAGCTGAGGGTCTTCGCGTTGTGCTGCCCCTACTGAATCTACTAAAGTTGGGCGCACTTCGAGAGATGCAAGCAAGCCCGGTACGAAATCGGAGGAAGGCCTAAAGTCGAAGCTGGCTATAAACTCTAGGCTTTGTCTTTCAACAAACAACGGGCTTAGGGTCAATTTCTTTCGGCTCAACGCGTCTGCCACTACGTTGCCTTTGCCCGGAGTGTAGGAGATTTCGAAATCGTACGAGGCAAGAAACTCCATCCATCTTTGTTGCCTTAAGTTAAGGTCCTTCTGCGAGAAAAGATATTTCAACAATTTATGGTCAGTGTAAAGTTCGAACTTCTCACCTAGGAGATAGTGTCGCCAAGACTTGAGTGCAAAGACGATGGCGTCTAACTCAAGATCGTGGGTTGGGTAGTTCTTTTCGTGCACCTTCAACTTCCTCCCGCCATAAGCTACTACCCTTCCTTCTTGCATTAAGACGGCGCCTAGCCCTGTCCCACATGCATCCGTATAAACAGTGAACATCTTGCTCCCATCTGGCAGCGTCAAAACTGGGGCTGTTGTGAGAGCCCTTTTTAGTCGTTGGAAAGCAAACTCGCAATCCAAATCCCAATTGAACACTAGATTCTTCTTAGTCAATTTCGTGAGTGGAGCTGAGATTTTCGCAAAATCCCTTATGAACTTTCGATAGAAACCCGCTAGTCCTAGAAAGCTTCGGACCTCAGTCGCATTCCTTGGTGTCTTCCAATCCTGTACCGCCACTACCTTAGCGGGGTCCACTGCTAACCCTTGTTTGGATACTATGTGCCCAAGGAACCTCACCTCTTCTCTCCAAAAGTGGCATTTGGAGAATTTGGCTTTTAGTTGATGGACTCGCAAAGTTTCCATGATTGCCCTTAAGTGCTGAGCATGTTCCTCTTCACTTTTTGAGAAGATAAGGATATCGTCTACGAAGACCACTACGAATTTGTTGAGGAAATCTCTAAATACCCTACTCATCAGGTCCACGAAGTAAGCAGGTGCATTTGTCAAGCCGAAAGGCATGACAAGCCATTCAAAGAAGCCGTCTGGGGTTCTGAACGCAGTTTTATCGATGCTATCTTCAGCCACCCTTAGCTGATGAAAACCAGTTGCTAAATCGAGTTGGGAGAAAACAGACGCTCCTACAAGCTGGTCAAATAAATCGTCAATTCTAGGGAGAGGGTGCCTATTCTTTTTCGTTAGCTTGTTGAGCTCCCTATAGTCAACACATAGACGGAGTGATCCATCCGCCTTTGTAGCGAACACCACTGGAGCGCCCCATTCTGAAATGCTCCTCCTAATGAACCCCTTTTCTAGAAGCTCTTTAATCTGTTTACTGAGCTCTTTCCTTTCTCGTGGAGCCATGTGTCTAACGGGCAACGCAACGGGCTTTGCATTATCTACAAGATATATGCGGAAGTCTATTTCCCGCTTCGGAGGCAAGCCCTTCACCTCTTCGAAGACATCCGGATATTCCCGGACCACTCTAACTGATTGCAAATTTTCAACAGAGGCATCTAGCGATTCAAGATAACTAAGCATAACCGCATACGAGGGATTACAAGAAATTTCCAAAGTATTACCGAGCTGGGTTAGGAGCCTAACAACCCTTTTCTCACAGTCAAGGATGGCCCCATTACTGGATAGCCAATCCATACCCAAAATCAAACCATAACCCGAAAAGCCCAAAACAAAGGCACTACATTGAAATTCTACACTTAGAATAGAAATTTTCAAATCCAAACAGATCATAGACAAATGATCTGGGCCCCCCAATTGGGTTTGAAACAATTAAGGGGTCCTCTACCATACTAGTTTTTAGGTGCAGAGATTCTACTAAAGCAGACGAGATAAAGGAGTGTGATGCGCCAGAATCAAATAAAGTGCGAACGGGGTGATCATAAAGATAAACTACACTTTCTACAGAAGTATTTATACCTCGCTGTTGCAGAGGTGGCGCTTCCAGCACATGAACCTGTGCCCCTGGGGTGGGTCCAGCCCTCTGCCCCTATCCTCGTTTCTTTGGGCAGTCCTTAGCCCTGTGGCCTGTCTCACCGCACGAAAAGCACCCACCATTCTCCTTGGCCTTCTTTTTCCGGCAGTCCTTTACTAAGTGCCCCACTTTGCCACAGAAATTGCACTTCCTCTTCTCTTTGTTGCCTTTCCCGCCTTTCTTAAAGTCTGTCTTCTTAGGCTGCAAACCCTCTTTCTTCCCTTGAGAGCTTTCTGCCTTTGTCTCCTTCTTGCCCTTATCCTCTTCATTCAGCAATGCCATTTGCACCAATCTTTCATACGTGGCTCCCATAGGTATATGGGTCATGGCCAAACTGTGTAATGGCTCATTCAACCCTTTGACGAAACGGAGAGCCTTCTTGTGCGGGGTATTGACTAGGTCAAGCCCAAACCTAGCCAGCTCATCGAACTGATTCACATACTCTCTGACTGTCTTGTCCCCTTGCTTAAGAAATAAGAATTTTTCCAACTGCAAACTTCTTTCCGCATCTGAGAGAAATTTGGTCTCAAACCTTGCCCTAAAGTCCTCCCATGTCTCCACTGGTCTTTCAGCATTAGTGACTTCCCACCAGTAGGAAGCCTCGCCCTTCAATAGCCATACTGCCAATTGTACTTTTTGTCTATCCTCTACCTCAAAGATGATGAAAAGATCCTCAGTTTCTTTCAGCCAATTCCTAGCTGCCACGAAGGACTCAGTTCCATGGAAATCCCTTCCTCCCATAGCTTTAAAATCTTTACATATCTTAGCAAACGTGTTTCCCCGAGGAGGAGGTGGAGGAAAAGGTGCCGCTGCAGCTGGATGATTTCCTTCAGCTGGGGGAGGAGGAACGGTAGGACCAGGCTGAGTGGCCCTTGCTTCTAAGAACCGTCTAAACCAACCAGGTATTGGTACCCCTTCCGGCAAGTTAAGTTCTTGGGACATGCTGAAACAAAAAGGATAGATTCAAAACGAAGGATAAGAGATAGTACCTATGGCTTTGGGGAGTGGACTTTGCCCTTTTAAAATAAAATAATATTTTTCTCTTTTAAAAATGCTTCTTTAAATTTCCTTTTTGAAAATAATTTTTCAAAACTTTTTATCTTATCTGGTAAACCTATGCTCTGATACCAAGTGAAACACCCCACCTCCGTTAGGGTCACTCTCAAAGGGAATGCCCTAATTTTGGTGGAGGTTTATAAGTACAAGTCACAGATATACAAGACAGATATAAGAACACATATTTGTAAACAGCGGAAAATCAACAAACTTTTATTTCATAAAGGGGCAAATACGTGCTACAACAATATCACCATAATTGTCTTACATCTTTTCCAAAACATAACATAACATAACACTTTCATAATCTGTCTTGATTACATTATTTAAAGAAGCATAAATAAAACACAGATAAACTGCAAAAGCCCCATAGTGGATTGTCCAAAGCCATAGTTCAAAACAGGAAAGTCCAAGCAATACATTTCTCTTCTTCAAGCTGGATGTTAAGGTTGGTCAAGCTGCTGTGTTCCCTCCCTGTGGACCTGGGGGGGGGGGAAACGGAAGAAAAGAAGACGAAAGAAAAGCAGAGTCAGACATAAAGCCTGAGTAAGTCTAGTACTATTTTGTCTATGAATAAAGAACTGGGTATGATAAGTATAAACAAGAAGTGGGAAAGCACTCTAACTTGGTTAAGTTGTCTAGGGTCGAATATACTATCGTACCCCATGTTAATCTCTGAACCCATATAAACTAGTTTCCAACTGGCACCCCATAATTAGGGTGATGTGATCCATTCTATGATGATCGGCTCCTACTCGCATAGTTACATGTGTCTTACGGCCCCCGATGTTGTAGTTACCTATGCTGGTCCCACCATGGGGTGTATCAAGTCCCATGGCGGCAGCCCGACACAACCTTAGAATGCACAGGTATGCTACTGGTGCCCAGTGCTTTATTTTTCTGCGCCGGAGTGTGTGCACGCCCGCACTCCGTTAGAACCTACACTGCTACACCACCGCCGTCGCTTTGACCTCTTACAATCAGCCCAGTAATCGTGCCCCACCCTGCCTAGTTTCAGGGTATCCTGATACACCTTCTAGGGTTACTGCTGAAAAGGGTCCCCCGTTACTAGGTTTTCTATCTCTAGCCAACACGCTAAGTTGGTTAAGTGTTTTCTAACCTAACCCCCACCAGTCCGTTTAGTTTAGCATGTTCCATTTTGATTAAGTCTTTAGTTCACTTAATCCTAACAATCCTGACTCAGCCTTAATTGTCTTATTAAGGCCCTGACCTCTCACATTAGACAGGTATTGTTGTGGCTGCCTGTTGCCGGTTGGTTCCGGGCAGTCTTACGCCACAACTCAGTCTAACCTCGGGTCCTTGTTGGGCTCCATGTTTAACCTCTCACATTGGATAGGTATTGTTGTGACTACTGGACAGCCGGGCGGTTCCGGGCAGGTTTACATCACAACTCAATCCAACCTCGGGTTAAACACATCGTATTTTCTACATTTACATATTTTGTCATTCTTCTTTATTTCTTATATGTAAATATTTGCGGCCCATTATTAAGTTAATGGTGTAAAGGTTACACCAACCATGGGCCCAACCCATACTTGGACTTGGGCCCTTCTATTTCATATTTTCATTCATTAGTAATTTTAACCCAACGTTATTTCCCCCGTTTTACATGTCCGTTTATTATATATATATTGGGCTTAGCCTTTTAAAGCCCAATTTAGCCATGCGAAAAGGGGAGGCTTATGGCGTGATTACATACACAAAAAGGGGAAGGTGAGCGCATGAACTTGCAATATGACGTTGGAAATACAACATAGAAACTGGTGTACTTGCATAGTGACAACATATACTTTGGTCATAAAGCATAGGTGACATGAATCAAAGCATGTGAACTTGTAGTTGAGATAAGAGTCTAAATTGGGTATCATTATTGACACATAGTCATAACTACAACATGAACCTATACTTTTGTTTATGCATATTGTCAAACATAAGCATGGCATAAATTTTTCTAACATAAGCATGGCATAATGTCAAACATAAGCATGGCATAAATATCTCTAACATGAAATCATGATTCTTACTTTAGTCATGTAAACTTGCAAAAAGGGATTTTTGAACCTAACCTAGCTATGTACCACATATGTCATCATAAAATTCTTGTAAACAAGATAGACTTAATCATGGGTTTCAATTATGTCAAGTATCATTCATAGCCTAGCCATATTCATAAGTTTTCAAATAGGTTTTCTAGTACAAAAGCATGGCTTAATACATGATGCCAAATTCTCAACATAATTTCATATGGATTATAATAACCAAACTTGTTTTAATTACTTACAAATTGATTTATGCACAAAAATACACATCATGATGGCATAGTAGCAAAACCCCAAACTTGCATGAATTTAAATCAACTACATACATGTAGCTTCAACATGGATTACATAATTTGCGAAATATTCCAAACATATACTTGCATAGAACTACCGCATGTAGTTCTTTATAACATGAATAACATAATTCAAGAATATCCAAACATATATAATATTTCAAATTGATAAGAACGCACAAATATGAATTACTTTATTGCCACAATTCAAGCATACAAACCAACACAATTGTTTATTCATACCAAAGTAATACTCTACTTACAATGGTGTGATGAATTCTCTAATTTAGGGATTGAAGACGCAAATTCCTTTGTTGAATTGATTTGTTTAGGTTGCTTTAAGCTTTAGAATCTTCCTCCTAATCCTCTCTCCAATTTGGTGGCTACTCCTAGTCGTTCCTCAGCAACATGGCGGCTATGTTCTTATTTTTGAATGAATAGATTAGGGTTTAGTCTAGGGTTGTTTATATAGAGGTTAGGAACTGATTAGGACCATTGATGTTGCTTGGATTGATCGTAGCCATTCATTCTAAGGAGAGACCAATTAGAGCCTGCCACCTAGCCCTAATGACAAAGCAGACCACAGAAAATCGGCCAAACACAGACCTGGCCAGCCAGGTTGGGCTGGCTCGACCAGGTCGACACCCCTGTCGACAGGGCTGTCGACAGCCCTGTCAACATGGGTAGCCCAGGTCGGCAGCCCAGTCGACCTGGGTGGCCTAGGCGGGTGTTTATCCGCCCTGGCCCATTGGGCCCCATTTCGGAATATTTAATTGTTTTATTCTGTTTGAATTTTAAACTTATTTTAAAAACTTCCGAAGGCTATATCTTCTTCATACGGACTCCGTTTTTAGAAAACTCGGACTCTATTTCGCGTATTTTTCCGAGACGAACGCAATGGCGTATCCCGTTTCCCTTAGTTCTTTGATTTGAATTTAATTATACTTTACTTTGTGAATTTCATAGTTATAGAATTCGCGGGGTGTTACAGAAAAAGACCAATATGTAATTGGTATAAATTCCCGTATCAGACTAATAATATAAATGGAATAGCGGCAAAGCCTTTTGAATACCATATATAGTAATAGCTTACATTCCCAGAAGCTCATCTCGATTATTATTAAATTGAATTCCATTCAGTTTCAATTTAATGTATTGAATTGGAAAACTTTACTTCGGAAAATTTCCATTAAATATGAATACCAAGGTTTACAAATTCCAAATCATATCTTCACTATTAATTGGGTTAAAGAACAAATGTTATTTAAAACACCATTCACGATAAACCCAAAAATACACTTCTAATTCAACTCCAATTAAATATTAATTAATTGGTAAATTTCCCTAAATCTTAATTAAAAGATTTATTCTTTTCTCAAATGGGTTTAAAAACAGTGTTATTTAAGAAACCATTGACGACAAACCCAAAATCCAATTTGATATCAAATACAAGGTCTAAATAGAAATTATATCAGCTTATATTCAATATCAAATTCTGAAACCAACGGATATCGTATCGGGAATAATGATATCTATATCTTCCAAATTCCTCACAATATCCGTATAATCACGGAATCCAATATCGAAATATTCCAAAGATTATTTCCATTCAAATCCATTCCAATTTATTCATTGGAAAATTCTAGTTATTTTAAAAACCCCTTTTTTTAAAATCCAATTTATTTATTTAAAACCATTGGATTATTCTTCTAGTTAATAACTAGTTCATTTAGATAAAAATATATTTTTATCTTTTTAAATGTGGGATTTTTTTACCCAAAATCTTTCCAAATCATTTATTATGATTTTTCACAATTTTTCCATATTTTTAAAATTTTATTTAGGCCCTTACAGTCGGTTTCCAATAATAGCCACCGAACTGCATCTATAGCGACCTTTTCTGAAATTGTTTTGGACATAATTTGAAATTCAGCCATTTAAATTTAAATCTCTTATATTCATTAGAAAGATCTTTTCGATACGAACCCAATGGTTCCGGTTTTAGGAGAATCCGATGGTCGGATCTCCGGTTATATCAATTTGAAGTTAATGGTTGAAATTCGCGAACGGTCACTGCACGGCGCGTTCTATTCAAACCACTATATATATATATATATATATATATATGTATATATATATAAACATACCATCGATTTCCATTTAAAACGTATTTTATAAATATTTATAAATTCGTTTTAAAACGATTTCCACTTCATTTTCAATTTTAAATCAAAATTGAATATTTCATATCATTGACATATTAAAATGATATTATTTTCAAAATAAATGATTTTGAAATCAATTCTTTTCGATATTCATTAAAAATGAATAAAATTGATATAAACCCGTTCAGGTTAAAATGGCATTTAGCTACTTACTCGGCTTCATATATTCCAATATTTTCGTGTCCATCAAAAATCGAACATCAAAATCATATTTTGATTATTTAGTGAATATTATTTTAAAATATTCATTATTTGAAAATATTTGTTATTTTAAATTATTTGTTATTTTTGAATCGGAATGCGACTCAATCAATTACCATATTATTTCTAGTATATGGATTTCATATATCGCATGTATTCAACAATAACGATAAATAATCATTATAGATTCAAACATCATCACAGTGAAGTTTACAACTGTATAAGCATTAAAATAAATAAATAACGCTCATTGTAGCCTGTCAACCCATCGATTGACATATAACTAAATATCGGGATTAGTGTATGTCCAATATTGTCCCAATACCCGTGTGGGGTTTTCAAACAACAACAGTCTATTTAAATAAATCATTGTTTAGTAAATATAACCAATTCTAATTCGGTTTGAATTATTTCTCTAACTAAACGAATTTCTGTTTAAATTATAAATGGATATTTATAATTTAATTTCAACTACCACATTAATGATAGCATTATTATTAATATGTTAAACAGTACAATCACAACACAAATCACCAAATCATCTAAATAAATAAATACTCAACTACCCATGCCATTTATAGCGCCATAAGTGGTCATTCACTGAGTATGAAATCCGAGTGTCGGTAATTTCCATACATTGCTCCAATTTATGTGATTTGTGCGAATTCGAGTGTTGAACTCCATACAAAATATAAAAATCTATACTGGCAATTTCTATATATATTTACAGTAATAAATTAAATTAAATAACTGTATAAATATTTTAGTGAGAGAATTCTCACATTAGGTTCCACTCCGTTATTCTATTGGTGAGGATTTGTTTTACAAAATTAAACAGGCATTTAATTTGTCAAAAATTCCAACTGCCTCCGTTTTTTGTTCTGGTCAGTTTCATGTTGTAGAGTTTTCCACTACTATCCCAACGCAGTCGAAATCGTTCCATTCCGACCTCGTATGAGGAAGTTACAATATTTTAAACATTGATACATTAATTAATTTAATTAAACATTAATTAATCACCTAATTAACTTCTAATCTCCTTCTTCCCATTCATGATGTTCAGAGAAACCCATCATTCAAACCAAACTTCATCCTGCCGCTCCTCCTACAACCCGTCGGCCACCCTCAGATCGCCATCCACCGCCATGGCTGCCGCCATGTCCGATCAACACATGCGCCACCAAATCTTGATCCAAAACCGCACCTTCAAGCACCAATTACGGCCTCCATAACGATTTATACCAGATCTCCTCCATTGAAATTAAAGATCAAAGTATGCACTTCGATTATCATTTAATAAATTTTGAAATTTATTGAAGGGATTGAAAGATTTTATCAAGTTAAATTCGGTGGTTTCTGGCCTTTGGTTTAGCGTACGGCGGCTGTTATTGAATCGGAAAAGGCTAGGGTCTGTGATTGCTTAAGGGTATATATATTTAATTCACTTAACAACTTAATTTTTTTCGAACTCCAAATAAAACCCAACAACTGTCGTTTCTAGCTAAGTACCCCCATTTCGGACACAATGAGATATGTTTCATAAGACAATTCGACTGTTTCAATCAGTTTTTGTCAAAATTAAAATATAAATCAATATATATTGAATTTAAACGTACATTTTAATTTACCGGGGCTACATACTGACTTCAAAATTACAGAAAAATAAATCTAGCTAACTTTTGATGATACAGTCCTAACAAAACTAATTTCATCGAATTTGGAGACCATTTGAAAAATGTTCCTTTCAGTTGATTCAAATTCAAACTGCAATTACCAACGCATTTAAACTCACCACGTTCACATATTAATTCCAAAATTATGAAATTCAAAACCTAACAATAATTTGACATTCCGGATACAGCAAAAGTGGTTTCGTCGAAAACGGAGATCGTTTGCAAAATGGCTATTTTTAAGGGCTATATATTACATTAAAATATATTTAAATTCCATAGCGACTATTTCGAATTTTAGATTGGACATAACTTTCAATTTATATTATAAAATCTGGATTTTTCACATTCGTTAGAAAGATATAATTAAACAAATTCAAATTTTTCTAGTTTTACTGAAATCCGATTTGTATTGAATTATGTACATTCATTTGAAATTTAAAATCGAATTTTCAAACTACCACGCCATTTCAAGCTCATTTTACATTGAAAATAAATTTATACATTTTAACTTCGATTTAAATAAATTTTAAATCGATAATTCTTTAAAATAAATCATTTTAAATATTCAAAAGATTTTGTTTTTCACAGGTTCCTATTAAGTTTCAAAATTAGGCTCACATCCGGTCCAACTTTTCATGTAAATTAGGTCCCTTTTTGTCGAAAATAGGTTAAAAAAAACATATTAGAAAAATATAAAAAAATTCACGAAAATTCATTATTAAATAAAACATGTTCACGCCAAAAAGTTCAGGTGGAAAAACAATCGAAAACCACGTCAAAACCCAAAATAACACAAAATCAGCGAAACAGCAGGTTTTTGCATCAAAAGATGCACCTATTCGTAAATAGTTGCATATATTCATGCTAATATTTCAGTATTGCGCCAAACTGTACTATAAATGCATACTCGTATGCAGCTAAGCAGCATTACATGCATCCTTTTGTGCATATATTCAAATTTAACATGTTTTTGAAAGCATTCGCCTTTTTCAAACATTGTTGCACACATTTATGCTCTTGTACAGAATACATGCATGCATTCATGCGTATATTCAGAAGCCGTCGTCGCTTTTAAATTTGTTGCACACATGCATGCATATATACAAAATAGTTGCATTCATCTTAGCAACTTTTCATAATACGTGAATCTCAGTTCAACTTACCTTTTAAATTTGTTGCACATATGCATGCATATATACAAAATAGTTGCATTCGTGTATGCAACTTTTCATAACACATGAATCTCAGTTCAACTTTGTATGCAGTTATTTGCTAATAGTTGCATACATGTATGCATTTATTGGTCCAGATTTTCAACAGAAATACACTATATAAATATATGCATGTATATATGCTACTATTGGCAATAGTTGCACAGAAGTATGCAACCATTTTTTGTTTTTTTGCGAGAGCTTCTGGGAATATTTTGTATTTTTTGGATTTTTTTTTTAGTGGCTAGCGCATTTTTTCTGGTTAGAAAGGTGAAAAGGCGAAGGGGGATGTGGCAGGAAGCGGAAGCGAGCAAAAAGTTTGGGAGACACCTTAAAATAGGGACCGGATATGTATCAAAACTTTGAATGGACGTGCGCTACATTTTGAAATGTTTTAGGGATGTGAGCCGAATTTTCACTATTCAAAATCCATTAAAATAGCTAAAATAAAAAATTTAATTTGGTTCAGAAATCCCTGGTTGTTACTAGGTTCCTCTTTTTTTCAAAGGGAAATATAATATAACAAAAGGGAGAATCTAGCCATTATCCAATGGCTCATAAAAATAGTTTCTATAAAAAGCAAAAACCATGCACACACACACACACAAATAGCAGAAACCGAATAAAATACAACAAGCAACAAAAGATGGCCAACTGCTAAAAAGAAAGCAAGAACGTAGGCTGTGCAGGCGAAGCCTCAACAGACGCGAATGGAGCCAAAGCAAAGGACATGCTCGCAAAGGTAGAGGACCGGTAAATGTAGGTAAGTCCAAACCCTCGGTCCAGAAACACCAAAAAACCCAGCTCCACATGCTCCATCAAATCCAAGGTGGCAAGGGACAACACAAAACAATCGCTCCACATGCTCCTAGAAAACCCATCTAAAGACCATCGAAAGTGCCAACCAGCTCCAGATAGACCAAAACCAAGAACTTATAATCCAGGACCTGCAGAACTAGAAAACGACATAAGATCGACTGGGGTCAGTGTGACAAAGTGAAATGAGCAGCTATAAACATAAAAGAAAAATCAACCAATACCTCCCTTGGGAGTGGCCACGACCAAGGAAATATCAAAGGTAACAGCCAAACTCCTAGACCTGGAGCCTAAAACAACCTTGAACGGCCTACCACGAAACGCAAGAAAAACATCATTCCTTACCCTCCGGATAATGGTAGGAGGATCCATAGCCACTTCGTCAAATACTGCCTGTTTCCGCATGCACCATATGTGCCAGCAGACAAGACAAGGAATTATACGAAGCAGGGTCGAGCGGAAAGATTTACGTGTGATGCCTGACCACCAGAATCTCAGGGAATCTTCAAGCGAGGTGGTCTTACCTCGGCAGCCCATCAGGCTCTCGAAATAATTACATACAGACCTGGCACAAGACTGGAGGATAACAAATGAAAGGAGGATTTTGAGAATCCAGACTTGCATCACCTACAACGGGAGACGAAAGGGATGCCGATTCTTTGGAGGTTCTCATCTATTGGTAACCCGCCATGCAAGGTCTTCTACATAAACAGAGAGACCTTAGGAGGAATACAGGCATTCCAAACGAAAGAGAAAAGATGGAGATGAGGACCTGTTGTCCTTACCGAGTTCCACACTGCTTTAAGCGAGAATGGACTACCGTCCCAAATGGTTCCACCGCCATGAGCATTCGATAAGGCCTTTACGGATTGCATTTGTTTCCACGTCTCACTAGCATAGGACACCAGTGTAATTCGTAACTAACAGTCTACGGTACTTAGCGTGTAGGAACGTAGCCCAAAGGGAGTCATTCGCTCCAAACCTCTCCCATAGCTTGCAAGAAAAGGTCGAACAAATGTTCTTAGGGTTACGGAGGCCCAGGCCTCACTCGCTTTTGGGACGACAAATGGAATTCCAAGAAATCCAGTGATGGCGAGAAGCATTATCCTTGGTTCCCCGAAAGAAGGAAGAAGACAAGGAACGGTAAGAGCGAAAGAACGAAGTAGTGGGAGTCATAGCCGCAAAGATATAAAATACTATAGAGTCAAGGACAGACTTAATAAGAACTAGTCTGCCAGCCTGAGAGAGAAAGGTTGTATTCCAATGAATGTTCTCCCCCTAACTCTGTCAGTAAGGGGATCAAAGATGGCGTTGAGCTTCCTGCCTCGATATAATACAATACCAAGGTAGGGAAGTGAAACCGAGGCCGCCTTGAAACCGGTAGATGCCTCTATCTAGGACGATCTAACCGATGAAAGGTTTTTCGCAGGCACGAAGCAGTTTTTAGAAGAGTTAATGAGTTACCTCGAACATCTCTCATACAGCCTAATAAGACACAACAGGCTACGAATAGACCGATGACTACCATTAGTAAAAATGATGATGTCGTCAGCGAAAGACAAAGAAGAGAAAAGAGGACAACCCCTAGGTATGCCGAACCTATGAATCTGTCCATCTATCATCAGAGAGTGCAGACCTCGAACGAAAGCCTCGGCAGCGATGACGAAAAGAGAAGGTGATAGGGGGTCTCCCTGGCGCAGCTCCCTCCTGGACATAAAATAACAGTTGGTCAATCCATTGATGAGAACAGAAAACCAGCAGTTGGAGATAAGCCTCCAAAAAAGTTCGATAATGGGTCAGGAAAGCAAAAAGCCCTTAGGACCTCGATGAGGAAGAACTAAGACATGTGGTCATAAGCCTTAGCCATATCAAGCTTCATGACCACATTAGAGCCTCAGACTTTCTTATCGATCTGAGAAACTAGCTCCTAGGCTTGAAGAACGTTATCAGTGACCAAGCGTCCTTTTACAAACCCAGCCTGCGAGGAAGAAATAAGATGTTCGAGAAACGGGGCTAACCTATAGGTTAGAACCTTAGAGATGACCTTGTTTGAGAAATTACAAAAATTGATCGGTCAGAAATCCGAGCAAGTACTAGGATGGTCACATTTTGGGATGAGGACCAAGTTGGTGGAGGTCCAATCCGCAAGGAGATCTCCCCCAAAGAAGAAGGACTGAATAACAAGACAAAAGTCCGCTTGAATAACTGGCCACACACTCCGGTAGAAAACCCCATTAAAACCATCCGGCCTGCATGCACTATCCATACTTACAGTAAATACACAAGCACGTATTTCTTCTAAGGAAGGGGGTGCGGCAAGCTCGGAGCTATCAGTAAGGAGGATCAACCTAGGAATGAAGGCGAGCAGTGATGGGTCAAAAACCGAAACAGAGGGAGAACTAAAGAAGGACTGGAAATGGGATAGAATAGTATCTTTGACTTCATCAGGAGTACAAGCCATAGAGAGATCAGGGCGCTGAATCTAGTGAATCGTGAGAAGACTATTCTTCTTACGAATAAACAAGTGAAAAAACTTGGAGTTTGTATAACCATCAACAATCCATTTGATCCTTTCCTTTTGGAAAAGATAGTCTTGTTCAATATGAAGCTCCGAGGAGAACGAAAGTTGGGATAACTGTTTGCGCCTCCTTGTTGGCAATAGAGGGATCCTCATCAAAGGACACCTCTACAAGAATAAGAGTCTACTTGGCCGCCCGAATGCAGTCAAAGATATTCTTGAAAACAAGAACATTCCATGCCCTAAGCCAATCCTTAAGACGCTTCAACTTGCTAGGAAACACCACACATGGGGGGCCACTCACTGGGGAGTTCCAAGCATCTTCCCCGACACTGTGGAAAGTATAGTGAGATCTCCACATACTCTGGAACCGAAATGAGGATGGGCTAGTTGGGAAAGGGGAGAATAACAAAGAACTATAGGAGCACGGTCGGAGAAGGTACGATGCAGGTAGGAGACTGAGAAAGTGAAGGGTATGCCAAACCACCCTTCAGAAGCGAAGACTCTGTCCAGCCGAGAGAGAATATGGTTTGGCCCGTCTTGGTTGTTACACCAAGTAAAGGTCGATCCCACAAAAGAGACTTCATAGAGACCCGAGCTGATGATGAAGGCATTGAAATTCACAACTGCTAAATGGTTAACAACATTGCTTCCACGTTTTTCTGCTTGACTGGCGACAACATTAAAAACGACACCCAAAATGGAAACAGAAAACCCTAAATCAGATAGAGAGAGAATATCGGAGGGCCAGTCTCTCAATCCTGTGAACAACAACGTCTTTGAACCAAATGATCCAAATCTTGTCAGACACGTTGGCTAAGGCACCACCAAAGCCAAGAGAGAGAACATAATTGGTGATCGCCTTTAGTCCCACCATAAGTTCCAGAAGCGCTACAAAGCAGACATGATACTTCTTAACAATGCGTTTCAGCTTAGCTACCATAGCATCGTTCCCAATACCCCGGAAGTTCCATAAAAGAAAGTTCACCATCTAGAGCAAAGCAGAATAAGAAGACACCTAGGAAGAAAGCGACAGAAGGCAGCACACCACACAGCTCAGATAAGATATTGAGTGTGTCGAGTAGATCTAACAATCTGCTCGAACGCCGCTATAGAGCGTGTGTGAATGGTGCAGGGGTGCGAGGAACCGATCTCGGACTATGACGCTATACACGAGAATCGGCCTAACCAGTGACTCGTAGGAGAAAAGAAATACACTAGATTGGCTAATTCTCCATTACCTAGGCGGAACGTTTTCCATGAACGTACTCTCCAATAGGTGGCCACAAAAATTACGCTGTACACTTTCTAACTCCATAACGTATGGAATACAACGCCCCCCGTTCCCTAACCATCTTCCCCAATTTGAAACGATCTGCTATAATCGATACTCTAAAAAATTCACGATCTTGCCTCTTTAATTTCGAATCGAGCTCCTCCATAATTTTGATTCTTATTTCAGCATATTGTTGTAATCAGGTATCTTTACATCTCCTCCTCGATATATCCTTCTCGATATATTTGTATTAGGTTTTTTATTTTATTGTTATTTTTAGTCACGAATTTGGATGTTCTTTTATTTTTATTATTTGTGTACATTTTTTTTTGATTTATTATGGTTTGTTTTTTCAATCAACAACTGTTTTTACAACATTTTCTTTGTTGCAGTTAGTGCGCCATATAGGTCTATGTGTTTTTACTTGATGGTGATATTGCCAAAATTTCTGAAGTCAGGTATCAATTTTTTTTACCTATTTTGTTTATGCTTTTCAGATTTGTGTTACATCTTAATGCAGTTGTTATGATAGTTTAAGGTAGTATAATTATCATAACTTAAATAAAGCTAGTTGAAGGTAATATAATCTCTCTGTAGATTTAGAGCAAACAAAACTGAAATGTGGCCAATGTTTTAATTAAGCAGTAACCTCTGTATTGATGTATATGGTTTGATTTGGTGATTAAAAAAATACTCCTTAAAATTGATAACTATCATGGTTATATGAATATATATTATTAACAATTTTTATCGATTACATGTTCGGTATTAACTTGTCCATTTGTCTACATTTTTATTTTGATGCTAATCCTCGAACCAGTGTTGTATCCATTCAAATGTAATTTTACAGATATATTTAGATGTTTTCAGTTCCTACTCTCTAATTGTTTTAGTTATGCTTATACTTTAACCCGATGTAACTATGATTGTGATTCCAATGGGTAAAATGTTCAATTCATGGCAAATAGCTTGATTACAAGCTTTTGAGAATCCCAAATTGAACCCTTTTACACTAGTTTTAACATATTTACTTGATTCCTTAAATTAGGATTACTAATGAATTGATGTCTCACTTAATGTTGATGCTGGTACATCTATTAGTTTTTGTTATTTGTGTGTTTTAGTACATTTTTGAAATGGTAATATTTATGCTAAATTATGGCTATACTCATGACTGATGTCAGCCCGAGAAGCCATTATAACGGAAACATCTCCTTTACTCATGACTTGAATTAAAATAGTTAGTAGTGAAAATTGGTCATTTTGAATTTTGATAGTATTGTTAACATAATACAGCAATCACAACATTATATGTGCATAGTTTAAGAAACAGTTGCGAAAATAAATAGTAGATAACTATTGCAAAAGAACAGGTACATATTTGAAATTCTTAGTCTACTGCAAAAAGTGACACGCATGTCTGTTTACAGTAGACGAAAATATAATGAATGTTATGATCTTATTCCGATTGTACTTGACACGATTAGCACTGTTTGGAATTTTGTGTTGCAATCAGTTATTATGGAGGGCAATTTTTATGGTGTCCTGGTCAGAGTAGGTCGATTGAGTTTAAGTTGTAGAAATGGGGTTTTGTGAAACTAAGTTGGGATTCAGATTTCAGGTTGAATATGGGAATTTTCTGGAGTTCGAATTAGAGATGGATTGCTCGCAATGAGGTGGTGTCTGTGGTTTGTCGTGGATGAGATTTTTATGCTCTGTCGTGAGTTATGCTGCAGGTAAGTGGATGAGGCATTTTAGTTTATGGCTTATGGAAGGCAACCAAAATGAAGTGTTGCTTGTTAAAGATATTTGGCAGTTTTTGTGTGCGATGTGTGCGAGTTGTAGAGGAATAGGTGAGCGAGATGGTTGGCTATTAGTAAAGTTGGTGATATGTTGGTGATTTTGGTGCAATGGTCGAAAAAGGCATACAAGCCCCAGTAACCAGCAACAATTGTGTGCAAACATGAAGTACGCAGATACACAACTTTAAAATGCGCTTTTGCATCAAAATATTGTAACAATCTAGAATTTTGGAACCAATTTAAAATTTTTATTTTAGAAATTTTAATGAATTTTGAATATTTAAAATAATTTATTTTAAATAATAACGACAAAAATTATTTTAATCGAAGTTAAAAAGAATAAACTTATTTTAATTATATAACGAGCCTGAAAGGGCGCGGTAGTTTGAAAATTTGAATTCGAACTTTGACTAAATGTACAAGATTCAAAATAAATCGGATTTTGGTGAAACCAGAAATATTTAAATCTGTTTAATTACATCTTTCTAACGAATGTGAAAAATCCAAATTTCATCGTCGGAATAAAAAGTTATGGCCAGTTAAATATTTAGAATGGTCGATATGGAATTTAATATAATATATAGCCTTTAAAATAGCCATTTTACAAACGACCTCCGTTTTCGACGAGACCACTTTGGTTGGATCCGGAATGTCAAATTATTGCTAGATTCCAATTTTCATAATTTTTGGAATTAATATATGAGCGTGGAAAAAGAAAATGTGTTTTGTCAATTTCGGTCAAATTGGATCGACTAGAAAATGGTCATTATTCAAACGGTCTCCAAATTCGACGAAATTAATTTTATTAGGACCATATTATCAAAACATAGATATATTTATTTTTCGGGAATTTTTGGAGTCAGTATGTGGCCTCGGTAAGTTGAAATGTATGATCAAATTAAATAATTAAATGTTTTATATTTTAATTTGAAGAAAACAAGCTGAAAACAATCGAATAGCCTGATGAGACCTAGTCCATTGTGTCCGAAATAGGGGTATTTGGCTAGGGGCAGCATTCGCTGGGCTGGATTTGGAGTTTGTAGGAATTAATGGGCTTTTTTGTGAATTAATGAATCTAAATAATATTATATTATAAATAACCCCAACTAAACCAAACTTTAATTCTCCAATACCCGTACAATAGCCACCACCAAAAATCGATGGCCCAAAAGTTCGAAATTTTCCTCTCAATTTTCACAAAATCCATGCAATATTTTGCAATACTTCCAATTGCCAAGCCGTCGACCTAGGAGGGATCTCGAGCTTCAATAGAGGTGATCGGCTTTAGGGGTCTGAGATGGCTAGAATTTAGGTTTATACCAGTCGGCGTCGCAGTCAAATTTGGGGTGGAGGGGGACTTCGAGTAGAACGGCGTGCCAAGCGTTGGAAGGGGGAGCGAAGGGCGACAGTTTGGGTACCTCAGATCAAATTCCGGCGCAACGATGTGATGTACGGTGGAGGATTTTTGATTTTGGCGATGGGTTTAGTCAACCTGGAAGGAAGATGACGACGGGATTAAAGAATAATAAGGGATTAGTGTTTAGCAATATTTAATTAATAATTTATTTAATTATTAAGGTTTAAAATCTAATAACTTCTTCATACGGAAACAGAATCAATAAAACTGGGTGTGTTGGACTCGTGCTGACCAGATCTACGTGATGGAACAGACCAGAATAAAAACAGGAGCAGTTGGAAACTTTGATTGAATTAAACATGTAGCGTAATTCAATTAAAAATAGTCGCTATTAGAACGATTTCTGAATCCGATCAAGGTTAGATTTCTTTTTAAATAATTAAAAATTAATTATTATCGTGTTTAGAAATTTCTGCAAACATGTTGTTCAATTCAATTTGTTGTTATACGTTATTTGATTTATGTTGATTGATGTTGTTATGATGATCTGTTGATTGGATGGAACATTTTTTAAATTAGAATTGACAAAATATAAATGTCATTTTTGTTTAATTAGAATTGACAAAATATAAATGTCATTTGTGGTTAATTATAATTAACAAAATATAAATGTCATTTGTGTTTTATTAGAATTAACAAAATATAAATGTCATTTTTGTTTAATTAGAATTGACATAATATAAATGTCATTTTTGTTTAATTAGAATTAACAAAATATAAATGTCATTTTTTGTTTAATTAGAATTGACGAAATATAATTGTCATTTTTGTGGAGTTAGAATTGACAAAACAAAATATCATTTTTGTTAAATAGATTTGTGTTAAACAGAAATGTCAATTTTGTTGAATTAGATTATTGTCAACAAAATGAAGTTATCATTTTTATTCATTTCGTTAAAATAGAACTGTTAATAAAATGAAGTTATCATTTTTATTGATTTTGTTAAAACAGAATTGTTAACAAAATTAAGTTATCATTTTTATTGATTTTGTTAAAATAGAATCGTTAATAAAATGAAGTTCCCATTTTTATTCATTTTGTTAAAATAGAATTGTTAATAAAATGAGGTTATCATTTTTATTCATTTTGTTAAAATAGAATTTGATTGACATAGGAATATGTTTATTTTATGCTCTTGTTTCTTATCTTTTGTATATAAATCAATATTACTTGGGTATTGTTTTGTTACTTTTACAGATATTCCAACCCAGCCCGCATGCAACCAGAAATGTAGAGATATAGAGTTCAATTTGCTGTGTATTTGCATTTTGAAGAATTGTAGATGAAGATATCACATCTAGTTGTTGTTGGACAAGAAAAGGATTGATAACAAGGCTTTGCACATCACAAATCAATGAAGAAGTGTCAAGGGAGCAAGAGGAAAAGAGAAAAGGCCCAAATTTGCTTTATTTATCTAAGGCCCATTTATGTTTCTCATTGTAAACTAATTAGTGATGTAATGACCAAGCCCATTTATCATTAGGGTTAGGGTTAGGGTTTGGCTATCTACCCTATATATACCCTTGTAATGGCATTGTAGCCACCATCCTATCCTATATCTCATTCTATTCTCTTCTTCATTAATAAAATTCATTTTTCTTTTATGCAAATTTTCTATTTCTTAACAAGTAGTGTTGTTTACACGATTAGATTCGGTAGAACACTATTTGTATTTTGCATTTCTTTTCATTAGCGATTGACCGTCTGATTAGATTCAGCGGTAATCCTAATTTTTATTTTCTGTTCGTTTAATTCTGTTCTGCAATTTTATTTCCATTGTTTTATTTTATCTTTAATCGTTGAATTTATTACAGATCTGATTAGATTCGAATCTGCAGTAAATTTAATTGCATCTTTTAATTGTAGTTTCACTTTTTATTTTGTTTTGCAAAATCAACCTCCAGCTTCGTCTAACACGCCCAAGAAAAAAATAAATAATAATTTTTAATTAAACCTCCCTGTGTTCGACCTGTATGCTACACGCCTGTATGCTTGCAGAATTTATTACAAATGTCGCGCTTTTCTAATTCATAGACTAGCGTCGATCAAGTTTTTGGCGCCGTTGCCGGGGAGGTAACGATTAAATTTTGTTATTTATTTAATTTCTGATTCGTGTTAGTTTTTATTTTATTTTTATTTTTTTTTTGTTGCTTTTTTTTGTATATATAGAAAAAAAGTTCTAGTTTGGTTGATTGAGTATTAAAATATTGATACTACAATCTTCTAATAAGGGAAAAAAAATCTTGCCTTTTTGTTTTTATTATTTCTTTCCTCATTTTGATTCCTTTTCCTTTTTGTTTTCCCTTCTCCCATTTATTACTTTTTTTTTATATACATCCATTTTCTTCTTCTTGCAACTTTCAAAGCAAATAAAAAAAAACTTACCAAATTTCCTTAATTTTATCTTCTTCTTTCTCATTTAATTCTTCCCCCTTTCAATTTTTTCCTTTTATATTTCTTTTTCCTTTCCTACTTTCAAAGCAAAACAAAAAACAAAAAAACTCATCATTTAATTTCTCAAACTCTTTCCCCTTTTTCAATTTCATTCCCAGTTTCTACAACCTCTCTTTCCATTTAATTAAAAAAAAATTGTTTTGTAATCTTTCCCTTCTTTGCCTTGTGATTAATTCTCTCCTTTGATTTCTTTCCCACTTTACCAATTTCCTGATTTCTTTCCCAATTTTTTCCCCTTTGCACTTAAAACAATGACCTCATACCTCAATTTCTTTCCTTTTCACTCTCCCCTCTTTGCCATTAATTTTTTTCAATAGCTTTCATTAAAAAAAAAAAATTGAAAACTTTCCATTCTTTCTTCCTTGTAGTTAATTCTCTGCTTTGTCATTTGATTACTACCCTCTTTTGCTATTTCTTTATTTCTTTCCATTCTTTTTCTTTTTGCCATTACAACAACAATCTCTTCTTATCTTCTTACCATTTCGTACATCTTCTTCTCTTCCACCAAGACCAAAACCATCTTCACGCATACCCATAAAAATCAATATATCTTGCACCAACGAAAACTAATACAGCAAGTCATAATCCTCCCCTCGGTCCAACAGGACCTTCACCAACCAGTCTATCACTTTCAGCCCTTACCATCTCAAACTCTTCCACCGTTCTACAATCTTCACCAAACATAACCAAGCCAGATCAATCATCTCCCCACAACAAACTCACACAAAGCAGTAGCAGCACCACGGAAATCCGCTCAATACCACATTACCACGTCCCTCACTCACGCACTCAACCATCAAGCAAGCATCTTCCCAAACCTCCCTCTGCCACAATCTAAACCACGGCTACATCTTCCCCTTACCACTACAACCGCAACTCATCATCAAGTCCACCTTCCTGGACACTTCCTGCACACCTCCTGCACACCTTCTGCCTAAAAACCACTTCAGCTATTTCCTACCACAAATCGCAAATCCCAATCGCACAAACCCCAAATCTGATTCAAACCCAAAACCGCGAGCCATAAATAAACCCCCCAAACCTCAACCAAGTTCGCAGCTTCTCCCCAAATTAGCTTCGAATCAAATACACCAGAAACCGAAAGCAATAGACCCAAAAGAAAAAAACAAATACTGATCCAGATTTCCCAAATCGAAAACATCAAAGAAGAAAAGAAAAAAAAAGAAAGACATCAAATCGAATTCGATTTTGTTGCCATTTTTGTTTGAGGATTTGTTTGTTTTGGGGTTGCTAAAAAGGGCGTGGTAGTCAGAAGAAAAAATAAGAAGGGGCAATTTGTTTTTGTGGCACAGATTGTTTTAAAGAAAATGAATGGGCAGAAGACCCGATTTTCTGGTTGACTATTTGTTTTGAGGTGGACGTTTTCACTTCTATGCGTTGCCTTGGTTTTATAACCAAGTGCATGGTACTTAGCAATTTATCTAGGTAGGTTTTGTTTCACTTTTTTTTCCTTCTTGTCTCTTCTTTCTTATTTCAGTTTCTTTAAACTTTTGTTTTTTTTCTTTCTTTCTGCAATTTTTGAACCTTTAGATATTTGTTTCTAGTTTTAGTTTATTTTTCTTTTTTTCTATTTTGTATTGTTTTCTCCAAAAAAAATAAAAAAAATCAAAGACCAACGAGAAGTGAAGAAGGAATTCAAGCAACAAATCGAGAATCGAAGTGAAAGAATTCAAACAAGCAGATCAAGAAATTCAAAGCGTCAAACAAGTTGGAATTCTAATTGTTGAATCTACTCAACTGCTCTAGACGGACAGCCATACCCCATGGTAATATTTTTCTAAACTCTACAGGTGCTGAAGCTGCTTTTGAAAATATAGAAATTGTTGTAAAAATCTTCTGCAGGGGCAGCGGCTTGAATGTAAAAAAAATTTAATTCTGCAATTTATATTTCTGTGACTGTAATTTCTGAATTAATTTGGTGCGGACTGATATTTCCATAACTGAAATCTTCATTCTCATTGTTTTCAACAATAAAAATAGACTTTTCAAAATAATATAATTGAAAAGTGGTGCTTTGTGAAGTTGACTGTCTCATATAATTAGATCGCGGATATATAGTAGTTCAATTTATTGAACTATTAGCAAAAGAGGTTGCATACTACCCGTAAAACATTGGTCGTATCCCTTAGTATTTATACTATACGTGAACGGCCATAAGACCCTCCTCCCCCTTCTAATTGAGTCAGTTAATTAATAGAGCACAACTTAGTATTTTATACTATTTTGAACTGAGAATAATTTTTGTCTTGCCTTGATTTCATTTCAAATGTCTGATTCAAAAAAATTCTTGAGGGAATTGTGGGATAATAATCGAAGTAGACGTCCTCTTGAAGAGTATGAAAATGAAATACAACTCATGAAGCAAGATTTCCCAAAATTTGGTGAAACCAATGTCAACAATTTTCAAAATTTTCAAAATGACCAACATTTCCAAAGTTATGATCGAAATGACGACTTCAATTCAAATTTCAATAATTTCGATTATGGGCCCCATCCATATCAAAATAGGTTTGAAACCCAAGATAGCTTTGATCAACATCAATATGGGGTTGTAAACCAAAATTTCCAAAGTTATAGCTCATATCAACATCTTGAAAATAACCAAAATTGCAATTTTCCGCCGAATTTCAATAGTTTTGGTTATGAACCTAATTTTCAAAATCAAAATGATTTCCAATACCATTTTCCTGAAAATTCAAACAACTACCACATTGGAAATAATTTTGATTGTGAAATTGATGTGGACTATAATTTTGATAATCAAGAAATCCAAAAGGAGAACTCTCAAATCAACGACTCTGATGAATGTGATTTTGATGAGAGAGCGGAAAGGCGAGATAAAAAGCTTGATGAACTTCTTTGTTTACTGACATCTTTGAAAGAGCAACAAGAGCAACAAAATCAAATGGGCATTGAATCAGAAAATAATCCAATTTCTACTGACATTGAAAATTTTCAAATAACGACTTTGGAAATTGAGAATAATCATCTTGATGAAGCTTTTCAAAATTCAACAAATGATTTGGACTTCAACTCTTTTCAGAAAAAAAATTTAAGCTTGGATTTTGATCTTCCTCTGTCAGGCTGCGAAAAACTTGAAATTCTAGAAATAGAACATAATAAAAATGTTGAGTTTTCCAATTCAAATTTGGAAATGGACTTTAATGAACATGAATTTTTCGTAGTGTACGAGGATGAGTTGCCAAATAAGGAAGACGTAGATTCAAGTCACGAGTTCGAAAATTTTAACTTTGAGGAAATTTCAAACGAACTTGAAATTGTCAGTGTCAAAAACATGTTGTCCAGTAATGAAATTGAGAATTGTGATCACATAGTCTTGAACAACAGTCAGATTTCAACTTTCACTGAATTTATATACGATCACGAATTTTTGAAAAATTACACTGACAAATTTGTTGAATACATGAATTACTTTTGGAATGCTGGCTTGGTTGGAAAACTTCAGGTTAGGACGACCCTAGATATTTATCTCCTGGACTACAAATCGAGGTTTAAAGATGAGATGGTTTTCAAAAACTCTTGCTTGTTAGAAAACATGTCTAGACACAGTGGGAATGGGACTCATAGGGCTCGAACCAAGTATGGGGGAAAACATTGGTGGTATTCTTTGCATCGCGTGCACCGCAAACACATATATCATTGTACATATGATCCATTCTTACATATAGTAAGATTGCATCTTATTCTACAAATCATTTTGCATCTAATACACCTGTCGGTTCGATCTTTCACATTCAGGAAACGTTTACAGTGTGGACACTGTTCAGTTCTAGTGTGGGGTGGAGTCTGCATTGCATTCTTTGGATTTTTCTTTCTTTCTTTTCATGTAGGACCATCATACATTTTATATCGTAGTAACATACCATTTTTTTTTAATATGACTCATTTTCAATTGATACAACAAAATAAGTTTACAATTTTTAGCCAGTTGATAGTATTTTTTTCTCTCAACTTAGATCGAATACGAAATATAATGAAAAGTTTAATTTTGAGGGATAATAGTGTAACCGGTACATAGGGAGATTCTTAGGTGATGGCCATGAAATCTATTCTATATTGTAGACTTTGTTTAAACAAGTGGAGGACTTAAAGTACTTATAATGGCTTGTCAAATCTTTAAAACTAAGTTGTGTTAAGTTGAATTCGCATAACTCTCTTTTGTGCTTATATTTTCGATAATAATAATAATAGTATTCCAAGGGTATCCAACATTGCTTGTATATCGAGCGTTGGTGTGCAAACCCGCCAAGCTCTATCCGACACGTTGTTGACAAAGTCAGCGTTGGAATATCTTGGTCTCATTTTATGAGATTGGACACCTAAGGATTACCGACACGTTGTTGACAAAGTCAAAGTCGGCCTGCACAATCCGCCAAGCTCTTTACCCACTCTCCGTTAGTCCGCGAGGCAGTGCATGGGTGGTAAACCTTGGTCTTTTTAGTTAGGTGTATGTGCTTAATCATAAATCTTAAAATTTTATAGAATAAAGAATAAGCGATGATACCCAAACACTTCTTGACCTTATTGATTTGACTAGCCATGCATGAGAAAATTAGAATACCACTTTGCAAACTGTGCCAAGCAAACTAAGAATTTATTTCATGGCTGCACTATGTTATCGACCGAACTAACTAGCCAAACTGGAATTTAACATTTGAAAACTTGATTTATATTGAAAATTTGTGACAAGTCGAGGTATCTAAAATAAAATCAACTGGTTAGAAATTATTAACTTAATTTGTTGTACCACTTTCCTGAAATAAGTCGTGTTGTCATTTTTCGTTTTTATTTTTGCATATGTCCATTGCATTCATGTAGTTTCATTAGAATCATAGCATACTGCATTTGGATTTTGTGGGTATTATCCGCTGAAAACCCTCACGAGACACCACTCGTCCTACTAGGGACACCTAGAGGTTTAACGGCTTGTTGCATACGCTCAATGCAATCGTGTTTCCTACGAAAGTGTGACCTATCTAGTCAGTTTTTTTCATTTCTTGTTTTACTTGAGGACGAGTAAAAGATAAGTGTGGGGGTATTTGATTGACATAGGAATATGTTTATTTTATGCTCTTGTTTCTTATCTTTTGTATATAAATCAATATTACTTGGGTATTGTTTTGTTACTTTTACAGATATTCCAACCCAGCCCGCATGCAACCAGAAATGTAGAGAAATAGAGTTCAATTTGCTGTGTATTTGCATTTTGAAGAATTGTAGATGAAGATATCACATCTAGTTGCTGTTGGACAAGAAAATGATTGATAACAAGGCTTTGCACATCACAAATCAATGAAGAAGTGTCAAGGGAGCAAGAGGAAAAGAGAAAAGGCCCAAATTTGCTTTATTTATCTAAGGCCCATTTATGTTTCTCATTGTAAACTAATTAGTGATGTAATGACCAAGCCCATTTATCATTAGGGTTAGGGTTAGGGTTTGGCTATCTACCCTATATATACCCTTGTAATGGCATTGTAGCCACCATCCTATCCTATATCTCATTCTATTCTCTTCTTCATTAATAAAATTCATTTTTCTTTTATGCAAATTTTCTATTTCTTAACAAGTAGTGTTGTTTACACGATTAGATTCGGTAGAACACTATTTGTATTTTGCATTTCTTTTCATTAGCGATTGACCGTCTGATTAGATTCAGCGGTAATCCTAATTTTTATTTTTTGTTCGTTTAATTCAGTTCTGCAATTTTATTTCCATTGTTCTATTTTATCTTTAATCGTTGAATTTGTTACAGATCTGATTAGATTCAAATCTGCAGTAAATTTAATTGCATCTTTTAATTGTAGTTTCACTTTTTATTTTGTTTTGCAAAATCAACCTCCAGCTTCGTCTAACACGCCCAAGAAAAAAAAAATTTAATTAAACCTCCCTGTGTTCGACCTGTATGCTACACGCCTGTATGCTTGCAGAATTTATTACAAATGTCGCGCTTTTCTAATTCATAGACTAGCGTCGATCAGAATTGTTAATAAAATAAAGTAATCATTCTTATTCATTTTGTTAAAACAGAATTGTTAATAAAATGAAGTTGTCGTTTTTATTCATTTTGTTAAAATGGAATTGTTAATAAAATGAAGTTATCATTTTCATTCATTTTGTTGAAATGGAATAGTAAATAAAATGAAGTTATCATTTTTATTCATTTTGTTAAAATAGAATTGTTAATAAAATGAAGTTGTCATTTTTATTCATTTTGTTAAAATAGAATTGTTAACAAAATGAAGTTATCATTTTCATTCATTTTGTTGAAATGGAATTGTAAACAAAATGAAGTTGTCATTTTTATTCATTTTGTTAAAATAGAATTGTTAATAAAATGAAGTTGTCATTTTTATTCATTTTGTTAAAATAAAATTGTTAACAAAATGAAGTTGTCATTTTCATTCATTTTGTTGAAATGGAATTGTAAACAAAATAAAGTTATCAATTTTATATGTTTTTTGAGATAGAATTGTCAAGAATAACAAAATTATCATTTTTATATTTTGTTGAAAGAGGATTGTCAACAAAAAATTAAAATTATCATTTTTTTATGTTTTGTTGAAATAGGATTGTCAACAAAATAAAATCATCCTTTTTATTTGTTTTGTTGAAATTATAAAATTGTTAACTAAATAAAGTTATAATTTTTATTTGTTTTATTAAAATAGAATTGTCAACAAAATAAAAGAATTATTTTTATTTACTTGTTGTACTAGAATTGTCGATAAAATAAAATTATCAATTTCATTTGTTTTATAGAAATAGAATTTTCAACAAAATAAAATAATCATTTTGAGACGACCCGAACTTCCCCGGTAAGGAAAGCACGGATAGAATTGAGGACAAGACAAAATAGAACGCAAACAGAAGAACATTTCATTGTTATTACAACAATTCCATCAGATACAAGAATATACAGAGTATAAATGAATAAATTACATAGCAGCGGAAAATAATACAAAAGCACAACTAGAAGTGATACACGGATACAGAGCTTTCCGAGCATCGTTCCAGCTGTAAATCAGGACCCTGTGAATATAAATCTACAAAACCAAAACTACTAGCTGCCCGTGCGAAAATAGGGGCACCCAGAGTTTAGGTTAAAACAATAAACTCCAGGTCAGTCATGTGACTGGTGTGAGAACTAAAACAGTTATTTAAAACTTTACTTTAAAAGAGAGTAATTCAAGGGACCACGCCGTATAACACGGAATGGGTTTCCTCCCAAGAATACTAGTGCATATAACAAAACAGCGCAATGCCCTTTGGAAAAATGAAGCTATTATAAGACCCAGGTCCCATCACACAATGCAACGCAAGCCGGAGGATAGGGTTTTCCCTTATAATAGCCGAATAATGCTTGATACGTTTAAAAACAAATCACTTGATACTATTATAAGTGTAGTGTCAAAACAATTTCAATCAAAAATATCAATCATAGGCGGCATGGGTACCATCTATCATGTCGCCATACTAGTTCTACAATTAAAACCGCAACATCACGTATTGGAAATTGGATTTCCGTCATGAGTCGAGGCAATGGGCAAGCTCCTCTCCACGTTCAAGACACTCTAGCAATTCCTCAGGACCCCACTCTAATCCTTTGGAACCTCCAACGTCGGTCCTCTCTTACTTTTGAGGATTGGTTACTCTTGAACACACGTTTCCCGGTCCTTACAGACCTATATCCGAGGCGCCTCACATTCCAACAACCACACAGGTGAAAAGTATATAAATGTCAGGGCTGGTAGGTCACTGACACCACCCTAGCTAGAAAGAAACGTCGTGCACTCCTTGGGTCCGTCTCCCGTTTTTGACTCATACCGAGGTGTGAGGCTCGCGAATTCTCGCTATACACAAAGCTACGCCACACAGGCCGTGCTTTGATCATCCACCACAAGACTTTGCTTTTCAACAGAAGCCTTGATCAATTGCCACTTACGCGTGCCACAATGGCAATTCACTCCATGCGACTGATGTCCATCGATATACAACCTCTGAGCTCGTACGTCTCAGAGAAGGGCGTTAAGCAAGAGAATAAATTCTCCGCCGCCAAACAGATGTATATTTAATAGAGATCAATGAACACAGAATAAAATCCAATGTCAGACACACAATCCATTTACAAGTTCGTTCTGGGTCTGAACGAAACCGGAGGCACTTTCCTCGCATATCCATCCATCTCCAAGTACGTCTGGACGATCACCAACTATTTCCCTCATCCTGGGTGTACAACCCAATCAAGATCATCAGTAATCACCCAAACGATGTGAAGACTTCCGGTCTTCGACCATCGTCTTCATCTTCGACATTTCGTCGAATCGGTTATTCAGAATGGGTATAAACCCGGCCTTTCTGAATAACCCACGTATATGATAAACAAATGTTACACAAACACAACAAACGCCTCATTCCAATTCAGAATGTTCTTTTATTCACAAAATCACATTCTTAGGGAAAGGTTCCCATTAATTTTATCCAAGATAAATTCTTCTAAATTTATTCTTTAATCATCCTTTGGATATCATTTCAAACCATGTTATGGTTTTCCAAACTAGTCGGGATTAGCGGACCACACCGAAGTAATTATTTATTTTATTTCCCAATCCGAACCTATTCAACCCCTGGAGCAAAACTGGTAATACTCCATATCTAACACCACAGTATTATCGGTAAAATTAATTACCATTTCACGTTTAAATCTAATTAAAGATTTAACCATCGCTTTGGAGCAAAACTGGTGGTACTCCACTCTCGATCACCTTTCAGATTTGATAATTTAAATTATCAATTCACATTTCAATCTAATTAAAGATTCATTAAAGCTCCACTTAGTTTTAATCTTTTCAAAAATCAATATCCTGTCTTCAACTGGGTTAAAGAACCAATGTCATTTAAAACACGATTCACGATAAACCCAAAATCACACTCTATTGTTAATCGGGTTAAATAACAGGTGTTGTTCAAAACACCGCTCAAGATAAACCCAAAAACCAATTCAAATTCAATTCCAATTAAATATTATTTAATTGATACACTTCATTAAATCTTAATAGAAAGATTTAATCTTTTCTCTATTGGGCTTAAGAACAGTGTTAATGAAGACACCATTCACGACAAACCCAAATCACATTTGATATTAAATACAAGGCTCTGAATAGAAAATATACCAACTTATATTCAATATCAAATTCTGAAACCAACAAATATCGTATTGGAAATAACGATATAAAATATATCTTTCAAATTCCCATAACAATATCTGTATAGTCACGAAATCTAACATCGAGATATTCCGAAGATAATTTCGATTCAACTCCAGTCCAATTCACGTATTGGGAATATTGATTATTTTCAAAATCACTTTCAAATTCAATTTATTTATTTCAAAAATAAATTGATTTTAATTCTAGTTTAAAATTAGTTCATTTCGACAAAAATCTATTTTTATCCTTTCAAATGTGGAATTCTTCAGCCTAATTTTTCCCAAATCATTTCTTATGATTCTACACAAATTATAGATATTTTTAATAATTTTATCAAGGCCCGTACAGTCGATTTCCATCAACGGCCATCGAACTGCACTTATAGCGACCTTTTCTAAATTTTATTTGGACATAATTCCAAATCCAACCGTTAGATTTCAAATTCCTAGCATTCATTGGAAAGCTCTTTTCGATACGAACCCAACGGTTCCGGTTTTAGGAGAATCCGACGGTCGGATCTCCCGCAACGTCAATTCGAATTCAATGGTCGAAATTCGCGAACTGCCGCGGCGCGGCGCATTCTATTCAGGCCGTTATATATATAATATATATATTATATATATTTCGTCGATTTCCCTTTTAAAACGTATTTTATAAATCGTTTTAAATTCGTTTTCAAAACTATTTCAACTCTGTATTCAATTTCAAACCAAAATTGAATATTTCATATCATTACTATATAAATGATAATATTTTCAAAACGTTATATTTTGAAATCACTTCCTTTTCAATATTCATTATAAAAACGAATATAATCGATATAAATATCATTCACGTCAAAATAGCGTAACTCTAATCAACACGGCTTTATATCTTTCAATAAATTCGTTATTCTATTCAATAAATGAATATATTCTATTCAACACATGAATCTATATTTCTTTCAACCCACGACTAATCTCAACATACAAGTACTGTCAACACATCACTATTTTTGCTATGTAAAATATTTTATAAAACTATGGTATCTATCGTTTGATTTTAATTAGACTCCACCGTGAAGTAGATTCTAATTGTAAATATGATAAAGATGTAAATTTTATTATTTAAAATATTTTACTCAACACATGAACATCGTCAACACATGACTATTTTTATATTCAACAAATGAATTTTCCTTTATAATATTCATTATTTTCCCGATTGGAATGAGGCCCAATCAATCACCATATAATGTTAATTATATGGATTCTATACAACACATGTATATAATAGCAATGATAAACAATCAACCATCATCCAAGGTGCACCACACAACTGCATAAGCATCAAATATAAATAATCAACGCTTACACAGTCTGTCGACCCATCGATCGACATGCAATTAAATAATTGGGATTAGTGTACCCAAATATCATCCCAACACCCGTGTGGGGTTTCAAATCAACAAACACAGATTTTTATTTGTGCAGTTGGGCGATGTGTAAAATTTATCGACCCAATCAATATCAGTCAAATCAGTGTATATAAACAAATCGGCCAATTTGTTTATAATTATTTATTTATTCACGTTCACTTTAAAAATTATATTTTTAACGATAATTAATTTATTTCAACACATGAATATATTTCATTATCTACTTCACATCAACATCACAATCAATTTTCACAACACATCAATCAAACAAACAAGCCGTCCATGGTCTGTGGACGACGGGTGTCGGGTGCTGCTAAGCACCGTCTGCATCCTAGTATATATATATAGCTAAAAAAAGAAATTTAGAGTGAGAAGTTCTCACCAATAGCTATCCCAACTCCACGACACTTCTATTGCAGAAAAATCTTCGTCGTTCTCGCCATTTGTCACTTTCGTTGCCCGTATTCACTACATATATAAAAATCACATTTTTTTATATTGCTATTCAATATATAAAAAAAATAATCGAATTTTTACTTCGCTATTCAATATATAAAATTATATTTTTACTTCGCTATTCAATATATAAAAATCATATTTTTACTTCGCTATTCAATATATAAAAATCATATTTTTACTTCGCTATTCAATATACGAAGACTTCGCCTTTTCACATATCATGATTTTATTTCACTACATATATATAAAGGTGATATTTTTTTACTATCTTACCTATATAAAAATTATATTTTTATACTTTTACAATATAAAAGATTATATTTTTATAACTCTACAATATAAAAGATTATATTTTTATAACTCTACAATATAAAAGATTATATTTTTATAAATCTACAACATAAAAGATTATATTTTTATCGACGCTACTATATAGAAAAGATTATATTTTTATCGACGAGGCGACTTCATAAAAATCTCATTTTTCTTTTTCTAATCAGTAAAAATTCAATCTTTTCCTTTCAATATAAAAATGTAAACTTTTCTTATATAAAATTATGAACTTTTCTATTATCTTCTTCATTAAAAATCGTATTTTTATAACTTCAATTTCATACAAAAAATCGTATTTTTATATATCGCTCTTTTCATTAATAAATATTTTGCCTTTCTAAATATAAAGATTTCACCTTTCTTATTTCATCACTATAAAAATCCCTTTTTTTTCAATGTATATATAATAAAAAACAAACCTTTTCATATTTAAAAATACGATCTTTTCACTTTTAAAAATATCGTCTTTACACCTTTAAAAATATCAACTTTACACCTTTAAAAATATCGTCTTTACCCCTTTAAAAATATAGTCTTTACAACTTTTAAAAATTTAACCTCTCTTGGGTTTAAAAATCTAATTTTAATTTTTTTTTTCTATGTTATAAAATCGACATTACTTAAAGGAAAATTAAAATGAAAATAAAACTTACTTTCAGCGAAGGGGGCTATATGCGTTCGCCAGCGAATTGAGGGGGCTTCAAGAGGCGTCGGGTGGCTGCAGAGGGGTGGCGCTAGCCTTCCGGTGGTCTTGGGTGGCTTATGGCGGCGAATGGAGGCTTCGGTGAATTGGAGGAGTGGCTGTCCAATCAGAGAAGAAGGTGAGCGAAGGGAGGAAGGAGAAGGAGAGGGGGTCGGCGGTTGTGGTGCGCGGGTCGGAGGTGGGTTCAGGCGGGGTCGGTTAGAGGGCAGCGGGGCTTAGGGTTTGGGCGCGATGGCGTTCGTGGAGGAGAGAGGAGAGGAGGATCGAGTGAGGGACAGGCGAACGGGGGGGGGGGGGGGGGGGCTGCGCCACTGCGACGGCGACGAGGGGAGGAGCGGCGGCTCCTTCCCCTTCCTTCTCCATTTTTCTTCTTCTTTGAAATGAAATCGGGGGGGGGGGGGGGGGCTGAGTGAATAAAGGTATGGAGAGGAAAGGAGTTTAATTATTTTAATATTTTAAATTTCTAAAATGGTGACTTTTTATTTCGACCTCAAAACGAGGCCCACCGCCTATCGTCCATAGCGTTTTACCCCCATTCTGAACACAATGGGATATGTACCACAAGCTGATTCGACCGTTTCGATCCGTTTTCGTCAAAATCATCATATAACTCTATATATGGAATTTAAACGCGCATTTCAATTTACCGGGGTCACATACGAACTCTATAAATCCCAAAAAATATTTTCTAGCTTCGTATTGACGATATGGTCCAAACAAAACTAATTTCGTCGAATTCTGAGACCGTTGGAAAAATGGCCATTTTCCAGTCGATTAAAATCAACTAAAACTGGTCAAACGCGTTTTCTTTTACCACACTCACATATTGATTCGAAAAATTATGAAATTTGGAATTTAACAATAATTTGACATCACGGATCCAACAAAAGTGGTTTTGTCGAAATCCGAGGTCGTTTGCAAAGTTCCCATTTTTAAGGGCCTGAATTCCATAGCGACTTTTCAGAATTTTCAACTGGACATATCTTTTGATTCCCGCTATGAAATCTCGATTTTTCGGATTCGTTGGAAAGATATTATCAATTAGATTCCATTATTTTTGGTTTCACTAAAATCCGGTTTATTTTGCACCCGATATGTTCAATTGAAGTTTGAAATCGAATTATCGAACTACCGTGCCATTTTCAATTCTATTTATAACTATATCTATAATTATTTATATTCTAACGACGACGTATATAATATATACGTCGAATTCTATTCAAAATAAATTTCTCGTCGATATTATTTAAAATAATTCATTTTAAATGTTCAAAATTCGCTAAAATTGCCAAAATAAAAAAATTTAAACTAGCCCAAATTTTCGGGTTGTTACAATCTCCCCCACTTAAAACTTTTCGTCCCCGAAAAGTAACAAAGTCGAAAGTGGTTTGATTAATCAACTCTACATTCGATCTGGCTTCAATTCTCCAACTTTTCAGTTTCTGAGAATTTTCAAATTCTTCAAAAATTTAGCTAACACCCGGAATTTTTGAAAGTTTTTGCCATAACCTCCCCTGCACCGGGAGACACGGGAAAATCCCGAAATTGCCATATAGGCCTTCTGATCTCAAAAAGAAAAAGCCAATCGGCTCATAAAATCATCATCATCCAAACAAAACAGTAAATTATAGTAAACATGTACCTATTTGTCGGGCAAACAAATTTTATTCTCTGCTCTAGCCTCCTTGCTATGACCTGTTCAATGTAAGTACATGTATATGCATGCAAATGCGACCAATTTTCAATACTATTCAATATTTGATTATATTAGGCTAAATGGTTCAAAATTGTCAAACAAATAAACAAACAACATGAACATCAATCAATTAGTGAATTAGAGTTTCAAATTCATAATTTTGATACATATATACAGAAAATCATGTTTTTGATGCCAATTCACAACAATAAATCTATCTATATTAGTTTTGGTTCTCACACCAGCCTAATGGAAATATATAGATAACACACCTTTGAAACATGAACATAAATACTGATGATGTGGCCACATCATCAGAATTATCCCTGGGTGTCTAGAATGTGACTCTATATCTATCCAGTATATTAAAACTTCGACTACACGTTCATGACGCGTATACGTGAAATCTATATGTACTCGATTGTCCAAATTCAAAATAAATAAATAATCAAATACGTATAAAGTGATTTAAATTTTAAAACAAAATTGTTTTCATTTGAAAAATATACTCTTCACACTCGTTCTAGGATACTACTGATCCTATCTCTAACGAGTCATTCTAATTGGATATTAATAATCCAATATCTGATGAATCCTTTCGTATGGTTCCAATGTGTCTTGTTCTCGAGCTCTGTAAACCAAATCTCTAATACCAAACTGAGACGACCCGAACTTCCCCGGTAAGGAAAGCACAGATAGAATTGAGGACAAGACAAAATAGAACGCAAACAGAAGAACATTTCATTGTTATTACAACAATTCCCTCAGATACAAGAATATACAGAGTATAAATGAATAAATTACATAGCAGCGGAAAATAATACAAAAGCACAACTAGAAGTGATACACGGATACAGAGCTTTCCGAGCATCGTTCCAGCTGTAAATCAGGGCCCTGTGAATATAAATCTGCAAAACCAAAACTACTAGATGCCCGTGTGGAAAATAGGGGCACCCAGAGTTTAGGTTAAAACAATAAACTCCAGGTCAGTCATGTGACTGCTGTGAGAACTAAAACAGTTATTTAAAACTTTACTTTAAAAGAGAGTAATTCAAGGGACCACGCCGTATAACACGAAACGGGTTTCCTCCCAAGAATACTAGTGCATATAACAAAATAGCGCAATGCTCTTTGGAAAAATGAAGCTATTATAAGACCCAGGTCCCATCACACAATGCAACGCAAGCCGGAGGATAGGGTTTTCCCTTATAATAGCCGAATAATGCTTGGCACCTTTAAAAAAAATCAATTGATACTATTATAAGTGTAGTGTCAAAACAATTTCAATCATAAATATCAATCATAGGCGGCATGGGTACCATCTATCATGTCGCCATACTAGTTCTACAATTAAAACCGCAACATCACGTATTGGAAATTGGATTTCCATCATGAGTCGAGGCAAGGGGCAAGCTCCTCTCCGCGTTCGAGACACTCTAGCAATGCCTCAGGACCCCACTCTGATCCTTTGGAACCTCCAAGGCCGGTCCTCTCTTACTTTTGAGGATTGGTTATTCTTGAACACACGTTTCCCGGTCCTTACAGACCTATATCTGAGGCGCCTCGCATTTCAACAACAACACAGGTGAAAAGTATATAAATGTCAGGGCTGGTAGGTCACTGACACCACCCTAGCTAGAAAGAAACGTCGTGCACTCCTTGGGTCCGTCTCCCGTTTTTGACTCATACCGAGGTGTGAGGCTCGCGAATTCACGCTATACACAAAGCTACGCCACACAGGCCGTGCTTTGATCATCCACCACAAGACTTTGCTTTTCAACAGAAGCCTTGATCAATTGCCACTTACGCGTGCCACAATGGCAATTCACTCCATGCGACTGATGTCCATCGATATACAACCTCTGAGCTCGTACGTCTCAGAGAAGGGCGTTAAGCAAGAGAATAAATTCTCCGCCGCCAAACAGATGTATATTTAATAGAGATCAATGAACACAGAATAAAATCCAATGTCAGACACACAATCCATTTACAAGTTCGTTCTGGGTCTGAACGAAACCGGAGGCACTTTCCTCGCATATCCATCCATCTCCAAGTACGTCTGGACGATCACCAACTATTTCCCTCATCCTGGGTGTACAGCCCAATCAAGATCATCAGTAATCACCCAAACGATGTGAAGACTTCCGGTCTTCGACCACCGTCTTCATCTTCGACATCTCGTCGAATCGGTTATTCAGAATGGGTATAATCCCGGCCTTTCTGAATAACCCACGTATATGATAAACAAATGTTACACAAACACAACAAACGCCTCATTCCAATTCAGAATGTTCTTTTATTCATAAAATCACATTCTTAAGGAAAGGTTCCCATTAATTTTATCCAAGATAAATTCTTCTAAATTTATTCTTTAATCATCCTTTGGATATCATTTCAAACCATGTTATGGTTTTCCAAACTAGTCGGGATTAGCGGACCACACCGAAGTAATTATTTATTTTATTTCCCAATCCCAACCTATTCATCCCCTGGAGCAAAACTGGTAATACTCCATATCTAACACCACAGTATTATCGGTAAAATTAATTACCATTTCACGTTTAAATCTAATTAAAGATTTAACCATCGCTTTGGAGCAAAACTGGTGGTACTCCACTCTCGATCACCTTTCAGATTTGATAATTTAAATTATCAATTCACATTTCAATCTAATTAAAGATTCATTAAAGCTCCACTTAGTTTTAATCTTTTCAAAAATCAATATCTTGTCTTTAACTGGGTTGAAGAACCAATATCATTTAAAACACGATTCACGATAAACCCAAAATCACACTCTATTGTTAATCGGGTTAAAGAACAGGTGTTGTTCAAAACACCGCTCACGATAAACTCAAAAACCAATTCAAATTCAATTCCAATTAAATATTATTAAATTGATACACTTCATTAAATCTAAATAGAAAGATTTAATCTTTTCTCTATTGGGCTTAAGAACAGTGTTAATGAAGACACCATTCACGACAAACCCAAATCACATTTAATATTAAATACAAGGCTCTGAATAGAAAATATACCGGCTTACCTTCAATATCAAATTCTGAAACCAACAAATATCGTATTGGAAATAACGATATAAAATATATCTTTCAAATTCCCATAACAATATCTGTATAGTCACGAAATCCAACATCGAGATATTCCGAAGATAATTTCGATTCAACTCCAGTCCAATTCATGTATTGGGAATATTGATTATTTTCAAAATCGCTTTCAAATTCAATTTATTTATTTCAAAAATAAATTGATTTTAATTCTAGTTTAAAACTAGTTCATTTCGACAAAAATCTATTTTTATCCTTTCAAATGTGGAATTCTTCAGCCCAATTTTTCCCAAATCATTTCTTATGATTCTACACAAATTATAGATATTTTTAATAATTTTATCAAGGCCCGTACAGTCGATTTCCATCAACGGCCATCGAACTGCACTTACAGCGACCTTTTCTAAATTTGATTTGGACATAATTCCAAATCCAACCGTTAGATTTCAAATTTCTAGCATTCATTGGAAAGCACTTTTCGATACGAACCCAACGGTTCCGGTTTTATGAGAATCCGACGGTCGGATCTCCCGCAACGTCAATTCGAAGTCAATGGTCAAAATTCGCGAACTGCCGCGGCGCGGCGCATTCTATTCAGGCCATTATATATAATATATATATATATATTATATATTTCGTCGATTTCCTTTTTAAAACGTATTTTATAATTCGTTTTCAAAACTATTTCAACTCTATATTCAATTTCAAACCAAAATTGAATATTTCATATCATTACTATATAAATGATAATATTTTCAAAACGTTATATTTTGAAATCACTTCCTTTTCAATATTCATTATAAAAATGAATATAATCGATATAAATATCGTTCACGTCAAAATAGCGTAACTCTAATCAACACGGCTTTATATCTTTCAATAAATTCGTTATTCTATTCAACAAATGAATATATTCTATTCAACACATGATTCTATATTTCTTTCAACACACGACTAATCTCAACACACGAGTACTATCAACACATCACTATTTTTGTTATGTAAAATATTTTATAAAACTATGGTATCTATCGTTTGATTTTAATTAGACTCCACCGTGAAGTAGATTCTAATTGTAAATATGATAAAGATGTAAATTTTACTATTTAAAATATTTTACTCAACACATGAACATCGTCAACACATGACTATTTTTATATTCAACAAATGAATTTTCCTTTATAATATTCATTATTTTCCCGATTGGAATGAGGCCCAATCAATCACCATATAATGTTAATTATACGGATTCCATACAACACATGTATATAATAGCAATGATAAACAATCAACCATCATCAAAGGTGCACCACACAACTGCATAAGCATCAAATATAAATAATCAATGCTTACACAGTCTGTCGACCCATCGATCGACATGCAATTAAATAATTGGGATTAGTGTACCCAAATATCATCCCAACACCCGTGTGGGGTTTCAAATCAACAAACACAGATTTTTATTTGTGCAGTTGGGCGATGTGTAAAATTTATCGACCCAATCAATATCAGTCAAATCAGTGTATATAAACAAATCGGCCAATTTGTTTATAATTATTTATTTATTCACATTCACGTTAAAAATAATATTTTTAACGATAGTTAATTTATTTCAACACATGAATATATTTCATTATCTACTTCACATCAACATCACAAACAATTTTCACAACACATCAATCAAACAAACAAGCCGTCCATGGTCTGTGGACGACGGGTGTCGGGTGCTGCTAAGCACCGTCTGCATCCTAGTATATATATATAGCTAGAAAAAGAAATTTAGAGTGAGAAGTTCTCACCAATAGCTATCCCAACTCCACGACACTTCTATTGTAGAAAAATCTTCGTCGTTCTCGCCTTTTGTCACTTTCGTTGCCCGTATTCACTACATATAAAAATCACATTTTTTTATATTGCTATTCAATATATAAAAAAAATCGAACTTTTACTTCGCTATTCAATATATAAAAATCATATTTTTACTTCGCTATTCAATATATAAAAATCATATTTTTACTTCGCTATTCAATATATAAAAAAAAATCAAATTTTTACTTCGCTATTCAATATATAAAAATCATATTTTTACTTCGCTATTCACTATATAAAAATCATATTTTTACTTCGCTATTCAATATATAAAAATCATATTTTTACTTCGCTGTTCAATTTATAAAAATCATATTTTTACTTCGCTATTCAATATATAAAAATCATATTTTTACTTCGTTATTCAATATACAAAGACTTCGCCTTTTCACATATCATGATTTTATTTCACTACATATATATAAAGGTGATATTTTTTTACTATCTTACCTATATAAAAATTATATTTTTATACTTCTACAATATAAAAGATTATATTTTTATAACTCTACAATATAAAAGATTATATTTTTATAACTCTACAATATAAAAGATTATATTTTTATAACTCTACAATATAAAAGATTATATTTTTATCGACGCTACTATATAGAAAAGATTATATTTTTATCGACAAGGCGACTTCATAAATATCTCATTTTTCTTTTTCTAATCAGTAAAAATTCAATCTTTTCCTTTCAATATAAAAATGTAAACTTTTCTTATATAAAATTATGAACTTTTCTATTATCTTCTTCATTAAAAATCGTATTTTTATAACTTCAATTTCATACTAAAAATCGTATTTTTATATATCGCTCTTTTCATTAATAAATATTTCGCCTTTCTAAATATAAAGATTTCACCTTTCTTATTTCATCACTATAAAAATCCCTTTTTTTCAACGTATATATAATAAAAAACAAACCTTTTCATATTTAAAAATACGATCTTTTCACTTTTAAAAATATCGTCTTTACACCTTTAAAAATATCATCTTTACACCTTTAAAAATATCGTCTTTACCCCTTTAAAAATTTCGTCTTTACACCATTTAAAAATTTAACCTCTCTTGGGTTAAAAAATCTAATTTTAAATATATTTTTCTATGTTCTAAAATCGACATTACTTAAAGGAAAATTAAAATGAAAATAAAACTTACTTTCAGCGAAGGGGGCTATATGCGTTCGCCAGCGGATGGAGGGGGCTTCAAGAGGCGTCGGGTGGCTGCAGAGGGGTGGCGCTGGCCTTCCGGTGGTCTTGGGTGGCTTATGGCGGCGAATGGAGGCTTCGGTGAATTGGAGGAGTGGTTTTCCAATCAGAGAAGAAGGCGAGCGAAGGGAGGAAGGAGAAGGAGAGGGGGTCGGCGGTTGTGGAGCGCAGGTCGGAGGTGGGTTCAGGCGGGGTCGGTTAGAGGGAAGCGGGGCTTAGGGTTTGGGCGCGATGGCGTTCGTGGAGGAGAGAGGAGAGGAGGATCGAGTGAGGGAGAGCCGAAAGGGGGGGGGCTGCGCCACTGCGACGGCGACGAGGGGAGGAGCGGCGGCTCCTCCCCCTTCCTTCTCCATTTTTTTTCTTCTTTGAAATGAAATCGGGGGGGGGCCTGAGTGAATAAAGGTAGGGAGAGGAAAGGAGTTTAATTATTTTAAATTTCTAAAATGTTGACTTTTTATTTCGACCTCAAAACGAGGCCCACCGCCTATCGTCCATAACGTTTTACCCTCATTCTGAACACAATGGGATATGTACCACAAGCTGATTCGACCGTTTCGATCAGTTTTCGTCAAAATCATCATATAACTCTATATATGGAATTTAAACGCGCATTTCAATTTACCGGGGTCACATACGAACTCTATAAATCCCAAAAAAATATTTTCTAGCTTCGTATTGACGATATGGTACAAACAAAACTAATTTCGTCGAATTCTGAGACCGTTGGAAAAATGGCCATTTTCCAGTCGATTAAAATCAACTAAAACTGGTCAAACGCGTTTTCTTTTACCACACTCACATATTGATTCGAAAAATTATGAAATTTGGAATCTAACAATAATTTGACATCACGGATCCAACAAAAGTGGTTTCGTCGAAATCCGAGGTCGTTTGCAAAGTTCCCATTTTTAAGGGCCTGAATTCCATAGCGACTATTCAGAATTTTCAAGTGGACATATCTTTTGATTCCCGCTATGTAATCTCGATTTTTCGGATTCGTTGGAAAGATATTATCAATTAGATTCCATTATTTTTGGTTTCACTAAAATCCGGTTTATTTTGCACCCGATATGTTCAATTGAAGTTTGAAATCGAATTATCGAACTACCGTGCCATTTTCAATTCTATTTATAACTATATCTCTAATTATTTATATTCTAACGACGACGTATATAATATATACGTCGAATTCTATTCAAAATAAATTTCTCGTCGATATTATTTAAAATAATTCATTTTAAATGTTCAAAATTCGCTAAAATTGCCAAAATAAAAAATTTAAACTGGCCCAGATTTTCGGGTTGTTACAATCTCCCCCACTTAAAACTTTTCGTCCTCGAAAAGGAACAAAGTCGAAAGTGGTTTGATTAATCAACTCTACATTCGATCTGTCTTCCATTCTCCAACTTTTTAGTTTCTAAGAATTTTCAAATTCTTCAAAAATTTGGCTAACACCCGGAATTTTCGAAAAATTTCGCCATAACCTCCCCTACACCGGGAGCCACGGGAAAATCCCGAAATTGCCATATAGGCCTTCTGATCTCAAAAAGAAAAAGCCAATCGGCTCATAAAATCATCATCACCCAAACAAAACAGTAAATTATAGTAAACATGTACCTATTTGTCGGGCAAACAAATTTTATTCTCTGCTCTAGCCTCCTTGCTATGACCTGTTCAATGTAAGTACATGTATATGCATGCAAATGCGACCAATTTTCAATACTATTCAATATTTGATTATATTAGGCTAAATGGTTCAAAATTGTCAAACAAATAAACAAACAACACGAACATCAATCAATTAGTGAATTAGAGTTTCAAATTCATAATTTTGATACATATATACAGAAAATCATGTTTTTGATGCCAATTCACAATAATAAATCTATCTATATTAGTTTTGGTTCTCACACCAGCCTAATGGAAATATATAGATATCAAACCTTCGAAACACGAACATAAATACTGATGATGTGGCCACATCATCAGAATTATCCCCGGGTGTCTAGAATGTGACTCTATATCTATCCAGTATATTAAAACTTCGACTATATGTTCATGACGCGTATACGCGAAATCTATATATACTCGATTGTCCAAACTCAAAATAAATAAATAATCAAATACGTATAAAGTGATTTAAATTTTAAAACAAAATTGTTTTCATTTGAAAAATATACTCTTCGCACTCGTTCTAGGATACTACTGATCCTATCTCTAACGAGTCATTCTAATTGGATATTACTAATCCAATATCTGATGAATTCTTTCGTATGGTTCTAATGTGTCTTGTTCTCGAGCTCTGTAAACCAAAGCTCTAATACCAAACTGAGACGACCCGAACTTTCCCGGTAAGGAAAGCACAGATAGAATTGAGGACAAGACAAAATAGAATGCAAACAGAAGAACATTTCATTGTTATTACAACAATTCCCTCAGATACAAGAATATACAGAGTATAAATAAATAAATTACATAGCAGCGGAAAATAATACAAAAGCACAACTAGAAGTGATACACGGATACAGAGCTTTCCGAGCATCGTTCCAGCTGTAAATCAGGACCCTGTGAATATAAATCTGCAAAACCAAAACTACTAGCTTCCCGTGCGGAAAATAGGGGCACCCAGAGTTTAGGTTAAAACAATAAATTTCAGGTCAGTCATGTGACTGGTGTGAGAACTAAAACAGTTATTTAAAACTTTACTTTAAAAGAGAGTAATTCAAGGGACCACGCCGTATAACACGGAACGGGTTTCCTCCCAAGAATACTAGTGCATATAACAAAACAGCGCAATGCTCTTTGGAAAAATGAAGCTATTATAAGACCTAGGTCCCATCACACAATGCAACGCAAGCCGGAGGATAGGGTTTTCCCTTATAATAGCCGAATAATGCTTGACACCTTTAAAAAAAATCACTTGATACTATTATAAGTGTAGTGTCAAAACAATTTCAATCATAAATATCAATCATAGGCGGCATGGGTACCATCTATCATGTCGCCATACTAGTTCTACAATTAAAACTGCAACATCACGTATTGCAAATTGGATTTCCGTCATGAGTCGAGGCAAGGGGCAAGCTCCTCTCCGCGTTCGAGACACTCTAGCAATGCCTCAGGACCCCACTCTGATCCTTTGGAACCTCCAAGGCCGGTCCTCTCTTACTTTTGAGGATTGGTTATTCTTGAACACACGTTTCCCGGTCCTTACAGACCTATATATGAGGCGCCTCGCATTTCAACAACCACACAGGTGAAAAGTATATAAATGTCAGGGCTGGTAGGTCACTGACACCACCCTAGCTAGAAAGAAACGTCGTGCACTCCTTGGGTCCGTCTCCCGTTTTTGACTCATACCGAGGTGTGAGGCTCGCGAATTCACGCTATACACAAAGCTACGCCACACAGGCCGTGCTTTAATCATCCACCACAAGACTTTGCTTTTCAACAGAAGCCTTGATCAATTGCCACTTACGCGTGCTACAATGGCAATTCACTCCATGCGACTGATGTCCATCGATATACAACCTCTGAGCTCGTACGTCTCAAAGAAGGGCGTTAAGCAAGAGAATAAATTCTCTGCCACCAAACAGATGTATATTTAATAGAGATCAATGAACACAGAATAAAATCCAATGTTAGACACACAATCCATTTACATGTTCGTTCTGGGTCTGAACGAAACCGGAGGCACTTTCCTCGCATATCCATCCATCTCCAAGTACGTCTGGACGATCACCAACTATTTCCCTCATCCTGCGTGTACAGCCCAATCAAGATCATCAGTAATCACCCAAACAATGTGAAGACTTCAGGTCTTCGACCATCGTCTTCATCTTCGACATCTTGTCGAATCGGTTATTCAAAATGGGTATAAACCCGGCCTTTCTGAATAACCCACGTATATGATAAACAAATGTTACACAAACACAACAAACGCCTCATTCCAATTCAGAATGTTCTTTTATTCGTAAAATCACATTCTTAAGGAAAGGTTCCCATTAATTTTATCCAAGATAAATTCTTCTAAATTTATTCTTTAATCATCCTTTGGATATCATTTCAAACCATGTTATGGTTTTCCAAACTAGTCGGGATTAGCGGACCACACCGAAGTTATTATTTATTTTATTTCCCAATCCCAACCTATTCATCCCCTGGAGCAAAACTGGTAGTACTCCATATCTAACACCACAGTATTATCGGTAAAATTAATTACCATTTCACGTTTAAATCTAATTAAAGATTTAACCATCGCTTTGGAGCAAAACTGGTGGTACTCCACTCTCGATCACCTTTCAGATTTGATAATTTAAATTATCAATTCACATTTCAATCTAATTAAAGATTCATTAAAGCTCCACTTAGTTTTAATCTTTTCAAAAATCAATATCCTGTCTTTAACTGGGTTAAAGAACCAATGTCATTTAAAACACGATTCACGATAAACCCAAAATCACACTCTATTGTTAATCGGGTTAAAGAACAGGTGTTGTTCAAAACACCACTCACGATATACCCAAAAACCAATTCAAATTCAATTCCAATTAAATATTATTTAATTGATACACTTCATTAACTCTAAATAGAAAGATTTAATCTTTTCTCTATTGGGCTTAAGAACAGTGTTAATGAAGACACCATTCACGACAAATCCAAATCACATTTGATATTAAATACAAGGCTCTGAATAGAAAATATACCGGCTTACATTCAATATCAAATTCTGAAACCAACAAATATCGTATTGGAAATAACGATATAAAATATATCTTTCAAATTCCCATAACAATATCTGTATAGTCACGAAATCCAACATCGAGATATTCCGAAGATAATTTCGATTCAACTCCTGTCCAATTCACGTATTGGGAATATTGATTATTTTCAAAATCACTTTCAAATTCAATTTATTTATTTCAAAAATAAATTGATTTTAATTCTAGTTTAAAACTAGTTCATTTCGACAAAAATCTATTTTTATCCTTTCAAATGTGGAATTCTTCAGCCTAATTTTTCCCAAATCATTTCTTATGATTCTACACAAATTATAGATATTTTTAATAATTTTATCAAGGCCCGTACAGTCGATTTCCATCAACGGCCATCGAACTGCACTTACAGCGACCTTTTCTAAATTTGATTTGGACATAATTCCAAATCCAACCGTTAGATTTCAAATTTCTAGCATTCATTGGAAAGCTCTTTTCGATACGAACCCAACGGTTCTGGTTTTAGGAGAATCCGACGGTCGGATCTCCCGCAACGTCAATTCGAAGTCAATGGTCGAAATTCGCGAACTGCCGCGGCGCGGCGCATTCTATTTAGGCCATTATATAATATATATATATATATATATATATATATATATATATATATTATATATTTCGTCGATTTCCTTTTTAAAACGTATTTTATAAATCGTTTTAAATTCGTTTTCAAAACTATTTCAACTCTATATTCAATTTCAAACCAAAATTGAATATTTCATATCATTACTATATAAATGATAATATTTTCAAAACGTTATATTTTGAAATCACTTCCTTTTCAATATTCATTATAAAAACGAATATAATCGATATAAATATCGTTCACGTCAAAATAGCGTAACTCTAATCAACACGGCTTTATATCTTTCAATAAATTCGTTATTCTATTCAACAAATGAATATATTCTATTCAACACATGATTCTATATTTCTTTCAACACACGACTAATCTCAACACACGAGTACTATCAACACATCACTATTTTTGTTATGTAAAATATTTTATAAAACTATGGTATCTATCGTTTGATTTTAATTAGACTCCACCGTGAAGTAGATTCTAATTGTAAATATGATAAAGATGTAAATTTTATTATTTAAAATATTTTACTCAACACATGAACATCGTCAACACATGACTATTTTTATATTCAACAAATGAATTTTCCTTTATAATATTCATTATTTTCCCGATTGGAATGAGGCCCAATCAATCACCATATAATGTTAATTATATGGATTCCATACAACACATGTATATAATAGCAATGATAAACAATCAACCATCATCCAAGGTGCACCACACAACTGCATAAGCATCAAATATAAATAATCAACGCTTACACAGTCTGTCGACCCATCGATCGACATGCAATTAAATAATTGGGATTAGTGTACCCAAATATCATCCCAACACCCGTGTGGGGTTTCAAATCAACAAACACAGATTTTTATTTGTGCAGTTGGGCGATGTGTAGAATTTATCGACCCAATCAATATCAGTCAAATCAGTGTATATAAACAAATCGGCCGATTTGTTTATAATTAATTATTTATTCACATTCACGTTTAAAATTATATTTTTAACGATAATTAATTTATTTCAACACATGAATATATTTCATTATCTACTTCACATCAACATCACAAACAATTTTCACAACACATCAATCAAACAAACAAGCTATCCATGGTCTGTGGACGACGGGTGTCGGGTGCTGCTAAGCACCGTCTGCATCCTAGTATATATATATATATAGCTAGAAAAATAAATTTAGAGTGAGAAGTTCTCACCAATAGCCATCCCAACTCCACGACACTTCTATTGTAGAAAAAATCTTCGTTGTTCTCGCCTTTTGTCACTTTCGTTGCCCGTATTCACTACATATAAAAATCACATTTTTTTATATTGCTATTCAATATATAAAAAAAATCGAACTTTTACTTCGCTATTCAATATATAAAAATCATATTTTTACTTCGCTATTCAATATATAAAAATCATATTTTTACTTCGCTATTCAATATATATAAAAAATCAAATTTTTACTTCGCTATTCAATATATAAAAATCAAATTTTTACTTCGCTATTCAATATATAAAAATCATATTTTTACTTCGCTATTCAATATATAAAAATCATATTTTTTTACTTCGCTATTCAATTTATAAAAATCATATTTTTACTTCGCTATTCAATATATAAAAATCATATTTTTACTTCGCTATTCAATATACAAAGACTTCGCCTTTTCGCATATCATGATTTTATTTCACTACATATATATAAAGGTGATATTTTTTTACTATCTTACCTATATAAAAATTATATTTTTATACTTCTACAATATAAAAGATTATATTTTTATAACTCTACAATATAAAAGATTATATTTTTATAACTCTACAATATAAAAGATTATATTTTTATAACTCTACAATATAAAAGATTATATTTTTATCGACGCTACTATATAGAAAAGATTATATTTTTATCGACAAGGCGACTTCATAAAAATCTCATTTTTCTTTTTCTAATCAGTAAAAATTCAATCTTTTCCTTTCAATATAAAAATGTAAACTTTTCTTATATAAAATTATGAACTTTTCTATTATCTTCTTCAATAAAAATCATATTTTTATAACTTCAATTTCATACTAAAAATCGTATTTTTATATATCTCTCTTTTCATTAATAAATATTTCGCCTTTCTAAATATAAAGATTTCCCCTTTCTTATTTCATCACTATAAAAATCCCTTTTTTTCAACATATATATAATAAAAAACAAACCTTTTCATATTTAAAAATACGATCTTTTCACTTTTAAAAATATCGTCTTTACACCTTTAAAAATATCGTCTTTACACCTTTAAAAATATCGTCTTTACACCATTTAAAAATTTAACCTCTCTTGGGTTTAAAAATCTAATTTTAAATATTTTTTTCTATGTTCTAAAATCGACATTACTTAAAGGAAAATTAAAATGAAAATAAAACTTACTTTCAGCGAAGGGGGCTATATGCGTTCGCCAGCGGATGGAGGGGGCTTCAAGAGGCGTCGGGTGGCTGCAGAGGGGTGGCGCTGGCATTCCGGTGGTCTTGGGTGGCTTATGGCGGCGAATGGAGGCTTCGGTGGATTGGAGGAGTGGCTGTCCAATCAGAGAAGAAGGTGAGCGAAGGGAGGAAGAAGAAGGAGAGGGGGTCGGCGGTTGTGGAGCGCAGGTCGGTTGTGGGTTCAGGCGGGGTCGGTTAGAGGGCAGCGGGGCTTAGGGTTTGGGCGCGATGGCGTTCGTGGAGGAGAGAGGAGGGGAGGATCGAGTGAGGGAGAGGCGAACGGGGGGGGGGGGGGGCTGCGCCACTGCGACGGCGACGAGGGGAGGAGCGGCGACTCCTCCCCCTTCCTTCTCCATTTTTTTATTTTTTATTTTTCTTCTTTGAAATGAAATCGGGGGGGCCTGAGTGAATAAAGGTAGGGAGAGGAAAGGAGTTTAATTATTTTAATATTTTAAATTTCTAAAATGTTGACTTTTTATTTCGACCTCAAAACAAGGCCCACCGCCTGTCGTCCATAGCGTTTTACCCCCATTCCGAACACAATGGGATATGTACCACAAGCTGATTCGACCATTTCGATCAGTTTTTGTCAAAATCATCATATAACTCTATATATGGAATTTAAACGCGCATTTCAATTTACCGGGGTCACATACGAACTCTATAAATCCCAGAAAAATATTTTCTAGCTTCGTATTGACGATACGGTACTGATAAAACTAATTTCGTCGAATTCTGAGACCGTTGGAAAAATGGCCATTTTCCAGTCGATTAAAATCAACTGGACATATCTTTTGATTCCCGCTATGAAATCTCGATTTTTCGGATTCGTTGGAAAGATATTATCAATTAGATTCCATTAGTTTTGGTTTCACTAAAATCCGGTTTATTTTGCACCCGGTATGTTCAATTGAAGTTTGAAATCGAATTATCGAACTACCGTGCCATTTTCAATTCTATTTATAATTATATCTATAATTATTTATATTCTAACGACGACGTATATAATATATACATTGAATTCTATTCAAAATAAATTTCTCGTCGATATTATTAAAAATATTTCATTTTAAATGTTCAAAATTCGCTAAAGTTGCCAAAATAAAAAATTTAAACTGGCCCAGATTTTCGGGTTGTTACACATTTTTATTCACTTGTTGTATTAGAAAGTGCGTTGTACACATGCTCGACTAGCACGGGACGGTCGTCAGAAGAAAGGAAAGAAGGGAATTTACTAAACGAGGAACCTGTAGAATGTCTCACAGCGTATGGAGTAAAATATAATAATAAAATACTTGACATAAAACAGGTGAGACAGTGTATAAGATGATAACTAAAACCAACATCAACATCAGAGCAGCGGAAATCCAAATACAGCTTATTACAACTTTTCAAATTTACTGTCTCTAAACAAAAGAAAGCTAAAGTAGAAGATGCACCACCAATGCCCTAGCAGTGATCTTCAACAACACAGGGAGGATACTATATATATATTACGTGGAAGCCTCCTGCTCGTCTCCGGATCATCTACCCGTGCATCTCCAGCTAACCTATCTCTAGTCTGCTCGTGTGAGCACCCAGAGTAATAAGAGGAGACATAAAACTCTGGGTCATACATAAAGCCTGGTATGAGCGATAAGCATCTAAACTAAGCAAAAACAGGTATACTAAACCATACCTGAACCTGGACCTGCAACCAAAGAGTTAGTACCACATACCGTACAGTACTCTAAGGTGCCATAATAAATAGTGTAAAGAATACGGGGGTGGGGTGTGCATGTCCTAATGATAGTAAACAAATCAACCATAGCAACCATCCTCACATCTCTCACTCAGTGCGTAAAGCATACGATGTCCACCACTGTCAATCACTAGACCCATCGAAGTAGTGGCCGAGTTCAACTTGTACAACTACTGCTACTACCAAGCTTACCACATGGAGTCATGACCAAATCTTTACAAATGCCCCCACTTCATTGGTTTATAGCCCTTTAGTCGTACCTAGGCCATTGCAGCCCTGAATCCGTTCACGTACTTCCCATACATAGTGATCCAAAGTCAAAGACATCGACTGCCCCTTGGCACACGTCCCGCAGCACAGCCCAATCATGGAGTGAACTCATCGGTTCCCAACTGGATCATGAGCTCTAACTTCCCACATTGGACTACCTTTTCATCTCGAGTTATTGGTCAATACTGGGTCGGGTTCTCCTTCTAGCCATCGGTTCGGGTCGGGTCCTCTTCTTCGGGTCGGTTCGTAGTCTTCTCCTGTAGCGGTTCGGTTCGGGTCCACAGCGTCGCATCTGTTCGGGTCGGGTGTCCTCCTCCAGGTCAGGTCGGGTTCCATCTCCCTTCCAGTTCGTGCTTCCGCTCCGATCCGCTCCCTCGTTCCTTCATTTGCTCCGATCTGATTCCTTCGCCTTACTTCAGTCCGTGCCCTTCATCCTTAAGTCGATCCGATCCGAGTTCAATTAGCATGGCCTTCCTTTTTGTCAATTGTCTCAAGTGTCAAGTTCCGATCCGATCAGATCCCTTGCCCAGTTCAACTCATCCGATCCGAGCCTCCATATCCGATCCGATCCGGTCCAGAACCTGCACTTTTCTGCAACTCTTCCAGCAAGCACTTTACGCCATTCGACGGCGTTTTTGACAAATCTAACACTTCTGATCAATCAAAAAACACACCATAGAGCCATAGCAACATGTAATAGCAACCACAAACAGCAAAACAACAATTCAAATGAATCAAATTGGATCAAAAGTGGCTAAAACCTCACATTTTCCCATAATCCCACTTAATCATGTTTAAGCACATACTTAGTAAAACTTAATCAAATCGTCCAAATTTTCTAACAGAGGCATAAAATATTACTTAAGCATTTATAGACATTTTTCCAGAATTTATTAGTGTGTAAATTCGCTAATCTTCACTAATTACCCTTAATTACCGTAATTAGTGCAAAAACTATGCAAATCACTCACCTTGGCCACAAATGAAACACCAAATCTAAAATACTCTATATTTGGGTCGAATTCCTATGTATAGCAGCAGCTCCAACCTTGCTCTATTGCTATTTGGCCTTGTTTTGATGTAGTTTAGGCTTAATCTTCACTAAAAATGTGTTTTGGAGTGATTTTAGAGGATGGAAGCCATTACTAGGGTCTCAAGAAGGTTTGTGGCAGCTCCAAAACTGAAATGAAAGTGATTTCCTAACCCTAATCAGCCCTCCTATGCCTCTAAACCCGAAATTCCCCTCTGGGCCTAGCTACTAATCACCCGGTTAAGCCCAATTAAGCTGTTTTTCACCATCTGAAACTTGTTTCAGCCATATCTCTCAAACGGTGAGTCCGTTTGGCTAATGTGACCACTCTACGGAATTGTAAACCATCATCTGGAGCCAATGGAAGTGGTTTCAAGTCAAAATTCCTTTCCAGTCAAAAATTATGGCCAAAACAGTACCAACTAGGGGTAAAATGGTCATTTAAAAATCGGGAAAAATCATGAACATGGGAAATGACCACAATAGTCGCCTCCCAAAGTTACATGACCATACGACTTCGTATGTGAAAGAAATAAATATTCTACGATCCTATGATACGTAGAATGTGGGTCGTTACACTCTCCTCCCCTTAAGAATTTTCGTCCCCGAAATTCCTTAACCCAAAACATACAAAGGATCCCGCATGCCTAACAACCACATACAACAATCAAACATGTAAAACAAGCAAACAAGCCAATCCTAGCATGCGGAAAACTAAATCGAAGTCAAAATCTTACCAGGCAAAGAGTTCTGGGTGTGTCTTCCTAATGTTCTCCTCTGTCTCCCAAGTACAATCATTCTCGTCCTCGCCCCACTGAATCTTGACTAGCTTCACTGCCTTCCTTCGAAGTTGCTTCATGTCGTGCTCGACAATACGGGCCGGCTTGCGGTTCCCAACCGCCTCGGGTTCTACTTCGAAGTCCTCCAACTGATCAGGTGAAATAGTCATATCTGAGTCGTGAACGAACTTCCTTAGTTGGGAAACATGAAATACATTGTGAACTCCCGCCATCTTCTATGGTAAGTCAATTCTATATGCCAAATTCCCGACTAGTTCAAGAACAGGGAATGGGCCAACAAATCTTGGTGCTAACTTGCCTCTCCTGCCAAATCGTATTACGCTCTTCAATGGAGAAATCTTGACAAACACCAAGTCACCAACGGAGAATTTTAAGTCTCTTCTCTTCTTATCAGCATAACTCTTCTGCCTATCCTGGGTAGCCTTCATTCGTTGTTGAATGATCTTAATCTTATCTGAAGTTTCCCTCACCACATCTGTTCCAAGCATAAACTTCTCGCCAGTCTCTATCCAACATGATGGTGAGTTGCACGGTCTTCCGTACAAAGCTTCAAACGGAGCCATACCGATACTGGATTGGTAGCTATTATTATATGCAAACTCTACTAGATGCAAATGGTCATCCCATGATCCACCAAAATCCAATATACACGCTCTCAAGAGATCTTCCAAAATACGATTCACCCTCTCCGTCTGACCGTTGGTCTGAGGATGATATGCGGTACTGAGATGTAACTCTGACCCTAGAGCCTCTTGTAAGCTCTTCCAAAACCCACTAGTGAACAATGGGTTCCGGTCACTCACAATGCTTTTAGGTACTCCATGAAATCTCACTACCCACTTCATATATAATTCTGCTAACTTAGCTGCCGTTCTAGTCGATTTGACTGGTATGAATCTTGCACTCTTAGTCAATCGATCCACGATTACCCAAATGCTGTCATGTCCCGATCTAGTCTTTGGTAAACCATCGATGAAATCCATCGAGACCTGCTCCCATTTCCATTCGGGAATTTCTAATGGATGTAACAACCCACTAGGCTTCTTTTGCTCGGCTTTAACTAGCTGGCAATTCATGCATTTGGATATAAACTTCCCAATGTCCCTTTTCATCCCTTCCTAGTAGTAGGTCTGCTTCATGTCTCGATACATCTTGTTACCACCGGGGTGTATAGTCAGTTTTGAGTGATGACATTCTCTAAGCACTTCATCTCTCAATCCATTGACATTGGGTACGACTAGTCTTCCATTCTTTCTAAGCCATCCATCTCGATCAAGCCCATACTTGTTCATCTCCTCATCGATACCCATCTCTAATTTGGAGATGATTTCCAATAGGTTAGGATCGTCCCTCTGACTAGAGCCGATCCGCTCAATCAAAGTGGGTCTGATCGTCAAACTTGCTAACACTTCTGGAATCAATTCGCACTTTGGTCTGAAATCAAACCCCGCGATATACTCCAGTTGCTTCCATTCTAGAAACATAGCCCCTAAACTGGCATGTCTTCTACTCAACGCATCGGCAACCGCATTGCCCTTTCCCGGTGTATATGCGATATCAAAATCATAGGAAGCCAAGAATTCTAACCGTCTCTGCTGACGGAGATTCAGATCTTTCTGAGAGAAGAGATACTTCAATGACTTATGATCTGTAAACAACTCAAATCTTTCTCCCAAGAGATAGTGTCTCCACATCTTTAACGCGAACACGATCGCTGCCAATTCCAAATCATGGGTAGGGTATCTTCTCTCGTGCGGTTTCAATTGCCGACTTGCATAAGCTACAACCCTACCGCCCTGCATCAATACAGCACCCAGTCCGGTACCACAGGCATCCGTGTATACCGTCATCTCTTCATTCCCCTTAGGAATGACTAACACTGGTGCGCTTGTCAACTTGTCCTTTAGACTCTTGAATGCATTCTCGCACCTTTCATCCCAGATAAAAGCTTGATTCTTCTTGGTCAACTGGGTCAATGGTGCTGCTATCTTGGAGAAACCTTGGATAAACTTACGATAATATCCAGCTAACCCCAAGAAACTTCTTACATCTGTTGCATTCTTGGGCGTAGGCCAATCCTGTACCGTAGCCACCTTCGTCGGGTCTATGGCAATACCATTCTCTGATACAACATGGCCCAAGAACCTCACTTCCCTCTTCCAGAAGTGACACTTAGAAAACTTTGCTTTCAGTTGGTGTTTTCTCAACACCTCCATCACTATTTTTAAATGTTCCTTGTGTTCTTCCTCTGTCCTTGAATAGACCAAAATATCATCAATGAACACAAGGACAAACTTATTCAACTGATCTCTGAATACCCTATTCATAAGATCTACAAAATATGCTGGGGCATTGGTCAACCCGAATGGCATGACCAACCACTCATAAAACCCAGAAGGCGTCCAAAATGCCGTTTTAGCTATACTCTCAGCTTCCACTCTAAGCTGATGAAAACCTGTCGCGAGATCCAAATGAGAAAATACTCTCGCGCCACACAACTGATCGAACAAATCATCTATCCGCGGTAGAGGATACTTGTTCTTCCTCGTTACTTTATTCAACTCGCGGTAGTCTACACACAAACGAAGGGAACCATCCGCCTTGGTAGCAAACACAACTGGTGCTCCCCATTCAGAAACACTCCTTCTGATAAATCCCTTCTTCAAAAGATCGCTGACTTGCACCTCGAGCTCTCGCTGCTCCCTTGGTGCCATACGACGAAGTGGCATCACTATAGGTCTGGCATCTTTTACCAAATCAATACGGAACTCAATCTCTCGGTGTGATGGAAGCCCGGTCACTTCCTCGAAAACATCCGGATACTGGCCAACCACGGGCAAACCTGACAACTCACTATGCGGAATGTCGAGGGAGTTTAGAAAACTAGCCAATGCCCCCTTACTGGGTAGACCACCAAACATTATCCTCCGTCCATCATCTGCTCTAGCTGTCACCAAAAAGCCCTCACAGTCTACCACCACCCCGTATCTTTGGAGCCAATCTACTCCCAAAATAATGCCAAACCCAGTAAAGCCCAAAACAAAGCAATCACAAACAAACATGCATCCATGACTCGATAGGACCACATTACGACAAATCATGCTAAGGCTAGTCGAACCACCAATCGGGTTCATTACTACTAAAGGTCTATCGACAATCTCGGGCTCCAATCCCAACTTATCTACCAGGTCACTAGATATGAAAGAACTGGAAGCTCCGGTATCAAACAAAACTCTAACAGGAACATCATAAACAGAAAGCATACCTTGAATGACGACATTCTTTCCCATCTCCGCCGCAGTTGGGGCATTCGACGAAGAAGGAATAGCATTAAGGGCGTAGGCTTTCACCATTTGCTTTTCTTTGGGGGGTTGCGGACACTTGTCCTTGTGATGTCCCATTTGGCCACAGTTGAAGCACTTCCTATCCGCTGGCTTGGCCCGACAATTACTAGCATAATGGCCCTTCTTACCACAGCTGAAGCACTCAACATCTTGTTTATTCTTTTTCTTCTGGCCATCCTTAGTCTGATTTTACTTTCTCTTATTCTGGGAACCACCCTTTCCCCCACCACTTGCTTGTGGCTTTGGCTCATCTGCGGATTCAACCTCAGTCTTCGGCTTAGGGTAGAGACTTTCTGATCTCAATGCTTTCCCAACAATCGATTCAAACGTCTCATCGATGTGGTTAATAAGCCTTTCCCCCAAATACTGATCCAAACCAGTTATGAATTTCTCATTCTTCTTCTCGGCAGTATCAATAAGAGATAACCCATACTTCGACAAAGTGTCGAATTCAGCAATATACTCCGAGACAGCTCTGCCATTCTGCTTGAGCTCCAAGAATTTCTTAAACAGCACTAACTTCTGAGCAGCTAGAATGAACTTCTCGCTAAAGCGAGCCTTAAACTGCACCCAAGTAATCTGATCTTCGGGAGTAGCTGCCTTTATAGCATTCCACCAATTCATTGCCCGCCCTTGCAGCTGACGGGACGCTAGCTTTCTCTTCATCGCATCCTCGATACCCAAATCCTCGAAGATACGTTCACAACTATCCAACCAATCTTGAACATCTGTGGCCGACTCCGTTCCGTGGAACGGCTTCCCACCAAGGCTAGTATAATCCTTATTCAGCTTGGCGAAGTCGACTCTCGGCGCTTGCACTATTGGACCACCACCATTTCCACCATTGGGAGCTTCCCTCTGCACATCCCTAAGCATCTCTCTCATGAGGTCAGTAAACATCGCCCTCATGTCAGCAGCATTCCCATTATTGGCCCCTCTAACGGTACCTCTAACATATCGGCTCATCGTCAATCTGAAAAAGGAAACGATTAACGACCCCACAGTGGTGCTAGTGCAGCACGACTTCATTCTTATACTACTAATAGTATATATATAGCTTTTTAAAAACCAAAGTAATCACAAATACGCTCTCTCGAATACGTATATTATCTCTCCCTGATAACTTCCCTAAGTTAACTACACAACCTAGAGCTCTGATACCAAGTGCGACGGCCCGCTCCGCACCAGCCTGCATTTCCTCCGAAAGTGCGCTGTACACATGCCCGACTAGCACGGGACGGTCGTCAGAAGAAAGGAAAGAAGGGAATTAACTAAACGAGGAACCTGTAGAATGTCTCACAGCGCATGGAGTAAAATATAATAATAAAATACTTGACATAAAACAGGTGAGACAGTGTATAAGCTGATAACTAAAACCAACATCAACATCAAAGCAGCGGAAATCCAAATACAGCTTATTACAACTTTTCAAATTTACCGTCTCTAAACAAAAGAAAGCTAAAGTAGAAGATGCACCACCAATGCCCAAGTAGTGATCTTCAACAACACAGGGAGGATACTATATATATATTACGTGGAAGCCTCCTGCTCGTCTCCGGATCATCTACCCGTGCATCTCCAGCTAACCTGTCTCTAGTCTGCTTGTGTGAGCACCCAGAGTAATAAGAGGAGACATAAAACTCTGGGTCAGACATAAAGCCTGGTATGAGCGATAAGCATCTAAACAGAACAATAACAGGTATACTAAACCATACCTGAACCTGGACCTGCAACCAAAGAGTTAGTACCACATACCGTACAGTACTCTAAGGTGCCATAATAAATAGTGTAAAGAATACGGGGGTGGGGTGTGCATGTCATAATGATAGTAAACAAATCGACCATAGCAACCATCCTCACATCTCTCACTCAGTGCGTAAAGCATACGATGTCCACCACTGTCAATCACTAGACCCATCGAAGTAGTGGCGGAGTTCAACTTGTACAACTACTGCTACTACCAAGCTTACCACATGGAGTCATGACCAAATCTTTACAAATGACCCCACTTCATTGGTTTATAGCCCTTTAGTCGTACCTAGGCCATTGCAGCCCTGAATCCGTTCACGTACTTCCCATACATAGTGATCCAAAGTCATAGACATCAACTGCCCCTGGGCACACGTCCCGCAGCAAAGCCCAATCATGAAGTGAACTCATCGGTTCCCAACTGGATCCTGAGCTCTAACTTCCTACATTGGACTACCTTTGCATCTCGGGTTATTGGTCAATACTGGGTCGGGTCAGGTTCTCCTTCTAGCCATCGGTTCGGGTCGGGTCCTCTTCTTCGGGTCGGTTAGTAGTCTTCTCCTGTAGCGGTTCGGTTCGGGTCCACAGCGTTGCATCGGTTCGGGTCGGTGTCCTCCTCCGGGTCGGGTCGGGTGCCATCTCCCTTCCAGTTCGTGCTTCCGCTCCGATCCGCTCCCTCGTTCCTTCATTTGCTCCGATCTGATTCCTTCGCCTTACTTTAGTCCGAGCCCTTCATCCTTCAGTCGATCCGATCCGAGTTCAATTAGCGTGGCCTTCCTTTTTGCCAATTGTCTCAAGTGTCAAGTTCTGATCCGATCAGATCCCTTGCCCAGTTCAACTCATCCGATCCGAGACTCCATATCCGATCCGATCCGGTCCAGAACCTGCACTTTTCTGCAACTCTTGCAGCAAGCACTTTACACCATTCGACGGCGTTTTTGACAAATCTAACACTTCTAATCAATCATAAAACACACCATAGAGCCATAGCAACATGTAATAGCAACCACAAACAGCAAAAAAATAATTCAAATGAATCAAATTGGATCAAAAGTGGCTAAAACCTCACATTTTCCCATAATCCCACTTAATCATGTTTAAGCACATACTTAGTAAACTTAATCAAATCGTCCAAATTTTCTAACAGAGGCATAAAATATTACTTAAGAATTTATAGACATTTTTCCAGAATTTATTAGTGTGTAAATTCGCTAATCTTCACTAATTACCCTTAATTACCGTAATTAGTGCAAAAACTATGCAAATCACTCACCTTGGCTACAAATGAAACACCAAATTTAAAATACTCTCTGTTTGGGTCGAATTCCTATGTATAGCAGCAGTCCAACCTTGCTCTGTTGCTATTTGGCCTTGTTTTGATGTAGTTTAGGCTTAATCTTCACTAAAAATGTGTTTTGGAGTGGTTTTAGAGGATGGAAGCCATTACTAGGGTCTCAAGAAGGTTTGTGGCGGCTCCAAAACTGAAATGAAAGTGATTTCCTAACCCTAATCAGCCCTCCTATGCCTCTAAACCCGAAATTCCGCTCTGGGCCTAGCTACTAATCACCCGGTTAAGCCCAATTAAGCTGATTTTCACCATCTGAAACTTGTTTCAGCCATATCTCCCAAACGGTGAGTCCATTTGGCTAATGTGACCACTCTACGAAATTGTAAACCATCATCCAGAGCCAATGGAAGTGGTTTTAGGTTCAAATTCCTTTCCAGTCAAAAATTATGGCCAAAACAGTACCAACTAGGGGTAAAATGGTCATTTAAAAATCGGGAAAAATCATGAACATGGGAAATGACCACAATAGTCGCCTCCCAAAGTTACATGACCATACGACTTCGTATGTGAAAAAAATAAATATTCTCGATCCTATGATACGTAGAATGCGGGTCGTTACAGTTAGAATTAGATTTGTGTGCAAGTGAAAATGTCAATTTTATTTGTGATGTTACATATTAATGAAGGAATTGTAAAACACATAAAAATTACATTTTTATGTTACATGTTAAAGTAGGAACTGCAAACAAATAAAAATATCATTTTTATTTGTTATGTTAAAAATAGATTTGTAAACATTAAAAGCATATTTTTTTGTCATATTAATGTAGGAATTTGTATACAACATTAGAATATCATTTCTACTGGCTATGTTAAGATACAGAAATATCATTTTTAATTGTTATATTAAAAATAGAATTGTATACAATATAAAGAGGCATTTTTATTGTCATATTGTATATTATAATTGTATATAATATAAAAGAGACATCTTTATCGTCATACTATATAATAGAATTGCATACAATATAAAAGAGGCATTTTTATCGTCATATTATATATTAAAATGGTATACAATATAAAAGAGGCATTTTTATCATCATACTATATAATAAAATTGTATACAATGTAAAAGAGGCATTTTTATCGTCATATTATATATTAGAATTGTATACAATATAAAAGAGGCATTTTTATCGTCATGCTATATATTAGAATTGTACACAATATAAAAGAGGCATTTGTATCGTCATATTATATATTAGAATTGTATACAATATAAAAGAGACATTTTTATCGTCATATTATATATTAGAATTGTATACAATACTAAAGAGACATTTTTATGTGTCATGTTATACATTGAATTTTATACAAATAAAAATGTTTCTTTTTATTTGTTAAGTTAAAAATAGAAATTGCATAAAAAAATTCTTTTATTTGTCATTAGCGACATGTTATGTAAATAAATTACATTTTATTTGACATTAGAAAACATGTAGTGAATATATGCAAATAAATTACATTTTATTTGACATTAGAAAACATGTAGTGAATGTACGCAAATAAATTACATTTTATTTGACATTAGAAAACATGTAGTGAATGTATGCAAATAAATTATATTTTATTTGACATTAGAAAACATGTAGTGAAGGTATGCAAATGAAATACATTTTTATTTGACATTAGAATCATGTAGAAAAGTTATGCAAATAAAATACATTTTTATTTGACATTAGAAAACATGTAGAAAGTCATGCAAATAAAACTTCTCCTTGTATTTGACATTAGAATACATTGGAAATGTATGCAAACAAAAATATCTATTTATTTGTTATTAGAAAATATAGGAATTTGTTTGCAAATATAATATCTCTTTTTATTTATCATTAGAGACATTTAAATGGTTATGCAAAACAAAATATTCTTTTATTTGGCATGTTAAACATGTTAGTGGAATCGTCAAATGGTTTATATTCATATATAATTATATATTTATATTAAAATTAAATGAATCGCGCACGGTAGTTTGCGTTTCAGAATCGTAACTATAAACAATTATACCGAAAGATCCGACCGTCGGATTTTCCCAAAACTGGAACCGTTAGGTCCGCTTTGGGAAGATCTTTCCAATGATATAAAATTTGTTAAAATTCAACGGTTAAATTTCGAGAAATGTGTAAATCAAATTTGGGTAAAAACAGCGCCAGAGCCGCCTATTAACCCGAAGTGTCGTTAGATTAAATTGGATTTTTTTTATATAAATAATAATAGCGATAAATTGTTATAAAATAATATTAATGATATAAAATTATTTAAATTATAATTATTCGAGAATTATTTGAAAAGACTGAGTTCAATCTCATTTTAAATAATTATACGGCAATTTAAATCGAAGATATTGAAGATGGTGTTTGAAGACCGACGATCTTCACATCGAATGGACAACTACTGATGCCTTTGATTGGAGTTGCTACCTTGAAAGGGTTACAGTGGTAGTTGTTCAGACATACTTGTTGATTGTCCAGATAATGAGCACCTCTCTTCCGTATTGGACATACGGGATGAGGAATAATGTGTCTCCGGTTTCGTTCAGGCCCAGAATGGACTTGTAAATGGATGTGTGTCTGATGTTGAATTTCATTCTATGTGAATTGATTTCTATTTAGTATATATCTGTTTGGTGGAGGAGAATTTATTCTCTTGCTTAACACACTTCTCTGAGATGCACGAACTCAGAGGTTATATATTGATAGTTATCGATCGCATGGCGTGGATTGTCAATGTGGCATGCCAAGATGCAAATGATCAAGGCTTTTGTTTCAAAGCAGAGCCGTGTGGTTGATGATCAAATCCCAGCTTGTTTAGGCATAGCTTTGTGTATAGTGTAACTTCGCGAGCCTCACACCCCGGTAAGAGTCAGAAACAGGATAAGGGAACGAAGGGAGTGCACATGTTTCTTTCTTGCTAGAAATGGTGTCATGGTATGGAGCCCATACATTTTTACTTATGTGGATAATGGAATGAGGTGCCTCGGATATATTGGTCGATAGTGGCCAATTGATAGGTCCGATAGGACCGGGAAACATGCATTCATGAATTACCAATCCACTAATCTATATTTGTGGACCGGCCCTGCAGGATCCAAGGGTTCACTGCGGGGGATCCTGAGACATTTTCTATAGTGTCTCGAATTGGTAAGGAGATCATCCTTAGCCTTGAATCATGATGGAAACCCAATTTTCAATACGACATTACGGATTTGATTGTAAACCTATATATGGCGACATAGTAGGATGGGGTACTATGCCGTCTAGGAATGATACATTTACTTTGAAAGTATTTTTAAACTGATTAGATGCTAATAGTAATATTAAATATTGTTTTATACGTATCAAGCATGTTTGATCATTATAACATAAAACTATATCCTCCGGTTTGTGTTGCATTGTGTGATGGGACTTGAGTCTTATAATGATTTCATTTTCTAAAAAGCACTGCGTTGTTTTAAAAGATTTATTTAATTTATGCACTGGCTATCCAATGGAGTAAACCCGTTCCACGTTAGAGGCATGGTCCTGTGATTAGTCTTATTATTAGGTAAGTTAAGTAAGGATTTCTCATACCAGTCCCATGACTGACTCGTAGTTTGTTTCACTTGCAAACTCAGGTGCCCTTGTTTTCCACAAGGGCAGTCGAGTGGCTTGTTCTGCAGATATTTATTTGTTGAGCAGGATTTTGGATCGAAGCTTAAAGTGGTGTCCAAAGCATTGATAGTCTTCCGCTGTGTTAGTTTATTTGTTTCCGCTGCGTTGTATTAAAATTATTGTAAATTAATCTTCCACTATAGAATTGTTTTTTGATGTACTATGATATATTCTGTACTCTGATGTAACATCATTATAATGTAATAAAAGTCTTTTGTTACTTGTTCTGATGTGTTGTATGCCCAAGGTTGGCGTATGCGGGATTCGAACGGTCTTGGTCTATTTATCGATCGATTAAGTACGGGCGAAATCCGTGTCATTGCAGCTGGTATCAGAGCTTTGGTTAACTCAAATCTTTGGGGCACAACTCGTTAGAACTAAATAGAAGACTCATCAGAGGTAGGATTAGAAATATCCTATAAAAGAATACTCTTTAGAGATAGGATCAGTAGCATCCTAGAATGATAAAACTCGTTAGAGATGGGTTTAGAAATGCCCTAGATAAAGTTAAGAGTGACAAGTTCATAATTAACGTATTTGTGATTATATATATAATCCGATCTTAGAAAATATGATTTTTGATATACAAAAGTTATATTTTTTTTGAAAAGCGAATCAACGAATTGATTGATGATTGTGTTATGTGATTATTAGTTAATCAACTAATAAAATTATTAAAACCAATAAAAGATTGAAAGTTGAGCTGGTTAATTAAATGTAACAACCCGTAAAATCTAAACCAATTTAAAAAAAAATTAAATTGGCTATTTTAGTGAATTTTAAATATTTAAAATAAATATTTTAGATAATAATGACGAAAAGTAGTTTGAATCGATGTTTGAAAATGAATATAATCACTTTGAATTATAAACAAGGCCTAAAATGGCGCGGTAGTTTCAAAATTTGAATTCAAACTTTGACTAACTTGTACCGGGTGCAAAATAAAATGAATTTTAGTGAAACCAAAAATATTTAAATCTGTTGGTGAATATCTTTCTAACGAATTTGAAACATCAAAGTTTCGTAGCGAGAGTCAAAAGTTATGGCCAAATGAATTTTCTGAAAGGTCGCTATAGAATTTATATAGCCCGTGAAAATAGACATTTTGCAAACGACCTCGGAATTCGACGAAACCACTTTTGTTGGATCCAGAATATCAACTTATTGCTAGGTTTCAAATTTCATAATTTTAGAAGCTAATATGTGAGCGTGGCGAAGGAAAATGTGTTTTGGTCAATTATAGTTAAATTGGATCGACCAGAAAATGGCCTTTTTTCAAACGGTCTCAGAATTCGACGAAACTAGTTTTGTTGGGACCGTATCGTCAAAACATAGCTAGATTTATTTTTCTGGAATTTTTGGGATCAGTATGTGGCCCCAGCAAATTGAAATATACGTTCAAATAAAATATTCAATGTTTTATATTTTAATTTGAAGAGAAACTGACTGAAACAGTCGAATGGGCCTACGAAACATATCCTAATGTGTTCGGAATGGGGGTATTTAGCTAGGGACGACAGTCGTTGGGTTTGGATTGGAGTTAGTATGTAAGGAGGGGTATTTTAGAGATTTTAAAAATATATAAATATAGAAAAAATTCTCATTGGCCGGTCAAAACCCTAGCCCCCTTTGAATCAGCCGCCGCCACTTCCAACGAATGATCCAAATCGCCCAAAACTTCCCTTCCTCTGATCTCCCTCGATTCACAATGAAACTCGAAACCACTTAAACGAAAATGAAGTGCTAGACATGATCTTTCCATCCCTACCAAGTTGATCGATTCTGGTGAAGTAGAGCGCCGGCATTCCAGTCGAGAACGCACCGCCGTCGATCGGGTTTTGGGGGCCAGTGGGATTCGAGTTCATCAACTCGGGGTGGCACGGGCAGCTCTCTCGAAGGCCAGTCTTGTGGCGTTGGGCGATCGAGGCACAGGTGATCAGGGTGGCGGCGACAGCCCACCCTAGGGCACGAGCCATTTCCAGGAATCGGGTCAGGTTTAACAGAGAGAAGGTAGCGTTTAAAAAACGTTATTAAATAGTTAATTAATTTATTTAATTACTCGTTTAACTAATTAAGGTATTTAAAATCATATCTTTTTCATTTGTGGTTGAAACTCAGTGAAACAAGAGATAGTGGACTCGTGTGGACGTCTTCTGCATTCTAGAAGAGACCGCATATTTTTCTGAGCCTTCTGCAATTTTTGGTGGAGTGGAACCCAATGTGAGATTTCTAATTTATAAACGATATGGAAGACAATGATGTATAAATTATGTAGTCGATATATGAGTTATATAAGCATTGTACACCTCATGTATAAGCGTTGTATAAGTTGTATGTTCGATGTATAAGTTATATATGCATTGTAGAAATTATATATGCGATGAAATGACATTGAAATAAATTGAAGTGAATTGAAATATAATTATATACGAATATATATATATATACTCCCCTCGTCCAAAGACCATGGACGATATTTATTGGTTGTGATATTGTCTGGATTATTTGGTTGATGTGAAATTTAGTGAATAATGCGAATGGTCGATAGGATTGTTTGTAGTTGAGAATGATTGACAGTGGTTGAAAAATACCCATTTGTGGTAGAAAACAAAATTAGAAAAGGTTGTGGAAATGAAAGAAAACATGCTCGCCTGCGTGCGAATTAGATGCATGAAATCCCCATTGTCAAAAACCGTGAGGTTTTAAGGTAGAGCGAGGAGCCGTACTAGGGACGGTCTCGGTTTTAACAAACCTGCCGTTATGCTGCCGAAATTTTCAATAATATTCATGTGTTAGAAATATTTTCATGTATTGAAACTATATTCGTGTGTTGAATAGAAATTCATGTGTTGAAGGAGTTCTTATGTTGAGCAAATTATTTGAAAGATAAAATTCTCATTTTTATTATATATATATAGCCTATATAAAATATTAGTATTTTAAATAATATGTTTTAACACCAAAAATAACATTTTTACCTTGTGTATAGACTATATAAAATAATCGTGTTTTGAAATAGATTGTTTTACAATAAAAATCACATTTTTATTATATATATAAACTATAGGAAATATTCATGTGTTGAATAAAGGACTAGAACGATAAAAATCATATTTTTATCGTGTGTGTGAAGTCGAAAACGTTCATGTTGAATATATGGATTGAACAATAAAATCTACATTTTTATTGTGAATATGAAGTGTTAAAAATGGTGATGTGTGGAATAAATATTTTTGATGATAAAAATATCATTTTTATCAAATATATAAAGCGAATATGGTTTTGAATTCGATGAAAGAATTGTATTTATATATATTTATATAAATATAATTAAAATATAGTGAATAATGAAGCTGCAGTTCGTGTTTTGAAACCGTGATTTCAAACGATTACTGTGGGAGATCCGACCAGCGGATTTTCCCGAAACCACAACCGTTGGGTTCGCCTTGGAAATATCTTTCCACGACACCATTTTGGGAAAATCCAATGGTTGAATTGTCTGGAATGTTCAATTCAAATCTGAAGAAAAACAACGCCAGAATCGATTATATTTATATACATACATATATATATATATACATAATTAAATTAAATCAAATAACGACGCTGTAGTTCGTATTTTGAAATCGTAACTTCAAACGACTAGTGCAGGAGATCCGACCGTCGGATTTTCCCGAAACTTAAACCGTTGGGTTCGTTTTGAAAAGATATTTCTAATGATATAAAATTTGTGAAGATCCAACGGTTAGATTTCCAGATATGTGTAAATCAAATCTGAAGAAAAACAGCGCCACGGCCGCTTTATGGCCTGAAGCGTCGTTTGAATGAATTGGCTATTTTTAAATAAATAAAAACAGCGATAAATTGTGATAAAATATTATAAACGATATGGAATGGAAATAAACTGAATTAGCTCGGTTTATGTGATATTTGATGGTTGAATGTGTTTGGTGTGAAAATTACATTAAAGAACAGAATTAGTGATATCGAATAAATTAACCATTGAAATGAATTGATTTGAAATTCTAAATATACGTGAATTATTTGAAAAGGCCGAGTTGATTCTCATTTCAAATAATTGTTCGATGGGTGAAAGTCGAAGATATGAAGACGGTGCAAGACCAATGATCTTCACGTCGAATGGAGGGGTGCTACTGATGCTCATGATAGGAGTAGCTACCTTGACGGGACAGAAGTAGTAGCCGTCCGGACGTACATGTTGATTGTACGGATATGCGAGGTATTGAGTGCCTCCGGCTTCGTTTAGACCCAGAACGAACGTGTAAATGGATCATGTGTCTGATATTGGATTTTATTTTGTGCTGATTGATCTCTATTAAATATATATCTGTTTGGCGGCGGAGAATTTATTCTCTTGCTTAACGCCCTTCTCTGAGACGTACGAGCTCAGAGGTTATATATCGATAGAAATCGGTCGCATGGAGTGAATTGCCTGTGTGGCATGCCTAAGTGGCAGATGATCAAGGCTTCTGTTGAAAAGCAAAGTCTTGTGGTTGATGATCAAAGCACATCCTATGTGGCGTAGCTTTGTGTGTAACGTGAATTCGTGAGCCTCACACGCCGGTATGAACCAGAAACGGGAGAAGACATCAGGGAGGGCATGCGTTTCTTTCTAGCTAGGGTGGTGTCAGTGACCTACCAGCCCTGACATTTATATTATTTTCACCTGTGTGGTTGTTGTTGTTGCGAGGCGCCTCGGATATCGGTCGATCCGGGACCGATGGAGTCATTGGGCTCATTTACGCCCCAAAGGGCGGGGAGACGCAGTGTTTAGGCATTTTAATCCACATCAGTGGACCGACCCTGACGATCCAAGGCTTGACATAGTACTTGCCTGAGACATGGTAGGCTAGATTGTCTCGAAGCGGTGAGGACGATCCCTGGCCTCGGTTCTTTTTGGAAATCCAATTTCCAAATACGACGCCGTGCGGTTTTGATTGTATCTATATATATATATATATATATATATATATATATGGCGACATGATATATGGTACCCATGCCGTCTATGATCGATAGTTATGATTGAAATTGTTTTTGAAACATATATACACTAGCAATAATATCAAATGATTTGTTTTGCTCGTATCAAGCATAGTTTGGCCATTATAAGGTAAAACTCTATCCTCCGGTTTGTGTTGCATTATGTGATGGGAACTGAGTCTTATAATGGCTACATTTTTATAAGAAGCAATGCGATGTTTAAAAGATTTATTTGTTTTAAAGCACTGGCAATCCAATGGAGTAAACCCGTTCCGCGAAAGTGGTGTGGTCCTGTGATTGGCCATATTTAAAAGTGTGTTAAGTCGATTTCTCATACCAATCCCATGGCTGACTCGTAGTTTGTTTCACTTGCAAACTCGGGTGCCCCTATTTCTACACGGGCAGCCTTGTATTCAGGTCTTAGCAGGCTCTTTCTAGATAGATAGAGTTGAAGATGGATTCTATCATTTATCTCTTTTTATGCTATTCAGCTCATGTTGTACATATTATGTTTTCTTTCCTGCTGTAGACATTTATGTATAGCTGAATTGTATTTGTACTAAGTATGATCCTATATACTGTGTAACTCTGATGATTTTATTTATCCAGTGTATTCTATTGTACATTATCTGGTATATTTATCTATTTATGCTCTGCTGTTATCTGTTTATGTGTTATATTCCAAAGATTACCCTTGCACCATCTCATCGGGATTTAGGGTCGTCACAAACGTGGTATCTGAGCTTTGGTTAAGCTTAGTTCTGGAATATAACATATTAACAAATTCATCAGAAATAGAACCAGTAGTGTTCTAAGACGAATAACTCATTACAGATAGGATCAGTAATATCCTAGTATGAGTATAGCAGAATAAAATACACCTCTATAGACACATTTACATTCAAGTATATGTTTCTATGTTTTGAAATATCTTTTCTGTTGACCTGACACTTGGTCTGTTATTTGCAGACGCACTAGAAAATGAGTGGCAGAAAAAGAAGAAGTAATGCAGACTCGGATATTAAAGCTCTAGTAAAGAGGTATCAAAATCTAGGTGGAGTACCATTCTTGAGCAAAGAATCCATTATCGAAACACAAGCTTGGATTCGTTCTGCTGAGAAGATCTTTGAAGGCTTAAATGTGAGTGACGACCAGAAAAGATTACTGGCATCTTGGGCACTCAAAGAAGAAGCATTGTTCTGGTGGGATTCGATTGTTAAAGATAATCGAGAAGGTGATATCACCTGGGATAGATTCAAAGAGATTTTCAGTGAAAAATTTATTCCTCCAGAAGCAACTGAGCGGTTATGTGATGAATTTTATTATTTGATACAAGGAGATATGACCATTTCGGAATATTATAAGAAATTCAATGAACTTTCTCATTTTGCCCCTCATCTAATTCAAGACCCGAAGAGGAAGAATTTGAGGTTTATTAATGGTCTTCAAAGGAAGTACCAGAATAGTGTGATGGGCCATGTGAAGCTTCCTTTTTCTGAAATGATTTACATGGCTTATCAGTATGAAGATCTAGATAATCGAGGCCTTTTTGTCGATGAAGAGGAAGTCAGCACTAGCAGTAAAAGGAAATCTGAAGCTGATAGTCCAGAGATAAGTACACAGCCTGAGGCCAGTACGACGTCTGGGGCCAGAAAGAAGCCTAGAGTCGATCAGAAAAAGGTTAAAGCAGTTGTATGTTTAAAGTGTAATAAGCAAGGGCATTCGATGATGAACTTTGAATCCTTGAAGAAAGATAGGAATGTCGGATCTAAACCCAATAAGAAACAAAAGAAGTCTCATGGTGAAAGGAAATGCCATGAGTGCCACCAAGCAGTTCATGTTGCAAGAGAGTGTCGGCTATCAAGGAAATCTGAAATGGTACAAGTAAATGAAGTGGCTGAAACTTCAGAACCCTCCGCTACTCAAAGAAAGTCAGATGTTTTAGAAGGCATTCTTACTGTCAAAAACATTCCAGTGAAAGTACTGTTTGATACAGGTGCATCGCGAAGCTTTGTTACAAAGAATGCAGTTAAGAAACTGGATTTGAATTTGAAAAAGCTCAAAGCACCAATTACTGTTCATAATCCGGTTGGGGGTTCCCTTGATCTTAGTTGGGTTTGCGGAGTGCCAGTTTCTTTTTCTTGCTATCGATTCCCTACTATCGCGATCGTCATGAATTTACAGAGTTTGATCTGATTTTGGGAATGGATTGGTTAACCAAATATGAAGCTGAGGTAAAATGCGCCGACAGAGTCATAAGGGCGAGGATTAAATCGGGCAATTATATAAACATTCCATGTGAAGGGCCGAATTCAGATAGAAAAGATTTTTGGTCAGCTTTGGATGTTTCTCCTGCTCAAATAGTACATGTTCCTGTCGTTACAGAGAATATACAGGTCGACATTGCAAATATTCCAGTTGTCAAGAACTATGCAGATGTGTTCGAAGAAGTTGTTAGCTTACCTCCGTAGAGAGAAATTGATTTTAAAATCTCTTTAGTTCCAAATGCAAGGCCAGTAGTTCACGCTATTCGAAGAATGACCTTGAAGGAAAAAGAAGAGTTAGATAATCAAACTCGACAGCTTGTATGGAAAGGTCTGATCAGACCTAGTTTCTCTGATTGGGGAGCAGTAGTGGTATTTATCCCAAAGTCAGACGGTACTCTCAGACTGTGTGTAGATTATCGTGACTTGAATAAGCAGACACTGAAAAACAAATATCCATTGTCGCGGATTGATGATTTGTTGGACCGATTGAATGGAGCACAAGTGTTTTCACAAATGGACCTAGCTACAGGTTTCCATCTGCTTCGTATTGCTGAAGAGTGTGTTCCTTTGACAGCATTCAGAGGTCCAGACTTATTCTACGAGTGGTTAGTAATGCCGTTCGGCTTATGCAACGCTCCAGCTTATTTTGTCGATCTAATGAACCGGGTATTCAGAGGAGTATTGAATAAATTCGTTCTGGTTTTCATTGATGGTATATTAATCTTCTCTAAATCAGAAAGCGAGCATGAAAAACATTTGGAACAAGTGTTAGAAATTCTGAGAAAGAATGTTTTAAAAGCCAAATTTTCCAAATGTATATTCTGGCAAGAAGAAGTCAAATTTCTTGGCCTGTCAAAGCAAGGAATTTCAGTGGATCCCAGTAAAATCACTACTATTCAGAATTGGAAACAACCTCGTACACCCACAGAAGTCAGAAGTTTTCTCGGGTTAGCCAGTTATTATTCATTAAGGATTTCGCGAAGACATCTAGTTCCTTAACGAAACTGACTAAGAAACATTTGAGATTCAATTGGACTTCAGAATGTGAGCAAGCCTTCCAGAAGCTAAAATTAAAACTGGCGACTGCTCTAGTGTTAACAATAATAGATGGCAATGAGGACTTGAAAATATAGACTGACGCTTCTAGAGAAGGCCTTGGTGCAGTATTAATGCAAAGAGGTCAAGTGATTGCTTATGCAAGCTGTCAGCTGAAACCACATGAGAAAAATTATGTTACTCATGATCTTGAGCTGTTAGCCATCATCTTTGCTTTGAAAATCTGGAGGCACTATCTTTTGGGTGAGAAATTCGAACTGTATACAGACCATCAGTCATTGAAGTACTTGTTCACCCAGAGAGACTTGAATCTAAGGTAGCAGCGTTGGCTAGAATTTCTTGCGGCATACGATTTTGAGATTTTGTACACTCCAGGGAAAGCCAATGTTGTGGCGGATGCACTGAGTAGAAAGAACGTAATAATCGCCAGTTTTATATTACGACTTCATTGATCGATAGAATATCTGACCTTTAGACGGATGATCACTTTATTCAAAGGATCAAAGAAAGACTTCAGAAAGGCAAGCCCTCAAGTTTTCAAATCGATACCGATGGGATTTTGAGGTAAAAAGGCAGAATATGTGTGCTAAATATTGTGGAACTTCGAAGAGAAGTATTGGATGAATGCCACAAAACCAAGCTTAGTATCCATCCGGGAGTGAGCAAGATGTATAATAATATCAAACGCACTTTCAGGTGGAGATCTATGAAACGAGACATCTCCTTATATGTAAGCCGGTGTTCCACCTGTCAGCAAGTCAAAAGCGATCAGCAGAAACTCGTCGGATTATTGCAACCGTTGGAAATTCCAGGTGGAAAGTGGGAACAGATTTCTATGGACTTCATAGATGGTTTGCTCGGAACCAGAAAAGGAAATGACAGTATTTGGGTGATCGTAGATCGATTTACGAAGACCGCTTATTTCATACCTGTCAAATCGAATAGAACTGCTCAAAGTCTGGCGCAGGTTTATTTTAAAGAAATTGTTAGACTGCACGGAGTTCCCATGAGCATCGTTAGTGATCTTGACCCGATTTTTGCTAGTAAATTCTGGGAAGCATTGCAAGCAGAATTGGGAACGAAACTGAACTTGAGCACCGCATATCATCCTCAAACAGATGGCCAAACTGAGACGGTGAATTGTATTCTTGAAGATCTATTGCGGGCGTGTATTATTGATTTTTGCTGATCATGGGAAGACCATTTACATTTGGATGAATTCTCATATAACAACAGCTACCAGGCAAGCCTGAAAATGTCACCATTTGAAGTACTGTATGATAGACCATGCCGATCCCCTGCTTGTTGGGTTGAACCTGGTAACAGACTTGTATTGGGGCCTGATATGATTCGCGATGCTGCAGATGAAGTCGATTTCGTTAAGAAACGATTACTAGCCGCCCAAAGCCGACAGAAAAGCTATGCAGATAAGAGAAGAAGAGATATATCATTTGCTATTGGCGACTATGTGTATTTGAAGGTATCTCCGATGAGAGGAGTTATCCGGTTCGGTAAAACAGGAAATTGGCGCCCAAATTTATTGGTCCGTTTCGTATTCTAGAATGGATTGGAACTCTCGCATATAGGGTTCAATTGCCTAATTGGTTGCCTGGAGTCCATGATGTATTTCACGTATCTCAACTGCGAAAGCATGTACATGATCCAGATCTCGTTGTAGAAGAAGCCGCACAACAGGATTTGGAAATTACTCCAGAATTGGCTATGAGAAGAGAGCCGCTAAAGATAATTGGCAAAGAAACCAAAGAGCTGAGGAACAAGAAGGTTCACTTAGTCAAAGTGCAATAGAGTGGAGATCCGCGAGATTGTACTTGGGAAACAGAGGAGAGCATTAAGAAAGCCTATCCTAAGTGCAGGGTGGATATCTCTGATTGACTCTGGTGCATGGTACATCTACCATATTTTGCATTTCCATTCTGTTCTTTACTTTGCAGTTGTTTTCTTTGCATTGATGTAAACTTTTTAATTATATAGTCTGATTAATTTAAAAGAGTATATGAATTAATTAGTATATTTTTGAAAGTTAAAAATAAATTGATTTTTGTTTGTGTTGTGTGATTGTGAATTTGATTGGTCGAATTATTAAAATGATAGCTAATTTAATCGATGAATAAATGGTAAATTTATGCAATTAAATCACACATTGAACTGGTTTAAAAATAGATAGGAATATATATACATGTGCATTATATATGTTTGAACAGGTAAATGGATTAGCTGTTGAGTAAAGAATTTATTTACGTGCCCGACAAATAGGTAAACCTTAATGAGTTGGATGCGCAATTTTATTATTATATCAACTCCTGTGAATGCCATTGGATGCGGAGTGCTGGTTATTCTATGTGTAATAATAAACGTCTCCATAGGATAGTAACAATTAATTTTGAACTACACTACATGGCATACTTCTTGAAGATAGGCATACTTCATCATATACCACATAAGAATTTGGAGCTTGTGTGATGAGGTTGAAGATTTACCATACGAGCGAGAGGCTTGTATGGCAATGACTATATTTTACAGGTTGAACTAATGATTGATATGGACCATACAAAATATAACGGTAAATTGCCAGATTAATAAAAAAATCCCACACGGATCTGGAGATGACAATAAACACGTCTCTCTGGTCATTAAGGCACAAAAACCATTTATAGGGTGACGAGAATTTATTCTCTGGAGTTATGATCTATACACACTCCCCTGTGGACATCGGAATATATCACTATAAATATGTGCATGCTTATTAGGATTTAATGGGTACCTAATACGACCCAATAAATTTCCAAAGCCCTCCCCGTACAAAGGAGGTTGTGGCGAAATTTTTCGAAAATTTAGGGTGTTAGCCAAATTTTTGAAGAATTTGAAAATTCTTAGAAACTGAAAAGTTGAAGAATGGAAGCCAGATTGAAAGTAGAGTTGGTTAATCAAACCACTTTCGACTTTGTTCCTTTTCGGGGATGAAAAATTTTAAGTGGGGAGATTGTAACAACTCGTAAAATCTGAACCAATTTAAAATTTTTAAATTGACTATTTTAGTGAATTTTAAATATTTAAAATAAATATTTTAGATAATAATGACGAAAAGTAGTTTGAATTGATGTTTGAAAATGAATATAATTACTTTGAATTATAAACAAGGCCTAAAATGGCGCGGTAGTTTCAAAATTTGAATTCAAACTTTGACTGACTGTACCGGGTGCAAAATAAAACGGATTTTAGTGAAACCAAAAATATTTAAATCTGTTGGTGAATATCTTTCTAACGAATCTGAAAAATCGAAGTTTCGTAGCGGGAGTCAAAAGTTATGGCCAAATGAATTTTCAGAAAGGTCGCTATAGAATTTATATAGCCAGTGAAAATAGACATTTTGCAAACGACCTTGGAATTCGACGAAACCACTTTTTTTGGATCCAAGATGTCAAATTATTGCTAGGTTTCAAATTTCATAATTTTTGAAGCTAATATGTGAGCGTGGCGAAGGAAAATGTGTTTTGGTCAATTACAGTTAAATTGGATCGACCAGAAAATGGCCATTTTTCAAACGGTCTCAAAATTCGATGAAACAAGTTTTGTTGGGATGTCAAAACATAGCTAAATTTATTTTTCTGGAATTTTTGGGATCAGTATGTGGCCCCGGCAAATTGAAATGTACGTTCAAATCAAATATTCAATGTTTTATATTTTAATTTGAAGAGAAACTGACTGAAACAGTCGAATGGGCCTATGAAACATATCCCAGTGTGTTCGGAATGGGGGTATTTAGCTAGGGACGACAGTCGTTGGATTTGGATTGGAGTTAGTATGTAAGGAGGGGTATTTTAGAGATTTTAAAAATATATAAATATAGAAAAAATTCTGATTGGCCGGTCAAAACCCTAGCCCCATTTGAATCAGCCGCCGCCACTTCCAACGAACGATCCAAATCGCCCAAAACTTCCCATCCTCCGATCTCCCTCGATTCACAATGAAATTCGAAACCACTTAAACGAAAATGAAGTGCTAGACAGGATCTTTCCATCCCTACCTACTTAATCGATTCTGGTGAAGTAGAGCGCCGGCATTCTAGTCGAGAACGCGCCGCCATCGATCGGGTTTTGGGGGCCAGGGGGTTCGAGTTCATCAACCCGGGGTGGTGCGGGCAGCTCCCTCGAAGGCGAGTCTTGTGGCTTTGGGCGATCGAGGCACATGTTATCAGGGTGGCGGCGACGGCCAACCCTAGAGCACGAGCCATTTCCAGGAATCGGGTCAGGTTTAACAGAGAGAAGGTAGCATTTAAAAAACGTTATTAAATAGTTAATTAATTTATTTAATTACTCGTTTAACTAATTAAGGTATTTAAAATCATATCATTTTCATTTGTGGTCGAAATTCAGTGAAACAAGAGACAGTGGACTCGTGTGAACGTCTTCTACATTATAGAAGAGACCACATATTTTTCTGAGCCTTCTGCAAATTTTGGTAGAGTGGAACCCAATGTGAGATTTCTAATTTATAAACGATATGGAAAACAACGATGTATAAATTATATAGTCGATATATGAGTTATATAAGCGTTGTACACCTCATGTATAAGCGTTATATAAGTTGTATGTTCGATGTATAAGTTATATATGCATTGTAGAAATTATATATGCGATGAAATGACATTGAAATAAATTGAAGTGAATTGAAATTTATTTATATACGAATATATATATACTCCCCTCGTCCACAGACCATGGACGATATTTATTGGTTGTGATATTGTTTGGATTATTTGGTTGATGTGAAATTTGGTGAATAATGCGAATGGTTGATAGGATTGTTTGTGGTTGAGAATGATTGAATGTGGTTGAAAAATACCCATTTGTGGTTGAAAACAAAATTAGAATAGGTTGTGGAAATAAAAGAAAACATGCTCGCCTGCATGCGAATTAGATGCATGAAATCCCCATTGTCAAAAACCGCGAGGTTTTAAGGTAGAGCGAGGAGCCGTACTAGGGACAGTCCCGGTTTTAACTACCCTGCCGTTATGCTGCCGAAATTTTCAATAATATTCATGTGTTAGAATTATTTTCATGTGTTGAAACTATATTCGTGTGTTGAATAGAAATTCATGTGTTGAATAGAAATTCATGTGTTGAAGGAGTTCATGTGTTGAGCAAATTATTTGAAAGATAAAATTCACATTTTTATTATATATAGCCTATGTAAAATATTAGTATTTTAAATAAGTTGTTTTAACACCAAAATAACATTTTTACCTTGTGTATAGACTATATAAAATAATCGTGTTTTGAAATAGATTATTTTACAATAAAAATCACATTTTTATTATATATATATAAACTATAGGAAATATTTATGTGTTGAACAAAGGAATAGAACAATAAAAATCATATTTTTATCATGTGTGTGAAGTCATAAACATTCATGTGTTGAATATATGGATTGAACAACAAAATCTAGATTTTTATTGTGAATATGAAGTGTTAAAAATGGTGATGTGTGGAATAAATATTTTTGATGATAAAAATATCATTTTTATCAAATATATAAAGGGAATATGGTTTTGAAATTGATGAAACAATTATATTTATATATATTTATATAAATATAATTAAAATATAGTGAATAACGAAACTGTGGTTCATGTTTTGAAACCGTGATTTCAAACGATTAGTGCGGGAGATTTGGCCATCGGATTTTCCTGGAACCACAACCATTGGGTTCGACTTGAAAATATCTTTCCAACGGCACCAACTTTGGAAAGATCCAGCGGTTGGATTGTCTGGAATGTTCAATTCAAATCTGAAGAAAAATAGCGCCATAATCGATTATATATATATATATATATATATAATTAAATTAAATCGAATAACGACGCTGCAGTTTGTATTTTGAAATCGTAACTTCAAACGACTAGTGCGGGAGATCCGACCATCGGATTTTCCCAAAATTGAAACCTTTGGGTTCGTTTTGAAAAGATCTTTCTAATGATATAAAATTTGTGAAGATCCAACGATTAGATTTTCAGATATGTGTAAATCAAATCTGAAGAAAAACAGCGCCACGACCGCGTTATGGCCTGAAGCGTCGTTTGAATGAATTGGCTATTTTTAAATAAATAAAAATAGCGATAAATCGTGATAAAATATTATAAACGATATGGAATGGAAATAAATTGAATTCGCTCATTTTATGTGATATTTGATGGTTGAATGTGTTTGGTGTGAAAATTACATTAAAGAACAGAATTAGTGATATCGAATAAATTAACCATTGAAATGAATTGATTTAAAATTCTAAATATACGTGAATTATTTGAAAAGGCCGAGTTGATTCTCATTTCAAATAATTGTTCGACGAGTGAAAGTCGAAGATATGAAGACGGTGCAAGACCGATGATCTTCGCGTTGAACGGAGGGGTGCTACTGATGCTCATGATAGGTGTAGCTACCTTGACGGGGCTGAAGTAGTAGCCGTCCGGACGTACATGTTGATTGTACGGATATGCGAGGTATTGAGTGCCTCCGGCTTCGTTCAGACCCAGAACGAACATGTAAATGGACTGTGTGTCTGATATTGGATTTTGTTCTGTGCTGATTGATCTCTATTAAATATATATCTGTTTGGCGGCTGAGAATTTATTCTCTTGCTTAACGCCCTTCTCTGAGACGTAAGAGCTCAGAGGTTATATATCGATAGAAATCAGTCGCATGGAGTGAATTGCCTGTGTGGCATGCCTAAGTGGCAGATGATCAAGGCTTCTGTTGAAAAGCATAGTCTTGTGGTTGATGATCGAAGCACGACCTGTGTGGCATAGCTTTGTGTATAACGTGAATTCGCGAGCCTCACACGCAGGTATGAACAAGAAACAGGAGAGGACATCAGGGAGGGCATGCGTTTCTTTCTAGCTAGGGTAGTGTCAGTGACCTACCAGCCCTGACATTTATATTATTTTCACCTGTGTGGTTGTTGCTGTTGCGAGGCGCCTCGGATATCGGTCGATCCGGGACCGATGGAGTCATTGGGCTCATTTATGCCCCAAAGGGCGGGGAGACGCAGTGTTCAAGCATTTTAATCCACATCGGTGGACCGGCCCTGACGATCCAAGGCTTGATAGAGTACTTGCCTGAGACGTGGTAGGCTAGATTGTCTCGAAGCGGTGAGGACGATCCCTGGCCTCGGTTCATGATGGAAATCCAATTTCCAAATACGACGCCGTGTGGTTTTGATTGTATATATTTATATGGCGACATGATATATGGTACCTATGCCGTCTATGATTGATAGTTATGATTGAAATTGTTTTTGAAACATATATACACTAGCAATAATATCAAATGATTTGTTTTGCTCGTATCAAGCATAATTTGGTCGTTATAAGGTAAAACTCTATCCTCCGGTTTGTGTTGCATTGTTTGATGGGAACTGAGTCTTATAATGGCTTCATTTTTATAAAAAGCATTACGATGTTTAAAAGATTTATTTGTTTTAAAGTACTGGCAATCCAATGGAGTAAACCCGTTCCGCGAAAGTGGCGTGGTCCTTTGATTGGCCATATTTGAAAGTATGTTAAGTAGATTTCTCATACCAGTCCCATGACTGACTCATAGTTTGTTTCACTTGGAAACTCGGGTGCCCTTATTTCTACACGGGCAGCCTTGTATTCAGGTTTTAGCAGGCTCTTCCTGGATAGCTGGAGCTGAAGATGGATTCTATCATTTATCTCTTTTTATGCTGTTCGGCTCCTATTGTACATATTATGTTTTCTTTTCTACTGTAGACATTTATGTATAGCTGAACTGTATTTGTACTAAGTTTGATCCTATATACTGTGTAACTCTGATGATTTTATTTATCCAGTGTATTATATTGTACATTATCTGGTATATTATCTATTTTTCTTCTGTTGTTATCTGTTTATGTGTTATATTCCAAAGATTACCCTTGCACCGTCTCATCGGGGTTTGGGGTCGTCACATTAAATAACTTTCAGCTCCTTTCCTTTTCGAGGACGAAAAGATTTTAAGTGGGGGAGATTGTAACAACCCAGAATTTTGGAACCAATTTAAACTTTTTATTTTAGAAATTTTAATGAATTTTGAATATTTAAAATAATTTATTTTAAATAATAACGACCAACAATTTATTTTAATCGAGGTTAGACAGAATAAATTTATTTTAATTATATAACGAGCCTGAAAGGGCGCGGTAGTTTGAAAATTTGAATTCGAACTTTGACTGAACGTACAAGATTCAAAATAAATCGGATTTTGGTGAAACCAGAAATATTTAAATCTGTTTAATCATATCTTTCTAACGAATGTGAAAAATCCAAATTTCATAGTGGGAATAAAAAGTTATGGCCAGTTAAATATTCAGAATAGTCGCTATGGAATTTAATGTACGATCAAAATGTACGATCAAATTAAATAATTAAATGTTTTCTATTTTAATTTGAAGAAAAAAAGCTGAAAACAATCGAATGGACCGATGAGACCTACTCCATTGTGTCCGGAATAGGGGTATTTGGCTAGGGGCAGCATTCCTTAGGCTGGATTTGCAGTTGGTAGGAATCAGTGGGCTTTTTTGTGAATTAATGAATTTAAATAATATTGTATTATAAATAACCCTAACTAAACCAAACCCTAATTCTCCAATACCCGTACAGTAGCCGCCACCCAAAATCGATGGCCCCAAATTTTCCTCTCAATTTTCACAAAATCCACACAATATTTTGCAACACTTCTGATTGCCAAACCGTCGACCTAGGAGAGATCTCGAGCTTCAACGGAGGTGATCGGCTTTAGGGGTCTGAGATGGCCGGAATTTGGGTTCATACGCGTCGGCGTCACAGTCAAATTTGGGGTGGAGGGGAACTTCGAGTGGAACGCCGTGCCAGGCATTGGAAGGGGGAGCGAAGGGCGACAGTTTGGGGACCTCAGATCAAATTCCGGCGCAACGATGTGATGTACGGTGGAGGGTTTTTTATTTTGGCGATGGGTTTAGTCAACCTAAAAGGAAGATAACGACGGGGATTAAAGGGTAATGAGGGATTAGTGTTTAACTATATTTAATTAATAATTTATTTAATTATTAAGGTTTAAAATCCTATAACTTCTTCATACAGAAACAAAATCAAACAAAACTGGGTGCGTTGGACTCGTGTTAACCAGATCTACGTGATAGAATAGACTTGAATAAAAACAGGAGCAGTTGAAATTTTTTGTTGAATTAAACATGCAGTGTAATTTAATTAAAAACAGTCGTTATTAAAACGATTTCTGAATCCAATCAAGGTGAGATTTCTTTTTAAATAATTAAAAATTAATTATTATCGTGTTTAGAAATTTCTGCAAACACGCTGTTCAATTCAATTTTTTGTTATACGTGATTTGATTTGGGTCGATTGATGATGTTATGATGATATGTTGATTGGATGGAACATTTTTGTTTAATTAGAATTGACAAAATTTAAATGTCATTTTTGTTTAATTAGAACTGACAGAATATAAATGCCATTTGTGGTTAACTAGAATTGACAAAATATAAGTGCCATTTGTGTTTAATTAGAATTGACAAAATAAATGTCATTTTTGTTTAATTAGAATTGACAAAATATAAATGTCATTTATTGTTTAATTAGAATTGACAAAATATATGTGTCATTTTTGTGGAGTTAGAATTGACAAAACAAAAATATCATTTTTGTTAAATAGATTTGTGTTAAAACAAAAATGCCAATTTTGTTGAATTAGATTATTGTCAAAAAAATGAAGTTATCATTTTTATTCATTTTATTAAAATAGAATTGTTAATATAATGAAGTTATCATTTTTATTCATTTTGTTAAAATAGAATCGTTAGCAAAATGAAGTTATCATTTTTATTGATTTTGTTAAAATAGAATTGTTAATAAAATGAAGTTATCATTTTTATTCATTTTGTTAAAATAGAATTGTTAATAAAATGAATTTATCACTTTTATTCATTTTGTTAAAATAGAATTGTTAATAAAATGAAGTTGTCATTTTTATTCATTTTGTTAAAATAGAATTGTTAACAAAATGAAGTTATCATTTTCATTCATTTTGTTGAAATGGAATTGTAAATAAAATGAAGTTATCATTTTTATTCATTTTGTTAAAATAGAATTGTTAATAAAATGAAGTTGTCATTTTTATTCATTTTGTTAAAATAGAATTGTTAACAAAATGAAGTTTTCACTTTCATTCATTTTGTTTAAATGGAATTGTAAACAAAATGAAGTTATCATTTTTATTCATTTTGTTAAAATAGAATTGTTAATAAAATGAAGTTGTCATTTTTATTCATTTTGTTAAAATAGAATTGTTAACAAAATGAAGTTATCATTTTCATTCATTTTGTTGAAATGGAATTGTAAACAAAATAAAGTTATCATTTTTGTATGTTTTGTTGAAATAGAATTGTCAACAAAAACAAAATTATCATTTTTATATTTTGCTGAAATAGGATTGTCAACAAAAAATAAAATTATCATTTTTTTATATTTTGTTGAAATAGGACTGTCAACAAAATAAAATCATCCTTTTTGTTTGTTTTGTTGAAATTGAATTGTCAACAAAGTAAAGTTATTATTTTTATTTGTTTTGTTGAAATAGAATTGTCAACAAAATAAAAGAATTATTTTTATTTACTTGTTGTATTATAATTGTCGACAAAATAAAAGTATCAATTTCATTTGTTTTGTTGAAACAGAATTTTCAACAAAATAAAAGAATCATTTTTACTCACTTGTTGTATTAGAATGGTCGACAAAATAAAAATATCATTTATTGTTAGAATTAGATTTGTATGCAAATGAAAATGTCAATTTTATTTGTTATGTTATAATGAAGGAATTGTAAAACACATAAAAATATCATTTTTATGTTACATGTTAAAGTAGGAACTGCAAACAAATAAATATATCATTTTTATTCGTTACGTTAAAGATAGATTTGTAAACAAATAAGAACATTTTCTTTTGTCATATTAATGTAGGAATTTGTATACAACATTATAATATCATTTCTACTGGCTATGTTCAGATATAGAAATATCATTTTAAATTATTATATTAAAAATAGAATTGTATACAATATAAAAGAGGCATTTTTATCGTCATATTATATATTAGAATTGTATACAATATAAAAGAGGCATTTTTATCGTCATGTTATATATTAGAATTGTATACAATATAAAAGAGGCATTTTTATCGTTATATTATATATTATAATTGTATACAATATAAGCGAGACATTTTTATCATCATATAATATATTAGAATTGTATACAATACAAAAGAGACGTTTTTATGTGTCATGTTATACATTGAAATTTTATACAAATAAAAATATTTCTTTTTATTTGTTAAGTTAAAAATATAAATTGCATAAAAAATTCTTTTATTTGTCATTACTGACATTTTATGTAAATAAATTACATTTTATTTGACATAAGAAAACATGTAGTGAATGTATGCAAATAAATTACATTTTATTTGACATTAGAAAACATATAGTGAATATAGCAAATAAATTACATTTTATTTGACATTAGAAAACATATAGTGAATGTACGCAAATAAATTACATTTTATTTGACATTAGAAACATGTAGTGAATGTATGCAAATAAATTACATTTTATTTGACATTAGAAAACTTGTAGTGAAAGTATGCAAATGAAATACATTTTTATTTGACATTAGAATTATGTAGAAAAGTAATGCAAATAAAATACATTTTTATTTGCCATTAGAAAACATATAGAAAGTCATGCAAATAAAACTTCTCCTTGTATTTGACATTAGAATACATTGGAAATGTATGTAAACAAAAATCTCTATTTATTTGTTATTAGAAAATATAGGAATTTGTTTGCAAATATAATATCTCTTTTTATTTATCATTAGAGACATTTAAATGGTTATGCAAAACAAAACATTCTTTTATTTGGCATGTTAGACATGTTAGTGGAATCGTCGAATAATTTATATTTACATATAATTTTTTATATATAAATACAAACTAAAATTAAACGAATCACGTGCAGTAGTTCGCGTTTTAGAATCGTAACTTTAAACGATTACACCGAAAGATCCGACCATCGGATTTTCCCAAAACTGGAACCTTTAGGTCCGCTTTGGGAAGTTCTTTCCAATGATATGAATTTGTTAAAATCCAACGATTAGACTTTGAGAAATTTGTTAACCAAATTTGGGTAAAAACAGCGCCAGGGCCGCCTATTGACCCGAAGCGTCGTTAAATTAAATTGGACTTTTTTTTTATAAATAAAAATAGCGATAAATCATTATAAAATAATATTAACGATATGAAATGATTTAAATTATAATTATTCGAGAATTATTTTAAAAGACCGAGTTCAATCTCATTTCAATAATTATACAACGATTTAAATCAAAGATATTGAAGACGATGTTTAAAGACCGGCGATCTTCACATCGAATGGACAACTACTGATGCCTTTGATTGGAGTTCTTGCCTTGAAAGGGTTACAGTGGTAGTTGTCCGCACGTACTTGTCTATTGTCCGGATAAGCGAGCACCTCTCTTCCGTGTTGGACATACGGGATGAGGAATAAGGTGTCTCCGGTTTCGTTCAGACCCATAACGGACTTGTAAATGGATGTGTGTCTGATGTTGAATTTCATTCTATGTGAATTGATTTCTATTTAATATATACATGTTTGGTGATAGAGAATTTATTCTCTTTCTTAACACCCTTCTCTGAGACGCACGAGCTCAGAGGGTATATATTGATAGTTATCGGTCGCATGGCGTGGATTGTCAATGTGGCATGCCAAGATGCAAATGATCAAGGCTTTTGTTGAAAAGCATAGCCTTGTGGTTGATGATCAAAGCACAGCTTGTTTAGGCATAGCTTTGTGTATAGTGTAACTTCGCGAACCTCACACCCCGGTAAGAGTCAGAAACGGGATAAGGGAACGCAGTGAGTGCACACGTTTCTTTCTAGCTAGAAGTGGTGTCATGGTATGGAGCCCAAACATTTTTACTTATGTGGATGATGGAATGAGGCACCTCGGATATATTGGTCGATAGTGGCCAATTGATAGGTCTAATAGGACCGGGAAATGCGTGTTCAGGAATTGCCAATCCACTAAGGTATATTTATGGTCCGGTCCTGCAGGATCCAAGGGTTCACTAAAGGGGATCCTGAGACATTTGCTAGAGTGTCTCGAATCATTAAGAAGATCATCCCTAGCCTTGACTCATGATGGAAAACCAATTTCCAATACGACATAACAGATTTGATTGTGAACCTATATATGGCGACATAGTAGGATGGAGTACTATGTCGTCTAGGATTGATACATTTACTATGAAAGTACTTTTAAATTGATTAGACACTAATAATAATATTAAATATTGTTTTATATGTATCAAGCATGTTTGATCTGTAACAAACCGGAAAATCTGAACCAGTTTAAAAAATTTAAATTGGCTGTTTTAGTGAATTTTAAATATTTAAAATAAATATTTTAAATAATAACGATGAAAAGTAGGTTTGAATCGATGTTTGAAAATAAATATAATTACTTTAAATTATAAACATGGCCTGAAATGGCAAGGCAGTTTCAAAATTTTAATTCAAACTTTGACTGACTGTACCGGGTGCAAAATAAAACGGATTTTAGTGAAACCAAAAATATTTAAATCTGTTAGTGAATATCTTTCTAATGAATCTGGAAAATCGAAGTTTCATAGCGGGAATCAAAAGTTATGGCCAAATGAATTTTCAGAAAGGTTGCTATAGAGAATAAATAGCCCTTGAAAATAGACATTTTGCAAACGACCTCAGAATTCGACGAGACCATTTTTGTTGGATCTGGGATGTCAAACTATCGCTAGGTTTCAAATTCCATAATTTTTGAAATTAATATGTGAGTGTGGCAAAGGAAAATGTGTTTGGTTGATTTCAGTTAAATTGATCTACCAAAAAATGGTCATTTTCCAAACGGTCTCAGAATTCGACGAAATTAGTTTTGTTGGGACCGTATCATCAAAATATAGTTAGATTTATTTTTCTGGAATTTTTGGAGTTAGTATGTAGCCGCGGTAAATTAAAATGTACGTTTAAATTAAATATAAATTGATTTATATTGTAATTTAAAGAAAAACTGATCATAATAGCCAAATTGGTTTACGAAACATATCCCACTGTGTTCGGAATGAGGGTATTTAGCTAGGGGCGACAGTCGTTGGGTTTGATTTGGAGTTCGTATGGGTAAACATGATGTTTTGAAATTAAAATGAATTAAAATATTAATAAAATTATATATATATATATATATTGGTTTTGGGCCAAAACCCTAATTTTCTAAACCAGTCGCTTGGGGTTAAAACCGATGAACGAAAAGCTCCAGAATTCAAATGCAAAAATTTCTCAATCCAATTCGAATTCAAACGTGAATCCAAAACGAAGATGAAAGGGGCTCGAAAGATCTACGAGATGATACAGGCTTGATCAGAAATGGCTTGGTGGTTTGGGAGAACCTGAGCCACGAATTGCCACCGTTCGAAGCCCAATCGCTGACCGACGGTGGGCGCGAGTTAACCCCTGTTCAGGGCGTCGGAGGAGCATGGCGCCGGCTTCAATGTGGAACTTCCCGATCGTGGTCCAGCTGTCTGATTTGCGGGCAATTTCAAACCCTAGGGGAGAGGTTAATGGGTTGAGCGGTTTTCAGCGTATAGGAGGTAAAATGATGAAGAAAGGGGCAACGTTTTGATTAACGTTATTAATGGTAAACTTTAACTAATTAATTAAGTTAATTTAATTTTAATACTGTTCTAACTTGAAAATACCGTAATTATTTTATACGAGATCAAATTCACGAAACGTCAGTTGCATTGGATTCGCAACAACGATATCTACACAATAGAACTAACCAGAACGGAAACGAACCAGATTTGAATCTCTGGCAAATTCAAATCCAAACCAAACAGAACAACAATTCAGAAACAGAAACTGGCGGAGTGGAAACCGACCACTGTGAGAATTCTCTCACTATAATTCTTTTTGTACAGTTATCTATATTATAACTGGATATATGAACTGCTCCCCATCGTCCACAGACCATGGACGACTTGTCTGCTTGTTTGTTGATTGTATTGCATTGTGGTTGTGATATGAAAATTTAAATATATACACGATGTGAATGAAATATATATATATGATGTGAAAGAATGGTAAATATATATGAAATGTGAATAATATATATTTGAAATGAAAATAATATATATTTGAAATGAAAATAAAATATAAATGAAATGTGAATAATATATATTTGAAATAAAAATAATATATATTTGAAATGAAAATAAAATGTACATGAAATGCTAAAAATATGAAGTGTGAAAATAAAATATATATGAAGTGTGAAAATAAAATATATATGAAATGTGAAAAATATATATATGTGTGTGTGAAATAAAATATATATATGCGTGAAATGGAAAATATATATATACGAGGTGAAAAATATGTATATGCGATGTGAAAAAAATTTGTGCGCTAAAAATATTTTTTTTAGCTTATATATGCGATGTATAAAATGGTGGGTATTGAAATAATTATTGTATTGTTAAAAATATAATTTTTAACATATATATACACTGTATAAAATTGTCATGTATATGGAATATTCAATTTTGATATAAAATTGAAAATGAAGTCGAAATCGTTTTTGAAACGAATTTAAAACGATTTATAAAATACGTTTTGAAATGGAAATCGACGAAATATATATAATACATATATTATATATATTAAATGGCCTGAATAGAACGCGCCGCGCTGCGGCAGTTCGCGAATTTCGACCATTGACTTCGAATTGACGTTATGGGAGATCCAGCCGTCGGATTCTCCTAAAACCAGAACCGTTGGGTTCATATCGAAAAGAGTTTTCTAACGAATATGAGAAATTAGAAATAGAATGGTTGGATTTGGAATTATGTCCAAATCAAATTTGGAAAAGGTCGTTGTAAGTGCAGTTCGATGGCCATTTGTGAAAATCGACTGTGCGGGCCTTGATAAAAATAGCATTAATTTGTGTAAAATCATAAGAAATGATTTGGAAAGAATTGGGATGAAAAATTCCATATTTGAAAGGATAAAAATAGACTTTTATCAAAATGAACTAGTTTTGAACTAGAATTATATCGTTATTCCCGATATGATATCTGTTGGTTTCAGGATTTGATGTTGAATATAAGTCGATACTATCTCTATTAAAAACCTTATATTTAATGTCAAATTGGATTGATTGATTGTTTGGATTGTGCTCGACCAGTTTATGAGCAAGATATGCTTTTACATTTAGCATTGGGCTGGGTAGAAATACTGGTAGGCTAACACCTTGTGAAACACTTCACGATTTGACGATAAGGTGTTTAGCGATGTGTTCATTTCAAATTGAATGAATGATTGTGAAATGATATTTTTCTTAAGTGAAAAGAATGTATTCCCGATTTTGGACAGGGAATGCTTTATAAAAACGTTTTGTAAAACAGAAAGAATTTCGAGGGCTAAAACCCGATGATTTCGAAATGATTTGGAAATGTATTATGGTTTTACATTGTAGTTCATCACATATTTGATTAGTTGCTATTAATGATGTATCTGTTTGGTGGATGAGAATTTATTCTCTTGCTTAACACCCTTCTTTGAGATGTACGAGCTCAAAGGTTATGTGATTAATAGTGACTGATCATATGTGTGAATTGCTGAAGTGAAGTACTATATTTTGAAAGTACTTGTGATTATTATGTTGTGAAATGATTTTCCCCACTTCGGGATATGATATGATTTGGTATGTGGCTAGAGATTCGGGTAACCCGGACGACTAAAAGTATGGGTGAGATGGGCGGTGTATGCTTCCTGTGTGGGAGGTGCATCGTCTGTAACAACCCGTATTTTGATAACGTGTTATAACCATATATCTAGGAAGAATTAAATTTTAAAATAAGAACCAATGGAAACGGGTTGCGCCATTGTGTTTGTCTCGGAATTCTGCATGAAATCGAGTCCGAGTTTTCGAAAATCGGAGTCTGTATGACCGAGTTATGGCTCCCCAAAGTTTCAGAAATTTTCAGAGTTCAAAACAGTTCGAATTCGAATTCAAATTCGAATTTCAAAACCCAGACAGACTGGGCGGGAAATTTCCCGCCCAGCACCCCAGGTCGACTAAGGAGTTGATTGGGCAGTCGACACCCCCAGGACTAGGTTGACTGCGCAGTCGACTTGGGTGTCGACCTGGTCCCCGAACCTGGTTTGGGCCTGGTTGCTCCTACTTGACCCTGTTGGCTTGTTTGAGGGTCTATGACGATTTTTGGCGGTTCAGATCGATCCTAGCTTTTATCCTACGGCCTAAACTAGTTGTTGCAACTATAAAAACACCCTAAGACCTAGGCTAATCCACAACAAATCTTTCTAACCCCATTATGTTGCTGAGTCTCCTCTTGAACCTTGGCCGCCGTCTCCAAACTTGAAGCTTAAACATTCAAACTAGATCCAAATCGAAGGACAACGTTTCTACAACAATTCAAGGGAATAGATCAACATCTCAACAACGATCCTACGACAATTTTTGTTCTTAGTTCTCAAAAACCACGATCTGTAAGCCCCAGTTACTCTTAGATCTAAACTCTAAAATTAATATGGACATGTGTAAATTGAAGTTGAACATAAACATGATAACTACTTGAGACCTACTCTTGTATATCTTTGATCTATGACTATTCCTTTTTGATCTATTATTTTAGATCTACACTTGTTCACCCTAGATCTATTCACCTTGAACCTAGTACCGTTCATGTTGACCTTGATTTGTGGAATACTGATAAGAACTTGATTTAGGGGTCTGTTCATGTCATAACCTAAACCCTATCATTATTTTAACATGCCTGTGATGTTGTGATGTTGAAACTATTGCTAGTCACAAGTTTAGGATTATCATCTTATGTCATTTATTGCTATGTTTATCACCCTATTTCATATGCCAGTGATGTTATGATCATATCTCAAGTTACACCATGCTTGCCTTGAAATCACCTTTGCCACTTTATACCCATCCTTGTTATGTTATTCCCTAGTTACATCTATTGCCTTGATTCGAATTCACGAGCGTTGGGGATGTGATTTGGGTAGTTTAGGAAAACCTGAATTTAGTATGAACTTGAAAACATGAATATTGTTACAACTTGAGCTTGGATAGGAACATGAACTTGACATGAAATTATACTTGAAAATATGAATTTGGGACATGGCACTTAGATAACTTGAACGTGGCCAACTCGAGGTTGGGTTGAGTTTGCAGTATAAATCTGCCCGGAACCGCCCGGCGAATCCAGTAACTGCAAATAATAGGACCCAATGTGAGTAGTTGGTCATATCGCACTCGAAACCCGAGGTTAGAGTAGGTTATGGTGTAAAACTGCCCGGACCCGCCCAGCACATCCAGTAACCATAACCAAGTCTAATGTGAGAGGTTAGGGGTGCATTAAGTAAATTAATGCCACTGGATAGGGTTAAGTCATGAACCGCTTGAACTCACTTAACCAACCTGACACATGATTCGTAGGACTAAGTCTTGAACTAGAACGACACACTTAGTCAATTTGACATGACACGTAGATGGGGTTAAGTCTCGATTTTAAATGACAACTTAACTGCTGAACGAAACCCTAGTTACGCGATCATTTTCAGCAGTAACCCACTAGATGTGTCACGGTACCCTGGGACTAGGCAGGGTGGGGCACGATTGCTGGGCCGATTGTAAGTGACCAGAATGACGGCTGAGTTGGTGCGCCATTGTAGGTTCAGGCGGACTAGGGTCGTGCACTTAGTCCGGAGTTGAAAAAGCAGGCATTGGGCATCAGTAGGATTATCTGTGCATTCTTGATTCATGTCGGTGGTTGGCACCCTAGGGCTTGATACACCCTATGGTGGACCTAGCACAGGTGACTACATTCGTGATAGGGTCGTACGACACAGACACATGACGAGCTAGACTTGTAGGGAGCCGATCGATTAGATCATACCGTTGGACCCCGAATTGGGTCACTTCACGATATTGGGCCAAGGGATTATTTCTTGATTTATAGTTGACACGGGATTAGTATACCAGTATAGTTGGTATGGCGAACCTTGAATACGCAATGTTAGACTTGAGTTATCTTGTTATCTTAGTTATCATGTCAGACTTATCATCATTCCTATGTTTAACTCCAGTTTATTCATGTCTTGTTAACTTTACTAGTTTCTATGCTGATAGTCACTAGGGCTTACCAGTCTTTTTGACTGCCCCGTATTCTTTCGCCTCTTTGTCTTTCGTTCCCCCCCCCCAAGGTTCTCAGGGAGGAAACTCTAGCTCTTAGCTTGGACTTTGCTTGCTTTCTGACAGCTCATGTACGATTTGGTCTTGAGCTATGCTATGGCTGCACTCATGCACTTTTTGGGGAATAATATTTTACTTATGTTGTTTTAAGTACTTTGCTTCTTTAGAACTTGATGTAATGAAATAATGACTTGGCATTTTGATGTAAGAGGTTTTGACTCGATTTTTCAGTAATGAGATTTGGTTTTAAAGTTTATATCCGCTGCTTTATATACTCCATTTTATCTATGTTCTGTCTTGTGTTATCTCTGTGCCTGTTTACTAGATAATACCCCTACAAAACTAGGGCATTCCCTTTGTGAGTGACCCTAGCGGAGGTGGGGTGTTACATCGTCGGTGTAGCCTTCTCCTGTGTGGGGTAGGTGCACATTTATATATCGAGTTGCTTAGGTGCGTGCCCATTGCCTTGTCTAGGGGGAGCCCGATATTTGGTTGCATACTTGTTTGTATGCATAGTTATGAATTGGAATTCATATTTCCAAACGATTTGATTTGAGATCCCGAAGTGAAATCTACTTTGTTATAGAAAGTTAGATATGTATTTCAAATGATTTGAAATAGAAATCGGGAAATAAAGTCCAAAGGGATAATTTCTGTCAATTGAATTGGATTTAGAAAATCTACGTGTGGTGATTAATCTAAATGGCAAGATTCGGATATTGCATGTTGATTGATGCATAGTAGATCCATATATCTATATCGATTATTGTTTATACACTGGAATTCATGGTGGTAAACCCGTCCCGCGTTAGCGGCGTGGTCCCGTGATATGCCATATTACTAAATAAGTTATTTATAACTGTTTAGAATTTCTCACACCAGCCCCATGACTGACCTGTAGTTTACCTTTCCCTTGCAAACTCGGGTGCCCCTATTTTCCACATGGGCAGTCGAGTAGTTTATTTTGCAAATATATAAGTAGGATTCTGGATCGAAGCTTAAAGCTGTGTCCAGTGCGTTTATCGTCTTCCGCTATGTTATTTATTTATTTCCGCTGTGCATTGTATTACATTTTTTGTAAAATTATCTTCCACTGTATTAGTATTTCTGATGTACTCTGATATTCTGTACTCTGATGTAACATTATTAAGATGTTTATAAAAGTATTCTGTTATTTGTTCTGATGTGTTGTAAGCACAGAGTTAGCGTATGCGGGATTCAAACAGTCTTGGTCGATTTAGCGATCGATTAGGTCCGAGCGAAATCCGTATCGTTACATGATCATTATAAGGTAAAACTCTGTCCTTCGGTTTGTGTTGCATTGTGTGTTGGGACTTGGGTCTTATAATGATTTCATTTTCTAAAAAGCATTGCCTTGTTTTAAAAGATTTATTTAATTTATGCACTGGCTATCCAATGGAGTAAACCTGTTCCGCGTTAGCGGCGTGGTTCTGTGATTAGCCTTATTAGTAGGTAAGTTAAGTAAGGATTTCTCATACCAGTCCCATGACTGACTCGTAGTTTGTTTCACTTGCAAACTCGGGTGCCCTTATTTTCCACACGGGCAGTCGAGTGAGTTGTTTTGCAGATATTTATTTATTGAGCAGGATTCTGGATCGAAGCTTAAAGCGGTGTCCAGAGCATTGATAGTCTTCCGCTGTGTTAGTTTATTTGTTTCCGCTGCATTGTATTAAAATTATTGTAAATTAATCTTCCGTTGTAGAATTGTTTTTCGATGTACTCTGATATATTATGTACTCTGATGTAACATTAGTATAATGTAATAAAAGTCTTCTATTATTTGTTCAGATGTGTTGTATGCCCAAATTTAGCGTATGCAGGAATCGAATGGTCTTAGTCGATTTAGCGATCGATTAAGTATGGGCGAAATCTATGTCATTACAAATATATTGTCTAGAAAACGATTACATGCAAGTTTTTACCAATTTAAATGTAAAATACTCAAGTAGAATTTCATATGGCAGCTAGCCACGGAAAAATATCCAAAAAAGGGACTCATTAAGTTTCATTCCTCATCTGAATAATTAAATTTGACAGAGTGCGAACTTAGATCAATCTGCCCATACCTGTAGCATCCTTCTTTCTTTTTAGTTTTCTCATGCTTGAAATCCCTATTAAAACATAACATACACCATTTATTAATTTTACAAGTCCACTGCTCCAGTTTGCAGGGAAACCACACGAGAAGAATAGCCTAGTACATAATATTATAATACACTTCCTCCGTAACAAATATAATATGCAATGTGCAGATGTGTTTTTATGCCGGTGCATGCAGTCATTTCAAGAACCTTTTTGAGAGAAAAAAACCATGATTAGATTATAACCAACTCAACATCCTAACTCAGAAATCAAGTCTTTTCTAATTACCAAAAAATAGTAGAATTTTGAAAGATGGAAGCAGCTAGTTCATTGATGTAATATATAACAATGAACTAAGACAACCTTGATTCAAAAGCTCGTACCTAAAGCATCCATTAAGATTTAAGAAATCCAGGTAATATTTGGTTTGAAAATTGAGTTCTTCGTTTTCAATGTCTACAAAGAATAACCGAAGCGGTTGACTTAAGAAATGATTTTAACGTATTAAAATGATTTCAAGAAAATGACTTTCATATTTTTTTGCATATTCGGAAATATCAAAATTCATCTTCTTTGCATTTGTCAGATTAACTATCCAATTCCTCCACTACTGTACACATATTAAACAACAAAACATAAAATTTGTTTTCAAACCAAATAGTATACGCTTAAATACAAGGGAAGGGATATTAATAGGAACATAGACAACAAAAATATCATGACTAAACAGATTGCAGCCCACAACCAACTAAGATGACATAATTAGTCTATTTTCCAGTTGTATTGTAATATACATATACAAATATATAACATTAAAAAAATGAAGCATAATTAGTGTATGAAGTTGCGGTTGTATACAGGCAGTCGGGTTTGGCCATGAGGCAGAGTTTATTGGGTTTTCAGGTGGGTTTTGCATTGTTTGTTAGTCAGATGGAAAGGAGAATTTTGACAATGGAGTCTAAGTAGTAGGATAGAAGTGGTGCAGGAGGAGTCTGAATTGATATTGGTGAATATAGGGGATTCATCTGCATGTCTTGCGCTCATATAAACAAGAAAATAAAGAAAAAGAGGTTGAAAATTTTAGTCCCATTGAACGTTACTATATAATCTGACATGAGCAAGTTATTGCATTTTACAATGTTGTGCTTTTATATTCCGATTATGCAAGCACTGGTAATCATGTAATCGTGCTTATCTCAACATGTTTCCCTTCTTTTGAATTAAAAATACTTTAGTCTCCTCTAGTGTAAATGCACCTGTTTTTGCTTCGGTCATTTTAGTCTTAATTCCCCATTATATCCTTAGTTCACTTAATCTTCGTTATGTTTCCCCATGTTTGTAACCTCTGCCAACTTCAATAAGGCGATAAGAAGATGTTAGACCGCGGTTCAAACTTCCATTTTATGTTTAGATCAGTCATTTGAAAATTTTGAAATTGCAGTCTCGTATATGTGATTTCACGAATTCCATTTGAGTTTAGGTTTGCGAAATGGTCTTTATTATTAATTAACATCTGTAAAAAAAAATAACTTTAAGGCCTGTGCCCTTGTCATAGTACTATGCAATTGTCTGATGTAAAATGTTTGAATTATCAAATCTAAATTACTAGTCTAAAAAATAATAAATCTTATTGTTAACAGTTAGTAATATTGTTTGTGCTTGATCTTAAACTAATTGGTACAACTTTATTATATGATATAGCAGGACAATATGTCTTCTAGTATTGACAAACAATAGATGAAAAAAATCTGATTGAAGAACTACACGATATGTGGAAGGAGTGCGGAAATTTATTGAATTCATTGTACAAAATGGTGGTAATAAGGAATTATATTCTTGTCCATGTACATAGTGCAAAAATATGAAAATGAAGATTAAGTTAGATGAAATTCATTATCATCTTCTTAGATGGGGAATTGTCCAAACATATACCATTTGGTATTTTCATGGGGAAGAGTCAACGAAGAAGCAAAAACAACCCATTACTCAAGCCGTAGGTATCAATGAGTCTGAACATCCAAGAATGGAATATTTGGTCAATGATGCTGATAGATTTCATCATTTTCAACCTATAATTCCATTATCTGATAATACTGGAGATCCATCTATGGTTGATGTCCATTGGCAGACTAATCAATGTAAGAAGTATAAATCACTTTCTGAGAGTGCAAAAGAGACACTGTATCCTTCATGTCCAAAAGAGATAACAAATTTGTATGTCATAGTGAAACTTAATAGCTTGAAAACACAGTATGGCTTTTCCGATAATGGTGTGATTGCACCTCTTGAACATATAAAGGAGTTACTCCCTGAAGGTAATACGCTAACGACAAAGTACCCTGACATGAAGAAGATGATTAAACAAGTTGGGATGGATTACATAACTTATGATGCATGCATTAATGATTGCATTTTATACTGGAAAGATAATGCGAATAGAGTTTCTTGTATAATTTCCAATGAACCAAGATATCAAACATCATTCAACGAATAAAGAAGAACCACCAAAGCACCTCAAAAGACATTGATCCTTTTTCCTTTAATATCTAGATTGAGGAGATTGTATAGCATACCATGGATAGCAGATGCTATGACTTGGCATGGTCGTGCCAAGTTTGATCTAGCTGTAATGCATCATCCATGTGATACTACTCTATGGTGGGTTGCAAATTCTTTTGACAAACCATTTGCTGATGAACCACGAAATGTCACGCTTGGAATAGCAATAGATGGTTTCAATCTACATGCATCTTTTTCTAACCGTTATAGTTGTTGGCCACTAATTGTAGTACCATATAATCTTCCTCCTTCCATGTGCATGAAAAGAGAGTTCTCAATGTTGACATTGTTAATTTCGGGACCAAAATAACCAGGGAAAGATATTGATGTTTATTTGCAAGCATTGATAGATGAGTTGAAGGAGTTATGGGAAGGAGTCGTTGCATTTGACTCATTTAGTAAATCAGAGTTCACCATGAGAGGTAGGATGTTGTGCGTAATTCATGATCACCCTGCATTCGGGACTTTATCAGGATGCACAACTCATAGCTATTTTGCATGTCCTATATGTGGGGAAGACACTTATTCTTATTATCTTCCAGCAAGTAAGAAAACGTGTTATATGGGACATCGAAGATTTCTTCCTCCCAAACACAAGTTTCGAGATGATAAGACAAACTTCAATAACAAACAAGAATATAGTCGTCTTCCATGGCCATTGAATGGCTATAAAATTGAAGAAAAGGTAGCAAATATCAAGATGAAAGTTGGTAAAAACAAACAAGAGATCGACCGAGAATGAAAAAAGAGAACCGATGAAGAAGAACTTGTCAATGTTCCTGCATGGTATAGGTGGTCCATTATCTTTGATTTGCCATATTGGAAAGCGAATTTGGTTCGATATAATGTTGATGTGATGCACACGGAGAAGAATGTCACTGAGCATCTCATCAGCACAATTATGAATCATAAAGAGAAATCAAAAGATGGCATTAATGCATGCAAGGATTTGAAAATCATGGGCATAAAACAGAAACAATGGATGAAGGAAGATTTTGAAACAAACAAAATAACCATACCAGAGGCAACTTTCACATTGAGCAAAGAAGAAAAAATATGGTTTTGCACCATTTTAAAAAACCTAAAAGTGCTTAGCAAATTCTCTTCTAACTTCCAAAACAATGTGACCATCAGACCTCCCGAATTAACAAATATGAAGTCGCATGATTAACATGTCATAATGCAACAATTACTTCCGGTATTGCTTCAACATTCTTATCCCCAACACAAGGATCTACGTAATGTTATACATCATATAAGTCTATTCTTCAAATTTTGTGCTCAAAGGTGATCAATAGGGAACATCTTTTAAAAGCAAAGGCTAGTTTGATAGAAGCAGTGCGTGTGCTGGAAAAACATTTTCCACCAGCATTTTTTGATATCAGTATACGTTTTATGTGGTTCATTTAGCCGATGAAGCATTGACTTGTGGGTCTGTTAGGTATAGGTGGATGTATCCTTTTGAATGGTAATCATTAATTTCAGTTTTTTTAATTATTATTCAATTTAAATAGTTAATTATTTATAATTGATCACCTTCATAGGTTGATGAAGATATATAAAGGATATGTAGGCGATAAAAGATATATTGAAGGGTGTATTGCAGAAGGATATATCGTACAAGAAGCTAATCTTTACTACAAGGAGTACATGCCCAAAGGAGGTGATGGCACTCATAAACATACTTGTGAAGCATTTTTACATGAGGATGATGAGTTTGCTGGTGAGATGCCTCTAGATAATGGTAAAGATATCACATTAACCCAAGTGCAATTCGAACAATTTTGTAGATGGGTTCTTAATAAGTACGATGGATTGGATGAATGGGAGATGTAAGTTCACAAATGTCTTAAATTCTCATTGTTGTAAATCAATTCATATATATTTTTTAAAACGTGTTGCAGGAGGTTTTATGTCTATGTGAAAAGTACTAAATCTCAACCTGGAAGTGCCGTGGAAGTATGCTAGAATTTTACTCTATGGTTATGTAGTGAGGTATTACTTCTCTTAAATATTTCATGCGTATATAAGCGGATTGTATACTTTCATGACCCTTCTTTTTACTAATTGTGTTTTTTCAGTTGGTGAAGGCCAACGATGTTGATTCAACTCTATGCCCCTGCCTATTTTGTTGATCAGTTTTTAATCACTAAATGATATCCATCAACGTTCTCTTAATTAAGTACGATGTCAAGGCTATCCATTCAACTCTATGCCCCTGACTATTTTGTTGATCAGTTTTCAACTCTATGTCAAGGCTATCCATCAACGTTCTCTTAAATAAGTATGATGGATTGGATGAATGAGAGATGTAAGTTAACAAATGTCTTAAATTCCCATTGTTGTATATCAATTAATATATAATTTTCAAAATGTATCGCAGGAGGTATAATGTCTATGTGAAAAGTACTAAATCTCAACCTGGAAGTGTCATGGAAGTATGCTAGAATTTTACTCTATGGTTACGTGTGAGGTATTACTTCCCATAAATATTTCGTGCGTATATAAACGGATCATACACTTTCATGACCATGCTTTTTAATAATTGTGTTTTTTCAGTTAGTGAAGGTCAACGATGTTGATTCAACTCTATAGCGGTTGGTGAATGGACCAAAGTTCAAGGCACGTAGTTATATGAAATATCAAGTGAATGGATTTATATCTACTCCCAAAATTTACGTAGAGAGAATGGTAACACAAGATAATGGTGTATATATGAGATCAATCACAAAATTTAAAGCAAGTGGGAAGGAAAAAAATTATAAGGAAGCAGAAACAACATACTATGGAGTTATTCAACAGATAATTGATGTAATGACCCGGAAAATCTGAACCAATTTAAAATTTTTAAATTGGCTATTTTAGTGGATTTTAAATATTTAAAATAAATATTTTAAATAATAACGACGAAAAGTAAGCCTGAATCGATGTTTGAAACTAAATAAAATTAATTTGAATTATAAACAAGGCTTGAAATGGCGCGGCAGTTTCAAAATTGGAATTCAAACTTCGACTGACTATACCGGATGCAAAATAAAACGGATTTTAGTGAAACCAAAAATATGTAAATTTGTTAGTGAATATCTTTCTAACGAATCTGAAAAAACGGAGTTCCATAGCGGGAAGCAAAAGTTATGGCTAAATGAATTTTCAGAAAGGTCGCTATAGAGTTTATATAGCCCGTGAAAATGGCCATTTTGGAAACGACCTCGGAATTCGACGAAACCACTTTTGTTGGATCCAGGATGTCAAATTATTGCTAGGTTTCAAATTTCATAATTTTTGAAGCTAGTATGTGAGCGTGGCAAAGGAAAACGTGTTTGGTCGATTTCTATTATATTAGATCGACCAAAAAAGGGCCATTTTTCAAACAGTCTCAGAATTCAACGAAACCAGTTTTGTTGGGACCTTATCATCAAAACATAGCTAGATTTATTTTTTTGAAATTTTTGGAATCAGTATGTGGCCCCGGCAAATTGAAATGTACGTTCAAATAGAATATTGAATGTTTTATATTTTAATTTGAAGAGAAACTGACTGATACAGTTGAATGGGTCTACGAAACATATCCCATTGTGTTCGGAATAGAGGTATTTAGCTAGGGACGGTAGTCGTTGGGTTTGGATTGGGGTTCGTGTGTGAAAGAGGGTATTTTAGAAATTTAAAAATATATAAATTAATAAAAAATCCTATTGGTCCACGCATATTCTCTCTCCCCGACTTTTACTCTAGGCGACGGCGGATTGCATTTGATCCCTTCTCTCCTCGTTTGCGCCTCCTGAAAGCAAAATCAGCCCCTCCTCCAGTTGAAGATTTTGAAGAGCTCGAGATGAGCTTCAAATCCATACCAACTGAAGATTTTTTCGTTGAGTATTGGGGGAGATCTCAGGCTCGATAGTCGAGCCCTTTGAACCGCAGCCACGGCCACGACTGTCCACCGAACTGGGGCCCACTTCCGGCGAGCAGGCGCCCACCTCCCCCTTTGACCTCGCGCAACCCAATCCCCGTATTGATCAACGGATTTGCTGAAAATTTGAAACCTAGTTTCGAACCATTCAGCTGAGGTACGGCCTATTTTAATTTCAACTATATTATAGCACTTCAAAGCGCTACGGTTTTTGATTTCACTGTAAAAATCATATCTTTTTCGTTTCTTGACGAAATTTAGTGAAACAAGAGACAGTGGACTCGTGTGGACGTCTTCTACATTCTAGAAAAGACCTCATATTTTTCTGAGCCTTCAGCTATTTTTGGTGGAGTGGAACCCAATGTGAGATTTCTAAACCATAAACGATATGGAAAACGACGATGTATAAATTATATAGTCGATGTATGGGTTATATAAGCGTTGTACACCTCATGTATAAGCGTTGTATAAGTTGTACGTTCGATGTATAAGTTATATGTGCATTGTAAGAATTATATATGTGTTGAATAGAAGTGAAATTTACTTATATAAATATAAATATAAATATATATATATATATACACACGCCCCTCGTCCACAAACCATGGACGATATTTATTGGTTGTGATTGGTGTAAAAATTGATTGATTGCGAATGGTTGAAATTGATTGTTTGTGGTTGAAATTGATTGATTGCGGTTGAAAAATACCCGTTCGTGGTTGAGAATTATTTGGTTGAAACCACATAGGATTAGTTTGTAGAAATGAAAAAATATACATGCCGCCTGCGTGCGAACTAGATGCATGAAATCCCCATTGTCAAAAGCTGCGAGGCTTTAAGGTAGAGCGAGGAGCCGTACTAGGGACGGCCCCGGTTTTAACTACCCTGCCGTTATGCTACCGAAATTTTGAATAATATTCATGTGTTAGAATTATTTTAATGTGTTGAAATTATTTTCATATGTTGAAATCGCATTCATGTGTTGAATATAAATTCATTCGTTGAATAGAAATTCATGTGTTGAATGGTATTGGTGTTTTAAAATAAATTGTTTTATAATAAAAATCATATTTTTATCATCTATATGAACTATATAAAATAGTCGTGTTTTGAAATAAATTGTTTTACAATAAAAATCATATTTTTATCACTTATATGAACTATATAAAATAGTCGTGTTTTGAAATAAATTGTTTTGCAATAAAAATCACATTTTTACTATATACATGAATCGTTAAAAATAGTGAAGTGTCGAAATAAATGTCTGTTAGGTAAAAATATCATTTTTATCAAATGTATGAAAAGCATATGGTTTTGAAATCGAAGAATCGATTATATTTATATTCATATATATAAATATAATTAAAATAAATCGAATAACGAAGCTGTAGTTCGTGTTTTGAAACCGTGATTTCAAACGATTAGTGCGGGAGATCCGACCATCGGATTTTCCCGAAACCGAAACCGTTGGGTTCGCATTGGAAATATCTTTCCAACGACACAAACTTTGTGAAGATCTAACGGTTGGATTGTCTGGAATGTTTAATTCAAATCTGAAGAAAAACAGCGCCAGAATCGATTATATATATATATATATATAATTATATTAAATCGAATAACGACGGTGGAGTTCGTATTTTGAAATCGAAATTTCAAACGAGTGTACCGGAAGATCCGACCGTCGGATTTTCCCAAAACTGGAACCATTGGATTCGTTTTGAAAAGATCTTTCTAATGATATAAAATTTGTGAAGATCCAACGGTTATATTTTCAGTTATGTGTAAATCAAATCTGAAGAAAAACAGCGCCACAACCGCGTTGTGGCCCGAAGCGTGAATTGGGTATAAATAAATAAAAACAGCGATAAATCGTTATAAAATATTATAAACGATATGGAATGGAAATAAACCGAATTTACCCGGTTTATTGAATATTTGACGGTTGAATGTGAAATTTATAAACTAACTGGAGGTTAGCTAAGTCGAATGGTTTCCTGGGTTTTGATCTGATGTTGGTTTCGGCCTTCGGGGTTAGTATTTGGGAAATCGTTCTCTTGCTAATTTATGGTTAGTGAATAATGAATTGGAATGAAGCGTATGTTGTATTTGTGTAGCACTTGTTAGTTATATACGTGAGTTGCTCAGAAAGACCGGGTTTATCCCATTCTGAATAACTGAATCGACGATAAGAAATCGAAGATGAAGACGGTGATTGAAGACCGGAGATCTTCACCTCGATGGATGATAACCGATGTCCTGATTGGGAGGCATCCCAAAATATGGATAATGAGTGGTGATCGTCCAGACGTATGTGGAGATCGATGGGTATGCGAGGTACATAGTGCCTCCGGTTTCGTTCAGACCCAGAACGGACTTGCAAATGGGCTGTATGTCTGACATTGGAATTCATTCTATGTGATTGATAGCCATCAGTTGCATGGTGTGAATTTCCTGTGTGGCCTGCTAAGATGCAGTGATCAAGGGTTCTGTTGAAAAGCAAAGTCTTGTGGTGATGATCAAAGCACCGCCTGTGTGGCGTAGCTTTGTGTATAACATGAATTCGCGAGCCTCACACCTCGATATGAACCAGAAACGGGAGAGGATATCAGGGAGGGCATGCGTTTCTTCCTAGCTAGAGGTGGTGTCAGTGCTTAAACTGGCTGACATTTATATTATTTTCACCTATGTGGTTGTTGCTGTTGCGAGGCGCCTCGGTTATATCGGTCGATCCGGGACCGATGGAGTCATTCGTTGGCTCATTTATGCCCCAAAAGGTTGGGGAAACGCAGTGTTCAGGCATTTTAATCCACATCGGTGGACCGGCCCTGACGATCCAAGGGCTCACCTGTGTCTGGGTCCTGAGGCTCGGGCTAGGCAGTTTCGAATTCGGTAAGGACTATCTTTTGCCTTGGTTCATGACGGAAATCCAATTTCCAAATACGTGACTGTGCAGTTTTGATTGTATATGTATATGTCGACATGATATATGGTACCCATGCCGACTATGATTGATAGTTATGATTCGAAATTGTTTTTGAAACATATAAACAATAGTAATAATATCAAATGCTTTTGTTTTAATCGTATCAAGCATATTTTGGCCATTATAAGGCAAAACTCTATCCTCCGGTTTGCGTTGCATTGTGTGATGGGAACTGAGTCTTATAATGGCTTCATTTTATAAAAAGCATTGCGATGTTAAAAGATTTACTTGTTTTGAGCACTGACAATCCGATGGAGTAAACCTGTTCCGCGAAAGTGACGTGGTCCTGTGATTAGCCAAATTATATAATATGTTGAGTAGATTTCTCATACCAGTCCCATGACTGACTCGTAGTTTGTTTCACTTGCAAACTCGGATGCCCCTCTTTCTACACGGGCAGCCTTATATTCAGGTTTTAGTAGGCTACTTCTGGATAGCTGGAGCTGAGGATGGATTCCATCATCTATCTATTTTATGCTATTCAGCTCCTATTGTACATATTATGTTTGTTTTCCGCTGTAGACATTTATGTATAGCTGAACTGTATTTGTACTAAGTATGATCCTGTATACTGTGTAACTCTGATGATTATGTTTATCCAGTGTATTATTTGTACATTATCTGGTGTATTTATTTATTTCTGTTCTGCTATTATCTGTTTATGTGTTATATTCCAAAATTACCCTTGCCACCGTCAGTACGGGGTTTGGGGTCGTCCCAACGTGGTATCAGAGCTTTGGTTAAGCTTAGTGCTGGAATATAACATATTAACGAGCTCGTTAGAAATAGAACCAGTAGTGTTCTTGGGCGAATAACTCATTACAGATAGGATCAGTAATATCCTAGTATGAGTATATCAGAATGAAATAACACCTTGATAGATGCATTTACATTCAAGTATATGTTTCTATGCTTTGAAATATCTTTTCTGTGACCTGACACTTGATCTGCTATTTGCAGAAGTACTAGAAAATGAGTGTCAGAAACAGAAGGAATGCAGAACCAGATATTGAGGTCCTATTAATTATGTATCAAAATATGGGTGGAATACCGTTCTCGGGCGAAGAATCTATTATGAAAACATAAGCTTAGATTCGTTCTGCTAAGAAAATCTTTGACGGTTTAAAGCTGAGAGGTGACCAGAAAAGATTACTGGCATCCCTGGGCACTCAAAGACGAAGCTTTGTTCTGGTGGGATTCGATTATTGAGGATAACCCAGAAGGTGATATCACCTGGGATAGATTTAAAGTAATTTTCCTAGAAAGATTTACTCCTCCTGAAGCAACTTACCAGTTATGTGATGAATTCTCTTATCTGATACAAGGAGATATGACCATTCCAGAATATCATAAGAGATTCAATGAACTTTCTCATTTTGCCCCGCATCTGATTAAAGATCCAAAGAGGAAGAATCTGAGGTTTATTCATGGCCTGCAAAGGAAATATCAGAATAGTGTAATGAGGAATGTGAAGCTTCCTTTTTCTGAAATGATATACATGGCTTACCAGTATGAGGATCTCGACAAGAAAGGTATGTTGCGTTATGAAGAGGAAGTCAGTTCTAGTAATAAAGGTGAGTCTGAAACTGATCGTCCTGAGGCTAGTACGATGTCTGAGGTAAGTAAGAAGCCCAAAGTCAATCGAAAAAGGGCCAGATCTGAGAAAGAATCAGTAACGATGGCCACATTCTCTAACTGCAATAAGGAAGGACATTTTACCAGAAATTGTAGATCTTTGAAGAAAGATGGATTTAAACCCGGTAAGAAGGCTCGAGAAATTAGAAAATGCCAGAAATGCCATCACGCTGGCCATATTGAGAAGAATTGCCAGCTATTAAAGAAAGAATCTGAAGCAGTACATATAAATGAAGTAGCAGAAACTTCTGAGCCCTCAGCTAGTCAGGGAAGGCCTGATGTTTTAGAAGGCACGCTTAATGTCAAAAATATTCCAGTTAAAGTATTGTTTGATACAGGCGCGTCACGAAGCTTTATTGTAAAGAATGTAGTTAAGAAGTTGGATTTGAAATTGAAAAGGCTCAAAGAACCCATCACTGTCCATAATCTGGTTGGGGGTTCTCTCGATCTTAGCTGGATTTGTGCGGTGCCTGTCTCTTTTTCCTGTTATAAGTTCCCTACCATCTCTATCATCATGAATTTTACTGAATTCGATCTTATTTTGGGATTGGATTGGTTAACCAAATATGAAGCAAAGGTTAGATGCGCCGACAAAGTTGTTAGGGCAAAGATTAAATTAGGGAATTATATAACCATACCCTGTGAAGGCCCGAATTCAAATAGAAAAGACTTTTAGTCAGCTCTTGATGTTTCTCCTGCTCAAATAGAAAATATCCCGGTAGTCACAGAGAATGTTCCGGACCTCATAAAAGATATTCATGTCGTCAAGAATTATGCAGATGTGTTCGAAGAAGTTGTTAGCTTACCTCCGCAGAGACAAATTGATTTCAAAATTGCTTTAATCCCGAATGCAAGGCCAATAGTGCACGCTATTCGGAGAATGACTCTAAAGGAGAAAGAAGAACTAAACAATCAAACTCGACAGCTTGTATGGAAGGGTCTGATCAGGCCTAGTTTCTCTGATTGGGGATTAGCAGTGATGTTTTTCCCAAAGTCTGACGGTACTCTACGACTATGTGTGGATTATCGTGACTTGAATAAGCAAACAATAAAGAATAAATATCCATTGCCGCGAATCGATGATTTATTGGATCGTCTGAATGGAGCACACATATTTTCAAGGATGGACCTAGCTACAAGTTTCCATCAGCTACGTATTGCCGAAGAGTGTGTTCCTATGACAGCACTCAGAGGTCCAGACTTATTCTATGAGTGGTTAGTAATGCCGTTTGGCTTATTTAACGCTCCAGCTTACTTCGTCGATTTAATGAATAGGGTGTTCAGAGGAGTCTTGAATAAGTTTGTTCTGGTATTTATTGATGATATTCTAATCTTCTCTAAGTAAAAAGCCGAACATGAAAAGCATTTGGAACAAGTGTTAGAAATTCCAAGAAGGAATGTATTGAAAGCTAAATTATCCAAATGTATATTCTGGCAAGATGAAGTAAAGTTTCTTGGCCACGTCGTATCAAAAGAAGGAATTGCTGTGGATCCAAGTAAAATCACCGCTATTCAAAATTGGAAACAGCCTAGTACTCCTACAGAAGTCCGCAGTTTTCTTGGGCTGGCTAGTTATTACCGGAAGTTCGTTAAAAAAAATTCGAAGATATCTAGCCACTTAACGAAGCTTACAAAGAAGCACTGAAAATTCAAGTGGACTCCAGAATGTGAGGAGGCTTTTGAGGAGCTAAAGTTAAGATTAACAACGGCTCCAGTGTTAACGATAATCGACAGCAATCAGGACCTGAAAGTCTGGACAGATGCCTCTAGAGAAGGCCTTGGTGCAGTACTAATGCAAAGAGGTCAAGTGGTTGCTTATGCTAGCCGTCAGCTGAAGCCACATGAAAAGAACTACGTTACTCATGATCTTGAGTTATTGGCTATCTATTTGCTTTGAAAATCTGGAGACATTATCTTTTGGGTGAGAAATTTGAACTATTTATAGATCATCAGTCGCTAAAGTATCTGTTCACCCAGAAAGACTTGGATCTGAGGCAGCAACGTTGGCTAGAGTTCCTTGCGGCATACGATTTTGAGATTCTGTACACTCCAGGGAAAGCCAATATCGTGGCCGATGCACTAAGTAGAAAGAATGTAATGATCGTCAGTTTTATTATTACAACTTCATTGATTGATAAAATATCTGCTCTTCAGAAGGATGATCACTTCATTCAGAAGATCAGAGAGATAATTCAGAAAGGCGAGCCCTCGAGTTTTCAGGTTGATAATGATGGGATTCTAAGGCTAAAAGGTCGAATATGTGTTCCTAACATTTCTGAGCTCCGAAAGGAAGTACTGGATGAATGCCACAAGTCAAAACTTAGTATCCATCCAGGAGTAAGCAAAATGTATAATGACATCAAACACACTTTCTTGTGGAGGTCGATGAAGAGAGACATTTCTTTATATGTTTGCTGATGCCCTACTTGCCAACTAGTCAAAAGCAACCAACAGAAACTTGCTGGATTATTGCAACCGCTGGACGTTCCAGGTTGGAAGTGGGAATATATTTCCATGGATTTCATAGATGGTTTGCCCAGAACCAGGAAAGGAAATGACAGTATTTGGGTGATCGTAGATCGCTTCATGAAGACCGCCCATTTCATACCTTTCAAATCCAATAGAACGGCTCATAGTCTGGCGCAGATTTATTTCAAGGAAATTGTTAGGCTACATGGAGTGCCGCTCAGTATAGTCAGTGATAGAGATCCAATATTTACTAGCAAATTCTGGGAGGCATTTCAAGTAGAACAGGGAACGAAGTTGAATCTAAGCACCGCCTATCATCCTCAAACAGATGGTCAGACTGAGAGGGTGAATCGTATTTTAGAAGATTTATTGCGGGCTTGTGTTCATGATTTCGGTGGATCATGGGAAGACCATTTACATTTGGCCGAGTTCTCATATAACAACAGCTATCAAGCGAGCCTGACAATGTCACCATTCTAAGCATTGTATGGTAGACCGTGCCGATCTCCTTCTTGTTGGGTCGAACCTGGCAATAGGCTTGTATTGGGACCTGATATGATCCGCGAAGCTGCCAACAAAGTCGATTTCGTTAAGAAATGATTACTCGCCGCTCAAAGCCGACAGAAGAGCTATGCTGATTCGAGAAGAAGGGATTTGGCTTTTTATGTTGGTGATTATGTGTATCTAAGGGTTTCTCCGATGAGGGGAGTGATTCGATTTGGCAAAACTGGGAAGTTGGCGCCTAGATTTATTGGTCCATTCTCTATTCTTGAAAGGATTGGAACTCTCGCTTATAGAACTCAATTGCCTGATTGGTTGCCTGGAGTGCATGATGTATTTCACATATCTCAACTTCAAAAGCACGTTCATGATCCAGACTTGATCGTGGAAGAAGCAGCGCAACAGGATATTGAAATTACTCCATAATTATCTGTGAGAAGAGAGACGCTAAAGATCATTGGCAAAGAAACCAAAGAGCTGAGGAACAAGAAGGTTCACTTAGTCAAAGTGCAATGGAGTGGAGATCCACGAGATTGTACTTGGGAAACTAAGGAGAGCATTCAAAAAGCCTACCTTAGTGTCGAGTGGATATCTCTGATTGACTCCGGTGCAAGGTACATTTACCATACTTTGCATTGCCATTTAGTTATTTACTTTGCTGTTGTTTTCTTTGCATTGATGTGAACTTTTTAGTTATATAGTCTGAATGATTTAAAAGAGTATATGAATTAATAGATACATTTTTGAAAAGTTAAAAATAAATTGATTGATGTTTGTGTTGTGTGATAGTGGATTTGATTAATTAAATTATTAGAAGGTAATTAAATTAATCAATAAGAGAATGAATGGTAGAATTTATTTGATTAAATCACACATTGAACAGAGTTAAAAATAAATAGAACTATATACATGTGCATTATATATATGTTTGAACAGGTAAATGGATTAGTTGTTGAGTAAAGATTTTATTTGCATGCCCGACAAATAGGTAAACCTTAATGAGTTGGATGCGCAATTTTATTATTATATCAACTCATGTGAATGCCATTGGATGCGGAGTGCTGGTTGTTCTGTGTGTAATAATAAACGTCACCATAGGATAATAACAATTAATGTTGAACTACACTACATGGCATACTTCTTGAAGATAGGCATACTTCATCATATACCACATAAGCATTTGGAGCTTGTGTGACGAGGTTGAAGATTTACCATACGAGCTAGAGGCTTGTATGGCGATGACTATATATTACAGGTTGAACTGATGGCTGATATGGACCACATAAAATATAACGATAAATTGCCAGATTGATAAAAACCCCACACGGGTCTGGAGTTGACAATAATCACGTCTCTCTAGTTATAAGATACGGTACATGGATTATTTATTTCCCACACGGGACGAGGTGACGAGAATTTATTCTCTAGAGTAATTAAAAATACACACTCCCTCAGGCTTAGACAGGGTGACGAGAATTTATTCTCTGGAGTTATTATCTATACACGCTCCCCTGTAAACACCAGAATATATCCCTATAAATATGTGTATGCTTTATAGGATTTATTGGGTACCTAATACGGCCCAATAAATTTCCAAACCCCTACCCGTACAAAGGAGGTTATGGCGAAATTTATCGAAAATTCCGGGTGTTAGCCAAATTTTTCAAGAATTTGAAAATTCTCAGAAAGTGAAAAGTTGGAGAATGGAAGCTAGATTGAAAGTAGAGTTGATTAATCAAACCACTTTCGACTTTGTTCCTTTTCGGGGACGAAAAGTTTTAAGTGGGGGAGATTGTAACTACCCGGAAAATCTGAACCAATTTTAAAATTTAAATTGGCTATTTTAGTGGATTTTAAATATTTTAAATAAATATTTTAAATAATAACGATGAAAAGTAAGCCTAAATCGATGTTTGAAAATAAATAAAATTATTTTGAATTATAAACAAGGCCTGAAATGGCGCGGCAGTTTCAAAATTGGAATTCAAACTTTGACTGACTGTACCGGGTGCAAAATAAAACGGATTTTAGTGAAACCAAAAATATTTAAATCTGTTAGTGAATATCTTTCTAACGAATTTGAAAAATCGAAGTTTCATAGCGGGAAGCAAAAGTTATGGCTGAATGAATTTTCAGAAAGGTCGCTATAGAGTTTATATAGCCCGTGAAAATGGTCATTTTGCAAACGACCTCGGAATTCGATGAAACCACTTTTGTTGGATCCGGGATGTCAAATTATTGCTAGCTTTCAAATTTCATAATATTTGAAGCTAATATGTGAGCATGGCAAAGGAAAACGTGTTTGGTCGATTTCTATTAAATTGGATCGACCAAAAAAGGGTCATTTTTCAATCAGTCTCAGAATTCGACGAAACTAGTTTTGTTGGGACCGTATCGTCAAAACATAGCTAGATTTATTTTTCTGGAATTTCTAGAATCAGTATGTGGCCCCGGCAAATAGAAATTACGTTCAAATCGAATATTGAATGTTTTATATTTTAATTTGAAGAGAAACTGTCTGAAGCAGTCGAATAGGCCTACGAAACATATCCCATTGTGTTCGGAATAGGGGTATTTAGCTAGGGATGACATTCGTTGGGTTTGGATTGGGGTTCATGTGTGAAAGAGGGTATTTTAGAAATTTAAAAATATATAAATTAATAAAAAAATCCTATTGGTCCACGCATATTCTCTCTCCCCGACTTTTGCTCCAGGCGACGGCGGATTACATTCGATCCCTTCTCTCCTTGTTTGTGCCTCTTACAAGAAAAATCAGTCCCTCCTCTAGTTGAAGATTTTGAAGAGCTCGAGACGAGCTTCAAATCCATACCAACTGAAGATATTTTCGTTGAGTATCGGGGGAGATCTCAGGCTCGAAAGTCGAGCCCTTTGAACCGCCGCCGCGGCCACGACTGGCCACCGAACTGGGGCCCACTTCCGACGAGCAGGCGCCCTACCTCCCCCTTCGACCTCGAACAACCCGATCCCCGTATCGATCAACGGATTTGCTGAAAATTTGAAACCTAGTTTCGAACCATTCAGCTAAGGTACGGCCTATTTTAATTTCAACTATATTATAGCACTTCAAAGCGCTACGGTTTTTGATTTCACTGTAAAAATCATAACTTTTTCGTTTCCTGACGAAATTCAGTGAAACAAGAGACAGTGGACTCATGTGGACGTCTTCTACATTCTAGAAAAGACCACATATTTTTCTGAGCCTTCTGCTATTTTTGGTGGAGTGGAACCAATGTGATATTTCTAAACTATAAACGATATGGAAAACGACGATGTATAAATTATAGAGTCGATGTTTGGTTTATATAAGCATTGTACACCTCATGTATAAGTGTTGTATAAGTTGTTTGTTCGATGTATAAGTTATATATGCGTTGTAAAAATTATATATGTGTTGAATAGAAATGAAGTTTACTTATATAAATATATATATATATACACACCCCTCGTCCACAAACCATGGACGATATTTATTGGTTGTGATTAGTGTAAAAATTGGTTGATAGCAAATGGTTGAAACTGATTGTTTTTGGTTGAAATTGATTGATTGTAGTTGAAAAATACCCGTTTGTGGATGAGAATTATTTGGTTGAAACCACATGGGATTAGTTTGTGGAAATGAAAAAAATATACATGTCGCCTACGTGCGAACTAGATGCATGAAATCCCCATTGTCAAAAGCTGCGAGGCTTTAAGGTAGAGCGAGGAGCCGTACTAGGGACGACCCTGGTTTTAACTACCCTGCTGTTATGCTGCCGAAATTTTGAATAATATTCATGTGTTAGAATTATTTTCATGTGTTAAAATTATTTTCATATGTTGAAACAGCATTCATGTGTTGAATAGAAATTCATTCGTTGAATAGAAATTCATGTGTTGAATGGTATTCGTGTTTTAAAATAAATTGTTTTATAATAAAAATCTTATTTTTATCATCTATATGAACTATATAAAATAGTCATGTTTTGAAATAAATTGTTTTATAATAAAAATCATATTTTTATCACTTATATGAACTATATAAAATAGTCGTGTTTTGAAATAAATTGTTTTGCAATAAAGATCACATTTTTACTATATACATGAATCGTTAAAAATAGTGAAGTGTCGAAATAAATGTCTGTTAGGTAAAAATATCATTTTACCAAATGTATGAAAAGCATATGGTTTTGAAATCGAAGAATCGATTATATTTATATTCATATATATAAATATAATTAAAATAAATCGAATAACGAAGCTGCAGTTCGTGTTTTGAAACCGTGATTTCAAACAATTAGTGCGGGAGATTCGACTATCGGATTTTCCCGAAACCAAAACCATTGGGTTCGCCTTGAAAATATCTTTCCAACGACACCAACTTTGTGAAGATCCAACGGTTGGATTGTCTGGAATGTTTAATTTAAATCTAAAGAAAAACAGTGCCAGAATCGATTATATATATACATATAATTATATTAAATCGAATAACGACGCTGCAGTTTGTATTTTGAAATCGAAACTTCAAACGAGTGTACCGGGAGATCCGACCGTCGGATTTTCCCAATACTGGAACCGTTGGATTCGTTTTGAAAAGATCTTTCTAATGATATAAAATTTGTGAAGATCCAACGGTTAGATTTTCAGTTATGTGTAAATAAAATCTGAAGAAAAACAGCGCCACAGCCGCGTTGTGGCCCGAAGCGTGAATTGGCTATAAATAAATAAATAAAAACAGCGATAAATCGTTATAAAATATTATAAACGATATGGAATGGAAATAAACCGAATTTACCCGGTTTATTGAATATTAGATGGTTGAATGTGAAATTTATAAACTAACTGGCGGTTAGCTAAGTCGAATGGTTTCCTGGGTTTTGATCTGATGTTGGTTTCGGCCTTCGGGGTTAGTATTTGGGAAATCGTTCTCTTGCTAATTTACGGTTAGTGAATAATGAATTGGAATGAAGCGTATGTTGTATTTGTGTAGCACTTGTTAGTTATATACGCGAGTTGCACAGAAAGACCGGGTTTATCCCATTCTGAATAACTGAATCGACGATAAGAAATCAAAGATGAAGACGGTGATTGAAGACCAGAGATCTTCACCTCGGTTGGATGATAACTGATGTCCTGATTGGGAGGCATCCCGAAATATGGATAATGAGTGGTGATCGTCCAGATGTACGTGGAGATCGATGGGTATGCGAGGTACATAGTGCCTCCGGTTTCGTTCAGACCCAGAACGGACTTGCAAATGGGCTGTGTGTCTGACATTGGAATTCATTCTATGTGATTGATAGCCATTAGTTGCATGGTGTGAATTGCCTGCGTGGCCTGCTAAGATGCAGTGATCAAGGCTTCTGTTGAAAAGCAAAGTCTTGTGGTGATGATCAAAGCACCGCCTGTGTGGCGTAGCTTTGTGTATAACATGAATTCGCGAGCCTCACACCCCGATATGAACCAGAAACGGGAGAGGACATCAGGGAGGGCATGCGTTTCTTCCTAGCTAGAGGTGGTGTCAGTGCTTAAACTGGCTAACATTTATATTATTTTCACCTATGTGGTTGTTGATTTTGCGAGGTGCCTCGGTTATATCGGTCGATCCGGGACCGATGGAGTCATTCGTTGGCTCATTTACGCCCCAAAGGGTGGGGAAACGCAGTGTTCAGGCATTTTAATCCACATCGGTGGACCGGCCCTGACGATCCAAGGGCTCACCTGTGTCTGGGTTCTGAGGCTCGGGCTAGGCAGTTTCGAATTCGGTAAGGACTATCTTTTTCCTTGGTTCATGACGGAAATCCAATTTCCAAATACGTGACTGTGCGGTTTTATTGTATATGTATATGTCGACATGATATATGGTACCCATGCCGTCTATGATCGATAGTTATGATTCGAAATTGTTTTTGAAACATATAAACAATAGTAATAATATGAAATGCTTTTGTTTTATTCGTACCAAGCATATTTTGGCCATTACAAGGTAAAACTCTATCCTCCGGTTTGCGTTGCATTGTGTGATGGGAATTGAGTCTTATAATGGCTTCATTTTATAAAAAGCATTGCGATGTTAAAAGATTTACTTGTTTTGAGCACGGGCAATCCAATGGAGTAAACCCGTTCCGCGAAAGTGGCGTGGTCCTGTGATTAGCCAAATTATATAATGCATTGAGTAGATTTCTCATACCAGTCCCATGACTGACTCGTAGTTTGTTTCACTTGCAAACTCGGGTGCCCCTCTTTCTACACGGGCAGCCTTGTATTCAGGTTTTAGCAGGCTACTTCTGGATAGCTGGAGCTGAGGATGGATTCTATCATCTATCTATTTTATGTTGTTCAGCTCCTATTGTACATATTATGTTTGTTTTCCGCTGTAGACATTTATGTATAGCTGAACAGTATTTGTACTAAGTATGATCCTGTATACTGTGTAACTCTGATGATTATGTTTATCCAGTGTATTATTTGTACATTATCTGGTGTATTTATTTATTTCTGTTCTGCTATTATCTGTTTATGTGTTATATTCCAAAGATTACCCTTGCCACCGTCAGTACGGGGTTTGGGGTCGTCACAACTGAATTGAATTACATCAATTTCAAGCAAATGGTTTTTTATTGCGATTGGGTAAAGGTCGAAGATAAGGTCAATGGCTGCAAGATAGATCATGTTTCAAACTTGATAACCGTTAACTTAGGAAAGTTAAAGAGCAAAGATAGAGTGAATAATGAGTTATTTATTCTTGCATCGGAAGAAAGTCAAGTTTTTTATTTGAAAGATCTAAAAAAGTGATGGATGGTCTGTGGTTTTGCATGGTATTGAGTTTCCTACTACATATCAATCAGCTTTTGAAGACAATAAAAAACTAGAAGACCTTACCAAATGCATATGTTAATATGAAATATATTTTAATTTGGTAAATTGAACGTCAATTGTCATCCAATGCATATGTTGAATGTACGGTTGTTTTTGTCTTTTTGCAAATTAATGTGATTCAGTTCTGAAATAGTTTTTCTACATTCATATTGCTCGATGTGTCATTTTGTTATGAGATATTACATGGAAGTTATAATTGTTTGGTGTATGAACTTGGTGTAACTTCTGCTATAGTGCTATGTTTAATATATAAGTTGTTTAGATTATTTGATGTTTTCCATTAATTCAGTTTAAACAGATTGATATGCCTTAATATATAAGCTGTTCAGATTATTTGATGCTTTCCATTAATTTAGTTTAAATAGACCGATCTGCCTTTAATATATAAGCTGTTTAGATTATTTGATGTTTTCCATTAATGTAGTTTAAATAGACTGATCTTCCTTTATATTTACTCTAGTGGTTTTCCAACTTGTTAACTTTACTTAATATCATCATTTAGTATTTAGGTGACAACAGCACCAAACATCTATGTCATCCTGATTCCAGTTACTTTGTGAAACCGAAATTCAATGTAGCATCATTCCTAAGTTTCATTGCATGTTTAATTTCAAATCTGAATCTTATTTAAAAGAAATATATTAATTTTGTTCAGTTTATGTGTAATAGGAATAGTTTCGCAGTTTGAACCAGTCTTTACATATCTGTACATGAAAGGATTTGCTGGTTGTTACCATCGTACTTTCGCTAAGCCAGGTTTGTTCACTCAAATAACCCAAACATATTTCGTAACGGCCCGCAAATCCGTACTATTTGAGTTGACTGAATACAACACACGTCCAACCCAAATTGCATAGAAATACGAATCATTATGAAATAAAGAAGAAAAGGTAGAAGAACAGAAATAACAAAACAAAATCTCACATCGCAATGGAACAAAATATAATGTACCATAACTTTTGAAATACAAAATTTTGACTGTATAACATACAATTATCAGAGTACAACACTTACAACACAGCGGAAATACAATACTATATAACGCTGAAGCCTCATGCTCTAAGCTCCACCAAGTACATCTATCACCTGAACTACTTGACTGCTCGTACAAATTTGGGCGCCCAAGAGTTTAGGGTAAAATAAAACAAAACAAACTCTGGGTCAGTCATGGAACTGGTATGAGTAAAAAATTTAAAATAGTTTAAGAAAATAAATAATATCTCATAAAACAACGCCGTATAACACGGAATGGTTTTTTCCTTTATGAGAATCCAAAACAATCTTTATATCAAAACTCTTTTGATATTATTATAATGTCTATCAACCAAAAGTAAATAATTTTCTAGCAGAACGCTTGCATCTCATGCTCTACATATATAGTCTACAATCAAAACCGCGAGCACTTATTGGATAACGGATTTCCCACTATAACAAGGTATGGAACTGCCTTCTGATAGTGTATCTCTAGAGAGAATACACTGGATTCAACAAAAACAACTTGTAACCCGGCCACACATGACCGATTACTCATTTCGCTTGAGTGTATCGAATGTATATCACCCATGGTTGAGATCAGCAACCGTTTTCCCGAATGGGACAACATCAAATAGAATAAAGAATGAAATGAATTTCTCTAGATAGGTGATAATACATCCTAGTTGGGAGCTACCCACTTAGCCATGCTGTCTGCCCGATTTTTGTCATTTCCCAATTATTGAGGCCTAAGGCTATGATTACTTACCATTCATTGATCACAATCACTTTGAATGCCACATTGTCATACCCGTTTAATCATCAATTAGTTTGCACAAATATACTCTGGATATCATGCTAAGTGAATTAATTGTCCGCCACCATATATATTTGTACCTACCAAACATATGCGATTATTGGAAATACTCTATCAGAAACTCGTCCATACAACTTCGTTCTGGGACTAAACGAAACGGAAGGCACAATTTTCATTAATCCATCTTAGAAAATTTCTAACTGGGATTAACAGAAAAAGCCCTTGCACTTTACTCCATCTTTGATTATCATCATTTATCTGATTCGCAACGCTACTGCTAATATGGAGTGGTTCTCGGATAATAATCCAACCGGTCTCTCCATGACGACAACGATGTTGGCCAAAACTTCGATAGTTGGTTATTTTACTATCGAAGAAAAACGAACAAACATTCATCCATAACATCAAATAATCACTGGGCCCCTTAATTAATATTTAATTAATTAAACCACTTCTCCATTTCCTTATCAATATTTGTTAGTCCAATATTTCAAAAATCATCTTGGCCTCTAATGCTATTTTGGAAAACATTTCCAAATATCACCTTCATTTATTTTATACACTTAGAAAATGTCCTTTATTTATAATTGGAAAATATTCCAATTATTTTTTTCTTTTCACCATCATTCATTTCTATACTCAGGAAATATTTATTATTATATTTCCAAAATTTCACTTAACTGGTTAAAACGAATGTTGTGTAAAACATCGTTACAACGTCCCAAAATACGGCATTCAACTAACTCTCTTTAAATATTTCTCTTCGAGACTGAATCTTCCTATTTATTAGTTAGAAATGAAATCAATCAAGTTGGGATATAACTACCTCTCAGACCTTGACTGAGAACATCTTTAACTTTAAAACAGACAAAACAACTTACCTCAAATAATCAACACCAGAAAAACCAATTATTCATTTTTAGAACGTGTATACGTTTCTCCTTCTATTTTTACCAGATCTAATTATAGATTTCCTTTTTATTTATAATATTCTATTTTAAGTTCATTTCGTTATCTAATTCTATATACATCGATATATCGATTTCTAACTCATATTTTCTTAAAAATATTCTCACTCCTTAAATTTTTGGAAAATTTCTCCAACACCTCCTTTGTACCGGTCAAAATCTCAAACTCCAACTCGCCTCTTCAGGCCCTTTCCATTCGAAAAGAAAATTAAAAAGTCAAGCGACTGGCAGATTCGGGGCATAAAATCTCATATGGAATTTAAATATGTACCTTTTTGTCGAGCACTTAAAGTATAATCTTCATACACTTCATTCCAATCCTGCTTAACATATATCTAACCATTTTGTTTCAATTCAATCCATTCATCTTAACCCAATTCGCTAATTTATTTTCTAATTAGCTATTTTGTCTATTTCACCTTTTTGTTTAAACATAATATGTTCAAATATAATATTGACTTGCTTATAAACAAATTGAATTCCATTTTCAATTCAAGTTTCCTTTTTTTATTTTGAATATAAATTCTCAAATCACCTTCACTTATTCAAAGCCCAATTTCGTATCCAATTTCGATTAACTAATTATTATTCAAATTAGTTAATTCTATCTAATATTTTAAAATCTCCACTTGAGTTCATATTTATTTTATAACACAAATATGGATTTTTCTAATGGAAATTTGGATTTTATTTACTTAAAATCCTTTTATAAATTTAATTAAGTTGTTATGGTTTTATAATGGTTATGGCGCTGTTTTTATGATAATTTGATTTTGATTCAACTCAAAACCTATACGATGAAATCCATATTTTTCTCTTTTATTAGAAAACTATTATCAAATCGGTCTTGACGATTCTTGTTTCAAAGAATTCTGATTTAAATTGAGTTCTATATATTCAATTAAAGTTCGAAACGCCAATTTACGAACTGCCATGTTGTGGCAAGTTCGTTTAGTTATATTTAATATATAAACGTTTTAAACTTCGTTTATATATAAATTCTAACTTCATTCTAATATATTTTAATATATATTAAATCAATTTTCCCAATTCATCTTAATAATTCTGATTATCCCAGATTGCTAATTATTTCGCATCTTAGTTATAAATTTATTTATAATTCAATCTTTTATATTAAATTCTAATTCCTTTATAAATAAATTATTTATAAAATTCGATATAATCGAATTACAATTTATAAATCCTTCTGATTTATCTCATCTCAGTTTATATTCCGAATTCCAGGAATGAACCCGTCGTTCCTTTTTCGAAACGATTTCCAAATCACTGTTAATTTCGTATTTGAATTTAAATTCCTAAATTATCAAATGATAATTTATGTCACTAAATTTATAACATCGTTTATAAATTCAAATTCTTTGTTTCATATATTAAAACAAGCTCCATTTCAAATCTACCTGAAACCCAATTCAATTTATATTCATCCTGGAATAAAACCGTCGTTCTTCTTTTGAAATGATTTCAAATTATATTTTAAATTCATAATTGAATTCAAAATTACAGAATATCTCCAGATAATTAATTCACTTTATTTATAAACATTATTTAAAAAGTTACTTGTTTTATAAATTCCAACAAGTTCCATTTTGAAATCTGTTTAAAACCAAAATCTTATTTTAGAATATTCTATTTATTATAACTTATCTATATAAATATAGAATCTATTTCCATATTTAAATTTAAACTTCTATTTAATATAATCCTAATATCTTTTCTAAAACTATTTTATTTAAACAAATTCGATCTAATCGAATTCAAATCAAAAATCCATACGAATTTATTTTTAGTTCAATTTACATTATGAACATCAGAATAAATTTCATCGTTAATTCTTTAAAACGATTCCCCGTTTCTATTTTTAAATTCACATTTGAATTTAAATACTCAAATTATCAAATGCTAATTTTTCCACTTTATTTATAAACATTGTTTATAAATTCATTTTAATTCCCTGATTATCCAGTGAAAATCACTCCATTTTATTTATAAATACCATTTATAAATTTACCTCAATTTCCTGTATTATTTAATTTATAAACATCGTTTATAAATTCAATACTTGTATTAATTATTCAAAACAAGTAAATATTTTTATAGCCCATTCGAAATTCAAATTGTATTTTTGAAAAATAGATATTCCATTATAAATCTCGAAATATCCTTTTCACGGTATTTTTATAAATCAACATTTTGGGCCCAGAGATATTTAAAACAATCAAACCACCCAATTTTCAATCAACACATCATATATGATAATAAATATATATATATATATATATATGAAAACAGACAAAGCTTAATTTTAAGGAATCCAGCCAGATCCCTCCAACCTGTTTTCTTGCATCCGCAGACGTTAGCCAACATAAATAATACCCATCCTGCTTCGAGGCAGGATATCACGGTATAGAAGGTCATTGTAACGACCCGGATTTCGCCCGACCCCAACCGATCGCAAGATCGATTAAGACCGTTCAAATTCCGCATACGTTAACTTTGGGCATACAACACATTAGAACAACAACACAGACTTTTATAACATCAATAATAAATGTTACATCAGAGTACAGAATATCGGAGTACATCGATAAATAATACAGCGGAAGATACATTACAATTGATTAAATACATTGCAGCGGAACTAATCTCAGCGGAAGGCCATCAATATTCCGGACCCAGCTTCAGACTTCAATCCAGGATCCTGCTTAACTATATCTGCAAAAAGCTACTCGACTGCCCGTGTGAAAAGAGGGCACCCGAGTTTGCAAAGTGAAACAAACTACAGGTCAGTCGTAGGAATGGTGTGAGAATTCTTAACTTAACTTATCTAATAAGTAGGCTAATTACAGGACCACGCCGCTAACGCGGAACGGGTTTATGTCAGACATGCAATCCATTTACAAGTCCGCTCTGGGTCTGAGCGAAACAACGTGTCCGTCGATCTACAAATGCGTTTGGATGATCATGACTAAATACCTTGCCTTGGAAGGCCAATCCCAATTCAAGATACCAGTCATCGTCATCCCAACGATGTGAAAACCTTCGGTCTTCACTCACCGTCTTCATCTTCGACTCTTGATCGTCGTGATGATTATTCAAAATGGGTTAAACCCAGTCCTTCTGAATAACTCGCGTATTTTGTGATTAAAAAGAAAATATTGGAAAATCACACATTACGCCACATTCCAACTCCGAGTATTCTTTTAATAAGATATTCATATTAGAAGATTCTCATTAATTTTATCAAAGACAAACTCTGAAAATAAAATCTTAAATCTTCCTTAAAAGATTTATTAAAACTCCAGTTTTGATTTGATATCAAAAATCATTATTACAAGATCATTTATTTTAAGGAATAAATCTTGTCTTAAACAGATTAAAGAACTAGTGTCCTTTAAACACAGTTCACAATAAACCTACAATATATTTCCAAAATATGGAATTCCACAGAAATCAAATCAATACATAATCGATATAAATTTCTGTATCGGACTAATAATATAAATGGAATAACGGCAAAGCCTCTTAAATTCCATCTATAATATCTATCTTCTTTTACAGAAGCCCATTTCGATTATTACCAATCGAATTTCCACTTAATTTCAATGTAATATATTAAATTGGAAAACTTGATTTTTAGAAAATGCCTTTTAAATCTATAAAATAGATTTATAAATTCCAAATAATAATTTCAATGTAAATTGGATTAAAGGACAAATGTCATTTAAAACATCGTCCACGATAAATCCACTTCACATCTCAATCTATTTCATATCACAAAATATAACTGCAAATCCTAATAATCTTTAAAAAAACATATTTTAAAATAATCATTAAAAATATTCTTTATATAAAAGATTCTAAATGAGAAGTTTCTTTATATTACAAATTCTTATCTTTTACAAATATTTTTTGTTTTAACTTATACTTGATTAAAAATATATTTTATGAAAATATATATACTTTATATAAAAAGGATTTCTAACGTAAAAATATTCTTATTTTAAAGAACACCTGAATCGAAATGCGACTCAATCATTTACCATATAATTTGGATTATATGGATTTCACACACATCATAAATATGACAATAACAGTATAATCATCCATCTACATCCAAAGTGTAATTTCCACTGCGTAAGCGTTAAAATTAAATAATAACGGTCATCGCAGCCTGTCGATCCAACGAACAACATACAACTGAATATTGGGATTAGTGTATGTAAATTTTCATCCCAACACCCGTGTGGGGTTTCATCCAATAACAGTTCATAAAAATAAATGATTGGTTAAAGAATTTAACCAATTTAATTCTACTAACTTGTTGATGATAATGAACTAACATGTTATAATATTTCTAATACCGGATAAAAATGTATTTTTATTCGTATAATTTCCCTATACATTTCTAAGGTCAAATAAACTATAATTTATTTATGTGGTATTGTTGTGGATGACAAATAAAAGATAATTTTCTATTTTCTTTTATTTATATGTACATATTCTTAACATTTACACATAAGTGAAATAGCCTTATTGGCTAATGTTTTCAAGGTATATCCTAGCACATAAAATGTTTAATTTAGATTGCACACAAATTCTAATGTATGCAAAGGATGTTACTTTAACTCACCTACACATCCTAATGTATGTGTTGACCAATAATATGATTTTTATATTTAGATATAGTTGCTAATGTAAATTTGTAAAATAAAGAAATGATTTTTATATTTGCTTAAATTTCTTCTACATGTTATGCAAATAAAAACAATTATTAAATTTGCACATAAATTATAAAAATGCTATTTGTGTTTAATTCTTTTATTTAGCAAAAATGTCCTTTTTGTTTTCAACCATCTAAAGTTGACAAGATGTACATTTTTCTCTCAACTAATATAATTGACAAAAATGTTATTTTCATCTCAACTAATCAGAAATTGACAAAAATGCATATTTTGTTTCCACTAGTATAAATTGATAAAAGTGATTATTTTATTTCAACTAGTATAAATTGAAAAAAGTAATTGTTTTATTTTAACTAACCAAGTTTGGCAAAAATGTTTATTTCATTTTAACTAAGTCAAGTTTGACAAAGATGTTTATTTCATTTTTATGTTTGCAAATAAAAATGTAACTTTTATTTTTGATGTTATACTGCATTGTGGAATGCAAATAAAAGAACAAACTTGATTTTCAAAGTACATTAACATTTGTGTATGTAAAAAGAGCTAATTTTATTTTCAATATATATATTTGCATTTGTGAATGCAAATAAAAGAAATAATTTTATTTCCAATGTATATTTGCATTGAAGAACACAAATAAAAAGTTAACTTATTTTTCCATGTTATATTTGCATTAGTGAATGTAAATAGAAGAACAAACTTTATTTTCAAAATATATTTGCATTTTTGAACGCAAATAAAAGAACGAAACTTAATTTTCTAGTTTTATTTGTGTTGTCGAACACAAATAAAAAATGCACTTTTATCTCCAACATCTTATTTGCATGGTGGAATGCAAATAAAAAGTAAAACTTATATTTCTATGTATATATTTACGTTGAAAAACACGAATAAAATATCTATTCAATTTCTATGTAACTTCTGAAAATAATTTCTTATTTACATATAAAATGTAAACAAAATTATGATTTCTGAAATATATATTTTTATTTACATAAAAATTGTAAACAAAAAGGTGGTTTCCAAATATAACCTTTGATTTATAAATATAATGTAAACAAAGTTTTATTTTGTTAAAATGTTTTAATATCAACAATAAAATTTAGTATTTTATTGTTATTCTAATCCTAGAACATCTTACGTTTAATGTGACAGTAAAAAGAAGAATTTTTACTGTAATTCATAAATCGTATTCTAAATGTAAACAAATAAAAATAGGATTTTATTTGTTAGCCAAAATCTGTTAAAATGGAACAAATAAAAATATGTTCTATTTGTTGTTCATATTCTATTGTAAATAAACAAATAAAAATAATATATTATTTGTCGTTCAAATCTTATTGCAAAGTAAACAAATAAAAAATAAGGTTTTATTTGTTGTTCATTTTCTGTTGCAAAGTAAACAAATAAACAAAAATAAAGTTTTTATTTGTCTTTCAACTTCTAATGTAATATAAACAAAAAAAAAGTTTTTATTTGTCGATCAAATTCAACTATTCATCTCAGAATAATAAAAATAATATTTTAATATTTTAAAATAAATTAGAATAACTAGATCACGATTAAAATCCGAATAAAATATGATTTAGATCTAATTCTAGATCTAATTCTCTAACCACAAATAAATTCAACCGTATATAAAATTCAATGCAGATCTAGCATATCACGAACAACAAAACATAACACAAGCAACAATCAACAATATATACAACACAGAACATTTCAAATTTGATTTAACATCACAATACAATTATTTTTAACGCAAGAAAAATAATTTATAATTAATTAAATAATAAAATTCAGAATTCTCACATTGATATGGCTGAAAATTCAACTGACTCGGATTCAGCTCTGGTCTGCGCCATTGCGAAGATCTCGGAAAGACAAGTCCAACTCAACTTACGGTTCGTAAAACGGCCCTCGTACGAAAGAGTTATTGAATTTTAAAGATGGTATAAATTAAATATTAAATAAATAAAATAATATTAAAATATAAACCTTCTTCCTCCTTTTCACGTAACAGCCGAACCCAATTCCACCTTCGAACCACCCCTGCGCGCGCCAATCCGAGCCACCAACTGCCGATCGGGCACCGCCACTCCGAAGCCCTACCCGCCGCACGCCATCGCCGAGCCCCAGGGTGAACTCGGTGAGCACCAACGCCACCAAATCGCCTCCAACCGCACCGCCTTTGTGGCCAGAATTCGACCAATCCGTGGCTTGGTTTCAGATCTTGACCATATGGATTTATAGCTCTCGGAAATCTCTTCGAATTGATATATAGTTTGTAGATTTTCATTGAACGGATTGAGAGAAATTGATGTTTGAAAATCGGAGCTTTCTGGCCATCGAAAGGAATAGGCGGCGGCTGGCCATTAGGGTTAGGGTTTCTTTTTATTTTTTTATTATTAAAATCATTGAAAAACGTGTTAAAAAGGTGAAAATGCGGGTTGTCTCTGAATTGGGCTTGCTTACTGTCGATCTTAACGTTTTGAGGCCTTCTGAACGCAATGGAACAGGTCTCGGGGTCCAATTCCAAAATCTATAGAATATTTATTTAAAATCCCATTAAAAATTAATTAATTAAATATTGACCGTACATTTAAATATGCCGGGGCCACATATAACCTCAGAAAATTCCAGAAAAATTATTTTTAGCTTTCTTATGACGATACGGTTCTAACAAGACTAGTTTCGTCGAATTCTGAGACTGTTTGAAAAATGGCTATTTTCAAGTCATTTAAATTTAATTGAAATAGTCAAAACACATTTCCTTTTGCCACGATCACATATTAATTCGAAAAATTCTTAAAATTAAAATCTAGCAATAATTTGACATTACGGTTCCAACAAAAGTGGTTTCGTCCAAAACAGAGGTCGTTTGAAAAATGACCATTTTTAAGGGCTATATATTTAATATTAAAAATACATTTTTAAACAAATAATTTCTGAAACTAAAAAAAATATAAGTGTTTATACTTTTTAAACGCAGAAACATTATTCCAGACTCAATGGAAGTGGTTTCAAGTCCAAAATCCTTCGTATGTGAAAAGTAGCCCTTTGGGCCATATATATTATATATATAAATTCTACATCGACCTTTCTAAATATTGAATTGGCCATAACTTTTGATTCCCGCTATGAAATTTCAATTTTTCAGATTCGTTAGAAAGATATGATTAAACAGATTTAAATATTTCTGGTTTCACTCAATTCTGATTTATTTTGAATCATGTACATTCAGTTAAAGTTCAAAATTAAAATTTAAAACTACCGCGCCATTTCTAACTCCATTTATATTTAAATTAAATTCACTCGTTTTAACTTCGATTAAAATAAATTCTAGCCATTATTTTTATATAAATTATTTTATATCCTCAAAATTCATTAAAATTTTCTAAAATAAAATTTTTAAATTGGTTCAGAATTTGCGGGTTGTTACAATCTCCCCCACTTAAAATCTTTTTGTCCTCAAAAAGGAAATGAAGCTAAAGTTGCTTATTTAACTAATTTAATTCTCATTCTTAAATTGTTTAATCATTTTTTTATTAGTTGAATTCATATTCACACAACACAATCATCAATCAATTATTTGATTAAATTTTCAAAAATATATAACTTTTATATATTCAAAATCATATTTTATAAAATCGAATTATATATACAATAACGAGTACGTTAATTATAAATTTTCCACTCTGACTCATTTTAGGGCATTGCTAACCCCATCTCTAATGAGTATTCTCATTCTAGGATACTGCTGATCCTATCTCTAATGAGTATTCTTATTGGATATTACTAATCCAACCTCTGATGAGTCTTCTGTTCAGTTCTAACGAGTTGTACCCCAAAGATTTGAGCTAACCTGGCTCTGATACCAGCTGTAACGACCCAGATTTCGCCCGACCCCAACCGATCGCAAGATCGATTAAGACCGTTCAAATTCCGCGTACGTTAACTGTAGGCATACAACACATCAGAACAACAACACAGACTTTTATAACATCAATAATAAATGTTACATCAGAGTACAGAATATCAGAGTACATCGATAAATAATACAGCGGAAGATACATTACAATAGATTAAATACATTGCAGAAGAACTAATCTCAGCGGAAGGCCGTCAATATTCTGGACCCAGCTTCAGACTTCAATCCAGATCCTGCTTAACTATATCTGCAAAAAGCTACTCGACTGCCCGTGTGAAAAGAGGGCACCCGAGCTTGCAAAGTGAAACAAGCTACAGGTCAGTCGTAGGACTGGTGTGAGAATTCTTAACTTAACTTATCTAATAAGTAGGCTAATCACAGGACCACGCCGCTAACGCGAAACGGGTTTACTCCATTGGATTGCCAGTGCATAAATAAAGTAAATCGTCAAATAACGTAATGGTTTTTTTTTTAGAAAAATGAAACCATTATAAGACCCAGGTCCCATCACACAATGCAACGCACACCAGAGGATAGGGTTTTACCTTATACTGGTCAAAAGATGCTAAATACGCAAAATACGATATTATTATTTTTTTTTATTTTTTTTTTTGAAGGAGAAATACGATATTATTATTAGTGTGTGTATATATATTTAAAACATTTCAAATATAATATCAATCCTAGACGGCATAACTACCATCTACTATGTCGCAATACTAGTTATACAATCAAAACCGCAAAGGGTGTATTGGAAATTGGGTTTCCATCATGAGTCAAGGCTAGGGAGGAGCTCCTAACCGATTCGAGACACTCTAGCAATGTCTCATGATTCGGACGCTGGCGAACCCTTGGATACAGCAGGGCCGGTCCACAAATACTTTAGTGGATTAGTTATGCCTGAACACACGCTCCCTGATCCTATTGGACCTACAAATCAGCCGAGGGCGACCGATAAGAATAAACCGAGGCATCGCAAAAATTCCATCAACCACATAAGCAAATGTCGGGCCGTGTTAAAGCCTAACACCACTTCTAGCGAGAAAGAAACTTGTGCACTCCCTGCGTTCCCTTCTCCCGTTTTAGACTCAGCCGGTGTGTGAGGCTCGCGAAGTCACGATATACACAAAGCTATGCCTAAAGAGACTGTGCTTTGATCATCAACCACAAGGCCTTCTTTTCAACAAAGCCTTGATCATTTGCATCTTAGCATGTCACATTGTCAGACCCTACCATATTATTGATCATCTACCAATATATATATATATAACCTCTAAGCTCATTCGTCTTAGAGATGGGTGATAAGTAAAGAATAAATTCTTCACCACCAAACAGAAATATATAATCAGTAGTGTTCAACAAATACAGTAGAAAGGAATACAATGTCAGACATGCAATCCATTTACAAGTCCGCTCTGGGTCTGAGCGAAACAACGTGTCCGTCGATCTGCAAATGCGTTTGGATGATCATTACTAAATACCTTGCCTTGGAAGGCCAATCCCAATTCAAGATACCAGTCATCGTCATCCCAACGATGTGAAAACCTTCGGTCTTCACTCACCGTCTTCATCTTCGACTCTTGATCGTCGTGATGATTATTCAGAATGGGTTAAACCCGGTCTTTCTGAATAACTCGCGTATTTTGTGATTTAAAAGAAAATATTGGAAAATCACACATTACGCCACATTCCAACTCCGAGTATTCTTTTAATAAGATATTCATATTAGAAGATTCTCATTAATTTTATCAAAGATAAACTCTGAAAATAAAATCTTAAATCTTCCTTAAAAGATTTATTAAAACTCCAGTTTTGATTTGATATCAAAAATCATTATTACAAGATCATTTATTTTAAGGAATAAATCTTGTCTTAAACAGATTAAAGAACTAGTGTCCTTTAAACACAGTTCACAATAAACCTACAATCTATTTCCAAAATATGGAATTCCACAGAAATCAAATCAATACATAATCAATATAAATTTATGTATCAGACTAATAATATAAATGGAATAACAGCAAAGCCTCTTAAATTCCATCTATAATAATATAAATGGAATAACAGCAAAGCCTCTTAAATTCCATCTATAATATCGGTCTTCTTTTACAGAAGCCCATTTCGATTATTACCAATCGAATTTCCACTTAATTCCAATGTAATATATTAAATTGGAAAACTTGATTTTTAGAAAATGCCTTTTTAAATCTATAAAATAGATTAATAAATTCCAAATAATAATTTCAATGTAAATTGGATCAAAAGGACAAATGTCATTTAAAACATCGTCCACGATAAATCCACTTCACATCTCAATCTATTTCATATCACAAAAAATAATTGCAAATCCTAATAATCTTTAAAAAAACATATTTTAAAATAATCATTAAAAATATTCTTTATATAAAAGATTCTAAAAGAGGAGTTTCTTTATATTACAAATTCTTATCTTTTACAAATATTCTTTGTTTTAACATATACTTGAATAAAAATATATTTTATGAAAATATATATACTTTATATAAAAAGGATTTCTAATGTAAAAATATTCTTATTTTAAAGAACACCTGAATCGAAATGCGACTCAATCTTTTACCATAAAATTTGGATTATATGGATTTCACACACATCATATATATGACAATAACAGTATAATCATCAAATCATCCATCTACATCCAAAGTGTAATTTCCACTGCGTAAGCGTTAAAATTAAATAATAACGCTCATTGTAGCCTGTCGATCCAACGAACAACATACAACTGAATATTGGGATTAGTGTATGTAAATTTTCGTCCCAACACCCGTGTGGGGTTTCATCCAATAACAGTTCATAAAAATAAATGATTGGTTAAAGAATTTAACCAATTTAATTCTACTAACTTGTTGATGATAATGAACTAACATGTTATAATATTTCTAATACCGGATAAAAATGTATTTTTATTCGTATAATTTCCCTATACATTTCTAAGGTCAAATAAACTATAATTTATTTATGTGGCATTGTTGTGGATGACAAATAAAAGATAATTTTCTATTTTCTTTTATTTATATGTACATATTCTTAACATTTACACATAAGTGAAATAGCCTTATTGGCTAATGTTTTCAAGGTATATCCTAGCACATAAAATGTTTAATTTAGATTGCACACAAATTCTAATGTATGCAAAGGATGTTACTTTAACTCACCTACACATCCTAATGTATGTGTTGACCAATAATATGATTTTTATATTTAGATATAGTTACTAATGTAAATTTGTAAAATAAAGAAATGATTTTTATATTTGCTTAAATTTCTTCTACATGTTATGCAAATAAAGACAATTATTAAATTTGCATATAAATTATAAAAATGCTATTTGTGCTTAATTCTTTTATTTAGCAAAAATGACCTTTTTGTTTTCAACCATCTAAAGTTGACAAGATGTACATTTTTCTCTCAACTAATATAATTGACAAAAATGTTATTTTCATCTCAACTAATCAGAAATTGACAAAAATGCATATTTTGTTTCCACTAGTATAAATTGATAAAAGTGATTATTTTATTTCAACTAGTATAAATTGACAAAAGTAATTGTTTTATTTTAACTAACCAAGTTTGGCAAAAGTGTTTATTTCATTTTAACTAAATCAAGTTTGACAAAGATGTTTATTTCATTTTTATGTTTGCAAATAAAAATGTAACTTTTATTTTTGATGTTATATTGCATTATGGAATGCAAATAAAAGAACAAACTTGATTTTCAAAGTATATTTACATTTTTGAATGTAGAAAGAGCTAATTTTATTTTCAATATATATATTTGCATTTGTGAATGCAAATAAAAGAAATAATTTTATTTCCAATGTATATTTGCATTGAAGAACACAAATAAAAAGTTAACTTATTTTTCCGTGTTATATTTGCTTTAGTTAATGTAAATATAAGAACAAACTTTATTTTCAAAATATATTTGCATTTTTAACGCAAATAAAAGAACAAAACTTTATTTTCAATATACGTTTTACTTTCTAGTTTTATTTGTGTTGTCGAACACAAATAAAAAAATGTACTTTTATCTCCAACATCTTATTTGCATGGTGGAATGCAAATAAAAAGTAAAACTTATATTTCTATGTATATATTTACGTTGAAAAACACGAATAAAATATCTATTCAATTTCTATGTAACTTCTGAAAATAATTTCTTATTTACATATAAAATGTATACAAAATTGTGATTTCTGAAATATGTATTTTTATTTACATAAAAAATGTAAACAAAAAGGTGGTTTCCAAATATAACCTTTGATTTATAAATATAATGTAAACAAAGTTTTATTTTATAAAAATGTTTTAATATCAATAATAAAATTTAGTATCTTATTGTTATTCTAATCCTAGAACATCTTACGTTTAATGTGACAGTACAAAGAAGAATTTTTACTGTAATTCATAAATCGTGTTCTAAATGTAAACAAATAAAAATAGGATTTTATTTGTTAGCCAAATTCTGTTAAAATGGAACAAATGAAAATATGTTCTATTTGTTAATCATATTCTATTGTAAATAAACAAATAAAAATAATATATTATTTGTCGTTCAAATCTTATTGCTAAGTAAACAAATAAAAAATAAGGTTTTATTTGTTGTTCATTTTCTGTTGCAAAGTAAACAAATAAACAAAAATAAAGTTTTTATTTGTCTTTCAACTTCTAATGTAATATAAACAAAAAAAAAGTTTTTATTTGTTGATCAAATTCTATTGTTCATCTCAGAATAATAAAAATAATATTTTAAAATAAATTAGAATAACTAGATCATGATTTAAATCCGAATAAAATATGATTTAGATCTAATTCTAGATCTAATTCTCTAACCACAAATAAATTCAACCGTATATAAAATTCAATGCAGATCTAGCATATCACGAACAACAAAACATAACACGAGCAACAATCAACAATATATACAACACAGAACATTTCAGATTTGATTTAACATCACAATACAATTATTTTTAACACAAGAAAAATAATTTATAATTAATTAAATAATAAAATTTAGAATTCTCACATTGATATGGCTGAAAATTCAACTGTCTCGGATTCAGCTCTGGTCTGCGCCATTGCGAAGATCTCGGAAAGACAAGTCCAACGCAACTTACGGTTCATAAAACGGCCCTCGTATGAAAGAGTTATTGAATTTTTAAGATTGTATAAATTAAATATTAAATAAATAAATAATATTAAAATATAAATCTTCTTCCTCCTTTTCACGTAACAGCCGAACCCAATTCCACCTTCGAACCCCCTGCGTGCGCCAATCCGAGCCACCCACTGCCGATCGGACACCGCCACTCCGAAGCCCTGCCCGCCGCACGCCATCGCCGAGCCCCAGGGCGAACTCGGTGGGCCCCAGTGCCACCAAATCGCCTCCAACCGCGCCGCCTTTTTGGCCAGAATTCGGCCAATCCGTGGCTTGGTTTCAGATCTTGACCGTATGGATTTATAACTATCGGAAATCTCTTCGAATTGATATATAGTTTGTTGATTTTCATTGAACGGATTGAGAGAAATTGATGTTTGAAAATCGGAGCTTTCTGGCCATCGAAAGGAATAGGCGGCGGCTGGCCATTAGGGTTAGGGTTTCTTTTTATTTATTGAAATCATTGAAAAACGTGTTGAAAAGGTGAAAATGCGGGCTTTCTCCGAATTAGTCTTGCTTACTGTCGATCTTAACGTTTTGAGGCCTTCTGAACGCAATGGTACAGGTCTCGGGGTCCAATTCCAAATTCTGTAGAATATTTATTTAAAATCCCATTAAAAATTAATTAATTAAATATTGACCGTACATTTAAATATGCCGGGGCCACATATAACCTCAGAAAATTCCAGAAAAATTATTTTTAGCTTTCTTATGACGATACGGTTCTGACAAGATTAATTTCGTCGAATTCTGAGACTGTTTGAAAAATGACTATTTTCTAGTCGTTTAAATTTAACTGAAATAGTCAAAACACATTTCCTTTTGCCATGCTCACGTATTAATTCGAAAAATTCTAAAAATTGAAATCTAGCAATAATTTGACATTCCGGTTCCAACAAAAGTGGTTTCGTCGAAAACTGAGGTCGTTTGAAAAATGACTATTTTTAAGGGCTATATATTTAATATTAAAAATACATTTTTAAACAAATAATTTCTGAAACTCAAAAAAAATAATATAAGTGTTTATACTTTTCAAATGCAGAAACATTATTCCAGACTCGATGGAAGTGGTTTCAAGTCCAAATTCCTTCATATGTGAAAAGTAGCCCTTTGGGCCATATATATTATATATATAAATTCTACAACGACCTTTCTAAATATTGAATTGGCCATAACTTTTGATTCCCGCTATGAAATTTCAATTTTTCAGATTCGTTAGAAAGATATGATGAAACAAATTTTAATATTTCTGGTTTCACTCAATTCTGAATTATTTTGAATCATGTACATTCAGTTAAAGTTCAAAATTAAAATTTTAAACTACCGCGCCATTTCTAACTCCATTTACAGTTAAATTAAATTCATTCGTTTTAACTTCGATCAAAATAAATTCTAGCCATTATTTTTATATAAATTATTTTATATCCTCAAAATTCATTAAAATTTTCTAAAATAATTTTTTTAGATTGGTTCAGAATTTGCGGGTTGTTACAGTCATCCACTATCGTATTGTGGGGCGTATAGGGTCATCCGCTAATGATATTGTGGGCATCTGCTAATGGTACAACGGGAACTATCCCATCACCTATATATATATATAATAACCACAAACACCAATCCTAAATAACTAATATACGTATATAATAGCCACACAAAAATATTTAAACTCATCTAATTAACTAACAAACAGTATATAATATTATATTAAATAATTCAGAGAGTGAGTTTACTCACCATGATTATTTTTGCACTGAATACCCAATGAAACCTATTATGTTGATTTTACAGCGATTCCTCTATACGCCTGTTTTCCAATGTAAACAATATAAATAATATTTTAGTTATCGAATTATACGAATTTAATTTATTAATTACCCGTGTAAACTAATTCCAAATTTTAAACCTTAATCATACTCAACGATGAATCTATAAATTTTATTTCCTTACCAACTAACTCTTTATAATTTACTTCACGAATTATAAAGATGAATAAATTTAAACTAATTTATTATTTGAGGTTAGTTACCATACCTTAATCGTGCTTCTTTTATTATATAATATCTAATAGGTCTTCTCCTTCTAACCAGTATCTTAATCCGACTAATATCCTGCAACAAGATCACTACTGCAACAATAAATCATTGTCTCAACTGTCATCACAAAACTAATAAGCTCCTCACTGTCTAAACTAACTTCAAGTGTCGGCCATTTCCCAATATTCGATTGCCAACTCCAGTAAAAATCAAACTATAGTACGATATGAGTAAAACAACATCTGAACTGATGATCTTCTCATCATCTTCATTTCAGTACGAATCCCCTTTCTTCTTCCTTACGTATCTTCAGTAATTACCCCATTAATCAAATCCCGGAATTCTCCTTACACAACAAAATCGCCTGTCGCTCCTTGCCTGCTACTCACGAAACCCACCATTTTCTAACAAACTCCACCATCTTCACTTTACCACCGACCTTGCCAAGAAAATCGAGTCTTCCTTTGAAATCCTTACCATAAACAAATCGCACACCCCAGTTTACCTAGTTCGTAAACATTGTACACCACCAGATATTCTAGAATAAACTCCGATCCCTGAAAATTTGCAGCGACTTCAACCTATAATCACACCTCAAAAATATCGAAATCTCCTCTGCCACTATCCGAACAATCCAACGAAAAACATCTCCTTTCGTCGTTGAATCACAAGCGTTGTCTAGGCTTTATCAAGCACTAGGAATTTGCGGCTTCGAACATGATTTCGATTTAACCCCTTGTTTTATTTACATGATGGTATCGATTTCGATTTTTTATTCAAGCAAAAAACAAAGGAAGAATGGTATTCAGATTTTTGATTGAGGAACGACATGTAAGAAAAGAGATTTGCAAAGGGGGAATCACGTATTTATAACGGGGAAAGGAAAACAAGACGTACACAGTCATTTATTTCCTGTTCTACTTAGTGCTGAAGAAAGAAGACCATTCGTACGTGATAGGAAAGAAGAGGGAGTAGCTTAGGGTAGGTATGCAGTGTACGGTTATTAACTTACTTAGGGTTGAAGGATACCCTTTTTAATTGATTTTTATTATTTCTATTTTAGTTTTAAATTAACCGATACGATATTAAATCAATTAAATTGTCCCGTTGATTTTGAACTTCTATTTGGATGCAATAACCAGCATTCCTAGGGTTTTACCACTATTCCGAACACACCGGGACAGGTTCTGAAGCCCACGATCATATGGAAAAGACGAATTACCGTGAGGACAAGACGAATCAGAACACAAACAGAAGAACATTTCATTGTTAATTACAACAATTCCATCAGAATACAAGAATATACAGAGTATAAATCAATATTACACATTCACTAAATATCAGAGATTACAATACATTTCATAGCAGCGGAAAAATAATACAATTCACAACTGAAAGAGATAAATCGATACAGAGCTTTCCGAATATCGTTCCAGCTGTAAGTCAGGATCCTGTGAATATAAATCTGCAAAACCAAAACTACTAGCTGCCCGTGCGGAAAATAGGGGCACCCAGAGTTTAGGTTAAAACAATAAACTCCAGGTCAGTCATGTGACTGGTGTGAGAACTAAAACAGTTATTAATCTTTATTTTAAAGTTAGGTAAATTAAGGGACAATGCCATATAACACGGAACAGGTTTCCTCCCAAGAATACCAGTGCATAAAACAACAGCGCAATGCTAAATAAAGAACAATGAAGCTATTATAAGACCCAGGTCCCATCACACAATGTAACACAAGCTGAAGGATAGGGTTTTACCTTATAATAGCCAAAGAATGCTTGATACGCTAAATTTCATCTTTTATTATTACTATAAGTGTATTGTGTCAAAACAATTTCAATCATAAATATCAATCATAGACGGCATGGGTACCATATATCATGTCGCCATACTAGTTCTACAATTAAAACCGCAAAGTCACGTGTTGGAAGTTGGATTTCCGTCTATGAATCGAGACAAGGGATCATCCTCATCGCTTCAAGACTGTCTAGCCCGAGTCTCAGGCAAGTGCGTAGGCAAGCCTTGGATCGTCAGGGCTGGTCCACCGATGTGGATTATTACGCCTAAACACTGTGTTTCCCCGCCCTTTGGGGCATAAATAAGCCAAATGACTCCATCGGCTCCACATAGTCACCGATATATCCTAGGCGCCTCACAATCCAACAACCACACAGGTGAAAATAATATAATTGTCAGGGCTGGTAGGTCACTGACACCACCCTAGCTAGAAGGAAATGCATGCCCTCCCTGATGTCCTCTCCCGTTTCTGGTTCACAACCAAGGTGTAAGGCTCGCGAATTAACGCTACACAAAGCTAGGCCACACAGGCGGCGCTTTGATCATCAACCACAAGACTCTGCTTTTCAATAGGAGCCTTGATCATTTTCCACTTAGGCATGCCACACAGGCAATTCACACCATGCAACTAATGTCTATCGATATACAACCTCTGATCCCGTACGTCTCAGAGAAGGGTAAAGTAAGGGAATGAATTCCCCTTCACGAGGCAGATGTATATTTAATAGAGATCAATCAACACAGAGCAAAATCCAATGTCAGACACACAGTCCATACAAGTTCGTTTTGGGTCTGAACGAAACCGGAGGAACCTTATTCCTCGCATATCCATCGACCTCCAAGTACGTCTGGACGATCACCAACTGATTCCCTCCTCTTGGGTGTACAGCCCAATCAAGATCATCAGTAATCACCCAAACGATGCGAAGACCTCCATTCTTCAACCACCGTCTTCATCCTCGACACATCGTCGAATCAGTTATTTAGAATGGGATAAAACCGATCTTTCTGAATAACTCGCGTATATAATAAACAAGTGTTACACAAACACAACATACGCCTCATTCCAATTCAGAATATTCTTTTATTCAAATATTCTTATACTTTGGGAAAGGTTCCCATTAATTTTATCAAAGATAAATTCTTTAAATTTATTCTTTAATCTTCTTTCGAATATCAATTCAAACCAAATTATGGTTTACCCAAACTAGTCGGGACTAAGGAACCTTACCAAAGTAATCATTTGTTTTAATTTCCCAATCCCAATCTATTCATCCCATGAAGAAAAACTGGTCATACTTCATATCTAACACCACGGTGTTATCGGTAAATTCAATTACCATTTCACGTTCAAATCTAATTAAAGATTTAACTATCGCCTGGGGCAAAACTGGTGATACTCTATTTTCGATCATTTCAATCTAATTAAAGATTCATTAAAACTCCACTTGGTTTTAATCTTCCCCAAAAATCAAGATTAATGATTGTTTAACTTGGGAAACTATATCCTGTCTTTAACTGGGTTAAAGAACCAATGTCATTTAAAACACAGTTCACGATAAACCCAAAATCACATTCCATTAATGATGGAATCCTCATGGAAAACAAATCGATATATATATAATCGATATAAACTTCCATATTCGACTAATAATATAAATGGAATAACGGCAAAGGCTTTTAAATTCCATATATATTAGCAGTCCTCATCCACAGAAATTCACTTCGATTATCACCAAATCGAACTCCATTCCATTCCAATTTATTTTATTTTATTAAATTGGAAAACTTTACTTTGGAAGATCTCCTTTAAATCTTAACAAAAGATTTATAAATTCCAAATCATGTTTCACAATAAATCGGGTTAAAGAATGAATGTCGTTAAAACATAGTTCACGATAAACCCATTTCACATTCCATTAATTATCGGGTTAAAGAACAAGTGTTATTTAAAATACCGTCCACGATAAACCCTAAAATCAACTCAAATTCAATTCCAATTAAATACCATTTAATTGGTACACTTCACTAAATCTAAATAAAAGATTTAATCTTTTTCTCAACTGGGTTAAATAACAGTGTTAATGAAGACACCATTCACGACAACCCATATCACATTTTCAAATACAAGGCTCTAAATAGAAAATATATCAGCTTATATTCAATATCAAATCCTATAACCAACAAATATCGTTTATCTTTCAAATTTCCATAACAATATCTGTATAATCACAAAACCCAACTGTAACGACCCGCAAATCCGTGCTATCTGAGTTGACTAAAAACACCACACGTCCAACCCAAATTGCACAGAATTACGAATCATTATTAGAAAGAAGTTAGAGGATGAGAAATAGAAAGAAAGAAATATTAGAATAGAAGAAAACGAAGATCACAAACTCACAGCGGATCGAATAAAATATATCATATAACATAACTTTTGAAAATACAAATCAGTAACTTTATATACGTACCATCATCAGAGCACACAGCTATTCCTGGAACAGTTATAAACACCTGTTTCCATATACAACCATAGTACACAGCGGAATATATGATAGTCTATATCTAACTGGTGAAGCCTCCTGCTTCCATCTCTTCCAAGTGAATCTGAAAAATCCCAACTACTTGACTGCCCGTACAAATTTGGGCACCCAAGAGTTTAGGGAAAACAAACAAAATAAACTCTGGGTCAGTCATGGGACTGGTGTGAGTAAACTCCAACCATTTGTTTAACTTTAAAAATCCTTTCGAAAGAAAAGATAATAGTAAGACCAGCCCACACATAAACATGGACGGTTTTTACCTTACTATAACCCCAAAACATTTCTTGAAATCATATTTTCTCTGATATTATCATAATGTCTATTTACAAATAAATAGCAATCTAGAGGAACGCTTGCATCTCACGCTCCCCATATATAGTATAAAATCAAAAACCGCATGGCGTTTATTGGAGATTGGATTTCCAACATGACAAGGTATGGGACCACCTTCCGCTAGTGTATCTCTAGAGAGGAATACTCTGGGTTCAACAAGAACATCTTGCAACCCGGCCCACACATGACCGACCACTCATTTCGCTTGAGTGTATCGAATGTATATCACCAGCGGTTGGGATCAGCAACCGCCTCTTGACTGGGACAGCATCGAATAGAATAAGAAATTAAATGAACCTCTAGATAGGTGATTATACATCCTAATGGGTGCGACCCACATAGCCATGCTGCCTGCCCGATTTTTGTCCTTTCCCGATTGTTGAGGCCTGAGACTACGAATACTTACCATTCATTGATAGCCCAATTACTTTGAATGCCACATTGTCAGATCCGTTAATCACTAGTTGAGTTTGCACAAATATTTTGGATGTTATGCTAAGGGAATAAATCCGTTGCAACCATATATATTTATACAGACCAACCCATTTGATCATTGGAAATACTCTGTCAGACATTCGTCCATCTACGTTCGTTCTGGGATTGAACGAAACCGAAGGCACTATTTCTATTTAATAGGAAGAGTCCTTGCACTTTACTCCGTCTTTAATATATTCAGCATACTTGGTTCGCAACGCTGATGCCGATACGGAGTGGTTCTTGGGATAATAATCCAACCGGTCTCTCCATATTGACAACGATGGTCAAAACTTCGATAGTCTGTGATTTAACTATCGAATAAAAACAAGTGTTCATCCAAACATATCAAACAAATCACTGGGCTCTTTAATTAATATTTCATTAATTAAATCTCTTCTCCGTTTCCTTATCAATATTTGTTAACCAAATATTTCCAATAACCATATTGGCCCTTTACGCTATTTGGAAAGCATTTCCCAATATCAACTTCTTTTATTTTCTATATATTAGAAAATATCTCTATTTGCAATTGGAAACAATTCCAATCACTTATCTCTATCCCGACTATTTTAATTATACTCAGGAAATATTTACTTGTTATATTTCCAAAATTCCATCACTTGGGTTTAAAACGAATGTTGTGTAAAACATCGTTACAACAACCCAAAATATTTTATTCAACTAACTCTTTTTCAAACACTTCTCTTCGAGACTGGATCTTGCTATTTATCCATTAAAAATGAAATCAATCAAGTTGGGGTAAAATTACCTCTCAGACCTTAACTGAAAACATTCTCAACTTCAAACGGCAAAACCACTTACCTCGAATAAACACACTATACAATCCAATTATTCATTTTTTTTAAAACATGTATAAAGTTCGCTTTCTATTTCTAATTTATAGATTTCCTTTTTTGTTTACAATATTCGATTTTTATATTCACTTACCTATTGAATTCTATACGTCGATACAATGATTTCTAACTATCAAAATATCTTTAAAAATATTCTAACTCCTTAAATTTTCGGAAAATTTCGCCATAACCTCCCCTGTATCGGGAGCATCGGGAAATTTCAAATAGCTTCCCGGTAACTTCTCATCTCAAAAAGAAAAGAAAAAGCCAAGCGGCTTGCCGATACGGCGCATAAAATCTCATATATGAATTAAACATGTACCTTATTGTCGAGCACACTAATTATATACCTTCATCACTTTATCCCATAACTGTCTCCGGTATATCTATACCTGTACAATTCATTTCAACTTCATACACTCGTTTTGACTCAATTCGTTAAAGTAACTCTTTAACTAACTCTTTGCCCATTTCGCTTGTATATATGCATGTAACACATTTCAAATATATTTCAACTTACTTATCAACTAATTGAATTCAAATTTTAATTTAAGTTCTATATTTGATTTCAATTATATGTTTACAATTCAAAAATTCAATTTTCAAAGTTCGATTTCAATTCACCACTCGATTAAATAAATTCTTCTTTGATTTAGTTAATTCTATTCAATAATCAAAAATATGATTATTGTTTCAAAAAATCACTTTTCTTACTTCACTTGAGTTCACCTTTATGTTCTAACTCAAGACCAGGTTTTTAAATGGAAATTCGGATTTTATTTGCTTAAAAATCCCTATATTTATTATATAAAATCCATTATGGTTTTAATGGTTTCTGGCGCTGCACTTTTAAAATTTTGATTTTTACATATCTCAAAATCTATTCGACGAAATCCAGATTTTTCTCCTTCATTAGAAAACTATTATCAAATTGGTCCTAATGTTTCTTGTTTCAAAGAATTTCGACTTCATTTGAGTTCTATATACCCAGTTGAAGTTTGAAACGCCAATTTACGAACTACCGCGCCGCGGCGAGTTCGTTATATATATATATATACACACACACACACTTTTAAAACGTTGTTTTAAAATAAATTCAACTCTATTTTTTTTATATATATTTTTAATATATATCAAATCCATAATTTAAATTCCATTTGAATTCTATGTTCAAATTTCATAGTTTTAAATTCCATTTGAATTCTATATTCAAATCCCATAGTTAATTCTATTTCGAGTTCTATTTGAAATTCTATTTTCAAAATTTTATTTCAAGTTCTACTTTGAAATTCTATATTTGAATTTCCCTTATTCAAATCCCATTTTCAATCTCCATTTAAATTTCTATATTCAAATCTATTTTCATTCTTTTTGAATTTCAAATCCCATATTAAACTTCACTTTGAATTCAAATACCATATTTAATTTTCTCTTGAATTCAAATTCTATATTTATATCTCTTTGGATTCAAATTCTAATTTGTATCTCTTGAATTCCAATTCTGGATTTAAACTCCATTTTCAAATTTGTTTGAAATTCCTATATTTAAAGTTTATTTGAATTCTCGAATATCCCAACTCCATTTTAATTCTATTTGAAATTCAAATATTCAAACTCCATTTAAATTCTATTTGAAATTCTAAATGTTTCAAATTCCATTTTCTCTTATTTTAAATTCTCAATATTTCAAATTACATTTTCTTTTATTTGAAATTACATTTTTGAATTTCCTTTATTCCAATCCCATTTGAATTCCTTTGAATTCAAATTCTATTTCAATTCCCTTGAATTCAAATCCCATATTTAAATTCCTTTGAATTCAAATCCTATATTTAAATTCCTTTTGAATTTCTATAGTCAAATTCTCTTTCAATTATATTGAATTCAAATTTCATTGCAATTCTATTTTTGAAATTCTATTTTCAATGTCTATTTCAATTTCTCTTTTGAAAATTCTATTTTGAAAATCTATTTCAAATTCTATTTGGAAATTCTATTTCAAATTCTCTATATCCAAACTCCATTTGAAAGTTCTATATTCAAATCCACTTTGGATTTTCTATTTGAATTCTATTTTCAAGTCTCTATAGTTAACTCCATTTGAATTTTCTTTATTCAATTTCTTTAAACGAGTCTCGACTTCAATTCCTTTTTGAAATCAATATCTCTATTTTCCTTTTGAAGATAGATTTCCCATTCCAATTTCACACTTGTATTTTTATTTCTGAATTATCAAATGATAATTCTTTTCACTTCATTTATAACTTCGTTATAAAAGAACTATTTATAAACTTCGTTTATAAAGGAACTACTTGTTTTATTTTTCAAAACAAATTTATATTTTTATTCCATTAAAAATTCAAATTCTATTTAAAAATAGAATTTTCCCTTTTAAATCTCAAATATCCTTCCACGATATTTTAAATAAATTAACACTTAGCCCAGTGATATTTAAAACAATCAAATCACCCAATTTTCAATCATTTTATTTTTAACACACCATATATGAATATATGAAATCAGCAAACAACAAACAGATAATATATTTTTGAGGAATCCAGTTGGATCCCTCCAACCTGTTTTCCTGCATCCACAGATGTTAGCACATAAATAATACCCATTCTACTTCATGGCAGAATATCGCGGTATAGAAGGTCATCCACTAATCATAGCGTGGGGCGTATAGGGTAATCATCCGCTATGAAACTGCGGGCATCCGCTAATGAGACTGCGGGAATCCAACCAATCAATCAACCCAATATATATAAATATAGCCTAAATAACTAATATATATATATATAACAACCAGAAAGCATTCACACAAGCAACAAACAATTATTTTTAATGAAATAAAAATAATTCTAAAGGTGAATGAGATTTACTCACCGTGATTTCATTTGCGATGAATATCCAATTTAATTCCATAATGTTGTGCCAACGAATCATCTTGAATAATCTTGAATGAATTTATTTTCCGCCTATGATTATTAAATTTTAACCGCCGATTAACATTTATTAAATTAACCGTTATCGTAAAATAAATTATTTTGAGTATTATAAAATGTATACCTTATTCTCTCGGAATCTCGATTAACCGACAAACGACTTGCCGATCAACTCCACATCAACCGTCGAACACCAAAACTGTCATTGTACATTAAGGCAATTCCTCGAACGCCTTACATTCAACCTATGTTTCCTTTACTCACAGCCAGTCCATGCTGTTGTACACCACCAAAATGGCCTCAACACCACTACATAACCTAACTCCAGTCACCCTCTGCACCATTCGAACAACACTTCCATCCAACAGTCAAACTCGAGCAATCGGTACCCAGGAATAAAATCACGACTTCACCATATCCTTCCCAAAAATAAGCCATCGCACTACCAATTCATTCCGTTCGAACTTCATCTTCAGACCTAAATTCAATGTCAGACTTTACCTCGTTCAATTTGCTGAACCACCATATCGCACTCCTCCAAAACCCGTTTCGCCACCAAACTCCTCAAGTCCACACTGTCGAACTTCAACTTCAGCCCAAAACCCACATCGCCCCCCTTCAATACTGCATCGGCCTTCACTCAAGTTGGCCTTCTGATGTCACGGTGGCCTAAATCGATAACCTCCATAGATCGCGATCGCTTTACGAGCCTCAGGAAGTCGTCGCTTCCAATTTCGATTCGCGATTTCAGATGAATGAGGGCCGACTTCGAACGAACTATGATGCCTCCCTCTTCTTCCTGAAATCGCGATGTCCGACCCCTTTTTTTTTGTTGGATCGATTGTGTAGTGGGGAGAATACAAAGGCGAGAGGCTATTTATATGATCGAACCGGGGAACAAACGTACACTCCATTAAATTGTTGTTCTCTTTGATAACGAAGATGGAAACAAATTATACAGCTCGATGCAAAATTGGTCTGCGTGATTGAACTTCTTAGGGTGGCACCATTAAATTTCCTACTGTGAAGATATGTCTGCGATGGGAAAATGGTGGTCGGCTTTAAGTACGAGAGTAGGATGTTGAGTTGAAATACAGGTCGGCTAATTAAAAGGGTAGGGTGGCTTGATTTGATTTGATTTTAATTAAAACTAAAATATATCACAGTCCCTTATTTTAAAACCCTGAATCGCTATTCTAACTTAACGACCGATGTTCTCGGATTATAATGTTATTTTGAACTCCTCGGGACTGATTTTGGAATTTTAATTCGACTGTATAAAGCAGAAAACAATTTAAATTAACGATTTAAATTAAATTGTATTAAATATATAAATCGATTTCAGAAAATAAAATTTCACGAAATTAAATTATTATTATCTTTCTAATTCAAACAGAATTTATATAAATCAACTGAACTCTTTTTTTTCTTTCAATTCAGTTTTAACCGTGAATTTAATTGCTTGTTAATAACTCAATATATTCGAAATTATATCCTATATCGATTATTTAATCGATAAATTCAATATAAAATTCATTTATATTCCCAATTACATATTTAAACTAATTAAAATATTCATTATATAACAGCTAAAAATCAGGGACGTTACACCAACATCGAAAAATTCTGAAGCCAATTTCGATTCAATCCATTCCAATTTATATATTGGGAATTCTGGTTATTTTTAAAACCATTTCAAATCCAATTTATTTATTTTAAAAATAAATGGAATAAAATTCTAGTTCAAAACTAGTTCATTTTGATAAAATCTATTTTTATCTTTTCAAATATGGAATTTTTCATCCTAATTCTTTTCAAATCATTTCATATGATTTTACACTAATTATTGATATTTTTAATAATTTTATCAAGGCCTATACAGTCGATTTCCATCAACTGCCATCGAACTGCACTTACAACAACCTTTTCCAAATTTGATTTGGACATAATTCCAAATACAACCGTTAGATTTCAAATCTCTAATATTCTTTAGAAAGCTCTTTTCGATACAAACCCAACGGTTCTGCTTTTAGGAGAATCCGACGGTCGGATCTCCCGTAATATCCATTCGAAGTCAATGGTCGAAATTCGCGAACTGCCGCAGCGCGCCGCGTTCTATTCGGGCCATTATATATATATAATATTATATATTTTTCGTCGATTTTCTTTAAAACATATTTTATAAATCATTTTAAATTCGTTTTCAAAACGATTTCAACTTCCTATTCAATTTCTAATCAAAATTGAATATTCCATATCATCGATATATAAATGATAATATTTTCAAAACGTTGTATTTGGAAATCAATTCCTTTTCGATATTCATTATAAAAATGAATAAAATCGATATAAATATCGTTCACGTCAAAATGGCGTCAATCTAACCAACACGACTTTATATATTTCATTAACTACGCTATTCTATTCAACAAATGAATATTTCCTTCAACACATGAATATATACTTTTTTCAACACATGAATTTTTATTAATTCTTACTTACAATAAAAATGTGAACTTTATTGTATAAATATTTCGTTCAACACATGAATATTCTCAACACATGAGTATTTTCTTTTATTCAACACATGAATATATATTCTATTTAGCACATGAATTTTTATTCTATTCAACACATGAATTTTCATTGTATAATATTCTTTATTTTCCAAACTGGAATGAGGCCCAATCAATTATCATATAATGTTAATTATATGGATTCCAAACAACACATGTATATAATAGCAACGATAAATAATCAACCATCATCCAGAGTGCACCACACAACTGCATAAGCATTAAATATAAATAATTAACGCTTACACAGTATGTCGACCAATCGATCGACATACAGCTAAATAATTGGGATTAGTGCATGCCAAATATCATCCCAACACTCGTGTGGGGTTTCAGATCAACAAGCACAGATTTTTATTTGTGCAGTTGGGTGATGTGTAAAATTTGTCGTCCCAATCAATATCAGTCAAATGTGTGTATATAAACAAATCATCCGATTTGTTTATAAATATTTATTTTATATACACGTTAAAAATTATATTTTTAACTATAAAATATTTTATTCCACTCCAATTACACAATCAACTTTCACAACACATCAATCAAACAAACAAGTCATCCATGGTCTGTGGACGACAGGTGTCGGGTGCTGCTAAGCACCATCTGCATCCTATTATATATTTCAACTAGAAAATAAAATTAAAAGTAAGGAGTTCTCACCTAGGGTTCCACTCCGCCGTTTCATTTCTGAATTTCTGAATGGCTTGGATTTGCCTAAAATTCAACGCAATCCTTTACACGCTGTTCATAATAAAAATCACATTTTTATTATCACTATTTCCTATGTAAAAATCATGTTTTTATTTCCACTTCATATATATAAAAATCGAATTTTTATCGATGTTCACATAATAAAAATCATATTTTTCTCTCGCCATTCTCTATATAAAAAATCACATTTTTATATATAAAGATCGTATTTCTACTACATATGTAAAAATCACTCCTTTGCACGGCTACTCCCATGACAAAAATTATATTTTTATCTTGCTAGTAATATAATAAAAATTATATTTTTACTTCTCAACATACATAGAAATTATATTCTTACCTCACTATATATATAAAAATTATATTTTTATTACTCTACATGAATAAAAATCATATTTTTATATAGGTAAAAATCTTGCCTTCATATAAATAAAAATCTAAGCTTTACTTAAATAAAACCCAAACTTTTAACATCATAAAAATCTAATCTTTAACATATCCTTATACATATAAAATTCGATCTTTATCATACATGAAGATCCAATTTTTATCATGAAACTTCATGTGCAAACTCATATTTTTATCACATAAACGAATTAAAAGTTGAAGTAAAACTCACCATTTTATAAAAACTGAATCTTTGCGAATGGAGGAGGGTGTGTTGTGCGCTCCGGCACGGTGGTGGCATCACGGTGGCGGCAGCAGATAATTTGGGTAAGGCACGAGGGTTTTGAGGTCAAGGGCTTGTGGTTTTCAGAGGGGATAGGGGAAGAGGAAGGCGGAGAGGAGGGGTCGTGGTTGGTGGTCGCCGACGGTGGATTGGGGCGACGGGTGAGCTCCTGTGATGGGATGGTGAGGGTCTCGGGTTTTCTGGGAGGGGATTAAACCGAAGGGAAGAGGGAGAGGAAGCGGTGGAGGAGGGGGTCGAGCCAGGGCGGGGCACTGGTGATGTACGGCGAGGGAGGCGGGGGAAGAGCCCTCCAGCGCGGCGGCGCCAGGCCTAGCGCGATCGAGCGCCCCTTTCCTCTTTTTTTTATTTTTTATTTTAATTACTCTTTTAATCGGGGAGAGAGAATGGCAAAGGGGCCTATATATTAAAATATATATTTAATTAATTAATGTCCATAAAATTACGTATTCATTTTAACCCTTTTTCAAACCCACCGACTATCTCCCCTAGCTAATTACCCCCATTCCGAACACAATGGGATATATTTCGTAACCCAATTCGACTGTTACGATAGGTTTTCATCAAAATTAAAATATAAATCTATATATATTCAATTTGAACTCACATTTCAATTTATCGGGGCCACATACGGACTCTAAAAATCCCCGAAAAATATTTTCTAGCTTCGTATTGACAATACGGTCCTAACAAAACTTATTTAGTCAAATTCTGAGACCGTTTGAAAAATGGCCATTTTCTGGTTGATCGAAATTGACTTAAACTGTTAAAACACGTTTTCCTTCGCCATGCTCACATATTGATTCGAAAAATTATGAATTTTGGAATTTAGCAATAACTTGACATTCCAGATCCAACAAAAGTGGTTTCGTCGAAAACGGTGGTCGTTTGCAAAATTTCCATTTTTAAGGGCCAAAATTCCATAGCAACTATTCTGAATTTTCAACTGGGCATATCTTTTTATCCCCGCTATGGAATTTCAATTTTTCGGATTCTTGGATCAGTATTCTCAAATAGATTCTAATATATTTGGTTTCACCAAAATCTGGTTTATTTTGAATCTTGTACATTCATTTGAACTTTGAAATCGAAATTTCAAACTACCGCGCCATTTTCAATTCCTTTTATAATTTAGAATAAACATTTATATTCCAACATCGATTCAAATAAATATATACTTCTAATTCTATTCAAAATAAATTTCTCATCGTTATTATTTAAAATAATTCATTTTAAATATTCAAAATTCATCAAAATTGCCAAAATAAAAATTTTAAATTGGCTCAGATTTCCTGGTTATTACAATCTCCCTCACTTAAAACTTTTCGTCCCCGAAAAGGAATGAAGCTGAAAGTTGTTTAACTAACCAACTCAACTTTCATTATTTTCATTACGGCTTAAGTTCTTCAACTTTTCAGTTTCTAAGAACTTTTCAAATTCTTCAAAAATTTGGCTGACACCCTAAATTTTCGAAAAATTTCACCATAACCTCCCCTGCACGGGAGCACCGAGAAAATCCCGAAATTGCCATACAGGCCTCTCCAATCCAAAAAGAAAAGGAAACAGCCAAGCGGCTCATAAAATCATCCAAAACCCAAGAAATTAGTAAACATGTACCTATTTGTCGGGCAAACAATTTTATTCCTCTTCTCTAGCCTCCTTGCTATGACCTGTTCAATGTAAGTACATGTATATGCATGCAAATTCAAACAATTTTCAATTTAGTCCAATATTTGATACAATTTGGCTAAATGGTTCAAATTTTAATTACTCAACAAATAATCAAACAACACAACCTGCAATAAATTTGTTGATTAACTTTTCAAATTCATAACTTTGATACATAGTCCAAAAATTAGATTTTTGGTGCCAAATCACAACAATAAGCCCTATCTAGTTTTGGTTATCACACCAGTCAATTGGAAATATACAGAAATCTCACTTTCAAAACTCGAATATAAATTATAATGATGTACGTACTATAGCGATCATCAAAACCATCTTCGGGCGACTAGAGTGTGATTCTATATCTATTCAGTATATTAAAACTTCGAATACACATGGATCAGACGTATATGCAAAATCTTTATATATTGGATTATACAAATTCAATACAAATAAATATTCAAATACGAATAATAAAGTTTAAATTTTCAAAACAAAACTTATTTTAAATTTTATTTTAAAAACATCGCTCTTCACACTCGTTCTAGAATACTACTGATCCTATCTCTAACGACTCATTCCCATTGGATATTACTAATCCAATTTCTGATGAATTCTTTCATTTGGTTCTAATATGTCTTGTTCTCGGAGCTCTGTAAACCAAAGCTCTGATACGAAATGAAGCGACCTGAATTCCCCGGTCTCCGAAGAGAAGAGAAAGGACGAATTACCGTGAGGACAAGACGAATCAAAGCACAAACTGGAGAACATTTCATTGTTAATTACAACAATTCTATCAGAATACAAGAATATACAGAGTATAAATCAATATTACACATTCACTAAATATCAGATATTACAATACATTTCATAGCAGCGGAAAAATAATACAATACACAACTGAAAGAGATAAACGGATACAGAGCTTTCCGGATATCGTTCCAGCTATAAATCAGGATCCTGTGAATATAAATCTGCAAAACCAAAACTACTAGCTGCCCGTGCGAAAAATAGGGGCACCCAGAGTTTAGGTTAAAACAATAAACTCCAGGTCAGTCATGTGACTGGTGTGAGAACTAAAACAGTTATTAATCTTTATTTTAAAGTTAGGTAAATCAAGGGACCACACCGTATAACACGGAACAGGTTTCCTCCCAAGAATACCAGTGCATAAAAACAACAGTGCAATTCTAAATAAAGAACAATGAAGCTATTATATGACCCAGGTCCCATCACACAATGCAACACAAGCTGAAGGATAGGGTTTTACCTTGTAATAGCCATAGAATGCTTGATATGCTAAATTTCATATTTTATTATTACTATAAGTGTATTGTGTCAAAACAATTTCAATCATAAATATCAATCATAGACGGCATGACTACCATATATCATGTCGCCATACTAGTTCTACAATTAAAACCGCAAAGTCACGTATGGAAAGTTGGATTTCCATCTATGAACCGAGGCAAGGGATCGTCCTCACCGCTTGGAGACTGTCTAGCCCAAGTCTCAGGCAAGCGCGCAGGCAAGCCTTGGATCATCATGGTCGGTCCACCGATGTGGATTATTATGCCTGAACACTGCGTTTCCCCGCCCTTTGGGGCGTAAATGAGCCAAATGACTCCATCGTCTCCGAATAGTCACCGATATATCCGAGGCGCCTCGCAATCCAACAACCACACAGGTAAAAATAATATAAATGTCAGGGCTGGTAGGTCACTGACACCACCCTAGCTAGAAGGAAACGCATGCCCTCCCTGATGTCCTCTCCCGTTTCTGGTTCCTAACCGGGGTGTGAGGCCCGCGAATTAACGCTACACAAAGCTATGCCACATAGGCGGTGCTTTGATCATCGACCACAAGACTCTGCTTTTCAACAGGCACCTTGATCATTTTCCACTTAGGCATGCCACACGGGCAATTCACACCATGCAACTGATGTCTATCAATATACAATCTCTGATCCCGTACGTCTCAAAGAAGGGTGAAGTAAGGGAATGAATTCGCCTTCACCAGGCAGATGTATGTTTAATAGAGATCAATCAACACAGAGCAAAATCCAATGTCAGACACATAGTCCATACAAGTTCGTTCTGGGTCTGAACGAAACCGGAGGAACCTTATTCCTTGCATATCCATCGACCTCCAAGTACGTCTGGACGGTCACTAACTGACTCTCTCCTCTTGGGTGTATGGCCCAATCAAGATCATCAGTAATCACCCAAATGATGTGAAGACCTCTGGTCTTCAACCACCGTCTTCATCCTCGACACATCGTCCAATCAGTTATTCAGAATGGGATAAACCCGGTCTTTCTGAATAACTCGCGTATATAATAAACAAGTGTTACACAAACACAACATACACCTCATTCCAATTCAGAATATTCTTTTATTCAAATATTCTTATACTTTGGGAAAGGTTCCCATTAATTTTATCAAAGATAAATTCTTTAAATTTATTCTTTAATCTTCTTTTGGATATCAATTCAAACCAAATTATGGTTTATCCAAACTAGTCAGGATTAAGGAACCTTACCGAAGTAATCATTTGTTTTAATTTCCCAATCCCAACCTATTCATCTCATGAAGTAAAACTGGTCAAACTTCATATCTAACACCACGGTGTTATCGGTAAATTCAATTACCATTTCACGTTCAAATCTAATTAAATATTTAACTATCGCCTGGGGCAAAAGTGGTGATACTCCATTCTCGATCATTTCAATCTAATTAAAGATTCATTAAAACTCCACTTGGTTTTAATCTATTGTTTAACTTGGGAAACCATATCCTATCTTTAACTTGGTTAAAGAACCAATGTCATTTAAAACACGGTTCACGATAACCCCAAAATCACATTCCATTAACGATGGAATCTTCATGGAAAACAAATCGATATATATAATCGATATAAACTTCCATATTCGACTAACAATATAAATGGAATAACGGCAAAGCCTTTCAAATTCCATATATATTAGCAGTCCTCGTCCACAGAAATTCACTTCGATTATCACCAAATCGAATTCCATCCCATTCCAATTTATTTTATTAAATTGGAAAACTTTTCTTTGGAAAATCTCCTTTAAATCTTAACAAAAGATTTATAAATTCCAAATCACGTTTCACTGTAAATCGGGTTAAAGAACGAATGTCGTTAAAACATAGTTCATGATAAACCCAATTCACATTCCATTAATTATCGGGTTAAAGAACAAGTGTTATTTAAAACATCGTCTACGATAAACCCAAAAATCAGTTCAAATTCCATTCCAATTAAATACCATTTAATTGGTACACTTCACTAAATCTAAATAAAAGATTTAATCTTTTTCTCAACTGGGTTAAAGAACAGTGTTAATGAAGACACCATTCACGACAACCTATATCACATTTGATATTAAATACAAGGCTCTGAATAGAAAATATATTGGCTTATATTCAACATCAAATTCTATAACCAACAAATATTGTATTGGAAATAACGATATATGTATATCTTTCAAATTTCCATAATAATATCTGTATAATCACAAAACCCAACATCGAAATATTTTGAAGACAATTTCGATTCAAATCCATTCCAATTTATATATTGGGAATTCTGGTTATTTTAAAAACCATTTCAAATCAGATTTATTTATTTTAAAAATAAATGGAATAAAATTCTAGTTCAAAACTAGTTCATTTTGATAAAAATCTATTTTTATCTTTTCAAATATGGAATTTTTCATTCCAATTCTTTCCAAATCATTTCTTATGATTTAACACTAATTATAGATATTTTTAATAATTTTATCAAGGCCCATACAGTCGATTTCCATCAACGGCCAGCGAACTGCACTTACAGCGACCTTTTCCAAATTTGATTTGGACATAATTCCAAATCCAACCATTAGATTTCAAATCTCTAATATTCTTTAGAAAGCACTTTTCGATACAAACCCAACGGTTCCAGTTTTAGGAGAATCCAATGGTCGGATCTCCCGTAATATCCATTCGAAGTCAATGGTCGAAATTCACGAACTGCCGATGCGGCGGCGCGTCTATTATGGCCATTATATATATAATATATATATATTATATATATTTCGTCGATTCCCTTTTAAAACGTATTTTATAAATCGTTTTAAATTTGTTTTCAAAACGATTTCAACTTCCTATTCAATTTCTAATCAAAATTGAATATTCTATATCATCGATATATAAATGATAATATTTTCAAAACGTTGTATTTTGAAATCAATTCCTTTTCGATATTCATTATAAAAATGAATAAAATCTATATAAATATCGTCCACCTCAAAATGGAGTCAATCTAACCAACAAGGCTTTATATATTTCAATAACTTCGTTATTCTATTCAACAAATGAATATTTTCTTCAACACATGAATATATACTTTATTCAACACATGAATTTTTATTAATTCTTACTTACAATAAAAATGTTAACTTTATTGTATAAATATTTCGTTCAACACATGAATCATTTCAACACATGAGTATTTTCTTTTATTCAACACATGAATATATATTCTATTCAACACATTAATTTTTATTCTATTCAACACATGAATTTTCATTGTATAATATTCTTTATTTTCAAAATTGGAATGAGGCCCAATCAATTACCATATAATGTTAATTATATGAATTCCATACAACACATGTATATAATAGCAACGATAAATAATCAACCATCATCCAGAGTGCACCACACAACTACATAAGCATTATATATAAATAATTAACGCTTACACAGTCTGTCGACTAATCGATCGACATACAACTAAATAATTGGGATTAGTGCATGCCAAATATCATCCCAACACCCGTGTGGGGTTTCAAATCAACAAACACAGATTTTTATTTGTGTAGTTGGGCGATGTGTAAAATTTAATATTCTAATCAATATCAGTCAAATGTGTGTATATAAACAAATCATCCGATTTGTTTATAAATATTTATTTTATATACACGTTAAAAATTATATTTTTAACTATAAAATATTTTATTCCATTCCAATTACACAATCAACTTTCACAACACATCAATCAAAGAAACAAGTCATCCATGGTCTGTGGACGACGGGTGTCGGGTGCTGCTAAGCACCGTCTGCATCCTAGTATATATTTCAACTAGAAAATAAAATTAAAAGTGAGGAGTTCTCACCTAGGGTTCCACTCCGCCGTTTCATTTTTGAATTTCTGAATGGCTTGGATTTGCCTGCAATTCAACGCAATCCTTTACACGCTGTTCATAATAAAAATCACATTTTTATTATCACTATTTCCTATGTAAAAATCATGTTTTTATTTCCACTTCATATATATATATAAATCGAGTTTTTATCGATGTTCACATAATAAAAATCATATTTTTCTCTCGCCATTCTCTATATAAAAAAATCACATTTTTATATATAAAGATCGTATTTCTACTACATATGTAAAAATCACTCCTTTACACCGCTACTCCCATGATAAAAATTATATTTTTATCTTGCAAGTAATATAATAAAAATTATACTTTTACTTCTCAACATACATAGAAATTATATTTTTACCTCACTATATATATAAAAATTATATTTTTATTACTCTACATGAATAAAAATCATATTTTTATATAGGTAAAAATCTCGCCTTCATATAAATAAAAATCTAAGCTTTACTTAAACAAAACCCAAAATTTTAACATCATAAAAATCTATTCTTTAACATCTCCTTATAAATACAAAATTCGATCTTTATCATACATGAAGATCCAATTTTTATCATGAAACTTCATGTGCAAACTCATGTTTTTATCACATAAACGAATTAAAAGTTGAAGTAAAACTCACCATTTTATAAAAACTGAATCCTTGTGAATGGAGGAGGGTGTGTTGTGAGCTCTAGCCCGGTAGTGGCATCACGGTGGCGGCAGCAGATAATTTGGGCTAAGGCGCGAGGGTTTTGAGGTCAAGGCCTTGCGGTTTTCAGAGGGGACAGGGGAAGAGGAAGGAGGACAGGAAGGGTCGCGGTTGGTGGTCGCCGGCGGTGGACTGGGGCGACGGGTGAGCTCCGGCGACGGGATGGTGAGGGTCTCATGTTTTCTAGGAGGGGATTAAATCGAAGGGAAGAGGGAGAGGAAGCGGTGGAGGAGGGGGTCGAGCTAGGGCGGGGCGCTGACGATGTACGGCGAGGGAGGCGGGGGAAGAGCCCTCTGGCGCGGCGGCGCTGGGCCTAGCCCGATCGAGCGCCCCTTTCCTCTTTTTTTATTTTTTATTTTAATCACTCTAGTAATCGGGGAGAGAGAATGGCAAAGGGGCCTATATATTAAAATATATATTTAATTAATTAATGTCCATAAAGTTACTTATTCGTTTTAACCCCTTTTCGAACCCACTGACTGTCGCCCCCAGCTAATTACCCCCATTCCGAACACAATGAGATATGTTTCGTAACACAATTCGACTGGTACGATAGGTTTTCATCAAAATTAAAATATAAATCTATATATATTCAATTTGAACGCACATTTCAATTTATCGGGGCCACATACGAACTCTAAAAATTCCCAAAAAATATTTTCTAGCTTCGTATTGACGATACGGTCCTAATAAAATTAATTTCGTCAAATTCTGAGACCGTGTGAAAAATGGCCATTTTCTGGTCGATCGAAATTGACTGAAACTGTGAAAACACGTTTTCCTTCGCCATGCTCACATATTGATTTGAAAAATTATGAATTTTGGAATCTAGCAATAACTTGACATGCCGAATCCAACAAAATTGTTTTTGTTGAAAATGGTGGTTGCTTGCAAAATTTCCATTTTTAAGGGCCAAAATTCCATAGCGACTATTCTGAATTTTCAACTCGGCATATCTTTTTATCCCCGCCATGAAATTTCAATTTTTCGGATTCGTTGGGACGATATTCTCAAATAGATTCTAATATTTTTGGTTTTGCCAAAATCCGGTTTATTTTGAATACTGTACATTCAATTGAACTTTGAAATCGAAATTTCAAACTACCGTGCCAATTTCAATTCGTTTTATAATTTAAAATAAATATTTATATTCCAATGTCAATTCAAATAAATATATACTTCTTATTCTATTCAAAATAAATTTCTCGTCGTTATTATTTAAAATAATTCATTTTAAATATTCAAAATTCATCAAAATTGCCAAAATAAAAATTTTGAATTGGCTCAGATTTCCGGGTTATTACATGTTGAGACTCAACATTTCACATTTTTACAAATTTAATTCCAGCCAAAACTTTTGGTGCAACAACCCGGAAAATCAGAACCAATTTAAAAAATTTGTTCTGGCAATTTTAATGAATTTTGAATATATAAAATGATTTATTGTAAATAATAACGATGAGAAATTTATTTTGAATAGAATTAGAACGTATATGTTTATTTGAATCGACGTTAGAATATAAATATTTATTTTAATTATAAAATAAATTGGAAATGGCGCGGTTGTTTGAAAATTCGATTTCAAATTTCAAATGAATATACAGGATTCAAAATAAACCCGATTTTAGTGAAACCAAAAATATTAGAATCTATTTGAAAATATCTTTCCAACGAATCCGAAAAATCCAAATTTCATAGTGGGATTAAAAAGTTATGTCCAGTTGAAAATTCAGAATAGTCATTATGGAAATAAAGCCCTTAAAAATAACCGTTTTGCAAACGACCTCCGTTTTCGACGAAACCACTTTTGTTGGATCCAAAATGTCAAATTATTGTTTGATTCCAATTTTCATAATTTTTGGAATCAATATGTCAGCTGGCAGATTTAAACGTGTTTGGTCATTTCAGTTTGAATTTTATCGACTTGAAAATGACCATTTTTCAAACGGTTTCCAAATTCGACGAAATTAGTTTTGTTAGGACCGTATCGTCAAGACATAGCCAGATTTATTTTTCTGGAATTTTTGGAGTCCGTTTGTGGCCCCAATAAATTGAAATACATTGATTTATATTGTAATTTAAATGAAAACTGGTCGAAACAGCCGAACTGGCTTACGATACATATCCCATTGTGTTCGGAATGGGGGTAATTTTCTAGGGATGAAAATCATTGGGTTCAATTTACAATTCAAACGAAAAAGTAACTTTATGGAGAATAATTAAATATTTATTTATAAAAGGGGCCCCTTTTACTCTTACTCGGTCAAACTACTCCCCCCCCTCCCCAATCAAAATTAAAGAAATCCGCCTCCCTCCTTACGCTATCGTGATTTCCCCCATCCGCCACCATCGAGCATCGCGACCCCCTCCAGAGTGCCACCGTGCCTACGCCAATAGACCCCTCCTCCCTCTGAACGACGTCGGACCTCTCCATCTCCCCCCTCCTCCAACGCGAAGAACCCAAATGCCTACAACCCTAAAATGAAGACCACCACACCCCCATCGTTAGTCCACCCTGGCGCGAGCACCAGCCTCCCCTTCCGCCGCAGTTCAGCCACTAATTCGCCCCCTGCTTCTCCACTGATTTGGATTTGCTCCTCCGATTAATATCAGTGAGTGTTCATATTTTTAATTTTGAAAGTTCAGATTTTTATTTAATCTATAAAGTTGAGATTTTTATGATATGATAGTTTAGATTTTTATCTTAGGAAAAAAAATTAGATTTTTATCATAGAAAGATTTGATTTTTATGTATGAAATGATTTGATTTTTATATTAGAAAAGTATAGATTTTTATAAATATAAAGATACGATTTTTATTAACGAAAAGATTTGGTTTTTAAAAAAAAGAGAAAAGATATTATTTTTAATCATATGAAGATGAGATTTTTTAGTTTAGAAAAATCCGATTTTTAGTTAAGAAAATATACGATTTTTAGTTATGTAAAAATATAATTTTTAGAAGATAAAAATTTGATTTTTTATATATGGCGAAGCGATAAAAATTTGATCTTTATATATGTAGCGATTTAATAAAAATGCGATTTTTATTACATGTATAGAGATATAAAAATACGATTTTTATATATGAAGTGGCGATAAAAAAATGTGATTTTTATCATATATGTAGCAAAGTAAAAATACGATTTTTATTTTTTGAATGGTTAAATAAAAATACGACTTTTATATATGAAGTGGCGATATAAAAATGTGATTTTTATCATATATGTAGCAAAGTAAAAATACGATTTTTATTATTTGATTGGTTAAATAAAAATATAATTTTTATATATGAAGTAGCGATAAAAATTCGATTTTTATATATATGAAGTAGCGATAATAATTCGATTTATATATATATATATATATATATATATATATATGAAGTAGCGATAAAAATTCGATTTTTATATATATGAAGTAGAAATAAAAATATGATTTTTATTTATATAATAGCGATGTAAAAATGTTATTTTTACTATGAACAGCGTGGAAAGGATTGCGTTGGAATTTCAGAAATCAAATCTGAATCCGAACCGTTCATAAATAAAGAATGGAGGAGTGGATCCCAAAGGTGAGAACTTCTCACTTTAATTTTATTTTCTTGTTAAAATATATACGAGGATGTAGACGGTGCTTAGCAGCACCCGACACCCGTTGTCCATAGACCATGGACGACTTGTTTGTTTGTGTGATTGTGTTGTGAAAATTGTTTGTGATGTGAAATGGACTGTATAAAATATTTTATAGTTAAAAATATAATTTTTAACGTGTATATGAATAAAATAAATATTCATAAACAAATCAGATGATTTTTTTATTTACACACATTTGACTGATATGGATTGGGACGATATATTTCACACATCGCCCAACTGCACAAATAAATCTGTGTTTGTTGTTTGAAAACCCCACACGGGTACTGGAATGATATTTGACGTACAGTAATCCCAATTATTTAGTTGTATGTCAATCGATTGGTTGACAAGTTAATGTAAGCATTGATAATTTATATTTAATGCTTATACAATTGTGTAATGCACTCTGGATGATGGTTGACTGTATTTGATTGTTGTTGTATACATGTGTTGTATGAAATCCATATAAATAAAATTATACGGTAATCTACCGTGTCTGATTCTAGTTTAGAAAGAAGGAATATTTTAAAATAACGATTATTTTAAAATAATGAATGTTTTAAAATAATTTTTAGTAAAAGATCAAAATCTGATTTTGATGTCCGATTTGGGATGGACTCGAAAATATTTAAATATATAAAGCCGTGTTGATTAGATTAACGCCATTTTGAAGTGAACGATATTTATATCGATTTTATTTATTTTTATAATGAATATCGAAAAAGGAGTGATTTCAAAATCTAATGTTTTGAAAATACTATCATTTATATATCGATGATATGGAATATTAAATTTTGATTTGAAGTTGAATTTGAAGTTGAAATCGTTTTGAAAACGAATTTAAAACGATTTATAAAATATGTTTTAAATGGAAATCGATGAAATATATAATATACATATTATATATATTTAATGGTCTGAATAGAATGCGTCGCGTCGCGGCAGTTCGCGAATTTCGACCATTGACTTCGAACGGACATTACAGGAGATCCAACCGTCGGATTCTCCCAAAACCAGAACTGTTGGGTTCGTACCGAGAAGAGCTTTCCAACGAATATAAGAAACTTGAAATCTAACGGTCGGATTTGGAATTATGTCTAAATAAAATTTGGAAAAGGTCATTGTAAGTGCAGTTCAATGACCGTTTATGGAAATCGACTATACGGGCCTTGATAAAATTATTAAAAACATCAATAATTTGTGTAAAATCATAATAAATGATTTGGAAAGAATTGGGCTACAAAATTCCATATTTGAAAAGATAAAAGTATATTTTTATCGAAATGAACTAGTTATGAACTAGAATTATAAATCCATTATTTTTTAAAATAAATAAATTGGATTTGAAATGGTTTTAAAAATAACCAGAATTTCCAATATATGAATTGGAATGGATTTGAATCGAAATTATCTTCGGAATATTTTGATATTGGATTCCGTGATTATACGGATATTGTGGAGGAATTTGGAAGATATATATATATATCGTTATTCCAATACCATATTCGTTGATTTGAGAATTTGATATTGAATATAAGACGATATATTTTCTATTTAGAGCCTTGTATTTAATATCAAATTGAATTTTGGGTTTATCGTGAATGGTGTTTTAAATAACACTTGTTCTTTAACCCGATTAACAATGGAATGGGATTTTGGGTTTGTCGTGAATGGTATCTTTAATGATACTATTCTTAAACCCAATGGAGTTAAGAAAATTAGAAACTAACTGGAGATTAGTTAAGTTGAATGGCTTCCTGGGTATTGATCTAATGTTGGTTTCGGCCTTCGGGATTAATACTTAGGGAATTTTTCTCTTACTAATTACGGTTAGAGACTAATGGGATGCGGTCCTCAGTAACACTATTCTTAAACCCCGGGTGAAAAGAATAAATCTTTTAATTAAGATATAGAGAAGAATTACCCATTAATTAACATTTAATTGGAACTGAAAATGGAAAGTGAATTGGGTTTATTGTGAACTGTGTTTTAACGACATTCGTTCTTTAACCCAATTTACAGTGAAATGTGATTTAGAATTTATAAATCTTTTTATTAAGATTTACTGGAGATTTTCCAAAGTAAAGTTTTCCAATTTAATATATTAAATTGGAATTGAATGGAATTCGATTTGATAATAATCGAAGTGAACTTCTATGGAGGAAGACTATCAATACATATGGAATTTAAAAGGCTTTCCCGTTATTCCATTTATATTATTAGTCGGATACGGAAATTGATATCGATTATATATTGATTTGTTTTCCGTGAAGATTCCATGTCTGTCATTGTATTTCGAACTGTATGGTTGATCTCTGCTAAATATATACTTGTTTGGTGGCGGAGAATTTATTCTCTTGCTTAACACCCTTCTCTGAGACGTACGAGCTCAGAGGTTATATACAGGCAGAAATCAATAGTACGGTGTAGATTGTCGATGCGGCATGTTTGTGTTTTCAAAGTTAAATAATCATTAATATTGATTTTTGGGAAGATTAAAACTAAGTGGAGTTTTAATGAATCTTTAATTAGATTGAAATGTGAATTGATAATTTAAAATTATCAAATTTGGGAAATGATCGAGAGTGGAGTATCACCAGTTTTTCTCCAAGCGATAGTTAAATCTTTAATTAGATTTGAATAGGAAATGGTAATTAAATTTACCGATAACACCGTGGTGTTAATTATGGGGTAATTCCAGTTTTGCTCCATGGGATAAATAGGTTGGGATTGGGAAATTAAATAAATGTTTACTTCAGTAAGGTGCGTTAATATCGACTAGTTTGGAAAACCTTAATATGGTTAGAATTGATATCCAAAGGAAGATTAAAGAGTAAATTTTAAAGAATTTATCTTTGATAAAATTAATGGGAACAAATCCCTAAAGATGTGAATATTTAAATAATAGAATATTCAGAATTGGAATGAGCCGTATGTTGTGTTTTTATAGCACTTGTTTATTATATACGTAAGTTATTCGAAAAGGCCGGATTTATACCCATTCTGAATAACTGATTCGACGATATGTCGACGTTGAAGATAGTGGTTGAAGACCGGAGGTCTTCACATCATTTGGATGATTATTGATGTCTTGATTGGGCTGTACACCCAAGACGAGGTAATAAATGGTGATCGTCCCGACGTACTTGGAGATCGACGGATATGCGAGGGCCTCTCTCCTATATTGGACATATGGGACGAGGAATAAGGTGCCTCCGGTTTCGTTCAGGCCCAGAACGAACTTGTAAATGGATATGTGTCTAACATGGGATTTAATTCTGTGTTGATTGATTCTATTAAATATATATATCTGTTTGGCGGTGGAGAATTTATTCTCTTGCTTAACGCCCTTCTCTGAGACGTACGAGCTCAGAGGTTATATATCGATAGACATCTCTTGCATGGCGTGAATTGCCAGTGTGGCATGCTGAGATGCAGATGACCAAGGCTTCTGTTGAAAAGCAGAGTCTTGTGGTTGATGATCAAAGCACAACTTTAATATAGCATAGCGTTGTGTATACCGTTAATTCGCGAGCCTCACACCTCGGTATGAGTCAAAAAGGGATCGGATCGTTGGGAGAACATGACGTTTCTTTCTAGCTATGGGTAGTGTCAGTGTTTTGCAAGCCCTGACATTTTTATATTTTTACCTATGTGGTTGTTGGACTGCGAGGTGCCTCGGATATATCAGTCTCTTCGGAGCCGATGGATATAGGTCCGATAGGACCGCGAAACGTGTGTTCAGGAGTAACTAATCCTCAAACGTAAAGGAGGACCGACCCAACCGATCCAAGGGTTCTCTGCGGGGAGTCCTGAGACATTGGCAAGAGTGTTTTGAAGCGGTGAGGAGCTATCCCTGGCCTCGACTCATGACGGAAATCCAATTTCCAATACATGACATTTCGGTTTTGATTATAGAGCCTAGTATGGCGACATGATACATGGTACCCATTCCGTCTAGGATTGATACATTTATATTTGAAGTTGTTTTGACACTATACACTTATAATAGTATCAAATGATTTGTTTTAAACGTACCAAGCATGTTTGGCTATTATAAGGGAAAACCCTATCCTCCGACTTGCGTTGCATTGTGTGATGGGACCTGCGTCTTATAATAGCTTCATTTTTCAAAAAAGCATTGCGTTGTTTATAACTTATATGCACTGGTAGTCTTAAGAGGAAACCTGTTCCGTGTTTTACAGCGTGGTCCCTTGATTTACTCCATTTTAAAGTAAAGTTTTAAATAACTATTTTAGTTCTCACACCAGTCACATGACTGACCTGGAGTTTATTGTTTTGACCTAAACTTTGGGTGCCCCTATTTTCCACATGGGCAGCTAGTAGTTTTGGTTTTGTAGATTTATATTCACAGGATCTTGGTTTACAGCTGGAACGATATTCAGAAAGCTCTGTATCCGTTTATCTCTTTCAGTTGTATTTTATATTATTTTCTACCGCTATGTAATGTATTTTAATCTCTGATATTTATCGAATGTATATTATTTTTTCATACTCTGTATATTCTTGTACTCTGATGTAAATTGTTGTAATAAGCAATGAAATGTTCTTCTGTTTGTGTTTTAATTCGTCTTGTCCTCATGTCAATCCGTTCTTTCCTTTATGGGGAAGTTCGGGTCGTGTCATTTGGTTTCCATTCATTTGCATTCAAATTGATTCTGATCAATTTATTCACCTCGATCCATTTAACTTGCTCAAGTTAAATTTAAATTCCAGAATTCAAATCCCTAGGTTTTTCACTTCAAATCATTTTGAATTCACATAAATATATATACATATATATTTATTTCCATCTAAAATTCAAAATATTTGAAATTTTCCAAATCAACTTGTTTTCTTTCAAACAAATTTCCATCAAAAAACTTTAATAAGGTAGCAGTCCATCACTTAGAAACTCGAAAATGAACACTGATGATGCCGCGATCATCATCAAAATTATTTTCCAGCCACTGAAGTGAGTTCAATGCTTTACTACTTTCAAAATCCATCTAAAATGACTTTTAATCAAAAATCCTTTCAAAACAAAGCTATATTATTTTAATATTTCAGAAAATATTTTTCAAAACACCCAGGATTTTAAATTCTTAATTCTGATTCTTAATCCAATTTCAGTTCATCACATTTGTATACTTCATTCATATACAAATTTAATTTGGTTACATATAATCGTACCAATTTTATAATATTAACTGATTATAAAATTATCAATCAACTCATCCATATATGATAATAGTTTTAGAAAATTACTCTTTCTATATCAAAAATAGAATTTTGGGTAGAATTATTTCATTCACCCTCTTTTAAACAATATTGTGTCCAACTTTCTATTCAAGTATTTACAAAATCTTATCGACGTCGTGGCATCCTATGATTCGATCATAATTCATAAACCACTCAACAGACAAGTCAACACAATATAAAACAATTATTTTAATCAATTAACAAATACACGTTCTCGTATATATATACACTCAACTCATTCTAGGGTACTGCTGACCCTATCTCTAATGAGTAAACCCCCACCAAAGCCTAGGTATTCGCTCAACCTAAGTTCTGATACCAAGTGTAAGGGCCCGCAAATCCATACTATCTGAGTTGACTGAATACAATATATGTCCAACCCAAATTGCACAGAAATACGAATCATTATGAAATAAAGAAGAAAAAGGTAGAAGAAGAACAAAAATAACAACACAGAATCTCACATCGCAATGGAATAAAATATAATATATCATAACTTTTGAAATACAAAATTTTAACTATATAACATACAATTATCAGATTACAACACTTACAACACAGCGGAAATACAATACTATATAACATTGAAGCCTCCAGCTCCAAGCTCCTCCAAGTATATCTGTAAACACCTGAATTACTTGACTGCCAGTACAAATTTGGGCACCCAAGAATTTAGGGTAAAAAAAAAAACTCTGGGTCTGTCACAGGACTGGTATGAGTAAACAGTTTAAAACAATTTAAGAAATTAAACGATATCTCATAAGACCACGCCGTATAACACGGAACAGGTTTTTCCCTTATGAAAATCCAAAATAATCTTTATATCAAAACTCTTCTGATATTATAATGATGTCTATCATTCCACAACTAAATAATTTTCTAGCAGAACGAATGCATCTCACGCTCTACATATATAGTCTACAATCAAAACAGCAAGCACTTATTGGATAATGGATTACCAACTATGACAATGTAACCGCCCAGATTTTTAACCATTTAACTTAATATTTAACTTTTGTTTTAAATATCTATTTGAATTTAAATGGTTTGGATTTAATAAATTTTAATAATTTATTTGTTTAGATAATAAAAATAATAATTTAATTTTGAAATAGTCGAAACTGGCTAAATTTGCGCTGTTATATGATTCGGTAATATAAGAGAATTTATTTAAGTTTTTATTTAATTTTTATTTACGATTTTGTTCATTAAACGTTGTTTAAAAGTTTAAATTATAATTTTAATTATATAACGAACTGCAGCAGTGCGGCAGTTCATAGTATAACATTTTGAACTTCAATAGGTTGTACAGGATCCAATTTTAGTCAGATTTCTTTGAAATAAGAAACATCAGAATCCATTTGACAATAATTTTCTAATGAAGCAGAAAAACCGAGTTCTCAAAGTGTAGATTTTGTTTTATGTCCAAATCAAAATTTTCAAATAGTCGCTATGGAATCCATTTATATAATATAGTGATTTATTATATTGAAATAAAGGGTTTTAAATTCATTGAATATAATTTTGGCTCAGAATTCAACCCGCAATATTTTATTTTAGAAATATGAGAAATTTTGCTTGGGTATGGCCTATTATAATATTTTTATATTGAGGTATTTTAAAATTGGTTTATTTTAATTCAAATTGGACCTTTTAAAAGAGACTTTATTCAAACAATCTTTGTTTTCAATGAAACAAATTTTATTGGGACCATAACAGCAAATTATTGTTATATTTCAAGTTGCACGTCAAACAAAGTTATTCTGTTAGCGTAGCAAAATAAAATGTAAATAAATCGATCGTTTTAGGCTCGAACCAACGCCATTTTCACAAATGGACTTGGAATTCTATAAAACAAGATTCATTAGGACCGTGACATCGAATTATATGTTGTCGTCCACTCTCATTACGATTGGAGTTCGTGTGTGATCGCTGTAATCGATAAACACTGTTCGGAAATTGTGATAGGTACGAATAAAAATCGTTGGTCATGTCAGTAAAATATGTTTCGTCATGTCACAATAAAATAAAATAATATTATATTATTTCTCCTCACCTATAAGATGACCAACCCGTTCAATCCCCAAACACCAAATCTCGTTCAATCCCTAAACACCAATTCTCGTTCCCGTTCCCATTCTTTCTTCTGACAAAAACTTCAGTGAATACTCTCAAATAAAATTCAACAACAATTACCCAAAATTTCTATAAATTCCAAGAATAGTATGGGTGGAATGCTGCTTGGATTAGCTTCAATTTGAGGTATATATGGTGTGGTGCGATCTTTATTTTGGGGACTCTCCCTTTTGAACTGTAAACATAAGGCCAACAGTGGTTTTACCCATTTTCTGGTGAGCTCGGGTCGAGATGGGGGGAATTAGTTCAGGAAAAGGAAGAAGAAGGCCTAAAGAGTCTAAGGGTGGTGGTGCGGATGCCTGTTATCGATGGTGGCCGGAGAACGGAGGGAGTTTGCTGGTTGAAATTTCTGTGAAGTTGAGTTCGGGTTTTAGACATGTGTGGAATTTGTGGAGCACCGGAGGACGAGCGGACGGTGAGTGGTGAAAGCTTGGAAGGAGGCAGAAGTCTAGGTGGCGGTCCGGTGGGGCCAGGATTTTCAGATGATCGACGCTAATCTATGAATTAGAAAAGCGCGACATTTGTAATAAATTCTACAAGCATACAGGTGTGTAGCATACAGGTCGAACACAGGGAGGTGAATCAAATCAAATTATTTATTTAATCTCTTGGGCGAGTTAGACAAAACTTTGGAGGTTGATTTTGAAAATAAAACAAAACAAAATTAAAACTGTAATTTGATTCAGAACAGATCTAACTGAACCGACGATCAAATCACAATTTCAATGGAAAAGCAATGAAACTATGAATCAGATTCAAATCTAATCAAATCCAATTTAACCTATGAACGCGATTAAAATATAGAAATTAAAAGTGCAGAATATAAATAACAACAGGAAATAAAATTAGGATTACCGCTGAATCTAATCAGACGGTCAATCACTAATGAAAAGAAATGCAAAATACAAATAGTGTTCTACCGAATCTAATCGTGTAGACAACACTAATTGCTAAGAAATAGAAAATTGCATAAAATAAAAAGAAAACTGAGTTTTATTAATGAAAAAGAGAATAGAATGAGATATATGATGGTGGCTACAAGGGCATTACAAGGGTATTTATAGGATAGATAGCCAAACCCTAACCCTAACCCTAATGATAATTGGGCCTGGTCATTACATCACTAATTAGTTTACAATGAGAAACATAAATGGGCCTTAGATAAATAAAGCAAATTTGGGCCTTTTCTCTTTTCCTCTTGCTTCCTTGACACTTCTTCATTGATTTGTGATGTGCAAAGCCTTTTTATCAATCCTTTTCTTGTCCAACAGCAACTAGATGTGAGATCTTCATCTACAATTCTTCAAAATGTAAATATATATCAATTTCATCTCTATTTCTCTACTTTTCTGGTTGCATGCGGGCTGGGTTGGAATATCTGTAAAAGTAACAAAACAATACCCAAGTAATATTTATTTATATACAAAAGATAAGAAATAAGAGCATAAAATAAACACATTTCTATGTCAATCATCAGAGGCGGAGCAGTTCACCAATGAACGGAGGGTATTTTAGAAAAAGAAAAAAACAACACAGTAGGGGATTGGCGAGTTACTAGGCAGAGGGATGGGTTTCGGGTTAGACAACCTGAAGAGAAGTGGAAGAGGAAGGAATGGGGGACCTGTCAGCGGTGGTACCATAGCTCCAGGGGGTCAGTGGTGGTGGAAATAGGCAGTTCAACGGAATTGGGTTGAAGCAGGAATTAGGGCTAACGGTGATGAACTTGGGTCTGGCGCTAGCCGTAAAGGAAGGGCTTGGAGTCAGGGTTTCGGCAAGGGCAGAGGGGCGGATTCCGATGGTCATTGGTGGCTGGGGCGGGAACGTGAATGGATCGATGGTAGGGATTTCATATGTCAGTTCTCAATTGGAAAAAGGAATCGGATTTCAGAAGACGATGGAGATGAAAACGCGTTGGGCTGATAAAAGGGGTGACGTGGAATATGATTAAAAAGGTAATTAAATTTAATAAATTGATTATCCGATTTATTAATTAATTTTAACTAGGCTTAGTTTATAATATAATGACTGTATAACTAATTAAATCATTTAATTCGTTCCTAGGAAATGAAGGCTGCATGATGAAGAGAGGAACGGAGGATACCATACTAATAAAAAGGAAAATGATTATTGGGTAATTAGTTATAACTTAATTAGTTATTAAAACAGTTTAAATGACTATAGTTAAGTTTTAAACTATTTTAATTTTTAAAGTCTAACAGGTGGTAGAGAAAATGAGGCAATCCGGTTCAGGTAGACGAAAATAGAATACCCGTGATTTATAGAAGAATTGGACGAAGTAAGAGCCGTTGGGTTCGTGTCAACGGTGCCGACGTGTACAAGCTGGAATTGAATGACTCTAAGGCCATGTAGTTTTAAACGTCAGTTTGAAACTACGTAAAACAACGCAACCTCATCAAAAACTAAAATGGTGAGTTAATTCTCACACTTCTGAAGTACTGTGATGTGTTAAATTCATATCATTAATATTTATCATTAATTGGCTGAATGGACGCTATGGATGATTTTTATTTATTTATTGGTTGATTGTTTGTCTGTGTTTATAAATTGATCGCTCAAATGCATGATATTTCATATGTTAGCGTTAAACAATGTTATAAACTGTTGTCCAGGTAAGAACAGGTTGGAGGAATCCAACCGGATTCCTCAAATAAATTGTATATTATTTGTTGTTTTCATATTGTTTGTTTATTCCAATTTATATCATATCCTGTTTAGATATCAATGATTGAATAAATATTGATTGTTGAATCTAAATTCAACAAATTGTCATGTTTTAAATTAATATGCAGTATGGATTGGGTAATTGGCAGCAGATGATCTAAATCCATCGTTTTGAAATAGTAGTTCGTCGTCAGGCGAATTGATGTATTTTAAAGTTAATTTTTTTAATCTTCAACTGAATCAAAATTTAATTTTTAAATTAGTTATTTAAATAACGAGTTTTTAAATAAGACAATATTTATGACTTTGTTTATAAAAATGGATGTTAAAATAATTTATATAGTTTTATTTCATAAAGAAGTTGTATGTTAACCGAAGGGAAAATAATATAGAAAAAATGTTTCCATGGGAAAAGTTAAATGAGGTTTTATTATTTTAATTTAACAATTTTTTTTATAAGAGTTCTTAAGTAATTGTTTTTGAGATGATTATTGAATAGTTTATTATTTTTAAAAATAAATTATTATTATTTTAATAATATTTACTCACCTGGATTAGTTAAAAATAAGTTAACATACATATACTTCAATGATGATCAAGGACTTAAGAATTAGAATTGAATTATATAAGACTTGTTAAATAAGGAATTTTTAAGTGATAAGTTTTGCGATTAGGAAAGGAGTTTACTTAATCGTAAAGATTAAGGAAATAGATATGATTGAAAAAGGGGATTTTCAAATGTAAGAAATGATTTGTAAAACCATATTTAAATGGAAATACTTATTGATTTAAGTAATGAAGTAAATATAAGGATTTTAGTTATAAAATCCAACTATTAGTTTAAAGATGTCAAAAGTTTTGGATAAAATATTAGGGAACAAATCATAGTTTATAAGCAAAGTGGATTTGAAATTTTAAACTGAGGCAAGGGCTTTAAATAAACATTATACTTAAGGACCAAATTAAGTAAATGGCGTAATCGAAGTGAAATTTGAAAGGTAAAGAGGACAGTTAATGTTTTGAATAAAAGAAACTGAAAAAGGGATTTATGGTTATAAATCCAAAGTTAGATTATATAATGAAAAGATTTTTTGGGAAAGAAATGAGCGAATGGATTAGTGTAATATAATCCAAGTTATACTATACAGGTGTTATGAAGCAAGAGTTTAATATTTGGGTAAATGATTTAGTTAATAGTATATTAAATAAAATGGTGATAGTCGATTGAGATGTTAAAAAGAAAAGTTATGGTTCATAAACCATGGTTTAAATAGGAAGTAAGATTTGATTGATATTCTAAGAACGTGTGTTTTTAGTTATGAACTTCTATCTACTCTAAGATAAGAACGTTGTCGATTAAGGTCTGAGAGGTAAATAAAATACCCCAACTTGACCGACTTCACTATTATCGAGGAATGATATTAGTTTGTAAGGGTAAAAGAGTGTGGAAAGGAGTTATTATCTTCGTATCACATTTGAAATTCATTGGCAAGGTTTGAAATGAAATTTGATACAATAAGTTTTAAATTAAACAAGGTACATTAACATTGTTTAGTCCGAGTTGAGACATATAGTTTAATTATACCTATAGGCTATTTATATAGCACTGTTTCTAGAAAATGGTAATAATATGAGTAAAGTATATTTATTTAAAATAATAAATAATTATGGAAGGTAAATATTAATTTTAAAACAGAAATGAATATTTGGAATTTGAGTAGTTAAAGCCACTGAGTTTTAATAAGAAAGCATGGGTCGTTTAACAGGGTTTTTACCGCATAAGAATTGGCAATGGGATTATATTAGTGAATTAACGATACATTAATATATGGATATTTCCAGAATGGTTAATGAAAGTATAGCAATAATTCAGAATTAAAGGAGAATAAAGCGAAGTGAGAATAAATGAGAGGTATTGTTTCCAAATGGCGAAACAAAAGATGAATGGCAAGATATTTAAATGGAATCGACTTTAAGTCAAGGGAATGATTCTCAATGATTCGATAAGAATTTTAATGAATGGTTTTTTTCAAAAAAAAACAAAGTGAGAGGACCTAAGCTGCCAATATACTTGACCGTACTAGTTTGACATTGATAGTTAAAACACCAAACTATCAAAGAAATATTATAGTGGACCTTTTGACGTGTTGTTTCGAAGAGACCGGGATGGGAACTAGACCCAAGACCACTTCGAATCTACGTTACGTACGAAACTGACTTGCAAGGAATAAAGATAGAGCAATTGAAGACCGTTGATATTCATAAACCGAAGAACTACTTATAATATCTGGTCTGCAGCCAAAGATATATTGTGGTTCTATCATGATTTAGATCTACGGATTTACAAGGACTGCTCGCTACTGATCTGTAGGGTGATTCCTTAGATGCAGTAGGAGGGTTCCTTCGGTTCGTCTTGTTCCTGGATGGCTTGTATGGACGAGTGTTTGACAGAGTTTTTCCAAAGGAATCACGTACGTTGATTTCCTCAAACGTATTACTGTTGGTAGCGGAGAAGGCATCTTCTCTTAGCTTAACGACTAGTGTATGTGGACGTCAATTAGTGAAATCTGGCGGATCTGACAATGTAACATTCAAAGTGAATTATGGCCGGATGTTCCAAAAGTCGATTATAACCTCAAGCCTCATCAATCGTGAAATGACAGAAATCGGGCAGGCAGCATGGCTATGTGGGTCGCTCCTATTAGGGTGTATAATCACCTATCTAGAGAAAATCCATTTCATTCTTTAATCTATTTCGATGCTATCCCTTTTCGGGAAACGGTTTCTGATCCCAACCATTGGTGATATACATTCGATACACTCTACTGAAATGAGTGGTCGGTCATGTGTGGGCCGGGTTGCAAGACGTTCTTATTGAACCCAGTGTATTCGCCTCTAGAGATACACTATCGGCAGGTGGTACCATACCTTGTCATAGTCGGAATCCAATTTCCAATAAGCGCCCACGGTTTTGATTGTATACTATATACGTGGAGCGTGAGATGCAAGCGTTCCGCTAGATTGCTATTTATTTGTGATTTGATAGACACTATTATAATATCAGAATAATATTGTTTTCAAACTGTTTTTGGTTATCGTAAGATAAAAACCGTCTGTATTTATGTGTGGATTGGTCTTACTATTATCCTTTTATTTCAAAAAGGAATTCTAAAGTTAAACTGATTGTTGATGTGAATTTAGCACTAAAAGTATTTCAGACTGATCTGGGTGTTTCTGCTTTGCTTCAAAATGTGCTCGGGTCAGACCGAACATATTTCACAGGTTAGTTTTCGCTCAAAGTTCTAGGAGCTGGAGGCTTCATCGTTAATTATTTAAAGTTATTCCGCTATACCGACACATGTTATACTTTGATGATTGGTATGTGTATATAGTATTCTTTTATGTAAAGAGATGTTGTTATATTATATATTTTGTTCGTTTCGATATGAGATTCTGATGTACTTCTCCTTTCTTCTATTCTAATATTTCTTTCTTTCTCTCTCATCCCCTAATTCCTTTCTCTTAACATTCTGCTTTTCTATGTAATTTGGGTGACTGTGGTAGTAAAAGGTCTGCCTAAATTGTACTGAAAAGCGGGACGTTACAACTTGGTATCAGAGCTATTGGTTTAGTGATACCCTTGGCTTTGTGGCGTGACTCGATAGAGATAGGGTTAGCAATACCTTAGATTGAGTTTGAGTGTATATATATGAGTGCGCGTATTAGTAGTTTGAATATAAAATTAGTTTTAAATTATTTTGAAAAGAGGGTAAATGAAATAATTTTACCTAAAGTATATTTTGTATAAATAAAAAGAAATAATTATCTTAAATTGTTGACTAGTTGTTTGAAACTTGTATTGCCTTGATTGATTGATTTGAATGTGTTTGATTATGAGGTTGGATTGGATCAATCAAAGGACATTTCAAATTTGAAACGTGAAATATGGAAATATAACTCATGTTGAGTTGAATAAATCGTGTAAGTAAAATTTAAACTTGAATATTGAAATAAAATATAACTTAAGTCAACACTAATTTGACTTGGATTGAGAAATAGAAATATCCAAATGGAATGTTTTGGGATTATATGACTGGGATTGATTGCATAGATATGGGTTTAAAGTTGGATGAGCCTGATTTAAACCAATCCTAAATAGAATTGATTTATTGAGATAAATCCAGGATGGTATGGATATTAAAATTTTACTGGTATTGTTTTGAAACTAATGAAGTTCATTAAAGTTGAGAGCAGGTACAGAAGAGCTAATTTATCTTTAAAACATGTTCAAGAAGATTTTGCAGTTAACTGAATCCAGTCTAATTGGAAATGCATAGTAATTAAGCAGACTCGCTTATTGTTTCTCGCTTATTGCGTAATAATGTTCGGAAAAGGTACGCCTACGCAAAATATGAGTTTTTGGATTTTGATTCGGGTTTTTGAATTGGATTTTTCCTTTTTCTACTGTGTTGGTCGATGAATATATATTTATTGAACCTGCAATATTGCAGATGTCCCCGCGTACAGAGGAGACTCTACCGGATTTTTCCAAAATTTAAGGTGTTAGAAAAAATTTCAAAGTTTTTTGGAAAATTTTGTTGATAAGAATAAATTTGTTTTTCGATTAAAATTATTTGGATTGGTTTTATTAAAAAAATTAGAAAGTGAGGATTTTAACTAAAATAGATTTTTGAAATAAAATTGGTTTGTATCATTCTTCTTACCTTAGCACTTTTTGGGACAAAATTCTTTCAAGGGAGAAGGAATGTTACGGCCTATATTTTTAACCATTTAATTTAATATTTAATTTTTGTTTTAAATATCGATTTGAATTTAAATGGTTCGGATTTAATAAATTTGAATACTTTATTTGTTTTAAATAATAAAAATAATAATTTAATTTTGAAATAGTCGAAACTGGCTAAATTTGCGCGGTTATATGATTTGATAATATAAGAGAATTTATTTAAGTTTTTATTTACGATTTCGTTTATTAAATGTTGTTTGAAAGTTTAAATTATAATTTTAATTATATAATGAACTGCAGAGGCGTGGTAGTTCGTAATATAACGTTTTGAACTTCAATTGGTTGTACCGGATCCAATTTTAGTCGGATTCCTTTGAAACAAAAAACACCAGAATCCATTTGACAATAATTTTCTAATGAAGCAAAAAAACCGAGTTCTTAAAGTGTAGATTTTGTTTAATGCCCAAATCAAATTTTCAAATAGTCGCTATGGAATCCGTTTATATAATATAACGATTTATTATACTGAAACAAAGGGTATTAAATTTATTGAATATCGTTTTGGCTCAGAATTCAACCTACAATATTTTATTTTAGAAATATGGGAAATTCTGCTCAAGTATGGCCAATTATAATACTTTTACATTTTTATATTGAGGCATTTTAAAATTGGTTTATTTTAATTCAAATTGGACCTTTTAAAAGAGACTTTATTCAAACGGTCTCCGTTTTCAATGAAACAAATTTTATTGGGGCCGTAATAGCAAATTATTGTTATATTTCAAGTTGCACGTCAAACGGAGTTATTCTGTGAGCGTAGCAAAATAAAATGTAAATAAATCGATCGTTTTGGGCTAGAACCAATGCCATTTTCACAAACGGACTCGGAATTCGACGAAACAAGATTCATTAGGACCATGACGTCGAATTATATGTTGTCATCCATTCTCGTTACGATTGGATTTTGTGTGTGATCGCAGTAATCGATAAACACTGTTAGGAAATTGCGATAGGTACGAATAAAAATCGTTGGTCATGTCAGTAAAATATCATTCATCACGTCACAATAAAATAATATAATATTATATTATTTCTCCTCACCTATAAGATGACCAACCCATTCAATCCCAAAACACCAATTCTCGTTCAATCCCTAAACACCAATTCTCGTTCCCATTCCCATTCTTTCTTCTGACAAAAACTTCAGTGAATACTCCTCAAATAAAATTCAACAATAATTACCCAAATTTTCTATGAATTCCAAGAATGGTATGGGTGGAAAGTTGCTTGGATTAGCTTTAATTTGAGGTATATATGGTGTGGTGCAATCTTTATTTTAGGGACTCTCCCTTTTGAACTGTAAACATAAGGTCAGCGGTGCTTTTACCCATTTTCTGGTGAGCTCCGTTCGAGATAGGGGGAACTAGTTCAGGCAAAGGAAGAAGAAGGCCTAACGAGTCTAAGGGCGGTGGTGCGGATGCCTATCATCGACGGTGGTCAGAGAACAGAGGGAGTTTGCTGGTTGAAATTTCTGTGAAGTTGAGTTCGGGTTTTGGACACGTGTGGAATCTGTGGAGCACCGGGGGACGAGTGGTCAGTGAGTGGTGAAAGTTAGGGAGGAGGCGGAAGTCTAGGTGGCAGTCCGGTGGGGCCAGGTTGGTCAGAGGCGGAGCAGTTTATCAATGAACATAGGGTGTTTTCGAAAAGAAAAAAAAACAACACAGTAGGGGATTGGCGAGTTAGTAGGCAGAGGGATGGTTTTCAGGTTGGACAATCTGAAGAGAAGTGGAAGAGGAAGGAATGGGGGACCTGCCAGCGGTGGTACCGCAGCGCTAGGGTGTCAGTGGTGGTGGAAATTGGCGATTCAACAGAATTGGGTTGAAGCAGGAATTAGGGCTAACGGTGATGAACTTGGGTCTGGCGCTAGCCGTGAAGGAAGGGCCTGGAGTCAGGGTTTCGGGAAGGGCGGAGGGGCGGATTCCTGTGGTGATTGGTGGCAGGGGCGAGAATGTGAATGGATCGATGGTGGGGATTTCAGATGTCGGTTCTCAATTGGAATAAGGAATCGGGTTTCAGAAGACAATGGAGATGAAAACGCGTTGGGCTGATAAAAGGGGGTGACGTGGAATATGATTAAAAAGGTAATAAGGTAATTAAATTTAATAAGGTGATTATCCGATTTATTAATTAATTTTAACTAGGCTTAGTTTATAATATAATGACTATATAACTAATTAAATCATTTAACTCGTTCCTAGGAAATGAAGGTTGCATGATGAAGAGAGGAACGGAGGATACCATACTAATAAAAAGGAAAATGATTAGAGGGTAATTAGTTATAACGTTAATTAGTTATTAAAACAGTTTAAATGACTATAGTTAAGTTTTAAACTATTTCAATTTTTAAAGTCTAATAGGTGGTAGAGAAAATGTGGCAATCCGATTCAGGTAGACGAAAATAGAATACCCGTGATTTATAAAAGAAATGGACAAAATAAGAGCCATTGGGTTCGTATCGACGGTGCCGACGTGTACAAGATGGAATGCAGTGATTCTGAGGCCATGGTAATTTTATGTAGTTTTAAACGTCAGTTTGAAACTATGTAAAACAATGCAACCTCGTCGGAAACTAAACTGGTGAGTTAGTTCTCACATTTCTTAGATACTGCGATGTGTTAAATTCATATCATTAATATTTATCATTAATTGGCTGAATGGACGCTATGGTGCTATGGATGATTTTTATTTATTTATTGCTTGATTTTTTTCTGTGTTTATAAATTGATCGCTCAAATGCATGATATTTCATATGTTAGTGTTAAACAATATTATAAACTGTTGTGCAGGGAAGAATAGGTTGGAGGAATCCAACCGGGTTCCTCAAATAAATTGTATATTATTTGTTGTTTTCATATTGTTTGTTTATTCCAATTTATATCATATCCTATTTAGATATTGATGATTGAATAAATATTTATTGTTGAATCTAAATTCAACAAATTATCATGTTTTAAATCAATATGCAGTGTGGATTGGGTAATTAGCAGTAGATGGTCTAAATCCATCGTTTTGAAATAGTTATCCGCCGTCAGGCGAATTGATGTATTTTAAAGTTAAAATTTTTATTTTTAACTGAATCGAAATTTAATTTTTAAATTAGTTATTTAAATAACGAGTTTTTAAATAAGACAATATTTATGACTTTGTTTATAAAAAGGAATGTTAAAATAATTTATATAGTTTTATTTCATAAAGAAGTCGTATGTTAACCGAAGGGAAAATAATATAGAAAAATTGTTTCCAAGGGAAAAGTTAAATGAGGTTTTATTATTTTAATTTAACGATTTTTTCATAAGAGTTAATTAATCTTAAGTAATTGTTTTTGAGATGATTATTGAATAGTTTATTATTTTTAAAAATAAATTATTATTGTTTTAATAATATTTTCTTACTTTGGTTAGTTAAAAATAAGTCAACATACATATACTTCAAAGATGATCAAGGACTTAAGAATTAGAATCGAATTATATAAGACTTGTTAAATAAGGAATTTTTAAGTGATAAGTTTTGCGAGCAGGAAAGGAGTTTACTTAATCATAAAGATTAAGTGGAAATAGATACGATTGAAAAAGGGGATTTTCAAATGTAAGAAATGATCTGTAAAACCATATTTAAATGGAAATACTTATTGATTTAAGTAATAAAGTAAATAAAAGGATTTTGATTATAAAATCCAACAATTAGTTTAACGATGTTAAAAGTTTTAGATAAAGTATTAGTGAACAAATCATAGTTTATAAGCAAAGTGGATTTGAAGTTTTAAACTGAGGCAAGGACTTTAAATAAACATTTTACTTAAGGACCAAATTAAGTAAATGGCGTAATCGAAGTGAAATTTGAAAGGTAAAAGGGATAGTTAATAGTTTGAATAAAAGAAATTGAAAAGGGATTTATGGTTATAAATCCAAAGTTAGATTATATAGTGAAAAGTTTTTTTTGGAAAAGAAATGAGCAAATGGATTAGTGTAATATAATCCAAGTTATACTATACAGGAGTTTCGAAGCAAGAGTTTAATATTTGGGTAAATGATTTACTTAATAGTATATTAAGTAAAATGGTGATGGTCGATTGAGATGTTAAAAAGAAAAGGTATGGTTCATAAGCCATGGTTTAAATAGGAAGTAAGATCTGATTGATATTATAAGAACGTGTGTTTTAAGTTACGAAATTCCATCTACTCTAAGATAAGAACATTGTCGATTAAGGTCTAAGAGGTAAATAAAATACCCCAACTTGACCGACTTCACTATTACCGAGGAATGATATTAGTTTGTAAGGGTAAAGGAGTGTGGAAAGGAGTTATTTTCTTCGTCTAACATTTGAAATCCATTTGCAAGGTTTGAAATGAAATTTGATACAATAAGTTTTAAATTAAACAAGGTACATTAACATTGTTTAGTCCGAGTTAAGCCATATAGTTTAATTATACCTATAGGCTATTTATATTGCACTGTTTCTAGAAAATGTTAATAATATGAGTAAAGTATATTTATTTAAAATAATAATGGAAGGTAAATATTAATTTTAAAACAGAAATGAATATTTGGAATTTGAGTAGTTAAAGCCACTGAGTTTTTATAAGAAAGCATGGGTCGTTTAACAGGGTTTTTACCGCATAAGAATTGGCAACGGGATTATATTAGTGACTTAACGATATTGTAATATATGGATATTTTCAGAATTAAGGAAATAAATGGTTGATGAAAATATAGCAATAATTCAGAATTAAAGGAGAATAAAGCGAAGTGAGAATAAATGAGAGGTATTGTTTCCAAATGGTGGAAAAAAAAGATGAATGGCAAGATATTTAAATGGAATCGACTTTAAGTCGAGGGAATGATTTTCAATGATTCGATAAGAATTTTAATGAACGGTTTTTTTTAAAAAAAGGAAAAAAAGAGAGAACCTGAGCTGCTAATATACTTGACCGTACTAGTTTGACACTGATAGTTAAAACACCAAACTATCAATGAAATATTATAGTGGACCTTTTGACGTGTTGATTCGAAGAGATCGGGATGGGAACTAGACCCAAAACCACTTCGAATCAACATTACGTACGAAACCAACTTGCAAGGAATAAAGATGGAGCAATTGAAGACCGTTGATATTCATAAACGGAATAACTACTTGTAATCTCTGGTCTGCAGCCAAAGATATATTGTGGTTCTGTCGTGTTTGAGATCTACAGATTTGCAAGGACTACTCGCTACTGATCTGTAGGGTGATTCCTTAGATGCAGTAGGAGGGTGCCTTCGGTTCATCCTGTTCCTAGATGACTTGTATGGATGAGTGTTTGACGGAGGATTTCCAAAGGAATCACGTATGTTGATTTCTCAAACGTATTACTGTTGGTAGCGCAGAAGACACTTTCACTTAGCTTAACGACTAATGTATGTTTGTGGACGTCAATTAGCGAAATCTGGCGAATCTGACAATGTAACATTCAAAGTGAATTATGGCTGGATGTTCCAAAAGTCGATTATAACCTCAAGCCTCATCAACCGGGAAATGACAGAAATCGAGCAGGCAACATGACTATGTGGGTCGCTCCCATTAGGGTGTATAATCACCTATCTAGAAAAAATCCATTTCGCTCTTTAATTTATTTCAATGTTGTCCCTTTTCGGGAAACGGTTGCTGATCCCAACCGTTGGTGATATACATTCGATACACTCAAGTGAAATGAGTGGTCGGTCATGTGTGGGCCTGGTTGCAAGACGTTCTTGTTGAACCCAGCGTATTCACCTCTAAAGATACACTATCGGCAGGTGGTCCCATACCTTGTCATAGTCGGAATCCAATCTCCAATAAGCGCATACGGTTTTGATTGTATACTATATATATGGAGCGTGAGATGCAAGCGTTCCGCTAGATTGCTACTTATTTGTGATTTGATAGACACTACTATAATATCAGAATAATATTGTTTTCAAACTATTTTGGGTTATAGTAAGGTAAAAACCGTCAGTATTTATGTGTGGATTGGTCTTACTATTATCCTTTTATTTCAAAAAGGATTTCTAAAGTTAAACCGATTGTTGATGTTAATTTAGCACTGAAAGTACTTCAGACTGATCCGGGTGTTTTTTCTTTGCTTCAAAATGTGCTCGGGTCAGACCGAACATATTTGACAGGTTAGTTTTCGCTTCGAAGTTCCAGGAGATGGAAGCTGGAGGCTTCACCGTTAATTGTTTAAAGTTATTCCACTGTATCCTATACATGTTATACTCTGATGATTGGTATGTGTATATAGTTTTCTTTTATGTAAAGAGATGTTGTTATATTATATATTTTGTTCGTTCGGATATGAGATTCTGATGTACTTCTCCTTTCTTCTATTCTAATATTTCTTTCTTTCTCTCTCATCCTCTAATTTCTTTCTCTTAACATTCTGCTTTTCTGTGTAATTTGGGATGACTGTGGTAGTAAAAGGTCGGCCTAAATTGTACTGAAAAGTGGGACGTTACAAACAAGGTATAGAACCACCTCCCGATAGTGTATCTCTAGAGAGAATACACTGGGTTCAACAAGCACATCTTGTAACCCGAGCACACATGACTGACCACTCATTTCGCTTGAGTGTATTGAATGTATATCACCAATGGTTGAGATCAGCAACCATTTTCCCGAATGGGACAACATCGAATAGAATAAAGAATGAAATGAATTTCTATAGATAGGTGATAATACACCCTAATTGGAAGCTACCCACTTAGCCATGTTGTCTGCCCGATTTTTTTCATTTCGGCCTGAGGCTGTGATTACTTACCATTAATTGATCACAATCACTTTGAATGCCACATTGTCATATTCGTTTAATCATCAATTGGTTTGCGCAAATATACTCTAGATATTATGCTAAGAGAATAAATTCTCCGCCACCATATATATTTGTATATACCAAACATATGGGGTTATTGGAAATACTCTGTCAGACACTCGTCCAAACAACTTCGTTCTGGGACTGAACGAAACCGAAGGCACAATTTCTATTAATCCATCTTAGGAAATTTCTATCTAGGATTAACAGAAAAAGCCCTTGCACTTTACTCTGTCTTCAATTATCTCCATATAATCTAATTTGCAACGCTACTGCCAATACGGAGTGGTTCTCGGATAATAATCCAACCGATCTCTCCATATCGACAACAATATTGGCCAAAACTTCGATAGTCGGTTATTTAACTATCGAAGAAAACAAATAAACATTCATCCATGACATCAAATAATCACCGGGCCCCTTAATTAATATTTAATCAATTAAACCACTTATCTATTTCCTTATCAATATTTGTTAGTCCAATATTTCAACAGCCATCTTGGCCTCTTATGCTATTTTGGAAAACATTTCCAAATATCACCTTCATTTATTTTCTATACTTAGAAAATATCATTTATTTATAATTGGAAAATATTCCTATTATTTATCTCTTTTCACAATCATTCATTTCTATACTCAGGAAATATTTATTATTATATTTCCAGAATTTCACTTAACTGGGTAAAAAAGAATGTTGTGTAAAACATCATTACAACAACCCAAAATAATGCATTCAACTAACTCTCTTTAAACATTTCTCTTCGAGACTGAATCTTCCTATTTATCGGTTAAAAATGAAATCAATCAGGTTGGGGTATAACTACCTCTCAGACCTTGACTGAAAACATCTTTGACTTTAAAACAAACAAAACCACTTGCCTCAAATAATCAACACCATAAAAACCAATTATTCATTTTTAAAACGTGTATATGTTTCTCCTTCTGTTTTTACCAGATCTAATTATAGATTTCCTATTTCTTTATAATATTCTATTTTAAGTTCATTTCGTTATATAATTCTATATATATATATATATCGATATATCGATTTCTAACTCATATTTTCTTAAAAATATTTTAACTCCTTAAATATTTGGAAAATTTTGCCAGCACCTCCTTTGTACCGGTCAAAAACTCAAACTTCAACTTGCCTCTCTAGGTCCTTTCCGTTCAAAAAGAAAATTAAAAAGCCAAGCGGCCTGCCGATTCGACGCATAAAATCTCATATTGAATTCTAACGTGTACCTTTTTGTCAAACACTTAAATTATAATCTTCATACACTTCATTCCAATCCTGCTTAACATATATCAAACCATTTTGTTTCAACTCAATCCATTCATCTTAACCCAATTCGCTAATTTATTTTCTAATTAGCTATTTTGCCTATTTCACCTTTTTATTTGAACATAACATGTTCAAATATAATATTGACTTGCTTATAAACAAATTGAATTCTATTTCAATTCAAGTTTCCTTTTTTATTTCGAATATAAATTCTCAAATCACCTTCACTTATTCAAAGCCCAATTTCATATCGAATTTCAACTAAATAATTATTATTCAAATTAGTTAATTCTATCAAACATTTAAAAATCTGATTTTTGTTTCAAAAATCAGTTCGCTTAAATCCACTTGAGTTCGTATTTATTTTATAACTCAAATCTAGTTTTTTCTAATGGAAATTCAGATTTTATTTACTTAAAATTCTTTTATAAATTAAAATAGATTGTTATGGTTTTATAATGGTTATGCGCCGTTTTTATGAAAATTTGATTTTGACACAACTTAAAATCTATACAATGAAATCCATATTTTTCTCTTTCATTAGAAAATTATTATCAAATCGGTCCTGAAGATTCTTGTTTCAAATCATTCCGACTAAAATTGAGTTTTATATACTCAGTTGAAGTTCGAAGCGCCAATTTACGAACTGTCGTGTTGTGGCAAGTTCGTTTTAATTATATTTAATATATAAACGTTTTAAACTTTGTTTATATATAAATTCTAACTTCATTCTAATATATTTAATATATCTTCAACCAATTTTCCCAGTTCAGCTTAATAATTTTGATTATCCCAGATCGCTAATTATTTCGTATCTCAGTTATAAATTTATTTATAATTCAATCTTCTACGTTAAATTCTAATTCCTTTATAAATAAATTATTATAAAATTCGATATAATCGAATTTCAATTTATAAATCCTTCTGATTTGTCTCATCTCTGGTTATATTTAGAATTCCAGAAATTAACCCGCCGTTCCTTTTACGAAACGATTTCCAATTCACTGTTAAATTCATATTTGAATTTAAATTCCTGAATTATCAAATTATAATTTATTTCACTAAATTTATAACACCATTTACAAATTCAACTTCCTTATTTCATATATTAAAACAAATTCCATTTCAAACCAACCTGAAACCCAATTCATTTTATATTTCGAATCCGGGAATAAAACTGTCGTTCCTTTTCGAAATGATTTCAAATTATATTTTAAATTCATACTTGAATTCAAAATTATAGAATATCTCCAGATAATTAATTCACTATATTTATAAACATTATTTATAAATTTACTTGTTTTATGAATTCCAACAAGTTCCATTTTGAAATCTTATTTTGGAATATTTCAGAAAAGGTATCAATGATTTCGTCGCATTACAAAATTATATTTTTTTACAGCTAAAACCTTAATTTTAAAATTCCTACAACCTCTAACCGAACTATTCGAGTCCCCTTTTAATATTTTATATTTGACTTCATATATTAGAGCTAATCAAGAATCTTAAAACTATAATTAAACACAGTAAAGTATTAGTTGTTGATGTGTTAAATAAATCGCCAAAATATGAAAATTTCATTATTTGCGCAATATTCATATTAACAGAAAAGGATATAAAATTCATAAATACATCACCTACATAACATAATTACATTCGTATGCAATGATTGCAAATTTAATTTATAATTCATATATGTCGATACATTGATGCATTACATTGTAAAATTCTTATTTTAACTGAAATGCCTACATTCAAAAATTTCAATGGTTGCTTACAAAACTCATCTCAATCTCACATAATTCTATAAATTTGCATCGGTGTATTTTTAATTAACGATGTAATCTTAGTTTTAATTTGTTTGAATAAATTTAATTAATATATATTCATTAATACATCTAATAAATCCTTAAATGTGACAGTTTCAGTTTGTATATCACATTCACATTTAAAAAAGCAGTCAAATATATTTTTCATTTAAATATAAAGATATATAATTCAAATGTCATAAATAATATATATGAATGACATTGACAAAACTAATTTATTATCCATTTATCTCAATAAGTTTATCTACATTGTAGAATTCTATTTTTAACTTCAGATATCCATAATTTAACATTTCTATGGTATGTACAACTTCGTCGACTGTTTCTTAATCTTTCATGTTTAGATACATGTATTTAAATTACTTATGAACACTCAAATCTAAAGTATTTTAATAAAATCTATATATTAGTCGTATATATATGCACGGACATACTAATGGAAACAACAATAAAAAATTTGGGTTTAATTAAATAGATATATAGATCACATACATAAATTAATGCACATAAACAATAATAACAAAGTTAATTTGTAAATTAACTACAATTACTTTATGTACATAAATAATAAACTCATCATACATGATGTTTAAAAAAATCCATTTTTAACTTCAAACAACTCCGTATTAAAATTTATAGAACTTTTTTTATAAAATCCTTCTCGATATATTTATATTATTTACTCTTAAGTTTATATATTTTGACTAATTACATAATTTCAATTTAACATATATAAAAGAAATAATTTAAGTTATATTAGTTACTTCATCTAAAATAATTAAAACACGTCAATTTCAACAAGAATATTTGCTTATAGTAGTAAGAAGATAAAATTATTGTTTTACTTCGAAGAAATATAATTTACATAACACAACAATAATTTATATTATATTTTTTGCCTGCTTCATCGTATCGTATGTTGTATAATAATGTTCCAATTTTAACATTAAAATTTTAAAATTTGTATTTTATAATATTATCGTGTGCAACGCACGGCTTACACAATACTGCAATATATGAATAAAACCGCATCTGAATTGACGATCTTCTCATGATCTCATCAACATCGTTTCAGTACGATCCCCTTTCTTCTCCCTTACGTATCTTCAGTAATTACCCTATTAATCAAATCCCAGAATTCTCCTTACACAACAAAATTGTCTGTCACTCCTTGCCTGTTACTCACGAAACGACCCACCATTTGCCTGCAAACTCCACCATCTTCACTTTACCACCGATCTTGCCATGAAAATTGAGTCTTCCTCTGAAATCCTTACCTTAAACAAATCACGCACCCCAGTTTACCCAGTACGTAAACATCGCACACCAACAGATCTTCCAGAATCAACTGCAATCCTTGAAAATTTACAGCGACCTCAACCTATAATCGCACCTCAAAAATATCAAAATCCCCTCTGCCACTATTCGAATAACCCCACGAAAATCATCTCCTTTCATCCTTGAATCGCCAGCATTGTCTAGGCTTTGATCGAGCACTAGGAACTTGCGGCTTCGAACACGATTTCGATTTGGTCCCTTTTTTCATTTACATGATGGTATCGATTTCAATTTTTGATTGAAGAAAAAAAACAAAGGAAGAATGGTATTCATATTTTTGATTGAGGAACGACAAGTAAGAAAAGAGATTTGCAAAGGGGGAATCACGTATTTATAACGGGGAAAGGAAAACAAGACGTACACAGTCATTTATTTCCTGTTCTACTTAGTGCTGAAGAAAGGAGTGCGATTTTGTTTACATCTTTTAAGGGATGTGAACAAACACTCGGTCCCCATTGGTGGAAATCAGGGGGGTCCATATGGATTCCCCTGATTTCCACCAATCAGGATGAAGTGTTTTGTTCACATCTCTAAAAAGGATGTGAACAAAATCCTATTCCCGAAGAAAGAAGACCATTCGTACGTGATAGGAAAGAAGAGGGAGTAGCTTAGGGTAGGTATGCAGTGTACTGTTATTAATTAACTTAGGGTAGAAGGATACCCTTTTTAATTGATTTTTATTATTTCTATTTTAGTTTTAAATTTACCGGTACGATATTAAATCAATTAAATTATCCCGTTGATTTCGAACTCCTATTTGGACGCAATAACCAGCATTTCTAGGGTTTTACCACTATTCCGAACACACCGGGATAGGTTTAGAAGCCCACGATCATATGGAAAAGATGTTAATTTAAACCAATAAATTAAACTCAAAACAATTAAATTCTTAGATAATAAATTATTATTATCATTTATATATCCAAATAAAATTTCTATAAATTATTTGAATCAATTGGACTTAGTTTTAAATTTTGAATTGAATTAGTTCAAATTCCCGTATTACGATAGTTATATATATTTGAAATAAATTGTATTTGATTATTAAACCGATAGCTTAATATTAAAATTCATTTATATTATCAACTCAATATTTAAAATGATATTAAATATTTAAAATTAATTGACCAAAAATCCGGGTCGTTACATTTTTAGTTATTTTCCATACAGTTGTGAACTCTGGCATATTGAATTCATACTATGTATGAGTTGTTACATTTTTAGTTATTTGTCATACAGTTGTGAACTCTGGCATATTGAACATACTATGTACGATATTCATTTTGCTTTACCATCCTTCCATATGTATCGGTATTCATTACCCTTTAGGGTCACTGTTTGAACATTTTTATTATGTATTTTTTAACCATAAAAGTAGTAACTGCATTTTTATTATGTATCTTTTAACCAAGAAAACAACATACCAAAGTCAAATACATTTAGAATTCTATACTCTAAAAAAGAAAACACATCCAAAATGAAAAAGAATAGGAGCAATGAGCCTAACTTGATTTTCAAGCGACGCAACTCCATTCAAAGCTTCAGCTTCAGGTTGCTTGCTCGTATTCTCACTTTCACCAGAGTCTGGATGGAAATTAATCGGAAATTTAGTAACATGGGGATTATAAGCAAGAATATTTCTTTAAACACGGTCGATTATTACTTTTCGGGGTCTCTTGGTTATTCATCGTCGTAGTCGTTATTGACGTAGTAGTCCACCGTTATGAATTCGATTATGTCTTCATCTCGGATTTTGGAAGGGTCGGCTGGGTGTGTCTGAATTGCAAGGTATATAAATAAAATAGCTAGGAAGAAATAAAGAAAAAATTACTTTGATTTTCATTAGAAATGTTACCTGGAATACAAAACGATAATCCCCAATATTACGGCTACTATAATATCTTTTAATGGCTTTGGTAGCAAGAATCATGTAATTTCTTTTAATGGTATTAGTGACTATTTTTTGTGATATTTTTAGTGCAACATAAATTTTTATCGTATATATGGAAGGCACACCATTTTTCTTAAAAAGTCGTCTACTTATATATTTGAAATAGTATTGAAAACATAATGAAATACGATCTCTAGTTTATGAAAATATGGTCTGTTGAATGATTTTTATGTTATTGATATTGAAAAAAAGAGCTGCTTCTTTGTTTAAGTCTACATCTTTGTTTAGGTCTTCTGTGAATTCCATTATCATATTTTTTGCCTTGTTTTAAGTCTGTATATAAGTATGAGTTCACAATAGAGTTGGCCTTGTCCTCGAGCCATTAAGGTGGTAATGTGTTGGACTATTATGTGTATTAAATAGCTAAAGAAACTCTGTAGCTTATCGGCTATATTTAACCTTCCAGTTAGTTGTAATTGGTTTGATCTTTGAGACGACACACTTCTTTTTTGCTAACTTTCCTTGTTCAATTGTTTTCATTGGTTTATTTAAATCATTTTCTTTATATCTTAAAAGGGTGGACACTTTGGAAACATTATTTTTAAATAAAATAATATTATATATGTATGTACAAATCTTACATTTTTAAGGAGCTATCTTGGACTATTTTGATAAATAAAATAAGGAATTTAAAGTGATAATTTTGGATTTATATTTTAACTATACTCGACATTTGTGTGAATTCTTTTATATGTTTACTTACAAGTTGCATGATAAAGTGGATGTGAAACTTCTAGATGGTTGTACATGTTATATTATTATTTGAATGGATGTCGAGATTTATATTTTATACAATTTGCAAAGTGAGAGGAAACCAATTTATATGAATTTCAATTTATGTGAAGTAGGAAATGAAACTATGATTCATTATGAACGTAACAAATAATTAAAAGCAATGGTTGTGAAAATTGGTGAATCTTAGAAGTTCATTTCTATTTTATTAAATCCGAGTTTTGTACATATTTCCATTCATGCCCAGTTAACATATACACCAATTTCTATGTAATAATTTTGAGCCTATAAAGATATTGTGATAAGTAAAATCCGAGTTATGCTATATGGTAATCCCTACACCTTTTCAATAACTAACCAGAAGCAGCTAACATTCAATAATTTTAGAACTGAAATACTAGCAAATTACATTTTTTTGCTTATCTATCGAGAGATAAGTTTACATATGAGTGTCATTCTTAATTTATTTGGCTTCCTTTCAAAAACTAATGCTGATTGAATCAATTTTTACTTGCAAATATAGATATCTATCTAGTAGGCTGTAGATAAATCGTATCTCATAGGTGGTCTTGTTTGTTGGGATTGTAATCAAGAAGAGAGTAACAATGTTAGAACACGCACACGCATCAACCAATTCAATTACGCAGTCATCCACTACACAACCTGAGAAAGTTAACATAAACACAAGTGGTGCTCCCATTTCAAAAAATGCTTCAAAAATAAGAAGTCGAATTGGCAAATTAGTAAGAAGTCATGTGCCGATCTCATATGAAAGCTGGGGAAAGGTACCGTCAAAATATAAGGATGACATGTGGAATGAATTGCTGGTAAGCTACAAATGGTGTATATCGCTTTTACTTTTCTCTCTCTCTCTCTCTCTCTCTCTATATATATATATATATATATATATATATATATATATATATATATATATTGTCATTTGATTATTTTTTAATTAAGCTACTTATAAACTTTCACAGAAACATTTCAAACTAGAGTCCGATGCCAAAGACCATTTTCTTAAAAAAAATGGCTGAGACGTTTAGGAGGCACAAGAGCGAGTTGAGGATGAAATATTATGACAAATTTAATAATGAAGAAAATCAATTGAAAAATTGTCCACCTTGCATTAGGCAAGAAGATTGGGAGGAGTTTTTGAAAAATGAAGCAAAACCTGGTGCAAGCGGAAGAAGAGATGTAGGAAAAAACTGATCGTTGTACAACTACGGTCATCATACTGGACGTACAAGCCACGCTATAGTAGTACATGAATATGTTTGTTTCATAATTTTTAATCCAATTTATATATGTAAGCAAGCTTATCATTTCAAAAAAAAAATTAAATAAACTTAATATAAGTGTCATGTTTTGCGTCTAGTGACGTCTTAATTGTACCATGTTTAATCATAAAAAATTACCAATTAATCATAACATCACACACACACACACGCATCTTTAATAATAATTGTATTATGCTTAATCATAACTCCTTTATGAATTGTATAAGAGAAATCACACTTTTATCTGCAGTTTTTGTTGCACGCCAGTGAAAATGAAGCCAAGGAAATCACACGTCGTCAAGTACGGGAGAAAACTCATACGAAAAAGGATGGTACCATATTAGATGCGGCTTCGGTGTACTTCGTAAGTTAAATAAATAAGAACCCATACATTCTATAAATTTTCCATATTACATATATCTTAAATATTATCATAATTTAGGATAAAATTGCAAAAATAAAGGAATCAATCAATGATAGTGATGAAGAGGTTTTACCATTGGATGATGATATCTTATCTCAAGTTTTTGGCAAGGATAAAAAATGTCAGACTCGAAGTATTGGAGCCAACATATCACGGACCTAAGTCAAGGCTTCTACTATTGCATGCAAACAACTCAACGGGTCTCATGGAGACTCGCCAGACTTGAAAGCTAGGATGGACAGTACGGAGGGTACATTACAGTCGTTGGTTGATATGTTTAAGGGATAGTATGGAGGAGCCAACATACCAAACACTACTTTAAACGAAAGAGGAAGTGGTACCTCGGGAAAGTGTTGGGATTAATGCAACAACCACGAATAACGTCAATGCTAATCCAGTGAACTCATCCAGTTCGACCAATCAAAAATGGGAACTCTTGAACTATGAACTTGAGGTCATTGCAACAACAACAATTTGTAGAGATCGACAGCAGGCATTATACATGGTAAACCTGCACCAGCAACGCATAAGAAATTGGTTGTGGACAATATATTGGTGCCAGAAGAGAAGACATCCAGCCAAAATCATCCTCTTGCTATGATCTTTGGTGAAGTGGGAATCCGTGGTTTTGTGTGTCATCTAAAGAACAATATTCGATATCTTTAAACGCAAAAGCAGGTATGTATTATTATTGTACTTTGGTAATTTCAACCTAGTGTTGCTTTTGTTTAACATTTTGATAATCTGCACATATATTATTGCCTTACCCGTTGATAACATGCATATATATATATATATATATATGTGTGTGTGTGTGTGTGTGTGTGTGTGTGTACATACATGTATCAACCATGAAAAGAGTTGCATCTACTCGTCAGTTTGGATTTGGTTACTATTGAATTTGACACAGGGCGTTCCCATGCTGAAGTTTAGTACTCTGACATTCATATTGTAGTTGATATCTCCATCGTAAAGCATTTTGCATATGTAATGCTCAATATCCGAACCAATTAAACAAAGCATATACTCCGATAATGGTGCCCCCTGTAGTACGCAAGAATCACCACTAATAGTTGGTCCCTAAAACCAAGTAAGTATGATTTTCACCATATCAACATTTTGTACCTGCACACTTAGAAAATGCGCAAGCACAAAGTCTATCCCGATCAGAGCCAGATCAAGTTTTGTAATAAGTCCGTTGTTAGGCCTAAAGTTGAAATAAGTTAAAATAACATTTTGTATCTCGTAATGGTTGACGAGTTCTTGAAAGTAGGTGTAGACCTTCTGGCATGTTTCGGAGGTCTATACAAACTCATTTTGAGGGTCGAGCAGTAGAGTCAACTTATCCGTCTGAGTCTGATCAAAAGTGTGCGTGACTGGGTCGATGTAAGCTGCGTATATTCGCAGATATCGAGTAACGCTGCTTAGCCATTAACCTCCATATTCCCTGCTCATGTTTTTACTTTTTGCTTTAGGCTGTCTTTCTTGAGTTTGTGGTGGAGTCTTTGCTGTTGTATCGGTTTCAGTCTCTTGTTAAGTTTGCTTGAAAACTACCTTTTCTTCTTCCTGTATTTGTTGTGTTGCTTTGATTTTCTGGGTTGATATTCTGCAGTTTGGGAATGTTTTGGCATGCTCTGACCTTGCCTTTTAGGTATAAAGGGATTAACTTAAATTAAGGTGTTGGCAAGGTGTTGTAATTTTGAAGAAGCATGGCGTTCGAGGCGGTAGCCTTTGTCTATAAATTAAGTTGAGGGAATATGTGACATACATTCTTGTAATAATAATAAAAATCAAGTTTTTGATCCTTTTCAATTTTATTTTATAAAATACATCCTTCGGTTCAGATAAATGCCTTTAATTCAAGGGTATTTGGGTAAATTTAGTAGGCTTAAACATATGCTCATGTTATCATTTTTCATAACCCATAGCCGTATGCGATAAACGCCTAGCCAGTCACTCTTAATTTGGTAACGCTAGATGTGAGAGAGAGAATAATAAAGAAGACTGATGTATAAAACAACTTTCAAGAGGGGGAGACGTGTCTTGAGATTGGAGCTTAAGGCTGTCGTGACTTGCGACAAAGAAGTGGCGGAGCCAGGGTTTGTTGCGGCTTGCCAAATTAGAGAAGCCCGAGCTTTTTCATTGTTACTTTGGTATGTGTGCCCTCAACAATAACATGGCTCCACCCTTGGATATGACGCTTAAACGTGAAGTGCATCTTTTGGGATCAACTACTTCGTTGCTTGTCTGTGTACGGATGGGTCCTAGACATGGAATCTAATTTTATCGTCATGCTTTCATATATTGTACATTTATATATATATATATATATATATATATATATATATATAGCAACTTTGGTCAGAGATGGTCTTAGGTTCCATCATTAATGTATATAGGAACTAAGTTCAAGAGAAGGAAGGGGAGGGAGGAAAAACTAGCTAACTTGTTTATGAAATACTGATACATGATTTACGGTTCTCAATCTATTGAATGAAGCTTGATATCTAGGGGTGGATGTTTGAAATTTAAACCACCTTTTTTGCTGCCTTTTCATCCATTACCATGTTTGTTAATTTATCATGCTCAGGTGTGCAAAGGTTTGATACGTCCCACTCTTTAGGGTATTGACTGCTAAGCTAGTTTTTCCAATTAGTTTATTTTATCCATCATGCTGAAGGGTTTTGTGGGTTTGACCTTTGTTCTATTAAAGGTACTCCTAGCGTCTATGATCCTTCATATCTTGTATTAAGTTTGGCTAAATGCAGCGAAGTATGAAATTAATCTGGATCCGATCCGGGTAGCTTCATCGTTAGCTCTCTTAAGAGTGGGACATATAAAGGGATTAACTTAAACATATCTAAAGAAGCTACTTTAATATGAATTATTCAGCATCTGATATAACACAATACTTTTTTTTACTTATCATAATTTCTTTTTTTTCATTGCGGTAGCACCGGTCAGATGAACCTTGGGAAAAAGAGATGGTAAACATGGGAAAAAGCAAAAGAAAGAATGAAAAAGTGGTAGAACTTTGTATGGTTGAATGTTATTATATTTTATCATCTAACTGTATTGGTATTGATTTTCTTGTTGAATGTTATTATGTTTTATCGTCGAACTTTGTATTGGTATTTTTCACGTTGAATATCGTTATGTTTTATCGTCAAACTTAGTATTTGTATTTTTCTCGTTGAATATCATTATGTTTTATCGTCGAACTTTGTATTGGTATTTTTCTCGTTGAATATCATTATGTTTTATCATCAAACTTTGTATTGATATAATCTTCTATTATCATAATGTTTAACGGTATATTGTTGCATATATTTTTTAAATGAAACTGGAAATTAGCCACGGTCAAAATCCGTGGCTAATAGAAGTATGTAAGCATGGAGGATGAAACCAGAGCCACGGTCAACGACTGTGGTTAACTGATATTTAGCCACGATTAAAATTCGTGGTTAAATGAAACCTAACCACGGCTCCTGACCGTGGCTAAGTTAACAATTTACCACGGCTTCTGACCGTGGCAAAAGTTTGGCCATAGGGTAATCAGCCACGGTTTTCAGCCGTGACAAAATCAATTTGCCACGGTGTGTGACCGTGGCAAAATCGCATTTCTGGTGTAGTTATCGAAGCTCAGAGAACGACTAGCCTCGAAGTTTGGAGCATAGGTTGGACCGTAAGACCTAGCAGGATAAGAATTCTTCATAAGCCGATGTAGACGATCATTAATGATCACTATCTCGACCTTACTAAGAAGGCGGGAAGAAACAGAAACAAAAGAAATGGAATAAGAAGAAACGAAAACAGAAGACTAAGGCATAACAGGGAAGGAAGAAATAAGGGGACACAATAGCAAAAAAGACGCAGAAAAGGTAGGAAGACAAGTGGGTCACACGAAAGGAACAACACCAATTGTTGTGTGGATTGTACCAACGTCGATCTGTCATCAGATTGGCAGACCAGCCTCATAGGTAAAGTTTTGAGGAAGGAACACCTAAAGACACCTTCATGTGGAGCCAACCTTGGGAGGCCACCTACCTGGTAAACCGTATAGTGGTCCGCAGAAGGGGCCGCTGTACGCCTACGACATGGAGCCCACCCATCCTAAGAAGACCACACCGAAAACTGCGGCTGAAAGAACCCACAAAAGAAATAAGTTGGAACCAGATGTCGCTAGTCACCAACGATACAGAAACGGCCTCGCAATGACTCGACAATATGAACAGTCCATAGATCGTCACAAACAAAATGGATCCAACCTTCCAACTGAAGGAACCGAAAAAATGATAAGATAAGGCCCAGTAAAGGCCCATCAATCCTCGCCAGACGACCAGACAACCCCGATCCAGACAAACCAAGGATACCAATCGTTGCCAACAAAGTCAACCGAACCATAGCCGCACAAGAGGAAACACCAGAATAGCAGTAAAACTGAGCAGTAGAAGCATTCCCCAAAGAAACAACACACCCATGACCCCGCACGACTTCTTCCAGCAGAAGAAGACAAGTGTCGGGGAGCTCACTCAATCGAGTAACAAGGCATATAACAACGCAATCCACATCACAAAATGACCAAGAGCACACCAAAAAACCACTAGCAACAAAAACAGATCAAGGAGAAAAAACCCAAGAGCGTACCTGAGTACACGGCTATTGAATCAAAGATTCAACAATTGTGTAGCAAACCAACGAAGAGCCATAACAAGCTTCAATTTCTGAAAAGGCCACAGGGCAGAAAAGCCGATTATCCACCGAAACCTTAGACAGAGCCACCACTATAACCTTGCCAAGAACAGAACAAACCTGCGGAGCAATAGCAACTAGGTCCAATGAAGAATCCAATTCTCGACTCATGTTATCAACACATAAAAAAGGAGCCGAAATACCAGATTTATGCAAGCACGTAGGAAAAACAACAACCTTGGCAACCGATGCACTATTCAACGTTGTCCCGCCAAGAGAAGCGGGCTCTGGCTGCAACCGCTGAAAGATGGTCATAGCCTTATGCCAACAGCGATAACGGGCTCCCCTAAGCCAGGGAGAAGCTGAGGCCTAGCACGATACACCAACAACAGCCGACGGGGGTGCACCATCCGCCAAAGAGCCAACAAAACCAGATATGCCACAACCTGAGCTAAAAACACAACCGGAACTCGCCGAAACATCCCCATTAACCGCCAACAAGCCACTAAAGCCATTCGAGATGGCAAGAGGAGTCGCTGGCGCAGTGTAGGCAGCAGGAGCTACAAAGCCTGACGTTGGTGAATCTGGAGTAGATATCTTACCCTGCTGCGCCCGACAACGACATCGAGCATGTTTCGATATGCTCCGATATTTGCTAAACTGAGATCATGTAGCACCACCGCTTCTAGCCGCCTGGGACGACAAGACAACCCTCCCCCTCTTGGCAAAAACAGGGAACTGCACCGATCCGACTGCATAACCTTATCTGGGCATAGGAGGAGCACCCAACAAAGAACAGACAACTCCAGGAACCACAGGAGAACTAAGGGGATCATTTCCCGCTTTGGATGGGTGGTGAAATCCCCGAAACCAGAGATGAAAGGAGATAAAAGCTCATAGCTATCTTGTTTAAAAACACCCCCACAAATGACTAAGCCAACCAGAAAAGCAGAAACCAAGCAAGTACCTCTCACTTGCGAGCTCCTGAAATGCAGACCGGGAACAAAGGAGGTGGTAGAATCCTCTTGTTCTCGTCTGATTTCAGATGCATGTCTCAAACCCGTCGTCGTAGAGAAAATCGATGGTCCCATTTTCTCTTTAGGGGAAAAACTCGAAGCAAACTCACCGGAATAAATTGGCATCAACTCCATGAAGCCACCTTGAACAATAAGAAATTTGAAACGCAGCAGCAGCTCAAAGGAGGCCAATGTTCGAAGCTTTATTATAACAGAAGACGAAACAGAACATCCGACAGTAAGCGGTGTTGAAATAACATCCCTAATCGAGGCATAAATAGCGTCGATGGGAGGACAAGAAGAAATAAAGGTACCGCAAACTTCAAACATGCCCGAAGATGAAGCCAACAATGTAAAAACCCCAAAAGATAAACCCTAGAAAACATGCACCGTGATAGATCGAAGCTCGATTAGAGCTCTAATCAGAACGCAGAAAAACAGAGAGACAAGTAGCAGTGAGAGCCAGAAGAGAGACGCGAGAATTAGCAGAGAGGAACGATCTCCATTAAAGAGCCGTTATATTTTTTTGTTTTTAGGCCTTTAATATATTGTGATGGCTAATTTGACCATAAGGCTCCTCTTAGTGAAGTTTTAATGAGACATTACATCGATTCCCAAGTACCAAACTTCAATTGATATAGCAAACTGCTGAAATATGACATATTATATTATAGTATTTTCATTCATTAAGATTTTCACATTAGGTTTTTCTAAGTAATGTTTTAAAAAGGCAGTATGTTGACTTGAAAGTATCAAATATCTTTTGATGCAATGTCATGCTATATTTACTCCTTTCCATTACTAAGATTTTCCCACAGGGTATTTCTTCTTAAGGTTCTTAATGAATAATTATCCAAATCCAGAATAATTCAATTTATTTCGATAAAATAAGATATTAAAATATGTAGTTGTACTCGTTTTCCTTTATTAAGGCTTTTCCTGACTAAGTTTGTTCTAAGTAAATTTTAATAAGGCGCTATATTGATCCTGAAGTATCAAACTCTTCAAAAGGAATATCATGTTTAATATGATATCTGTGACTCTACAAATTGCACTATTTTCCTCATTTAGGGTTTTTCCATTGAGTTCTCTGATCTCAGCTTTTTAATGAGGCAGTATTTATATTAACTAAATAGATACACATAAGCAAGATAATAATGAAAGCGAGCAACCATCAAATATGTTTCAGAAAGGACAAATTCAAGTTATCCAATGAGCATCTATGATTTTGAAGATGCGTATTCAAGAGAGGGTGTTATATTATATGTAAATTAATTTAAGTTGAATATACTAAATGTCAAAGAACATTATTGTAGCCTTTACTACGTAGAGAGTCTATAAAAAGATAACTCATTTATATTGTAGTATATATTCTTAATGAATAAAATTGTCATTTCTTTTTCCTCTCTAATGATTTCACATTGCCTTTCAGTTTACAATAGTAGATCCATTTAAGTCCGCTATTTTCCGCTTCTACTAAAGTAAGGCTTTTGACATTCACTTTAGCAATATTAATATAAAAAACTGATTTAACTAGTTATTTCCCAAATAAAAAAATAAAGGTAAAGACCTAAATTTAATGTATAAGTGCTCAGTATAAGTCAAAAATTCATCATAGCCATTAAAACCAAACTGTATGACCATGGTATTATTCGGCTTTTTATATAGGATTAAATAATACTTATTTCTCCTATGTAAGAATGAAAATAAATTAACTTTAAACATTTGATTTTATACTTTTTGAGCATATACTTCTTTCTGCAATATATCTACCTCCTCTTTATCGTGTTATAAACTTTTGCACTTTCACTTTTAAGGAACTACTAAACGCTTTAACTGTACTGGTCGACATGGACTCGAAATTATTTGTCTAATTTGATTTATGATGATTTTTGTGTGATTTTAGATGGCATATTTTATCTAATAAAACAAAGGTGTTGTTATTGACACTCCAACTATTGTTAAGGGGGCCATTTTTTAAAAACACTCTCTTTGAAAAATTGTTAAGGGGCTGCACAAACATATTATTTCACACTACTAATATTCTTGGATTGCCCCTATAAATTAGTTTTAAATAAAAAACTTATTCAATAAGGGAAACCAAATTAAAATAAGCAGTTCGTCACCACTGCACCGAATGCAGCATGTAATCAAATATATATGTATTCAACAATTATATGTCGAAAACTGATAATCATTTCGGTGCATTGTCTCTGTAATTATAAAATTCGGTATATTTATGTCAACAAAAAAAACAATCGATCATATTCCTTCGAAAACGCTTATCCTTTAGGGTTTAAAAAAGCGATATATGCGAATCGAAAATAAATTACTGCGGTCCTTGTAATATTTGTTAAGGTAAGCTTACCTTTATTTTTTAAACGGCTAAATGGGCAATAAGATAAAATTACATTTATTTGTTAAGGGACTACTTTCCTCATTGGTACTCCCCTTAACAATTTTTGAAAAAAAACAAAATGCGTCCCGCTTAATAATATTTGGAGTGTTAATAACAATGTTCTAAAACAAATCAATATTTAATGGCGACGGAGGAATGAAGTAAAAGGCTTTAGACTAATTTAGGCATGTAATGGGGATGCCTTTAGGTAGGTTAAATGGAAAATTTTACAAGTTTGGACAAATTTACCATTCCAAATAAATTCTCTAAAATATTGTTTACTTATTTATCCATAACTTCCAAAAAGATATTTTAAATTACTATAATGAATATAAATACGTAATCTCCACCTACATTGATCTACCTTAGGCAATAAAAAGGTCCATGTTCAAAAGTTCATACGTTTCAAAAAAATCACTTTTTAAATACTATTTAAAATTCAACATTTTAACTGACCAGTTATTTGATTTACTGTATAAGTTCACGAGCATGAAGAGGTCAAAACTGCATTTTTGGTTAACTTATTAATCAAGTCTAGTTCGACACCAACAAAAGATATTATATGCGTGGAACAACCAACGTGAGATTATTCTACCTGCAGAATTCATGGCTACAACTTATACATGGCTACGCAGATGGTAAAAGAATATCAATCGAAGCATCATAGACCTCTATTATAAGCAGTAGACTCATCAAACGTGTTGGGGTAGATCAAAACGAGTTGGATCAATTTTCATCTAACTCATTTGTTCGTTCATTTAATCATTTATTTTGATCCATGTATTAAACGGTTTAAACGTTTAAATTTGCTCTAAGTACAAGTATGAAAAAGTTACTGTAGTCCAAATAAAAAAAATAAAGGTTCAGCTAAGTTCAAATACAAGGAAAGTAGTTTGTTATTTTCAAAGTACAACCATTAGCTATCATGGAGAGAATTACATCCTCGTTCATAAAACGAAGTATCTGAATGTTTCATACCATCTGTAATTTGGGCAGAAGTTCAGAGATCGAAATTTCATTTGATACCAATTTAATATGAAAAGGTTGTTAGAGTTGGAGAAAACATTGCAAATAGCGCCAAATTGGACTTAAATGGATAAATAGGTTATCCATTTTTAACCATACTAAAAACAGGTAAAACCATTTAAGACCTATTTAATAATAATTCATAGATTGACCAACATACACTTTAAGCAGCACAAATGAGTTAGATGAATCAAATTTTGACATGTCTATTTGTTACAAGAAGCATACGTGATGATGACAAACGCTTTGCACACGAATTGCTTTATAAGTAACATCTATTTCTCTTATTTTATTTTTTTTAATTTAAAGTTCCAAATTTTATTTATATTATTAATTAATGTTTATTCGTTATATCCCTATTTATTTTATTCATAGATGTAGGGCTGCTATGGTAATGGTAACCGCTACCGATACATGAAAATCATTACCGTACCAGTACTACTGGTAAGTCAAAAATAGATACTGATAATTTACCGTTACCCATGGTAAAATATTCATTGGTATACCGATAAACTGATATACTGTTGGCTAGTAATGGGAAATTTACCAGTACAACAAACATTCAAATTTTGTTGCAATATAATTTGGAAAAAAAACAATTATCTTGTTTTTTATTATTACTCTATGATATTTCTATTAGTATTACGACATGTTTTAGTTGACATCTAAGTATTTCTTAATCCATCACTGCTTATTTACAATAATATGAGATAATACCATTTATAATCTCAAACTTTGAGCCTTACAAAACTTAAAAATAATCATCATCATAAATAATACTACAAAATCTTCTTAAAAAGCACAACGTATCGTTAAAAGTGTCTATGGTTAAAATTTGATATAATAGTGAAAAATAAATTTAATATGATTGATAAATTTACCGTTATCACTGATTTTGACTTTTCTTTACCGATATATTTACCGTTAACAATGGTAAATTTACCGTTACCATACCGATAACATTGGTAAATCAAAGTGGCTCAATTTTTTTTACCAATTACTTGGTATTGCATGGTACTGGTAAATTTACCATTATCATAACAACCCTACATAGATGGGTATTTTAACTTAGTATCAAAACTTCATTTGGTAGATTCCATTATTAAGTGACAATAAGATTTATAAACGGACGTTATAATTTGTAAACGAAATTTAATTATTAAATTTCATTTTCAAGTGAAATTATAATTTGATTTTATGGACCTTTCTGGAGGATCACATTCCAATAAACAAAATTTATGATACCAAAGATAGTACAACTACTAATAGGAATGGAAAAAATGTTGTTTTATCCAGAAACTATTTTTGTTAGATGGGTGAAAAACTGAAACAAAACTTCAAGGCTCCTTGAATTCCACATTTTAAGCCAAAGAAATTGGTTCCATCTCTTTCTTCATATTTTGGTAATTATAGAACAGTCCATAGAGATAGAGATGTACAGAATTATGGCTATTACAATTTACACAGGAACTGACTAAACATTAGTGGCTACGTCGTCCACTTATTCTTAGATATCAACACCAAATGAAGCAACATACATATCGATTGTATATAGTAAATACATACCTCGAAACATGAAAAATAGACAAGCACATACTATCTCCTATAGACATTATGCAGACAGAGAAATGTGGGCATCAAGGAAGGTAAGTATGTGGTTGTTAACCTCATCAGGCGACTGCTCATGGACGAAATGAGATCCTTCAGGCATGTATATTATTTCCAAATCTGGAACAAACTGTTTTACCATTCCTCCTCTTATATAGTCTTCCCTGCCTGGAAATTTAAAGCAGTAATCTTTTTCTCCCATTATTAGCAAAGTCGGAACTTCAACTTTGGGAGCCAAGCTCAGATCAACATCTTCTCGAAGCGTCTTCAGAACTCTACACATAAGGTTCTATTAGTAGACTACTAGAACATCTTCTTATAGTTTTAAGCAAATAAACATAAGTAGAAGGGTTTGGATACAAGTTTAAATTCTGCTAAACTTAGCGTTGTCGCGGATACCCGAAAAATTCAAAATATATCTGCATTCGTATTCAAAAAGCGAATAAATTACGAGTAATTGTAAAATGAATACGGATATGAATACGAAGACATCCAATCCAAAAATTATCTATCTGTTTTTTTTTTTTTAAGATTATAGTTTAATTTATATACATTTTAGTATAGTGAAAAATATTTATTTATTACTTTATAAAATTAAAAGTTTTTATTATTTATAAAATTAAAAGTTTTTATTGTTTATAAAATTAAAAGTTTTTAGCATGTTAAGCGCTCCAAATTATTTACTAACATCATATTCGTTTTTTTAATATTCTGATTACCAAGGACACTGAAAAATGTATGCTGAACTAAAATTTATATTGATGGATCTTTGTTTATCAATCGTTAACAAACAGAATAATCATTTGATATTTGTTCGTATCCGTAGATATGAACATTTGATATGTGAAAATGATTTGGATGCAGAAATGGATACATTACTATTCGTATTTGAGAGTATCTGCTAACGAATCTAGATAAAGTATTGTAAATGACAAAAATAATCCATGAACAAACCACTCAATATTTGGAAACTTGAGTAATAATTTGGAAGTAGTTTTGAGAGAACATTAAAAAGTAGAACTGTCGGGATGGATAACTTAAGTAATTGATTAAATTTATCTGTAGTACGTGAAATTAGCCACAAAGAAGTTTCAATTTTCTTATGCCTTGGTCCCAAGTAAGCTGTCTTTATTGGACTCAATAATTTAGGTTTGTTCCCAAACACTTGAATGATACAAGTAGCTTATAAGCTCTGTTTGAAAGCTATTGACAAACATGCTCCAAATAACTAATTTTTCTTTCATACAACTTGTTAAACGTACGAATACAAGTAATATATAAAGACTAATTCAAATTGAACATTGCCCTTGGATTTTCAGAAAAAACGAGAATCTCTCATTTTGCTAATATGCCTCCATCCCCAAAAAAATACAAAAATACATTCTCACGTAGTATCATTGTGAGATGCATACTATGTATGATGCCCTGAAGTCACCACGCAGTGACAGTACGAGGCGACTTCATAAAACACATAGAGGGCTTTGATGGTACAATGCAGTATCACTGCGTCGTAGGCAAAACAAAAACAGAAACAAAAAAAATGAAGGTAATGTTTACTTTACTTTGTGTTTTGAGTTTTTAGCTTCCGTCGTTAATTATGAAAGCTGAGAAGATTTAAAGTACAGCGGAAATGACGGATCAAAGACGGAGTGAGTGACGGAGGGACAGCGGGATGGTGAATAGAAGAATTTGTTATCGTCCTTCCGTTGTTTGAAAATAATAAAAAGTTGTTTTTGGTTTGTGTGTTAACTTTGTTTTATAAGACGATCGTTTTTTCATGATATGTGTGTTGTCGGTTTTTTTGTATGTCGAAAACTTAAAATTGAACAATGTAAACCAAACGCAAAATGAGTAAAAAATATTTTTGTCATCAAATTTCTTTTGTCAAAATAGAAGGCAGTAAACAAATTATTGACTTCAAACAGAAGGCAATTTCTATTTAAATCCAAATTTTTGTTGAGTACACCCAGCAAATTTGAAAGAATGGGAGTAACCAATATTTTGCTGAGTTCACCCACCAAATTGTTTTACCTACTCACAGCTAGTTGCGAAACAACATAATTCGACAAAATTTAACAGAAATTCATAAATATGAAAATCCAAAATAGCAATTTTTGTGATTATTAACTTTCTACGGAGGTTGAGATTTATTACTCGTAAAATTGATAGTTGGATTAAGAGCCAACCTGTATGGAACTTGCAGTGGATACTTGAAACCGGATTTCTGATAAAGATCCGCATATGCTTGAAGGTCTTCTTCACTGAACCACGGTGGTAGAGGAGTAGCCGGATCTACAAGATCCATTATCTCCTGATTTGCATCCTTCGCAATGGGGATCTCGGAGCTCGAAAATAGTATGTAAACGTTCCGTACAACAGTCTTCACATCAAATCGTCCAAAATCTGCCTCCGCTCTTCCAGGTTCCTACATGTCGAAGTTCATCAGTAAATCTTATGTCCCAAAAAGACCATAATTGGGACAGCTCTATTGCAAAAACAAATAGATCACCCTCCATCTTGCTATGTAAAATCCCTCTGGAAGGAGATCGATTCCAAGTCCTGCAGGAGAATATGGAACACCCAGCGTCACCACACCCAAAACTCGATCAGGATGATGCACAGCAAACAGATAACCAGGCACAGCCCCAAAATCTTTACCCACTACGAAAACCTTTCGTAAAAAATCGAGCAAAGAAGAAGAAATTAACATGAAATTATTACACTGAAGTCTTAAGTCAGACCAAAAATACTAAATCAGAGGTCCGACCTTGGATATCTGAAGCGAATCTAGAATACGCAGGAGATCTTCTATTAGATCTTCCCACTTGGCGCTTTCCGGGTCTTTGGGCTGCTCAGAAAGACCGTACCCGCGAAAATCGGGAGCTATGGCGCGATATCCGGCTTTTGCAACTGCCTGCATTTGATACCTCCATGTGTACCATATTTCTGGAAATCCATGTAAGAATACTACTGTTCCCTTCTCTCCTGCACTTTTCTGTTCAATCAGTAATGGAAGTATATATCTAGCATAGCCGTAATATAATGGAATTCGGTGTTGTTTCGAGCATTACCTTTGCCAGTTTGAGCTATGTGAAGCTTGAGGCCATTAATATCCAGAAATGAGTGCTCTATTTCCTCACTCATTGTTTCTTGTGGCACTCGGTGTGTTGAGTGAAAGGTATAGCAGCTTAAATGTGCTAGGAAAATGAATGCTCACCTGGTAAAGGGTCCGCCTGTTGTGACCTCAATATATACTCAATGAAAAGAGAATACACACCTCTTTTCTTTTCTTTTTTTTTTTTTTTTTTTTTTTTTTTTTTTTTTTTTTTTTTTTTTTTTTTTTTTTTTTTTTTACCCACCCCATTTATTTTGAAATGTACCATTCTCTTAATCGTACTGTTTTTTTTTTTTTTTTCCTTTCAATTTGGGCATTTTCTTTCTATTGCCTATCTCTAAAAAAAATCTGAAACGCTGCTATGAAATATTGTCAACTGAAAACATTGCCATTATTAAAAACTGATGTGTTTTCATTATACTAAGTTAATGCAAAATATAGTTTCAGAGCAGTTTTGAATTTGCAAATTTCTACACTTAATTCTGCCTTGTTTTTATTATTCTATCGTTGTTTGTGAGTTGTTTGAACTATTTTAGAGGGCATAGATTTTGTTTATATAAAATCTCCAACACTATGTTTTGACAACTAGGTTATTTGAATTGTAATGACATCAAGAAACAACATAGATTTATATATCTAGATAATTTTTAAAGGGTAAAATTGGAATTAGTATTTTAAAATTTTAGTTGGAGGTGAAGAGCAAACAATGGGGTGGAAATAGCCAAATCCCCTACTAAAATGTGAATTAAACGAAGGCTCACCTACTCCTACTGGGTTGAATTGCACTATTTAATATTGTTGAGCATCTTATTAGGAATCTTCCAAGATGTCAATTTTCGATCGTAGTTTCCAATGGTGATAGCTCGCAAAAGTGTCATCAGCACATCAACCTCCCAAAGTCTTAAACCAAAATGCCAGGCCACTTATTTTAAAATTTGTGACAAAATACAGCAAATATGTGTACAATTATTATTACAGTTATTTAAATGTAAGTTAGAATACCATATCATAACATTTAGAAATTAGAAATAATCTCGGATCGTCAATCGCATATTTTATGAACGTCTGAAGTGTAGAAAGCTTCTGTTTTATACTGATAAGCACAAGTTAATACTCCTAAAGTGCAAGAAGATTTGCTTCGGAAGAGATGTGTAATCTTGTGCGTTTATTTTTTTTATTGATTTCATAATAGGGCATCCATTTATATGCATTTAAACTTGAACGCTGATGAAATGGGTGACCATTACCAAGACCAATTCAATTTTCTGAATTCAATACTGAACGTTTCGTTGAATACTAATGTGTAAGGCTCGACTTGGAAACTATGATATCTCACCCTGAAACTCACATATTACTATGTAATACCATCTACTAGTGCAGAAAATATGGCTGGTTAGAAGCAATCAGTTGTGAATTTTGTATTAAACAAGTATCAAATACTTCCATTTGGTGCTTTATATATATTTTTCTTACCGCATGTAGTTCGACATATACAATTCTGACTTAATACAAACTACGACGATTAATGGGTCTATTAGAACATAATATAACAACAAATAGTACAGATCACAGAATAACAAACACATTTATTTACAGATACATCAAGAAACAATACGTGAGTGATACATATGTAATGGTTATACATAACACATATTTACAACACGTCCAAAAGATGATAAGGTAAACCAAAGCAGAAGTCGGCTAAGCAGATGTCAATAATAAGTAACTAACCTGTAACAGCCCGGTCTGACTTGAGTACATAAAATTCACTAGTCGTCTAGCTTAAACAAGATTAGAATATGATATGTGAAGCAATGTCATACAATGATAATTCTTCGCAATAGAGAAGATGCACTAATCTCGAATCAACATAAGGTTCAAGAGATAGTTTCAACTAACTCAACATATATGATGTCATGTACTGACCAACAACAACAAAGTACAAGTGTTTCCATTAATAATAAGTTGCTTAAGCCATAAGGCTAAGCTATGCACATATATATATATATATATATATATATATATATATATATATATATATATATATATATATGATATCCAAAACACATAGAGACAATTACAATGGAAACCAGCATATTGTCGGCATGTAGAACTCGTTTAAGAGTCCAAACAACATAAATGTAATCATCGTGTATAATCAACAAAATAGGTCTAAGGCTACACATACACACACACACACACGGTTAGTCCCCGCGCAGATGCACGGCTGCTTTCATTCAGACATCGTTGCAGTACCATGCCAAATAATTGGCACATTACAAATTGCTATTAACCTAATAAACGATAACATGGGGTAAATCCTAGAATAAAATTCATGTGATATTGATAGTGTGAAGAGCTACAACATGAAATAACTGCTAATAAATGCTTTTCATGTTACATACACAAACTTTAATACGATTCAAGCTAATCAAAATTGTTATATTTTGGCAATTACGAATATAGTAAAATATTAGGCTAAATAATATTGATTTGGTAGTCTCAACATCCTCATTTGAGAAACTCTCCTTCTCTAACTGGCTATCACAGATAAGGAACTCATCAACCCTTTCATGTTGATGTCACAGATGTAGAGTTTCAGATCTATCACATCTATGAAAATTTTGAACTTTGGGTATGCTTGCTTCAGATATGGGCAATAACACCTTGTTGGTCTTCCCAATGGCATTGGCGACTGCAGTTTTACCCTTTGACAAAATAAAATTCACATTTTAATTCTTTTTTCTATAATATTTCAGAAACTATACTTTATATGCAGTATTATATGTTTGATGGCTATTCATGATTTCTGGTCTATCTTATTTGTATATGATTTCTCTTTTGATACTCATTGCCGAAACAAACAGCATAAAAATGCAAAAAAAAAAAAAAAAAAAAAAAAAAAAAAAAAACATTATCATTTTAATGTGCAGGAAATAATATATTTTAAGTCCATTGAATTAATTTTTAGATAGTAATTGCTCCAACAAATGATTCAACTTCTAAAAGTATATACGGTGAAGTTATGCAAGGGGATTCCCACATTCTTCAACAGCTGGCAATGTTGTATGTGAAGGTTTTTCCTGCAATGTTATCATTTTTTTTTTTTTTTTTTTTTGGATTCTTAAACTATTGTTGCCTACCATCGATGTTCGAAATTATAATAAATGAATAAATTAAGGCAAGAGTTTCCTAATTTCTGGCGTAATAGCTTGCAGATAAGAATTTAAATTATCACAAAAGAAAGCTGATTACAATAGAAAAAAAGATCATGTAGTAAATGTTGACAAATTTTGCATGCTAAATCAAGACTTATTGAGAAATAGCACAGTAACAAAAAAAAAAAAAACTAAAATTACAAAGATCAAACCATTTTTAAATAGTTGATAAAAAAATATTGCAATGGGAAATAAAAACTGTATACTTTTGTCAGTCAATGATTAAAACCAAGGAAGTAGTAAAAACCAAGAGACATGAGACTAATATGCACACAGTGGCTAGGGGTGGTTTAAAACTGATCCGCATCATGCATTGATTTCCATAATTACTATTTATCCCCAAAAGCACCAAAAGTATAAGTAGACAACAATCTAATAAGAAAATTCTTAATTTAGGTGCATAGTGCAAGTAGGCAAGGAGAAAGAACCGTTAATGAGCAAATATGGTATTTTAAATGTATTAACATTCAAAGAATTTTGAATTTGCAGAATGGTTCTATGACCACATTGCGGCGATAACATGTATGCATTTACTACTGTAGTAACAAGAAAAAAGATTGTTTGATAGAAATCCATGAAACCATGTTAAACATACTAATGCATACACAGTCATTAATAATAGGTAACGTCAACAGGTATGGCAGTAACCTCTATACCTAAACGTGAGATGAGTAAAGTCTGACATAAGGTAGGAAAATTGAAAAATATATCGCTATTACTGTAAAGGAAAGAGAAATGGAAATAAAGATTAGTTCAATGATTGGCCTAAAAGAAATGGAAATAAAGATCAATTCAACTGATATACTTGCAAAATTTAAGAATATTAACATATATCATTTATTGCACAAATTTCATTACAGAAATAAGTCAAAGAAAATTTAAAATAACTTTATTTATTAGATATACACAGAAGCGTGGAAGAACAATTTTGGTCCGCAGCATTAGCCCAGCGGTTAAGAACTTGTGTCGAGGTAACAACGATGCGAGTTCGAAACCCGGAATGACATGCTAAAAGGGTTTACTATGTGCATATGCTATGATTAACCACTTATGCGGTATCCGCGGACCGGACTAGGTGCACTAGGGGTTTTTACGGCTCCGGTCGGTTTCCCCTGAATAAATTCAAAAAAAAAAAAACGAATCTACTTCTGTAACTATACAGCAAAATAATAATAATAAGTGTTAAAGAAACATACATGCCAAGTCCTTCTAAATCAGTGCTATATGCTTCCATATGGAATCTGCAACCTCTACTGCCTGCAAATAAAGAAATAGGCTTTTGAGTGTCATCAAATGAAGATTGACAACTTCATATTATAAAAGCTCGCTTATTTGAGATTTGTGGATGTTAAAAAACAGAGGAGGTGTTACAGCGAGTGCATATCCACTGCAAATCCATAATCTGCCCCAATGCATAGTCAGGTCTACCCTGCAGTGCATATCCAATTCCATTTACAGGGTACCACTTATGTAATGGCCATATTTAGGATTTAAAATCAGAATAATGTGATACATAACTTTATACCCAGCAAGTATCAAATTGAGTGATGAAATAGAGCTATATAGTTTATAACTAATGAAGTAGTTTACAAAATTGGTACCATTAGTTTTAGGTATAAATTATTCTTAAACTATTATTAAAATGTAACAGTAAATAAAACATAAATAGCTTGAATTATAAAATTGTAAAATACAGTTTATGCGAACCAAGGAAAGGGTCAAGTACAATATAATCGGAGCAGAAGATATTGCCTTTTCTGAAAGTCTTGAAAAAAAAAGATGCCATGTAAGAAAAATCAATGAATAAAGGCAACATGATCTGGCTATGAAATATTGTTATAGATGTTATCAAGTAGCAAGCTAATTGAGATGAACTTGCAGCTTGAATGGATTAAAAATTCATAAAACTAATATTTCCATTCGCTAATTTCATATTTAATTATGGCTGTGAAATAAACTTAAACCTTCAAAATGAATGTTACATATATCTTGAATCTGACATAAACATGAAATTTGATGTTACTTTGTTGCTGTAATGATATGATACTAACAAAGATGACAGCTTTGGATTCGGTCAGAGTTTACCTCCATGCATGTTCTCAAAAGTAAGGAGTTCTGTCACTGGTTCCAGACCATGCATATGTTATTGCTTCTGCAGTTTTTCCCTATGTTTCTTTGATCATCTACAAGTGTGAACCCGTGCTTCGCACACGGATCACAAAAGAATTAGAGTCGAATTTTTGAATGTATGGGCAGAAGATGTTCAAGACAATGAGTGTAGGTATAACACTGCAAAGAATAGAGAACATTAAGTTGTTAAGTTGTTTAATAATTTTCCATTGAATAAATAAATAAAAATACATTTAAATAAATAATTTTAATAAACTTCTTTATACCATTGCAAAAAAAAAAAAAGAGTTGCAACAATTAAGAGCTTTTTCTTGAATGTGATATATATATATATATATATATATATATATATATATATATCCTATTAAATTTGGGATTTTGGCAACTCTTCCATTCTCTAAATCCATGAATCTCTTCAAGAATTGATATTCCAGAAGTTTCGACATGGCTTATTCCCTAAACACAATTATCATAAAGGATAGAATATGAATCGATAACCTAATATTCTTATATTTCAATAAAATCATTGAATCCATTTTTCTTTCACGACAACAATAGTTAAAGTCCTAACAACTTGTTACCATGACCAACACTACTATCTTAGTGGTTAGACACTCAGACTTTGGTATGTCAATCATAGGTTCGAAACTTGCACAGTGTGATTTCAGCCGTTAGGTACATATTGATATGTAGCATACATTACACTATCTAAAGTGTTATACTGAATATGTGTTGCTACCAGAATGCCAAATTTCAAATGAAAAACTTGTTTTATACCAGAATATGTAAAATTAAAATCATTGAAAAACAAACTTGAAAATTTCTAATAAAGAATAATAATACTTTACAAATTGCAAAATACGTTAAAATTTTGATTGCTTGAAGCAGACAAAGCATTGAAGTGTGAATCTAACCAATAAAACAATGAATAAAAAATAAGATGAAGCAAATTACATTTATGCTAAATGTCAAACATTGACATGAAAAAAGAGGAACGAAGAATTTAGGAAGTAACCTTTAATAATCAATACTATGGAAATAAACAGAATAAATTATTAATTATTAATTATTTTCCACTCATCACCAGGTACCATAGATAATTTTACTTACAAATTTCAATTTGCACTATCGGAACAAAAATATGTGTTTTCTACCCAATTACTAATAAAGATATAACTATCCGACATATTATAATTTAATAATATGCTACCCATGCCGATTGCACGGGTCAGAACTTTATTTCATTTCATTTGTAGAATCATAGATTATGATGTTATATGTTGGATCGAAGCAAATGATTGTCAGTTAAAAAAAATTGTGTGTTTATTAGTTATTAGTGGTATGAGAAACATTTTTTTAATCTTTCAAAAGCAAGGAGAATAATATCAAAGTTAACAATAAAAATAACTCACAAATTGTTGTAACAAAAAGTTAAATAAGTTAGGGTGCAAGTTTGCAACACATAACAACCATCCATTACTGATAACATGAATAAAATAATAAAATTCAAAATCTAGCAACCTCAAAATTATGTCATTGAATTGCATTTTAGTGCATGTACAACTACCATGTGAATGGATGCCCACTTTCCAAAGCTGCGAGTCCAAGTTCATTCGGTTCCTTAGTCTGCGTGGAATACTGATAGATGATGCAATCTTGCCTTCAAATTCTCTCCAAAATAATTACAGCCCTAAAACGCCCTACGCCTTAATAGTAACAGAGAAAACATATGCAGTCAATTTCTAACATAGTAACATGACTTGTTTCAAAGAACATGACTGAAATATGGTGTTCAAGATAGAGAAACATGCATTATAAGTTATCTGATCAATGAAAGAAGGAACGTCCACTGAGATTTCAAGGAAGCAAACTCAAATTTGAATGTGAGCCGATATACCTTAATTTCTTCAAATGCAGATTATATTTGGATTCTTCACTTATATATATATATATATATATATATATATATATATATATATATATATATATATATATATATATATATACACATATATATATATATATTCAGCTCTTCATTTTTACTATAATATATCATAACATAAAAATAATCTGAAATGGAATACATGATATTTGTCCAATAACAATAGAATGCTTAATAATCGTATACATCAAAATATATGAAACATTGGATGTTTTCATGCAGAAAACTCGAAATATAGTTCAAAATGCATGACATTGAATTAACAGTCTCTCTCTCAGTAAGAAACCAAACCATTGTTGCCAGGACTTGGGCTTCTACTAAGGGATGCTACCTTTGTTTTAGCCTATTTTACCGATCCATTATCGTCATTGCCCGCGTCAGTGATCTAAACCTCCTCCTGTCTTTGAACCTGTCCCGCTTTACAGGTGGGCCCAAACGGCCTCTGAGCCTGTCTGAAAGAGCTGGCCAATGACCATTTACTGGGCTGCGGCTGCAATCCCTTCTGCTCCGGCTCTGATGTTTTGTTGGGCTCCGTGAGTTGCTGTGATTTTTTCTGCTCCGATATCTGTATGGACTACTGCTTTATGGAGGAGATCTACGACTATTTCTGGGAGGCGAACGCTCAAGCTTCCATCGATAGCTATCATTATCATTCCCTCTGTCGTTTCTTCCTTTGTTATACTGGGATCTAACTGGGGATCGAACTGGAGAATGTGTCCGGTACTTCCATGCAAATGCATAGCGTTCGCTGAAACCGCGACCTTTTCTTATACGCTTAGGCTTCCCATCATCATCTAATGGAGGACTCTTAGACAATATTTGGAGCCTTGACTTAATAGCATGTTATTGTAAGGTAAATCAAGGATGTCAGTTATTGGGTCAATGCTAATGTTAAATAACATTCGGGATGAACACCTCAATTAGCATTTCTTTAGTGAACCTTTCTAAGATTTCAAAATTTATAATCAAAAAAATTGTTCTGGAAATGCAAATTAACATGCAAACAGATACAAAATATCTTGAACTAAAGCTTAAGGATATAAACATCAAAGTTGCATACAATGTTTAATTTGCAACACCAAATCTAACGGGTTGATGGTTTTGATAAGTCAAATAACCAAATGTCGTATATCAATCAAAGTAATTGTAATCTTCGTTATCTGTTACCAGGTTTAGGAATATGCAAATGAAAAATTAATAAAACTAACAATAAAAAATACAAAAGCAAAGTAGGTTGATAATGAAACTAAAAATAAACAGAATACGACCCCAACCAAGATTTATGGGTTGGAACCCAATCCATTAATTATCCAAGCAAAATTGAATGGGCAGTCTGCACATTCACTCTGAACTTGGTGCTCCTATTGACACCACTGTTCTATAATTGATTAGCAACAAAATAAAAATATACCAAAAAAATAATAGTACAAATCGCAATACCACTGTTCTATATAACGACGTGTTATCCAAAGTATGAATCAATAGTTATTGAATTGTAGATTTTAAAACTTGCACCCGCTATAACCGAAGTTGGAAACAATCCTTAAAAATATCACTGTACAATCTTATGAATATTAACTAAAATACTGCAAATTAGACCAATTTGCAATTCAAATACGATAATTCAAAAAAATATGAACAATTGGTTGTCACTTTATTTCGATGGTTGTTACTTGTATATTAATTTGTTGTTGTATGCTACAACAATTGGTCCTCATTTTATTTGATGTGGCAGAGCAAGTTACAACATAAACTATCAGTATGCATAAAACATACATTGTGTAAATGAACTTTGTTCAACTAACTGGTAATACACCTTCTATAACCTTAAATAACCATGTGTAACATACCTTATATATAATAGACGTTATGTGATAAACTAAACTGTACTGTATTCTTAATGTTCAATCATGATTTCACATAGATATTTTTATAGAGGTAATTAGAAAGTGCAGAGTAGAAATTATAATTAAATCAATCAGATATCAGATAGAATAAAGTTACTTGATTAGGGCACAAAAATTCAAATCAAACCGGATTCATATAATAAAAACATAGGACAAAAATATCTAACATTGGCATAGTATATGAATCACCTAGATTAGTAAGAAGAGTAACAAAAAAAGATCGATCGTAAAGAAGAAAATGGAAAATGCATAAATAAAATAAAGGTAAGATATATAACATGCTATTTTCATTTGTATGAAATGCTACTTTGCAATAGAACGATGACTGCTTATCATTCATATAAGCTTACAAATGTTTCAAGTTTTCTCATTTCTATAGCTCTAAATAACAGTTTTATGGTATTAAGAACATAAAACTAAAATTCCATTAGAATTCCGTTTTATATACAAATATATATTACTGAAATGAAGAAATTAACAATGAAGGCTTGATCTTCTCATTCACGATACAAAGCATTTATATGTTTACATACAGCCTAATTCCCAAAAGATATTCTAGGGAATATTCTACCAATTACATCAATTATGCCTAATTACAAGATATTTACCAAAAGATTATATTCCAATCAAATATTTCCAAAAGATATTCTAAGGAATATTCCAATCAAATATTATATTCCAATCAAATATTCCAATCAAATTATCATATTCCCATAATACCCCCCCTCAAGTTGGAGCATGAGGATCATGAATGCCCAACTTGGAGAGTAAATTATCAAACTGCATTTTACCAAGCGCCTTAGTAAAAATGTCTGCCAATTGAGAAGATGTAGAGACATAGATGGAGAAATGAGGCCTTCATTGATTGCATCCCGAACAAAGTGACAGTCAACTTCTATGTGCTTCGTTCTTTCATGAAAAACAGGATTCTTCGCAATATGCAAAGCGGATCGACTGTCACAAAACAACTTAATTGCCTTTGGATGATTCACACCTAAACTCAACAACAAGCCTTTTAACCATTTTAACTCACAAGTGATGGCTGCCATAGACCTGTATTCGGCTTCAGCCGAGGACCTGGAGACTGTATGTTGTTTCTTTGTCTTCCAAGACACAGGAGATTTACCGAGAAACACGAGCCAACTCGTAAGAGAGCGTCGAGTGAGTGGACACGCTGCCCAATCCGAATCACACCAACCCTGTAGAGTTAAATCAAAATTTGCACTCAAAAGGATGCCTTGACCTGGTGTCCCTTTCAAATATCGAACGACCCTTAAGGCCACCTCCCAATGCTCAGTTCTAGGTTCCTGCATGAACTGAGACAAGATATGAACAGAATATGCCAAATCCGGACGAGTAACCGCAAGATATATCAATCGACCAACAAGCCTGCGATATGATTCCGGATCTTTAAGTAAATCTCCACTGGCTAAGCCAAGCTTATGATTTTGTTCAATGGGAAATCCACTTGGCTTTGCTCCTAACAATCCTGCTTCAGAAACAATATCCAGAGTATATTTCCTTTGACATAGAAACAACCCTGCAGAACTTCTAGCAACCTCTATCCCCAGAAAATATTTCAAAGGACCCAAGTCCTTCATTTTAAAACAGTCACTAAGATAAGACTTGAAAGTACACAAAGCAGCGGAATCATTCCCAGAAATAACAATATCATCAACATAGACTAAGACATTAATCTGTATATCTGTCTTAGTATATGTAAATAAAGAGTAATCAGAGTAAGATTGAAGAAAGCCATACTCTTTCAAGGCTGTGACTAACTTTGCAAACCAACATCTGGGAGCTTGTTTTAATCCATACAAGGACTTTCGCAGTCTGCAAACCATATTAGGATCAGAACACTCAAATCCGGGAGGCAACTTCATGTAGACTTCTTCTTCAAGATCACCGTGCAAGAAGGCATTGTAAACATCCATTTGATGAAGTTCCCAGTTCTTAGATGCAGCAATTGCTAAAAAAGTGCGAACAGTAGTCATTTTAGCGACTGGAGCAAAAGTTTCAGTGTAATCAATACCTGCTTGCTGATGATTCCCAAGTACAACCAGTCTGGATTTCAGTCTTTCAATATCACCATTGGACAAAAAATTTGTCCTGTAAACCCATTGACTGCTAAGAGCCCTTTTTCCAGGTGGAAGTGGCTCCAAGGTCCATCTGCCATTGTTTTCAAGAGCTCGTATTTCTTCCTGCATTGACTATCTCCAACCCTCATATTTCATCGCCTCCTTAAATGATTTAGGATCACTGTTACCAACTACAGCTGCAACAAACTTTCGGTAATTTACAGAAAAATTATCACAATGTATATAATGTGCAAGAGGATACGGAGTACCTGAAGGATGATCAGAAACTGAAGTCGGGAGAGATGGACTATTAGCAAAAACAGTGTGGGTAACATGATCACGAAGCTTAACTGACGGATATTTGGTACGAAATCCACGGCCCATATTTTCGGTGGTCTGATTTGAGTCGTTGGGAGCCTCGACTTGCTGTTGTTCTTCGCTGCCAGCATCAATGTGCGTGGCTGGTGCTGTGGTCTGGGGCGGACCGCTGGCAATTGAGGGCTGCAAATTCCCGTGGCTAGGCTGCTCATGCCTCATTGATTCCCCCCCTTGATCATGACTATGTATCTCTACACCACAATCCTCATCACATACACTCAATTCCGCAAAGTCTTCATGTATTTCACCCACATAATCCACATTAGACTCAATATTCACATCATCGGGAGAGCCAAAGGGGAACACATCTTCAATAAATTTGACATCTCTAGAGACAAAAAACTCTGTTGCATCTAAATCCTACACTCTCCAACCTTTTTGCCCGAATGGATACCCCACAAACACGGATTTCCTACTCTTACTAGCAAACTTGTCTCCTTGTGTTTTCTGATTATGTGCAAAGCAAAGACATCCAAATGTGCGTATAGCATCAAAATTGGGTAATTTATTGAAAAGGATTTCAAAAGGTGTTTTATTTTGTAGGATAGGAGTTGGTGTACGGTTGATGAGATGGGCTGCTGCAAGGACACACTCTCCCCAAAAATAAATAGGCAAATTGGCTTGAAAACGCAATGCTCTCGCCACACTCAAAATGTGTTTATGTTTCCTTTCAACCCTCCCGTTTTATTGAGGTGTGCCAACACAAGAAGATTGAAAAATTATACCAGTGGCACGAAAAAAATCAAACAAACATTTAAATTCAGTACCGTTATCACTTTGCACAATCTTAATCTTTTGACCAAATTGTCTATCAACCATAGCCACAAAAGTCATAAACATACGAAAAACTTCTGTTTTATCATCCATCAAATAAAGCCATACAGCTCTTGAAAAATCATCCACAATAGTCAAAAAATAACGAGCACGACATGAGGACTCATGTCTATATGGACCCCACAAATCACAATGAACTTTTTCAAAAATTCTAGAACTATTATTATTACTCAAAGGAAATTTGTCTCTATGATGCTTAGCCCGAAAACACACTTCGCATCCTTTATTCAAACTATTCTTAGACCTACTAATAGGGGGTAGTAACTTAACTACTTTCTCAGAAGGATGTCCTATTCGCCTATGCCACAATTCCACATCAGATGGAGCATCAATTGCAGACACCACCTCTGGTTTGCTGAAGTAGTATAGTCCATCCCGCCTAACTCCCGTTCCAATCAGAGCCTTCATTTGGTCCTGTATCAAACACACATCAGATTTAAATGTGATAATTGATTGTAAATTATCATTTAGTTGCGAAACCGAAAGTAAATTACAACTTAAGTTAGGAACATAAAGAACATGATTCAGAGTGATCGTATCTGACAAGTAAACTGATCCCTCCATAGATGCAATAACAGTGTCCCCATTAGGTAAACCAACAGGACAATTCAATTGTTTAATGTCAAACAACCAAGATTTTTCTCCAGTTACATGATGAGTTGCTCCTGTATCAATGATCCAAGAAGTATTATCAAAATTACCACTTAAGCGATTTTCCGGTATATTAGAATTACCAAAAAATCCCATGATAGCTTTCCATTGTTCTTCTGCAATCGTACCATCAAGAAAACCAAACTTGCGACGAGAGGAGAGAGCAACTTCAATGGCATGTGACCAAGAATCAAAATTATCAAGTTTCCATCTAATGGGTGTTATGAAATCCCCCGGCCTATCATGTATGCCGAGGTAAAACGGGTTATTGATTTCGAATTTTGATGGTGGCGGTGGTGGAGCATCGTTATTGCCGGCCATGGCTGACAGAATTCAAGATAATGTAAATTTTTTTTATTTATTTTTTGAGAGAAAAAAAAATTTCAACCTATGAATTCACTGGCTCTGATACCATGAAGAAATTAACAATGAAGGCTTGATCTTCTCATTCACGATACAAAGCATTTATATGTTTACATACAGCCTAATTCCCAAAAGATATTCTAGGGAATATTCCACCAATTACATCAATTATGCCTAATTACAAGATATTTACCAAAAGATTATATTCCAATCAAATATTCCCAAAAGATATTCTAGGGAATATTCCAATCAAATATTATATTCCAATCAAATATTCCAATCAAATTATCATATTCCCGTAATATGAAACAAGAATCTATTATATCAACATTGAAACCTTGCATGCAAATGATGATTTATGGACATCATTATTTTTGTCCAGATTATACAAATATCAATAAAAAAAATGGCATTCAAAATTCTTATTTCTATATAATAATTTCAATAGTTGGTAACCCAGATTACACAATAAAGCAATATGAACTTGTTTTTTTTTAAATAAATCAAAAGGATTTGCAATAATATATCATTGAGATGTCACTTTATTGAAAAGATAAAATGTGTAGAAATGAAAGGTTCAATTCTAAAAAGGAGAACTAATTATTATTTAAAATTTGTTTCTGTAGTACAAATTCTACTCAATTGTGTTTCTTTGACAATGTAGAAAATCAACAGAGCTAGCATAGTTTTCAAGTGTAATCAACTCCATTTATTTGGAAATAATCACCAATTGTGTTCGCTTGCCATTTATATTTGGAGTATTGCATTCATGAGTAACTCAAAGGTAATCCCAAAATAGAAATGATTATTGAAACAGTAAAGCATGTTTTAAGCAGAATGTTATTAAAAATTTATGCACCAATGTCAATAATAAAACAACAAAGCATATACTGCATAGTGTATTTGTAAGGAAAAATAGCAAAAAGAGAATTTTAAGTGAAAACAGAATAGAATTATACCTTGATGTCAGTAAATTGGTTAGAATATCCAGCCGCTTGCACTACATAGATGAGCAGATATTTGCATAGGTATTGGCAGTGAAATAAAACCCAGAGTCAGTTTCCTATAAACGTAACAAACATAAAACTCAAATAAGTGTGCCATTTATTCTAGTAAGTAGATGAGCAAATATTTAGGTATATAACGGGCAGTGAGAAGAAACCCAAGTTCAATAGAAACGAAAAGGAAAATCAAATAAGATCCTCCTGTTATAAGTAATATCCTAACAAAAAAAAAACAATTGCGTAAGTGTTCAAAAGAAAAACTATAAAAACAAAATCAGATTAGAAGGAGATCAAAACATAAATGAAAGGGTTGGACATCTGGTTACCTACGATGGCGAAAGTTAAAGCAACGGAACCCTAACTGGAAACCCCGCATAGGTAATTTCCAAATACGATACCGTCCAAATCAGGGGTTTTAAACGATTTTTGATTTTATCAGCAGAAATTTCCATGGCTTCAAAGAAATTATCGATCGTTGGTAATGGTATGTGATTCCGTTGTAATTGGAGGAAACAATTTTGTAATTTTTTTCTTTTTTGAAGACAGATGAGATAGGATAGAAACATGGATCGTGCAATTAGCAGTTGGGGATTCATAATGTAAAAATGAGGAGTTCGTGGTAGATTGTGCAGAAAAACTGGAAACCCGCGTGTTATTTGCAGCCGCTAGATATCTTTGCTAGGAATAAATCACAACCACTCTTTGTCTCTTGGTTTGTCCTACCAAGAAAATTTATTATATATAATATATAATATATATAGGTGTAGTATGTCTAAAATAGGTGACAAATTAAACAAATATAGCAATTCCCAAATGATTAGATCAAAAGAATATATAATTAATGTTTAACAACATATATATCAATGTAGTGATAGTAACATACTAATTTTTCTGTGTTTAATGAAACATATATCTAAAAAGGTAAAATAGGATATTGTTCACATGCTTAGCATGGAGTAGTATAAGCATTAAATTGTAATTTCTTAACTGATCAAGCAGAGTTTAGCCATCATGAAGTAATAGTTGTGCCCACATACATTTATTTAAATGATTCATATAATGCATTGCAACTGTCATAGACGTCAAATGCGTACAAACAACAAAAAAGAGGGGGGAATAAGAAATTTATTTTCAACATGTTAACTCGTATGAACTTTTAACTAAAAAAATATGCAATACGAAAATGCAAAAATGCCATTTGTTATATGACGCCCACAGATGGATTTAAAAATTCATTACTCATAGTTTAAGCAATCATTCATTCTATGGAAGTACAAAATATCATATCTAAAAACAAATTGTTTACATAAAGTGAACCATAAAATCAATGTCTTGCCGTGTATAGCCTGAAATGATTTGTTTGGATCTCATTATTGCATTCTTCAAAACCTGTATAACAAATAAAAATAAGAGAAGATACCATGAAATAAAATAATGACAGCAGTTACATGCTATTAACAGTCTAATTATGAGTTACATAGCAGTAACATATTACGCAATAAACTTCCAAATTTGATATATATTTCCGCCATATGATATGGTTTTAAAATTGAACACCTAAAAAACCATTGTTTGGTCTAATTCAATAGGATCAAATGAAATAACGAAAGGCATAAATCAAGGGTGAAAAATCTAGTTATTATCTTAGGCTTTCTAAGTAGGTTTCCTAAGTTTGATTATGTTAAAAATGTGGCATCTATATCTTAAGCTAATCTATATAACCAGGTGAAACTTACAATAAAGAAGAACGTTATGTCTGAGAAAACCACTATCACATTGCTACAAATAGAAGGTTCTCTAAACCTGCAAGATATGTGAATATGGCAGACCAAATCATAATACTACTACGACTGGACCAGGAAACAAAACAACACCAACTTACCATCCATGATTAGATTGTTTGTGGTATTTACTATATTCCAAAACATATAAAATTTCTATGAACATAAGTCAATCATTAAAATGAATTTGAACATTCTTACTGCATAGTACCATGTACTTAAATCTTTATTTATAGCATGTTTAACTAAATATTTCTTAAAATTGTTATAAATAAATCATCATATAAAACTATGGTGAAAAATATAACTTCGAGTAGTTATACATGTAAATTTTCAATCACAAAAAAATTAACAACTAAAGCACAAAAAGTTTTGCATTGTGAATAATGATGCAGTAATATATTCATTTTGACGTTAAGAAAGTATATAAATTAAATCAAGTGTTTATGCAACTGAGCATGAGAAAACTTAACACAAACATTTTTGGTTAGCACGTAAGTCCTCAACATAGACATGTCTTCAGAGTGTAGTTTGAGTTAATCCGCAAACGGAAAAGATAAGATAACTCACAATTGAAAATTTTGCCAATTGGTCCAGAGAAAAATAAAAGCATGCAAAAGTGAATTTTCATTTGTTAAGTCAAATATTGTAATTTTAAGGGATGCTCAAATCTCAATTAACAAACTGAATTTACGTAAAATAAATTTTCTAGAAAGTATTTTGCAACTAAGTATATATAATATTGAAATGTAAATCAGAAGTAATTTACGATGTCATGAGTTAAGCACGATACCTGAAAAGACGTGAGTGTTTCCTTAAACAAAGATTGAAGCACCCAACGATGCTGAAGAGGAAACACCGCAGTCAAGGAAAACATGATTAGTGCCAAGTAGGAATCTGTAATAGAATAAATTGAAATTAACATAATGTAATTTTTGACCTATAACAACAACTGATTTTATAGAGTAATAGACATAGTGCACTCTGTGTTTATATGAAAGTATAATTAACTATACCATAACTTTATTAATTGGCTATATCAGTCCATTACAATTGGAGTGCATTAATATGAGTAAAGATTCAAGTTTTAGGCATAGCCTAGTCTTCTTACTAACAAAAAAAATAATAGCCAGTTCGCATATAAATTCAGGTAAATGGTTCATCAAAAGTTGTTGAGCACTTATTACTAACAAAAAAAAGTCATTACACATAAAAGTTTAGGTCAACGTCTCATCAGAAGTTGGGCAACACTTAAGTGGAAATTCAACAAATAGGTTAGCTACATCCACAAAACATGAAAGGAATAAGGAAAAACTTCCAACATGCCAGTAAATAGAAATCACAGAAGTAGGATTCTATGTATAAAACTGAAAATAAAATCATACCTACGTCATCAGAATCCTTAGAGAAAACCCCTACCATCATCAAATAGGATTTTATCGAAGACACTACAGTAATTGAGCATGAGATAGTTTTCAATCCTAAGAGCAGGATAACCATTAATTGCTAATGTAATAACCGGAATATGTTATTGATAATAAAAAACCAAGGATTGGAGGAATAATGCTGAGAACACGGAATTGGTGAGGGCATGGAAAGTGGAAAAGAAGGAAGAGACATGCATGGATGCATAGATCTGAAGATGTTGGAGAGGTAGAAATCGATTTTTGGGAGAAGGAACAAATTAGGATCAGGAGAAAGTTTAGGTGTGGACAACAATGGGGGAAAAGGAAAACCATGGGGGGAAAGTAGAAAAATGGATGTTCTGACTGCTTAATCTAAGGCTTGTATACGGGAGCAAATGAGACGCTTGAGTTTCAAATAAGGCGAGAGTTAAGGAGATTGCAACATTTGATACTCGTCTTTTATAATATAGTATAGATTATTTGTTCTGTTACTCTCCTGCTTTATATTAGACAGTAGATTTGAATCCGAATGTTTGTTCTTTTGCTGTCATTTTGTTATTTTAACAACTAAATCCTTTTGTTGGATATGTAGGAAGGCATTATTATTATGGTCCTTGCTTCAATATGAATACTTGAGTAATAACGACCTATAACGGTTTACAAAAAGCAAGCGAAATTAATGTAGTTGAAAATGATGTGTAATGGGTATGAAATGTTCATAGTTGAGATATCAATTACTATAAGAATAAATTCCTATAGTTCTCATTACCACGTAATTCCCATGAGACTCCTGGAAAAGTATAAATACAAAAGTAAAAAATTAAGTGAGAATATACATCAACTTGATGTACAAATAGAAGAACAAATAATTCAGAAATTTTACTCATAGTGTTAAGAAGTTGGAACGACCTTTTGCAAAAGATTATATGGAAATTGTAGCCTATAAAAAAATGTAATCATTGTTACCAAACCAAAGAAATTTCCAATTTTATCAGAAAACAAATCATTCATTCCTATTTTAAGGTACACTTAAACACAGTACAGTATATACCGTTAATTTTACTTTCAGATTTTGTACTCTATCCCCTTGACTATATTTTCCCAAACTCCCAATGCAGCATGTTTCAAGGACATTAAATATATATTTATTCTATATATACTTGATATAAACAATTAGTACATTCTTACCTTATACTTTTAGTTTCCAGACAACACTGCTAAAGTTGGTAGAAGAAACATAGTATAAGCACAAAAATAGTGCCAATCAAGAGAAAAACAATGATAAAGTCGATAATTTACACAAAATTATGTTATGAGTTTTATCATTCAAATTTTTCACGTCCAAAGGTGATTTTAGTAACCATCGATCTCCTTAGACAACAAAAAAAAAATACAATTTCTATATAAAAATCTTGTAAGTAAAGTTCATGCCTTTCTATATAAGATGTGCCATTCTTTACTCGCCTTGATCTAACAAACATTGTTGCATCTTAAATTGCTCGTATTGGCAGTTTACAGTTTCCACTAAGTCAAATATACCATCTACATGTTCTGCCTAAAAGGAAGAAAAAAAGAGGAAATTAGATATTATAGTTGTTGAATGAAAGAAAAAGGAAAACTTTTAAAGCATGCGAATGAACTTGAAATCCAGGTCACTTACGTTTATACCTCTATTTTGCTACATGTCTCTTCTTCTTTAGATGCTTATTAGCTATTTAGGAGAAGATGGAAGCGAGGGATCCACTGTGCTTTCTTCCCAGGTTAGGGATTTTAGTGGAGAAGTGGAAGTGCGATATTGGTATAGAAACATAAAATTACAATTTTAAACAATCTGAGAATCGCTTTCGGATTTCTATTTTTCAATAACTGACCATGGTTTTGAATTCGAATAGGCTTTCCCAAGTGGAACTAAAGAGGACGGGAAAAGGTTGGGACCGAGGAGAGGAGAAGTACAACTCGTACGTATCTCAATAATAATTACAGTTCATTAAAAAAAAAGACTCCTCGGTTCTTGAGAAAACAGCAGTGCATAAAAAAAAAAGGACTCATCTGTTCTCGAGAAAATAAGAGATATGTATGTATGTGTGTGTGTGTGTATATATATATATATATTAATTAGCTGAAAATGGTTGTAATTACATTGTCTTTCTTATTATTCTTTTATTAACATGAAGGCATTTTGGCGACCATTTTGCTATTCTTTTAATAACATGGTGGCATTTTGGAAGCATTTTATTCTTTTAATAACATGGAGGCATTTTGGCGAGAAAACAATTAACGTGATGATGACACATAGCCTCAGTGGCCTTTACTTTAGTATATTGTAAGATATATATATATATATACATACATATATATACATACATATATATATATATAATCAACATCAACAAAATGGTGAAGACATTTGAAAATCGATGGAATCAAGAAATCAACAACAATGAAATTTAGAAATAATAATAAAAGCATATGGATCCATATCAACGGTGGCAAGCCGAAGTAATGTCATATATGCATCAACAACAAATGGCTACATTTCGCCAAGTACCGCTGTCAATGGGTCGTGTCGGGTTCAGGTCGGGTCAAGTCGGATTCGGGTTGATTTATAGACAGGTCGGGTTTGGGTTGCTTATTAAACGGGTCATTTTTTCCCAACCCTAACCCGACCCGTCTATAAACAGACTAACCCGACCCAACACATTTGAACCGTTTAACTAAACGGGCCGTGTTAGGTCGTGTCGGGTCAGGTTTATTCATTTGACCCATTAGCAAATATTGTGCACTAACATAAATATCAAAAGAACCAAATCACCAACAAGGAGCGCTATTATATAATCACCGATAGATAACAAGTTATAAAATCACCAACATGCAGAAAGTTACAAAATCACCAACAGGAAGCACATATATAAAGCATGAAATCACCATATTCAAAAATCATTCTCCATACATAAGAATTTATGAACATATTGCATACATAAAAGGATAACAATATTGAAGAGATACACTTGTTATAAGTAAAATATAACTAACAAAATACAAAAATAAATTAGTAGAATATAATAGCTTACGCACGAATATATGAGCATACTGATTACTGCATACACAAAAAACAAACACTAACAACATATATAAAAGACTAACAGTATGGAAGAGATACAACATATAATTGGGTTTGGCAGGTCAAAAATGGGTTGGCGGGTCAACCCTAAACCCACCCATTTATAAACGGGTCAAATTCGGATTGACCTTAAAATGATCCACCAACTAAATGGGTTGGGTTAACCTGCTAATTTCCAGGCGAGTTTCAGGTTGTCAGGAAATTGACAGGCCTACCGCTAAGTACAAACACCAACAACAATGGTGGCACCTAATAACTGACCCGAAGGTCCAACGAATGGCTCGAAATCCCAATAACTGCCCCAAAGGTCCAACGGATGGTTGAATCCCAACAGCTGACCTCCAGGTCTGGTACTGACACTAACAATAACAATAGAATATGTCACAGACTTTCAAATAGTAACCCAAACCTTGACGAACTTCACAACCCGTGAATGATTGAGGCCGAATAATAAACGGCATATTGGAATTGGTTTTGTTGGATACTAGCGTAAGTCGCAGGGTTGTGAAAGTCCATGTGAACGCCCACATGACAATGGATGCTTCCAGGGGGATCCAGGCGTAACCATCGTGTTGCAGCGATTCTAGGTCGAGAACGGATAAAGGGTACGAATGTTTCCTGGGGGATCCAGGCGTAATCCTTGTGTACCTAAGGTCCATAGAAAAAATCTGGGATCTGGGATCCCCGATAAGGGTGACTCCATTAAGCATGAAGGATCTGGAAGTCCGCTAAGGTGGCTCCGTTTTAGCATGAATGATCTAAGGGATTTGGGAGCACCGATAATGGTGACTCCACTGAGCATGAAGGATCTGGGAGCCCGCTAAGGTGACTCCATTGTAGTATGAAGGATCCAGATTTGCCCTGAAAAAGGCGTTGATTAGTGATGGCAATAAGGCTCGGTTATTGATGGAACCCAATTTCCAATACAAACCATCATGATGTTAATTGTAACCTATGTATGTAGTCGTAGGACACTACGTCTGCTATGATTGATATATTTATTTGGGAATATAGTTTTTTTACTATGCACTAATGATAATAGAAGTGGATATTGCGTATAAAGCATTTTTGGATATTATAAGGTAAAACTCTGTCCTTATGTTTGCGTTGCATTGTGTGATGGGATTGAGTCTTATAATAGCTTCATTTTTCTTTTTAGCATCGCGTTGTTTGTTTTATGGTATTCTTGGGAGAAAACTCGTTCCATCTTATACGGTGTGATCCCTTAATTTATCCAACATTAAAATAAAGTTAATAACTATTTTAGTTCTCGCGCCAATCCCATGACTGACTGGGAGTTTATTGTTTCCACCTAAACTATGGATCCATAAGTCTATTATTTATGGTAGTTGTATGTGTACTGACAATCAAGTGGAGGAAACCCATTCCATGTTATACAGCGTGGTCCCGTGATATGCCTTATTTTTAAATAAGTTAAATATAACTGTAGAGTTTCTCATACCAGTCCTATGACTGACTCGTAGTTTGTTTTTCCCTTACAAACTCGGGTGTCCATATTTTCTACACGGGAAGTCGAGGTTTTTTGTTTTGTAGATATTTTCCTTGAGCAGGATTCTGGATTGAAGCTCAAATCTGTGTCCAGAGCATTGATAGTTTTCCACTGTGGATTGTATTGTATTTAATGTAATTTATCGTCCGCTGTATTATTTTTCATGTACTTCGATATTTTGTACTTTGATGTAACATTTGTATGATGTTAATAAATGGACTTTTGTGTTTGTTCTGATGTTGTTGTGCGCCCAAAGTTAATAATCCGAGAATTTCCAACATTTGGATCGGGCCTTACAGTCGATTCGAAAGGCGGGGAAATTCGGGTTGTTACAAATTGGTATCAAAGCTTTGGCTAATTCAAATCTTTGGGGTACAATTCGTTGGAGCACAATGAAAGAATTCATTAGAAATAGGATTAGCAATGCCCTATAAGAAGAATCCTCATTAGAGATAGGGTTATAAATATCCTAGAATAAGTTAAGAGTATTATGTATAAAAGAGAGCGTATTCGTAATAAGAAATATATTTTCAAATTCGATTTTGAAAAGTTATATTTTAAATAATCTACTTTTTTGTGACTTCGTTCCTTTTCAGGGACGAAAAGTTTTAATGGGGCAGAGTAACATCCTTGAGATTAATTTTGGAACAAATTTAAAATTTAATTTTATAAGAAAATATGTCAGAATTTAAAAATTCGGTTTTAAATCATTAGATAGCCCTTAAAAAGTGAAACTTTGACATCGACCTCAGAATTATACGAGACTAACTTTGTTGGATTCAGAATAATCAATCATTGCTAGATTTCAAATTTCACATTAAACAGAATTAGCATGTGGCCGTGAGAGGCAGACACATTTGCTAAGAAACTGACGCTCAGTTTACAAAGGAACATTATTGAGACGATTTCACTTTTCTTTTTCGGATTCGTAGCATCGAATAATGGTAAGATTCCAAGTTTCATGATTTTTAGAATCAGTATGCGGCCGTGCATGTTTTTTAAGGTGACAAATAGACAATATTTTGACTTTAAAAATTCGCTGTTTGTGCATACGGAATCAGAATTCGACTAAACCAGTTTCGTTGTGTCCGTAATATCAGAGAGTAGTTGCATGTCAATTTTCATCGAAAACGGAATCCGTAGGTGACCACACATATTTTTAAACGATGAAAATGAGTGATATTTGAGTATAATAAAATATAAAACCAATAAAATAATAATTTGGCTCCACTATAAATCATCATTTACACTTCATAACCTATCCCTAATCTCTAATGATCTGATAGCCCCCTTTGCTTCCAAATGTGAGAGATTTTGTCTTCCAAAAATCAAAATCAAATCCAATACTCCACTAAAATTCATGAAATAAATATATATGTAATCCTTATGAGTAGCTCTTCAATTTGAAATGCATTTCAATGGCGCTCGGCACATTTTTATGTGCTGTGTTCCATACAGCGTCCTCACTTTGTGCACTCGGGCTCGAGATTCCTTCATGTAGGAGCAATGGTTTGAAGTTTGGTTGTTATATTTGAGTTTGTGGTAGGAATTGTGAGTTGCATGCGAAGTTTGAAGCAATTCGGTGCCGGAAAGTGTCGGGAGATGAAAAGAGGTAGCGTGGTTTGGTACGTGACATGTTACTGGAAAAGGAAGAGAATGAGGAGAGTGATTAAGGGGTAATTAATTAATTATGCTAGTAGTTAATGACTTATATGTACATGAAACTTGTAAAAAAAACATAATTTTTCATACGAACTTGGAATTCAGTAAAACATGATCCGTTGGAACCGTATCGACGAGAGCTTCACAATCAAACTGATTTGGAGCCCGTCTCAATTTTTGGCGGAGTGGAAACCATCGGTGAGAAACTACTAACTGAAAAGGGCTAGACAAAAATTAATTGTTTGATAATTAATTGTTTTGAGTTATGAGATGATTATTAGTTGATAATATAAGTTTATTAGGATGTTAAATAATGACCAGAATATTAAAAATATGATTTTTAATTGATATATGTATAATTGTTTAAGTATGTGAGAAATCTAAACTCAGTTTAGAAAGGGGTAGATTAGTGATTTAATTACATGAAAGTTAATTATTAAGTGAAACAATTAGTGTTGTTAATAAATAAAATTTATTAAGTTATGAAATAATTTTTAATAAGTTAAAAAATGTGATTTTTAACTAATGTATGCGATGAAAATTATGTACATGATATGTAAATAAAACTGTATTGATATCGTGGAATTGTAACTTATATTAATTTAATAAAATTAACAATTTTAACGTTAATTGGTAGTAGTTAAAAATAAAATTAAATAAGAAGTAATACGATGAATACAGAATGATAATAAAAATTTATTATGATATTAGTAAGCGATTAACGATGTAAAAAATATTGTTTTTTAATCGTTATGTAAGTGAGTATTTAAATTTGCGCCAAACTAGAATTGGCAAAATAGTGAAGTGAATTTTATTTGATTAGTAGTTCGTGATTAAAAATACTTAATCATGTTTGTTGATGCTCATCACTGTTTATATGAGTTCATTGATATTCTTGTTAGTTCAACACATGAACTATTCACAAATTCATTTGCATTAGAAGCATTGTATGAATATGCGACATTCACATTTCATACTACGTGGCTGGACACTTGTGACACCTTAAATGACATTGGATGTTGAGTATTTATTTATTTATGACTGTTGTGCGTGCATTCTACGCGAGTGATGGTTTCTTGGATTAATTAAACAACACCATAGGATAGAAAACAGGTATTGGACTACACTACATATGCATAGCCCAACATACCTATATAAGCATATAGTTGCTTGATGCTTATACGATGTGAATTGTATTGTATACAATTATTTGATGCTATACGATGAGAACAAATCACTAGAGATCATGTATATTGCATATTGATCATATGTGAGCAGAGGACATGATGTGAACTAAATTAAACCTATAAATAAATTTATAGGATTTAATAATAAACTCTACACAGGTCAAGAGAATGACAAAAATGTACACGTCACTCTTGCGTAATTACGGTACATGGAGACTGGGTAACTAAATTGTACACATTTCCTGGGGTAGTGTGTAAGGCACAGTGGATGTGCACATGATTTTTAATTCCCACACGGGCATTGAGATGATTTATTTACACATCTCTCAGTGTACACATGTTGTATGGATATATTGTGATTTATTGGAGCCTTTTAGGCCATATGTGATTTTTTCGAGCACTCCGTACAGAGGAGATTATGAAGAATTTTCCCGAAATTCAAAGGCGTTAGCCAAATATTTAGTCAATTAAATAGTTTGGAAGCTGTTTAACGAAATACATATTTTTATACGAAAAATATAAATTAAATTAAACGAACCGCGCAATGGCAGTTCGCGTTTTCAACTCGTAATTTTAAATGAGTATACCTGGAGATTCGACCATCGGATTTTCGCGAAATTAGAACCGTTGGATTCATTTCGAAAAGATCTTTCGATAGATAATAAATAAGTTAAGATCCAATGGTTAGATTTTGAGAAATGTTAAATCCAAGTTTGAATAAAAACAGCGCCAAAACCAGTAACGGTCTGTAATGGAAGATTATTAATATGGATTATTTTTTATAATAATAAAAATAGAGAAAAGTTATGTTAAATCATAATAAATGATTTGAAAGAGTTGGAACCAAATATACTTGGTTGTGGGTATTCATTATTATTGATTGATTGGATTAGATTGTAATCGACCAGTTTATGAGCAAGTGCGCATTTATATTTAGCATTGGGTTAGGTAGAAATATTTGTATGCAAACACCTCGTGATTTATTTCCTGATTTGACTACGAGGTGTTTAGCGATGTTGATATACACGTAAATGTGTATATTTTATCCGCATATTTATCTTTTAAATAATTGATACTGTGCATTTATAGCTATGTTTACAGATTATTTGAGATGAATGGATTAATGCATCTAATTATTGAAAAGCTTGAAGAAGTTGTGCAAGAAGAGTGTTGAATTTTAGAGCTGGATTAAAACTTGAAAACATGAAGAAATGTTGTTATTCAATCACCTTTTTGCTGCGTATTTTAAAGACAAGATTCAATGCTTTTTCATAATAATCACTTGGAGTTGTTATTCATTCTAAAGGCAATTGGAGTTGAAGCCCGCAACCTATATTCCATGACATCTGCATGCATTCACATTGGTCTAGTTGCTAATTGGGCTAAGTTATTTGCAAAGCTTCTCATTCATGCGCTGCACACATTCACATTAAGCTACTTAGTTTATGTGTCATAGTTTGGAAAAAGGGATTTGTCCCACATTATGGAATTTGCCAAGTAGCCTTTGTCATATCAGCTATAAATACACTTTATCTCATTCATTGTAAAACACACCTAGTTTTATTCTGTAATCTTTCTCTTGGAATAAAACTCTTCTTCCTCTGTTCTATTTAGTTTTAGTCTTATTTATGTTCATGTTATTTAATTTCTGTTTTTCTTCTTCTTTAGTTATGTCTAGCTAATCCCCTTTGATTAGGGGGTGATGACGCTAATAGATATGATTCAACATGAATCACATAGCCAATAGACGAGGACTTTATATATGTAGATCTGAATCAAGGGTTAGATCTGAACCTTCATGTTCTGTGTCATTTAAGAGCTATGCTCCTTCATAGGGTATATTCGTGTTCGATCTAACAATTATCAGATTTAGATCTAATTTTAGGTTTTTAGAAATTAATTTGTGAATCTGTCCTGATAGTCTATGGTTGTTTAAGAGCTCAGCTCCTGCATAGGCTATGCTTGTCGTTATTTACTTATTTGTTTCTAAAAATCTATTTATCATTTATTCGTGAAGAAACATGAATTAGATCTATATTTATTTGTTGGCTATTGATGAGTGTGAATCTAACCTATGTCTTTATCCCCTAATTGCTTTCTCTTATTAGATAAATCTCTCTTCTTTATTTAATTGCTGTTATTTTCTGTGTTTTCAATCAATCAAAATCTTGGAATAACTTGATTGGATTTATTAATTAAAATATTTTTGGTCCCAGAGTTCGACACCCTCTACAACAATCCTTGTTGTTTAGAAAAGCCGAACGGATTTTACAGTTGTTTAAAATTGTATAATTTGTTCGCAAACAGATGTTGTTTGGTTAATTTCAAATTTCCAATACTAGGAGATTCTCGGCCTTCACGTATCAATTTCCAAGTCTTCAATTTCTTTATAATGTCATATTATCACTTGGAATGTTTTTCGAACATATATTCAATCCCAGTCTTTCGGAGTAATACACGCATTCTTAAAACAATAGTTATGGATTATACGAGTTTTCAATCCAAATCTCCTTCCAAATCGTTGCCAACTTATTTACAACCAAAGTTGGATTCATTCAAATTCCATAAAACCCTGTTATTGCCTTAACCCTTCCTTGAAATTTACAAATCATTTTCAAATCTTATATTCCAAACATGATTCTTTTATTTGTTGTTATCCTTTCATAAATTTCCAAATTTACCAAATCTTAATTTGGTTTTAAACTCCATTCACGATAATTCAAACAATTTATATTCTGAATAGGGTTAAATCGACTTATTAGTCGATATCAATTTACAACCCAAGCAAAATTTAGATTTTCATAACAATTTATATTTCCTTCTCATATCCATGTTCGACTAACCCTAACCAAACTCATTTCCTTTACGTTTTCAACTTTCAATATCTTACTTAAAATCACTAATATTTAAACAAATTTCATACAAAATAATTTTTGCCCTTTAAAATCTTTCAAATATTTAACAATCTCTTTTCCACAGTTTTAAACAATAACCCATGGTTTATTATCTTTAAACCAATCATTTAAAAGAAAAATTACAATAACGTTAAAAACATTACCGAAAGTGCTGAAATGGATATTTAGATCAAACAGATTCAAATTTTTTCCCAAATTTCATATATTTCAACTTACGTTATTTTTAAATAATAAAATATGATTTATCATAATTTTCCTAATTTTTAATAATTTTTATAAACCCCTTTTTATTATTCGATTTTCATTTACGATCGCCGAACTACACGTATAGCGACCTTTCCAAATTTTGATTTAAACATAACTCGGAAACCATACGTTGAAATTCGAAAATTTCCTTTCTATTCAAAAACTATCATTAATAGAATCTCGACATTTCTCGTCTCATGTCCATCCGATTTAAAATATTCAAGTTATAGTCGTTTGAAAACTAAAATTGATATTTACGAAGTGCCGCTTTGCGATGCGTTTAATTTGAGCTACACAACGGTTTAAATATAAACGTTAAATCCTTTTCGAAATAACTTAAATTTCATAACTTAAATTTTTAACCATATTCCCATAATATTTTATATTTACATCTTATTTTCAAATATTACTTTACTTAAAAACATCATCGTTTCAAATTTTCCAATATTTATTTCAAATTAAATCAAAACTTGAAATAATATTTTCAAGTCTCATTCAATTACTCGAAATTAATCATTACAATCGTTTGCACAAATCAATGCGGAGTACATATTTCAAATTACTATTCGATCTAAAATCCAAAACTAAATTCAATTTCAATCGTTCTTATGAACATCGGTTGATCATTTTCAAATCTGATTCTAAAATAAAATTCTTTGCATAATAACTAAACCAATTTAATAAAAATTTCAAAATACTTCGGAACTGCTTTGTCTTTTACGAAATTCATTTTATCATTTTCTTTTTTTGATAATTTCAGGCCATATTCTCAATTTTTTCCAAATAATATTTTATATTCCCAATTAAAACAACTCATTTCAAAACATTATTTTTAATTTTTCGAATATTCATTTTAAATTAACGAATAATAATTCTTTAAAACTCGCTCGATTATTTTGATGAAATCAACTATTTGCATAAAATCCACTATTCGAGTACATGACTCAAAATCATATTTCTTACAAATTTTGAACCTGTTCACTTTGGAAAATCCAAAATTGTTTCGTTTCTACAAAATATCGTTTAGATTTTCATCAGTTTGAAATCTAAATAAAATTAAATTTCCACCTATTATTTTAATAATAAAATCTTCATTTAAATGGAAGGAGAATTTAAATCGATTTTCTGTATAATTCACAACTACGGTGTGTGGTGCAGCCATAAACAAGTAATAAATCAACCATATAACATACATTCATCCATTGTAACACAACAATTGAAACAACCAATTTTATTGTGCGCCAGACGTTACGTCCAATAACACTTAGTGTTTTTCGTGTTTTAACTATATATTGTCCATTCAATATCGTTTATAACCATCCATAACTACCCAAAATCAACAAATATTAACTAAGCATACTTATCAATTAATTAGAATTAACCACTAAATTGAAATAAAATATTTAAAACGAAGTTCTCACACAAAGCTTTCCAAATCTTCAACTCTATAATCCTTATTTACTACGAACCCAAACTACGACCGAACCCGTTCAAGCTTCACTGACCACTCGCACAACGTTTTCTCCGCAACTAACCAACGATGTACATAAATATATACATCGTACATCACTTCCTTTTTAAACATAAAAGTATACTTCCAAAGATAGGACTGAACATGCGTTGCGACAGACAGAGAGGGACAGTAAAGTAAGGATGGTGTTCGGAGGGGTTGCTGCGCGTGGTTTTTTTGTGGGGAAGCGGACTGCTCATAGTTTAATTCTCCTGCTTCTTCATTGTTTCAAAACCTGAAATCCACTTCCTTCTATATATATATATGTGTGTGTGTGTGTGTGTGTAGACTATCTTCTTTTAGAAGAAGTTGGGGAGTTTGGCTGTTGTTTTTAGAAAAAAGGGGAGAGACAGTTGAAGTGGCACGCATAGGCCATAGAGCGGAATGCAGTTATGGTGAAGGAGGCTTGGCTGTCATGGTAGAGAGAAGGGGTTGCGAGTGGACTGGCAATGGCCAGAAAGTGTGCCGGAGCCAGCGGACTGGGCTGTGATGGAGAGTGGAATGGAAATGGAGGTGTAAATGAAGGCCGATAGGATTTCGATGGGGAAATGGGGAGGTGGAACATTTTGAGGGGGAAAGACAGTGCATGCTTAGGGGAGGAGAAAGAGAAGTGGTGTGAGTGCATGGATTTAAAAGGGCGGAACTGTTTTAGCAAGATAGGAGCAGCAACCAGTTTCAAGGAGGAAGAGTGGAGAACTGAGTGGAGGTGGAGTGTGCGGCGCGACTGGGTAGAGGAGACAGGATGGATGCTGATACAAACTACACGAAGAAGGAGAATTAGCTTATGGTTGTTTGATTTTTCTTTCTCTTGTCTTGCGTTTCAATGAAGCCGTTTTTTTTTTTTTTTTTTTTTTGAAAAATCTCTTTGCTAAAGGTTAACAAAGGAACAAAGAATGGAACAACACGAGACAAAATAGAAACAGAACGGAGAGAGAGCATCAGAAAAATGAGGCAAAGTGGAAGTTATTTTTCCAGAAAATGAGCACGCGTAAAGCATGCAATAAAATATATTTAACATAAGTACATGGTTATTTAATATTTCCGGGTGTACACTCCAATATTTAAATTTGAATGTTTTCTCCCTTTTGAGGGAGACACGTAACATTTGGCTATATGCGGATACAAGGGAAAAAATTGAAATTTTTAGCAAACCGAGAAGAAGTGTTTAATTAAACTACTATGTATACATATATATATATAACAAACAGTAGCAAAATAAAAATATACTCATGTACAATACTGTGTATAAATCTCAAAACAATAATAAAATAGACGGTTAGCTCATTCTGTAGAGTGTCAAAAGGAGCATGGTTACCCTAAATATGTTAGAAAAATATGTGCTTATTTTCCAAAGTAAAAATTACAGTAAAATCCTATAAAATATTTGAGACCGCGCATACGGAAACTGAACGACTATTTAAACCAGTTATTTAATTATAATTTGTGTTCGAGCACCGATCGTTTCAACAACCATATTGCAAATCATTTACTGCCTTTTCGAAATGAACATCGTTTTAACTAAATTAAATTTTATCAAAATATTGTTGTCTTAAAATTTATATTTAACCAAAACAATTTGTAATTTTTAATCTTTACAAAATCCCTACATGTATAACATTTTAAATCTTAATATCCAAAATAAATTTTTAAAATCTTTTGTACTATATTAAATAACATTTAAATGAATCATATAAAATAATTACTTATCAAAACTTATATGTACATTAAACATATTCTTAAAATAAGTTTTCATTTACAAAAATCATATTTATAAAATAGAACAAAATATTTATTAAACTAATATATAAAAGATTATTAATCAATATTTGTATTTATAGCATATTTAATTAAATTTATATTCAGAAAATCCAAATAAATTTCATATATTAAAACGTTGAAAATCCTAGATCGTTACAATCTTCCCCCCTTGAAACTTTTCGTCCCCGAAAAGAAGAGATTGGTAAAATTATACCTATATATATTTAATAACACTTATACTAGTACCACATTTAAATAAATAAAATAAACAATAGAATTTAAACCCAATCAAAACTATTTTTATCAAAATCTAATTTCGATTAAACTTGAAATCAAAGTGATTTCTTCGGCTCGAAATCCCAGTTTTATTTTCAAAACATCCAAAATACTATATTTCCTTTTTATATCGAATCATATTTGCTTCGGGATTTCAAAACTAGAATCATTTCAAAAATTTCAAATATTTCACAATAAAGGGCATAAAACATTTATATCCAAGTCGAGAGGTTTCTCCCAATGACAAGGCCACTAGGTACGACCTATGTGCGTATCGATATAAATAAATAATGCCTCTTCGGACGTCATACCTTCCTTTAGTCATGGGTTACTCGGATCTTAGTATCAAATAATTTCACTTCATATCCCGAAGACTTAAATCATTTTGCAACAATAAAAATTTATAACAATTTTGACATCATATATTTATTTTTCAAATCCTTCAAAATCTCAGGATTTAAGTCATCAAAATTTCTTAATTTATAAGACACTCTATAAACTATTTCACATTCTAAATAATTGTAGAATCAATTCCATTCGATAAGCAAACATCAAATTCAATCACCATATTTCAACTTAAATCTAGTATTATGCATATTCACATTTCAAATATCCAAAATCAAAGGCTTTTGTAAACCATTCGATTGATGAATCATATCAAACTTTCATGAAAATAAAATTTCAAATTATTTCTTGAAATAATATTTCTAACAAATTTGCATAAGATAAGGAGATCCATATATAACTTCCCATTTCAAATTTCACTTCAAAATCATTTTCGCAACTACTATAAGTTTTATTCATTCAAGTTTCAAATGTTTAAATCTTGCTTGAAAGAGTTATATTATTCGAATAGCGGGAAAATAACTTGAAAACATTTTATCTTGAAAATATCGTTTCCCAAAACATAGTATCTTGGAACACTTTAAATTTAATTGTCAACCAATTTGCAAGATTCAATGTTACTTATAATCCAAATTATCTATTTCTAAATCTGGAATTATGCTATTAATACAACTTGTTCTTAGATTTGTCCAACAAGGCAAAGAAGGGGTTCAAGAATTGCACGATTTCAAGGTTTCAAGCACAAAGAGAACGAAGAGATGATAAGCAAAAGATAACGGCGGGTCTAGGGCAACAAACAAACCAACGAGCGACAGGGTAGAATTTATTTTCAAACATTCATTATTCCTTATTACATCATAATTTATTTGCGAATTCAATTCGTACTCCAAAAACAAGGAATACATTACTTGTTTAACTTTTGCTTATCTATTTCAACTCATGTCTAATATTTCATTGAAATTATATCCAAATAATTACGAACATTTATTTGACATTTTTAAATATTCCTCGATGTCTCAATCAGAATCATATAGTCATCCTACTTTCGAAACCCGAAAATAAATATCTGATGATGATGCATCAATCACAAGAATCATCCCCGAGGGACTAGAGTGTGATTATATATCTATCTAGTATACATTGGATTTCGTATACACGTTAGCTAGGCGTATATTCAAAATCCGTACATTCTTGATAATCCAACCTTAACGTCAAATAAAGCACTCAGAGTTCTTATTATAAGGGGGTATTTCAACATAATTATACTTCCAAAACGATTTACTTATTTACAAAATACGCTCTCTCAAACATAATACTCCAGAATCTCATTCTAGGATATTCTATCCCTATCTCCAATGAGATATTATAACTCTGATGAGTCCTATCGTTTTCAGATATGTTGTGACTCATAGCTTTGTATAACCTGGCTCTAATACCACGTTGTAAAGACCTATCTTCTTGCTTGATTCTCGCTGGTGATTAAACCAACTTAAATCGTTCATAAAGACAGATGGTTATGGGTACTAACATACTTGAACACAAGTAACAGAACTTTTATTTCATTACAAATATTTTTGCATCAGAGTTACAACGAATATCATAGTTACAACATATAACAGCGGAAACAAAAGGCTCACAGCGGAAGAAGTAAACCAAAACCAAAACTTTAGCTCCAAATCTGAATCCAACTAAACCTGCAAACTAAACTACTAGCTGCCCATGCAAAATTTTGGGTACCTAAAGTTTAGGAGGGGAACAATAAACTCTAGGTCAGTCGTGGGACTGGTGTGAGAACTCAAAACAGTTATTATTTCGGGTTTACTTTAAAGTTGGGAAAATTCACCAGACCACGCTGCTAACGCAGAACGGGTTTACTCCGTGTGAATTATGGTGCATCAAAATTCGTTATGACTTTTGAAAATAAAGCTATCATAAGCGTGACCCATATCACACAATGCACGTGCACACCAGATGGGCGAGTTTTGTCTTATGATAACGAAAAATTCTTTAACACGTAAAATCCTCCTTTAATATTATCATTAGTGCATAGTGTCGAAACCATTTCACAAATAAACATATTAATATTAGCGAGCATAGCAGCTATACCCATATACATAGTTTACAAACAAATCGAATGGCTCGTATTGGTTATTGGGTTTTCCAATATGATGGTTCCTGACACGAAAAATCAATCGAGGACACGAAGCTAAGTATCTCCCAGTTAACATCCAGACACGAACACTGAACACAGAGCGTGAAGTATATATCCCGGTTAACATCCAGACATCAGACACCGTATATACTTTATTTCCTCAGGTTTGGAGGTAAAGCTACCGCTGCAGCTTTCAATTTTCACTAGAGATTATGTATACAACCTAACCGTTAGTTTACCATCAACCCGGGGTGTGAGGTTCGTCGATGTCATGATATACGCTTCAATAAGCCATGCTTTGATTATCATTAGCTCATTTCATAACTCAAGTATGCCACATTGACAATCCACGACATGTCACTGATTTCTATCAGTACATAACCTCTAAGCCCATATGTCTTAGAGACGAGAATAATTTATTGCCACAAATCCGATATATATTAATGGAAATCAGTGTTACGCAGTCAATTTCAATGTTAGACACACAATCCATATAAGTCAGTTACGGGTCTGAATAGAATAACAATCCGAAGATATCTAAATATAATTAGATCTCATGCCACTTATAACCTTGTATTGGGTGATCGGCCCAAATGAGAAATCGACACTCAATCCGAATAATTCGAAGATTCTCGGTCTTCATGTATCGATTTCCAAGTCTTTAATTTCTTTATAACGTCGTGCTATAACTTGGAATGGTTTTTGAACATATATTCGATCCCGTTCTTTCCAAGTAATATGCGCACTCTTAAAACAATAGCTATGGATTATACGGGTTTTCGATCCAAATCTCCTTCCAAATCGTTGCCAACTTATTTACAACCAAAGTTGGATTCATCCAAATTCCATAAAACCCTGTTATTGCCTTAACCCTTCCTCGAAATTTACTAATCATTTTCAAATCTTATATTCAAAACACGATTTTTTTTTATTTTCTGTTATCCTTTCATAAATTTCCAAATTTAACAAATCTTAATTTAGTTTTAAATTCCATTCACGATAATTCAAACAATTTATATTCCGAATAAGGTTAAATCGACTTATTAGTCGATATCGATTCACAACCAAAGCAAAATTTATTTTTTCATAACAATTTATATTTCCTTCTCATATCGAATGTTCGACTAACCCTAACTAAACTCATTTCCTTTAAGTTTTCAACTTTCAATATCTTACTTAAAATCATCAATATTTAAACAAATTTCATACGAAATAAATTTTTTCCCTTTAAATTCTTTCAAAATATTTAAAAATGGTTTATTATCTTTAAACCAATCATTTCAAAGAAAAATTATAATAATGTTAAAAACGTTACTAAAAGTGCCGAAATGGATATTTAGATCAAATAGATTCAAATTTTTTCCCAAATTTCAAATATTTCTGCTTACATTATTTTTAAATAATAAAATATGATTTATCGTAATTTTCCCAATTTTTTATAATTTTTACAAACCCCTTTTTTATTTGATTTTCCTTTACAGTCGCCAAACTACACGTATATCGACCTTTCCAAATTTTGATTTAAACATAACTCGAAAACCATACGTTGAAATTCGAAAATTTCCTTTCTATTCAAAAACTATCATTAATAGAATCCCGACGTTTCTCGTTTCATGTCCATCTGATTTAAAACATTCAAGTTATAATCGTTTGAAAACTAAAATCAATATTTACGAACTACCGCTATGGGACGCGTTTAATTCGAGCTATATAACGGTTTAAATATAAACGTTAAATCCTTTCCAAAATAACTTAAATTTCATAACTTAGATTTTTATCCATATTCTGATAATATTTTATATTTACATCTTAGTTTCAAATAATATTTTACTTGAAACATCATCATTTCAAATTTTCCAATATTTATTTCAAATTAAATCAAAAATTGAAATAATATTTTCAAATCTCATTCAATTACTCGAAATTAATCATTGCAACCATTTGCATAAACCAATGCGGAGTACGTATTTATAATTACTATTCGATCTAAATTCCAAAACTAATTCAATTTCAAATCTTTCTTACGAACATCAGTTGATCATTTTTAAATCTGATTCTGAAATAAAATTCTTTGCATAATAACTAAACCAATTTAATAAAAAATTCGAAATACTTCGGAACTGCTTTGTCTTTTATGAAATTCATTTTATCATTTTATTTTTATTTTTCTGAGAATTTCAAACCATATTCTGAATTTCTCCCAAATAATACATTATATTCCCAAATAAAACAACTCATTTCAAAACATTATTTTTTAATTTTCCAATATTCATTTTAAATTAACGAATAATAATTCTTTAAAACTCGTTCGATTATTTTGATGAAATCAACTATTTGCATAAAATCCACTATTTGAGTATATGACTCAAAATCATATTTCTTGCAAATTTCAAACAGCGGTTCACTTTGGAAAATCCAAAATCGTTTCGTCTTCTACAAAATATCAGTTAGATTTTTTTTAGTTTGAAATCTAAATAAAATTAGATTTCCACCCTTTATTTTGATAATAAAATCTACATTTAAATGGAAGGAGAATTTAAATCGACCATTCGTATAATTCGCAACTACGGTGTGTGATGCAGCCATAAACAATTAATAAATCAACCATATAACATACATTCATCTATTGTAACATAACAATTGAGATCATCAATTTTATTGTGCGTGAAACATTACGTCAAATAAGCTTAGTGTTTTTCGTGTTTAAGCTATATATTGTCCATCCAATATCGCTTATAACCATCCATGACTACCCAAAATCGACTAATATTAATTAAGCATACTTTTCAATTAATTAGAATTAACCACTAATTTAAAATAAAATACTTAGAACGGAGTTCTCACCCAAAGATTTCCAAATTTTCAACTCCATAATCCGTATTTACTACGAACCCAAATTACGACCGAATCCGTTCAAGTTTCACATACCACTCGCACAACGTTTTCTCCATAACTAACCAATGATGTACATAAATATATACACCGTACATCACTTACTTTTTAGACATAAAAGTGTACTTCGAAAGCAAGGCCCGAGCTTGCGTTGCGACGGACAAAGAGTGACAGTTGTAACAACAAGGAAATTCCGAACCAATTTAAAAAATTTATTTTAGAAATTTTAATTGATTTTAAATAGTTAAAATGATTTATTTTAGATAATAATGATTAAAATTTTATTTTAATCGAGGTCAAAACGAATATATTTATTTTGATTATAAAAGGTGTTAGAAATAGCGCGGTAGTTTGAAAATTTAAATTTGAACTCTAACTGACTGTACAGGATGCAAAGTAAATCGGATTTTAGGGAAACCAAAAATATGTAAATCTATTTAAAATATCTTTCCAACGAATCCGTAAATTTGAAATTTCACAGCGGACGTCAAAAGTTATGTCCAATTTAGAATTCAGAATAGTCGTTGTAGAATTTATATATATACTAATATTAAAAATAGCCATTTTTCAAACGACCTCCGTTTTCGATGAAACCACTTTTGTTGGAACCGGAATGTCAAATTATTGCTAGGTTTCAATTTTCATAATTTTTCGAATTAATATGTGAGCATGGCAAAAGAAAATGTTTTTTGTCAGTTTTAGTCAAATTTAATCGACTTAAAATGGCCATTTTTCAAACGATCTCAGAATTCAACGAATTAGTCTTGTTAGGACTGTATCGTCAAAACATAGCTAGAAATAATTTTTCTGTAATTTTTAGAGTTAGTATGTGGCCCCGGTAAATTAAAATGTACAATCAAATTAAATAATTAAATAATTCATATTGTAATTTAAAGAAAAACATATCGTAACAGCCGAATTGGGTTACAAAACATGTTCCGTTGTGTCCGGGATGGGGGTTATTGGCTAGGGGCGACACTCGTTGGGTTCGATTTGGAGTTAATAGCAATGAACCATTATTATTTTTCAAGTTAAAGGAATTAAATAATTAAATAAAATAGGAAAATACGTTTATAAATACACTAAAAATACGGTAAACCCTAAAACTAAACATACAGCCGCCAGAAGCTAGATACTGTAATAACCCGGAAAATCTGAACCAGTTTAATTTTTTTTATTTTGGCAATTTTAGCGAATTTTGAATATTTAAAATAAATTATTTTAAATAATATCGACGAGAAATTTATTTTGAATATAATTCGAACGTATATATTATATACGCCGTCGTTAGAATATAAATATTTATATATAATTATAAATAGAATTGAAAATGGCGCGGTAGTTCGATAATTCGATTTCAAACATCAATTGAATGTACCGGGTGCAAAACAATCCGGATTTTAGTGAAACCAAAAGTAATAGGATCTAATTGATGATATCTTTCCAACGAATCCGAAAAATCAAAATTTCATAGCGGGAATCAAAAGATATGTCCAGTTGAAAATTCTGAATAGTCGCTATGGAATTCAGGCCCTTAAAAATGGAAATTTTGCAAATGACCTCGGATTTCGACGAAACCAGTTTTATTGGGTCCGTGGTGTCAATTTATTGCTAGGTTTCAAATTTCATAATTTTTCGAATCAATATGTGAGCGTGGCAAAGGAAAACGCGTTTGACCAGTTTCAGTTGATTTTAATCGACTGGAAATTGGCCATTTTTCAAACGGTCTCAGAATTCGACGAAACTAGTTTTGTTAGGACCGTATCGTCAATACGTAGCTAGAAAATATTTTTCGAGAATTTATAGAGTTAGTATGTGACCCCGGTAATTTGAAATGTACGTTTAAAAATTCAATATAGCGATTTAGATGTAAATTCAACGGAAACTGATCAAGACAATCAAATCAGCTTACGATACATATCCCATTGTGTTCGGAATGGGGGCAATTAACTATGGACGACGGGCGGTGGGCCTCGTTTAGAGGTCGAAAATAAAAGTTGTTTTATGTGGAAAATTAAATAATAATAAAAATATAAAATAAAATAAACTCTCCCTTCTCCCTCTATAATTTCTGGCCCCCCCTCTTTTTTCTTTACTCGTCTTCATTCTTTCCAGAAAAAAAAAATAGAAAAAGGAGGAGAGCGACGGAGAGGAGCGCCCCTCCCCGATGATCGCTGCCGCCGCCACCAAACGCGTCACGCCGCCCTCGCGTTCACCCCCCTCTTCTTCCCCCCCAGCCACCTGAACGAGAACCGAAGCCTCCCCCCCTAAACCACCGCGACACCCTCCAAACCCCCCCCCCTCAAACGATGCATCGCAGACCCCCCCTCGGGAATCGAGCACCGCACCCCCCCAGGAAACCCGAACCCTAGCCTCCCTCCCAACCGCCGACGAGGCCTCCAGCCTCTGACCCACCGCCTCGACGCACTCCGATGCCCACCAGAGCCCAAAAACCCCTCCAAATCGATAACGCAGTAAGTCGTATTGATTTATTTATTTTCGTTTTGTTTTTTTTATATATATATTATTTTTATTCGGTAGGATTAGCATTATCTTGAGACTGAAGTAGGGATGTCTTGAAAATATAGAAGGCGAAACCTTTTAAATAGAAAAGACGGAATTTTTATTATGTAGAAGGTGTAAGAATATGATTTTTATATTTTTAAAGTATTAAAAATATGATCTTTATATTTTTAAAGTATTAAAAATATAATCTTTACTATATAGAAGGCGTAAAAATATGATTTTTGTTTATGTAGAGAATTAAAAAATATAATTTTTACATGATAGGAATATTAAAAATATCATCTTTATATAGGTAGCAAAATAAAAGCGATATTTTTAAATATGAAAAAGCGATATTTTTAAATAAATAAAAGCGATATTTTTAAATATGAAAAAGCGATATTTTTAAATATGAAAAAGCGATATTTTTAAATATGAAAAAGCGATATTTTTAAATTAGAAAAGGCGAGATTTTTAAATTAGAAAATGCGATATTTTTAGATATGAAAAGACTATATTTTGAGATGAGTAGTGAAGTAAAAACATGATTTTTACTTCGAGAAAAATATAAATTTTATATTATAGAAAGGCAAATCTATATTTTTGAAAAGGCGAAACATTTATATGAAGAATGGCGTGATAAAAATATAATCTTTACTATATGAACATCGATGTAAAAATTCGATTTTTATATATTGAATAACGAAGTAAAAATTCGATTTTTACGTATGTAGTGACTACGGGCAACGAAAGCGACAAAAAGCGAGAACGATGAAGATTTCTATGAATGAAGTGCCGTGGAGCTAGGATAGCTATTGGTGAGAATTTCTCACCTTTCAATTTCTTTTTCTAGTTATATATATATACTAGGATGCAGACGGTGCTTAGTAGCACCCGACACAATCGTCCACAGACCATGGACTTGTTTGTTTGGTTGCATAAATTAGTTAGATGATTTGATTTGAATTTGGTTGTTTGGTGAATTTGATTGATGTGTGAATGGCGTGGGCCTTCACTAGACTGGGGATAAGGCTAGGCCTCGTCCTGTTTCTAGTATCGTGCCGTTATGCCGCCAAAATTTTCTAAAATAAGTTAGAAAAATAAAAATATCATTTTATTTAAAGAATGGACTGAATAGAAATTCATATGTTAAAATAAAAATGTTTATCGTTAAAAATATAATTTTAACGTGAATATGAATAAATAAAATATTCATTTACAAACCGGACGGTTTGTTTATGTACACCTATTTGAAGGACATTGATTGGGTCGATAAATTTTACACATCGCCCAACTGCACAACTAAAATCTGTGTTTGATTGTTTGAAACCCCACACGGGTGTTGGGATGAAATTTGAAGTTCACTCATCCTGATTGATTAAATATGTCGATCGATTGATTGACAGGCTGTTATAAGCGTTAGATACCTATATTTGATGCTTATACAGTGTAGTGCACTTTGATTGATGGTTGATTATTTTACAATGCTATTATGTACGTGTGATGTATGAAAATCCATATAATTAACATTATATGGTGATTGATTGGGCCTCATTCCAATCTAGAAAATAAAGAATGATATAAAATAAAGGTTCATGTGTTGACTGTACTCATCCGTTGAGATTAGTCATGTGTTGAACGAAATATTTTAACAATAAAATTTATATCTTTATCACTATAAAGTAAAGGTTCATGTGTTGACTGTACTCATCCGTTGAGATTAGTCATGTGTTGAACGAAATATTTTAACAATAAAATTTACTTCTCTATCATTATAAAGTAAAGGTTCATGTGTTGACTGTACTCATCCGTTGAGATTAGTCATGTGTTGAACGAAATATTTTAAAAATAAAATCTACATCTTTATCATATATAAAATTAGAAACTGACTGGAAAATAGATAAGATGAGTGGTCTCCTGGATATTAATCTGATGTTGGTTTCGGCCTTCGGGGTTAATATTCAGGGAATCGTTCTCTTACTAATTTACGGTTGGAGTCTGATTTAATATCAAACGATAGATACCTTAATTTTCACAAAATATATCAAATAACAAAAATAGTCACATGTGGACAGTACTCATTCGTTGAGATTAGTCGTGTGTTGACAAAAATAAATATTCATTTGTTGAATAGAATATTTGAAAATAGAAATATATGAAGCCGTGTTGATTAGATTGACGCCATTTTGACGTGAACGATATTTATATCGATTTTATTCATTTTAAAATGAATATTGAAAAGTGATTTCGAAATCGAATATTTTGAAATGAAAAATGAATTGAATATAAAACGATTTCGAAATGAATTGAATATAAAACGATTTCGAAATGAATTGAATAGAAAACCAATTTGAATTGAATCGAATAGAAAACCAATTTGAATTGAATTGAATAGAAAACCAATTCGAATTGAATTGAAAACGAATTCGAATCGAATGGAAAACGAATTCGAATTGAATTGAAACCGAATTGAAATGAATTCAAATCGAATTGAAATTTGAATTGAATAGAAATGAATTTTAAAACGAATTTATAAGGAAGAATTCAATTTTGATTTGAGTTGAAATGGAAGTTGAAATTGTTTTTGAAACGAATTCAAAACTATATATAAAATTCGTTTTGAATGGTAATCGACGAAATATAATATATATATATATATATATATATTATATATATATATATAATGGCCTGAATAGAACGCGCCGCGCCGCGGCAGTTCGTGAATTTCGACCATTTATTTCAAACGGACATTACGGGAGATCCGACCGTCGGATTCTCCTAAAACTGGAACCGTTGGGTTCGTATCGAAAAGAGCTTTCTAACGAATATTAGAAATTTGAAATCTAACGGTTGGATTTGGAGATACGTCCAAATCAAATTCGAAAAAGGTCGCTGTAAGTGCAGTTCGATGGTCGTTGATGGAAATCGACTGTACGGGCCTAGATAAAATTATTAAAAATAGTAATAATTTGTGTAAATTCATGAGAAATGATTTGGGAAAAATTGGGGTGAAAAACTCCATATTTGAAAAGATAAAAATGGATTTTTATCGAAATGAACTAGTTTTGAACTAAAATTAAAACCCAATTATTTTTAAATAAATAAATTAGATTTAAAAAGGGGTTTTAAATAATCGGAATCTCTAATATATTTGATTGGATTTGAAATGGGTTTATCATGAACTGTGTTTTAAACAACACTAGTTCTTTAACCCGACGATAAATAGAATGTGATTTGGGTTTAACGTGAACCGTGTTTTAAATGACATTAGTTCTTTAACCCAGTAAAAGGAGCTTTAACGAATCTGCAATTAGATTGAAATGTAAATCTATAATCTAAATTATCAAATTTAGAAATGAGCGAGAAGGGAGTATTACCAGTTTTGCTCCAAAGCGATAGTTAAATCTTTAATTAGATTTGAACGTGAAATGGTAATTAATTTTACCGATAACACCATAGTATTAGATATGGAGTTTTACCAGTTTTGCTTCATGGGATGAATAGGTTAGGATTGGAAAATAAAATAAATAATTACTTCGGTGTGGCTCGCTAATCTCGACTAGTTTGAAAAACCATAATTTGGTTTGATATGACATCCAAAGGAAGATTAAAGGATAAATTTTAAAGAATTTATCTTGGATAAAATTAATGGGAACTTTTGCCAAAAGATGTGGATATTTAAATAACAGAATATTCAGAATTGGAATGAGGCGTATGTTGTGTTTGTGTAACATTTGTTTTTAATATACGCGGGTTGTTCGGAAAGGCCGGGTTTATACCCATTCTGAATAACCGATTCGACGATAAATCGAAGATGAAGACGGTGGTCGAAGACCGGAAGTCTTCACATCGTTTGGGCAATTACTGACGATCCTGATTGGGCTGTACACCCAAGAGGATGGAAATAGTTGGTGGTCGTCCAGACGTACTTGGAGATGGATGGATATGCGAGGAAAGTGCCTCCGGTTTCGTTCAGACCCAGAACGGACTTGTAAATGGATTGTGTGTCTGACATTGGATTTTATTCTATGTTGATTCATTTCTATTAAATATACATCTGTTTGGCGGCGGAGAATTTATTCTTTTGCTTAACGCCCTTCTCTGAGACGTACGAGCTCAGAGGTTGTATATCGATGGACATCAGTCGCATGGCATGAATTGCCTGTGTGGCACGCTAAGATGCAATGATCAAGGCTTCTGTTGAAAAGCAAAGTCTTGTGGTTGATGATCAAAGCACAGCCTACGTGGCAGCTTTGTGTATAACGTGAATTCGCGAGCCTCACACCTCGGTATGAGTTAAAAACGGGATACGAACTGCAGGGAGAGCATGACGTTTCTTTCTAGCTTTGGTGGTGTCAGTGACTTACCAGCCCTGACATTTATATACTTTTCACCTATGTGGTTGTTGGAATGCGAGGCGCCTCGATTATAGGTCTGTAAGGACCGGGAAACGTGTGTTCAGGAATAAATAATCCTCTAACGTAAGTGAGGACCGGCCCTGAAGCATCCAAGGGTTGCCCAGAGTGCGAAGCCCTGAGGCATTTGCTAGAGTGTCTCGAGCGCGGAGAGGAGCTTGCCCCTTGCCTCGACTCATGACGGAAACCCAATTTCCAATACGTGTAATTCGGTTTTAATTGTAGAACTAGTATGGCGACATAGTAGATGGTAGCTATGCTGCCTATGATTGATATTTATGATTGAAATGATTTGACACTATACACTTATTATAGTATCAAATAATGTGTTTTAAACGTATCAAGCATGCTTTGGCTGTTATAAGGGAAAACCCTATCCCCCGGCTTGCGTTGCATTGTGTGATAGGACCTGGGTCTTATAACAGCTTCATTTTTTTCTTTAGTTAGCATTGCGCTGTTGTTTTATGCACTGGTATTCTTGGGAGGAAACCCGTTCCGTGTTATACGGCGTGGTCCCTTGATTTACCTAACTTTAAAACCAATATTAATAACTATTTTATTTCTTACACCAGTCACATTACTGACCTGGAGTTTATTGTTTTAACCTAAACTCTGGGTGCCCCTATTTTCCGCATGGACAGCTAGTAGTTTTGGTTTTGCAGATTTATATTCACAAGATCCTGATTTACAGCTGGAATGATATCCGGAAAGCTCTGTATCCGTATATCACCTTCAGTTGTGCTTTGTATTATTTTCCGCTGCTATGTAATTTATTGTAATCTCTGATATTTATCGAATATAATTTATTCAATTATACTCTGTATATTCTTGTATCTGATGCAATTATTTTAATAGCAATGAAATGTTCTTCCGTCTGCGTTCTGTTTCGTCCTGCTCTCAAACGATCAGGGGTTTCGAACGGTCTAGATCGGTTTAACGACTGATTCGGATCGAGCGAAATTCCTTGTCGTTACATTTGGTATCAGAGCTTTGGTTTACAGAGCTCGAGAACAAGACACATTAGAACCATACGAAAGAATTCATCAGATATTGGATTAGTAATATCCAGTTAGAATTACTCGTTAGAGATAGGATCAGTAATATCCTAGAACGAGTGTGAAGAGTATATTTTTCAAATGAAAACAATTTTGTTTTGAAAATTTAAACCATTTATACGCATTTGAATATTTATATTGATATGGACAATCTAGTATATAAAGATTTTGCATATACGCGTCATGAACGTATATTCGAAGTCTTAATATACTGAATAGATATAGAGTCACATTCTAGACACCTGGGGATAATTTTGGTAATGCGGCCACATTATCAATATTTATGTTCGTGTTTCGAAGGTGTGATATCTATATATTTCCATTAGACTGGTGTGAGAACCAAAACTAAAATAGATAGACACATTGTTGTGAATTGGCATCAAAAACATGATTTTTGTATATATATATATCAAAATTATGAATTTGAAACTCTAATTCACTAATTGATTGATGTTTGTGTTGTTTGTTTATTTGTTTGATAATTTCGAACCATTATGCCTAAATGCATCAAATATTGAATTGTATTGAAAATTGGTTACATTTGCTTGCATATATATATGTACTTACCTTGAACAGGTCATAGCAAGGTGGCTAGAGCAGAGAATAAAATTTGTTTGCCCGACAAATAGGTACATGTTTACTACATAATTTACTGTTTTGTTTGGGTGATGATGATTTTATGAGCCTATTGGCTAGCCGCTTGGCTTTTTCTTTTTCTTTTTGAGATTAGAAGGACCGGGGAAGCTATTTGAAATTCCCCGATGCTCCCGGTGCAGGGGAGGTTATGGCGAAATTTTTCGAAAATTTAGGGTGTTAGCCAAATTTTTGAAAATTTGAAAATTCTCAGAAACTGAAAAGTTGGAGAATGGAAGCCAGATCGAACGTAGAGTTGATTAATCAAACCACTTTCGACTTTGTTCCTTTTCGGGGACAAAAAGTTTTAAGTGGGGGAGATTGTAATAACCCGGAAAATCTGAATCAGTTTAATTTTTTTTTATTTTGGCAATTTTAACGAATTTTGAATATTTAAAATAAATTATTTTAAATAATATCGACGAGAAATTTATTTTGAATATAATTCGAACGTATATATTATATACGCCGTCGTTAGAATATAAATATTTATATATAATTATAAATAGAATTGAAAATGGCGCGGTAGTTCGATAATTCGATTTCAAACTTCAATTGAATGTACCGGGTGCAAAACAATCCGGATTTTAGTGAAACCAAAAATAATAGGATCTAATTGATGATATCTTTCCAACGAATCCGAAAAATCAAAATTTCATAGCGGGAATCAAAAGATATATCCAGTTGAAAATTCTGAATAGTCGCTATGGAATTCAGGCCCTTAAAAATGGAAATTTTGCAAATGACCTCGAATTTCGACGAAACCAGTTTTGTTGGGTACGTGGTGTCAATTTATTGCTAGGTTTCAAATTTCATAATTTTTCGAATCAATATGTGAGCGTGGCAAAGGAAAACGCGTTTGACCAGTTTCAGTTGATTTTAATCGACTGGAAATTGGCCATTTTTCAAACGGTCTCAGAATTCGACGAAACTAGTTTTGTTAGGACCGTATCGTCAATACGAAGCTAGAAAATATTTTTCGAGAATTTATAGAGTTAGTATGTGACCCCGGTAATTTGAAATGTACATTTAAAAATTCAATATAGCGATTTAGATGTAAATTCAACGGAAACTGATCAAGACAATCAAATCAGCTTACGATACATATCCCATTGTGTTCGGAATGGGGGCAATTAGCTATGGACGACGGGCGGTGGGCCTCGTTTAGAGGTCGAAAATAAAAGTTGCGTTATGTGGAAAATTAAATAATAATAAAAATATAAAATAAAATAAACTCTCCCTTCTCCCTCTATAATTTCTGCCCCCCCCTCTTTTTTGTTTACTCGTCTTCATTCTTTCCAGAAAAAAAAATAGAAAAAGGAGGAGAGCGACGGAGAGGAGCGCCCCCCCCCCCCCCCCCGATGATCGCTGCCCCCCGCCACCAAACGCATCGCGCCGCCCTCGCGTTCACCCCCCCTCTTCTTCCCCCCCAGCCACCTGAACGAGAACCGAAGCCTCCCCCCCCCCTAAACCACCGCGACACCCTCCAAACCCCCCCCCCCCTCGAACGATGCATCGCAGACCCCCCCTCGGGAATCGAGCACCGCACCCCCCCAGGAAACCCGAACCCTAGCCTCCCTCCCAACCGCCGACGAGGCCTCCAGCCTCTGACCCACCGCCTCGACGCCCTCCGACGCCCACCAGAGCCCAAAAACCCCTCCGAATCGATAACGCAGTAAGTCGTATTGATTTATTTATTTTCGTTTTTTTTATATATATTATTTTTATTCGGTAGGATTAGCATTATCTTGAGACTGAAGTAGGGATGTCTTGAAAATATAGAAGGCGAAACCTTTTAAATAGAAAAGACGGAATTTTTATTATGTAGAAGGTGTAAGAATATGATTTTTATATTTTTAAAGTATTAAAAATATGATCTTTATATTTTTAAAGTATTAAAAATATAATTTTTACTATATAGAAGGCGTAAAAATATGATTTTTGTTTATGTAGAGAATTAAAAAATATAATTTTTACATGATAGGAATATTAAAAATATCATCTTTATATAGGTAGCAAAATAAAAGCGAAATTTTTAAATATGAAAAAGCGATATTTTTAAATAAATAAAAGTGATATTTTTAAATATGAAAAAGCGATATTTTTAAATATGAAAAAGCGAAATTTTTAAATATGAAAAAGCGATATTTTTAAATTAGAAAAGGCGAGATTTTTAAATTAGAAAAGGCGATATTTTTAGATATGAAAAGACGATATTTTGAGATGAGTAGTGAAGTAAAAACATGATTTTTACTTCGAGAAAAATATAAATTTTATATTATAGAAAGGCAAATCTATATTTTTGAAAAGGCGAAACCTTTATATGAAGAATGGCGTGATAAAAATATAATCTTTACTATATGAACATCGATGTAAAAATTCGATTTTTATATATTGAATAACATAGTAAAAATTCGATTTTTATATATTGAATAACGAAGTAAAAAGTCGATTTTTACGTATGTAGTGACTACGGGCAACGAAAGCGACAAAAAGCGAGAACGATGAAGATTTCTATGAATGAAGTGCCGTGGAGCTAGGATAGCTATTGGTGAGAATTTCTCACCTTTCAATTTCTTTTTCTAGTTATATATATATACTAGGATGCAAACGGTGCTTAGTAGCACCCGACACAATCGTCCACAGACCATGGACTTGTTTGTTTGGTTGCATAAATTAGTTAGATGATTTGATTTGAATTTGGTTGTTTGGTGAATTTGATTGATGTGTGAATGGCGTGGGCCTTCACTAGACTGGGGATAAGGCTAGGCCTCGTCCTGTTTCTAGTATCGTGCCGTTATGCCGCCAAAATTTTCTAAAATAAGTTAGAAAAATAAAAATATCATTTTATTTAAAGAATGAACTGAATAGAAATTCATATGTTAAAATAAAAATGTTTTATCGTTAAAAATATAATTTTAACGTGAATATGAATAAATAAAATATTCATTTACAAACCGGACGGTTTGTTTATGTACACCTATTTGAAGGACATTGATTTGGTCGATAAATTTTACACATCGCCCAACTGCACAACTAAAATCTGTGTTTGATTGTTTGAAACCCCACACGGGTGTTGGGATGAAATTTGAAGTTCACTCATCCTGATTGATTAAATATGTTGATCGATTGATTGACAGGCTGTTATAAGCGTTAGATACCTATATTTGATGCTTATACAGTGTAGTGCACTTTGATTGATGGTTGATTATTTTACAATGCTATTATGTACGTGTGATGTATGAAAATCCATATAATTAACATTATATGGTGATTGATTGGGCCTCATTCCAATCTAGAAAATAAAGAATGATATAAAATAAAGGTTCATGTGTTGACTGTACTCATCCGTTGAGATTAGTCATGTGTTGAACGAAATATTTTAACAATAAAATTTATATCTTTATCACTATAAAGTAAAGGTTCATGTGTTGACTGTACTCATCCGTTGAGATTAGTCATGTGTTGAACGAAATATTTTAACAATAAAATTTACTTCTCTATCATTATAAAGTAAAGGTTCATGTGTTGACTGTACTCATCCGTTGAGATTAGTCATGTGTTGAACGAAATATTTTAAAAATAAAATCTACATCTTTATCATATATAAAATTAGAAACTGACTGGAAAATAGATAAGATGAGTGGTCTCCTGGATATTAATCTGATGTTGGTTTCGGCCTTCGGGGTTAATATTCAGGGAATCGTTCTCTTACTAATTTACGGTTGGAGTCTGATTTAATATCAAACGATAGATACCTTAATTTTCACAAAATATATTAAATAACAAAAATAGTCACACGTGGACAGTACTCATTCGTTGAGATTAGTCGTGTGTTGACAAAAATAAATATTCATTTGTTGAATAGAATATTTGAAAATAGAAATATATGAAGCCGTGTTGATTAGATTGACGCCATTTTGACGTGAACGATATTTATATCGATTTTATTCATTTTAAAATGAATATTGAAAAGTGATTTCGAAATCGAATATTTTGAAATGAAAAATGAATTGAATATAAAACGATTTCGAAATGAATTGAATATAAAACGATTTCGAAATGAATTGAATAGAAAACCAATTTGAATCGAATCGAATAGAAAACCAATTTGAATTGAATTGAATAGAAAACCAATTCGAATTGAATTGAAAACGAATTCGAATCGAATGGAAAACGAATTCGAATTGAATTGAAACCGAATTGAAATGAATTCAAATCGAATTGAAATTTGAATTGAATAGAAATGAATTTTAAAACGAATTTATAAGGAAGAATTCAATTTTGATTTGAGTTGAAATGGAAGTTAAAATTGTTTTTGAAACGAATTCAAAACTATATATAAAATTCGTTTTGAATGATAATTGACGAAATATATAATATATATATATATATATATTATATATATAATGGCCTGATTAGAACGCGCCGCGCCGCGGCAGTTCGTGAATTTCGACCATTTATTTCAAACGGACATTACGGGAGATCCGACCGTCGGATTCTCCTAAAACTGGAACCGTTGGGTTCGTATCGTAAAGAGCTTTCTAACGAATATTAGAAATTTGAAATCTAACGGTTGGATTTGGAGATACGTCCAAATCAAATTCGAAAAAGGTCGATGTAAGTGCAGTTCGATGGCCGTTGATGGAAATCGACTGTACGGGCCTAGATAAAATTATTAAAAATAGTAATAATTTTTGTAAATTCATGAGAAATGATTTGGGAAAAATTGGGGTGAAAAACTCCATATTTGAAAAGATAAAAATGGATTTTTATCGAAATGAACTAGTTTTGAACTAAAATTAAAACCCAATTATTTTTAAATAAATAAATTAGATTTAAAAAGGGGTTTTAAATAATCGGAATCTCTAATATATTTGATTGGATTTGAAATGGGTTTATCATGAACTGTGTTTTAAACAACACTAGTTCTTTAACCCGACGATAAATAGAATGTGATTTGGGTTTATCGTGAACCGTGTTTTAAATGACATTAGTTCTTTAACCCAGTAAAAGGAGCTTTAACGAATCTGCAATTAGATTGAAATGTAAATCTATAATCTAAATTATCAAATTTAGAAATGAGCGAGAAGGGAGTATTACCAGTTTTGCTCCAAAGCGATAGTTAAATCTTTAATTAGATTTGAACGTGAAATGGTAATTAATTTTACCGATAACACCATAGTATTAGATGTGGAGTTTTACCAGTTTTGCTTCATGGGATGAATAGGTTGGGATTGGAAAATAAAATAAATAATTACTTCGGTGTGGTTCGCTAATCTCGACTAGTTTGAAAAACCATAATTTGGTTTGATATGACATCCAAAGGAAGATTAAAGGATAAATTTTAAAGAATTTATCTTGGATAAAATTAATGGGAACTTTTCCCAAAAGATGTGGATATTTAAATAACAGAATATTCAGAATTGGAATGAGGCGTATGTTGTGTTTGTGTAACATTTGTTTTTAATATACGCGGGTTGTTCGGAAAGGCCGGGTTTATACCCATTCTGAATAACCGATTCGACGATAAATCGAAGATGAAGACGGTGGTCGAAGACCGGAAGTCTTCACATCGTTTGGGCAATTACCGACGATCCTGATTGGGCTGTACACCCAAGAGGATGGAAATAGTTTGTGGTCGTCCAGACGTACTTGGAGATGGATGGATATGCGAGGAAAGTGCCTCCGGTTTCGTTCAGACCCAGAACGGACTTGTAAATGGATTGTGTGTCTGACATTGGATTTTATTCTATGTTGATTGATTTCTATTAAATATACATCTGTTTGGCGGCGGAGAATTTATTCTTTTGCTTAACGCCCTTCACTGAGACGTACGAGCTTAGAGGTTGTATATCGATGGACATCAGTCGCATGGCATGAATTGCCTGTGTGGCACGCTAAGATGCAATGATCAAGGCTTCTGTTGAAAAGCAAAGTCTTGTGGTTGATGATCAAAGCACAGCCTACGTGGCAGCTTTGTGTATAATGTGAATTCGCGAGCCTCACACCTCGGTATGAGTTAGAAACGGGATACGGACTGCAGGGAGAGCACGACGTTTCTTTCTAGCTTTGGTGGTGTCAGTGACTTACCAGCCCTGACATTTATATACTTTTCACCTATGTGGTTGTTGGAATGCGAGGCGCCTCGATTATAGGTCTGTAAGGACCGGGAAACGTGTGTTCAGGAATAAATAATCCTCTAACGTAAGTGAGGAACGGCCCTGAAGCATCCAAGGGTTGCCCAGAGTGCGTAGCCCTGAGGCATTTGCTAGAGTGTCTCGAGCGCGGAGAGGAGCTTGCCCCTTGCCTCGACTCATGACGGAAACCCAATTTCCAATACGTGTAATTCGGTTTTAATTGTAGAACTAGTATGGCGACATAGTAGATGGTAGCTATGCTGCCTATTATTGATATTTATGATTGAAATGATTTGACACTATACACTTATTATAGTATCAAATAATGTGTTTTAAACGTATCAAGCATGCTTTGGCTGTTATAAGGGAAAACCCTATCCCCCGGCTTGCGTTGCATTGTGTGATAGGACCTGGGTCTTATAACAGCTTCATTTTTTCTTTAGTCAGCATTGCGCTGTTGTTTTATGCACTGGTATTCTTGGGAGGAAACCCGTTCCGTGTTATACGGCGTGGTCCCTTGATTTACCTAACTTTAAAACCAATATTAATAACTGTTTTAGTTCTCACACCAGTCACATGACTGACCTGGAGTTTATTGTTTTAACCTAAACTCTGGGTACCCCTATTTTCCGCACGGGCAGCTAGTAGTTTTGGTTTTGCAGATTTATATTCACAAGATCCTGATTTACAGCTGGAATGGTATCCGGAAAGCTCTGTATCCGTATATCACCTTCAGTTGTGCTTTGTATTATTTTCCGCTGCCATGTAATTTATTGTAATCTCTGATATTTATCGAATGTAATTTATTCAATTATACTCTGTATATTCTTGTATCTGATGCAATTGTTGTAATAGCAATGAAATGTTCTTCCGTCTGCGTTCTGTTTTGTCCTGCTCTCAAACGATCAGGGGTTTCGAACGGTCTAGATCGGTTTAACGACTGATTCAGATCGAGCGAAATTCCCTGTCGTTACAGAAACCGATGGCCCTTTTTCTTCCATTTTCAATCCACAAATTCCTCCAAACAAATACGAATTAAATCGTCGATTCAATAGGAAACTTGTAAAGATTCTTCCAGCCTTCGAGATGATACGGTCGAGATTAATTTCCATTGAGTTTTTCGCAAGTTCTGGTGGCCCAAACCTCGCCGGTTCGCATGAGATTTTAGAAAGGAGGGAGGCCGCGGTTGAGCCAGATCGCTGGCGGGGGTGGCTCATGGTATGGGCGACGGCGTGGCACAGGTGGATCTAGTTCCGACGCAGCGTGGTGCCTACAATTTGAAGCCCTAGAGATCGAGCAAGTGAAGGGTTTTTCCTGAAGCCTAAATGATGAAAGAAGAAGACACGACAACGCTTTTGTTAAGTGTAATTACTTAATTAATTATATTTAAATTATTTTAAAATGTAATTAACATATAAAATGGTGTAACTCATTCAAATCTTACCGAAATTCAGTGATTTTCGTTGCGTTGGAATCCTTGTGATGAGATCTACGTGATGGAACTAACCAAACCTGAAACGGAGCACTTTGAAAATTTAGACAAAAAGCAATGTGAGATTTCTTTTTATAATTGAAGCTAGTTTATTTCTATCGTATTTATAAACTCTTACATTCACGCTATGAATTCAGTTTGTGTTGTTCACGATTGGATCTGGTTTGTTTGATGTTGTTAGAATGATCTGCAAGTTTGATTGATTATTGTGTTGAAAACAAAATTATCATTTATTCATGTTTTGTTGAATTAGATTATGGTCAGATTAAAATACCATGATGTTATAAGAAATGTTTATTAGATAAAAACAATAACATCATTTTATTTAGAAATATTTATGCAAATTTAAAAATCATTTTTAGTTAGAATGAAAATTGTCATTATATTGGAAATGTCATTAGAATGAAATTTGTCATTAGATTAAAGATGTTACATTAGAATGAAAAATATCATTTTTAGGATCATGTTATATTAGTATAAATTGTCATATAATTAGAATATGTCATGTTAAGAAAAATGTCACTTGGGTTAAATAATAAACACCGTAGAAAAAGATTTCATTTTTATTTGCATATTTAGATGCAAATGTGCACTATAGAAAAAGATTACCTTTTTGTTTGAATTTTAGATGCAGAAATAAAACATGAAATAAAAGTTATACTTTTATTTGCATTCTTTGATGCAAATAAACTTTGAAATTAAAAGTTATATTTTTATTTGCATTCTTTGATGCAAATAAACTTTGAATTTGAAAGTTATATTTTTATTTGCATGCTTTGATGCAAATAAAATATTGAAATTGAAAGTTATATTTTTATTTGCATTCTTTGATGCAAATAAACATTTAAATGAAAGTTATATTTTTTATTTGCATTCTTTGATGCAGATAAACATTGAAATAAAATATTGCAATAAAAAGATGCATTTTTATTTTCATTCTTTGATGCAAATAAAAGGTGGAAATAAAGGTTGCATTTTTGTTTGCAATTTTAGGTGCAAACAAAGCATTAAATAAAACAACATTTTTGTTATAACATATGCATAGGAATAAAATAGCATTTTTATTATAAAATATGGCATTGGAGAAAATAACAATTTTTTTTATATAAAATGGGTCATTAGATTAAAATAGCAATTTGTTGAGGAAGATTAAAATAACACTTTTGTTAAGAAAAGTTGCATTAGATTTTGTATACAAAATGAAAATAAACATTTTATTTTCATATTATGTTAGATTTGTAAACAAAAGGTAAATAAACATTTTGTTGTAAATTGTTACATAAAGTAAAATAACATTCTTATTATTAAAATGTTTCATTAGAATTAAAATGTCATTTTTGGTGATAAATGTTCCATTAGAATGAAATTGTCATATTAGATTTGCGACAAAATAAAATATCATTTTTTTTGCCATATTAGATTTATGTCAAAATGAAAACAATATTTTTATTGGTTATGTCATACTAGAATTGTCAACATAAGAAAATAACATCTTATATAGGAATGTCACCTTTGGTTAAAAAGAGTCATTTGTAGTTGTATGTTTTTTTATTCAAAACATTACCATTTACATGTCGTAGAAAAAAAACCATTATATGTTTTGTTTATTCAAAAACATTATTATCAATATGTTAGTGAATTAGAAATGTCATCATATTAGAAATGCCATTATATTAGAAATATCATTTTATTTAAAAATGTCATGAAAATTAAAAATATTAATATATTAGAATCATGTCATTTATCATAGAATTAAAAATGTAATTTATGTCATTTTATTTTAAAAATGTCATATATTTAAATTAATGTCGTGTTACATTAAAAAGGTCATATATTTAGGTCATGTCCATGTTAAATAAACATGTCATTTATGTTAGTCAAATAAATAGGTCATAGACCATGCCATGTTACCTTAAATATATGATTTGTTGAAAGTAAATTATAAATATTCATTTATAATGTAAACAGTGAATATTGGTAAAACTTATTAACAAATAATCTATTTAGATGAACTGCTGTTGTTTGGAAACCCCACACGGGTGTTGGGATGACATACACAAGTCCCAATATTTAACTGTATGTCAATCGATGGATTGACAGTTTGTGTTGAGTGTTATTTATCTATTTATTTTAACGCTCACACAATTATAAATTTCACTCTGGTTGTGAATGGATTGCTTAGTGATTATGTATCATTATTGTTATATATATACATGCGATGTATGAAATTCATACAACTAAAATTGTATGGTAATTGATTGAGTCGCATTCTGATTCAGAATATCTTTTAATATAAAGGATATTTTAAAATAAAGAATCTTTTAAAAAAAGAATATTTTAAAATAATGAATATTTTAAATAATATTCAGTGAAGAAGAAAAATGTGAAGCCGAATTTAGTAGCAAATGCCCTTTTAACCCGAACGGGTTTATCGATCGATTTATTTCATTTTAAAGTGAATATAAGAGGGAAGTGATTTCAAATAATAATATTTTGAAAATATTATTATTTTAATATAATAAAGAAATGGAATATTCAGTTTTTCTTTAAAATTCAAAATGAAGCTAAAATCATTTTAAAACGAATTTATAAATATTTTATAAGCACGATTTAAATAGAAATCGACGAAATATATAATATATATTATATATCTATTTTATGGCCTGAATAGAACGCGCCGCGCAGCGATCGTTCGCGAATTTCGACCATTAACTTCAAATTGGCGTAATGGAAGATCCGACCGTTGGATTCTTCTAAAACTGGAACCGTTGGGTTCGTATCGAAAAGAGCTTTCCAATGAATATAAGAGTTTTGAAATCTAACGGTTGGATTTGGAATTATGTCCAAATCAATTTCAGAAAAGGTCGTTGTAAGTGCAGTTCGATGTCTGTTTATGGAAATCGACTGTAAGGCCTTATTAAAATTATTTAAAATATGGAAAAATTATGTAAAATCACAATAAATGATTTGAAAAGAGCTTGGTTGAAAAATTCCATATTTGAAAAGATAAAAATATATTTTTATCGTAATGAACTAGTTATTAACTAGAATAAATCTTTTAATTAAGATTTAATAAATTTTTCCATTAAATTCATATTTAATTGGAATTAAATAAAATAAATTGAATTTTGGGTTTGTCGTGAATGGTGTCTTCAGTAACACTGTTCTTAAACCCAGTTGTTAAAAGAATAAATCTTTAAATTAAGATTATTAGAGTTTTTAATTATATTTAATAATTGGAATAAAAGGAAGTGTGAGTTGAGTTTATTGTGAACTGTGTTTTTTAACATCATTTGTTCTTTAACCCAATTTACAATAAAAATATGATTTGGAATTTATAAATCTTTTATTAAGATTTAATGGAAATTTTCCAAATGTAAAGTTTTCCAATTTAATATACTAAATTGGAATTGAATTGTAATAACCCGGAAATCAGAGCCAATTTAAAAAAATTATTTTGGCAATTTTGATGAATTTTGAATATTTAAAATGAAATATTTTAAATAATAACGATGAGAAATTTATTTTGAACAGAATTAGAATGTATATATTTATTTGAATGGTCGTTAGAATATAATTATTTATTTTTAATTTTGATGAAAACTGATCGTAACGACCGAATTGGCTTACGACACATAACTCATTGTGTTCGGAATGGGGGTAATTAGTTAAGAACGACAGTCGTTGGGTTCGAATTGGAGATGAATTGAAAAAGCAACTTCTCATGGAAAATAAATTAATTAAATAAAATATATAAAACCTTTTACAAACACCCCCTCCCTCTATATTTTCTCTTACCCGTCAGTCTTCTTAAAAGAAAAGAAAATGTCGATCTTCTCCTTAATCAATCCACCGCCGCCGCTTCCCCTCCCCCCCCCCCCCAACGCCACCGTGATGCCGACGCCACTCCCCACCTTAGCTCGCCGCGCTGCCCAACCGCCAACCCTCCTCTCTGCTCCGTTCAAACCTTGTGCACCCGAAGTCAACTCCCCCCAATTCGCACGACGCCGCCCAATGACCCATCACCGTTAGCCTCCTCCGACCACCCCTCAGCCACGTGAACCCCCCTCTCTCCAACAGTAAAAAGTAAGTCTTTAATTATTTATTTTAATTTATTTTAAATACTCAGATTTATTATGTAGGAAATAGCATAAAACGGTAATGAAAAGGTTTGGTTTTTAATTTATAAAAGTAACGATTTATATGTAGAGAAAGTAAGGATTTTTATATGAAGAAAGTAAGAATTTTTATTGATGAAAAGATAGATTTTTATCGATATGAAGACTAGATTTTTATTCAAACAAAGTTCTGATTTTTCATGAAAGAAAAGTTCTGATTTTTAGTTAGCAAAAGAAAAGATTAGATTTTTAGTTAAGAAAAGATAAGATTTTTATGATAGGAAAGATGATATTTTTATTATAGAAAAGATGTGATTTTTATAATGCAAACGAAGTGATAAAGTTATGATTTTTATCTATGTGAAGTAGCGATAAAAAAATATGATTTTTATATAATAGAGAATATAAAAATGTGATTTTTATATATGTAGTGAATACGGGCAACGAAAGCGACAAAAGGCGACAACGATGAAGATTGTCTACATACGATGGGTCGTGGAGTCGGGATTAGCTCTCGGTGGGAACTTCTCACTTTTAATTCATTTTCTAGTTGAAATATATACTAGGATGCAGATGGTGTTTAGTAGCACCAGACACCCGTCATCCACACACCATGGACGACTTGTGTGATTGTTTGTGTTGTGAAAATTGACTGTTGGTTGTGATGTAAAATATATATTTATGTGTTGAAATCAAATATATATTCATGTGTTGAAATAAAATATATATTCATGTTTTGAAATCAAATATATATTCATGTGTTGAAATAAAATATATATTCATGTGTTGAAATCAAATATATATTCATGTGTTGAAATCAAATATATATTCGTGTGTTGAAATAAAATATATATTCATGTGTTGAAATAAAATATATATTCTTGTGTTGAAATAAAATATATATTTATGTGTTGAAATCAAATATATATTCATGTGTTGAAATAAAATATATATTCATGTGTTGAAATAAAATATATATTCATGTGTTGAAATCAAATATATATTCATGTGTTGAAATAAAATAATTAGTTATTTACAAATCGAACGATTTGTTTATGTACACCGATTTGACTGATATTGATTGGGACGATAAATTTTACACATCGCACAACTACACAAATAAAATCTGTGTTTGATTGTTTGAAACCCAACACGGGTGTTGGGATGAAATTGGACATACAGTCATCCCAATAATTAGCTGTATGTCGATCGACTGATTGACAGGCTGTTATAAGCGTTGAATATTTATATTTGATGCTTCTACAGTGTAGAGTGCACTTTGGATGATGGTTGATGATTTATCGTTGCTATTATAACATTTGTTGTAGGAAATCCATATAAATAACATTATATGGTAATTGATTGGGCCTCATTCCAATTTGGAAAATAAGGAATATTATAAAAGAAAATTCATGTGTTGAATAGAAAGAAAATTCATGTGTTGAATAGAAAGAAAATTCATGTGTTGAATAGAAAGAAAATTCATGTGTTGAATAGAATAAATATTCATGTGTTGAATAGAATAAATATTCATGTGTTGAATAAAAATATATATTCAGGTGTTTATTAGAATAAATATTCATGTGTTGGATATAAATATATATTCATGTGTTGAAAAAATTATTCATTTGTTGAATAGAATAACGAAGTTATTGAAATATATAAAGCCGTGTTGATTAGATTTGCGCCATTTTGACGTGAACGATATTTGTCTCGATTTTATTCATTTTTAAAACGAATATAGAAAAGGAAGTAATTTCAAAATATAATATTTTGAAAATATTATCATTTATATATTGATGATATGGAATATTCAATTTTGAATAGAAATTGAATATGAAGTTGAAATCGTTTTGAAAACGAATTTAAAACGATTTATAAAATATGTTTTAAAAGGAAATCAACAAAGTATATATATTACATATATATATATATAATGGCCTGAATAGAACGCGCTGCGGCAGTTCGCGAATTTCGACCATTGAGTTCGAATGGATATTACGGGAGATCCGACCGTCGGATTCTCCTAAAACCGGAACCGTTGGGTTCGTATCGAAAAGAGATTTCTAACGAATATTAGAGATTTGAAATCTAATGGTTGGATTTGCAATTATGTCCAAATCAAATTTGGAAAAGGTCGCTGTAAGTGCAGTTCGATGGGCGTTGATGGAAATCGACTGTACGGACCTTGATAAAATTATTAAAAATAGTAATAATTTGTGTAAATTCGTAAGAAATGATTTGTGAAGAATTGAGATGAAAAAAAATCCAAATTTGAAAAGATAAAAATAGATTTTTATCGAAATGAAATAGTTTTGAACTAGAATTATAATCCCATTTATTTTTAAAAATAAATAAATTGGATTTGAAAGGGTTTTGAAAATAACCAGAATTTCTAATAATTGAATTGGAATGGATTTAAATTGAAATTGTCTTTGGAATATTTCGATATTGGATTTCGTGATTATACAGATATTGTTATGGAAATTTGAAAGATATATTTATATCGTTATTTCCAATACGATATTTGTTGGTCGTAGAATTTGATATTGAATATAAGCCGATATATTTTCTATTCAGAGCCTTGTATTTAATATCAAATGTGATTTGGGTTTGTCGTGAATGGTGTCTTCATTAACACTGTTCTTAAACCCAGTTGAGAAAAAGATTAAATCTTTTTAATTTGGATTTAATGAAATATAACAATCAAATAATATTTAATTGGAATTGAATTTGAATTGATTTTTGGGTTTATCGTGAACCGTGTTTAAATGACATTGGTTCTTTAACCCAGTTAAAGACGGGATATGATTTCCCAAGTTAAACAATCATTAATATTGATTTTTGGAAAGATTAAAACCAAGTGGAGTTTTAATGAATCTTTAATTAGATTGAAATGATCGGGAATGGAGTATCACCAGTTTTGCTCCAGGCGATAGTTAAATCTTTAATTAGATTTGAACGTGAAATGGTAATTGAATTTACCGATAACACCGTGGTGTTAGATATGAAGTATTACCAGTTTTACTTCATGGGATGAATAGGTTGGGATTGGGAAATTAAAACAAATGATTACTTCGGTAAGGTTCGTTAATCCCGACTAGTTTGGATAAACCATAATTTGGTTTGAATTGATATTCAAAAGAAGATTAAAGAATAAATTTAAGGAATTTATCTTTGATAAAATTAATGGGAACCACTCCCTAAGAATGTGAAATTTAGCAACTAACTGAAGATTAGTTAAGATGAATGGTTTCCTGGGTATTGATCTGATGTTGGTTTCGGCCTTCGGGGTTAATATTTGGGGAATTGTTCTTTTACTAACTTACGGTTAGTGACTGATGAATTGGAATGAGGCGTATGTTGTGTTTGTGTAACACTTGTTTATTATATACACGAGTTATTCAGAAAGACCGGGTTTATCCTATTCTGAATAACTGATCGAGAATGAAGATGGTGGTGAAGACCGGAGGTCTTTACCTCGTTTGGGTGATTACTGATGATCTTGATTGGGCTGTACACCCAAGAGGAGGGAATCAGTTGGTGATCGTCCAGACGTACTTGGAGATCGGTGGATATGCGAGATACAAGGTGCTTCCGGTTTCGTTCAGACCCAGAACAAACTTGTAAATGGACTGTGTGTCTGACATTGGATTTTATTCTGTGTGATTGATTCTATTAAATATATATATATATATATATTTGGCGGTGGAGAATTTATTCTCTTGCTTAACGTCCTTCTCTAAAACGTACGAGCTCAAGGGTTATATATTAATGGATATCAATCGCATGTAGTGAACTGCCTGTGTGGCATGCCTAAGCAGCAAATGATCAAGGCTTTTGTTGAAAAGCAGAGTCTTGTGGTTGATGATCAAAGCACGGCCTGTGTGGCATAGCTTTGTGTAGCATTAATTCGCGAGCCACACACCCCGGTTGTGAGAAACGGGAGAGGACCTCAGGGAGGGCATGCGTTTCCTTCAAGCTACGGTGGTGTCAGTGACCTACTAGCCTAGACATTTATATTATTTTCACCTGTGTGGTTTTTGCTGTTGCGAGGCGCCTCGGATATATCGGTGACTATGTGGAGCTGATGGAGTCATTTGGCTCATTTACGCCCCAAAGGGCGGGAAACTCAGTGTTCAGGCATAATAATCCATATCGGTGGACCAGCCCTGGCGATCCAAGGCTTGCCTACGCGCTTGCCTGAGACTCGGGCTAGACAGTCTCGAATTCGGTAGAGGACGATCCCTGGCCTCGGTTCACAGATGGAAATCCAACTTCCAAAATGCAACTTTGCGGTTTTAGTTGTAAACCTATATATGGCGACATAGTGGTATGGGGCACTTATGCCGTCTATGATTGATACTTATGACTTGAAGTTGTTTTATACACTATGCAATTATAATAGTATCAAATGATTTGTTTTAAACATTCCAAGCATGTTTGGCTATTATAAGGGAAAACTCTATCCCCCAGCTGCATTGTGTGATAGGACCTGGGTCTTATAATAGCTTCATTTTTCCAAAAAAGCATTGCGCTGTTTTGTTATATGCACTGGTATTCTTGGAAGGAAACCCGTTCCGTGTTATACGGCGTGGTCCCTTGATATATCTGATTTAAAGTAAAGTTTTAAATAGCTTTTTTAGTTCTCACACCAGTCACATGACTGACCTAGAGTTTATTGTTTTAACCTAAACTCTGTGTGCCTTTATTTTGACACGGGCAGCTAGTAGTTTTAGGTTTGCAGATTTATATTCACAGGATCCTGATTTACACTGAAGCGATAATCGAAAAGCTCTGTATCCGTGTTTTACTTTCAGTTGTGTTTTGTATTATTTTTCCGCTGCTATGTAATTTATTGTAATCTCTGATATTTTTCTGTTGTATTATAATTACTCATACTCTGTATATTCTTGTATTCTGATGGAATTGTTGTAATAAGCAATGAAATGTTCTTCTGTTTGTGTTCCGATGTGGCTTGTCCTCAAAGTATCCGTGCTTTCCTTCACGGGGAAGTTACGGGTCTTCACAGTTGGTATCAGAGCTTTGGTTTACAGAGCTCGAGAACAAGACACATTAGAACCAAACGAAAGAATTCATCAGAGATTGGATTAGTAATATCGAATGAGAATGACTCATTAGAGATGGGATCAGTAGTATCCTAGAACGAGTGTGAAGAGTATATTTTTAAAAATGAAAACAATTTTTGTTTAAAAAAAAATTATATCAATTATTCGTATTTGATTATTTATTTATATTGATTTGGACAGTCCAGTATATAATGATTTTGCGTATACGTCTAATCCGCGTGCATTCGATGCTTTAATATACTGGATAGATATAGAATCACACTCTAGCCGCTCGGGGATAACTCTGATGATGTCCGAACATCATCAGTATTTATGTTCGTGTTTCGAAAGTGGGATTTCTATATGATTCCAATTGACTGGTGTGAGAACCAAAATTAGATAGGGCTTATTGCTGTGAATTGGCATCAAAAATGTGATTTTTTGACTACGTATCCAAATTATGAGTTTGAAACCTTAATCAACTAATTGATTGCTGATTATTGGTTGATTAATTAAAATTTGAACCATTTAGCCAAATTGTACCAAATAGTGAATTGTATTGAAAATTTGTCGTATTTGCATACGTATACATGTACTTACATTGAACAAGTCGTAACAAGGAGACTAGAGAAGAGAAATAAAATTGTTTAGCCGACAAATAGGTACATGTTTATTGTATTTCTTGGGTTTTTGATGATCTTATGAGCCGATTGGCTAGCCGCTTGACTGTTTCCTTTTCTTTTTGGATTGGTGAGGGCCATGAGAGGCTATTTGAAATATCCCCAAGCCCCCGGTGCAGGGGAGGTTATGGCGAAATTTTTCGAAAATTTATGGTGTTAGCCAAATTTTTAAAAAATTTGGAAAGTTCTTAGAAACTGAAAAGTTAGAGAACTTAAGCCGTGATGAAAATAATGGAAGTTAAGTTGATTTGTGAAACAACTTTCAGCTTCGTTCTTTTTCGGGGACGAAAAGTTTTAAGTGGGGGAGATTGTAATAACCCGGAAATCCGAGCCAATTTAATAATTTTCTGGCAATTTGATGAATTTTGAATATTTAAAATGAATTATTTTAAATAATAACGACGAGAAATTTATTTTGAGCAGAATTAGAACGTATATATTTATTTGAATGGTCGTTAGAAATTTATTTGAATGGTCGTTAGAATATAATTATTTGAATGGTCGTTAGTATATATTTATCTAGGAAATAACATAAAAATGGTAATGAAAAGGTTTGGTTTTTAATTTATAAAAGTAATGATTTATATGTGGAGAAAGTAAGGATTTTATATGAAGAAAGTAAGGATTTTTATTTGATGAAAAGATAGATTTTTATCGATATAAAGACTAAATTTTTATTCAAACAAAGTTCTGATTTTTCATGAAAGCAAAGTTCTGGTTTTTAGTTAGCAAAAGAAAAGATTAGATTTTTAGTTAAGAAAAGATATGATTTTTATGATAGGAAAGATGAGATTTTTATTATAGAAAAGATGTGATTTTTATAATGCAAACGAAGTGATAAAGTTATGATTTTTATCTATGTGAAGTAGTGATAAAAAAATATGATTTTTATAAAATAGAGAATATAAAAATGTGATTTTTATATATGTAGTGAATACGTGCAACGAAAGTGACAAAAGGTGACAACGGCGAAGATTGCCTAAATACGAAGGGTCGCGGAGTTGGGTTTAGCTCTCAGTAAGAACTTCTCACTTTTAATTTATTTTCCAGTTGAAATATATACTAAGATGTAGATGGTGTTTAGTAGCACCCGACACCAGTCGTCCACAGACCATGGACGACTTGTGTGATTGTTTGTGTTGTGAAAATTGACTGTTGGTTGTGATGTAAAATATATATTCATGTGTTGAAATCAAATATATATTCATGTGTTGAAATAAAATATATATTCAAGTGTTGAAATCAAATATATATTCATGTTTTGAAATAAAATATATATTCATGTGTTGAAATCCAATATATATTCATGTGTTGAAATCAAATATATGTTAATGTGTTGAAATAAAATATAAATTCATGTGTTGAAATCAAATATATATTCATTTGTTGAAATAAAATATATATTCATGTGTTGAAATGAAATATATATTCATGTGTTGAAATAAAATATATATTCATTTACAAATCGAACGATTTGTTTATGTACATCGATTTGACTGATATTGATTGGGACGATAAATTTTACACATCGCCCAACTACACAAATAAAATCTGTGTTTGATTGTTTGAAACCCCGCACGGGTGTTGGGACGAAATTGGACATACACTAATCCCAATAATTAGTTGTATGTCGATCGATTGATTGACAGGCTGTTATAAGCGTTGAATATTTATATTTGATGCTTCTACAGTGTAGAGTGCACTTTGGATGATGTTTGATGATTTATCGTTGCTATTATATACATGTGTTGTAGGGAATCCATTTAATTAACATTATATGGTAATTGATTGGGCCTCATTCCAATTTGGAAAATAAGGAATAGTATAAAAGAAAATTCATGTGTTGAAAAGAAAATTCATGTGTTGAATAGAAAGAAAATTCTAGTGTTGAATAGAAAGAAAATTCATGTGGTGAATAGAATAAATATTCATGTGTTGAATAGAATAAATATTCATGTGTTGAACAAAAATATATATTCAGGTGTTGAATAGAATAAATATTCATGTGTTGGATAAAAATATATATTCATGTGTTGAAGAAATTATTCATTTGTTGAATAGAATAACGAAGTTATTGAAATATATAAAGCCGTGTTGATTAGATTTGCGCCATTTTGACTCGAATGATATTTATCTCGATTTTATTCGTTTTTAAAATGGATATAGAAAAGGAAGTAATTTCAAAATATAATGTTTTGAAAATATTATCATTTATATATTGATGATATGGAATATTCAATTTTGATTAGAAATTGAATATGAAGTTGAAATCGTTTTGAAAACGAATTTAAAACGATTTATAAAATATGTTTTAAAAGGAAATCAGCGAAGTATATATCATATATTATATATATGTATATATATAATATAATGGCCTGAATAGAACGCGTCGCGCTGCGGTAGTTCGCGAATTTCGACCATTGACTTCGAACGGATATTACGGGAGATTCGACCGTCGGATTCTCCTAAAACGGAACTGTTGGGTTCGTATCGAAAAGTGCTTTCTAATGAATATTAGAGATTTGAAATCTAACGGTTGGATTTGGAATTATGTCCAAATCAAATTTGGAAAAGGTCGATGTAAGTGCAGTTCGATGGCAGTTGATGGAAATCGACTGTACGGGCCTTGATAAAATTATTAAAAATAGTAATAATTTATGTAAAATCATAAGAAATGATTTGTGAAGAATTGAGATGAAAAATTCCAAATTTGAAAATATAAAAATAGATTTTTATCGAAATGAACTAGTTTTAAACTAGAATTATGATCCCATTTATTTTTAAAAATAAATAAATTGGATTTGAAAGGGTTTTGAAAATAACCAGAAATTCCAATAATTGGAATGGATTTGAATAGAAATTGTCTTTGGAATATTTCGATGTTGGATTTCGTGATTATACAGATATTGTTATGGGAATTTGAAAGATATATTTATATCGTTATTTCCGATACGATATTTGTTGGTCGTAGAATTTGATATTGAATATAAGCCGATATATTTTCTATTCAGAGCCTTGTATTTAATATCAAATGTGATTTGGGTTTGTCGTGAATGGTGTCTTCATTAACACTGTTCTAAAACCCAGTTGAGAAAAAGATTAATTCTTTTTAGTTTAGATTTATTGATATATACCAATTAAAAGATATTTAATTGGAATTGAATTTGAATTGATTTTTGGGTTTATCGTGAACCGTGTTTAAATGACATTGGTTCTTTCACCCAGTTAAAGACGGCATATGATTTCCCAAGTTAAACAATCATTAATATTGATTTTTGGGAAGATTAAAACCGAGTGGAGTTTTAATGAATCTTTAATTAGATTGAAATGATCGAGAATGGAGTATCACCAGTTTTGCTCCAGGCGATAGCTAAATCTTTAATTAGATTTGAACGTGAAATGGTAATTGAATTTACCAATAACACCGTGGTGTTAGATATGAAGTATTACCAGTTTTACTTCATGGGATGAATAGGTTGAGACTGGGAAATTAAAACAAATGATTACTTCGGTAAGGTTCGTTAATCCCGACTAGCTTGGATAAACCATAATTTGGTTTGAATTGATATTCAAAAGAAGATTAAAGAATAAATTTAAGGAATTTATCTTTGATAAAATTAATGGAAAGCTCTCCCTAAGAAGGTGAAATTTAGCAACTAACTGAAGATTAGTTAAGATGAATGGTTTCCTGGGTATTGATCTAATGTTGGTTTCGGCCTTCGGGATGAATATTTTGGGAATTGTTCTCTTACTAATTTACGGTTAGTGACTGATGAATTGGAATGAGATGTATGTTGTGTTTGTGTAACACTTGTTTATTATATACGCGAGTTATTCAGAAAGACCGGGTTTATCCCATTCTAAATAACTGATTCGATGATGTGTCGAGAATGAAGACGGCGGTGAAGACCGGAGGTCTTCACTTCGTTTGGGTGATTACTGATGATCTTGATTAGGATGTACACCCAAGAGGAGGGAATCAGTTGGTGATCGTCCTGACGTACTTGGAGATCGATGGATATGCGAGGTACAAGGTGCCTCCGGTTTCGTTCAGACCCAGAACGAACTTGTAAATGGACTGTGTGTCTGACATTGGTTTTTATTCTGTGTGATTGATTTCTATTAAATATATATCTGTTTGGCGGCGGAGAATTTATTCTCTTGCTTAACGCCCTTCTCTGAGACGTACGAGCTCAGGGGTTATATATTGATGGATATCAATCGAACGGAGTGAATTTCCTGTGTGGCATGCCTAAGTGGAAAATGATCAAGGCTTTTGTTGAAAAGAAGAGTCTTGTGGTTGATGATCAAAGCATGGCCTGTGTGGCATAGCTTTGTATAGCATTAATTCGAGAGCCTCACATCCCTGCTGGGAACCAAAAACGGGAGAGGACCTCAGGGAGGGCATGCGTTTCCTTCTAGCTAGGGTGGTGTCAGTGACCTACCAGCTCTGATATTTATATTATTTTCACCTGTGTGGTTGTTGCTGTTGCGAGGCGCCTCGGATATATCGGTGACTATGTGGAGCCGATGGAGTCATTTGGCACATTTACACCCCCAAAGGGCGGGGAAACGCAGTGTTCAGGCATAATAATCCACATCGGTGGACCGGCCCTGACGATCCAAGGCTTGCCTACGCGCTTGCCTGAGACTCGGGCTAGACAGTCTCGAATTCGGTAAAGGACGATCCCTGGCCTCGGTTCACAGATGGAAATCCAACTTCCAATACGCTTCTTTGCGGTTTTAGTTGTAAACCTATATATGGCAACATAGTGGTATGGGGCACTTATGTCGTCTATGATTGATACTTATGATTTGAAGTTGTTTTATATACTATGCACTTATAATAGTATCAAATGATTTGTTTTAAACGTACCAAGCATGTTTGGCTATTATAAATGAAAACCCTATACCCCGGCTTGCGTTGCATTGTGTGATAGGACCTGGGTCATATAATAGCTTCATTTTTCCAAAAAGCATTGCGCTGTTTTGTTATATGCACTGGTATTCTTGGAAGGAAATTCGTTTCGTGTTATACGGCGTGGTCCCTTGATATATCTGATTTAAAGCAAAGTTTTAAATAACTGTTTTAGTTCTCACACCAGTCACATGACTGACCTGGAGTTTATTGTTTTAACCTGAACTCTGGGTGCCCTTATTTTGACACGGGCAGCTAGTAGTTTTGGGTTTGCAGATTTATATTCATAGGATCCTGATTTACAGCTGAAGCGATATTCGGAAAGCTCTGTATCCGTGTTTTACTTTCAGTTGTGTTTTGTATTATTTTACCACTGCTATGTAATTTATTGTAATCTCTGATATTTTTCTATTGTATTATAATTACTCATACTCTGTATATTCTTGTATTCTGATGGAATTGTTGTAAAAAGCAATGAAATGTTCTTCTGTTTGTGTTCCGATGTGGCTTGTCCTCAAAGTATCCGCGCTTTCCTTCACGGGGAAGTTACCGGTCTTCACATGAATGGAATTCGATTTAATAATAATCGAGATGAGCTTTTGTGAAAGAAGACCGTTACTATATATGGAATTTAAAAGGCTTTGTCGTTATTCCATTTATATTATTAGTCTGATACAGAAATTTACATCGATTATATATTGATCTGATTTCTGTGAAGATTCCATATTTTATGGAAGATGATTTTGGGTTTATCGTGAACTATGTTTTTAAATAACATTTGTTCTTTAACTCGGTTAAAGATAAGATTTATTTCTTAAATCTGAATAATCATAAAGTAATGATTTTGGATATTAAAACCAAATTGGGGTTTTAATGGATCTTTGAAAGGGGGATGAAAGAATAAATTAAAGAATTTATATTGATAAAATTAATGGGAACCTTTTTCCTAATAATGTGAATATCTTATTAAAAGAATATTCTGAGTTGGAATGTAGCGTATGACATGTTTTTATAGCACTTGATTTTTAATTATAAAATACGCGATTTATTCGGAAAGACCGGGTTTAACCCATTCTGAATAATTACTATGATGATCAAGAGTCGAAGATGAAGACGGTGGTTGAAGACCGGCGATCTTCACATCGAATGGATGAGGACTACTGATGCCCTGGACTGATTTGCTCTCAGGAAAGTGTTAAAGTGGTAGTTTTCCAGACGTATTGTTGATTGTTCGGATATGCGAGGTATAAGGTGCTTACGGTTTCGTTCAGACCCAAAACGGACTTGTAAATGGATTGCATATCTGACGTTGTATTCCTTTATACTGTATTCGTTGATCACTGCTAAATATATATTTGTTGGTGGCGGAGAATTTATTCTCTTGCATAACATCCTTCTCTGAGAGGTAAGAGCTTAGAAGTTATATATTGGCAGAAATCAATGGTATGGTATGGATTGACAATGTCGCATGCCAGGATGCAAATGATCAAGGCTTTTGTCGAAAACCAGAGCCTTGGGGTTGATGATCAAAGCACAACTTTAAATAGCATAGCTTTGTGTATAGCGATGCTTCGTGAGCCTCACACCCCGGTATAAACCAGAAACGGGAGTAAGGACTGCAGGGAGGACATACGTTTCTATCTAGCTAGAAGTGGTGTTTGGATTTTACACGGCTCAGCATTTTACTTGTGTGGATGATGGAATGAGGCGCCTCAGTTATTTGAGTCCCTAGTGGCTCTATTTACGCCCCATAGGGCAGGGAAACGTATTGTTCAGGCATTATTAGTCCAACCACTGCACTTTGGTGGACCGGCCCTGAAGATCCAAGGGTCAATTGCGGATGATCCTGAGACATGGTAGGCTAGATTGTCTCGAATTCGGTGAGGAATATCTCTTGCCTCGGTTCATGATGGAAATCCAACTTCCAATATGACCCAAGCGGTTTTGATTGTATTACTAGTACGGCGACATAGTATATGGTAGCTATGTCGTCTATGATTGATATTATGATTGAAATGTTTCAAAACATATACACACTATAATAATATCAGCTTCGTTTTATCGTATCAAGCATTTTTGACCATTATAAGGTAAAACTCTATCCTCCGGTTTGCGTTGCATTGTGTGATAGGACTTGAGTCTTATAATGGTTTCATTTTTCTAAAAAGCATTGCGTTGTTTAACGTTTTACTTTATTTCTTGCACTGACAATCCAATGGAGTAAACCCGTTCCGCGTTAGCGGCGTGGTCCTGTAATTGACCTTACTATTAGATAGGTTAAGTAAGATTTCTCATACCAGTCTCATGACTGACCCGTAGTTTGTTTCACTTTGCAAATTCGGGTGCCCTCTTTTCCACATGGGCAGCCTTGTATTCAGGTTTTAGCAGACTCATTCTGGATAGCTATGGAGCTGAAGATGGATCCTATCATTTCTATTTGGCTGTTCAGACTTCATTTAGTATATCATGTTTAATTCCGCTGCATTGTATTAAAATAATTGTAAATTAAACTTTCGCTGTAATATGATTCGATGTACTCTGATATTCTGTACTCTGATGTATCATTATTATAATGTTTATAAAAGTCTGTTGTTATTTGTTCTAATGTGTTGTATTCCCAAAGTTAAAGTATTCGAGGATTTCCAACTTTTGGATCAGACCTGTGTGGTTTATGGTCGATTCAAAGGATGGGGATTTTCAGGTCTTTACAACAGTAGAGTAAAGCTGGTGTTCGGAGGGGTTGCTGCGCGTGTTTTTTTTTTTTTTTTTTTTTTTTTTTTTTTACGGGGAAGTGGACTGCTCATATTTTAATTATCTAGCTTCTTCATTGTTTCGAAACTTGAAAGCCACTCCCTTATATGTATGTATGTATGTATGTATGTATTTGAATCTTAAAAAAAAGGGAGAGACAGTTGAAGTGGCACGTGTAGGCCATGGAGCGGAATACAGTTATGGTGAAGGAGGCTCGGCTGTTATCGTAGAAGGAGGGGTTGCAAGTGGACTGGTGATGGCCAGAAAGTGCGCCGGAGCCGACGGACTGGGCTGTGACGAAGAGTGGAATGGAAATGGTTGTGTTAATGAAGGCCGATAGGGTTTCGATGGGAAAACAGGGACACAGAATATTTTGAGGGGAAAGACAGTGCATGCTTAGGGGAGGAGAGAGAGAAGTGGTGTGAGTATGTGGATTTAAAAGGGCAGAACTGTTTTAGCAAGAGGGAAGCAACGGCCAGTTTCAAGGGGGAAGAGGGGAGAACTGAGTGGAGGTGGAGTGAGCAGCGCGACTGGGTAGAGGAGAGAGGATGGATGCTGAGACAAACTACACAAAGAAGGAGAATTAGCTTATAGTTGTTTGATTTTTCTTCTTCTGTCTTGCGTTTCTACGAAGCCATTTGCTTTTTTTCGAAAAATTTATTTGCTCAAGCTAAATGAAGGAACAAAGAATGGAGCAACACGAGAAACAATAGAAACAATAGAGAGAGAGAGCATCAGAAAAATGATGCAACGTGGGAGTTCTTTTTCCAAAAAATGATCCCGTGTAAAGCATGCAATAAAACATGTTTAACAAAAGTGCATGGTTATTTAATCTTTCTGGGCGTACACTCCAATATTTAAATTTGAATGTTTTCCCCCTTTCAAGAGAGACACGTACCATTTGACTATATACGGATACAAGGGCAAAATTTGAAATTTTTGGCATACCATGAAGGAGCGTCCAAATAATTAAACATATAAATATATATATATATATATATATATAACAAACAATAGCAAACTAAAAATATAATCATGTACAATACTGTGTATAGATCTCAAAAGGACCATAGTTACCCTAAATATGTTAGAAAAATATGTGCTTATTTTCCAAATTAAAAATTACAGTAAAATTCTATAAAATATTCTAAGACCGCGCATACAGCAACTGAACGACTATTTAAACCTATTATTTAATTATAATTTGTATTCGGACATCGATCGCTTCAGCAACCATATTGTAAACCGTTTACTGCCCTACCAAAATGAACATCGTTTTAACTAAATTAATTTTATCAAAATATTATGGTCTTAAAATTTATATTTAACCAAAACAATTTTAAATTTTATATCTTTACAAAATCCCTACATATATAACATTTTAAATCTTAATATTCAAAATAGATTTTTAAAATCTTATGTACTACATTAAATAACATTTGAATGAATCATATAAAATAATTACTTATTAAATCTTATATATGCATTAAACATATTCTTAAAATAAGTTTTCTTTTACAAAAATCATATTTATAAAAAAGAACAAAATATTTATTAAACTAATATATAAAAGATTATTAACCAATATTTGTATTTATACCATATTTAATTAATTTTATATTCAGAAATTCCAAATAAATTTCATATATTAAAACGTTGAAAATCTTGGATCGTTACATTGACATTGTAGTCCATTACATAACCGAATAGTTGCTATTGATGATATATCTGTTTGGTAGCGGAGAATTTATTCTCTTGCTTAACATCCTTCTTTGAGATGTACGAGCTCAAAGGTTATATGATTAATAGTGATTGATCATATGTGTGCATGCTAATGTAAAGTACTATAGTTTGAAAGTGCTTGTGATTATTATGTTGTGAAATGATTTTTCCACTTCGGGATATGAAATGATTTAGTACGTGGCTAAAGATTCGGGTAACCCTGACGACTAAAAGTATGGGGAAGGAGGACCCAGGACCTTAAGAATTGGTCAGTGGTCAGTGCATGCCTATTTCTATAGGGTGCAACATATATATATATATATATATATATATATATATATATATATATATATATATATATCGAGTGACTAAGGAACAGACCCTTTGCCTTGTTGACGGGAGAAACCTCCCGATATTTGGTTGCATACTGTTTGTATGCATTGTGATATTTTGAAATTCATATTTCCAAAGATTTTTGTATGAGACCCAAAAGTGAAATCTACTTTGACATGAAAGCTAGATATGTATTTCAATTGATTTGAAATAAGAGATCGGGAATAAAGTCCAAAGAAATAATTTCTGTAAAGATAATTGAATTTGGAAAATCTAAATTTGGGGACTACGCCTAAATGAGCACATTAAGGAATTGCATGTTGTATGATGCATTGTAGATCCATAAGTCTATTATTTATGGTAGTTGTAATGTGCACTAGCAATCTAGTGGTGGAAACCTATTCCGTGTTATACGACGTGGTCCCGTGATATGCCTTATTTTTAAATAAGTTAAATATAATTGTAGAGTTTCTCATACCAGTCCCATGACGACTCGTAGTTTATTTTTTCCTTGCAAACTCGGGTACCCATATTTTCTATACGGGCATTCGAGTTGTTTTGTTTTGCAGATATTTTTCCTTGAGCAGGATTCTGGATTGAAACTTAAAGCTGTGTCTAGAGCATTGATAGTTTTCCGCTGTGGATTATATTTAATGTAATTTATCTTCCGTTGTATTATTTTCGATGTACTCTGATATTGTGTACTCTGATGCAACATTTATATGATGTTAATAAAAGGTCTTTTGTGTTTGTTCTGATGTTGTTGTGCGCCCAAAGTTAACAATCCGAGGATTTCCGATCGGCCTTACAGTCGATTCGAAGGGCGGGAAAATTCGGGTTGTTACAGTATAAGTGGGGGTGGGGTGCCTTGGGGATTAGGTAGGTAAAATCTACCATTTTGGACAAATTTACCATTTCGAATAAATTATCTTAAATATTGTTTACTTATTTATCCATAACTTCGAGAAAGTGATTTCAAATCTTTATTAGTTGTAATACATTTGGTATCATATATATATATATATATATATATATATATATATATATATATATATGGTATAAACGCGAACTATCAAAATACCTCTCTGTCTTAATATCACTAAAAAAGGATCTTACTTATTTTAAAAATTCAAAATCCTCCTCGCTTGATATGATCAAATCTTAATATCCGTTAGATATGAAATCTAACAAATAAATCTCTACAAATATTAACAAATTTTAGTATTGCTTAAATATAAAATCCAACAAATATATATTTTCCAAAATCGAAACTTTCTCACACAGATAGAGCAAAATCTAATACCATTAAAAATAAATAAACAATTCATAAAAAAAACAATTAATGCCTAAAGCGTTAGTCTACAAATTCAAAGTGTCCATCTACAAAATTTTCGATTCTTATTATCTTTTAAAATAGAATCTAGCAAACAAAGTATTTTTTATAAATTAAATACATTTATCTACAAATCTTAATATTACTTAAAAAATAGCATTTATTAAATAAATTATTAATTAACAATATACATACTTTGTAGAAAAATAATTCACACGTGAAACGTAATCTTCACCCACATTGATCAACCCTACGCAATATAAAAGATCCAAGTTCAAATTCATACGGTTCTAAAACTCGCCTTTTAAATACTATTTAAAATTCAACATTTTAATCGACCAGTTATTTAATTTACAATATAAGTTCACGTGTCGGTACATATTAGACAAAAAATCAAGATATTCTCTCGAGCTATAGATCAAGAGCAATTCAAATAATGTACATCTATTTTTTTCTTTTTCCAAAACAAACGAGATTAATTGGACCTCTGCTAGTTTATCACACTCTCAAAAAAACAAAAGGAAACTGCCTAGAACATGGTCTGAAACACAAGACAGAGCACCGTCAGTCAAAACGGGGTACAAATAAGACAAAAAAAATACATGTTAGTTATTACACTCAACACGCATAAAGAGTGCAAAAACTGCATTTTTGGTAAACTTATTAATCAAGTCTAATTCGACACCAACTTAAAGATATTAGTACATAAGCATTTCACATATCATACGTTATTTGTGTAGAACAGCCAACTTCATATTATTTTACTTGGCAAATTCATGGCAGATGATAGAAGAATATCATTCAAAGCATCATAAATCTCTATTATAAACAATTAGGCCCATCAAATTTGTTGTGTCGGGTCAAAATGGGTTTGATCAATTTTCATCTAACTTGTTTATCGTTCATTTAATCATTTATTTTGATTCATGTAATAAACGGTTTAAATGTAATTACGCGAGTGTTGCATGTCATTCGTAATTAATGAGGGAGTTCATAGACCAAAATCTCACTTAATTCCAAGCCAGTATGAAGTCTGTAGTCTGAATAAAAAATAACGGCTTAGTATCCAGATGAAGTTCAAATATAGAAAAGTAGTTGATATTTTCTAAGTAAACTGTTAGTTATCGGAAAAAAATTATACTGTTCATTCATAAGATGAATTATCTGAATATTCCATACCATTCGTAATATATGTACAAGTTAATCGGTCGAAATTTCGTTTGATTACATGTTAGTATGGAAAAGTTGTTGAAGTTTGAGAAAAAAAAAATTAAGGCTTAATAGGAGTTAAATGGATAAATAATTTATCCATTTTTAAACCTACTAAAAACAAGGTAACCCGTTTAAGACATGTTTAATAATAATTTATGACCCAAACTTATAAGTAGAACAAAAAATGAGTTGGGTTAAATCAAATTTTGACGTGTCTATATACAACCGTTACAGAATGCGCTTTGTACATGATGATGACAAACACTTTGCGCACGGATTTATAAGTTACAACACCTGTTTTTTTTTTTTTTTTTTTTTTTTTTAAATCCAAATTTTTACTATTAACTAATAGTTTATTCGTTAGATCCTCTTTTTAGTGATTCTAACATCGTAATATTCGTAGATGGACATTTTGAATTTGCATACGGATTTTATTTTGTAGGTTCTATTTTTAAGTGACACTAAGATTTGTTAATATTTATAAAGAACATTTTGAATTTGTAAACGAAATTTAATTGTTAAACTTTATTTTTAAGTGAAATTAAAATTTTGATATTATGGACCTTTCTAAAGGATCGCATTCCAATAAAAAAATTATAATACCAAAGATATTATTACAGCTATTAATAGAAATGGAAAAAAAAATGTTGTTTTATCCGAAAAATCTTTTTGTTAGATGAGTGAAAACTGAAACAAAACTTCAAGACCCTCAGAATTCCACATTTTAAGCCAAAGAAACTGTTTCCATCTCTTTCTTCATATTTTGGTCATTATAGAACAGTCCATAGAGATACACAGAATTACGGCTATTACAAATAAACTGACTAAACATTAAGTGGCTACGTCGTCCACTTATTCTTAGATATCAAAACCAAATGAAGCAAGATACATACCGATTGTATATAGTAAATACATACCTCGAAACATGAAAAATAGACAAGCACATACCATCTCCTATAGACATTATGCAGATTGAGAAATGTGGGCATCAAGGAAGGTAAGTATGTGACTGTTAACCTCATCAGGCGACTGCTCATGGACGAAATGAGATCCTTCAGGCATGTATATTATTTCCAAATCTGGAACAAAATGTTTTACCATTCCTCCCCTTACATAGTCGTCCATGCCTGGAAATTTAAAGCAGTAATCTTTTTCTCCCATTATCAGCAAAGTCGGAACTTCAACTTTGGGAGCCGAGCTCAGATCAACATCTTCTCGAAGCGTCTTCAGAGCTCTACCCATAAAGTTCTATTAGTAGACTATTCTAGAAAATCTTCTTATAGTTTTAAGCAAATAACGATAAGTAGAAGGGTTTGGTTACAAGTTTAAATTCTGATAAAATTAGCGTTGCGGCCGATACCCGAAAATTCAAAATATATCTAAATTCGTACTCAAAAAGCGGATAAATAACAGGTATCAGTAAAATGAATACGGATATGAATACGAAGACATTCCACATCCAAAAATTATCTATCTGTTTTTTTTTTTTTAAGTTTATAGTTTAATTTATATATATTTTAGCATAGTGGAAAATATTTATTTATTATTTTATAAAATTAAAAGTTTTTATTATTTATAAAATTAAAAGTTTTTAGCTTGTTAAGCGCTCCAAATTATTCACTAACATCATATCCGTTTATTTTTAATATTCTGATTATCAAGGACACTGAAAAATGTATGTTGAACTAAAATTTCTATTGATGTGTCTTTGTTTATCAATCGTTAACAAATAGAATAATCATTTGATAATTGTTCGTATCCGTAGATATGAACATTAGATATGTGAAAATGATTTTGGATGCAGATATGGATACGTTACTATTCGTATTCGAAAGTATCTGCTAACGAATCTAGATAAAGTATCGTAAATGACAAAAATAATCCATGGACAAACCATTCAATATTTGGAAACTTGAGTAATAATTTGGAAGTAGTTTTGAGAGAACATTAAAAAGTAGAACTTTTGGGATAGGTAACTTAAGTAATTGATTAAATTTATCTGGTACGTGAAATTAGCCACAAAGAAGTTTCAATTTTCTTATGCCTTGGTCCTAAGCTGTCTTTATTGGACTCAATAATTTAAGTTTGTTCCCAAAAGCTCTGTTTGAAAGCTATTGACAAACATGCTCCAAATAACTAATTTCTCTTTCATACAACTTGTTAAACGTACCAATGCATACAAAAAGACTAATTCTAATTGAACATTGCCCTCGGATTTTCAGAAAAAACGAGAATCTCTCATTTTGCTAATATGCCTCCATCCCCCAAAGAAATACAAAAATACATTCTCACGTAGTATCATTGTGAGATGCATACTATGTATGACGCCCTGAAGTCACCACGAAGTGACAGTACCAGGTGACTTCAGAAAACACATAGAGGGCTTTGATGATACAATGCAGTATCACTGCGTGGTAGGCAAAACCAAAATAATAAAATAAATAGTGTTTGATTTACTTTGTGTTTTGAGTTTTTAGCTTTTGTCGTTAATTATGAAAATTGAGAAAATTTAAAGTACAGCGGAAGTGACGGATCAAAGACGGAGGGAGTGACGGAGGGACCACGGGATGGTGGATAGAAGAATTTGTTATCTTCCTTCCGTTGTTTCTTAAAATATGGAAAATAATAAAAAGTTGTTTTTGATTTTGTATGTTAACTTTATTTTGTAAAACAATTGTTTTTCACGATATGTGTGTCGTCGGCAATGTTTTAAAACGCAAAAGGCGCACGCGAGGCGTTTTTGGGTCCGTGAGGCGAGGCGTAAGCCTTGAAGCGTTGAGGCGTAAGCCTTTCAGGTAAGAAAAAAACGCAACACATAACTTAATTTTTAATATTGAATAACATTAAGCGTCAAATACTAAGTAAAACCCATAAAACATTCAAAGCAATTCAAACAAAATACAATCATTCTTGCACATTTAATATAAAATGCAAAAGATCAAATAATATCTTCCTCATGCAAAAGATTCAAATTTTGATTTCTTAAAACTATTTGGAGATTACGTCAAACTACAATTTTGATATGTTCCATCAATTCAAATCGATTTGCAAAATTTATTTCGAGATTTAACAAAGTTTATTGAAAAACATTCTTTAAATAACAATAAGAAAATTCATTATATTGCTCATGATCATTATTTCATAAACAATTTTACTTGATTGTGCCGATATTGAAATTGAAAAGTAAAAAAATACTAATTTTTATTTTCTTAAATTTTATCTTTTTTAATTTCTATTAAATAATTACAGTTCAATGACATTTATTTGTGTTAATATCTGCAACTAAAGATTAAAAGGTTTTTAAGTCATATGCCTCAGCTGTTTGAGGCGTGCGAGGCGTAAGCTTTACGCGCTTTGTATGCCTTAAGTTATTGAGGCGTAAGCTTTAGAGGTAAAAAGCCTTTTGGAATAAGCCTCAAGGCGTTTTATCTCTTATTTCCTCGAGGTGAGCCTTGAGGCGAGCCTCGAGGCGAGCCTCGAGGCGGGTTTTTTAAAACAATGGTCGTCGGTGCTTTTGTATGCGCGAAAACTCAAAATTGAAAAAATGTAAACCAAACGCAACCTAAGACAAAAATAAATAAAAGATATTTTTGTCATCAAATTTCTTTTGCCAAAATAGAAGGCAAGTAAACAAATTACTGACTTCAAATAGAAGGCAATTTCTATTTAAATCCAAATTTTTGCCGAATTCACCCAACAAATTCGAAAAAATGGGAGTAACCGGCATTTTGTTGATTTCACCCAGCAAACTGTTTTACCTGCTCACAGCTAGTTGCGAAAACAACATAATTCGATAAAATTCAACAGAAATTCATAAACATGAAAATCCAAAATAGCAATTTTTGTGATTACAAGGTAAACTTTTTAAGTAGGTTGAAAGTTAGTTTGATTAAGAGCCAACCTGTATGGAACTTGTAGTGGATACTTGAAACCGGATTTCTGATAAAGATCCGCATATGCTTGAAGGTCTTCTTCACTGAACCACGCTGGTAGAGGAGTAGCCGGATCTACCAGATCCATTATCTCCTGATTTGCATCCTTCGCAATGGGGATCTCGGAGCTCGAAAATAGTATGTAAACGTTCCGTACAACAGTCTTCACATCAAATCGTCCAAAATCTGCCTCCGCTCTTCCAGGTTCCTACATGTCGAAGTTCATCAGTAAATCTTTTGTCCCAAAAAGACCGTAATTGGGACAGCTCTATTGTAAAAAAGTAGATCACCCTCCATCTTGCTACGTAAAATCCCTCTGGAAGGCGATCGATTCCAAATCCTGCAGGAGAATATGGAATACCCAGCGTCACCACGCCCAAAACGCGATCAGGATGATGCACAGCGAACTCATAAGCAGGCATAGCCCCAAAATCTTTACCCACTAAGAAAACCTTTTGTAAAAAAAGCAAAGAAGAAGAAATAAACACGAAATCATTACACTGAAGTCTTAAGTCAGACCAAAAATACCAAATCAGAGGTCTGACCTTGGATATCTGAAGCGAATCTAGGATACCTAGGAGATCTTCGATTAGATCTTCCCACCTGGCGTTTTCCGGGTCTTTGGGCTGCTCAGAAAGACCGTACCCGCGAAAATCGGGAGCTATGGCGCGATATCCTGCTTTTGCAACTGCCTGCATTTGATACCTCCATGTGTACCATATTTCTGGAAATCCATGTAAGAATACTACTGTTCCCTTCTCTCCTGCACTTTTTTGTTCAATCAATAATGGAAGCATATATCTACCATAGCTGTTATTTAACGGAATTCGGTGTTGTTTTGAGTATTACCTTTGCCATTTTGCGCTATGTGAAGCTTGAGGCCATTAATGTCCAGAAATGAGTGCTCAATTTCCTCACTCATTGTTTCTTGTGGTCTGGGTGTTGAGTGAAAGGTATAGCAGCTTAAATATGCTAAGAAAATGAATGCCCACCTACTAAAATGGTGAATTAAACGGAGGCTCACCTGCTACTGTGTTGGATTGCACGGTTTAATATTGTAGAGCATCTTATTAGGAATCTTCCAAGATGTCAATTTTCGATCGTGGTTTCCAATGGTGATGGTTTGCAAAAGTGTCATCAGCACATCAACCTCAGTCCAAAGCCTCCCAAGTGACTTATTTTTAAAAATTTGTGATAAAACAGAGTAGACATGTGTGATGTGTACAAATATTATTACTATTATTTAAATGTAAGTTAAAATATCCTATCATAGAATTTTGAAATTAGAAGAATCTCCGAGATGGTCAAACACACATTTTATGAACATCTGATGTGTAACTTCATAAAATGAACATCTAAATCGTTTTTTAAATTATATGGAGGCTTTTTTTTTTTATACTGACAAGCATAATTTTAAACTACTAAAGTGCAAAAATATTTGTTTTAGAAAACCAAGTAACATATAATCTTCTACATTTATTTTTTTATTGATTTTATAATGGGGTGCCCATTTTATATGCATTTAAACTTGGGCAAATTCTATTTAGACCCAGGAATTTGCTGAGTATACCCAGAAAAACGATGACAAAACTTCCCCTGCTTTGCAATATTTTTTTTTAAATTTTCAGCATACCTCGTAGAGCTCCTACGAGATTTTTTAGTCTACCTCATAGAGCCCCTACGGGATTCTTTACTTTACCTCATAGGGCCTTTACGAGGTAAGGTAAAGAATCTCGTAGGGGATCTACGAGGTAGACTATAAAATCTAGTAGTGCCCCTACGAGGGAGGGTAAAAATGTCTTTTTTTAAATAATACATGGGTGAACTCAGCAAAATACTGGGTTCACCATGTTTTTTCAGATTTGCTGGGTTTACTCAGCAAATTCTTGGGTCCAAATAGAATTTGCCTTAAACTTGTATGCTCATTAGAAGGATGCCCAAGACCAATTCAGTATTCTTAATTGAATACTGAACCTTACGCTGAATATTAACGTGTAATGTTCGACTGGGAAACTACGACACCCCACCCCGAAACTCACACATAGAAAGAGTATTACTAGGTAATATAATCTGCTAGTGCAGAAAATAGGGCTGGTTATAAGCAATCATTTGTGAATTTTGTATTAAATAAGTATCAAATACGTCAATTTGGTGCTTTATATTTTTTCTTACCTCAAGTAGTTCGACATACTCAATTCTAACTTAACACAGACTACGACGGCTAATGGATCTATTTAGAACATAATATAACAACAACATATAGTATATATTATAGAACAACAAACACAGTTGTTTACAGATACATCAAGAAACAATACATGAGTGATAATGTAATGGCCTGCTATTCGAGTTAACTAAATACACTATACGTCCAACCCAAATTTCACAAAAATACGAATCATTATGAAATAAGAAGAACAAAAACAACAACATAAAATCTCACGTTGCAGTGGAATAAAATATAATATATATATAACAACTTTTGGAATACAAAATTTTAACTGTATATACATATCATTATCAGAGTACAACATTTGTTCATCACAAACACAACACAGCGGAATAAACTCTATATACATCTAATATTGAAGTCTCCTGCTCCAAGCTTCTCCAAGGAGAAAATACCTGAACTACTTGACTACCAGTAAAAATTTGGGTACCTAAGTGTTTAGGATAAAACAAAACAAAATAAACTCTGGGTCAGTCATGAGACTGGTGTGAGTAAACTCCAATCATTGGTTTGACTTTTAAAAATCCTTTTCGAAAGAAAAGATAATCGTAAGACTGATCCACACATAAACATGGATGGTTTTACCTTACGACAACACAAAACATTCTTTAAAATCAATACTTTTCTGATATTATAATAGTGCCTAAAATAAGTAAATAACAATATAGCAGAACGCTTGCATCTCACGCTCTACATACATAGTATACAATCAAAACCGTGGGCTCTTATTGGAGAATGAGTTCCAACTGGCAAGGTATGAGACTACCTTCCGACATTGTATCACTAGAGAGGAATACACTGGGTTCAACAAGAACATCTTGCAATTCAGACTAAACATGACTGGCCGCTCACTTCACTTGAGAGTACTGAATGTATTTTCACCAACGATTGGGATCAGCAACTGTTCCGAAGCAACAGCAGCGATAAGATAAAGAAGCAAAAGGATTTTCTCTAGATCAGGTGACAATACACCCTAATTGGGTGCGACCCATTTAGCGATGTGAAGCGACCCGAACTACCCCATGAAGGAAAGTCCGGATTGAGTTGAGAACACGACAAATCAGAACACAAACAGAAGAACATTTCATTGCTATTACATGAATTTACATCGGAGGACAAGAATATACAGAGTATGAACAAATATTACACATTTGATAAATATCAGAGATTTAAATACATAGCAGCGGAAAAATAATACAAAACACAACTGAAAGAGATGCATGGATACAGAGCTTTCCGAATATCATTCCAGCTGTAAACTAGGATCCTGTGAATATAAATATGCAATACCAAAACTACTAGTTGGCCGTGTGGAAAATAGGGGCATGCAGAGTTTAGGTTAAAACAATAAACTCCAGGTCAGTCATGTGACTGGTGTGAGAACTAAAACAGTGATTAAATCTTTACTTTAAAAATAAAGTAAATCAAGAGACCACGTCGTATAACACGGAACGAGTTTCCTCCCAAGAATACCAGTGCATAAAACAAACAACGCAGTGCTTTTTGAAAAAATGAAGTTATTATAAGACCCAGGTCCCATCACACAATGCAACAAAAATTGGAGGATAGGTTTTCCCTTATAATAGCCAAACATTCTTGGTACGTTTAAAACAAATCATTTTGATACTATTATAGTGTAAAGTGTATAAATCAACTTCAAATATAAAAGTATCAATCATAGACGGCATGAGTACCATATATCATGTCACCAATACTAGGCCCTACAATCGAAAACCGCAAAGTTACGTAATGGAAGTTGGATTTCCATCTGTGAACCAAGGCAAGGGTTCGTCCTTACCGCTTCGAGACGCTCTAGCCCGTGTCTCAGGATCAGAGCTCGAGTAACCCTTGGATCGTCAGGGCCGGTCCATACGGAGTGGATTAAAATGCTTGAGATCCGCGTTTTCCCGCCCTATGGGGCGTCAAACTGGCCAGTATATCTACCAAACAATCCATCGGCTTTGCAGAAACCGAAATAACCGAGGCGCCTCGCTATCCATCATCCACATAAGTAAAACGTCTGGACGTGCAAAACCCGGACACCACTCCTAGCTAGAAGGAAACACATGTCTTCTCTGATGTCCTCTCCCGTTTCTGGTTCACACCGGGGTGCGAGGCTCACGAATTAACGCTATACACAAAGCCATGCTATATTAAAGCCGTGCTTTGATCATCAACCACAAGACTCTGCTTTTCAACAGAAGCCTTAATCATTTGCATCTCCGCATGCCACACAGGCAATTCACGCTATGCAACTGATGTCTATCAATCACACATAATGAAATCCGATGTCAGACACACATCCACTTACAAGTTCGTTTTGGGTCTGAACGAAACCGGAGGCACCTTATTCCTCGTCCCATATGTCAAATATAGGAGAGAGGTCCTCGCATATCCGGTCGATCTCCAAGTACATCTGGACGACCACCACTTATTGCCTCGTCTTGGGTGTACAACCCAATTATGACATCAGTAATCATCCAGACGATGTGAAGACCTCCGGTCTTCAACCACCGTCTTCATCGTCAACTTATCGTCGAATCAGTTATTTAGAATGGGTATAAACCCGACATTTCCGAATAACTCGCGTATATATTATAATCAAGTGATATAAACACAACATATGCCTCATTCCAATCCAAAATATTCTTTATTCAAATATTCACTTTCTTAGGGAAAGGTTCCCATTAATTTTATCAAAGATAAATTCTTTAAAATTTATTCTTTAATATTCCTTTGGATATCATTTCAAACCATATTAAGGTTTTCCAAACTAGTCGGGATTAGCGATCCTTACCGAAGTAATCATTTATTTTATTTCCCAATCCCAACATATTCATCCCATGAAGCAAAACTGGTAATACTTCATATCTAACACCACGGGGTATCGGTAAACTCAATTACCATTTCACGTTCAAATCTAATTAAAGATTTAACTATCGCCTGGAGTAAAACTGGTGGTACACCATTCTCGATCATTTCTCGAATTTGATAATTTTAGTTATCAAATTCACCATTCAATCTATTTAAAGATTCATTAAAACTCTAATTCAGTTTTAGTTTCCAGAAATCATTACTTAATGATTAATCAAAGTTAAGAAATAAACCTTATCTTTAAATGGGTTAAGAACTAATGTATTTTAAAACACAGCTCACGATAAACCCAAAATCATATTCCATTAACAATGGAATCTTCACGGAATACAAATCAATATATATAATCGATATGAACTTTGTAACGACCCGCATTCTACGCATCATAGGATCGTAGAATGTTTATTTCTGTCACATACGAAGTCGTATGGTCATGTAACTTTGGGAGACGACTATTGGGGTCATTTCCCATGTTCATGATTTTTCCCGATTTTTAAATGACCATTTTACCCCTAGTTAGCACTGTTTTGGCCATAACTTTTGACTGGAAATGAATTTTGAACTGAAACCACTTCCATTGGGTTCGGATGATGGTTTCTCTTTCCGTAGAGTGGTCACATTAGCCAAACGGGCTTACCGTTTGGGAGATATGACTGAAACAAGTTTCAGATGGTGAAAAACAGCTTAATTGGGCTTAACCGGGTGATTAGCAGCTAGGCCCAGAGGGGAATTTCGGGTTTAGAGGTATAGGAGGACTGATTAGGGTTAGGTTATCACTTTCATTTCAGTTTTGAGCCGCCACAAACCTTCTTGAGACCTTAGTAATGGCTTCCATCCTCTAAAACCACTCCAAAACACATTTTTAGTGAAAATTAAGCCTAAACTACATCAAAGCAAGGCCAAATAGCAACAAAGCAAGGTTGGAGCTGCTGCTATACATAGGAATTCGACCCAAACAGAGAGTATTTCAGATTTGGTGTTTCATTTGTGGCCAAGGTGAGTGATAGCATCGTTTTGACACAAATTACAGTTAATTAAGGGTAATTAGTGAAGATTAGCGAATTTATACACCAATAAATTCTGGAAAAATGTTTAGAAATTCTTAAATAATATTTCATGCCTCTGTTATAAAATTTAGACGATTTGGTTAAGTTTTACTAAGTATGTGCTTAAACATGATTAAGAGGGACTATGGGAAAATATGAAGTTTTAGTCACTTTTTGATCCCTTTTGATTCATTTGAATTGTTGTTTGCTGTTTTTGGTTGCTATTACATGTTGCTATGACTCTATGGTATGTTTTATGATTGATTAGAATAATTAAATTGCTCGAAAACGTCGTCGAATGGCGTAAAAAGCTCGCTGGAAAGTTGCAGAAATGTGCAGGCTCCTAACCGGATCGGGTCGGATGGGGGGCTCGGATCGGAAATGTGAACTGGGCAAGAAACCCGACCCGAACTGGAGTTTAGCACATAAAAGACTTGGCAAAAAGGAAGGCTGTTTGCTTAGAGTTGGAGTGGACAAGGGGATCGGATCGGAGTAAGCTAGGGAGCGGAGCGGATCGGACTGAAGTAAAGCGAAGTGATCGGATCGGATCGGAGTAGATGGGAACGAGGGAGCTGATCGGAAAAGGAGCATGAGCTGGAAGGAGGATAGCAACCCGACCCGACCCGGAGTGAAGTACCTGAACCGAACCGACGAGGGCAATGACTACCGAACCGAACCGAGTTCTAGGACTGTTACTGCGCGACAATTCTTCTGAAGACCCACTCCAATTCGACCAAACCCGAGATGCAAAGGAAGTCCAAATGAGAAGTTAGAGCTTAAGATTCAGATGGGAATCAACGAGTTCACTTCATGGTTGGGCTTTGCTGCGGGACGCGTGCTAAGGAGTTATCGACGTCTATAGCTTTGGACCACTATGGTAGGAGGTACGAAGGCGGATTCAGGGCCATTATGGCATTGGTAGAACCAAGGGCTACGACCAATGAAGTGGGTCATTGAAATGTTTGGTCATGACTCCAAGTGTTTGGCTTGGTCACAACAGGGTTTCTACAAGTCGGGATTCGTCGTTACCTCAGTTTGTCTAGTGTTCCAAAGTGGTAGATATCGTACGCTTTACGCACTGAGTGAGAGATGTGAAGATGGTTGCTATGGATGATTTGCTTGCTCTCATTGTGACATGCACACCCCACCCCCGTATTCTTACACTGTTTATTCTGGCACCTTGGAGTATTGTACGGTATGTGGTACTAACTCTTTGGTTGCAGGTCCAGGTTCAGGTATGGTTTAGTATACCTGTTATTATTCTGTTTAGATGTTTATCGCTCATACCAGGCTTTATGTCTGACCCAGAGTTTTATGTCTCCTCTTATTACTCTGGGTGCTCACACGAGCAGACTAGAGACATGTTAGCTGGTGATGCACGGGTAGATGATCCGGAGACGAGCAGGAGGCTTCCACGTAATATACATATATATAGTATTCTCCCTGTGTTGTTGAAGATCACTGCTTGGGCATTGGTGGTGTATCTTCTATTTTGGCTTTCTGTTGTTCAGAGACAGTAGATTTTGAAAAGTTGTAATAAGCTGTATTTGGTTTTCCGCTGCTTTGAGATTGATGTTGGTTTTAGTTATCAGCTTATGCACTGTCTCGTCTGTTTTATGTCAAGTACATTATTATTATTATATTTTATTCCATGCGCTGTGAGACATTCTACAGGTTCTTTGATTAGTTCATTCCCTTCTTTCCTTTCTTATGACGACCGTCTTGTGCTAGTCGGGCATGTGTACAGCGCACTTTTGGAGGAAATGCAGGCTGGTGCGAGGCGGGCCGTCACACTTGGTATCAGAGCGAGGTTGCGTAGTTAACCTAGGGAAGTTATCAGGGAGAGATAATATACGTATACGAGAGAGCGTATTTGTGATTACTTTGGTTTTTAAAAGCTATATATATATATACTATTACTAGTATAAGGATGAAGTCGTACTGCACTAGCACCACTATGGAGTCGTTAATCGTTTCCTTTTTCAGATTGACGATGAGCCGAGATACTAGAGGTGCTGGTAGGGGAGCCAATAATGGGAATGCTGCTGACATGAGGACGATGTTTACTGACCTCTTGAGAGAGATGCTTACAGATTTACGGAGGGCAGCTCCCAATGGTGGAAATGGTGGTGGTCCAATAGTGCAGGCGCCAAGAGTCGACTTCGCCAAGCTGAATAAGGATTATACTATCCTTGGTGGGAAGCCGTTCCACGGAACGGAGTCGGCCACAGATGTTCAGGATTGGGTGGATAGTTGCGAACGTATCTTCGAGGATTTGGGTATCGAGGATGCGATGAAGAGAAATCTAGCGTCCCGTCAGCTGCAAGGGCGGGCAATGAATTGGTGGAATGCTATAAAGGCAGCTACCCCCGAAGACCAGATTACTTGGGAGCAGTTTAAGGCTCGCTTTAGTGAGAAGTTCATTCCAGCTGCTCAGAAGTCAATGCTGTTTAAGAAGTTCTTGGAGCTCAAGCAGAATGGCAGAGCTGTCTCGGAGTATATTGCTGAATTTGACACTTTGTCAAAATATGGGTTATCTCTTATAGATACTGCCGAGAAAAAGAATGAGAAATTCATAACTGGTTTGGATCAGTACTTGGGGAAAAAACTTATTAACCACATCGATGATACGTTTGAATCGATTGTGGGGAAAGCGTTAAGGTCAGAAAGTCTCTACCCTAAGCCGAAGACTGAGGTTGCATCCGCAGATGAGCCAAAGCCACAAGCTAGTGGTGGAGGCAAAGGTGGTTCCCAGAATAAGAGAAAGCAGAATCAGGCTAAGGATGGCCAGAAGAAAAAGAATAAGCAAGATGTGGAGTGCTTCAGCTGTGGTAAGAAGGGCCATTATGCTAGTAATTGTCGGGCCAAGCCAGCGGATAGGAAGTGCTTCAACTGTGGCCAAATGGGACATCACAAGGAAAAGTGTCCACAGCCCCCTAAGGAAAAGCAAATGGTGAAAGCATATGCTCTTAATGCTATTCCTTCTTCGTCGAATGCCCCAACTGCGGCGGAGAAGGGAAAGAATTTCGTCATTCAAGGTATGCTTTCTGTTTATGATGTTCCTGTTAGAGTTTTGTTTGATACCGGAGCTTCCAGTTCTTTCATATCTAGTGACCTGGTAGATAGGTTGGGATTGGAGCCCGAGATTGTCGATAGACCTTTAGTAGTGACGAACCCGATTGGTGGTTCAACTAGCCTTAGCATGATTTGTCGTAATGTGGTTCTATCGAGTCATGGATGCATGTTTGTTTGTGATCGCTTTGTTTTGGGCTTTACTGGGTTTGGCATTATTTTGGGAGTAGATTGGCTCCAAAGATACGGGGTGGTGGTAGACTGTGAGGGCTTTTTGGTGACAGCTAGAGCGGATGATGGGCGGAGGATAGTGTTTGGTGGTCTACCCAGTAAGGGGGTATTGGCTAGTTTTCTAAACTCCCTTGACATTCCGCATAGTGAGTTGTCAGGTTTGCCCGTGGTTGGCCAGTATCCGGATGTTTTCGAAGAAGTGACCGGACTTCCACCACACCGAGAGATTGAGTTTCGTATTGATTTGGTAAAAGATGCCAGACCTATAGTGATGCCACTTCGTCGTATGCACCAAGAGAGCAGCGAGAGCTCGAGGTGCAAGTCAGCGATCTTTTGAAGAAGGGATTTATCAGAAGGAGTGTTTCTGAATGGGGAGCACCAGTTGTGTTTGCTACCAAGGCGGATGGTTCCCTTCGTTTGTGTGTAGACTACCGCGAGTTGAATAAAGTGACGAGGAAGAACAAGTATCCTCTACCGCGGATAGATGATTTGTTCGATCAGTTGAGTGGCGCGAGAGTATTTTCTCAGTTGGATCTCGCGACAGGTTTTCATCAGCTTAGAGTGGAAGCTGAGAGTATAGCTAAAACGGCATTTCGAACGCCGTCTGGATTTTATGAATGGTTGGTCATGCCATTCGGGCTGACCAATGCCCCAGCGTATTTTGTGGATCTTATGAATAGGGTATTCAGAGATCAGTTGAATAAGTTTGTCCTTGTGTTCGTTGATGATATTTTGGTCTATTCGAGGACAGAGGAAGAACACGAGGAACATTTAAGAGTAGTGATGGAGGTGTTGAGAAAACACCAATTGAAAGCAAAGTTTTCTAAGTGTCACTTCTGGAAGAGGGAAGTGAGGTTCTTGGGCCATGTTGTATCAGAGAATGGTATTGCCGTGGACCCGGCAAAGGTGGCTACGGTACAGGATTGGCCTACGCCCAAGAATACAACAGATGTAAGAAGTTTCTTGGGGTTAGCGGGATATTATCGTAAGTTTATCCAAGGTTTCTCCAAGATAGCAGCACCATTGACCCAGTTGACCAAGAAGAAGCAAGCTTTTGTCTGGGATGAAAGGTGCGAGAATGCATTCAAGAGTCTAAAGGAGAGGTTGACGCGTGCGCCAGTGTTAGTCATTCCTAAAGGGAATGAAGAGATGAAGGTATACACGGATGCTTGTGGTACCGGACTGGGTGCAGTATTGATGCAAGGAGGTAGGGTTGTAGCTTATGCTAGTCGACAGCTAAAGCCGCATGAGAAGAAGTATCCTACCCATGATTTAGAATTGGCAGCGATCGTGTTTGCATTAAAGATGTGGAGACACTATCTCTTGGGAGAAAGATTTGAGTTGTTTACAGATCATAAGTCGTTGAAGTATCTCTTCTCCCAGAGGGATTTAAATCTCCGACAACAAAGGTGGTTGGAATTCTTGGCTTCCTATGATTTTGACATCGCATATACACCGGGAAAGGGCAATGCAGTGGCTGATGCATTGAGTAGGAGACATGCCAGCCTAGGGGCTATGTTTCTAGAATGGAAGCAACTGGAGTACATCGCTGGGTATGATTTCAGACCAAAGTGCGAATTGGATCCAGAAATGTTAGCAAGTTTGACGATCAGACCCACCTTAATTGAGCGGATCGGCTCTAGTCAGAGGGACGATCCTAACCTATTGGAAATCATCTCCAAGTTAAAGATGGATATCAATGAGGAGATGAACAAGTATGGGCTTGATCGAGATGGATGGCTTAGAAAGAATGGAAAGCTTGTTGTACCTAATGTCAATGGATTGAGAGATGAAGTGCTTAGAGAATGTCATCACTCAAAGCTGACTATACACCCTGGTGGTAATAAGATGTATCGAGATATGAAGCAGACTTACTACTGGGAAGGGATGAAAAGAGATATTGGGAAGTTTATATCCAAGTGCATGAATTGCCAGCTAGTTAAAGCCGAGCAAAAGAAGCCTAGTGGGTTGTTACAACCCTTAGAAATTCCCAAATGGAAATGGGAGCAAGTCTCGATGGATTTTATTGATGGTTTACCAAGGACCAGATCGGGACACGATAGCATTTGGGTAGTTGTGGATCGACTGACTAAGAGTGCAAGATTTATACCAGTCAAATCGACCAGAACGGCAGCTAAGTTAGCAGAATTGTATATGAAGTGGGTGGTGAGATTTCATGGAGTACCTAAAAGCATTGTGGGTGACCGAGACCCGTTGTTCACTAGTGGGTTTTGGAAGAGCTTACAGGAGGCTCTAGGGTCAGAGTTACATCTCAGTACCGCATATCATCCTCAGACCGACGGTCAGACGGAGAGGGTGAACCGTATTTTGGAAGATCTCTTAAGAGCATGTATAATGGATTTTGGTGGATCATGGGATGACCATTTGCATCTAGTAGAGTTTGCATATAATAATAGCTACCAATCCAGTATCGGTATGGCTCCGTTTGAAGCTTTGTATGGAAGGCCGTGCAACTCACCATCATGTTGGATAGAGACTGGCGAGAAGTTTATGCTTGGACCAGATGTGGTAAGGGAAACTTCAGATAAAATCAAGACCATTCAACAACGAATGAAGGCTGCCCAAGATAGGCAGAAGAGTTATGCTGATAAGAGGGGAAGAGACTTAAAATTCTCCGTTGGCGACTTGGTGTTTGTCAAGATTTCTCCGTTGAAGAGCGTAATACGATTTGGCAGGAGAGGCAAGTTGGCACCAAGATTTGTTGGCCCATTCCCTGTTCTTGAACTAGTCGGGAATTTGGCATATAGAATTGACTTACCAGAGAAGATGGCAGGAGTTCACAACGTATTTCATGTTTCCCAACTAAGGAAGTTCGTTCACGACTCAGATATGACTATTTCACCTGATCAGTTAGAGGACTTCGAAGTAGAACCCGAGGCGGTTGGGAACCGCAAGCCGGCCCGTATTGTCGCACACGACATGAAGCAACTTCGAAGGAAGGCGGTGAAGCTAGTCAAGGTACAGTGGAGCGAGGACGAGAATGATTGTACTTGGGAGACAGAGGAGAACATTAGGAAGGTACACCCAGAACTCTTTGTCTGGTAAGATTTTGACTTCGATTTAGTTTTCCGCATGCTAGGATAGGCTTGCTTGCTTGTTTTGCATGTTTGATTGTTGTATGTGGTTGGTAGGCATGCGGGATCCTTTGTATGTTTTGGGTTAAGGAATTTCGGGGGCGAAATTTCTTAAGGGGGGGAGAGTGTAACGACCCGCATTCTACGCATCATAGGATCGTAGAATGTTTATTTCTGTCACATACAAAGTCGTATGGTCATGTAACTTTGGGAGACGACTATTGGGGTCATTTCCCATGTTCATGATTTTTCCCGATTTTTAAATGACCATTTTACCCCTAGTTAGCACTGTTTTGGCCATAACTTTTGACTGGAAATGAATTTTGAACTGAAACCACTTCCATTGGCTTCGGATGATGGTTTCTCTTTCCGTAGAGTGGTCACATTAGCCAAACGGGCTTACCGTTTGGGAGATATGGCTGAAACAAGTTTCAGATGGTGAAAAACAGCTTAATTGGGCTTAACCGGGTGATTAGCAGCTAGGCCCAGAGGGGAATTTCGGGTTTAGAGGTATAGGAGGACTGATTAGGGTTAGGTTATCACTTTCATTTCAGTTTTGAGCCGCCATAAACCTTCTTGAGACCTTAGTAATGGCTTCCATCCTCTAAAACCACTCCAAAACACATTTTTAGTGAAGATTAAGCCTATACTACATCAAAGCAAGGCCAAATAGCAACAAAGCAAGGTTGGAGCTGCTGCTATACATAGGAATTCGACCCAAACAGAGAGTATTTCAGATTTGGTGTTTCATTTGTGGCCAAGGTGAGTGATAGCATCGTTTTGACACTAATTACAGTTAATTAAGGGTAATTAGTGAAGATTAGCGAATTTATACACCAATAAATTCTGGAAAAATGTTTAGAAATTCTTAAATAATATTTCATGCCTCTGTTATAAAATTTAGACAATTTGGTTAAGTTTTACTAAGTATGTGCTTAAACATGATTAAGAGGGACTATGGGAAAATATGAAGTTTTAGTCACTTTTTGATCCCTTTTGATTCATTTGAATTGTTGTTTGCTGTTTGTGGTTGCTATTACATGTTGCTATGACTCTATGGTATGTTTTATGATTGATTAGAATAATTAAATTGCTCGAAAACGTCGTCGAATGGCGTAGAAAGCTCGCTGGAAAGTTGCAGAAATGTGCAGGCTCCTAACCGGATCGGGTCGGATGGGGGGCTCGGATCGGAAATGTGAACTGGGCAAGAAACCCGACCCGAACTGGAGTTTAGCACATAAAAGACTTGGCAAAAAGGAAGGCTGTTTACTTAGAGTTGGAGTGGACAAGGGGATCGGATCGGAGTAAGCTAGGGAGCGGAGCGGATCGGACTGAAGTAAAGCGAAGTGATCGGATCGGATCGGAGTAGATGGGAACGAGGGAGCTGATCGGAAAAGGAGCATGAGCTGGAAGGAGGATAGCAACCCGACCCGACCCGGAGTGAAGTACCTGAACCGAACCGACGAGGGCAATGACTACCGAACCGAACCGAGTTCTAGGACTGTTACTGCGCGACAATTCTTCTGAAGACCCACTCCAATTCGACCAAACCCGTGATGCAAAGGAAGTCCAAATGAGAAGTTAGAGCTTAAGATTCAGATGGGAATCAACGAGTTCACTTCATGGTTGGGCTTTGCTGCGGGACGCGTGCTAAGGAGTTATCGACGTCTATAGCTTTGGACCACTATGGTAGGAGGTACGAAGGCGGATTCAGGGCCATTATGGCATCGGTAGAACCAAGGGCTACGACCAATGAAGTGGGTCATTGAAATGTTTGGTCATGACTCCAAGTGTTTGGCTTGGTCACAACAGGGTTTCTACAAGTCGGGATTCGTCGTTACCTCAGTTTGTCTAGTGTTCCAAAGTGGTAGATATCGTACGCTTTACGCACTGAGTGAGAGATGTGAAGATGGTTGCTATGGATGATTTGCTTGCTCTCATTGTGACATGCACACCCCACCCCCGTATTCTTACACTGTTTATTCTGGCACCTTGGAGTATTGTACGGTATGTGGTACTAACTCTTTGGTTGCAGGTCCAGGTTCAGGTATGGTTTAGTATACCTGTTATTATTCTGTTTAGATGTTTATCGCTCATACCAGGCTTTATGTCTGACCCAGAGTTTTATGTCTCCTCTTATTACTCTGGGTGCTCACACGAGCAGACTAGAGACATGTTAGCTGGTGATGCACGGGTAGATGATCCGGAGACGAGCAGGAGGCTTCCACGTAATATACATATATATAGTATTCTCCCTGTGTTGTTGAAGATCACTGCTTGGGCATTGGTGGTGTATCTTCTATTTTGGCTTTCTGTTGTTCAGAGACAGTAGATTTTGAAAAGTTGTAATAAGCTGTATTTGGTTTTCCGCTGCTTTGAGATTGATGTTGGTTTTAGTTATCAGCTTATGCACTGTCTCGTCTGTTTTATGTCAAGTACATTATTATTATTATATTTTATTCCATGCGCTGTGAGACATTCTACAGGTTCTTTGATTAGTTCATTCCCTTCTTTCCTTTCTTATGACGACCGTCTTGTGCTAGTCGGGCATGTGTACAGCGCACTTTTGGAGGAAATGCAGGCTGGTGCGAGGCGGGCCGTCACAAACTTCCATATCCAACCGATAATATAAATGGAATAACGGCAAAGCCTTTTAAATTACATATATAGCAACAGTCTTCCTCCACAGAAGTTCACTTCGAGTATTACTGAATTAAATTCCATTCCATTCCAATTTAGTTTATTAAATTGGAAAACTTTTGTTTGGAAATTTCCCCTAAATCTTAATTAAAAGATTTATAAATTTCAAATCCCATTTCACTGTAAATCAGGTTAAAGAATGAATGTCGTTAAAAACACAGTTCACAATAAACCCAATTCGCATTCCATTTCAAATCCAGTTAAATGTTAATTAATTGGTAATTCTTCTCTATATCTTAATTAAAAGATTTATTCTTTTCGCACGGGGTTTAAGAACAGTGTTACTGAAGACCCCATCCGATCAGTCTCTAACCGTGAATTAGTAAAAGAACAATTCCCTAAGTATCGATCCCGAACGCCGAAGCCAACATCAGATCAATACCTAGGAAACCATTCAACTTAGCTAATCTTCAGTTAGTTTCTAATTTTCTTAACTCCATTAGGTTTAAGAACAGTATTATTAAAGATACCATTCATGACAAACCTAAAATCTCGTTCCATTGTTAATTAGGTTAAAGAACAAGTGTTATTTAAAACAACGTTCGTGATAAACCCAAAAACCAATTTCAATTTTATTCCAATTAAATGTTAATTAATTGGTTAACTTTATTAAATCTTAATAGAAAGATTTATAGCTTTTGTCGACTGGGTTTAAGAACAGTGTCATTTAAAACATAGTTCACGACAAACCCAAAATCCAATTCAATATTAAATACAAGGCTCAGAATAGAAGTTATATCGGCTTATATTCAATATCAAATTCTGAAATCAACAAATATCGTATTGGGAATAACGATATACATATCTTCCAAATTCCTCCACAATATCCGTATAATCACGGAATCAAATATCAAAATATTCCGAAGATAATTTCGATTCAAATCCATTTCAATTCTTATATTGGAAATTCTGGTTATTTTTAAAGCCATTCACAAATCCTTTTTATTTATTTAAAAATTATTGGATTTCAAATCTAGTTCATAACTAGTTCATTTCAATAAAAATATATTTTTATCTTTTCAAATATAGAATTTTTCATCCCAATTCTTTCCAAATCACTTATTATGATTTTACACAAATTGTTAATATTTTCAATAATTTTATCAAGGTCCGTACAGTCGACTTCCATAAACGATCATCGAACTGCACTTACAACAACCTTTTTCCAAATTTGATTTCGACATAATTCCAAATCCAACCGTTAGATTTCAAATCTCTCATATTCGTTGGAAAGCTATTTTCGATACGAACCCAAAGTTCCAGTTTTAGAAGAATCCGACCGTCGGATCTCCCGTAGTGTTCATTCGAAGTCAATGGTCGAAATTCGTGAACTGCTGCGGTGCGGTGCGTTCTATTCAGGCCAATATATATAATATATATATATATATATTTTGTCGATTTCCATTTAAAACGTATTATATAAATCGTTTTAAATTCGTTTTCAAAACGATTTCAACTTCATATTCAATTTCAAATCAAAATTGAATATTCCATATCATTAATATATAAATGATAACATTTTCAAAACATTAGATTTTGAAATCACTTCCTTTTCGATATTCATTATAAAATGAATAAAATCGACATAATTATCGTTCACGTCCAAAATGGCATTAACCTAATCAACATGGCTTTATATATTTAAATATTTTCGTGTCCATCCCAAATCGGACATCAAAATCATATTTTGATATTTGACTGAATATTATTTTAAAATATTCGTTATTTTAAAAAATTCATTCTTTCTGAACTAGAATCAGACACAGTCAATTACCATATAATGTTGATTATGTGGATATCATACAACACATGTATAGAACAACAATGATAAACAATCAACCATCATCCAGAGTGTATTCTACACTGCATAAGCATTAAATATAAATATTTAACGCGTAACACAGTTTGTCAACCAATCGATCAACATACAACTAAACGATTGAGATTAGTGTACGTCAAATATCATCCCAATACCTGTGTGGGGGTATCAATCAACGAACAATGATTTTTATTTGTGCAGTTAGGCGATGTGTAAAATATATCGTCCCAATCCATATCACTCAAATGGGTGTACATAAACAAATCGTTCGATTTGTAAATGAATATTTATTTTATTCATATACACATTAAAAATTATATTTTTAACAATAAAATATTTATTCAACACAGGAATATTATTTGCAGTTCATGAATTCAATAAAAATAATATTTTTTATTATTCATATACTTTATTCAACACATGAATATTTTATACAGTCCATTTCACATCACAAACAATTTTCACAACACAATCAAACAAACATGTCGTCCATGGTCTGTGGACGACGGGAACCAGTTCATATATGCAGTTATAAAATGAATAACTGTACAAAGAAAATTATAGTGAGGAGTTCTCACATTGGGTTTCCACTCCTCCGTTCTTTATTTCTGAACGGTTCGGATTTGGATTTGTTTTCCACCAGTGTGACGACCCGAAATTCCCAATAAAGGAAAGCCCGGATTGTTTTGAGAACACGACGAATCAGAACACAAACTGAAGAACATTTTATTGCTTTTTACAACAATTACATCAGAGTACAAGAATATATCAGAGTACAGATAAAAAATATACATTGGAAATACAATATCAGAGATTACATATTTACATTTTACAACAATAGCGGAAAAAATAATACAAAATACAACTGAAATAAATACTCGAATACAAAGCTTTCCGAATATTGCTTCAGCTGTAAACCAAGATCCGGTGAATATATATCTACAAAACCAAAACTACTAGCTGCCCGTGCGAAAAAATATGGGCGTCCAAAGTTTTAGGTTAAAACAATAAACTCCAGGTCAGTCATGGGACTGGTATGAGAACTCAAAAACAGTTATAAACTTTTATTTTAAAGTTGGATATTTCAGTGCATAAAACAGCGCAATGCTTTTTAGAAAAATGAAATCATCATAAGACTCAGGTCCCATCACACAATGCAACACAAACCAGATGATAGATTTTTACCTTATGATGATTAAACATGCTTGATACGCGAAAGTTCTCTTTCATACTATATAAGTGCATAGTGTAGAAATAAATTTCGAATATAAATGTATCAATCCTAGACGGCATGGGTACCATAATATCATGTCGCCATACTAGGTTCTACAACTAAAACCGTAAAGTTTCGTATTGGAAGTTGGGTTTCCATCATGAACCAAGGCAAAAGATAGTCCTTACCGAGTTCGAGACTGTCTAGCCCCAGCCTCAGGATACAGTCGTAGCTGCACCTTGGATCAGCAGGGCCGGTCATCCGTCAATGATTGGCAATACCATAAACTATATGTTAGCCTGCCCTTTGGGGCATAAATATGAGCCACAAAGGACTCCATGTCATATTCGAGGCCTCGTCATCCATCATCCACATAAGTAAAATGTCAGACCGTGTAAAAACCAGACACAACTTTTAGCTAGAAACTAACATATATCCATTTCCCTGGTTTCCTTTCTCCAGTTTTAGGTTCATACCGGGTTGTGAGGTTCGCGAAGTCACGTCATACCACAAGGCCTGCTTTTCAACAAAAAGCCTTGATCATTGCATCTTGGTATGCCACACTGTCAATCCATATCATACTATTAATCTTTTGCCAATATATACAAAAGGGTGTTAAGCAAGAGAATAAATTCTCCGCCACCAAGCATTCGTACATTCGACAAAAAATGAATAAATACAATATAAAGGAGTACAATGTCAGACACACATTCCATTTATAAGCCTATGCTCTGAGTCTGAGCGAAAGCCAAATCCGTACAAATCAACACTACGTCCGGATAACTACCATCATAGCCCCGTCTTGGGAGCAAATCAATCAAGGGCCTCAACACTAGTTACCCATTCGATGCGAAGATCGTCGGTCTTCAATCGTCGTCTTCAATTCTTCGAACGTCGTATCATTATTTAGAATGGGTTAAACCCGGTCTTTCCGAATAACTCGCGTGATTTAAAATTAGGTGCTATACATAAACCACATCAATGCCTTATTCCAATTCACAATATCCTTTTTATAAAATATCCGCATTCTTAATTTCATTCATTTTTTTACAAAGAGATGTGTAATAATTTCATTCTTTCTTAATTTATTACATTTAAAATGTAAATTCATTTCATAACTTATTACATTTAAAAATGTGAACAATTCCTTTCCCTCATAATTACATTAAAACATTTCAATTACATTAATAATAATGTAAAATTTCATAACATTCATTAATTATATTAAAAATAATGTAAAATTTCATTTCATTTCTTTTACATGGTAAAATGTGTATATTTCGTTCCATATCTTATATATTGTAAAATGTATATAATTTATTTGATATCTTATACATTGTAATTGTAATAAATCCAAATTCTACTTTAATTACATTAGAAAATGTAAGTTATTCAAATCCTACTTAATTACATTAGAAATGTATCATTTCCTAATTAAATTAAAAATGTAAAATTCCATACTTTAACTTATTTACATTATAAATGTAAAATACATCCATTCATTTCTATTACATGAGGAAATGTAATACTTTCATACATTAAAAGATATCATTTCATTATTACATTAAAATGTATTATTTCATTGTATAACTCAATTAAAAGTAAGCATTCATTTCATATTACATAAAAAAATGTAAATATTTCAATCCATTCTTTTTACACTTGAAAAATGTAAATTATTTCAATTCCTTCTTAATTACATCGAAAATGTAAATTATTTTCATGTCTTACATAATTACATAAAAAAAATGTAAATTATTAAATCAAATATTATATTCTTAATTACATTAAAAAGGTAATTTTATCATAATGACAAAATCACTTTTTTTAATTATATTAAAATGTAATTTACATTACGGTGTAAAATCTTATATTATAATTACATTTAAAAATGTAATTTCATAGAATGGTAAAATCTTAACTTAATAAAAAAATGTATTTTTTTTATTTCACATACGAAATCTCATCTTTAATTACACTTAAAAATGTAATTTATATTACCATACAAAATCATATCTTAATTACATTAAAAATAAATGTAATTTATATGCGGTGTAAATTCATACCTTAATCATAAATTTGAATATTAAATAAAACTTTGTCTTTCCGTATTCCTTTAATATTACATTAATATTATAATAATAATAATGTTACAAAAAGTTAACTTTTGAAATTCAAACTCTCAGTGTTATTTAATCATTAAATACTACGCTTATTCTTACAATATTATATTTTCAAAAATGTAAAATTTTGAATTAATTAATTATTAATTACAACATTAACCTCTCACATTAGATTTATTGTTGCGGTTGCTGGATATGCCGGGCGGGTCCGGGCAGTCTTATACCACAACTCAATCTAACCTTGGGTTAAGCATGTTTATTTTATTTTAATACCATTAAAAATGATTTCGAAATGTTAATTTTCAAATTTCAAACCTTTATCAATTATTGTATAATAAATAGAATTCATGGAAATATTTATTCCCGTGTAAATAGCGCAAGACTACTTAATTGGGTTCATGCGCATTAAATAATATTTAATAACATTAAATTCAAAATTAATTCTCTAACGGAAAATTATTTTGAAATCTTTTGAAAATCCTTCATTGGAATGAGACCCACATCAAAACCATTAATTAATGGATTTCAAAACAACTCATTTGCAAAATGATGACTAACAACTTTTCATTACCCAAATTACCTTCCAATCACAACATCAAATGACATTCATTCATTCATGTAATAGACATTCAAACAAAATACATCAAATTGACATTCAAACAACATACAATAGTTTTTACAACAAATAACAATAGATTATATGTGCACTTGGGCGATGTGTGAAAATATCTGCCCAAACAATATATGCAAGTCAGTCAACTTTGTATATGGCAGTGTAACAATTTTGAATTATCATGCATAATCATAAATTCACATTAATTAACATGTTACAAATTTTCAGACTTCAAACATTGCATTTCAACCAAACATTAATACACCACAAATCATGCATAACATAGAATTAACTTATAAACAAATCATCCTAGGCATTCAAATATATTTATTTATGAAAATAAATAATTATTGAAAACAAAGATTGAGTGAGAAAAGAGTTCTCACCGAAATTTGACTTTATCGGGTCCAAATGGGAGGTTTCGGGCCCAATTTTGGCCTAAAATTCAACATCCTCAGAATTGACCGAAATTGGTGTCCATGCGTCGCTAAAAATACACTGATCATGGCAAACCCTGTTTTGAGTCATTTCGATTTCGTTACAAAAAGTTATGCTTTGCTTAATTTTGGAAAATTTAAATAATTATTTAAAATTCGTGAAAATAACTAAAAATTTTGACAGCCTGCAAATTGGATAAAATTAGTGTCCTCGCGAAGGTCTCGATGCCACGATCACAACGCATCTGAAATCATTAAATTTCGACTTCGTATGAGAGAGTTATACAAGTTTGAAGTTTGAATACATTGATTAAATAATTAAAAGGGTGCGTTTTTTAGAGGTCCCTATTAGGTTTCAAAATATAAAAAAAACCCGGTCATAAACTTATTGTAAATTTAGTCCCTATTTTTCGAAAATTCATAAAAAAAATATAAAAAAATTATAAAAAAATCACGATAATTCGTATTTAAATTAAACATGTACTCGCCCAAAAATTCAGATCATAATAAAATCAAAACATGCATCAAAATCAAAAAAATACAGAAAACAACGAAAAATGCAGTAATTTGCATCAAATCATGCACATATTTGGAATACTTGCATTCATCTGTGCAAGTATTTCTCTGTTATATTTTTACATGCAATACTTGCATACATGTGTGCAAGTATTTAAAATAGTTGCATACATGTATGCAAGTTTCTGCACACATTTTATTTTCACATGTAAATACTTGCATACATGTGTGCAAGTATTTCAAATAGTTGCACACATGTATGCAAGTTTCTGCATACATTTTCAACTAAAACAGCTTCAGAAATACTTGCATACATGTATGCAACTATTGGCAAAAGTTGCATACATGTATGCAACTATTTTGCAAGTTTTAAATTCACAATACATCCCTGTAATTAATGTTTTCTCTGTAAACCCGCCCCCTATTTTAGCTGCCGCCTGGAATCTTCCGCCTGCCACTTTCCATACCTCCGCCTCTTTCGTTTTCTGTCCAAATTTTCAGGCGCTATCACTTAAAAAAAAAAAAAAAAAAAAATCTAAAATCTATAAATATTCCCGGAAGTCCACAGAAATTAAAAAAAAAGTTGCATAAATGTATGCAACTTTTACGAATAGTTGCATACATTTATGCAACTATCCGAATACAAATGCATATGTTTATGCACGCCTGTTTGAAAAATTGCATACATGTATGCAGTTTTTCTATATAACTGCATACATGTGTGCATATATGTCAAAATACATGCAAACGTGAATAAGTTGCACGTAGGTATGCAGTTTTTAAACAAATGCATCAGCAGATGCATGTTTTAACAATATGTGCATACATGTATGCATTTATACTGCAGTTTTGACGCAGATTTGAAATAAATGCATACATGTATGCAACTAATCGATTTATATGCATGTTTTGATGCAATTTACTGCATTTCGTTGATTTTCTGTATTTCATGATTTTGACGTTGTTTTTGATGTTTTTTTGATCTGATTTTTTTCACGATTAATTGTTTTAATTAAATACGAATTTACATGGTTTTTTAATATTTTTTTTGTATGTTTTTATATGTTTTCAAAAAATAGGGACTAAATTTACAATAAGTTTATGACCGGATGTGAGCCTAATTAAGTTTCGTTTTAGGGATGTGTGCCTAATATTCACTAATTAAAAATAGGAATACCCAAAATCTGGTCAACCCTCCTCTTGCCAACTTTGACTGCCCATAACTTTCTACTCCCACCTCTGATTAACCTGAAACCACCGCCCATCTCTTCGTCTTGGCAAGACGCACCACCACCAGAAAGCGCCGCCGCCGATGATGCTCCGGCCGCCGGAATCTGGCCAGAAAGCGAAATTCTGTTTGCGGGCCCCACAGGCCGCCATGATGCTTCAAAAATTCTGAAAAAATTACAGCACCTGTATCTCGCAAAGACGAAGAACTTTCACGTTGACCATTTTTTCCAGTTCTTCCTAGATTAGCGGAAAAAAAATATTAACATCTGCTGCTTTTTAATTTCGAAAATCAGAAAGTTTGATCCTAAATTCCGGCGAATCCGAGCGTTGTATGACAAGACTGATGGCATCCATAGCTTCGTATCGTCGAGGCCTTCGTTTTGATATATAATTTGTTAGGGTTTGGAGAGATTTGATTTTCAGCTTGTATTTTATGAAGAGAGGAGCCGCCATTAGAGAGATGAAGGTGGAGGCTTGCATTAGGTTTAGAAAAATGAATTAGGTCTAGGTTATGGCTGCTATGAGATAATACATAGATGTGTTCAATTTTAATTGGGCCTTTATGTGTTCAAACCCATTTTTAATTATAACCTTCATGATATTATTAACGTACATTTCACAGGTTTTAAGACCGTACAATCACATACTGATTCCAAATTCGATGAAATTCGGAACACAACTAATTCTAATCAATACGAACCTATAGAAATTGGTTTCGTAATTTTTCGAGTCCGTATGTATTTTTAATGAATTTTAAAGTCATCTTTCACTGTAAAATCAATAATAGTTACATATTAATTCTAAAAATTACAGAAAAATCATTTTTAGCTTAGTTTTGACGATACGAATCCAACAAAATTAATTTCGTTCCATTTGGAGTCCGTTTGCAAAATCTCATTTTTCAAGGCGTATATATTTAATATTAAAAATAAATTTTTATACCGAAAATTTCCAAAACTCGAAATATATGAGTGTTTACTGTTTTTCAATGTAGAAACAACATTCCAGACTCAATGGAAGTGGTTTCGAGTCCAAATTCCTTCGTCTGCAAAAAGTAGCGGTTTGGGCCATATATATTGTATATATAAATTTCATAGCGACCTTTCTAAATTTTGATTTTGCCATAACTTACAAATTATAAACTGAAATCTAGATTTCTAAAATTCATTAGAAAGATATTTTCTATACGGTTCTAACGTTTCTTGTTTCGTTCAATTTTGACTTATAATTAATTTTATATAATTTTTCAAAGCTGGAAATCGAAATTTGAAATTACCGCGCCGTTTCAGGCTCGAATATAATTAATATAAATTTATTAATTTAAACTTCGTTTTTAAATAAATTTTTCGTCGTTATTATTTAAAATAAATTATTCCAAACCTTAAAATTCATTAAATTATTAAAAATAAATTTTTTAAATTTGCCTAGATTTTGCGGGTTGTTACAGTCTCCCCCACTTAAAACTTTTCGTCCTCGAAAAGAAACGAAGCTAAAAGTTGTTTTAATAATCAATCCAATTTTTATTATTTTAAATTATGGCTTAAGTTTTCAACTTCTCAATTAATAATATTTTTCTAAAAATTTGGTTAACCCTTTAAATTTTCGAAAAATTTCGCCATAACCTCCTTTGTATGGAGAACATCGAAAAACTCAACTGGCCACATGGGCTCTCATCAACCAAAAAAGAAAAAAGAAGAAAGAGGGAAGAAGAAAGAGAAAGCCAAGCGGCTAGCCAATCGGCTCATAAAATCAAAACCCAAGAAATATAGTAAACATGTACCTATTTGTCGGGCATATAATTTTAGTACTCTGCTCTAGCCTCCTTGCTTGACCTGTTCATTACTTATATATGCAAGCACAAGTATGCAATTCTAACCAAGTTTTCAATTTAATTTATCTAATATATATTAGTTAAACTAATAATCAAGCAACACATCCATCAATCAATTCGTTGATTAAATTATAAACGAATAACTTTTACATATATATTACAAAAATCATATTTTTGATGCCAAGTCACAACAATTCCTAAGTTTTGGTTCTCACACCAGCAAATATCTATCTAGTATATGAGACTTCATATACACGTGGATCAGACGTATATTCAAAATTTCATATACTTGATTGCCCAAATCAAAATATAATAATATCTCAATTACGTGTTTTAAGATAAGATTTTCAAAACTAACTTTGTTTTTATTTAATTTTAAAGAAAATAATACTCTTCACACTCGTTCTAGGATACTGTTGATCTCATTTCTAATGAGTTATTCTCATTGGATATTACAAATCCAATCTCTGATGAATTCTTACGCTTGGTTCTAATGTGTCTTGTTCTCGAACTTTGTAAACCAAAGCTCTGATACCAAATGTGATGACCCAAAATTCCCAATAAAGGAAAGCCCGGATTGTTTTGAGAACACGACGCATCAGAACACAAACTGAAGAACATTTTATTGCTTTTTACAACAATTACATCAGAGTACAAGAATATATCAGAGTATAGATAAAAAAATATACATTAAAAATACAATATCAGAGATTACATATTTACATTTTACAACAGCAGCGGAAAAAATAAAACAAAATACAACTGAAATAAATACTCGAATACAAAGCTTTCAGAATATTGCTTCAGCTGTAAACCAGGATCCTGTGAATATATATATCTACAAAACCGAAACTACTAGCTGACCATGCGAAAAAATATGGGCACCCAGAGTTTTAGGTTAAAACAATAAACTCCAAGTCAGTCATGGGACTGGTATGAGAACTCAAAAACAGTTATAAACTTTTATTTTAAAGTTGGATATTTCAGTGCATAAAACAACGCAATGCTTTTTAGAAAAACAAAATCATCATAAGACTCAGGTCCCATCACACAATGCAACACAAACCAGAGGATAGAGTTTTACCTTATGATGATTAAACATGCTTGATACGCGAAAGTTCTCTTTCATACTATATAAGTGCATAGTGTAGAAATAAATTTCAAATATAAATGTGTCAATCCTAGACGGCATGGGTACCATAATATCATGTCGCCATACTAGGTTCTACAACTAAAACCGTAAAGTTTCATATTGGAAGTTTGGTTTCCATCATGAACCAAGGCAAAAGATAGTCCTTACTAAGTTCGAGACTGTCTAACCCTAGCCTCAGGATACAGTCGCAACTGCACCTTGGATCAGCAGGGCCGGTCATCCGTCGATGATTGACAATACCGTAAACTATATGTTAGCCTACCCTTTGGGGCATAAATATGAGCCACTAAGGATGTCATATCCGAGGCCTCATCATCCATCATCCACATAAGTAAAATGTCAGACCGTGTAAAAACCTGACACAACTTTTAGCTAGAAACTAACATATGTCCATTTCCCTGGTTTCCTTTCTCCAGTTTTAGGTTCAAACCAGGTTGTGAGGTTCACGAAGTCACGTCATACCACAAGGCCTGCTTTTCAACAAAAAGCCTTGATCATTGCATCTTGGTATGTCACACTGTCAATTCATATCATACTATTAATCTTTTGCCAATATATACAAAAGGGTGTTAAGCAAGAGAATAAATTCTCCGCCACCAAGCATTCGTACATTCGACAAAAAATGAATAAATACAATATAAAGGAGTACAATGTCAGACACACATTCCATTTATAAGCCTATGCTCTGGGTCTGAGCGAAAGCCAAATCCATACAAATCAACAATACGTCCGGATAACTACCATCTGAGCCCCGTCTTGGGAGCAAATCAATCAAGGGCATCAACACTAGTTACCCATTCAATGCGAAGATCGTCGGTCTTCAATCGTCATCTTCAATTCTTCGAACGTCGTACCATTATTTGGAATGGGTTAAACCCGGTCTTTCCGAATAACTCGCGTGATTTAAAATTAGGTGCTATACGTAAACCACATCAATGCCTTATTCCAATTCAGAATATCCTTTTTATAAAATATCCGCATTCTTAATTTCATTCATTTTTTTACAAAGAGATGTGTAATAATTTCATTCTTTCTTAATTTATTACATTTAAAATGTAAATTCATTTCATAACTTATTACATTTAAAAACGTGAATAATTCCTTTCCCTCATAATTACATTAAAACATTTCAATTATATTAATAATAATGTAAAATTTCATAACATTCATTAATTATATTAAAAATAATGTAAAATTTCATTTCATTTCTTTTACATGGTAAAATGTGTATATTTCATTCCATATCTTATACATTGTAAAATGCATATAATTTATTTCATATCTTATACATTGTAATTGTAATAAATCCAAATTATACTTTAATTACATTAGAAAATGTAAGTTATTCAAATCCTGCTTAATTACATTAGAAATGTATCATTTCCTAATTAAATTAGAAATGTAAAATTCCATACTTTAACTTATTTACATTATAAATGTAAAATACATCCATTCATTTCTATTACATGAGAAAATGTAATACTTTCATACATTAAAAGATATCATTTCATTATTACATTAAAATGTATTATTTCATTGTATAACTCAATTAAAAGTAAGCATTCATTTCATATTACATAAAAAAATGTAAATATTTCAATCCATTCTTTTTACACTTGAAAAATGTAAATTATTTCAATTCCTTCTTAATTACATCGAAAATGTAAATTATTTTCATGTCTTACATAATTACATAAAAAAATGTAAATTATTAAATCAAATATTATATTCTTAATTACATTAGAAAGGTAATTTTATCATAATGACAAAATCTCTTCTTTTTTTAATTACATTAAAATGTAATTTACACTACGGTGTAAAATCTTATATTATAATTACATTTAAAAATGTAATTTCATAGCATTGTAAAATCTTAACTTAACAAAAAATGTAATTTTTTATTTCATGTACAAAATCTCATCTTTAATTACACTTAAAAATGTAATTTATATTACCATACAAAATCATATCTTAATTACATTAAAAATAAATGTAATTTATATGCGGTGTAAATTCATACCTTAATCATAAATTTGAATATTAAATAAAACTTTGTCTTTCCATATTCCTTTAATATTACATTAATATTATAATGACAATAATGTTTCAAAAAGTCAACTTTTGAAATTCAAACTCTCAGTATTAATTAATCATTTAATACTACGCTTATTCTTACAATATTATATTTTCAAAAATGTAAAATTTTGAATTAACTTATTATTAATTACAGCATTAACCTCTCACATTAGATTTATTGTTGCGGTTGCTGGATATGCCAAGCGGGTCCGGGCAATCTTATACCACAACTCAATCTAACCTCGGGTTAAACATGTTTATTTTATTTTAATACCATTAAAAATGAATTCGAAATGTTAATTTTCAAATTTCAAACCTTTATCAATTATTGTATAATAAATAGAATTCATGGAAATATTTATTCCCGTGTAAATAGCGCAAGACTACTTAATCGGCTTCATGCACATTAAATAATATTTAATAACATTAAATTCACAATTAATTCTCTAACGGAAAATTATTTTGAAATCTTGTGAAAATCCTTCATTGGAATGAGACCCACATCAAAACCATTAATTAATGGATTTCAAAACAACTCATTTGCAAAATGATGACTAACATCTTTTCATTACCCAAATTATCTTCCAATCACAACATCAAATGACATTCATTCATTCATGTAATAGACATTCAAACAAAATACATCAAATTGACATTCAAACAACATACAATTGTTTTTAGAACAAATAACAATAGATTATATGTGCACTTGGGCGATGTGTGAAAATATCTGCCCAATCAATATATGCAAGTCAGTCAACTTGTATATGGCAGTGTAACAATTTTGAATTATCATGCATAATCATAAATTCACATTAATTAACATGTTACAAATTTTCAGACTTCAAACATTGCATTTCAACCAAACATTAATACACCACAAATCATGCATAACATAGAATTAACTTACAAACAAATCATCCTAGGCACTTAAATATATTTATTTATGAAAATAAATAATTATTGAAAACAAAGATTGAGTGAGAAAAGAGTTCTCACCGAGATTTGACTTTATCAGGTCCAAATGGGCGGTTTCGGGCCCAATTTTGGCCCAAAATTCAACATCCTCAGAATTGAGCGAAATTGGTGTCCATTGGTCGTTAAAAATACACTGATCATGGCAAACCCTGTTTCGAGTCATTTTGAGTTCGTTACAAAAAGTTATGCTTTAGTGAAGTTTGGACAATTTAAATAATTATTTAAAATTCGTGAAAATACCTAAAATTTTTGACAGTCTCCAAATTGGACAAAATTAGTGTTCCCGCGAAGGTCTCGATGCCACGATCATAACGCATCTGAAATCATTAAATTTTGACTTCGTATGAGAGAGTTATACAAGTTTGAAATTTGAATACATTGATTAAATAATTAAAAATAGGAATACCCAAAATCTGGTCAACCCTTCTCTTGCCAACTTTGACTGCCCATAACTTTCTACTCCGACCTCCGATTGACTTGAAACCACCGCTCATCTCTTCGTCTTGGCAAGACGCACCACCACTAGAAAGCGCCGCCGCCGATGATGCTCCGGCCGCTGGAATCTAGCCAGAAAGCGAAATTCACTTTGCGCGCCCCAAAGGCCGCCTCGATGCTCCAAAAATTCTGAAAAAATTCCAGCACCTGTATCTCGCGAAGACGAAAAACTTTCACGTTGACCACTTTTTCCAGTTCTTCCTAGATTAGCGGGAAAAAAATCAATTACATCTGCTGCTTTTTAATTTCGAAAATCAGAAAGTTTGATCCGAAATTTCGGCGAATTCGAGCGATGTATGACAAAAATGATGGCATCTATAGCTTCGTATCATCGAGGCTTTCGTTTTGATACATAATTTGTTAGGATTTGGAGAGATTGGATTTTCAGCTTGTATTTTGTGAAGAGAGGAGCCGCCATTAGAGAGATGAAGATGGAGGCTTGCATTAGGTTTAGAAAAATGAATTAGGTCTAAGTTATAGCTGCTATGAGATAATATATAGATGTGTTCAATTTTAATTGGGCCTTTATGTGTTTAAACCCATTTTTAATTATAACCTTCATGCTATTATTAACGTACATTTCACAGTTTTTAAGACAGTACGATCACATACAGATTCCAAATTCGATGAAATTCGGAAGACAACTAATTCTAATCAATATGAACCTATAGAAAGTTGTTTTGTAATTTTTCGAGTCCGTATGTATTTTTAATGAATTTTTAAAGTCATTTTTCACTGTAAAATCAACAATAGTTACATATTAATTCTAAAAATTACAGAAAAATCATTTTTAGCTTTGTTTTGACGATACGAATCCAAAAAAATTAATTTCGTTCAATTTGGAGTCCGTTTGCAAAATCTCATTTTTCAAGGCGTATATATTTAATATTAAAAATAAATTTTTATACCGAAAATTTCCGAAACTCGAAATATATGAGTGTTTACTGTTTTTCAGTGCAGAAACAACATTCCGGACTCAATGGAAGTGGTTTCGAGTCCAAATTCCTTCGTCTGCAAAAAGTAGCGGTTTGGGCCATATATATTATATATATAAATTTCTTAGCGACCTTTCTAAATTTTGATTTTGCCATAACTTACAAATTATAAACTAAAATCTAAATTTCTAAAATTCATTAGAAAGATATTTTCTATACGGTCCTAACGTTTCTTGTTTCGTTCAATTTCGACTTATAATTAATTTTATATAATTTTTCAAAGTTGGAAATCGAAATTTGAAATTACCGCGCCGTTTCAGGCTCGAATATAATTAATATAAATTTATTAATTCAAACTTCGTTTTTAAATAAAATTTTCATCGTTATTAATTAAAAAAAATATTCCAAACCCTAAAATTCATTAAATTATTAAAAATAAAAATTTTAAATTTGCCCAGATTTTGCGGGTTGTTACAACCAGTTGCATCGCAATTCTTTTCACGCTGTTCATAGTAAAAATCATATTTTTAATATGATGTTTATATATTTAAAAATCGCATTTTTATATCGCTATGCATATAAAAATTATATCTTTATTTCAACTCTACATTATAAAAATCAGATTTTTACAACGCTACTTTCTATATAGAAATTATATTTTTGTCTCTTCATTCAAATAAGTAAAAATTCAATTTTTAACGCTTCACTATATATCTAAAAATCAGATTTTTATATCTTTAAAAATCATATTTTTATATAATTAAAAATCATATCTTTCCTATCATAAAAATATAATATTGTCTACGTTAAAAATATAATCTTTTCTTTATCTTTATAAAAATCCAATCTTTTTCTCCATCTAAAAATCTAGGCTTTTTCTCCATCTAAAAATCCAATCTTTTTTCTTTATCTAAAAATCCAATCTTTTTCTTTATCTAAAAATCCAATTTTCTCTACGCCGTAGATATATGTGAAAATTGAATTTTCATACCCCAAGCATATATGTAAAAATCCTCTTTCTAAACCAATGATATTTAATGTATAAAAAAACTGATTTTCAAAACAATACATTCAAATTTAAATTAATTAAAAACTCACCTTGTCTCGTAGAGGAAAAAAGGGGTTTTAATTGAAGGGGACGTCGACCCGGGGCTTACAGGCGAGGAGGAGGCGCAGGGGGGCGTTCTGGTCATCAGCGACGGGTTAATGGTTGTGGCGGTTGTCTCAAACGAAGGGGTCTCATGCGATTCGAGGGGGGTTCGACGAGGGCGGTTGGGGTGCAGGGTGGCGCCAGCGGTAGCTGGGGGCGGTGGCGCAATCGTCGGCTAGAGGAGGGGCACGACGAGGTACAACATCGAGCATTTTAGGTTTAGGATTTTTTTTTATTTATCTCGATTTTGAACTGATGACTGAAAAGGGGAGAGATAATAAAGGACGGGGTTGAGTTTGTTTATAATTATTTAATTTACTTCTCCAAAAAGTTACCTTTTAATTCGAACCCCAAATTGAACCCCCTCATTCCAAACACAATAAGATATGTTTCGTAAGCCAATTCTATTGTTTCGATCAGTTTTCATAAAAATTAAAATACAAATCAATATATATTGAATTCAAACATGCATTTTAATTTACTAGGGCCACATACCGACTTTGAAATTCCCGAAAAATAAATCTAGCTATGTTTTGACGATAGGTCCTAACAAAACTAATTTCATCAAATTTGGAGGCCGTTTGAAAAATGGCCATTTTCTGGCCGATTAAATTCAAACTAAAATTACCAAAAACGTTTTCTTTTGCCACGCTTACGTATTAATTCCAAAAATTATGAAAATTGGAATCTAGCAATAACTTGACATTCCAGATTCAACAAATGTGGCCTCATCCAAAACGGATGTCGTTTGCAAAATCGCTATTTTTAAGGGTTATATTTCCATAGCGACTATTCTGAATTTTTAACTGGACATAACTTTTTATTCCCGATATGAAATCTGGATTTTCACATCCGTTGGAAAGATATTTTCAAACAGATTCAAGTATTTTTGGTTTCACTAAAATCTGGTTTATTTTGAATCCTATACATTCATTTGAAGTTTGAAATCGAGTTTTCAAACTACCGCGCCATTTTCAATTCCTTTTATAATTAAAATAAATATTTATATTCTAATTTCGATTTAAATAAATTTATACGTTCTAATTCTATTCAAAATAAATTTCTAGTCGTTATTATTTAAAATAAATCATTTTAAATATTCAAAATTCATTAAAATTGCCAAAATAAAATTTTTTAATTGGTTCTGATTTTCCGGGTTGTTACAATCTCCTCCACTTAAAATCTTTTCGCCCTCGAAAAGGAACAAAGCTGAAAGTTGTTTAACTAACCAACTCAACTTTCATTCTGGCTTTCATTCTTCAACTTTTCAGTTTCTAAGAATTTTCAAATTCTTCAAAAATTTGGCTAACACCCTAAATTTTCAAAAAATTTCGCCATAACCTCCTTTGTACGGGGAGCACCGGGGAAATCCCCAAACAGCCACACAGGCCCTCTCATCTCAAAAAGAAAAAGCCAAGCGGATAGCCAATCAGCTCATAAAATCATCCAAACCCAAGAAATATAGTAAACATGTACCTATTTGTCGGACATACAATTTTATTCCTCTTCTCTAGCCTCCTTGCTATGACCTGTTCAATATATATGCATGTACATGTATGCAATTTCAAATAATTTTCAATTCAGTTTCATATTTGACTTGATTTTGCTACATTTCTCTTATTGGTATTATTATTCCAACATTTTATATCAATCAAACTAATGATCATTCAATACAACCAGCAATTAATTAGTTGATTAAATTTTCAAATGCACAACTTTATTACATAGTCAAAAATCAGGTTTTTGAGGCCAAATCACAACAAATAATCCTATGTAAGTTTTGGTTCTCACACCAGTCTAATGGAAATATATAGAAATTCCACTTTCGAAACTCAAACATAAATGCTGATGACGACTAGTCAATCATCAGAGTTATCTCCGGGCGACTAGAGTGTGATTCTATATCTATCCAGTATATTAAAACTTCGAATATACGTTCATGACGCGTACATGCAAAATCTGATATACTGGATTGTCCAAATTCAAAATAAAATAATATACTCAAATACGTATAATAAGGTTTAAATCTTCAAAACAAAATTTGTTTTCATTTTTATTTTAGAACTTCACTCTTCACACTCGTTCTAGGATACTACTGATCCTATCTCTAACGAGCCATTCTCATTAGATATTACTAATCCAATCTCTGATGAATTCTTTCGTTCAGTTCTAATGTATTTTGTTCTCAAGCTCTGTAAACCAAAGCTCCTATACCAACTAAAGCAACCCGAACTACCCCTTGAAGGAAAGCTCAGATTGAGTTGAGAACACGACAAATTAGAGTACAAATTAAATAACATTTCATTGCTATTACAACAATTTACATCGGAGTTCAAGAATACACAAAGAATGAAAAAATATTACACATTTGATAAATATCAGAGATTTAAATACATAGCAGTAGAAAAATAATACAAAACACAACTGAAAGAGATACATAGATAAAGAGCTTTCCGAATATCATTCCAGCTGTAAACCAGGATCCTATGAATATAAATCTGCAAAACCGAAACAACTAGCAGTCCGTGTGGAAAATAGGGGCACCTAGAGTTTAGGTTAAAACAATAAACACCATGTCAGTTATATGACTGGTGTGAAAACTAAAACAGTTATTAAATCTCTACTTTAAAAATAAAGTAAATAAAGGGACCATGCCGTATAACACGAACCGGGTTTCCTCCCAAGAATACAAGTGCAAAAAACAAACAGCGCAATGCTTTTTGGAAAAATGAAGCTATTATAAGACCAGGACCCATCACACAATGCAACGCAAGCCGGAGGATAGGGTTTTCCCTTATAATAGCCAAACATGCTTGGTATGTTTAAAACAAATCATTTTGATACTGTTATATTGTAAAGTGTATAAAACAACTTCAAATATAAATGTATCAATCATAGTCGACATGGGTACCATATATCATGTCGCCAATACTAGGCCCTACAATCGAAAACCGCAAAGTTACGTAATGGAAGTTGGATTTCCATCTGTGAACCAAGGCAAGGGATCGTCCTTACCGCTTCGAGATGCTCTAGCCCGTGTCTCAGGATCAGAGCTCGAGTGACCCTTGGATCGTCCGGGCTAGTCTACACGGAGTGGATTAAAATACCTGAACACTGCATTTTCCAGCCCTGTGGGGCGTCAAACTGGCCGGTATATCTACCAAACCATCCATCAGATCTGCAGAGACCAAAATAACCGAGGTGCCTCGCTATCCATCATCCACACAAGTAAAACGTCTGGGCGTGCAAAACCCAGACACCACTCCTAGCTAGAAGGAAACGCATGTCCTCCTTGATGTCCTCTCCCATTTCTGGTTAACACCGAAGTGCGAGGCTCACGAATTAACGCTATACACAAAGCTATGCTATATTAAAGCCGTGCTTTGATTATCAACCACAAGACTCTGCTTTTCAACAGAAGCCTTGATCATTTGCATCTCTGCATGCCACACAGGCAATTCACGCTATGCAACTGATGTTTATCAATCACACATAATGAAATCCGATGTCAGACATACATCTATTTTCAAGTTCGTCCTGGGTTCGAACGAAACCGGAGGAACCTTATTCCTCGTCCCATATGTCAAATATAGGAGAGAGGTCCTCGCATATCCGGTCGATCTCCAAGTACGTCTGGACGACCACCACTTATTACCTCGTCTTGGGTGTACAGCCCAATCAAGACATCACTAATCATCCAAATGATGTGAAGACCTCCGGTCTTCTACCACCGTCTTCATCGTCGATTTATCGTCGAATCAGTTATTTAGAATGTGTATAAACCCGGCCTTTCCGAATAACTCGCGTATATATTATAATCAAGTGATATAAACACAACATATGCCTCATTCCAATACAGAATATTCTTTATTCAAATATTCACTTTCTTAGGGAAAGGTTCCCATTAATTTTATCAAAGATAAATTTTTTAAAATTTATTCTTTAATATTCCTTTGGATATCATTTCAAACCATATTAAGGTTTTTCCAAACTAGTCGGGATTAGCGATCCTTACCGAAGTAATCATTTATTTTATTTCCCAATCCTAACCTATTCATTCCATAAAGCAAAACTGGTAATACTTTATATCTAACACCACGGGGTATCGGTAAACTCAATTACCATTTCACGTTCAAATCTAATTAAAGATTTAACTATCGCCTGGAGTAAAACTGGTGGTACACCATTCTCGATCATTTCTCGAATTTGATAATTTTAGTTATCAAATTCACCATTCAATCTATTTAAAGATTCATTAAAACTCTAATTCAGTTTTAGTTTCCAAAAATCATTACTTAATGATTAATCAAAGTTAAGAAATAAACCTTATCTTTAAATGGGTTAAGAACTAATGTATTTTAAAACACAGCTCACGATAAACCCAAAATCACATTTCATTAACAACGGAATCTTCACGGAATACAGATCAATATATATAATCGATATGAACTTCCATATCCAACCGATAATATAAATTGAATAACGGCAAAGCCTTTTAAATTACATATATAGTAACAGTCTTCCTCTAAGAAGTTCACTTCGAGTATTACTGAATCAAATTCCATTCCATTCCAATTTATTTTATTAAATTAGAAAACTTTTCTTTGGAAATTTCCCCTAAATCTTAATTAGAAGATTTATAAATTCCAAATCCCATTTCACTGTAAATCGGGTTAAAGAACGAATGTCGTTAAAAACACAGTTCACAATAAACCCAATTCGCATTCCATTTCAAATCCAATTAAATGTTAATTAATTGGTAATTCTTCTCTACATCTTAATTAAAAGATCTATTCTTTTCACATAGGGTTTAAGAATAGTGTTACTGAAGACCCCATCCCATCAGTCTCTAACCGTAAATTAGTAAGAGAACAATTCCCTAAGTATTAATCTCGAAGGCCGAAACCAACATCAGATCAATATCCAGGAAACCATTCAACTTAGCTAATCTCTAGTTAGTTTCTAATTTTCTTAACTCCATTGGTTTAAGTACAGTATCATTAAAGATACCATTCCCGACAAACCCAAAATCTCGTTCCATTGTTAATCGGGTTAAAGAATAAGTGTTATTTAAAACACCGTTCACGATAAACCCAAAAACTAATTTCAGTTTAATTCCAGTTAAATGTTTATTAATTGGTAAACTTCATTAAATCTTAATAAAAATATTTACATCTTTTCTCAACTGGTTTTAAGAACAGTGTCATTTAAAACACAGTTCACAACAAACCCAAAATCCAATTCAATATTAAATACGAGGCTCTGAATAGAAATTATATCGGCTTATATTCAATATCAAATTCTGAAATCAACAAATATCGTATTGTGAATAATGATATATATATATATCTTCCAAATTCCTCCACAATATCCGTAATCACGAAATCCAATATCGAAATATTCCGAAGATAATTTCAATTCAAATCCATTCCAATTCATATATTGGAAATTCTGGTTATTTTTAAAACCATTCACAAATCCTATTTATTTATTTAAAAATTATTGGATTTCAAATCTAGTTCATAACTAGTCCATTTTGATAAAAATATATTTTTGTCTTTTCAAATATGGAATTTTTCATCCTAATACTTTCCAAATCACTTATTATGATTTTACACAAATTGTTAATATTTTCAATAATTTTATCAAGGCCCGTATAGTCGATTTCCATAAACGGTCATCGAACTGCACTTACAGCGACCTTTTCCAAATCTGATTTGCCAAATCCAACCGTTAGATTTCAAATCTCTCATATTCGTTGGAAAGCTCTTTTCGATACGAACCCAACGGTTCCGGTTTTAGGAGAATCCGACGGTCAGATCTCCCGTAATATCCATTCGAAGTCAATGGTCGAAATTCGCGAACTGCTGCGGTGCAACGCGTTCTATTCAGGCCATTATATATATATATATTATATATATATATTATATTTCATCGATTTCCATTAAAAATATTTTATAAATCGTTTTAAATTCGTTTTCAAAACGATTTCAACTTCATATTCAATTTCAAATCCAAATTGAGTATTCCATATCATTAATATATAAATGATAATATTTTCAAAATATTAGATTTTGAAATCGCTTCCTTTTTATATTCATTATAAAAGTGAATAAAATCGATATAATTATCGTTTACGTCCAAAATGGCGTTAATCTAATCAACACGACTTTATATATTTAAATATTTTCGTGTCCATCCCAAATCGGACATCAAAATCATATTTTGATCTTTGACTGAATATTATTTTAAAATATTCATTCTTTCTGAACTGGAATCAAACACAGTAAATTACCATATAATGTTGATTATATGGATTTCATACAACACATGTATAGAACAACAATGATAAACAATCAACCCTCATTCAGAGTGTATTCTACACTGCATAAGCATTAAATATAAATATTTAACGCTTACCACAGTTTGTCAACCAATCGATCGACATACAACTAAATGATTAGGATTAGTGTACGTCAAATATCATCCCAATACCCGTGTGGGATTTCAATCAACAAACAATGATTTTTATTTGTGTAGTTGGGCGATGTGTAAAATATATCGTCCCAATCCATATCACTCAAATGGGTGTACATAAACAAATCGTTCGATTTGTAAATGGATATTTGTTTTATTCATATACATGTTAAAAATTATATTTTTAAAGATAAAATATTTATTCAGCACAGGAATATTATTTACAGTTCGTGAATTCAATAAAAATAATATTTTTATTATTCATATAGTTTATTCAACACATGAATATTTTATGCAGTTCATTTCACATTACAAAAAAATTTCACAACACAATCAAACAAACAAGTCGTCCATGGTCTGTGGACGACGGGGAGCAGCTCATATATGCAGTTGTAAAGTGAATAACCATAAAAGAAAATTATAGTGAGGATTTCTCACCTTAGGATTCCACTCCTCCATTCTTTATTTCTGAACGGTTCAGATTTGGATTTGTTTTCCACTAGTTCCATCGCAATTCTTTTCACGTTGTTCATAGTAAAAAAAAAAATCATATTTTTAATATGATGTTTATATATTTAAAAATCACATTTTTATACTGTTATGCATATAAAAATAATATTTTTATTTCAACTCTACATTATAAAATTTAGATTTTTACAATGCTACTTTCTATATAGAAATTATATTTTTATCTCTTCATTCAAATAAGTAAAAATCCAATTTTTAACGCTTCACTATATATCTAAATATCAGATTTTTATATAGTTAAAAATCATATTTTTATATAATTAAAATTCATATCTTTCCTATCATAAAAATATAATCTTTTCTATTTTGAAAATATAATCTTTTCTTTATCTTTATAAAAATCCAATCGGTTTCTCCATCTAAAAATCCAACCTTTTTCTCCATCTAAAAATCCAATCTGTTTTCTTTATCTAAAAATCCAATCTTTTTCTTTATCTAAAAATCCAATCTTTTTCTACGCCATACATATATGTGAAAATCGAATTTTCATACCCTAAGCATATATGTAAATATCCTCTTTTTAAACCAGTGATATTTAATATATAAAAAAAACTGATTTTCAAAACAATACATTCAAATTTAAATTAATTAAAAACTCACCTTGTCTCGCAGAGGAAAAAAGGGGGTTTTAATTGAAGAGGATGTCGGTCCGGGGCTTGCAGGCGAGGAGGAGGCGCAACGGGCGTTCTGATCATTAGCGATGGGTTAATGGTGATGGCGGTTGTCTCAGATGAAGGGGTCTCACGCGATTCGAGGGGGGTTCGACGAGGGCGGCTGGGGTATGGGGTGGCGCCGGCGATAGCTGGGGGCGATGGCGCGATCGTCACCAGAGGAGGGGCACGATGAGGTACAGCGTCGAGCGTTTTAGGTTTAGGATTTTTTTATTTATCTCGATTTTGAGATGATGATTGAAAAGGGGAGAGATGATAAAGGAGGGGGTTGACTTTGTTTATAATTATTTAATTTACTTCTACAAAAAGTTACCTTTTAATTCGAACCCCAAATTGAACCCACCGACTATCGGCCCTTGCTAATTACTCTCATTCCGAACACAATGGGATATGTTCCATAAGCCAATTCTATCATTTCTATCAGTTTTCATCAAAATTAAAATATGAATCAATATCTATTGAATTCAAACATACATTTTAATTTATCGGGACCACATACTGACTCTAAAAATTCCCGAAAAATAAATCTAGCTATGTTTTGACGATACGGTCCTAACAAAACTAATTTCGTCAAATTTGGAGGCCGTTTGAAAAATGACCATTGTTTGGTCAATTAAATTCAAACAAAAATTACCAAACACGTTTTCTTTTGCCACGCTCACATATTAATTCCAGAATTATGAAAATTGGAATCTAGCAATAATTTGACATTCCGGATTCAACAAATGTGGTCTCGTCAAAAACGAAGGTCGTTTGCAAAATCGCTATTTTTAAGGGCTATATTTCTATAGCGACTATTCAGAATTTTCAACTGGACATAACTTTTTATTCCCACTATGAAATCTGGATTTTTCACATCCGTTGGAAAGATATTTTCAAACAGATTCAAATATTTTTTGTTTCACTAAAATTCGGTTTATTTTGAATCCTGTACATTCATTTGAAGTTTGAAATCAAGTTTCAAACTATCGCGCCATTTTCAATTCCTTTTATAATTAAAATAAATATTTATATTCTAATTTCGATTTAAATAAATTTATATGTTCTAGTTCTATTCAAAATAAATTTCTAGTCATTATTATTTAAAATAAATCATTTTAAATATTCAAAATTCATTAAAATTGCTAAAATAAAAAATTTAAAATTGTTCTGATTTTCCAGGTTGTTACACCATGCTGCCTACCAGATTTTATACCATTTCCCAGTTGCAAGGCTTGAGGTTACGATTATTTACCTTTCATTGATAGCACAATCACTTTGAATGCCACATTGTCAGATCCGTTAATCACTAATTGATTTGCCCAAAGATATTCTGGATATTATGCTAAGTGAATAATTCTCCGCCACCAGATGTATATTTGTACAGATCAACATATGCGATCATTGGAAATACTCTGTTAGACATTCGTCCGTACATGTTCTTCTAGGACTGAACGAAACCGAAGGCACAATTTCCATAATCCATCTTAGGCCATTTCTACCTAGGATTAACAGAAAAAGCCCTTACACTTTACCTCGTCTTCGATTGTCTTTATATAATCTGATTCATAATGCTACTACCAATACAGAGTGGTTCTTGAATAATAATCCAACCGGTCTCTCCATATTGACAACGATATTGGTCCATACTTCGATAGTCGGTTATTTTACTATCGAAGAAAAATAAACATTCATCCAAAGCATCAAACAATCCCCGAGCCCCTTAATTAATATTTCATTAATTAAATCACTTCTCCATTTCCTTATCAGTATTTGTTAACCCAATATTTTCAACAGTCAACTTGCCTTCTTACGCTATTTGGAAAACATTTCCATATATCATCTTCTTTTATTTTCTATACTTAGAAAATATTTCTATTTATGATTGGAATTCATTTCCAATTACTTCTCCCTTTCACAACCATTCATTTTTATACTTAAGAAATATTTATTTTTGTATTTCTAAAATTCCACTTACTTGGGTTAAAACGAATGTTGTGTAAAACATCGTTACAACAACCCAAGATACTGCATTCAACTAAATCAAGTTAAACATTGATCTTTGAGACTGAATCTTCCTATTTATCGATTAATAACGAAATCAATCAAGTTGAGGTATAACTACCTCTCAGACCTTGACTGAATAACATTCATAACTTCAAAACGGACAAGACTACTTATCTCGAATAATCAACATCATATAAAACAAATTATCCATTTTTTTAAATGTGTATATGTTTCTCTTTCTATTCTTTCCAGATTTAAATTTATATATTTTCTTTTCATTTATAATATTCTATTTTAAGTTTGTTTCATTATCGAATTCTATATATATTGATATATTGATTTCTAGTTATCAAATTATCTTAAAAAATTCTAACTCCTTAAATTTCCAGAAAATTTCGCCAGCACCTCCTTTGTACGGCTCATAAGCTCAAACCCCAACTCGCCTGTGACGACCCGAACTTTCCCGTAAAGGAAAGCCCTGATTGAGTTGAGAACATGACAATCAGAACACAAACAGAAGAATATTTCATTGCTTATTATATCAATTTACATTAGAGTACAAGAATATACAGAGTATGAACAAATAATATACATTTGATAAACACTAGAGAATTACAAGTTACAATGCAGCGGAAGATAATACATAACACCACTGAAACAAATACACGGATACAGAGCTTTTCGAATATCATTCGCTGTAAACCAGGATCCTTTGAATATAAATCTGCAAAATCAAAACTACTAGCTGCCCGTGTGGAAAATACGGGCACCTAGATTTTAGGTTAAAACATTAAACTCCAGGTCAGTCATGTGACTAGTGTGAGAACTAAACAGTTATTAAATCTTTACTTTAAAAATAAAGTAAATCTGGGGACCACGCTGTATAACACGGAATGGGTTTCCTCCCAAGGACACCAGTGCATAAACAGTTATAAACAGCGCAATTCTTTTTTGAAAAATGAAGCTATTATAAGACTCAGGTCCCATCACACAATGCAATGCAAGCCAGAGGGTAGAGTTTTACCTTATAATAGACAAACATGCTTGGTACGTTCAAAACAAATCATTTTGGTACTATTATAGTGTAAAGTGTATGAAAACAACTTTAAATATAAATGTATCAACTATAGATAGCATAGGTACCATATATCATGTCGTCATATATAGGTTTACAATCAAAACTGCACATGTCGTATTGGAAGTTGGATTTCCATCGTGAATCAAGGCAAGGGATCATCTGTAACAACCCGGAAATTCTGAGCTAATTTAAAATTTTTATTTTGGCGATTTTAATGGATTTTGAATATTTAAAATGAATTATTTTAAATAATAACGACGAGAAATTTATTTTGAAAAGAATTAGAATGTATATATTTATTTGAATCGTCGTTAGAATATAAATATTTTATTTTAAATATAAAAGGAATTGAATATGGCGCGGTAGTTTGAAATTTCAATTTCGAATTTCAAATGAATGTGCAGGATTCAAAATAAACCGGATTTTAGCGAAACCAAAAATATTAGAATCTAATTGAAAATATCTTTCCAACGAATCCGAAAAATCAAAATTTCATAGCGAGATTAAAAAGTTATGCCCAGTTGAAAATTCAGAATAGTCGTTATGGAATTCTGGCCTTTAAAAATGGAAATTTTACAAATGACCTTCATTTTCGACGAAACCACTTTTGTTGGATCCGAGATGTCAAATAATTGCTAGATTCCAATTTGCATAATTTTCTAAATCAATATGCGAGCGTGGCAAAGTAAAACGTGTTTTGACAGTTTCAATCAATTTCGATCGAACAGAAAATGGCCATTTTTTGAACGGTTTCAGAATTTGATGAAATTAGTTTTTTTAGGAACCGTATCATCAATACGAAGCTAGAAAATATTTTTTGGGAATTTTTAGAGTCCGTATGTGGTCCCGGTGAATTGAAATGTGCGTTCAAATTCAATATACATTGATTTATATTTTGATTTGAATGGAAACTGATCATAACAGCCAAACTGGCTCACGATACATATCCCATTGTGTTTGGAATGGGGGTAATTAGCTAGGGACGATAGTCGGTGGGTTCGATTTTGAGTTCGAAATAAAAAGTTACTTTTTGAAATTAAAAATAATAAAATATATAATACTCTCACTCTCTCTATACTCCCTCCCTCAGTCAACCCCCTCCCCCCGTACCTTTCAAATAGAAAAAAGGAAAAAAAAGAAAGGGGAACGACGGAGGAGCCGCCCCCCTTTTCTTCACCACCGCGCCTCCCTCCTCACCTCGATCCCCTCCTCTCTAGCGCGCCGTTCAAGGACCCAAGGCCCCAACCCTAGCTCCAGCCACCGATTTGACCACCGCCACCACTGATTGTTTCCACCACCACCTGAAGCCTTGCCGCGCCTCCCTAGCCTCGTCAGCACCCCAGCGCCTCTCTCTCCTTCCTCCGTAGATCCGAGCACATCCCCCTCCTCAGTAAAAGTCGATACAGTGAGTTTCCATTCAATTTTGCTGTTTATTTATTTTGTTTTCTTTATGATATGATAACATAGTTTAAATTCAAATTTTAATCTATAATAACGTTGTTTAAATTTCAGATGTTTTTATGCGAAACAATATAGAATAGAAATATTATTTTTATTTAGATAACTTCGATTAAAATATGATTTTATATTTGTTTGAAAAGCGTAATAAAAATATGATTTTTATTAATGTAGAGTATTAAAAATATGATTTTTGTTTATGTAGAGTAATAAAAATATAATTTTTATATATATAGTGAGGTAAAAATATAATTTTTATGTATATAGAGAAGTAAAAATATAATTTTTATTATATTACTAGCAAGATAAAAATATAATTTTTATCATGGAAGTAGCGGTGTAAAGGAGTGATTTTACATATGTAGTAGAGATATAAAAACCTATATATGAAGTTGCGATAAAAATTCGATTTTTATAAATATGAAGAAGCGATAAAAATTCGATTTATATATATATGAAGTGGAAATAAAAATATGATTTTCACATACATGTAGTGATAATAAAAATGTGACTTTTACTATGAACAGCGTGTAAAGGATTGCGTTGAATTTCGGGCAAATCCCAACTATTCAGAAATTCAGAAATAAAATGGCGGAGTGGAACCCAAAGGTGAGAACTTCTCACATTAATTCTTGTTTTCTAGTTAAAAATATATACTAGGATGCAGACGGTGCTTAGCAGCACCTGACACCCGTTGTCCACAGACCATGGACGACTTGTTTGATTTTGTTGTGAGGTGAAAATTGATTGTGATGTGGGATGAATGGAAATATATTCATGTGTTGAAATAAATTATTTATCGTTACAAAATATAAATTTAACGGGATGTGAATAAATAAATATTCATTTACAAATCAGACGATTTGTTTATGTACATAGATTTGACTGGTATTGATTGGGACGATAAATTTTACACGTCGCCCAACTGCACAAATAAAAATCTGTGTTTGTTGACCGAAACCCCACACGGGTATTGGGATGATATTTGACGTACACTAATCCCGATTGCTTAGTTGTATGTCAATCGATAGGTTGACAGACAGTTGTGTAGTGCACTTTGGATGATGGTTAATTATTTGTCATTGCTATTATATATATGTGTTTTATAGAATTCATATAAATAACATTATATGGTAATTGAGTGGGTCTCATTCCAATTTAGAAAATAAATTCTATTCATGTGTTGAATAAACAAAATAGTCATGTGTTTACAATACTCATGTGTTGAGAATATTCATGTGTTGAAACCATTCACGTGTTGAAACCATTCATGTGTTGAAAATATTTATGTGTTGAGTAAAATCTTTTAACAATAAAATTTACATCTTTATCATATATAAAATTAGAAGGTAACTGGAAATGAGCTAAGATGAGTGGTTTCCTGGGTATTGATCAGATGTTTGGTTTCGGCCTTCGGGGTTAATATTTAGGGAATCGTTCTCTTACTAATTTACGGTTAGAGTCAGATTAAGAATTAAACGATATAAAACACAATTTTATCAAATATATAAAATAACAAAAATAGTCATGTGTTGACAATACTCATGTGTTGAGAATATTCATGTGTTGAATAAAATATTTATATAATAAAATTCATATTTTTATTGTAATTAAGAATTAATAAATATGCATGTGTTGAATAAAATATATATTCATGTGTTGAAGAAAGTACTCGTTTGTTGAATAGAATAACGAAGTTATTGAAATATATAAAGCCGTGTTGATTGGATATGCACCATTTTGACGCGAACAATATTTATATCGATTATATTCGTTTTTATAATGAATATAGAAAAGGAAGTGATTTCAAAATATAACGTTTTGAAAATACTATCATTTATATATTAATGATATGGAATATTCAATTTTAATCCAAAATTGAATATGAAGTTGAATTTTTTTTTAAAACGAATTTGAAACGATTTATAAAATACGTTTTGAATTGAAATCGACGAAATATATAAATATATATATATACTATATATATTAAGTGGCCTGAATAGAACGCGCCAATCCGCGCCAGTTCGCGAATTTCGACCATTGACTTCGAATGGACGTTACGGGAGATCCGACCGTCGGATTCTCCTAAAACTGGAACCGTTGGGTTCGTATCGAAAAGAGCTTTCCAACGAATATAAGAAATTTGAAATCTAATGGTTGGATTTGGAATTATGTCCAAATCAAATTTGGAAAAGGTCGTTGTAAGTGTAGTTCGGTGGCCGTTATTGAAACCCGATTGTACGGGCCTTGATAAAATTATTAAAAATATCTATAATTTGTGTAAAATCATAATATATGAATTGGAAAGAACTAGATGAAAAATTCCACATTTGTAAGGATAAAAAAATATTTTTATCGAGATGAACTAGTTTATAACTAAGATAATAATCCAATTATTTTTAAATAAATAAAATGGATTGAGAATGGGTTTTAATATAACCAGAATGTCCAATATATGAATTGGAATGGATTCGAATCGAAATTATCTTCGGAATATTTCGATATTGGATTCCGTGATTATACAGACATTGTGGAGGAATTTGGAAGATATATATATATACCGTTATTCCAATACGATATTTGTTGATTTCAGAATTTGATATTGAATATAAGCCGATATATTTTCTATTCAGAGCCTTGTATTTAATATTAAATGAGATTTTGGGTTCATCGTGAATGGTGTCTTAAATAACACTGTTCTTGGACCCAGTTTAGAAAAGAATAAATCTTTTAATTAAGATTTAGTGAAATTGTCCAGTTAATTAGTATTTAATTGGAATTGAATTTAAATTGGTTTTGGGGTTTATTGTGAGTGGTGTTTTGAATAACACCTGTCCTTTAATCCGATTAACAATGGAATGGGATTTTGGGTTTGTCGTGAACCGTGTTTTTAAATGACATTGGTTCTTTAACCCAGTTAATATAAGATTAACTTCTTAGCTTTGAATAACTATTAATATTGATTTGTGGGAAGATTAAAACTAAGTGGAGTTTTAATGAATCTTTAATTAGATTGAAATTATCGAGAATGGAGTATCACCAATTTTGCTCCAAAGCGATAGTTAAATCTTTAATCAGATTTGAACGTGAAATGGTAATTAATATTTACCGATAATACCGTGGTGTTAGATATGGAGTATTACCAGTTTTGCTCCATGGGATGAATAGGTTGGGATTGGGAAATAAAATAAATGATTAATTCGGTGTGGTTCGCTAATCCCGACTAGTTTGGAAAACCTTAACATGGTTTGAAATGATATCCAAAGAAAGATTAAAGAATAAATTTAGAAGAATTTATCTTTGATAAAATTAATGGGAACCTTTCCTTAAGAATGTGAATTTTTGAATAAAAGAATACTCTGAATTGGAATGAGGCGTATGTTGTGTTTGTGTAACACTTGTTTATTGTATATGCGGGTTATTCGGAAGGCCGGGTTTATACCCATTTTGAATAACCGATTCGACGATAAGTCGAAGATGAAGACGGTGGTTGAAGACCGGAAGTCTTCACATCGTTTGGATGATTACTGATGATCTTGATCGGGTTGTACACTAAAGAGGAGGGAATCAGTTGGTGATCGTCCAAACGTACTTGGAGATTGGTGGATATGCGAGGAATAAGGTTCCTCCGGTTTCATTGAGACCCAAAACGAAATTGTAAATGGACTGTGTGTCTGACATTGGATTTTATTCTATGTGATTGATTTCTATTAAATATATATCTATTTGGCGGCGGAGAATTTGTTCTCTTGCTTAACACCCTTCTCTGAGACGTACGAGCTCAGAGGTTGTATATTGATGGATATCAATCGCATAGAGTGAATTGCCTGTGTGGCATGCCTAAGTGGCAAATGATCAAGGTTTCTGTTGAAAAGCAAAGCCTTGTGGTGGATGATCAAAGCACGACCTATGTGGCGCAGCTTTGTGTATAGCGTTAATTCGCGAGCCTCACACCTCGGTATGAGTCAAAAACGGGTTAAGGACCCAAGGAATGCACGACGTTTCTTTCTAGCTATAGGTGATGTCAGTGACCTACAAGCCCTAACATTTATATTATTTTTACCTGTGTGGTTGTTGGATGCGAGGCGCCTCGAATATAGGTCTGATAGGACCGGGAAACATGTGTTCAGGAATACTAATCCTCAAAAGTAGGAGAGGACCGACCTTGGAGGTTCCAAGGATCGCTGTGTGTGGTCCTGAGACATTTGCTAGAGTGTCTCGAACGGAGAGGAGCTTGCCCCTTGCCTCGACTAATGATGGAAATCCAATTTCCAATACGTGGCATTTCGGTTTTATTTGTAGAGCTTAGTATGGCGACATGATATATGGTACCCATGCCGTCTATGATTGATACATTTATAATTTGAAGTTGTTTTCTTCACTTATAGTAATAATAAAAGATTAAATTTCGCGTATCAAGCATTATTGGGCTGTTATAAGGTAAAACCCTATCCTCCAGCTTGCTTTGCATTATGTGATGGGACCTGGGTCTTATAATAGCTTCATTTTTCTTTATTTAGCATTGCGATGTTTGTTTTATGCACTGGTATTCTTTGGAGGAAACCCGTTCCGTGTTATACGACGTCTTCCCTTGATTTACTTAACTTTAAAAATAAAGATTAATAATTGTTTTAGTTCTCACACCGGTCACATGACTGAACTGGAGTTTATTGTTTTAACCTAAACTCTGGGTGCCCCTATTTCCACACGGGCAGCTAGCAGTTTTGGTTTTGCGGATTTATATTCACAGGATCCTGGTTTACAGCTGGAATGATATTCGGAAAGCTCTATATCTGTATATCGTCTTCAGTTGTGCTTTGTATTATTTTTCCACTGCTATGTATTTAAATGTAATTTGAATCTCTGATATTTTTCTGATGTATAATATTTATTCATACTCCGTATATTCTTGTAATCTGATGGAATTGTTGTAATAAGTAATGAAATGTTCTTTTGTTTGTGTTCGAAATTTGTCCTGTCCTCAAAGTAGTTCATTCTTTCCTTCACGGGGAAGTTCGGGTCCCTTCATCATCCTTACCGCTTCGAGACAATCTAGCCTACCATGTCTCAATACAAGTACTCATTCAAGCCCTTAGGAGCCACAGGGCCGGTCCACACTTACGTTAGTGGATTATAACACCTGAACAATGCGTTTCCCCGCCTTATGGGGCGTAAATGAGCCAGATGACTTAATATCCATCGGCACCGTAGTGATCGATATGTCGAGGCGCCTCGCATTCCAACAACCACATAGGTAAAATATAAAAATGTCAGGACGTGCAAAACCTTGACACCACCTCTAGCTAGAAAGAAACACATGTTCTCCCTGGATCCTTCTCCCGTTTCTGGTTCACACCGGGGTGTGGGGCTCGCAAATTAACGCTATACACAAAGTTATGCTATATTAAAGCCGTGCTTTGATCATCAACTACATGACTCTGGTTTTCAACAGAAGCCTTGATCATTTGCATCTCAGCATGTCACACAGGCCATTCATACCATGCGACTGATATCTATCGATATATAACCTCTAAGCTCTTACGTCTTAGAGAAGGGCGTTAAGCAAGAGAATAAATTCGCCGCCGCCAAATAGATATATATAATAGAGATCAATCAACACAGAATAAAATCTAATGTCAAACATACATCCATTTACAAGTTCGTTGTGGGTCTGAACGAAACCGGAGGCACCTTATTCCTCGTCCCATATGTCCAATACAGGAGAGAGGCCCTTGCATATCCGTCGATCTCCAGGTACGTCTGGACGATCACCACTTATTACCTCATCTTGGGTGTACAGCCTCATCAAGACATCAGTAATCATCCAAACGATGTGAAGACTTCCGGTCTTCAACCACCGTCTTCATCGTCGACTTATTGCCTAATCAGTTATTCAGAATGGGTATAAACCCGACCTTTCTGAATAACTTGCGTATATAATAAACGAGTGCTATAAAAACACAACATACGCCTCACTCAAATTCTGAATATTCTTTGTTCAAATATTCACATTCTTTGGGAAAGGTTCCCATTAATTTTATCAAAGATAAATTCTTTAAAATTTATTCTTTAATCTTCCTTTGGATATCAATTCAAACCATATTAAGGTTTTCCAAACTAATCGGGATTAACGCATCTTACCGAACTAACCATTAATTTAATTTTCCAATCCCAACCTATTCATCCCATGAAGCGAAACCGGTCATACTCCATATCTAACACCATGATGTTATTGGTAAATTTAATTACCATTTCACGTTCAAATCTAATTAAAGATTTAACTATAGCTAGGAGCAAAACTGGTGATACTCCACTCTCGATCATTTCCCAAATTTGATAAATTATTCACATTTCAATCTAATTAAAGATTCATTAAAACTCCTCTTAGCTTTAATCTTCTCAAAAATCAATATTAATGATTATTTAACATTAGATTCCCAAACATGTCGTATCGACAATCTACACCGTACTATTGATTTCTACCGATATAACCTCTAAGTTCGTATGTCTTGGAGAAGGGTGTTAAGCAAGAGAATAAATTCTCCGCCACCAAACAGATATATATTTAGCAAAGATCAACTATACAGTTCGAAATACAATGTTAGACATGTAATCCTGTCTTTAACTGGGTTAAAGAACTAATGTCATTTAAAACACAGTTCACAATAAACCCAAATCCTCTTTCATAAAAATGGAATCTTCACGAAAAACAAATCAATATATAATCAACATCAATTTCCGTATCCGACTAATAATATAAATGGAATAATGACAAAGCCTTTTAAATTCCATATATATAAACAGTCTTCCTCCACAGAAGCTCATTTCGATTATTATCAAATCGAATTCCAAACAATTCCAATTTAATATGTTAAATTGGAAAACTTTACTTTGGAAAATTCCTGTTAAATCTTAATAAAAAGATTTATAAATTCCAAATCACATTTCATTGTAAATCGGGTTAAAGAACAAATGTCGTTAAAAACATAGTTCACAATAAACCCAATTCACATTCCATTTTCAATTCCAATTAAATGTCAATTAATTGGTAATTCTTCTTTAAATCTTAATTAAAAGATTTATTCTTTTCACACGGGGTTCGAGAACAGTGTTACTGAAGACACCATTCCATCAGTCTCTAACCATAAATTAGTAAGAGAACAATTTCCTAAGTATTGATCCCGAAGGCCGAAACCAACATCAGATCAATACCCAGGAAACAATTCAACTTAGCTAATCTCCAGTTAGTTTCTAATTTTCTTAACTGTATTAGGTCTAATAATAGTATTTTAAAGATATCATTCACGACAAACCCAAAATCCCATTTGATATTAAATACAAGGCTTTGAATAGAAAATACATCGGCTTATATTCAATATCAGATTCCAAAATCAACAAATATCGTATTGGAATAAAGATATATATATCTTCCAAATTCCTCCAAAATGTCTGTATAATCACGGAATCTAATATCGAAATATTCCGAAGATAGTTTCGATTCAAATCCATTCCAATTCATATATTGGAAATTCCGGTTATTTTTAAAACCATTTCAAATCCAATTTATTTATAAATATTGGATTGTAATTCTAGTTAATAACTAGTTCATTTCGATAAAAATATATTTTTATCTTTTCAAATATTGGATTTTATTCCTAGTTCTTTCCAAATTATTTATTATGATTTACATAAATTATTTATATTTTTTATAATTTTATCAAGGCCCGTACAGTTGATTTCCGTAAACGGTCATCAAACTGCACTTACAGCGACCTTTTCCAAATTTGATTCGGACATAATTCCAAATTTAACCGTTAGATTTCAAATCTCTCATATTCGTTGGAAAGCTCTTGTCGATACGAACCCAACGGTTCCGGTTTTAGGAGAATCCGACGGTCAGATCTCCCTTGACGTCAATTCAAAGTCAATGGTTGAAAATCGGGAACTGCCGCGGCGCGACGCGTTCTATTCAGGCCATTAAATATATATAATATATATGTTATATAATTCATCGATTTCCATTTGAAACGTATTTTATAAATCATTTTTAAATCGTTTTCAAAATGATTTAAACTTCATATTCAATTTCAAATCAAAATTGAATATTCCATATCATTAATATATAAATGATAATATTTTCAAAACATTAGATTTTGAAATCACTTCCTTTTAAATATTTATTATAAAGATGGATAAAATCGATATAAATATCGTTCACGTCAAAATGGCGTTAATCTAATCAACACGGCTTTATATATTTAAATATATTCGTGTCCATCCCAAATCGGACATCAAAATCAGATTTTGATCTTTTACTGAATATTATTTAAAATATTCATTATTTTAAAATAATCGCTATTTTAAAATATTCCTTCTTTCTGAGCTGGAATCAGACACAGTCAATTACCATATAATGTGATTTATATGGATTTCATACAACACATGTACATAACAGCAATGATAAACAATCAACCATCATCCAGAGTGCACTACACAACTGCATAAGCATTAAATATAAATAATTCGCACTTACATAGTCTGTCAACCAAACGATCTACATACCACTAAACAATTGGGATTAGTGTACGTCAAATATCATCCCAACACCCGTGTGGGGTTTTCAAATAACAAACACTGATTATTATTTGTGCAGTTGGGCGATGTGTAAAATTTATCGTCCCAATCAATATCAGTCAAATGGGTCTACATTAAAAAATCATTTGATTTGTAAATGAATATTTATTTTATTCATAGACACGTTAAAAAATATATTTTTAACGATAAAATATTATATTTCAACACATGAATATTTTATACCGTCCATTTCACATCACAAATAATTTTCACAAAACAATCAAACAAACAAGTCGTCCATGGTCTGTGGACGACGGGTGTCTGGTGCTGCTAAGCACCGTCTGCGTACTAGTATATATTTAACTAGAAAATAAATTATAGTGAGAAGTTCTCACCTAGAAGCTAAACCAAACGCCGCGACTCTTCATATGTAGAAAATCTTCGCCATGTTTCCAACGAGATCTGTTTCACGTGGTATATTACAAATCACATTTCTAGACAATGATTTTATAAAATCATATCTTTATATCTTTATTCAAATAATAAAAATCATATTTTTACTTCAACGCTCTAAAAATCACATTTTTACTTCAACGCTATAAAAATCACATTTTTAATACGATGTTTACGTTATATAGATCATATTTTTATTCGTTCGCTTTCACTATAAAAAATCATATTTTTATCTAATTGAAAATTATTTCTTTTTATTGTTAAAAATCATAACTTTTTATAATATCACTTCACGCATAAAAATTGCATTTTCATATCGCTTCTATATATATAAAAGATTACATTTTTATTTCACTAGTATATATAAAAAATCAAATCTTTTTATATTCAAAAACCATATCTTTATGTTTCTATTCATATAGTAAAAATCCAGTCTTTATTTAAATTAAAAATCTAATCTTTTCTGCTTTAAAAATCTAATTTTTCATACTCAAGATAATATGTTTTCGTACTCAAAACTCCTAACTTTTCTTATGATAAAAACCATCATTTTACTACACTAAACATCATATACTTCAAAAAAGAAAATTCACAACTTGATTAAAGAAATAAATAAAGAAAAACTTACAATTTTTATCAATGTTTTGATCGGAGAATAGGTTTCGTCAATGGTGGCTGGTGGAGGGGTGCGAGTGCTTGTGCAGGTGACTGGACGGTCGGCGGCGGCCAGGGGTCTCGCGGGTTTGCTGGCAGCGGAGGGTTTAGGTAGGCTAAGGTTTGCGCGCTCTTCGATTGGTGGAAAGGGGTGCACATCGGTTTGGAGCTAGAGGGGAAGGAGAAGAAGGAGGGGGTGGGGCCGTGGCGGCGGTCCAACGACGCAGGAAACAGTCGGTGGTGGCGGGCGGAATGGAAATCGGATTTTCCCATTTAGGACTTCGGCAGCGGGAGTAAGATTTAGGGACTAAGGGGTCAAGTGAAAAATAGGGGAGGGTTATTATATTTATATTAATATTTTATTTTATTTTCCAAAGAGTTGACTTTACATTCAAATTATGAATCAAGCCCAACGACTATTGCCCCTAGCTAAATACCCTCATTCCGGATACAATGGGATTTCCCCCGCAAGCCAGTTCGACTATTTCGATAGGTTTTTCTCTAAATTAAAATACAAATCAATATATATTGAATTCAAATGCACATTTTAATTTACTGGGCCCACACACGGACTCCAAAAATTCCAGAAAAATAAATTTGGCTATGTTTTGATGATACGGTCCTAACAAAACTAATTTCGTCAAATTTGAAGACCGTTTGAAAAATGACCATTTACTGGTCGATTCAAATTGACTGATACTGACAAAACACGTTTTCCGTTGCCACGCTCACATATTGATTTCAAAAATTATGGAAATTTGAATCTAGCCATAATTTGACATCTCAGATCCAACAAAAGTGGTTTCATCGAAAACGGAGGTCACTTGCAAAATGGCTATTTTTAAGGGCCTATATTTCCATAGCGACTATTCTGAATTTTCAACTGGATATAACTTTTTATTCCCGCTATGAAATTTTAGTTTTTTGGATTTGTTGGAAAGATATTTTCAAACAGATTCAAATATTTCTGGTTTCACTAAAATCCGGTTTATTTTGAATCTTGTACATTCATTTGAAGTTTGAAATCGAATTTTCAAACTACCGCGCCATTTTCAATTCCTTTTATAATTAAAATAAATATTTATATTCTAACTTCGATTTAAATAAATATATACATTCTAATTTTATTCAAAATAAAATTCTAGTCATTATTATTTAAAATAAATCATTTTAAATATTCAAAATTCATTAAAATTGCTGAAATAAAAATTTTAAATTCGTTCTGATTTTCTGGGTTGTTATAATCTCCCCCACTTAAAATCTCTTCGTCCTTGAAAAGGAATGGAGCTGAAAGTTGTTTTACTAATCAACTCAACTTTCATTCTGGCTTTCATTCTTCAACTTTTCAGTTTCTAAGAATTTTCAAAATTTTCAAAAATTTAGCGAACACCCTAAATTTTCAAAAAATATCTCCATAACCATCTTTGTACGGGAGTGTAATGACCCAGTATTTACACGGATCACGGGCACAGATTTGATTGATCGTGAGTTTGTATTCTCGAATACGATTTTAATTTAGATTTTGAAATTACAGAATTTGTTAATATGTATATATATATAATAACATTTATATGTGCAACATTTATCAAAACCCATTTTTGATATATTGAGGTATGATAGCACAAATTTAATAGCGTTTGTTAATCTTATTTTACACAAGTATTTATGATAGCAAATTTGTAAGAGTGTTGTTTACAAATTTATTTCTCTTATGTATGGATAATAACACTTGTGTATAGCATTTTAAAAATGCCATTTTTTTCTTTCACGTATGTCGTGTTCTTTTTAAAGAGGGATTTTAAAGCCTTATACATTTCTAAGTTAATTTCTAGTTTTTTTAACAAAGCATTTTTCAACCAAATTTTATTAGAACCATGTTTGGATTGGCAAGAACAAGAAAACACGTTGTTTCACTCACATGAATACATCATTTTCTTGCAAGCATGAACACATATATCTTTGCAAACATCCTCATGAACATATACACACCTAGATGCAACTACACAAGTAAAGTCCTACACTAGAATTACCCTAGAATAATGGATTTGAAAGCTTGTACACTTGCACATGGCAAATGTCTTTTTGTCTAAGCATTTTCAGATTTTAAAATCCTTCATGTTTCCTTTTCCTGAATTTGTCCCCTTTTATTTTCCCAAAACATTTGCATTTTGTCAAACCCATGTGATAAGAAGATTACCCCATTTTTGTACAAATATTACATGAATCTCTCCTTCTCTAGTTAAGCCTCTTAGAAATGATTTTCTATGATTTTTCCTATGCATAAAACCACATGGCCGTGAGCTAAGAATGTGCAGAAAATTTCAGGTTTGTAATACCTAGGGAGCCATGGTATAATACTTTATAATTGTTGTTAAATCAGCATGTTTTGCATATGAAAGAGGGGGAAAATGCATGTGAGGAACTGGGCTATAAATGGTACAAAGGGAAGCTACTATTTTAGCTAACTCCTAGGATATATGACATGTAGTACATAGAGCATTTAATTGATTTTCCATAGTCCACCAATACAAAGTCTTGCACAGGAAACATCTCATAAGAAATGGCTGCTAAAGCCATGTGAACCCTAGGTAAGTGTGTGATGTTGTTGAAAGAAATGTTTTTTTTTATTTTTACTTTCAATGGTCATCAAAACAGAAAACTGTTTTTTTGTCTCTCCTTTCAAAACATGCATTTAATACACCGCATATGTAATAACCCGGAAAATCTGGGCCAGTTTAAAAATTTTATTTTGGCAATTTTAGCGAATTTTGAATATTTAAAATAGATTATTTTAAATAATATCGACGAGAAATTTATTTCGAATATATTTAGAACGTATATATTATATACGTCGTCGTTAGAATATAAATAATTATATATAATTATAAATAGAATTGAAAATGGCGCGGTAGTTCGATAATTTGATTTCAAACTTCAATTGAATGTACCGGGGGCAAAACAATCCGGATTTTAGTGAAACAAAAAAGCATTAGGATCTATTTGATAATATCTTTCCAATGAATTCGAATAATCGAAATTTCATAGCGGGAATCAAAAGATATGTCCAGTTGAAAATTCTGAATAGTCGCTATGGAATTCAGGCCCTTAAAAATGGACATTTTGCAAATGACCTCGGATTTCGACGAAACCAGTTTTGTTGGGTCCGTGGTGTCAAGTTATTGCTAGGTTTCAAATTTCATAATTTTTCGATTCAATATGTGAGCATGGCAAAGGAAAACGCGTTTGACCAGTTTCAGTTGATTTTAATCGACTGGAAATGGGTCATTTTTCCAATGGTCTCAGAATTCGACGAAACTAGTTTTGTTAGGACCGTATCGTCAATACGAAGCTAGAAAATATTTTTCTGGAAATTTTCGAGTTTGTAGGTGGCTCGGGTAAATTGAAATGTACGTTTAAAATTCAATTTAATGATTTAAATTTTAATTTAAACGAAAACTGATCGAAACGGTCGAATTGGCCTTCGTGACATATCCCATTGTGTTAGGAATGGGGGTATTTGGCTAGGGACGACAGTTGGTGGGTTTCGTTTGGAGTTCGAATTAACAAATTTCTTTATGGAACTAAATAATTAATTAAAATTAATATATATAACTCTCCCCCTACTCTCTCTCTCTCCCTCACTTTCTAATCTCAGTCAACGAAGGAAAAAAAGAAGAAATAAAAAAGAAACCCAGTTCGACATCGCGCCCCCCCTTCGAGACCGACGTCGCCCACCATCGGAACCCGCCCCAACCGCCGTTGACTGCCAGGACCCCCCCCCCTCCATTTCCGATTTCCCTCTCTTTCCCTTTGGCCACTCGATCGCCAATCCGTTCTCCAGGCCTCCTCCTCCGCAGCCGAACTGGAGCGCCACCACCCTGGTCAGATTCGCCGTCGCCGGAGTTCAGCCCCCCTCTCTCGATGCTCTCTCTCTCCTCTGCTGTAGAAGGCACCACAACAAAACCAAACGAGAAGCCCTAGTCGATGACGCCTACTTCGCAAGCCTCTGCCTGAAGACCGCCGACCGCAGGGAGCCCTTCACCTCCGATCAACGCCGCAGTAAACACCCCCTCCAGTTCGCTGATGCCACCTCCGGCGCTTCGAGTTCAAATGGAAAAAGCGAGCATTTTTCTTTTTAATCGTGATATATTTTCAGCTTTTTTTCTATTAATCAATTTCATTTAAAAAGTTATGATTTTTGTGTAACATGAAGTTATGAATTTACATATATGAAAAGATATGAATTTATATATATGAAAAGCTTTGATTTCTTTTGAAATTAAAAAGCTGTGATTTTTGAATTGAAAAGTAATGATTTTTATTATTTGAAAAGTTTTTTTATATACGAAGTTATAATTCTTATTTATTAAAGATGTGAAATTTACTTATAAGAAGATAATAAATTTATTTATATAAATCTAAGATTTTTATTGTGAGGAAAGTTTGGATCTTAGATTAAGAAAACGAGTAGATTTTTGAAAAGGAAAAGGCTTGATTTTTAACTAGAGAAAAGGAACAATTGTTAGAGATAATAAAAATATGATTTTTGTTTAAGTAGAAAAGTAAAAATATAATTTTCCTTATATGAAGTAGCGAAGTGAAAATTCGATTTTTAAATGTATGAAGCGATTATAAAAATATGATTTTTAAATTGAAAGTGAACAAATAAAAATGTGATCTTTATTTTAAAGACATCAAAATATAAAAATGTGTGATTTTTATATATGTAGTGAAAGCGGTCAACGAAAGTGACAAAAAGGCGAGAACGATGAAGATTTCTATCAATGAAGAGCATTGGAGTTAGGATAGCTAAGTGAGAATTTCTCACCTTTCAATTTCATTTTCTAGTTATATATATATACTAGGATGCAGACGGTGCTTAGTAGCACCCGACACAATCGTCCACAGACCATGGACTTGTTTGTTTGATTGCAAAAATTAGTTAAATAATTTGATTGAAATTGAACTGTGTGGTGAAATGAATGGATTTGATTGATGTGTGAATGGCGTGGGCCTTCACTAGACCGGGGATAAGGCTAGGCATCGTCCCGTTTCTAGTATCGTGCCGTTATGCAGCCGAAATTTTCTAAAATATGTTAGAAAAATAAGAATATCATTTTATTTAAAGAATGAGCTGAATAGAAATTCATATGTTAAAATAAAATGTTTTATCGTTAAAAATATAATTTTTAACGTGAAAATGAATATAGTGAATGTGAATAAATAAATATTCATTTACAAACCGAACGGTTTGTTTATGTACACCTATTTGAAGGAAATTGATCGGGACGATAAATTTTACACATCGCCCAACTGCACAAATAAAATATGTGTTTGATTGTTTGAAACCCCACACGGGTGTTAGGATGAAATTTGAAGTTCACTCATCCTGATTGGTTAAATATGTCGATCGACTGATTGACAGGCTGTTATAAGCGTTAGATATCTATATTTGATGCTTATACAGTGTAGTGCACTTTGGTTGATGGTTGATTATCTTTCAATGCTATTATATACATGTGATGTATGAAAATCCATATAATTAATATTATATGGTGATGGATTGGGCCTCATTCCAATTTAGAAAATAAAGAATAATATAAAATAAAGGTTCATGTGTTGACTGTACTCATCCGTTGAGATTAGTCATGTGTTGAACGAAATATTTTAATAATAAAATTTACATCTTTATCAATATAAAATAAAGGTTCATGTGTTGACTGTACTCATCCATTGAGATTAGTCATGTGTTGAACGAAATATTTTAATAATAAAATTTACATCTTTATCAATATAAAATAAAGGTTCATGTGTTGACTGTACTCATCTGTTGAGATTAGTCATGTGTTGAACGAAATATTTTAATAATAAAATTTACATCTTTATCAATATAAAATAAAGGTTCATGTGTTGACTGTACTCATCCGTTGAGATTAGTCATGTGTTGAACGAAATATTTTAATAATAAAATTTACATCTTTATCAATATAAAATAAAGGTTCATGTGTTGACTGTGCTCATCCGTTGAGATTAGTCATGTGTTGAACGAGATATTTGAAATCAAAATACTTCAAAAAGAAATATTTGAAATAGAATATTTGAAAATAGAAACATATGAAGCCGTGTTGATTAGATTGACGCCATTTTGACGTGAACGATATTTATATCGATTATATTCATTTTAGAATGAATATTGAAAAGTGATTTCGAAATCGCATATTTTGAAATGAATTGAATATAAAACGATTTCGAATTGAATTGAATAGGGAGAAAATTTGATTTCAATTGAATATATAACGAATTTGAATTGAATATAAAACGATTTCGAATTGAATTGAATAGGGAGAAAATTTGATTTCAATTGAATATATAACGAATTTGAATTGAATATAAAACAATTTCGAATTGAATTGAATAGGGAGAAAATTTGATTTCAATTGAATATATAACGAATTTGAATTGAATATAAAACGATTTCGAATTGAATTGAATAGGGAGAAAATTTGATTTCAATTGAATATATAACGAATTTGAATTGAATAGAAAACGAATTTGATCTCAATCGAATAGAAAACCAATTTGAATTGAATCGAATAGAAAACCACTTTGAATTGAATTGAATTGAATCGAATTGAAAACGAATTCGTATTGAATTTAAAACGAAGTGAAATGAATTCAAATTGAATTGAAACTTGAATTGAATAGAAATGAATTTTAAAACGAATTTATAAGGAAAGATTCAATTTTGATTTGAATTGAAATGGAAGTTGAAATTGTTTTTGAAACAAATTTTAAACTATTTATATAATTCGTTTTTAAATAAAAATCGACGAAATATATTATATATATATATATATAATATAATGGCCTGAATAGAACGCGCCGCGCCGCGGTAGTTCGCGAATTTTGACCATTAACTTCGAACGGATATTGCGGGAGATCCAACCGTCGGATTCTCCTGAAACCGGAACCATTGGGTTCGTATCGAAAAGAGCTTTCTAAAGAATATTAGAAATTTGAAATCTAACGGTAGGATTTGGAATTATGTCCAAATCAAATTTGAAAAAGGTCGCTGTAAGTGCAGTTCGATGACCGTTGATGGAAATCGACTGTACGGGCCTTGATAAAATTATTAAAAATAGTAATAATTTGTGTAAAATCATAAGAAATGATTTAGAAAGAATTGGGATGAAAAACTCCATATTTGAAAAGATAAAAATAGATTTTTATCGAAATGAACTAGTTTTGAACTAGAATTATAACTCTGTTTATTTTTAAATAAATAAATTGAATTTAAAAAGGGTTTTAAAAATAACCAGAATTTCCAATGATTGCACTGGAGTGGATTTGAATCGAAATTGTCTTCGGAATATTTCGATGTTGGAATTCGTGACTATACAGATGTTGTTATGGAAATTTGAAAGATATATATTTATATCGTTATTTCCAATACGACATTTGTTAATCGTAGAATTTGATATTGAATATAAGCCGATATATTTTCTATTCAGAGCCTTGTATTGAATATCAAATGTGATTTGGGTTTGTCGTGAATGGTGTCTTCACTAACACTGTTCTTGAACCCAGTTGAGAAAAGATTAAATCTTTTTATTTAGATTTAATGAAGTGTACCAATTAAATGATATTTAGTTGGAATCGAATGGATATTGATTTTTGGGTTTATCGTGGACAGTGTTTTAAATAACACTCGTTCTTTAACCCGATAATTAATGGAATGTGATTTTGGGTTTATCGTGAACCGTGTTTTAAACGACACTGATTCTTTAACCCAGTTAGCAATTGAAACTAAGTGGAGTTTTAATGAATCTTTAATTAGTTTGAAATGATCGAGAATGGAGTATCACCAGTTTTGCTCCCGGCCATAGTTAAATCTTTAATTAGATTTGAACGTGAAATGGTAATTGAATTTACCGATAACACCGTGGTGTTAGATATGAAGTAGGACCAGTTTTACTTCATGGGATTAATAGGTTGGGGTTGGGAAATTAAAACAAATGATTACTTCGGTAAGGTTCGCTAATCTCGACTAGTTGAATTGATATTCAAAGGTAGATTAAAGAATGAATTTTAATGATTTATCTTGGATAAAATTAATGGGAATCTTTCCCTATGAATGTGAAATTTAGGAACTAACTGTCGGTTAGCCAAGTAGAATGGTTTTCTGGATATTGATCTGATGTTGGTTTCGGCCTTCGGGGTTAATATTTGGGGAATTATTCTCTTGATTAATTTACGGTTGGTGACTGATGAATTGGAATGAGGCATATGCTGTGTTTGTGTAACACTTATTTAAAATATATGCGAGTTATTCGGAAAGACCGGGTTTATCCCATTATGAATAACTGATACGACGATAAGTCGAAGATGAAGACGATGGTCGAAGGCCGGAGGTCTTCACGTCGTTTGGGTGATTACTGACGATCTTGATTGGGCTGTACACCCAAGAAGATGGAAATAGTTGGTGATCGTCCAGACGTACTCTGAGATCGATGGATATGCGGGGTACTAGGTGCCTCCGGTTTCGTTCAGACCCAGAACGGACTTGTAAATGGACTGTGTGTCTGACATTGGATTTTAGTCCGTGTGATTGATCTCTATTAAATATATATCTGTTTGGCGGCGGAGAATTTATTCTCTTGCTTAACGCCCTTCTCTGAGACGTACGAGCTCAGGGGTTATATATTGATGGATATCAAACGCATGGAGTGAATTGCCTATGTGGCATGCCTAAGTGGCAAATGATCAAGGCTTCTGTTGAAAAGCAAAGACTTGTGGTTGATGATCAAAGCACGACCTTTGTGGCATAGCTTTGTGTAACGTTGATTCGCGAGCTTCACACCCGGTATGAACCAATAACGGGAGAGGAAGTCAGGGAGGGCATGCGTTTCTTTCTAGCTAGAAGTGGCGTCAGTGGTTTTACACGCCCTGACGAGTTTGACTTATGTGGTTGTTGCTGTTGCGAGGCGCCTCGGTTTGATCGGACGATCCGGGTCCGATGGAGTCATTTAGTTGGCTCACCTACGCCCCATAGGGCGGGGAAACGCATGTTCAGGGTTTAAGTTTAATCCACATCGGTGGACTGGCCCTGAGGATCCAAGGGCCCACCTGAGTCTGGTTCCTGAGGCTCGGGCTAGAGAGTCTCGAATCGGTTGAGGACTATCTTTCACCTCGGTTCATAGATGGAAACCCAATTTCCAAATACGTGACATTTGCGGTTTTATTTGTAGAGCCTAGTATGGCGACATGATATATGGTACCCATGCCGCCTATGATTGATACTTATGATTTGAAATCGTTTTATACACTATACACTGATAATAGTATCAAATGATTTGTTTTAAAACGTATCAAGCATTCTTTAGCTATTATAAGGGAAAACCCTATCCCCCGGCTTGCGTTGCATTGTGTGATAGGACATGGGTCTTATAACAGCTTCATTTTTTTTTTTAGCATTGCGCTATTTGTTTTATGCACTGGTATTCTTGGGAGTAAACTCGTTCCGTGTTATACGGCGTGGTCCCTTGTTTTACCTAACTTTAAAATAAAGATTAATAACTGTTTTAGTTCTCACACTAGTCACATGACTGACCTGGAGTTTATTGTTTTAACCTAAACTCTGGGTGCCCTTATTTTGACATGGGCAGCTAGTAGTTTTGGTTTTGCAGATTTATATTCACAGGATCCTGGTTTACAGCTGGAACGATATCCGGAAAGCTTTGTATCCGTATATCTCCTTCTAGTTGTGTATTGTATTATTTTCCGCTGCTATGTATTTAAATGTAATTTAAATCTCTGATATTTCTGTGTAATATTTATTTGTTTATACTCTGTATATTCTTGTAATCTGATGCATTGTTGTGATATACAGTGAAATGTCCTTTTGTATGCGTTCTATTTTGTCATGTTCTCAAACGATAGGGCGTTTCGAACAGTCTGGGTCGGTTTAGCGACTGGTTCGGACCGAGCGAAATTCTTTCTCGTCACATTTGGTATCAGAGCTTTGGTTTGCAAAGCAGAGAACAAGGCACATTAGAACCATACGAAAGAATTCATCAGATATTGGATTAGTAATATCCAATTAGAATGACTCGTTAGAGATAGGATCAGTAGTATCCTAGAACGAGTGTGAAGAGTATATTTTTAAAAATGAAAACGAATTTTGTTTTGAAAATTTAAAATCAACTATTCGTATTTGATTATCTATTTTAAATTGATTTGGACAGTCCAGTATATAAAGATTTTGCATATACGCCTTGCAAACGTATATTCGAAATTTTAATATACTGGATAGATATAGATTCACACTCTTGTCGCCCGAAGATGATTCTGATGATTGTAGCTACATCATCAGAATTAGTGTTCGAGTGTCAAAGGTGTGATATTTATATATCTCCTATTGACTGGTGTGAGAACCAAAATTAGATAGGGCATATTGTTGTGATTTGGCATCAAAAATATGATTTTTGTATATGTATCAAAATTATGAATTTGAAACTCTAATTCACTAATTGGTTGATGTTTGTGTTGTTTGTTTATTTGTTTGCTAATTTTTAGCCATTTAGCCTAACTGAATCACATATTGAATTATATTGAAAATTGGTCGCATTTGCTTGCATATACATGTACTTACATTGAACAGGTCATAGCAAGGAGGCTAGAGCAGAGAATAAAATTTGTTTGCCCGACAAATAGGTACATGTTTACTACATAATTTACTGTTTTGTATGGGTGATGATGATTTTATGAGCCTATTGGCTAGCCGCTTGGCTTTTTCTTTTTCTTTTTGAGATCAGAAGGCCTATATGGCAATTTCGGGATTTTCCCGTGGCTCCCGGTGCAGGGGAGGTTATGGCGAAATTTTTCGAAAATTCCGGGTGTTAGCCAAATTTTTGAAATTTTAGAAAATTCTCAGAAACTGAAAAGTTGGAGAACGAAAGCCAGATCGAGCGTAGAGTTGATTAATCAAACCACTTTCGACTTTGTTCCTTTTCGGGGACGAAAAGTTTTAAGTGGGGGAGATTGTAATAACCCGGAAAATCTGGGCCAGTTTAAAATTTTTATTTTGGCAATTTTAGCGAATTTTGAATATTTAAAATAGATTATTTTAAATAATATCGACGAGAAATTTATTTTGAATATATTTAGAACGTATATATTATATACGTCGTCGTTAGAATATAAATAATTATATATAATTATAAATAGAATTGAAAATGGCGCGGTAGTTCGATAATTCGATTTCAAACTTCAATTGAATGTACCGGGGGCAAAACAATCCGGATTTTAGTGAAACAAAAAAACATTAGGATCTATTTGATAATATCTTTCCAACGAATTCGAATAATCGAAATTTCATAGCGGGAATCAAAAGATATGTCCAGTTGAAAATTCTGAATAGTCGCTATGGAATTCAGGCCCTTAAAAATGGACATTTTGCAAATGACCTCGGATTTCGACGAAACCAGTTTGTTGGGTCCGTGGTGTCAAGTTATTGCTAGGTTTCAAATTTCATAATTTTTCGATTCAATATGTGAGCGTGGCAAAGAAAAACGCGTTTGACCAGTTTCAGTTGATTTTAATCGACTGGAAATTGGTCATTTTTCCAATGGTCTCAGAATTCGACGAAACTAGTTTTGTTAGGACCGTATCGTCAATACGAAGCTAGAAAATATTTTTCTGGAAATTTTCGAGTTAGTAGGTGGCCCGGGTAAATTGAAATGTACGTTTAAAATTCAATTTAATGATTTAAATTTTAATTTAAACGAAAACTGATCGAAACGGTCGAATTGGCCTTCGTGACATATCCCATTGTGTTCGGAATGGGGGTATTTGGCTAGGGACGACAGTCGGTGGGTTTCGTTTGGAGTTCGAATTAACAAATTTCTTTATGGAACTAAATAATTAATTAAAATTAATATATATAACTCTCCCCCTACTATCTCTCTCTCTCCCTCACTTTCTAATCTCAGTCAACGAAGGAAAAAAAGAAGAAATAAAAAAGAAACCCAGTTCGACATCGCGCCCTCCCTTCGAGACCGACGTCGCCCACCATCGGAACCCGCCCCAACCGCCGTTGACTGCCAGGACCCCCCCCCTCCATTTCCGATTTCCCTCTCTTTCCCTTTGGCCACTCGATCCCCAATCCGTTCTCCAGGCCTCCTCCTCCGCAGTCGAACTGGAGCGCCACCACCCTGGTCAGATTCGCCGCCGCCGGAGTTCAGCCCCCCTCTCTCGATGCTCTCTCTCTCCTCTGCTGTAGAAGGCACCACAACAAAACCAAACGAGAAGCCCTAATCGATGACGCCTACTTCGCAAGCCTCTGCCTGAAGACCGCCGACCGCAGGGAGCCCTTCACCTCCGATCAACGCCGCAGTAAACACCCCCTCCAGTTCGCTGATGCCACCTCCGGCGCTTCGAGTTCAAATGGAAAAAGCGAGCATTTTTCTTTTTAATCGTGATTTATTTTCAGTTTTTTTTCTATTAATCAATTTCATTTAAAAAGTTATGATTTTTGTGTAACATGAAGTTATGAATTTACATATATGAAAAGATATGAATTTATATATATGAAAAGCTTTGATTTCTTTTGAAATTAAAAAGCTGTGATTTTTGAATTGAAAAGTAATGATTTTTATTATTTGAAAAGTTTTTTTATATACGAAGTTATAATTCTTATTTATTAAAGATGTGAAATTTACTTATAAGAAGATAAGAAATTTATTTATATAAATCTAAGATTTTTATTGTGAGGAAAGTTTGGATCTTTGATTAAGAAAACGAGTAGATTTTTGAAAAGGAAAAGGCTTGATTTTTAACTAGAGAAAAGGAACAATTGTTAGAGATAATAAAAATATGATTTTTGTTTAAGTAGAAAAGTAAAAATATAATTTTCCTTATATGAAGTAGCGAAGTGAAAATTCGATTTTTAAATGTATGAAGCGATTATAAAAATATGATTTTTAAATTGAAAGTGAACAAATAAAAATGTGATCTTTATTTTAAAGACATCAAAATATAAAAATGTGTGATTTTTATATATGTAGTGAAAGCGGTCAACGAAAGTGACAAAAAGGCGAGAACGATGAAGATTTCTATCAATGAAGAGCATTGGAGTTAGGATAGCTAAGTGAGAATTTCTCACCTTTCAATTTCATTTTCTAGTTATATATATATATATATACTAGGATGCAGACGGTGCTCAGTAGCACCCGACACAATCGTCCACAGACCATGGACTTGTTTGTTTGATTGCAAAAATTAGTTAAATCATTTGATTGAAATTGAACTATGTGGTGAAATGAATGGATTTGATTGATGTGTGAATGACGTGGGCCTTCTCTAGACCGGGGATAAGGCTAGGCCTCGTCCCGTTTCTAGTATCATGCCATTATGCCGCCGAAATTTTCTAAAATATGTTAGAAAAATAAGAATATCATTTTATTTAAAGAATGAGCTGAATAGAAATTCATATGTTAAAATAAAATGTTTTATCGTTAAAAATATAATTTTTAACGTGAAAATGAATATAGTGAATGTGAATGAATAAATAAATATTCATTTACAAACCGAACGGTTTGTTTATGTACACCTATTTGAAGGACATTGATTGGGACGATAAATTTTACACATCGCCCAACTGCACAAATAAAATATGTGTTTGATTGTTTGAAACCCCACACGGGTGTTAGGATGAAATTTGAAGTTCACTCATCCTGATTGATTAAATATGTCGATCGATTGATTGACAGGCTGTTATAAGCGTTAGATATCTATATTTGATGCTTATACAGTGTAGTGCACTTTGGTTGATGGTTGATTATCTTTCAATGCTATTATATACGTGTGATGTATGAAAATCCATATAATTAATATTATATGGTGATGGATTGGGCCTCATTCCAATTTAGAAAATAAAGAATAATATAAAATAAAGATTCATGTGTTGACTGTACTCATCCGTTGAAATTAGTCATGTGTTGAACGAAATATTTTAATAATAAAATTTACATCTTTATCAATATAAAATAATGGTTCATGTGTTGACTGTACTCATCCGTTGAGATTAGTCATGTGTTGAACGAAATATTTTAATAATAAAATTTACATCTTTATCAATATAAAATAAAGGTTCATGTGTTGACTGTACTCATCCGTTGAGATTAGTCATGTGTTGAACGAAATATTTTAATAATAAAATTTACATCTTTATCAATATAAAATAAAGTTTCATGTGTTGACTGTACTCATCCGTTGAGATTAGTCATGTGTTGAACGAAATATTTTAATAATAAAATTTACATCTTTATCAATATAAAATAAAGGTTCATGTGTTGACTGTACTCATCCATTGAGATTAGTCATGTGTTGAACGAGATATTTGAAATCAAAATACTTGAAAAAGAAATATTTGAAATAGAATATTTGAAAATAGAAACGTATGAAGCCGTGTTGATTAGATTGACGCCATTTTGACGTGAACGATATTTATATCGATTATATTCATTTTAGAATGAATATTGAAAAGTGATTTCGAAATCGCATATTTTGAAATGAATTGAATATAAAACGATTTCGAATTGAATTGAATAGGGAGAAAATTTGATTTCAATTGAATATATAACGAATTTGAATTGAATATAAAATGATTTCGAATTGAATTGAATAGGGAGAAAATTTGATTTCAATTGAATATATAACGAATTTGAATTGAATATAAAACGATTTCGAATTGAATTGAATAGGGAGAAAATTTGATTTCAATTGAATGTATAACGAATTTGAATTGAATATAAAACGATTTCGAATTGAATTGAATAGGGAGAAAATTTGATTTCAATTGAATATATAACGAATTTGAATTGAATAGAAAACGAATCTGATCTCAATCGAATAGAAAACCAATTTGAATTGAATCGAATAGAAAACCACTTTGAATTGAATCGAATTGAAAACGAATTCAAATTGAATTTAAAACGAAGTGAAATGAATTCAAATTGAATTGAAACTTGAATTGAATAGAAATGAATTTTAAAACGAATTTATAAGGAAAGATTCAATTTTGATTTGAATTGAAATGGAAGTTGAAATTGTTTTTGAAACAAATTTTAAACTATTTATATAATTCGTTTTTAAATAAAAATCAACGAAATATATATTATATATATTATATATATAATATAATGGCCTGAATAGAACGCGCCGCGCCGCGGCAGTTCGCGAATTTCGACCATTAACTTCGAACGGATATTGCGGGAGATCCAACCGTCGGATTCTCATGAAACCGGAACCGTTGGGTTCGTATCGAAAAGAGCTTTCTAACGAATATTAGAAATTTGAAATCTAACGGTTGGATTTGGAATTATGTCCAAATCAAATTTGAAAAAGGTCGCTGTAAGTGCAGTTCGATGACCGTTGATGGAAATCGACTGTACGGGCCTCGATAAAATTATTAAAAATAGTAATAATTTGTGTAAAATCATAAGAAATGATTTAGAAAGAATTGGGATGAAAAACTCCATATTTGAAAAGATAAAAATAGATTTTTATCGAAATGAACTAGTTTTGAACTAGAATTATAATTCTATTTATTTTTAAATAAATAAATTGAATTTAAAAAGGGTTCTAAAAATAACCAAAATTTCCAATGATTGCATTGGAGTGGATTTGAATCGAAATTGTCTTCGGAATATTTCGATGTTGGAGTTCGTGACTATACAGATGTTGTTATGGAAATTTGAAAGATATATATTTATATCGTTATTTCCTATACGACATTTGTTAATCGTAGAATTTGATATTGAATATAAGCCGATATATTTTCTATTCAGAGCCTTGTATTGAATATCAAATGTGATTTGGGTTTGTCGTGAATGGTGTCTTCACTAACACTGTTATTGAACCCAGTTGAGAAAAGATTAAATCTTTTTATTTAGATTTAATGAAGTGTACCAATTAAATGATATTTAGTTGGAATCGAATGGATATTGATTTTTGGGTTTATCGTGGACAGTGTTTTAAATAACACTCGTTCTTTAACCCGATAATTAATGGAATGTGATTTTGGGTTTATCGTGAACGTGTTTTAAATGACACTGATTCTTTAACCCAGTTAGCAATTGAAACTAAGTGGAGTTTTAATGAATCTTTAATTAGATTGAAATGATCGAGAATGGTGTATCACCAGTTTTGCTCCCGGCGATAGTTAAATCTTTAATTAGATTTGAACGTGAAATGGTAATTGAATTTACCGATAACACCGTGGTGTTAGATATGAAGTAGGACCAGTTTTACTTCATGGGATTAATAGGTTGGGGTTGGGAAATTAAAACAAATGATTACTTCGGTAAGCTTCGCTAATCTCGACTAGTTGAATTGATATTCAAAGGTAGATTAAAGAATGAATTTTAATGATTTATCTTGGATAAAATTAATGGGAACCTTTCCCTATGAATGTGAAATTTAGAAACTAACTGTCGGTTAGCCAAGCAGAATGGTTTTCTGGATATTGATCTGATTTGGTTTCGGCCTTCGGGGTTAATATTTGGGGAATTGTTCTCTTGATTAATTTACGGTTGGTGACTGATGAATTGGAATGAGGCGTATGCTGTGTTTGTGTAACACTTATTTAAAATATACGCGAGTTATTCGGAAAGACCGGGTTTATCCCATTCTGAATAACTGATACGACGATAAGTCGAAGATGAAGACGATGGTCGAAGGCCGGAGGTCTTCACGTCGTTTGGGTGATTACTGACGATCTTGATTGGGTTGTACACCCAAGAAGATGGAAACAGTTGGTGATCATCCAGACGTACTTGGAGATCGATGGATATGCGGGGTACTAGGTGCCTCCGGTTTCGTTCAGACCCAGAACGGACTTGTAAATGGACTGTGTGTCTGACATTGGATTTTAGTCCGTGTGATTGATCTCTATTAAATATATATCTTTTTGGCAGTGGAGAATTTATTCTCTTGCTTAACGCCCTTCTCTGAGACGTACGAGCTCAGGGGTTATATATTGATGGATATCAAACGCATGGAGTGAATTGCCTATGTGGCATGCCTAAGTGGAAAATGATCAAGGCTTCTGTTGAAAAGCAAAGTCTTGTGGTTGATGATCAAAGCACGGCCTTTGTGGCATAGCTTTGTGTAACGTTGATTCGCGAGCTTCACACCCTGTATGAACCAAAACGGGAGATGACGTCATGGAGGGCATGCGTTTCTTTCTAGCTATAAGTGACGTCAGTGGTTTTACACGTACTGATGAGTTTGACTTATGTGGTTGTTTCTGTTGCGAGGCGCCTCGGTTTGATCGGACGATCCGGGTCCGATGGAGTCATTTAGTTGGCTCACCTACGCCCCATAGGGCGGGGAAACGCATGTTCAGGGTTTAAGTTTAATCCACATCGGTGGACTGGCCCTGAGGATCCAAGGGCCCACCTGAGTCTGGGTCCTGAGGCTCGGGCTAGAGAGTCTCGAATCGGTTTAGGACTATCTTTTGCCTCGGTTCATAGATGGAAACCCAATTTCCAAATACGTGACATTTGCGGTTTTATTTGTAGAGCCTAGTATGGCGACATGATATATGGTACCCATGCCGCCTATGATTGATACTTATGATTTGAAATCGTTTTATACACTATACACTGATAATAGTATCAAATGATTTGTTTTAAAACGTATCAAGCATTCTTTGGCTGTTATAAGGGAAAACCCTATTCCCCTGCTTGCATTGCATTGTGTGATAGGACCTGGGTCTTATAACAGCTTCATTTTTATTTATTTAGCATTGCGCTGTTTGTTTTATGCACTGGCATTCTTGGGAGGAAACCCGTTCCGTGTTATACGGCGTGGTCCCTTGTTTTACCTAACTTTAAAATAAAGATTAATAACTGTTTTAGTTCTCACACCAGTCACATGACTGACCTGGAGTTTATTGTTTTAACCTAAACTCTGGGTGCCCTTATTTTGACACGGGCAGCTAGTAGTTTTGGTTTTGCAGATTTATATTCACAGGATCCTGGTTTACAGCTGGAACGATATCCGGAAAGCTTTGTATCCGTATATCTCCTTCTAGTTGTGTATTGTATTATTTTCCGCTGCTATGTATTTAAATGTAATTTAAATCTCTGATATTTCTGTGTAATATTTATTTGTTTATACTCTGTATATTCTTGTAATCTGATGCATTGTTGTGATATACAGTGAAATGTCCTTTTGTATGCGTTCTATTTTGTCTTGTTCTCAAACGATAGGGCGTTTCGAACGGTCTGGGTCGGTTTAGCGACTGGTTCGGACCGAGCAAAATTCCTTCTCGTCACAGCATATTATAATATTTTCTACTACTATATAAAGACCTACCCATGCACATTTCACACTCACACAAACACAGCAACTCAAAGGGTTGTAGCTAAGGGAAAATTCAAGGTTTTTGGAGCTTTCTAGGTGAGTAAACTATTTCAAATTTTCTGTCTTAAGATTCCCGTATATTCTGATTTGAATTGGCAGTCGATGGTATGATTTCTTATTGAGTACAACTTGTTTGAATCACATTCTATGCTTAACATCTAGGGGTTTGCATTAGTATCAAATTCAGTGGTAGTTTTAGTTTGAATTATTTTGTTTACTCGAGATTTAGGACCTGTTTTCAACTAAACAAAAACCTGTACGGTGTTGGTTTCAAATCACCAAAAGAAGCTTCAATGTTTGATGATTTGAAGAGTGTAATACCACTAGTTTGTATTAGGATAGTATGGGTTCAAATCATATACACTAGGGTCGGTTTTAATCAAAACCAAAGTATTTGGACTTAAGAAAGAAAAGCAGCATCAGGAAGAGTAAACACAGCAGCTTCTCTGTTTCAAAATCCCAAAGTGAATTTTCAAATCACTTAAAAACCAGTTTTGACTGCCTAACCCTAATAAGTAAGACAAATAATGATTTTCAAAAGAAAAATGAGGATTTTTAGTTTAATGGATGTTGAGAACTGCTGCGTTCATCAGAAATCAGAAATAGGGTTGTTTCTGGTGATCTAGGGGGTCGACGGTGATACAGCTTGGTCTGGAGGATCATGAATCATCGTGGAGTGTGGAAAAAATAGAAGAGGATTTTTCCATTGAAGGAATCGAGCAAACAAAGGGGGTTTAGGTTTTTGGTCTGTGGTTGCGTACATCAGGTTTGGGCGCGTAGTGGGGGACCCCAACGTGATCGAGTAGGCCAGGACTGGAGTGGAAGATGCGACCAAGGTTGGTGAAGTGGTTGGAAGTGGCGGCGGCCGTCTGATGGACGGAGTTGATGGGGCCGTGGGTTTTTGTGCTACCAAATTGAACGGCTGCTGTTGCTTTTTTTTTTGGAATGTTGATTTCGAGAAGAAGGAGACCTGGGGTAGGGATGGTTGATCAGTGGTGATCAGCAGGTGACGGGTGTTGAGTCTGGATGGTCATCAGTGGTGGGTGGTGGCTGTATTGGTTGTGCACGTGCACAACCGTGCACTTGAAAGAGAAGAAGAAGAAGGTGATCGGCCAAGTTTTTCTTCAAGGTGGTACTTTACCAATGTATTTGGCACTAGGGCAGCGCACATGATTTTTGAGTGGATCAGCAGGTGGAGCATGTGATTTTTGATGTGGTAGTTTGGCACTTGGCCAAGGAAGTGGCACTTGCCAAAAACAAGGTGGCCAGGCCATTTTCCATGTGCACACACTGGGATTTGTGAGTTGGTACTTTGTACCGAAGTGGTACTTTGTCTAATGATGTCTAAATGAAGTTTTTTTTTAATTTTTAAATCTAAACTAGTTTTAAACTAAATTATGGTTTAATAAAAAGGTAAAGTTAAAATTTAAATAAAAAAATAGTATTTTTATTTAATTTGCAAGAGCAAAAGAAGAGAGTGAATCAGGATTTTTAATTTCAGTTTCGTGAAAAACTGTAAATAAAGTACAGAAGTAAAATTTAAATTAAATTATAAATTTAATTTAAAAATAAGAAGTAGAAACGATTTTCAAATGTAAATTTCAAAATGTAGAACAAACAAGAAGGATAAAGTGTGAAGGAGCAGACCTGGTTCGTGACAGAAGTCGAGAAGTCGGAACTATAATTTTAATTAAATTATAAATTTAATTTATAATAAGAACTTGAAATGATTTTCTAATGTAATAATTAAATTGTAAAATCAAATGAAAGAAAGTCGATCAAGTATAAAAAAATCAGACAAAGTGTTGACAGCAGTTGAGTAAATAAGGCAGAAGCTGTAGTGCTATAAATTTAGTCTATAACCTAAATTACAATTTATTTTCGAATAAAATATTTTAAATTTTAAACAGGGAATAAAGAGCCGTATGGAACATATACGCGAAATTGGTCATCTGAATTTACTGATACAAGCAACTGATAACATACAGTTTTGTACTATAAAGTAAGAACTATAAATTTATATTTATTCTTTTAAGATTTAGAAAGAGAAATTTTATATAAAAGAAGAAGTAAAGCAAGTACATGGAATCAAAGAGAAAGTGGACAAGAACAATGTAAAAGCTGTATATCAAATTGAAAATCATAAATTCCATCCATTTAGGAACAATTGGATTAAGAAATAATTATGGAATTTATTTCTTAAAAATACTGCAAGTGTATATTTTTTTAGACATTGGCAAATAAAAACAAAAGGGAAACTATATGAAATCCATACGGTAGAACTTGTCAGTTTTTACACGATATCTAAATTATCAGATATAAGGAACTAATCATGAACAGTTCTGTATTTTAAACAAGAACTGTGAATAAATGTTTTAATCATGTTTAGACTGATAATCAAGAAAGGAATTTTGTCAGTATGGAAAGGGAATTTTTTTTAAAGAAATCAAGAATAAAGGATCAAAGGCGGAAAATTTGACGAAAACGATACAAAGTGTGAAAGTTGATCTTAAATCATAATTTAAGTCAATTATGATAGTTAGATTAGAAAACATGATAAGAAATATTTTTTTGAAGAAAATAAAAGTAAGAATTCATTTTTAAAGATGATGAACAAAAAGGAGAAAATAGCCGAATGCGACGCGCACGCTTAAATTGACCGTTTTGAAAGGGTGATCAATATACCAGATATTGACAAGATAATCATGTGCTGTTTGGTTTGACTATAACTGTATATATACAGATTAGATTATAATCTTGTTGGATTTACAATGTAAAGTAGAAAATGTTCGTTAATCATTTCAAAGAGGCCGAAATAAATATTTCACTTTGATTTGATTATACGCCGCGCATCAGAGATTGTTGAATCGAAGACGGCGATATACAAGGACTATTTTTGAATAGTGCCTTCGGTTTGTCCAGTCCCAGGACGAGTTGTATGGATGAATGTCTGACAAAGTATACTTAACAAATCGCGTGAGTTGGTCTTTTCAAAACTTAGTTTGGTGGCGGAGGAATTCGTTTCTCTTAGCTTTATACCCGTAGTTTTGGCGAGATCAATTTGTGATTTGACGGGTTTGACGATGTGGCATTCAGAGAAATTAAACCATTGATGATGAAAGGATGACGTGAGTCTAGCCTCAAGCCTCACACCCAGGAAATGACAAAAATCGGGCAGGCAGCATTGCTATGTGCGTCGCTCCCATTAGGGTGTAGCATCACCTATCTAGAGAAATTCCTTTTGTTTCTTAATCTATCGATTCTGCCCATGTGGGGATGGTTGCCGTACACAACCATCAGTGATATACATTCGATACATTCAAGAGGAATGAGTGGTCGGTCATGTGAGGGCCGGGTTGCAAGAAGTTCTTGTTGAACCCAGGTGTATTGGCCTCTAGAGATACACCATCGGAAGGTGGACCCATACCTTGTCAAGTTGGGAATCCAATTTCCCTAAGCGCCAAGCGGTTTTTATTTGTATACTATATCGGAGAATGTGAGATGCAAGCATTCTCCTAGATTTCTAAATTATTTGTGAAAACCCTTGATATTATAATAATATCCGTTTCAAGTATACAAAGTGTTTTGATCCCATAAGGTAAAAACCCGTTCCGTATTTACGGCGTGGTCTTATGAGATATTTTTATTGTTTAAAACTGTTTACTCATACCAGTCCCCTGACTGACCCAGAGTTTATTTTTTTGTTTTTTTCCTTTAAACTCTTGGGTATTCGTAACGCTTGTTATGAATAGACAAGTGAATCAGGATATGGTGAAACTTGTGAAGATGGAATGAAGATTTTGTTGCGTGTTGATCCATCTATCTACTATATAATTAAGTCTGTCAGTTAATCATCTATGATATGTATAATTACTGATGGGTTGTATCACTAGATTCTGTATGCTCTGATGTAATATGTTCCGCTTTGTAATATATTAAAGTATTATCTTTGTGAAAATTCCGCTATGAGATTCTGATGTTCTGTGTTTTATCTTCTATCTATTCTTATTTCTCATTAATGGCACAACTTGAGATGTGTTCAAAAGTTGGGTCGTTACAGTTGGTATCAGAGCTTAGGTTACTGATTACCTAGGCTTTGGGTAAGTGCGAGAGAGCATATTTTTATATAAAAATTAAAATGAATTAAAAAAACTTGGATGTTATACCTAAGATAGATATACCCTATCAAGTCCCGATTGACAACCTGTTATATTCAGGTAATCAAAATGAGTACCCATACACGAAGAGGTCGAGCTAGGGGGTCTTCCACTATTACTGGTCGTACTACAGGATCCCAAGATCAAGGGGAGACAGTAGAGGAAGTTGCAAAAGTTCATCAAGATAAGAGCTTTGCGACTATTTGTAAGGAGTATACGACTTTGGGAGGATAGGTTTTCAAAGGAACTGAGTCTTTTACTGAAGTACAAGCCTGGATGAGGTCCTGTGAAAGAATTTTTAAAGGATTGAAGTTGAATGACGATCAGAAACGTCTTTTGGCATCATGGCAACTTCAAGAAGCGGCTACGATTTGGTGGGACGCTCAAACTGCTAACGTTCCTGAGGAAAGTTTCACTTGGGACAAGTTTAAAGAGGCATTTGAAGCTCAGTTTTTGCCTCCTGCTGGAAAGACAAGGATGTATAGAGATTTCATCGATCTCAAACAAGGGAATATGAAGATTACTGAATATGAGAACAAGTTTAATTCGCTTTCTTGTTTCGGGACAGAACTGATTAATACCCCACTCAAGAAGAATGAGATGTTTATAGCAGGATTGAAGGATAGCCTGCAAGTTCAGATGATTGGACATCTCAAGATTCCATTCGTTGATCTAGTGGATATGGCTGTTCGTTATGAGGCACTGGAGGGTAAAAAGCCAGTTGCTAAAGCAGCACAGACAGAAGGATCTAGTGGAGAGAATCCAAACAAGAGGAAATTCAATCCGAACTGGAACAACAACAACGGAGTACCTAAGATGGGAGAAAAAGCCAAAGAACGATTCAAAGATACCAAATGTCACAACTGTCTACAGAAAGGACACATTGCCAAGTTCTGCACCAAGCCAGCAGCGGAGAAGCCACAGCAAACTCAACAGCCGGAGCAACCTTAACAGAAGCCAAGGGAAACCAATGATGCTATTCCCAAAAAGTTTTCATGCTATAACTGTCATCAGCCTGGACACTTGGTCAAAGACTGTCCGCTTATGAAAAAGGCACAGCAACCTAAGGTCTATGCTTCAATGGATAAGGCGTCAACTTCTGAGAGTGTGAAGATAGAAGGAGTTTCAGAAGGTACCCTACTCTTTTTAGATAAAAGGAGTTAATTAACTAGGGTCAGCCCCAAGATAATTTAATATGGTTTGATTAAAATAGAAGAATATCCATTCATATTAATACCGGAAATCGAGTTAGAATTTTAAATTGAGTTAAAATTTGGATTTCCTCGGATTAAGGCTGGGCTTGAGAGTTTAATTGGATATGTACTCAGAAAAAGTGCATTGATCGATTTGTGAAATCAAATCATATTTGGGAATCACGAAAAGGAGATCGTTAAGTACGTGAATGAAGATTTCGGGAAATACTTAACGGAGTTAAATAAGTTGACGGATGAGTTAAAGAGGGATTTGGACAGATATTTTTGGTTTTGATGTGTGTTTTATTTATTGATGTGTTTATATATATATATATATAGGTCGATAACACTGATCTACTACTAACAAATTTCGAGGACGAAATTTTTATAAGGAGGGTAGAATGTAATGACCCGGTATTTACACGGATCACGGGCACAGATTTGATTGATCGTGAGTTTGTATTCTCAAAGACGATTTTAATTTAGATTTTGAAATTACAGAATTTGTTAATATGTATATATATATAATAACATTTATATGTGCAGCATTTATCAAAACCCATTTTTGATATATTGAGGTATGATAGCACAAATTTAATAGCGTTTGTTAATCTTATTTTACACAAGTATTTATGATAGCAAATTTGTAAGAGTGTTGTTTAAAAATTTATTTCTCTTATGTATGGATAATAACACTTGTGTATAACATTTTAAAAATGTCATTTTTTTTCTTTCACGTATGTTGTGTTCTTTTTAAAGAGGGATTTTAAAGCCTTATACATTTCTAAGTTAATTTCTAGTTTTTTTAACAAAGCATTTTTCAACCAAATTTTATTAGAACCATGTTTGGATTGGCAAGAACAAGAAAACATGTTGTTTCACTCACATGAATACATCATTTTCTTGCAAGCATGAACACATATATCTTTGCAAACATCCTCATGAACATATACACACCTAGATGCAACTACACAAGTAAAGTCCTACACTAGAATTACCCTAGAATAATGGATTTGAAAGCTTGTACACTTGCACATGGCAAATGTCTTTTTGTCTAAACATTTTCAGATTTTAAAATCCTTCATGTTTCCTTTTCCTGAATTTGTCCCCTTTTATTTTCCCAAAACATTTGCATTTTGTCAAACCCATGTGATAAGAAGATTACCCCATTCTTGTACAAATATTACATGAATCTCTCCTTCCCTAGTTAAGCCTCTTAGAAATGATTTTCTATGATTTTTCCTATGCATAAAACCACATGGCCGTGAGCTAAGAATGTGCAGAAAATTTCAGGTTTGTAATACCTAGGGAGCCAAGGTATAATACTTTATAATTGTTGTTAAATCAGCATGTTTTGCATATGAAAGAGGGGGCAAATGCATGTGAGGAACTGGGCTATAAATGGTACAAAGGGAAGCTACTATTTTAGCTAAGTCCTAGGATATATGACATGTAGTACATAGAGCATTTAATTGATTTTCCATAGTCCACCAATACAAAGTTTTGCGCAGGAAACATCTCATAAGAAATGGCTGCTAAAGCCATGTGGACCCTAGGTAGGTGTGTGATGTTGTTGAAAGAAATGTTTTTTTTATTTTGTCTTTCAATGGTCATCAAAACAGAAAACTGTTTTTTTGTCTCTCCTTTCAAAACATGCATTTAATACACCACATATTATAATATTTTCTACTACTATATAAAGACCTACCCATGCACATTTCACACTCACACAAACACAGCAACTCAAAGGGTTGTAGCTAAGGGAAAATTCAAGGTTTTTGGAGCTTTCTAGGTGAGTAAACTATTTCAAATTTTTTGTCTTAAGATTCCTGTATATTCTGATTTGAATTGGCAGTCGATGGTATGATTTCTTATTGAGTACAACTTGTTTGAATCACATTCTATGCTTAACAGCTAGGGGTTTGCATTAGTATCAAATTCAGTGGTAGTTTTAGTTTGAATTATTTTGTTTACTCGAGATTTAGGACCTGTTTTCAACTAAACAAAAACCTGTACGGTGTTGGATTCAAATCACCAAAAGAAGCTTCAATGTTTGATAATTTGAAGAGTGTAATACCACTAGTTTGTATTAGGATAGTATGGGTTCAAATCATATACACTAGGGTCGGTTTTAATCAAAACCAAAGTATTTGGACTTAAGAAAGAAAAGCAGCATCAGGAAGAGTAAACACAACAGCTTCTCTGTTTCAAAATCCCAAAGTGAATTTTCAAATCACTTAAAAACCAGTTTTGACCGCCTAACCCTAATAAGTAAGACAAATAATGATTTCAAAAGAAAAATGAGAATTTTTAGTTTAGTGGATGTGGAGAACTGCTGCGTTCATCAGAAATCGGAAATAGGGCTATTTCTGGTGATCTAGGGGGTCGGTGGTGATACAGCTTGGTCTGGAGGATCATGAATCATCGTGGAGTGTGGAAAAAATAGAAGAGGATTTTTCCATTGAAGGAATCGAGCAAACAAAGGGGGTTTAGGTTTTTGGTCTGTGGTTGCGTGCATCAGGTTTGGGCGCATCGTGGGGGACCCCACCGTGATCGAGTAGGCCAGGACTGGAGTGGAAGATGCGGCCAAGGTCGGTGAAGTGGTTGGAAGTGGCGGTGGCCATCCGACGGACGGAGTTGATGGGGCTATGGGTTTTTGCGGAACCAAATTGAACGGCTGCTGTTGCTTTTTTTTGGAATGTTGATTTCGAGAAGAAGGAGACTTGGGGTGGGGATGGTTGATCAGTGGTGATCAGCAGGTGACGGGTGTTGGGGCTGGACGGTCATCAGTGGTGGGTGGTGGCTGTATTGGTTGTGCACGTGCACAACCATGCACTTGAAAGAGAAGAAGAAGAAGGTGATCGGCCAAGTTTTTCTTCAAGGTGGTACTTTACCAATGTATTTGGCACTAGGGCAGCGCACATGATTTTTGAGTGGATCAGCAGGTGGAGCATGTGATTTTTGATGTGGTAGTTTGGCACTTGGACAAGGAAGTGGCACTTGCCAAAAACATGGTGGCCAGGCCATTTTCCATGTGCGCACACTGGGATTTGTGAGTTGATACTTTGTACCAAAGTGGTACTTTGTCTAATGATGTCTAAATGAAGTTTTTTTTTTATTTTTAAATCTAAACTATTTTTAAACTAAATTATGGTTTAATAAAAAGGTAAAGTTAAAATTTAAATAAAAAAATAGTATTTTTATTTAATTTGCAAGAGCAAAAGAAGAAAGTGAATCAAGATTTTTAATTTCAGTTTCGTCAAAAACTGTAAATAAAGTACAGAAGTAAAATTTAAATTAAATTATAAATTTAATTTAAAAATAAGAAGTAGAAACGATTTTCAAATGTAAATTTCAAAATGTAGAACAAACAAGAAGTATAAAGTGTGAAGGAGCAGACCTGGTTCGTGACAGAAGTCGAGAAGTCGGAACTATAATTTTAATTAAATTATAAATTTAATTTATAATAAGAACTTGAAATGATTTTCTAATGTAATAATTAAATTGTAAAATCAAACGAAAGAAAGTCGATCAAGTATAAAAAGATCAGACAAAGTTTTGACAGCAGTTGAGTAAATAAGGCAGAAGTTGTAGTGCTATAAATTTAGTCTATAACCTAAATTACAATTTATTTTCGAATAAAATATTTTAAATTTTAAACAGGGAATAAAGAGCCGTATGGAACATATATGCGAAATTGGTCATCTGAATTTACTGATACAAGCAACCGATAACATACAATTTTGTACTATAAAGTAAGAACTGTAAATTTATATTTATTCTTTTAAGATTTAGAAAGAGAAATTTTATATAAAAGAAGAAGTAAAGCGAGTACATGGAATCAAAGAGAAAGTGGACGAGAACAATGTAAAAGATGTATATCAAATTGAAAATCATAAATTCCATCCATTTAGGAACAATTGGATTAAGAAATAATTATGGAATTTATTTCTTAAAAATACTGCAAGTGTATATTTTTTTAGACATTGGCGAATAAAAACAAAAGGGAAACTATATGAAACCCATACGGTAGAACTTGTCAGTTTTTACACGATATCTAAATTATCAGATATAAGGAACTAATCATGAACAGTTCTGTATTTTAAACGAGAACTGTGAATAAATGTTTTAATCATGTTTAGACTGATAATCAAGAAAGGAATTTTGTCAGTATGGAAAGGAATTTTTTTTTAAGAAATCAAGAATAAAGGATCAAAGGGGGAAAATTTGATGAAAACGATACAAAGTGTGAAAGTTGATCTTAAATCATAATTTAAGTCAATTATGATAATCAGATTAGAAAACATGATAAGAAATATTTTTCTAAAGAAAATAAAAGTAAGAATTCATTTTTAAAGATGATGAACAAAATGGAGAAAATAACCGTGTGTGACACGCACGCTTAAATTGACCGTTTTGAAAGGGTGATCAATATACCAGATATTGACAAGATAATCATGTGCTGTTTGGTTTGACTATAACTGTATATACAGATTAGATTATAATCTTGTTGGATTTATAATGTAAAGTAGAAAATGTTCGTTAATCATTTCAAAGAGGCCGAAATAAATATTTCACTTTGATTTGATTATACGCCGCGCATCAGAGATTGTTGAATCGAAGACGGCGATATACAAGGACTATTTTTGAGTAGTGCCTTCGGTTTGTCCAGTCCCAGGACGAGTTGTATGGACGAATGTCTGACAAAGTATACTTAACAAATCGCGCGAGTTGGTCTTTTCAAAACTTAGTTTGGTGGCGGAGGAATTCGTTTCTCTTAGCTTTATACCCGTAGTTTTGGCAAGATCAATTTGTGATTTGACGGGTTTGACGATGTGGCATTCAGAGAAATTAAACCGGTGATGATGAAAGGATGACGTGAGTCTAGCCTCAAGCCTCACACCCAGGAAATGACAAAAATCGGGCAGGCAGCATGGCTATGTGGGTCGCTCCCATTTGGGTGTAGCATCACCTATCTAGAGAAATTCCTTTTGTTTCTTAATCTATCGATTCTGCCCATGCGGGGATGGTTGCCGTACACAACCATCGGTGATATACATTCGATACATTCAAGAGGAATGAGTGGTCGGTCATGTGAGGGCCGGGTTGCAAGAAGTTCTTGTTGAACCCAGGTGTATTGGCCTCTAGAGATACACCATCGGAAGGTGGACCCATACCTTGCCAAGTTGGGAATCCAATTTCCTTAAGCGCCAAGCGGTTTTTATTTGTATACTATATCGGAGAATGTGAGATGCAAGCATTCTCCTAGATTTATAAATTATTTGTGAAAACCCTTGATATTATAATAATATCCGTTTCAAGTATATAAAGTGTTTTGATCCCATAAGGTAAAAACCCGTTCCGTATTTACGGCGTGGTCTTATGAGATATTTTTATTGTTTAAAACTGTTTACTCATACCAGTCCCCTGACTGACCCGGAGTTTATTTCTTTGTGTTTTCCCTTAAACACTTGGGAATTCATAATGCTTGTTATGAATAGACAAGTGAATCAGGATATGGTGAAACTTGTGAAGATGGAATGAAGATTTTGCTGCGTGCTGATCCATCTATCTACTATATAATTACGTCTGTCAGTTAATCATCTATGATATGTATAATTACTGATGGGTTGTATCACTAGATTCTGTATGCTCTGATGTAATATGTTCCGCTGTGTAATATTTTAAAGTATTATCTTTGTGAAAATTCTGCTGTGAGATTCTGATGTTCTGTGTTTTATCTTCTATCTATTCTTATTTCTCATTAATGGCACAACTTGAGATGTGTTCAAAAGTTGGGTCGTTACAGGGAGCATCGGGAAACTTAGCCTCTCTTATGGATATGGAACCTTATGATATATCGTTGGGGCGTAACCCTCTTAGCGATGCGCTATATCGAGGCTCAGATATGGTGTTAAATATGCAAGGGCTGGGCCACCATTCTCCTAGTGGCGCGCTACACCGACGCCCCAGTGTAGTGATAAGTGAGCAAGGGTCCTCGCATTTTTCTCGGTAGATGCGAGGGCAAGGAAGCTAGTCGACGATAGTAGGGTTCAATTAGGTAGTTGGAATGTAGGGTCCTTAATAGGAAAATTAAGAGAGACAGTGGATACTATGATTAGGAGACGGGTTAACATCTTGTGCGTTCAAGAGACTAAATGGGTGGGTCAGAAGGCGAAGGAGGTGGAGAACACTGGCTTCAAATTGTGGTACACGGGAGAAGTACGTAACAAGAACGGGGTAGGCATATTGATTGACAAGAACCTTCAGAACAATGTGATTGACGTCAGAAGACGAGGGGATAGGATCATCCTAGCTAAGCTAGTAGTTGGCCAAGCAGTTTTGAATGTCATTAGCGCATATGCCCCACATGTAGGTCTAAGTGAAGAAGCCAAAAGGAAGTTCTGGGAAGACTTGGATGTCATGGTTAGGAATGTGCATAGTAGCGAGAAACTTTTTATAGGAGGAGACTTCAATGGCCATGTTGGCTCATCTAGCGGGGGTTTTGAGCGAGCACATGGTGGTTTTGGATTTGGAAGTAGGTACCAAGAGGGTGAAGATATTTTGAATTTCGCTCTCTCTTTTGATCTCATGATTGCTAATACCTTCTTTAGAAAGAGGCAATCACATCTGATCACCTTCAGTAATGGACAACAGGCTAGCCAGATTGACTTTTTCCTAACTAGGAGAGATAGTAAACGAGATTGTGTTGATTGCAAAGTCATACCTGGAGAATGTGTCGTCTCACAACACCAGCTCTTGGTATGTGTGTTTCGACTTCGGGTGGTGAAGGATAAGAGAGCGAAGATTAGCAGGACGAAATGGTGGAAACTCAAAGGAGATGCTTCACGGGTGTTTAAAGATATAGTGATGGGAGAAGGGGCTTGGAATATGGAAGGAGAAGCAAATGTCATGTGGAATGCAATGACAACTTGCATTCGGAGAGTCGCCACTGAGGTATTTGGGATAGTGGTATTTGGGATAACAAGAGGAAGCAAGCGAGAACCCAAGGATTCATGGTGGTGGAATGACGAGGTGCAAAAGGCTATTAAAGAGAAGAAGGAATGCTACAAATGCATGTACCGTTATAGAAGCGAAGGGAACATGCACAAGTACAAAGTGGCAAAGAAGACTGCAAAGCGAGCAGTGATTGAAGCAAGGGGACGAGCGTACGAAGATTTGTATCAAAGGCTAAGTACAAAGGAAAGTGAAAAAGACGTTTACATAATAGCTAGGCTACGAGAGAGGAGGACAAGGGACTTCAATCAGGCTGAATGCATTAAGGATGAGAATGATAGACTTTTGGTGAAGGACGATGAGATAAAGAATAGGTGGAGAGAATACTTTGATAAGCTTTTCAATGAAGAAAGTGATAGCTCTTCGATCGAGTTGGAAGACTTAGCCGACAGCACCAATAGACATTTTGTGCGGAGATTTCAAGAAGTTAAGGTAAAGGGGACATTGAAACGTATGAAATCAGGCAAGTCGGTAGGGCCTGATGACATTCCTATTGAGGTGTGGAGATGCTTTAGAGATGCAGGGATAAGATGGCTAACTAAGTTGTTCAATAATATTTTCATATCAAACAAAATGCTAGATGAGTGGAGGAGAAGCATTTTAGTTCCAATCTTCAAGAATAAAGGAGATATTCAAAGTTGCACGAACTATAGAGGAATTAAGCTTATGAGTCATACAATGAAGCTTTGGGAGAGAGTTTGCGAGCAGCATTTGAGGAAGTTGACAAGTGTCTCTAGGAATCAATTTGGTTTTATGCCTGGAAGGTCAACCACTGAGGCGATTTTCTTGGTTAGGAAATTTATGGAGAGATACAGGGAGCAGAAGAAAGATCTCCACATGATTTTTATTGACCTGGAGAAAGCTTATGATAGAGTGCCGAGGAGGGTTATGTGGTGGGCGCTAGAAAGGAAGAGAGTGCCATCAAAATATATTACCCTTATTAAGGATATGTATGAGGGGGTTGTGACTAGTGTTAGGGCATGCGATGGTGAGACCAGAGACTTTCCAATTAACATAGGGTTACATCAAGGTTCGGCTTTGAGCCCCTATATTTTTGCATTAGTGTTGGATGAAATCACAAAAAATATACAAAGGGAGATTCCCTGGTGTATGCTCTTTGCCGATGATGTTGTGCTGATTGATGAAAGTAGAATAGGGGTTAATCGACAGCTGGAGTTGTGGAGGGAGACCTTGGAATCAAAGGGTTTCAGGCTAAGCAGAACTAAAATAGAGTATATGAAGTGTGAGTTTAGCAGTGTCAGGTCAGATGACGGAGATGTTACCCTGGCCGGTAGAGTAGTACCCAAGAAGGAATCGTTTCGATACTTAGGATCTATGTTGCAGTTTGATGGAGATATTGATAAGGATGTTAGTTTTAGAATTCAAGCAGGATGGGTGAAATGGCGGCTAGCATCTGGCATTCTCTGTGATCGGAAGGTTCCTCAGAAGCTTAAAGGAAAGTTCTATAGGACAGCAATCAGGCCTGCAATGTTATATGGTGCAGAAAGTTGGCCTACTAAGAGGCAACACGTCCAGAAGATAAGCGTAGCAGAGATGCGGATGTTGCGTTGGAGCTGTGGGCAAACCAGACGAGATCGGATTAGAAATGAGAATATTCAGAAAAAACTTGGAGTAGCACCTATTGAAGAGAAGTTAGTCCAATACCGCTTAAGATGGTTTGGACATATCCAACGTAGACCATACGATGCATCTGTACGTGTTGGAATTCTAGGCCGTGCCGAAGGCCCAAAGAGAGGTAGAGGTCTACCTAAAATGACATGAGAGGAGATGATAAAGAGTGATTTAAGTAACTAGAGTTTATCGGAAGAGCTAGTAGTTGATAGGAGTGCATGGAAATTGGCAATCCATGTACCTGAACCTTAGGGTTTTCTTTTAGACTTTATTTCACGTTGACTGGACCTTTTTACTTTTTATTACTATTTTAGATTTTATTTCACTTTAATTGAACCTTTTTACTTATTATTATTATTTAAAAAAAACAGTTATCAGACGACTTTTTATTTGTTTGGTTATTTTAAACCCTTTATATACATATATTATCATTATTATTAATTTTATTTTAATTTTGGGTTCCATATCTAGCCAACCCCAACTTGTTTGGGATATATGGCTTTGTTGTTGTTGTTGTAGTTCTGATTTTCCGGGTTATTACAATCTCCCCCACTTAAAAAATCTTTTCATCCTCGAAAAGGAACGAAGCTGAAAGTTGTTTTTCTAATCAACTCAATTTCATTCTAGCTCTCATTCTTTAACTTTTCAGTTTCTAAGAATTTCTAATTTTCCAAAAATTTGTCTAACAACCTAAATTTTCGAAAAAATTCGCCATAACCTCCTTTGTACAGGTCGCATCGGGAAAATCCCCAAACCGCCACACAGGCCCTCTCATCTCAAGAAGAAAAAGCCAAACGGCAAGCCAATCGACTCATAAAATCATCCAAACGCATTAAATTAGTAAACATGTTCCTTTTGGTTGGGTATACAATTTTATTCCTCTACTCTAGCCTCCTTGCTATGACTTGATCAATGTATGTACATGTATACGCATGCAATCTCAAACAATTTTCAATTCAGTTCAAAATTTGATACAATTTGGCCCAAATTTACCATACATCTACATGTTGGTTTAAATGAATAATCACACAACACAATCATAAATCAATTAGTTGATTATCATTTCAAACACATATCTTTAATATATATATATATATATTCCAAAATAATATTTTTGATGCCAAATCACAACAATAAGCCCTATCTAGTTTTGGTTCTCACACCAGTGAATTGGAAATATATAGAAATCCCACTTTCGAAACCCGAACATAATTGCTGATGATGCTCGAGCGATCATCAGAATCATCTCCGAGCAACTAGAGTGTGATTTTATATCATGCAAAATCTTTATATATTGGATTGTCCCAATCAATTTAAAATAAATATTCAAATACGTATAAAATGGTTCAAAATTTTCAAAACAAAATTTGTTTTCACTTTTATTTCGAAAACACTACTCTTCTCACTCATTCCAGGATACTACTGATCCTATCTCTAACGAGTCATTCTCATTGGATATTACTAATCCAATCACTGATGAATCCTTTTGTTTGGTTCTAATATGCCTTGTTCTCGAGCTCTATAAACCAAAGCTCTGATACCAAACTGACAAGACCCGAACTTCCCCATAAATGAAAGCCCAGATTGAGTTGAGAACAGGACTAATCAGAACACAAACAGAAGAACATTTCATTGCTTATTACAACAATTTACATCAGAGTACAAGAATATACAGAGTATGAATAAATATTATACATCAGAGAAATATCATAAATTTAAATAACAATGCAGCGGAAAAATAATACATAACACAACTGAAACAAATATACGAACATAGAGCTTTCTGAATATCATTCCAGCTATAAACCAGGATCCTGTAAGAATAAATCTACAAAACCAAAACTACTAGCTGCCTGTGTGGAATATAGGGGCACCCAGAGTTTAGGTTAAAACAATAAACTCCAGATCAGTCATGTGACTAGTGTGAGAACTAAAACAGTTATTTAAAACTTTACCTTAAAAGAGAGTAAATCCAAGGACCACGCCATATAACACGGAACGATTTTCCTCCCAAGAATACTAGTGCATAGGATAAACAACGCAATTCTTTTTGGAAAAATGAAGCTATTATAAGACCCAGGTCCCATCAAACCATGCAACGCAAGCCGGAGGATAGGGTTTTCCTTTATAATTGTCAAACATGCTTGGTACATTTAAAACAAATCATTTGATACTATTATAAGTGTAAAGTGTCAAAACAACTTCAAATATAAATGTATCAATCATAGGCGGCATGGGTACCATCTATCATGTCGCCAATACTAGGCTGTACAATCAAATCCGAAATGTCACGTATTGGAAATTGGATTTTTTTCATGAGTCTAGGCTAGGGATATACTCCTTTCCAATTCGAGACACTCTAGAAAATGTCTCAGGACTACACACTCTGGGTAACCCTTGGAATCGGCTGGGCCGGTCCTCCCATACGTTTGAGGATTAGTTATTCCTAAACACACGTTTCCCGGTCCTATCGGACCTATCCATCGGCTCTGTAGAGACCGATATATCCGAGGCGCCTCGCATTCCAACAATCACATAGTTAAAAATATAACAATGTCAAGGCTTGCAAAACGCTGACACCACCCATAGCTAGAAAGAAACGTCGTGTTCTCCCAACTGTCCTTAACCCGTTTTTAACTCATACCGAGGTGTGAGGCTCGCGAATTAAAGCTATACACAAAGCAACAATATATTAAAGTTATGCTTTGATCATCAACCACAAGACTCTGCTTTTCAACAGAATCCTTGATCATTTGCATCTCAGCATGCTACACAGGCAATTCATGCCATGCGACTGATATCTATCGATATATAACATCTGAGCTCGTACGTCTCAGAGAAGGGCGTTAAGCAAGAGAATAAATTCTCCACCGCCAAACAGATATATATTTAATAGAAATCAATCAGCATAGAATAAAATCCAATGTCAGATACACAATCCATTTACAAGTCCGTTCTGGTTCTAAACAAAACCGGAGGCACCTTATTCGTCATCCCATATGTCCAACACAAGAGAGAGGCCCGCACATATCCGTTGATCTTGAAGTACGTCTGGACGATCACCACTTATTACCTTGTCTTGGGTGTACAGCCCAATCAAGACATCAGTAATCATCCAAACGATGTGAAGACCTCCGGTCTTCAACCACCTTCTTCTTCGTCGACTTATCGTCGAATCAATTATTCAGAATGGGTATAAACCCGAACTTTTCGAATAACTCGCGTACATATTATAATCAAGTGATATAAACACAACATACGCCTCATTCCAATCCAGAATGTTCTTTTATCCAAATATTCACATTCTTAAGGAAAGGTTCCCATTAATTTTATCAAAGATAAATTCTTTTAAATTTATTCTTTAATTTTCCTTTGGACATCATTTCAAACCATGTTACGGTTTTCCAAACTAGTCGGGATTAGCGCACCTTACAGAAGTAATCATTTATTTTATTTCCCAATACAACTTATTCATACCATGGAGCAAAACTGGTAATACTCCACAACTAACACCTTGGTCTTATCGGTAAAATTAATTACCATTTCCCGTTCAAATTTAGTTAAAGATTTAACTATCGCTAGGAGCAAAACTGACGATACTCCATTCTCAATCATTTTATAAAATTGATAATTTAAATTATCACATTCCCTTTTCAATCTATTTAAAGATTCATTAAAACTCCACTTAGTTTTAATCTTCCCAAAAATCAATATTAATGATGATTTAACTTTGGAAACACAAACATGTCGCATCGACAATCTACACCGTACTATTGATTTCTGCCAATATATAACCTCTAAGCTCGTACGTCTCAGAGAAGGGTGTTAAGCAAGATAATAGATTCTCCACCACCAAACAGATATATATTTAGCAGAGATCAACCATACAGTTCGAAATACAATGACAGACATGTAACCCTGCCTTTAACTAGGTTAAAGAACTAATGTCATTTAAAACACAGTTCACGATAAACCCAAATCCATTCCATTAATCATGGAATTTTCATGGAAAAACAAATCAATATATAATTGATATCAATTTCCCTATCCGGCTAGTAATATAAATGGAATAACGACAAAGCCTTTTAAAGTCCTTATGTATTAGCATCTTCCTTCATAGAAGTTCACTTCGATTCTTATCAATCGAATTCCATTCAATTCCAATTTAATATATTAAATTGGAAAACGGTACTTTGGAAAAATCCCATTAAATCTTAATAAAAAGATTTATAAATTCCATATCACATTTCACTATAAATCGGGTTAAAGAAAGAATGTCATTAAAAACACAGTTCACAATAAACCCAATTCACATTCCATTTTTAATCAGGTTAAAGAACAAGTGTTATTTAAAACACTGTTCACGATAAACCCAAAAACAAATTTCAATTCAATTCCAATTAAATATTAATTAACGGGCAACTTCATTAAACCTCAATAAAAAGATTTAATCTTTTCTCAACTGGATTTAAGAACAGTGTCATTTAAAACACAGTTCACGACAAACCCAAAATCCAATTTAATATTAAATACAAGGCTCTATCTAGAAAATGTATCAGCTTATATTCAATATCAAATTCTGAAACCAACGAATACCGTATTGGAATAATGATATATATATCTTCCAAATTCCTCCACAATATCCGTATAATCACGGAATCCAATATCGAAATATTCCGAAGATAATTTCGATTCAAATCCATTCCAATTCATATATTTGAAATTCCAGTTAGTTTTAAAACCATTTCAAATCCAATTTAATTATTTAAAAATATTGGATTATAATTCTAGTTCATAACTAGTTCATTTTGATAAAATATATATTTATCTTTTCAAATATGGAATTTTTCACCTCAATTCTTTCCAAATCATTTATTATGATTTTACACAAATTATTGATATTTTTAATAATTTTATCAAGGCCCGTACAGTCGATTTCCACAAACGGTCATCGAACTGCACTAACAGCGACCTTTTCTAAATTTTTATTTGGACATGATTCCAAATCCAACCATTATATTTCAATTCTCTTGTATTAGTTGGAAAGCTCTTTGCGATACGAACCCAACGGTTCCGGTTTTAAGAGAATCCAATTGTCAGATCTTCCGTAATGTCCTTTCGAAGTCAATGGTCGAAATTCGCAAACTGCCGCAACACGGCGCATTCCATTCAGGCCATTGTATATATATATCTGTATGTATGTATATATATAATATATTATATGTATTTCATCGATTTCCATTTAAAACGTATTTTATCAATCGTTTTAAATTCGTTTTCAAAACGATTTCAACTTCGTATTCAATTTCAAATCAAAATTGAATATTCCATATCATCGATATATAAATGATAGTATTTTCAAAACATTAGATTTTGAAATCACTTCCTTTTCGATATTCATTATAAAAATGAATAAAATCAATATAAATATCGTTCACGTCAAAATGGCGTTAATCTAATCAACACGGCTTTGTATATTTAAATATTTTCGTGTCCATCCCAAATCGGACATCAAAATTAGATTTTGGTCTTTTATTGAATATTATTTTAAAATGTTCATTATTTTAAAATAATCGTTATTTTTAAAATATTCATTCTTTCTGAACTGGAATCAGACACAGACAATTACCATATAATGTGATTATATGGATTTCATACAATACATGTGTAGAACAACTATGATAAACAATCAACTATCATCCAAAGTGCATTACACAACTGCATAAGCGTTAAACATAAATTACTAACACTGCAACAACCTGTCAACCAATCGATTGACATACAACCAAATATTGGGATTAGTGTATGCCTAATATCCTCCGAATACCCGTGTGGGGTTTTCAAACAACAAACACTGATTATTATTTGTGCAGTTGGGCAATGTGGAAAATATACCGTTCTAATCAATATTAGTCAAATGTGTGTACATAAACAAATCGTCTGATTTGTAATATTTATTTTATTCATATACACGTTAAAAAATATATTTTTAACTATAAAATATTTTATTTAGAACATGAATATTTTATACAGTCCATTTTTGTAATGACCACGGGATTTTCAATCCCGAAAATCGACATAAAACATAATGTCGACTAATCAGACATCGAAAACACTAGATCATTTAGAGAATGAAGTTAGAGGCTGAGAATAGAAAGAAAGAAAATTAGAATAGAAGAAGAAGACAACTGAATTGAATCGGAGTAAACACGAATCTCACAGCGGAACGAGTAAAATATATTATATAGCACTTTGAAATACAAATCTGAATTATTATATACATACCATATCAGAGTATAACACTTATACATCATAGCGGAAATAATCTCTAAATAACTAGTGGTGAAACCTCCTGCTTCGAGCTCCTCCAAGTGTATCTGTAAAAGCCTGAAACACTTGACTGCCCATACAAATTTGAGCACCCAAGAGTTTAGGGAAAACAAACAAAATAAACTTTGGGTCAATCATGGGACTGGTGTGAGTAAATTCCAACCATATCGTTTAACTTTGAAAATTCTTTTGAAACAAAAGGATAATAATAAGACCACCCCACACATAAACATGGACGGTTTTTTTCTTACTATAACCCAAAACATTTTGAAATCATATCTTATCTGATATTATGATAATGTCTAAACACAAATAAATAGAATCTAGCAGTACGCTTGCATCTCACGCTCTATATATATATTATACAATCAAAACCACGAGCTCTTATTGGAGATTGGATTCCGAATGACAAGGTATGGAAACACCTGCCGATAGTGCATCTCTAGAGAGGAATACACTGGGTTCAATAAGAACGTCTTGCAACCCGGCCACACATGACCGACCACTCATTTCTCTTGAGTGTATCAAATATATTGTCACCTACGGTTGCTAGCAACATAACCGTTTCCGGGAGATACAGAAGTGAAAAGAAGTAATAAATATGAATATTCTCTAGATGGTGACAATACACTCTAATGGGAATGACCCACATGGCCATGCTGCCTGCCCGATTTTTGTCATTTCCTGGTTGTGAGGCTTGAGGTTATAATCGCTCCAGAATATCTGAACACCGTTCACTTTGAATGCCACATTGTCTAACCCATCAATTCACTAATCAATTTCTAAAAATATCACGGGTATAAAAAGCTAAGAGGAACAAATTCCTCTACCACCAGACGTAATACCTTTAAGAGATCAATCGTACGTGATTTGTTAGGTATACTCTGTCAGACACTCGTCCATACAAGTTGTCCTGGGACTGGACAAACAAAAAGCACAATTCTGGAACAGAAAGACCCTTGCATTTCACTCCGTCTTCAATTGTCTTCAGCATAATCTAATTCGCAATGCCTATGCCTATACGGAGTGGTTTTCAGATAATATATCCAACCGGTCTCTCCATATTGACAACGATGGTCAAAACACTTTGATAGTTGGTTATTTAACTATCGAAGTAAAAACAAACATCCATTCAAATGTACAACCAATCATCACACTACCACGGGCTCCTTATATTATAATATTTATTTTCTAGCTTCCCATATTTTTATAAACTCTTCTTTATTTCCCTTTTCTCGGAAGTATTACATCATATTTCAAAATCCTTTAGCCTTCCTTTACTTCGGAAATAGCGATATATATGTATATAATTTATTCAATATTTGATTATCATTTCTTATATGACCTAAAACCAATGTCGAATGACATATTTTATCATTAATGTTTTTATCAATTTCCACACTTGAAGATTTCCATTTAATACGGGATATATATTAAATCTCAATTATTCGTCTTTGTTCCCAGCCCAACATAGCATTTCTACGCTTCTTTGGAAAAACACCGTTACTTTCTTATTACTTAGAACAAGTGGATCTCAAACTAAACGGTAATTTATCGTTATAGTTCAAAAACTTGTCATGCGCTGTATTATTCCCCTTTATAACTAATCTCGACATAGCAGTCACGTTTAAGCCTATTCAACAATGTTATTTTATCATTATAGTTCAAAGACTTGCAATATGCTACTATATTCCACTTTAGACTAATCTCGACGTCTCTTTCCGTTACAAACTAATACCATCCCTCGATACTAGTGAAGCCGTTCAAGTTGGGGTATTTTAATTACCTCTCAGATCTTGATCAACAACATTCTTATCTTAGAATAGATATAAGTTCGTAACTCTAACCCCTTATACTTTATAATCCGTCAAATCGTACTTCTTACTATATTTTAAATATGGTTTTATGACGCCATATCCTTAATTTGAAAACTCAGTTGTTCACAACTATTTATTTAAATATTAACTCTTTGCTGCGTCTTCGTTATACAATTATATTTATAACCTCTTTTACCAAAATACATTTACATTCTTTGTCTCTTGGGATTTTACTTTTATTTGAGCCAATTTACTTAATGCAAGTAACATCTCATCACTAATTCAATAACATCTTAAATGAGGTCCATTTAAGAAACAATTATTTAATTAAAATAACTAAATAATATTTTACTTCATCATAGCTGAAGTAAACAATTTACTTCATCATTAATTTAAAATAGATTGGTTGCTTACTGTATATAAACAATAACTAAATACATTGGTTAAATAATTATTTAATACCTCATTAATTTAAAAAGAGTAATTAATAAGGAATCTTCTTAATTTTTGATCAGCTTACTGCTAAGTTATTTTCATTAGATTAATTAAAGACCAATTAATCTAATAACCATTTTCCAAATAAATAGTTGATTTAATCAACTTCATTTCATCAGTAAATTCATTAACTGGTTCTATTTACTTCTTACCATTTTAATTAATCTAATAATGTTTCTAAGCTATTTACTTTAAAATAATTATCCAAATTATTCACTCCAGGATAACTACAGCTTCATAACTTATTTAGATATCAAATAATCGTTTATATTAATTTTATAAAAACGAACTATAAAATACCAGTTTTTAATAGAACTTCTATTACAATTTAAAACTTCGCTTTAATTATAAAAATATAATTTTTATAATTAACTTCGTTGATTTGCCTGACGGCCAATCGATTTCTTAACAAAACGATGGGTTTATGGTCGACTGTTGCCACTTTCTTAATCGGTATCGTTTATTGATTAAATCAAAACAAATTTTGTATTTCCATTCAACAACAATATTCACACGGGGTTTTAGATGTCGTTTGGGTTCAAACAGTGCATATAAAACAAATAGTACATATGAATATTGAGTAATCCGGTTGGATTCCTCCAACCGATTTCCCGCATCCACAGATGTTACAACACAATTAACACTAATTCCATACTAGGGAGTATTATAATTGATGGAATCAGTATCCCACCAATGATGTACACATATGCAACGCTATATATTATTCAACCAATTTAGTGGTAATCTACCTACACAACCATCACACAACATTCAACTAATTTAAGATATAATTATAATATTTTAAAATAGATCAGAGTTAGTGAATTTACTCACCTTTGCGTGTTAACCGTTAAATAACGATTTGCGACAGTCCATTAAACCCGGCATTTACTTCTGCCATAAATTCAAACGCGCTTCAAATTGCTCCGTCGCCAGCTTTCGTGCGATTTCAATGTGACGGACTGTTCGTCAGACCATTAAACTCTCAGCTTATAGAAGTTCACCACTACCCATCATTATTTCATCGACTTCGAACTCCTCACTTAGCTCACATCTTACAACTCTCGACCATCTTACAGTAATTTCCTCCGTCCTCATCCCGTACAGACGCCGCTTCTTCATTCATAAACATCATGGTCGTGATTCAATACTTCCTGCTCCACCTTGTTTTAAAATCCAGTAAACAATTCACTTTTCCAAACTTTCAAGCATCCCTTCCTTGCAAACACTTCAACCTCCATCCTTGACTGTTTCCGAACTTCACTTCGCAACTTCCATTTCCACCAATCCGCATTACAAACATTAGAAGTAGCGAACATAGTCAGTGCCAAATCCTCTCAAACAACCATGCACCAGCTCCATTCACACGCAAAACCGTGCGCCCAGTACAAACTATCAGCTCCTTATCTGCTACGTACAAATCCTCCATATATACATTTTCTCACATGCATTTATACCGTAACACTTCATGTCCCCAGTACAATGTAACTGTTTATATTATATACACACATGCCATTCCAAATACCACTATTATATCGAGACCGCCCCCTTCTATTATCCCTAGTATTTTATTCAACTCGCAACATCAGGTTGTCTCTGACTTCAAGCCACTCGCGTCCAACACAGGAGACCAACCGAACTCCTTATCACTTCCCCTATGCAACACTCCCCGGCACGCCAAGCCCTCCAAATCCGAAAGCATGCTCCATTGAAGACTCCAGTATTTTATTTCATGCTTTGAGGATCACACTTCATCCAAAGACCGCCACTGATTCTACGCGCATCCATCTCAATGACAGTCATCAACTCAACAAACTTCCCTCAAAATTCCGCACTCCATAGCTTCCAAAACCAAAAACACCAACAGTATCTCCTTATCTAGCTTTTTCTCCTCCTGTCCAAACTACATCAATACACTATCATCTTCGCATTCTTATCTGAAAACCGCTGCCACCTTTACATACGCATATCCCTTCTTTTATTCGGCCATTTTATTTTCAGAGAAACAAAGAGCAGAGCTCTGATTTCGTGGAAAGAAAGAAAAAAATGGCCATGAGTCTTGTTTATTTATAGAGAGCGAAACGTGGTCACAACGTAGTAGAGTATACAGAGTAGCGAAGTAGTTTATATTTTCAATACACAGCTGTTCGAGATTTGAAGATTCATGGACTATTTTCTTAGGAGAGAGGCATCAAGGGGGTGGCAGTAATTAGGGTAAGGTATGGAATACTTGAGATCCATCGAGATGTGAAAATTGATGTATATATATATATATAATGTCGGTGCACATGCACTTTCTGATTATAGTATATTGCGATTATATCTGAATAGAGATGCTATAAATATTTGATGTGAACATACATAGAGGGTCTTCTAGTCCATATAGTGATAGAGTAGGTGATATGTTTTCAATGTTGTATACTGTACTAGTATCTCGATAAGAAATTTTTTTATGGAGCTCTCATGTCATCCTTCAAATCATGTTCCCAAAAATATAATAATATCGGTAAGTTAACTTATATTGTAAAACCTCAAAATGCTGATATAGGGTGCACAATACTCCAAATAAAAAGTTGCGTATTTAATTAATTAAAAATTATAGTAAAATTCTAAAATTTTGATTATCACTACGTCTCAAAAGAATCTTGTCTAAATTCAAAACCGATATCTAGTTATATAAAATAAACCATTACGGCCGATAAACGATTCTATAGCGACTATTTGGAAATTTGATTTGGACATAACTCATAATTTGTAACACGTAAATCTTGGTTTTTCACTTCCATTAGAAAAATACAGTTCAACAGATTCCAACGTTTCTTGTTTTGAAGAAATCCAGTTTATAACGAATCCGCTATACTCAGTTGAAGTTTAGAACGTTAAATTACCAACTGCAATGATATTACGGGCTCGATTATATTTAATATATATTTTTATACGTTCAAATTTGTTTGAATTAATATATAAATCCACTTATATTATGAATTCAATATTTAAACTGATTTAAATATTCAAATACAAATCGATAAAAATGCGGGACGTTACAATTTCACATCACAAACAATTTTCACAACACATTCAAATTAAACAAGTCATCCATGGTTTGTGGACGATGGGTGTCGGTTGTTGCTAAGCCCCTTCTGCATCCTAGTATATATTTTAACTAGAAAATAAAATTAAAGTGAGAAGTTCTCACCTTTGGGATCCACTCCGTCATTCTTTAACGGCGGATTTTGTCATCGCGCTTCGTTTTGTCACTTTCTCGCATTTGAATTCGCCTCTTTGGCTCTAGAATTTGCATACGGCCTCCAATCTTCACCAAACTTTGTCACTAGCCTAAACGCGCCATTTCGGACAACTTTTGCCTGGTGAACTTTCTTCAAAAACAGCACCAATTCGTCGGAAATCGCGAAAAACTACAGCTGGTCCGTGGACTTCAGGCGCGATTCCCGGACAGCTCCGCAATAGAAAATCGGACTTCCATATACCAAATCGAAGAGAAAATCATGCTCTTCGATTTTGGTATTCTGCATTTTTGGCCAGAAATGCATGGTTTGGGAGTTATTAGCGAAATAGTGACAGAGTGTTATTTGCAAAACGGGAATTTTGGAGAAAATGTGATTTTGGTGACAGGGGGCCCACGGCGAAGGGGAGGGTGGCTAGAGGCGGCAACAGACTTGACTGAGGTGGGGGAGGCGGCGACAAGGCGGTGGTGGCAATGGAGGGGCGCGTGGAGGCGGGTTGGGCTGATTTGAGGGTTTAAGGATTTAGAAATTGAAGAGAGAGGAGGAGGAAGAGGAGGAGGAGGAGAGTAGGAGGAGAAGAGGAAGGGGCAGCTCTCGTGGAGGTGGCAGTGGTTGGTGGAGGAGAGGCAACGCGATGGGTTGCTTTTTTTTAAGAGTTTCAACGATAAAGGAGAGAGTGAGGGAGAGTTGACCAAGTATAAATATATATATATATATATATATATATATTTTAACTAGTTAATTAATTCCAAAAAGTTACTTCTCTATTCGAACTCCAAATCGAACCCAACGACTGTTGCTCCTAGCTAAATACCCCAATTCCAGACATAATGAGATATGTCCCGTAAGCCAATTCGACTGTTATGATCATTTTTCATCAAAATTAAAATATAAATTAATATTACAGTCAATATTGATTTTAACGTACATTTTAATTTACCGAGGCCGCATATTGACTCCAAAAATTCCAGAAAAATAAATCTGGCTAAGTTCTGATGATAAGGTCCTAACAAAACTAATTTCATCGAATTTGGAGACCGTTTGAAAAATAGTCATTTTCCAGTCGATTAAATTCAAACTAAATTGACCAAATACATTTAAATCCACCACGCTCACATATTAATTTCAAAAATTATGAAAACGGGAATCTAGCAATAATTTGACATTACAAATCCAACAAAAGTGGTTTTGTCAAAAACGAAGGTCATTTGCAAAATCACTATTTTTAAGGGCTATATATATTTACACACACACAAATTCCATAATGACTATTCTGAAATTTCAACTTGACATAACTTTTTATTCTCGTTATGAAATCTGGATTTTTCACATTGTTGGAAAGATATTTTCAAATAGATTCAAATATTTCTGGTTTTACTAAAATCTGGTTTATTTTGAATCTTGTACATTCATTTGAAATTTGAAGTCGAATTTTCAAACTACCGCGCCATTTTAGGCTCGTTATGTAATTAAAATAACTTTATTCGTCCTAACTTCAATATAAATAAAATTTTAGTTGTTATTATTTAAAATAAATCATTTTAAATATTCAAAATTCATTAAAATTGCCAAAATAAAAATTTTAAATTGGTTCCGATTTTCGGGTTGTTACAATCTCCCCCACTTAAAATCTTTTCGTCAAGGAAAAGGAATAGAGCTGAAAGTTGTTCTACTGATCAACTCAACTTTCATTCTGGCTTTCATTCTTCAACTTTTTAGTTTCTAAGAATTTTCATATTCTTCAAAAATTTGGTTAACACCCTAAATTTTCGAAAAATTTCGCCATAACCTTCTTTGAACAGGGAGACATTTAAAACCTCAACTAGCCACGCAGGGCCCTCATCATCCAAAAAGAAAAAGAAAAAGCCAATCGGCTCATAAAATCATTCAAACCCAATAAATTTGTAAACATGTACCTATTTGTCAGGCATACAATTTTATTCCTCTTCTCTAGCGTCCATGCTATGACCTTTCCAATATATATGCATGTACATGTATGCAATTTCAACAAATTTCAGTTCAGTTCAATATTTGTCTCAATTTGGCTTAATGGTTCAAAATTTTAATTAATCAAACCAAATCAAGCAACACAATCATTAATCAATTAGTTGACTATCGTTTCAAACACATAATTTATATATATATATACACAAAAATAAGTTTTTTAGTGCCAAATCACAACAATAACCCTATCTAAATTTTGGTTCTCACACCAGTCGATTGGAAATATATAGAAATCCCACTTTCGAAACTCGGACATATAATCTGATGATGCGATCGCTATCATCAGAATTTGAGACTTCGAACATACGTTCATGAAGCGTATATGCAAAATCTTCATATAATAGATAGTCCAAATTCAATATAAAATAAATATTCAAATACGTGTAATATGTTTTAAATTTTCGAAACAAAATTTATTTTCAATTTTATTTTAAAAATAACACTCTTTACACTTGTTCTAGGATACTACAGATCCTATCTCTAACGAGTCATTCTCATTGGATATTACTAATCCAATCTCTGATGAATTATTTCATTTGGTTCTAACGTGTCTTGTTCTTTAGCTCTGTAAACCAAAGCTCTGATACCACGATGAAATGACCCAAATGCGCCCTTACGGGAAAGCCCGGATTGAGTTGAGAACACGACAAACCAGAACACAAACAGAAGAACATTGCATTGCTATTACAACAATTTACATCAGAGTACAAGAATATATATAGTATGAACAAATAATATACATTTGATAAATATTAGAGTTTACAAATTACAATGCAGCGGAAAATAATACAAAACACAACTAAAAGAAATACATGAATACGAGCGTTCCGAATATAGCTCCAGCTGTAAACCAGGATCCTGTGAATATAATATCTGCTAAACCAAAACTACTAGCTGCCCATGTGAAAAATAGGGGCACCCAGAGTTTAGGTTAAAATAATAAACTCTAGGTTAGTCATGTGACTGGTGTGAGAACTAAAACAGTTATTTAAATCTTTACTTTAGAAATAAAGTAAATCAAGGGACCATGTCGTATAACATGGAACGAGTTTTCTCCTAAGAATACCAGTTCATAAAACAAGCAATGCAATGCTTTTTGGAAAAATGAAGATAATATAAGACTCAAGTCCCATCATACAATGCAACGCAAGCCGGAGGATAGAGTTTTCCCTTATAATATCCAAACATGCTTGGTACGTTTAAAACAAATCATTTGATACTATTATAAGTGCATAGTGTATAAAACAATTTCAAATATAAATGTATCAATCATAGGCAGCATGGGTATCATCTATCATGTCGCCATACTAGGCTCTAAAATTAAAACTGAAATGTCACATATTGGAAATTGGATTCCATCTATGAGTTGAGGCCAGGGATGGCTCCTCACTGCTTCGAGACACTCTAGCAAATGTCTCGGGACTACACACTCTAGGCAACCCTTGGATCGGTTGGGCCGGTCCTCTCTTACGTTTGAGGATTAGTTATTCTTGAACACACGTTTCCTGGTCCTATTGGACCTATCTATCGGCTCCGTAGTAACTGATATATCCGAGGCGCCTCACTATCCATCATCCACATAGGTAAAAAAATATAAATATCTGGGCTCCATACCATGACACCACCCATAGATAGAAAGAAACGTCATGTTCTTCCAATGGTCTGATCCCGTTTTTGACTTATACCGAGGTGTGAGGCTCGCGAATTAGCGCTATACACAAAGCTATGCTATATTAAAGCTGTGCTTTGATCATCAACCACATGACTCTACTATTCAACAGAAGCCTTGATCCTTTGCATCTCAGCATGCCATACAGGCAATTCACGCCATGTGACTGATGTCTATCGATATATAACCTCTAAGCTCGTACATCTCAGAGAAGGGCGTTATGCAAGAGAATAAATTCTCTGCCGCAAAATAAATATATATTTAATAGATATCAATCAACACAAAATAAAATACAATGTCAGACACACATCCATTTACTAGTTCGTTCTGGATCTGAACGAAACCGGAGGCACCTTATTCCTCGTCCAATATGTCTAATACAGGAGAGAGGTCCTCACATATCCGGTCGATCTCCAAGTACACTGGACGATCACCACTTATTACCTTGTCTTGGGTGTATAACCCAATCAAGACATCAGTAATCGTCCAAACGATGTGAAGACCTCCGGTATTCAACCACCGTCTTCATCGTTGACTTGTCGTCGTATTAATTATTCAGAATGGGTATAAACCCGACCTTTTCGAATAACTCGCGTATATAATAAACAAGTGCTATAAAAAGACAACACATGTCTCATTCCAATCCAGAATATCCTTTTTATTCAAATATCCTTATACTTTGGGAAAGGTTCCCATTAATTTTACCAAAGATAAATTCTTTAAATTTATTCTTTAATCTTCCTTTGGATATCAATTCAAACCAAATTAAGGTTTATCCAATCTAGTCGGGATCAGCGCACCTTACCGAAGTAATCATTTGTTTGATTTCCCAATCCCAGCCGATTCATCCCATGGAGCAAAACTGATAATACTCCATATCTAACACCACGTTGTTGTCGATAAATTTAATTACCATTTCAAGTTCAAATCTAATTAAAGATTTAACCGTCGGTTGGAGCAAAACTAGTGATACTCCATTCTCGATCATTTCCCAAATTTGATAATTTAAATTATCATATTCATCTTTCAATCTAATTAAAGATTCATTAAAGCTCCATTAATTTTATATCTTCCAAATTCCCATATCAATATCCATATAATCACGACATCCAATACCGAAATATTCCAAAGATTATTTCCATTCCAAACCATTCCAATTCATATATTGGAAATTCTAGTTATATTAAAACCCATTCTCAATCCACTTTATTTATTTAAAAATAATTGGACTATAATTCTAGTTGATAACTAGTTCATTTCGATACAAATATATTTTTATCTTTTAAAATATAGAATTCTCCGTCCTAATTCTTTCCAAATCATGATTTTGCACAAATTATCAATGTTTTTAATAATTTTATTAAGGCCCATTCAGTCGATTTCCATAAACGGTCAATGAACTGCACTTACAATGACCTTTTCCAAATTTGATTTAGACACAATTCCAAATCGAACTATTTGATTTCAAATCTCTTATATTCGTTGGAAATCTCTTTTCGATACAAAACCAATGGTTCTGGTTTTAGGAGAATCCGACGGTCGGATCTCCCGTAATATCAATTCGAAGTCAATGGTCGAAATTCGTGAATGATCGCGGCGCGTTCTATTCAGACCATTAAATATATATAATATATATTTCGACGATTTCCATTCAAAATGTATTTCATAAACCGTTTTAAATTCGTTTTAAAAACGATTCTAACTTCATTTTCAATTTTAAATCAAAATTGAATATTCCATATCATTGTAACATATAAATGATAATATTTTCAAAATATCGTATTTTGAAATCATTCCTTTTCGATATTCATTATAAAAATGAATAAAATCATTATAAATATTGTTCACGTCAAAATGGCGTTAATCTAATCAACACGACTTTATATATTTAAATATTTTCGTGTCCATACCAAATCAGACAGCAAAATCAGCTTTTGATCCTTTACAGAATATTGTTTTAAAACATTCGTTATTTTTAAAATATTCTTTATTCCAAAATATTCGTTCCTTTTGAATTGGAATCAAACACAGTCAATTACCATATAATGTTAGTTATATGGATTTCCTATAACACATGTATATAACAACAATGATAAACAATAATTAATCATCCAGGGTGCATTACATAACTGCATAAGCATTAAATATAAATAATTAATGCTTACAACAGTCTGTCAACCAATCGATTGACATACAACTAAATAATTGGGATTAGTGTACGTCAAATATCATCTCAATACCCATGTGGGGTTTCAACCAACAAATACCGAATGTTATTTGTGCAGTTGGGAGATGTGTAAAATTTATCGTCCCAATCAATATCAGTCAAATGTGTGTACATAAACAAATCATCCGATTTGTAAATGAATATTTATTTTCATTCACATAAACGTTAAAAATTATATTTTTAGTGATAAAATATTTATTTCAACACATGAATATTTTATACAGTTCATTTATACAATAAAAATGAAATTTTTATTGTTCTAACATTTTTAGAAAATTTCGGTAGCATAACGGCGCGATACTAGAATCGGAATAAGGTCTAGCATTATCCCTCGCCTAATAATGGCTCGCACCATACACATACCAATTCTAATCAATTCAATTTACATCCCAAATCAAATTCAACCAATTTATCTATCAAAACAAACAACCAAACATCTATGGTTTCAAACAAAGGTGTCAGGTGCTTCTAAGCACCGTCTGCATCCTAGTATATATATTTAACTAGAAAATAAATTAGAGTGAGAAGTTCTCACCTTTAGGATCCACTCCTCCAGTTCTATTTCTGAATTTCTGAACTGTTTGGATTTGCCCGAAATTCCAACGCGAACTTTTCCACGCTGTTCATAGTAAAAATCACATTTTTAATATGATGTTTTTATATTTAAAAATCGCATTCTTAAATCGCTATATATATATATATGTATGTATAAAAGATCCCATTTTTATATCGCTATATATATAATAAAAATCATATTTTTATATTACTAATAATTGAATTTTTATTTAACTAAAAATCATTCCTTTTCTAACTAGAAATCATTTATATAAAAATAGCATCTTTAAAATGATTTCATTCATATAAGAATCGTATTTTTATAATCTCACTTTCAATATAAAAATCATATTTTTATAATTTTTCTTTCAACATAAAAATCATATTTTTATAATTTCTCTTTCAATATAAAAATCATATTTTTACAATTCTAATATATATAAAAATTATACTTTTATTTTCATGTAATCTATATAAAAATCATTTTCTACTTATTATATAAAAATTATATTTTTATAATGCTAAAAATCGTATTTTTATAACGGTTTTCTTATATAAAAATCATATTTTTATAATACTTATATATATATAAATCATAATTTTATATAATTGAAAATCATATCTTTGTATAAATAAAAATCAAATCTTGTTGTAAATAAAAATGAAATCTTTTTGTCATTATTCATATATAAAAATCACAATTTTATTCGTTATTTGTATAAATAAAAATCATATTTTTATAATGCTAATATATATACAAAGATCCAATTTTTATCATGCTATTACATATAATAAAAATGCCATTTTTATTCTATGATAATATATAAGAATCAAAATTATTTTTATAACCTCTATATATATTTAAAACTGAAATAAAAATCTAAATTATAAAAACTCACATTTTCAATGTAAAAATCGAAGCTTTGTTGCTGGAGGGGGTCCACATCGGAGTTGGTTGGCCAGAGGGGGCGTGAGGTGGCTGACGTCGCGGCAGGGGGTGGTGGTGGGTCCATGGAGGCGGTTGTGGGCTGTTTCCGTCGGTTTTGGGGTGGATAGAGTTTTAAAGGAGGAGAGGGAGGAGCTGACGTGGAAGGGGAGGGTCGGGGAGGCGAAGCGGAGGTCGGGCGGCACGCGCGAGGGGGGCGACGGTGAACAACGGCGATGGCGGGCTAGGGTTAGGGCGCGAGGAAGTTTTTTTTTAATTTTGAAATCTAACGGGGAGAGAGAAGTAAAGGGTAGGGATATAAGGAATATATAATTTACTTAATTATTATTTTATTATCCCAAAATGTAACTTTTTAATACAAACTCCAAACGAGACCCAACAACTATCGTCCCTTACTAATTACCCCCATTTTGAACACAATGGGATATGTCCTATAAGCCAGTTCGACTGTTATGATCAGTTTTCGTCAAAATTAAAATATAAATTAATATTACAATCAATATTGATTTTAACGTACATTTTAATTTACCGGGGCCACATATCGACCCTAAAAATTCCAGAAAAACAAATTTAGCTATGTTTTGATGATACGGTCCTAACAAAACTAGTTTCATTGAATTTGGAGACCGTTTGAAAAACGGTCATTTTCCAGTCGATTAAATTCAAACTGAATTGACCAAACACGTTTAAATCCACAACGCTCATATATTAATTCCAAAATTGTGAAAATTGGAATCTAGAAATAATTTGACATTCCGGATCCAACAAAAGTGCTTTCATCAAAAGCGGAGGTCCTTTGCAAAATCTCTATTTTTAAGGGCTATATATATATATTCCATAGCGACTATTCTGAATTTTCAACTGGGCATAACTTTTTATTCCCATTATGAAATCTAGATTTTTCACATTCTTTGGAAAGATATTTCAAACAGATTCAAATATTTCTGGTTTTGCTAAAATTCGGTTTTTTTTGAATCCTGTACATTCATTTGAAATTTGAAATCGAATTATCAAACTACCATGCCATTTCAGGCTTGTTATATAATTAAAATAAATTTATTCGTTCTAACTTCGATTAAAATAAAATTTTAGTCATTATTATTTAAAATAAATCATTTTAAATATTCAGAATTCATTAAAATTGTCAAAATAAAAATTTTAAATTGGTTTTGATTTTCCGTGTTTTTACACTATCAATAACATGGTATCCCATATATCAACTAGAATCTATGAATAAATTTTGGATACATTGACACAATAAATAATCATAAGTTCTTCTTTGTTGTATTTGTTTTATTATCATTAACATCCATTTATTTTAATTTCAAATAAATACAACCGAAAAATTTATTTTTAATAACTTATCAACTATATAAATACCCTCCAATTAATTCTTCATGCGAATTATTAAATTCTATGCTCACGCAAAGCAACCTACTAGTTCCTATCGCGCATTCTGATTAATTCTTAATTATTCATATTTATTATCTCGACATGAGTCTCAACTTGTTATCTTCATTATTAGTTCATCGTAATGGGATTTAGGTTCACAAAGCTGACATAGGGAATAAGATCTGGATCAAGACTCTGAGCATTGGCAATGTGATCCCATAGATAATAATGAATGTCCATACTAAGCAATATAACACAAGAGAAGCTGATGTATGGCAATATCAAAAATATTACAAAGAGATAAAGCTTTTAGTTTCAACACTATTTCCTAAGTTCCTCATTCTCCTTGATAGACCTCCTCATGGAAGAACGACTAATAAGCTAAGCACTAGGAATAAGATCGATACAAAGCTCAAATTGTCACTTGGGTAGCAAATGCGAGACATGCCCAAACATATAAGAAGATTCAAACCTATAGGAATCTAAGATATGTCATCATCATGATCTCAAGATTTAAAGAATAATAAAGAAACTTCGGAATCTGAATCAACATCTGGAGTACAAAAAGGTAGGTGATTACTTGATTCGAAATGCACAACATGCAAGATTCTTTTGAAATATATGATTTGGCTTCTTACATCAAATAAACAAATCAATCCCAAGCCCATATCAATCCTAAGATAGCGAATTACATGCTAATTTACATGAGAATAGAAACTATGAAGGACAATTTCAATATTTTCAACCAACATACTAAATGTTGCAGAACCTTTTATAGGATTCGCAGCCTATAAAGACTTCATAAAGCAAGACACATCTAAAGGAACATCATCTATGAGATTCTCAGTAGAATGAATGCTACATACCCGCATCGAAGAGAACTCAAATAGAAGAATCATGAAATAAGATAGAACCTTCAAGAGTAAAATAGAAAGTACCTCTGGAATGAGAAGATTCTCTAGAAGTATCAACCATACTGGGATTTCCTAAATTAGGAACCTTGGGAGATCTAGGGAACTGTGTAGATCAATGTCCTTCTTTATTACAAATACGACAAGTGAGAGTGTAATAACCCGAATATTTAAGACCAAATAATTAATTAAAGTATTAATTATTAAAATAAAAAATTGGAAATTAGTAGAATCTAGCTGTGGAAGTTGCACCATTATGTCTATGGTAATTTTTCATCAATTTACATATATGGCTTGTAAATAATAGCTAACATGGAAAAGTTATAAAACAAACACGTTATAAGTATAACTCTGAAACTAATCAAAGAAGCTTTTTTTTTGCATTGCATCGGTTTTGATTTTTTGGTCATTCTCCTATATAAGTTGATCCGAGTTCGCATGGAAGAGTTATCGCAAAATCAAAATCATAACATATATATATATATATATATATATATATATATATATATAAAGGCCACGTCGACCTAGGAGATTAATGGGTGGACCTTCCCCATTGATGGGGCGCAAATCATCCCCAGGAATGAGACAGTGAGTTGAATATTGTTTATGCATGTAACGTTGGTGAGTTGGCTTCTTTTGATTGGTTTTTTTAATCTTTGCTGATGGGGCTTGTTTTTATTGGTCGTGAGGTATGGTTCGCTTAGATTTAATTCATAAATATAACGACTTTAGTGTTAGTTCAGTATTTTTGATAATGACACACTATACATATTTGCACACACACATATATGTGCACATTATGTACACACTCATACATGTATCAATTCAAAGCAAAGAGTTCAAGATATCATGGCTGCTCAGAAGAAAATTTTATATTTACTATGATCAGATGTTATGTATTATCTTTTGATTGGTTTTTTTATCTTTGCTGATGGGGCTTGTTTTTATTGGTCGCGAGGTGTGGTTGGCTTAGATTTAATTCATAAATATAACGACCTAAGTTGACCTATAAATAGACCTCTAAACCAAACACATTCCTTACAGCACAATCTCTTCCCATCTAGGTTCTCTCTTTTTGAGATGGCCTGACATAATTTTTTGGGAGAAAAGATCCATTAGTATATATGTATGTGTGTGTGTGTGTGTATATATATATATCATAGTTTAAGGTATAGGAAGGTATCATGAAATTTTGGCGGTATCGTACAGTATCCATGACAACCAATCCAAAACCGAAGCCAAAAATCAGTTTCGGTTAGGGTTTGTTGATGGGAATTTCTTCTTTCCCTAGCATGTTGACTCGATTTTGAGAGTGGAAGCTTTGTTTTTAGTTATTTAATAACATTTCAGCATTCGATTTTGGAAGATGTAGTTGAATTTGGAAGTTTTTTCCTTTAACACTCAATTTTTAACGTAGTAATCAAGTTTGAGAGAGGAAAATACATGAGAATGGAAGAACAAGATTTTAACATTATAAAGTTGATTGGGCTGTACCTTTTAACTTAGGTTATTTTGGGTAAGGTTATTTTGTGATGGGCTAGACATTTTATTATTAAGATCAAAATCTTGTTTAAATAAGTTTATGTTATTATTAAATTGAATTTATTATTAACTTTAATTTGACTAGGATTTAGTAAATTTTAATTTGTTATTTTATTTTGATAAAGGTTTTTGTTGTATATTCATTGACAAATTCAATGATATTTGAAATTGGGAACGAAACTAGAAACATAAATGGAACTTCTGAACTTTCCAAAATCATTCGAAACAAAGTAAATCTCAAATGAGCAAAACTGAGTTCTTGAACCATGATATACACACGCACAGACACACACCCCTTTTGGAGACTGGATCTATAGAAGCCATGGAGGAATATTTCAACCAAGATGAGTTTGTAACTATTCGGAATTTTGATAATTTAGGAAACTAAGTTTCTGATAGTTGTAAAGTTTTCTGTAGTTTCTCTTTATAGTTTTCTTACAGTTTTCCTTGTAGGTTTTGTTTATTCTTTGTAAGTTATTAATTTTCTACAAGATCCTTTCTGTAAGATATTTCTATAGTTTTTTAGTCCTTTTCTTGCAGTTTCATTTAATTCATATTTAAATATTATAAGACATCTTCTCAGTCTTCTTCCCCCTTTCCGCATCTAATGGTAATTTTACAGTTTCTATGTTTATTTTTTATTATGTCCAAAATTCTCTTGAATTTGTAAATAATAGCATATTGACGAATGGTTTAAAGCGACTGATTTATGCGCTTAATTTAATATTTTTATTTTACTTGTGTGAAAAATAGAGTTAATGTAAAATTGTGCAAGTTTGGATTAAAGGATTGGGGATAAATTTGTGAATAATGAATATAAAATATAAAATTGTAATTAAAAAAGGATTGAACCTAAATAGGAAAATTAAAGCATATTTGCTATTAAATTGTGACACAAGTTGTGATTGGAAAAGACTAAACATATCTACAAAGTAATATTATGACAATTTATTCAAAGACACATGGAAATCATAATTACCATATTGGGCTTAATTGTAAACATAATTATAACACGAAGATAGTTGAAAGAAACAATGGAAATTCTTATTACTGACATGAACTTAAATTGTGGTAAAGGTAAATATTCATGTACTAGTTATGATCTGTTCCAATAGCAATGGAATGATTTAAAAAATAAGCGACCTAGGTTAACAAGTATATTAGTTATGGTTCATTTTGCTAGCATCGGGCTTTTCAAGTGTATTACTGATGGTCTCACAAATGATGGATGGTGTAGGTTGTCACACTGATGTTGATTAGGGTAAATAAGGGGTCAACTGAGACATGGTCGTGTGTATGGCGCATTCCGGCGGTGCAATGAGCGTGCATGTATAACAATGAGGGAAAATAAGTCACTACCACCAGCAACAATTTGTTATGCCTTTATTGATGGGACGGGTTGATAAAGCCTGAGGACCATAGTGGCATAAGCTACCATTAATGTAACACCCCGTAATTTTAAAATAGTACATAAGAGATAATTGAAGAATAAATAATTATTAAAAGAAGAATTAAATGAAACGGGTTACGCCATTGCGTTTGTCTTGGAATTCTTCTTGGAATATAGTACAAGTTTGCGTAAATCGGACTTCGTATGCAGAAGTTATGGCCTTCGGAAGATTCAATAAAATTTAGAATTTGCATAGAAAAATACCAGGCAGGTCGACCTGGGGGTCGACCTACCCAGGGAGGTCGACTTGGGGGTAGACCTGGGTCATAGGTCGACCAGGGGGTTGACCTGGGGGTCAACATCCCCCCTACAAGTCGACCTGTTTTGTCCCAGATCCGATTTTCTTTGGCTTGTGACGTGGTTTTGGCTGTTATGATGGTCCGGATTGGTTCTAGGTTGATGTCTAAGGCGCTAAACACTTCTGTTCTCCTATAAATACATCCCTAAGCCAAAACCTAAATCTCTTACATTATTCTCTAGCCTCCATTGCTCTCTCCTTCTCTAAAAATAAATCAATGGTGTCGCTACTCTGCTGAAACCTAAGCTAGAACTAGTACCTCTTCTTCTTATCTGAATAGGATTAAAAGAACAATTAGTCTACATCAAAGGCGATCAATTCAGTTTAGAATACAAATTCCAAAAAACAAGACTTGCCTTTGTTTTGTAAGTTCACGATTACTTTCAGATTTAGATAACCAATTATAGCATGGACATGGAATAAAACAAATTTGGACCTATGCTTGATTTTCTATTTGGATCTATTCTTAGCCTTTGTGAATCAATGACTTTGGGTTGCTTCTTATCGATCCAATCGAACCTATACAAGTCGTTGAACCGAGTTATTATTCAGGCATTTCATGTCCATAATATTGTTCATAATCAGATCTATATGCCTGCAATGATTCTAAATTAGTTTATTTAGTTATGTGGTAATTCTATTAGATCTGTAATTCTTGTGTTTTGGGACTATCATCTTGTGCCAGTTCTTATGCCTGTCATTGTCATATTATTCCTATTTTTTCCTTTTTATTTATGAATCTAGATTGACCTACAATCTAGGTTGAATCGCGATATACGTATGATGGGAATACGGGGAAGTTTTGGGTTATTGGGGCATAAACATGAGATTGACAATATTGGCATAATATAATTAGGGAAAGTAACTAAACATAACATATTTGGTGAAATGGTTGGGCAAAACTTGTAATTGACATTGGGGCATTGTTATCATTATAACTGCAAGTTTGGGTTAGTTGGCTCATAGACCAAGTTTTCGCCATACACTGTAAACAAGAATATTAAAACTAGATTGGGCTTAACTATTGATTTGGAATGCCAAATATATGTCATAGTGATTTTGGGAATGACTATTATTGCAAGTTTGGGAAGACGGGGTATAGCCTATTTTGATTAATAACTTGAAATTTCATGTAATTGACATATTTGGCTCATAACCATGTAAATGTTTTATGGCATGTAACGGTATAATTTATATACCAAAGATTATGAACATGATTTAGAAGGAAAGTGGGCCATGACAATAATTGATTTATAATTTACATATAAATATGAAGGATAAACATGAAAATTACATGGCATAGATTGGTTCATGAAATTGTATATTTAGTATACCATTAATTGTGAGCATAATTAAAAGGATAATTATGGCATAATTAAATTCGGAATAATTTACATGTGGAATTTGTCATAAATAAGAAATATGTAAATTATAGGAAAGATGAATATGCCTCACCCGAGGTTAGATTGAGTTGTGTAAAACTACCCGGAACCACCCAATTGTCCAGTAACCACAACAATACATATCTAGTGTGGGAAGCTAGGGCATTGAGCCCAATAAGAATCCGAGGTTAGACTGAGTTGAGGTGTAAAACTGCCCGAAACCGACTGGCACATCCAGTGACTGCAACAATACCTGTCTAATGTAAGCGGTTGGTGCTTTAATGAATGAATTAATGTTATTGACACATGCTAAGTATGGGAGGGTTAGGTTAATTAATACTTAACCAATATGACATATGGGTGGGTTAAGTTAAACATGAATGGACAAAGGACATCTAACCAACAAGACATGATATAGGGTAGGGTTAAGTTAACTAAGGCAACACATAACCGTTATAACATATTAACTAAACAGATGATAGGGTTAATTTAACTAAAGTAACACTTAACCAAAATATATAATGACTTATGGTAGGGTTAAGTAACACAAGAGGATACATTTACCCAATATATAATGACATGTGGTGGGGTTAAGTAATACAAGAAGAAAACACTTAACCAATTATGTAACACGATGTATGGAAAGGGTTAAGTTAACACGAGAGGGCAACACTTAACCAATACAACATGATTTGAGGTAGGGTCAAGTTAACACCAGAAGGAAACACTTAACCAACATGAAAAGACGGATGGGTGGGTTAAGTTAACTTGAATTGATTAATGACACTTGACCAATATAACTTGATGAACGAATGGTGTTAAGTTAAATGGGAAATACTTAACCAATATAACTTGATGAATGAACATGGTTAAGTTAATAAATCACACTTAACCAATCCAACAAGATAAGTGAGAAAGGTTAGGTTAATAAGAACCACTTAACCAACATGGCATGACGAGTAGGAGGGTTAAGTACACGTCGAGTTGGTGGGTAATATTAGTAAATATAGGCCCACAAAACTTAACCATTATATAAACATGCTTGAATCCATGGGAAGGTTAAGTATACGTCGGGTTGGTGGGTAATATTAGTAAATATAGGCCCACAAAACTTAACCATTATATAAACATGCTTGAATCCGTGGGAAGGTTAAGTATACTTCGGGTTGGTGGGTAATATTAGTAAAAATAGGCCCACAAAACTTAACCATTATATATACATGCTTGAATCCGTGGGAAGGTTAAGTATACGTCGGGTTGGTGGGTAATATTAGTAAATATAGTCCCACAAAACTTAACCATTATATAAACATGCTTGAATCTGTGGGAGGGTTAAGTACATATCGAGTTGGTGGGTAATATTAGTAAATATAGACCCACAAACTTAACCAGTCGGAAACCTTAGTAACGGGGACCCATTTCAGCAGTAACCCATATAGATGTATCACGATACCCTGAGCAAGGCCGGGTGGGGCACGATTACTGGGCTGATTATAAGCGGTCAAAACAATGGCTGTGGGTACGTCAGTGTAGGTTCTGACGGTTTACGGGCATGCACATACTCCAGAGTGGGAAAAGGTAGGAACTGGGTACCAGTAGTTATACACTGTGCATCTTGATTCGTCTCGTGTCACTATCTTAAGGATTGATACACCTTACGGTGGGACTAGCATAGGGTATCTACTCGCAAGAGGGGGCTGATTGACACAGACACATGGAACATTTGTACAAGTAGGGAGCCGATCGATAGGGTAGTAAGGGTACATCTAACATGGAAATTAGGCTGATTGAGGTGGAATCCTCATAATAGATGTACACCTGAAGGCTACCACAATTGCGGGGATTGGGATCACGTTGTAATATTATCCTTTATAAAGATTACTAGTTGGAGCACTCGTTAGGTAGTGCAGAGATTTAGAAATCAGAATAATAGGGTAGTAGCGAAGCAGAGAATATTTAACATGCGATGTTATACTTAGTTTATCTTGCATATTGCTTATCCTGTGTATCCTATGTTCCTTATCATCATTCTTATGTCTTTATTCAGTTTAATTCATGTCAGTTGTTCTTGCTTGTTCATATGCTGAAAGTTGCTGGACTTGCCAGACTTATGTCTAACCTAGTTTTGTTTCGCCTCTTTTCTTCCATTCCCCCCTCCCCCTAGGTTCTTAGGGAGGAAACACTTCTGCTTAGCTTAGATTACTTGTTGCTTCAAGATCATCATGTATTGCTTTTGATTCAGTCTCATTTCAGCTATGGCTTGCTTTAATCTATTGGGGAACAAATCATTGTTATTTTTATGCTTCTTTTATACTTGGAAATTTTTGAATCAAGACAGAAGTACTATGTATTGTTTTTAAGACGACTGTTGTAAAAGCTTGACCGAGCCCCATTATTTATAAAATGACTTTATTTTCCGCTACTTTATTTGTCTGTCTTGTAATTTATCTGCATCTTTTACCTAAAATGCTCCATCGAAATTAAGGCATTCCCTTTGTTAGTGACCTTAACTGAGGTGGGGTGTTTCACTTGGTATCAGAGCTGAAGGTTACCGGATCATATAAAGATTTGAAAAATTATTTTCAAAACGGTTTTAAAAGAAGCATTTTCTAAAGAAAAGTTTTGTTTTTGAAGGCATATTCCCTAAAGCCATATGCACTATCTTTTTGATCCTCTGTTTGAATCCTTGATTCCTTCTTTCCTGAGTCTCCGGGGCTCCTGGCTTTCTGGGAGGTAACCTCATCGCAGCATGGTTCTATTGGATCGACGAGACTATGACACTTGTCAAAGAGCATATAAGTTCCCAACTTCCATCTATAGCCGGTGTAGTTTCACCTACGGCTAATTTTCTTTTGAACTTTGTAAGATTTTCCATGCGATGGAGGCAGCATTCAAGAGACTTGTCAACAAGTTACACAAGGATGACAAAAATGAGAATGAGGGAGTTTGGCTAAGAAGCACAACCCAAGGATGAGGAACTCATGGAAATAGATTTGGTTCACAACAAAGGTAAAAAGAAAGAGGTGTAAGTGAAAGAATCAGGACAAGAAGGAAAGAAAGAATAGAAAAACCTAAGACAAGGGGAAGTGTCTTTATTATGGTATAAAGGGTCATATAATTAAGGACAAGGGAAAGAACAAATGACAGGATTTTCAGGAGGGCAAGTGCATGCTCTCACCGCCAGCGTACCGCCAGCGTACAGGAGGGCAAGTTTATCTTTCCGATCCTCCTGTTAGTACTCTTCTTGACTTTAGCAGCTCATATTCATTTATATCTGCTTCCATAGTTGAGTCTCTGCACCTTAGTACCTGTATAGTTGAAGATCCCATTTGTAACAACCCGGAAAATCTGGGCCAGTTTAAAATTTTTATTTTGGCAATTTTAGCGAATTTTGATTATTTAAAATGAATTATTTTAAATAATATCGACGAAAATTTATTTTGAATATAATTAGAACGTATATATTATATACGTCGTCGTTAGAATATATAATAATTATATATAATTATAAAAGGAATTGAAAATGGCGCGGTAGTTCGAAAATTCGATTTCTAATTTCAAATGAATATACAGAATTCAATATAAGTCAGAATTGAACGAAACAAGAAATATTTGAATCTGTATAACTATATCTTTGTAACGAAGTTAACAAACTGAGATTTCATCTTAGAAATGATAAGATATGTCCAGCTTAAAATTAGAAATAGTCGCTGTGGAATTTATATATATTTTTATATATATAAGGCCCTTAAAAATGGACATCTTGCAAATGACCTCGGATTTCGACGAAACCAGTTTTGTTGGATCCGCAGTGTCGAATTATTGCTAGGTTTCAAATTTCATAATTTTTCGAATCAATATGTGAGCGTGGCAAAGGAAAACGCGTTTGACCAAGTTTCAGTTGATTTTAATCGACTGGAAATTGGCCATTTTTCAAATGGTCTCAGAATTCGACGAAACTAGTTTTGTTAGGACCGTATCGTCAATACGAAGCTAGAAAATATTTTTATGGAATTTATAGAGTTGTTATGTGACCCCGGTAATTGGAAATGTACGTTTAAAATTCAATATAGTGATTTAAATGTAAATTCAACAGAAATTGATTACAACGATCAAATCAGCTTGCGATACATATCCCATTGTGATCGGAATGGGGGTTAAACGGTATGGACGGCAGGCGGTGGGCCTCGTTTTGAGGTCCTATGTGAGAGTCAACTTTTAGTAAATAAATAAATTAAATTAATTAAATAAAATAAAAAATAATAATCCCCTTTTCCCTCTTTATACTCCAGCCCCCCCCCCCCCCCCCCGTTGAAATTTCATTTCAGAAAAAAAAAAAAGATCGAAAAAAAGGGAGAAACGGAAATCGCGATCGCCCCCCCCTCCCCCACCCGCCGTTGCCTCGACCGCCGCCACCTGCGACGCTCCGCCCGCCATTGCTCCCCACTTCGCCGATTCTCCCCTAGCCTCTCCTCCCTCGCGTGAACCTCTTCCCTCCCACTCGCCCTCTCCAGCACCGAAGAACCCATCGACGCAACGCCCCGCCTCCTTTCTTCTTCCTCCTCCCCTTCCCTTCGCCTGCGACGCCAGACCCCCTGAAACCCCACGACCGACGCCAGGCACCGCAGCCCCCCCTCCTGAACTCGAGCGCGCCTTCCCCCCCATTATCGAACACTGTAAGTTTTTTTTAGTTAATTTTGTTTTTATTTATATACCCTATTTACTTCATTAGTTATTTTTCAGAGTTTGATTTTTAAAACCTAAAAGATTTGATTTTTAAAACCTAAAAGATTTGATTTTTTAAAACCTAAAAGATTTGATTTTTTTTTAAAATGATTAGAGAATAAAGATAGGATTTTTATCTAAGAAAAAGTTCATATTTTTGTTTAGAAAAGGTTCATATGTTTGTTTAGGAAAAGATCGTATTTTGTTTAGAAAAAGATCGTAGTTTTGATTTAGGAAAAAATTAGATTTTTGAAATAAAAATTCGATTTTTATATATTGAACTTTGAACTAAAAATTCGATTTTTATATATTGAACTTTGAAATGGAAATTCGATTTTTATATATTGAACTTTGAACTGAAAATTCGATTTTTATATATTGAACTTTGAAATGAAAATTCGATTTTTATATATTGAATAGCGAACTGAAAATTCGATTTTTATATATTGAATAGCGAACTGAAAATTCGATTTTTATATATTGAACTTTGAACTGAAAATTCGATTTTTATATATTGAACTTTGAAATGAAAATTCGATTTTTATATATTGAATAGCGAACTGAAAATTCGATTTTTATATATTGAATAGCGAACTGAAAATTCGATTTTATATATTGAATAGCGAACTGAAAATTCGATTTTTATATATTGAATAGCAAAGTAAAAATTCGATTTTTTACATAGGTAGTGAAAGCGGGCAACGAAGATGCGATAGCGACGAAGACTTCTGCAAATGAAGTGCCGTGGAGCTAGGATAGCTATATGTGAGAATTTCTCACCTTTCAATTTCATTTCTATTTATATATATATACTAGGATGCAGACGGTGCTTACTAGCACCCGACACAATCGTCCACAGACCATGGACTTGTTTGTTTGGTTGCATAGCTTAGTTATATGATTTGATTTGAATTTGGTTGTTTGGTGATTTTGATTGATGTGTGAATGGCGTGGGCCTTCACTAGACCGGGGATAAGGCTAGGCCTTGTCCCGTTTCTAGTATCGTGCCGTTATGCCGCCGAAATTTTCTAAAATATGTTAGAAAAATAAAAATATCATTTTATTGAATAAATGAATTGAATAGAAATTCATAGGTTGAAATAAAATGTTTTATCGTTAAAAATATAATTTTTAACGTGAATATGAAAATAGTGAAGTGAATAAAATAAAATATTCATTTATAAACCGGACGGTTTGTTTATGTACACCTATTTGAATGACATTGATTGGGACGATAAATTTTACACATCGCCCAACTGCACTAATAAAAATATGCGTTTGATTGTTTGAAACCCCACACGGGTGTTGGGATGAAATTTGAAGTTCACTCATCCTGATTGATTAAATATGTCGATCGATTGATTGACAGGCTGTTATAAGCGTTGAATATCTATATTTGATGCTTATACATTGTAGTGCACTTTGGTTGATGGTTGATTATTTTTCAATGCTATGATATACATGTGTTGTATGAAAATCCATATAATTAACTTTATATGGTAATTGATTGGGCCTCATTCCAATTTGAAAAGTAAAGAATATTATAAAATAAAAGTTCATGTGTTGACAGTACTCATCCATTGAGATTGGTCATGTGTTGAACGAAATATTTTGATAATAACAACTATTTTGGAAAAAAAGAAATATTTGAAATAGAATATTTGAAAATAGAAATTTATGAAGCCGTGTTGATTAGATTGACGCCATTTTGACGTAAACGATATTTATATCGATTTTATTCATTTCGAAATGAATTGAATTGAAAACGATTTCGAAATGAATTGAATTGAAAACGATTTCGAAATGAATTGAATTGAAAACGATTTCGAAATGAATTGAATTGAAAACGAATTCAAATTGAATTGAAAGCGAATTGAAATGAATTCAAATTGAATTGAAATTTGAATTGAATAGAAATGAATTTTAAAACGAATATATAAAGAAGAATTCAATTTTGATTTGAAATTGAAATGGAAGTTGAAAATGTTTTTGAAACGAATTCAAAACTATTTATAAAATTCGTTTTAAATAGAAATCGACGAAATATATATTATATATAATATATATAATATAATGGCCTGAATAGAACGCGCCGCGCTGCGGCAGTTCGCGAATTTCGACCATTTATTTCAAACGGACATTACGGGAGATCCGACCGTCGGATTCTCCTAAAACCGGAACCGTTGGGTTCGTATCGAAAAGAGCTTTCTAACGAATGTGATAAATTAGAAATCTAACGGTTGGATTTGGAATTATGTCCAAATCAAATTGGGAAAAGGTCGCTATACGTGCAGTTCGATGGCCATTGGTGGAAATCGACTGTACGGGCCTTGATAAAATTATTAAAAATAGTAATAATTTGTGTAAAATCATAAGAAATGATTTAGAAAGAATTGGGATGAAAAACTCCATATTTGAAAAGATAAAAATAGATTTTTATCGAAATGAACTAGTTTTGAACTAGAAATATAATTCTATTTATTTTTAAATAAATAAATTGAATTTGAAAAGGGTTTTAAAAATAACCAGAATTTCCAGTGATTGCATTGGAGTGGATTTGAATCGAAATTGTCTTCGGAATATTTCGATGTTGGAATTCGTGATTATGCGGATGTTGTTACGGAAATTTGAAAGATATATATCTATATCGTTATTTCCAATACGATATTTGTTAGTCGTGGAATTTGATATTGAATATAAGCCGATATATTTTCTATTCAGAACCTTATATTGAATATCAAATGTGATTTGGGTTTGTCGTGAATGGTGTCTTCACTAACACTGTTCTTGGACCCAGTTGAGAAAAGATTAAATCTTTTTATTTAGATTTAATGAAGGGTACCAATTAAATAACATTTAATTGGAATTGAATCGATATTGATTTTTGGGTTTATCGTGGACAGTGTTTTAAATAACACTCGTTCTTTAACCCGATGATTAATGAATGTGATTTTGGGTTTATCGTGAACTGTGTTTTTAAATGACACGGATTCTTTAACCCAGTTAACGATTAAAACTAAGTTGAGTTTTAATGAATCTTTAATTAGATTGAAATGGTCGAGAATGGAGTATCACCAGTTTTGCTCCAGGCGATAGTTGAATCTTTAATTAGATTTGAACGTGAAGTGGTAATTGAATTTACCGATAACACCGTGGTGTTAGATATGAAGTATCACCAGTTTTACTTCATGGGATGAATAGGTTGGGATTGGGAAATTAAAATAAATGATTACTTCGGTAAGGTTCGCTAATCCCGACTAGTTTGAATTGAGATTCAAAAAAAATAGAATAAAGAATAAATTCAAGGAATTTATCTTGGATAAAATTAATGGGAACCTTTCCCTATGAATGTGAAATTTAGAAACTAACTGTCGGTTAGCCAAGCCGGATGGTTTTCTGGATATTGATCTGATGTTGGTTTCGGCCTTCGGGGTTAATATTTGGGGAATTATTCTCTTGATTAATTTACGGTTAGTGACTAATGAATTGGAATGAGGCGTATGTTGTGTTTGTGTAACACTTATTTAAAATATACGCGAGTTATTCGGAAAGACCGGGTTTATCCCATTCTGAATAACTGATACGACGATATGTCGAAGATGAAGACGATGGTCGAAGACCGGAGGTCTTCACGTCGTTTGGGTGATAACTGATGATCTTGATTGGGCTGTACACCCAAGAAGATGGAAACAGTTAGTGATCGTCCAGACGTACTTGGAGATCGATGGATATGCGGGGTACTAGGTGCCTCCGGTTTCGTTCAGACCCAGAACGGACTTGTAAATGGACTGTGTGTCTGACATTGGATTTTAGTCCGTGTGATTGATCTCCATTAAATATATATCTGTTTGGCGGTGGAGAATTTATTCTCTTGCTTAACGCCCTTCTCTGAGACGTACGAGCTCAGCGGTTATATATTGATGGATATCAAACGCATGGAGTGAATTGCCTGTGTGGCATGCCTAAGTGGCAATTGATCGAGGCTTCTGTTGAAAAGCAAAGTCTTGTGGTGATGATCAAAGCAAGGCCTTTGTGGCGTAGCTTTGTGTAACGTTTGATTCGCGAGTTTCACACCCGGTATGAACCAAAAAGGGAGACGGACCTCAGGGAGGACTTGCGTTTCTTTCTAGCTAGAAGTGGCGTCAGTGGTTTTACACGCCCTGACGAGTTTGACTTATGTTGTTGTTGCTGTTGCGAGGCGCCTCGGATTGATCGGTCGTTCTCGAACCGATGGAGTCATTTAGTTGGCTCATTTACACCCCATAGGGTGGGGAAACGTAGTGTTCAGGCATTTTAATCCACATCGGTGGACCGGCCCTGTCGCTCCAAGGGCCCACCTGAGTCTGGGTCCTGTGGCTCGGGCTAGAGAGTCACGAATCGGTTGAGGACTATCTTTTGCCTCGGTTCATAGACGGAAATCCAATTTCCAAATACGTGACTTTGCGGTTTTATTCGTAGAGCCTAGTATGGCGACATAGTGGGATGGGGCGCTCATGCCGCCTATGATTGATACTTATGATTTGAAGTGTTTTATACACTATGCACTTATAGTAGTATCAAATGATTTGTTTTAAACGTATCAAGCATTCTTTGGCTGTTATAAGGGAAAACCCTATCCTCGGCTGCGTTGCATTGTGTGATGGGACCTGGGTCTTATAACAGCTTCATTTTTCTTTATTTAGCATTGCGCTGTTTGTTTTATGCACTGGTATTCTTGGGAGGAAACCCGTTCCGTGTTATACGGCGTGGTCCCTTGATTTACCTAATGATTTAAAATAAAGATTAATAACTGTTTTAGTTCTCACACCAGTCACATGACTGACCTGGAGTTTATTGTTTTAACCTAAACTCTGGGTGCCCCTATTTTCGACACGGGCAGCTAGTAGTTTTGGTTTTGCAGATTTATATTCACAGGATCCTGGTTTACAGCTTGAACGATATCCGGAAAGCTTTGTATCCGTATATCTACTTCTAGTTGTGTATTGTAATATTTTCCGCTGCTATGTTTTTAAATGTAATTTAAATCTCTGATATTTCTGTGTAATATTCATTTATACTCTGTATATTCTTGTAATCTGATGCATTGTTGTAATATACAATGGAATGTTCTTTTGTATGCGTTCTGTTTTGTCGTGTTCTCAAACGATAGGGCGTTTCGAACGGTCTGGGTCGGTTTAGCGACTGGTTCGGACCGAGCGAAATTCCTTGCCGTCACAGTTGGTATCAGAGCTTTGGTTTACAAAGCTTGAGAACAAGACACATTAGAACCATACGAAAGAATTCATCAGATATTGGATTAGTAATGTCCAATTAGAATGACTCGTTAGAGATGGGATCAGTAGTATCCTAGAACGAGTGTGAAGAGTATATTTTTGAAAATGAAAACAAATTTTTGGTTTTGAAGATTTAAATCAATTATTCGTATTTGATTATTTAATTATATTGATGTGGACAATCCAGTATATATAGATTTTGCGTATACGTCTTATCCACGTGTATTTGAAATTTTAATATATTGGATAGATATAGCATCGCACTCTAGTCGCCCGAAGATGATATTGATGATAGCGATCGCATCATCAACATTTATGTTCGAGTTTCGAAGGTGTGATTTTCTATATATTTCCATTAGGCTGGTGTGAGAACCAAAACTTATATATAGCTAGAATACATCGTTGTGAATTGGCATCAAAAACCTGATTTTTTGTATATGTATCAAAATTATGAATTTGAAACTCTAATTCACTAATTGATTGATGTTTGTGTTGTATGTTTATTTGTTTGATAATTTTTAGCCTTTTAGCCTAATTAAATCAAATATTGAACTGTATTGAAAATTGGTCGCATTTGCTTGCATATACATGTATACATTGAACAGGTCATAGCAAGGAGGCTAGAGCAGAGAATAAAATTTGTTTGCCCGACAAATAGGTACATGTTTACTACATAATTTCCTGTTTTGTTTGGGTGATGATGATTTTGTGAGCCTATTGGCTAGCCGCTTGGCTTTTTCTTTTTCTTTTTGAGATCTGAAGGACCGGGGAAGCTATTTGAAATTCCCCGATGCTCCCGGTGCAGGGGAGGTTATGGCGAAATTTTTCGAAAATTTAGGGTGTTAGCCAAATTTTTGAAATTTTGAAAATTCTCAGAAACTGAAAGGTTGGAGAATGAAAGCCAGATCGAGCGTAGAGTTAATTAATCAAACCACTTTCGACTTTGTTCCTTTTCGGGGACGAAAAGTTTTAAGTGGGGGAGATTGTAACAACCCGGAAAATCTGGGCCAGTTTAAAATTTTTATTTTGGCAATTTTAGCGAATTTTGATTATTTAAAATGAATTATTTTAAATAATATCGACGAAAATTTATTTTGAATATAATTAGAACGTATATATTATATACGTCGTCGTTAGAATATATAATAATTATATATAATTATAAAAGGAATTGAAAATGGCGCGGTAGTTCGAAAATTCGATTTCTAATTTCAAATGAATATACAGAATTCAATATAAGTCAGAATTGAACGAAACAAGAAATATTTGAATCTGTATAACTATATCTTTGTAACGAAGTTAACAAACTGAGATTTCATCTTAGAAATGATAAGATATGTCCAGTTTAAAATTAGAAATAGTCGCTGTGGAATTTATATATATTTTTATATATATAAGGCCCTTAAAAATGGACATCTTGCAAATGACCTCGGATTTCGACGAAACCAGTTTTGTTGGATCCGCAGTGTCGAATTATTGCTAGGTTTCAAATTTCATAATTTTTCGAATCAATATGTGAGCGTGGCAAAGGAAAACGCGTTTGACCAAGTTTCAGTTGATTTTAATCGACTGGAAATTGGCCATTTTTCAAATGGTCTCAGAATTCGACGAAACTAGTTTTGTTAGGACCGTATCGTCAATACGAAGCTAGAAAATATTTTTATGGAATTTATAGAGTTGTTATGTGACCCCGGTAATTGGAAATGTACGTTTAAAATTCAATATAGTGATTTAAATGTAAATTCAACAGAAATTGATTATAACGATCAAATCAGCTTGTGATACATATCCCATTGTGATCGGAATGGGGGTTAAACGCTATGGACGGCAGGCGGTGGGCCTCGTTTTGAGGTCCTATGTGAGAGTCAACTTTTAGTAAATAAATAAATTAAATTAATTAAATAAAATAAAAAAAAATCCCCTTTTCCCTCTTTATACTCCAGGCCCCCCCGTTGAAATTTCATTTCAGAAAAAAAAAGAAGATCGAAAAAAAGGGAGAAACGGAAATCGCGATCGCCCCCCCCCCCCCCCCCCCCCCGCCCCGCCGTTGCCTCGACCGCCGCCACCTGCGACGCTCCGCCCGCCATTGCTCCCCACTTCGCCGATTCTCCCCTAGCCTCTCCTCCCTCGCGTGAACCTCTTCCCTCCCACTCGCCCTCTCCAGCACCGAAGAACCCATCGACGCAACGCCCCGCCTCCTTTCTTCTTCCTCCTCCCCTTCCCTTCGCCTGCGACGCCAGACCCCCTGAAACCCCACGACCGACGCCAGGCACCGCAGCCCCCCCCTCCTGAACTCGAGCGCGCCTTCCCCCCCCCTTATCGAACACTGTAAGTTTTTTTTTAGTTAATTTTGTTTTTATTTATATACCCTATTTACTTCATTAGTTATTTTTCAGAGTTTGATTTTTAAAACCTAAAAGATTTGATTTTTAAAACCTAAAAGATTTGATTTTTTAAAACCTAAAAGATTTGATTTTTTTTTAAAATGATTAGAGAATAAAGATAGGATTTTTATCTAAGAAAAAGTTCATATTTTTGTTTAGAAAAGGTTCATATGTTTGTTTAGGAAAAGATCGTATTTTGTTTAGAAAAAGATCGTAGTTTTGATTTAGGAAAAAATTAGATTTTTGAAATAAAAATTCGATTTTTATATATTGAACTTTGAACTAAAAATTCGATTTTTATATATTGAACTTTGAAATGGAAATTCGATTTTTATATATTGAACTTTGAACTGAAAATTCGATTTTTATATATTGAACTTTGAAATGAAAATTCGATTTTTATATATTGAATAGCGAACTGAAAATTCGATTTTTATATATTGAATAGCGAACTGAAAATTCGATTTTTATATATTGAACTTTGAACTGAAAATTCGATTTTTATATATTGAACTTTGAAATGAAAATTCGATTTTTATATATTGAATAGCGAACTGAAAATTCGATTTTTATATATTGAATAGCGAACTGAAAATTCGATTTTATATATTGAATAGCGAACTGAAAATTCGATTTTTATATATTGAATAGCGAACTGAAAATTCGATTTTTATATATTGAATAGCAAAGTAAAAATTCGATTTTTTACATAGGTAGTGAAAGCGGGCAACGAAGATGCGATAGCGACGAAGACTTCTGCAAATGAAGTGCCGTGGAGCTAGGATAGATATATGTGAGAATTTCTCACCTTTCAATTTCATTTCTATTTATATATATATACTAGGATGCAGACGGTGCTTACTAGCACCCGACACAATCGTCCACAGACCATGGACTTGTTTGTTTGGTTGCATAGCTTAGTTATATGATTTGATTTGAATTTGGTTGTTTGGTGATTTTGATTGATGTGTGAATGGCGTGGGCCTTCACTAGACCGGGGATAAGGCTAGGCCTTGTCCCGTTTCTAGTATCGTGCCGTTATGCCGCCGAAATTTTCTAAAATATGTTAGAAAAATAAAAATATCATTTTATTGAATAAATGAATTGAATAGAAATTCATAGGTTGAAATAAAATGTTTTATCGTTAAAAATATAATTTTTAACGTGAATATGAAAATAGTGAAGTGAATAAAATAAAATATTCATTTATAAACCGGACGGTTTGTTTATGTACACCTATTTGAATGACATTGATTGGGACGATAAATTTTACACATCGCCCAACTGCACTAATAAAAATATGCGTTTGATTGTTTGAAACCCCACACGGGTGTTGGGATGAAATTTGAAGTTCACTCATCCTGATTGATTAAATATGTCGATCGATTGATTGACAGGCTGTTATAAGCGTTGAATATCTATATTTGATGCTTATACATTGTAGTGCACTTTGGTTGATGGTTGATTATTTTTCAATGCTATGATATACATGTGTTGTATGAAAATCCATATAATTAACTTTATATGGTAATTGATTGGGCCTCATTCCAATTTGAAAAGTAAAGAATATTATAAAATAAAAGTTCATGTGTTGACAGTACTCATCCATTGAGATTGGTCATGTGTTGAACGAAATATTTTGATAATAACAACTATTTTGGAAAAAAAGAAATATTTGAAATAGAATATTTGAAAATAGAAATTTATGAAGCCGTGTTGATTAGATTGACGCCATTTTGACGTAAACGATATTTATATCGATTTTATTCATTTCGAAATGAATTGAATTGAAAACGATTTCGAAATGAATTGAATTGAAAACGATTTCGAAATGAATTGAATTGAAAACGATTTCGAAATGAATTGAATTGAAAACGAATTCAAATTGAATTGAAAGCGAATTGAAATGAATTCAAATTGAATTGAAATTTGAATTGAATAGAAATGAATTTTAAAACGAATATATAAAGAAGAATTCAATTTTGATTTGAATTTGAAATGGAAGTTGAAAATGTTTTTGAAACGAATTCAAAACTATTTATAAAATTCGTTTTAAATAGAAATCGACGAAATATATATTATATATATAATATATATAATATAATGGCCTGAATAGAACGCGCCGCGCTGCGGCAGTTCGCGAATTTCGACCATTTATTTCAAACGGACATTACGGGAGATCCGACCGTCGGATTCTCCTAAAACCGGAACCGTTGGGTTCGTATCGAAAAGAGCTTTCTAACGAATGTGATAAATTAGAAATCTAACGGTTGGATTTGGAATTATGTCCAAATCAAATTGGGAAAAGGTCGCTATACGTGCAGTTCGATGGCCATTGGTGGAAATCGACTGTACGGGCCTTGATAAAATTATTAAAAATAGTAATAATTTGTGTAAAATCATAAGAAATGATTTAGAAAGAATTGGGATGAAAAACTCCATATTTGAAAAGATAAAAATAGTTTTTTATCGAAATGAACTAGTTTTGAACTAGAAATATAATTCTATTTATTTTTAAATAAATAAATTGAATTTGAAAAGGGTTTTAAAAATAACCAGAATTTCCAATGATTGCATTGGAGTGGATTTGAATCGAAATTGTCTTCGGAATATTTCGATGTTGGAATTCGTGATTATGCGGATGTTGTTACGGAAATTTGAAAGATATATATCTATATCGTTATTTCCAATACGATATTTGTTAGTCGTGGAATTTGATATTGAATATAAGCCGATATATTTTCTATTCAGAACCTTATATTGAATATCAAATGTGATTTGGGTTTGTCGTGAATGGTGTCTTCACTAACACTGTTCTTGGACCCAGTTGAGAAAAGATTAAATCTTTTTATTTAGATTTAATGAAGGGTACCAATTAAATAACATTTAATTGGAATTGAATCGATATTGATTTTTGGGTTTATCGTGGACAGTGTTTTAAATAACACTCGTTCTTTAACCCGATGATTAATGAATGTGATTTTGGGTTTATCGTGAACTGTGTTTTTAAATGACACGGATTCTTTAACCCAGTTAACGATTAAAACTAAGTTGAGTTTTAATGAATCTTTAATTAGATTGAAATGGTCGAGAATGGAGTATCACCAGTTTTGCTCCAGGCGATAGTTGAATCTTTAATTAGATTTGAACGTGAAGTGGTAATTGAATTTACCGATAACACCGTGGTGTTAGATATGAAGTATCACCAGTTTTACTTCATGGGATGAATAGGTTGGGATTGGGAAATTAAAATAAATGATTACTTCGGTAAGGTTCGCTAATCCCGACTAGTTTGAATTGAGATTCAAAAAAAATAGAATAAAGAATAAATTCAAGGAATTTATCTTGGATAAAATTAATGGGAACCTTTCCCTATGAATGTGAAATTTAGAAACTAACTGTCGGTTAGCCAAGCCGGATGGTTTTCTGGATATTGATCTGATGTTGGTTTCGGCCTTCGGGGTTAATATTTGGGGAATTATTCTCTTGATTAATTTACGGTTAGTGACTAATGAATTGGAATGAGGCGTATGTTGTGTTTGTGTAACACTTATTTAAAATATACGCGAGTTATTCGGAAAGACCGGGTTTATCCCATTCTGAATAACTGATACGACGATATGTCGAAGATGAAGACGATGGTCGAAGACCGGAGGTCTTCACGTCGTTTGGGTGATAACTGATGATCTTGATTGGGCTGTACACCCAAGAAGATGGAAACAGTTAGTGATCGTCCAGACGTACTTGGAGATCGATGGATATGCGGGGTACTAGGTGCCTCCGGTTTCGTTCAGACCCAGAACGGACTTGTAAATGGACTGTGTGTCTGACATTGGATTTTAGTCCGTGTGATTGATCTCCATTAAATATATATCTGTTTGGCGGTGGAGAATTTATTCTCTTGCTTAACGCCCTTCTCTGAGACGTACGAGCTCAGGGGTTATATATTGATGGATATCAAACGCATGGAGTGAATTGCCTGTGTGGCATGCCTAAGTGGCAATTGATCGAGGCTTCTGTTGAAAAGCAAAGTCTTGTGGTGATGATCAAAGCAAGGCCTTTGTGGCGTAGCTTTGTGTAACGTTTGATTCGCGAGTTTCACACCCGGTATGAACCAAAAAGGGAGACGGACCTCAGGGAGGACTTGCGTTTCTTTCTAGCTAGAAGTGGCGTCAGTGGTTTTACACGCCCTGACGAGTTTGACTTATGTTGTTGTTGCTGTTGCGAGGCGCCTCGGATTGATCGGTCGTTCTCGAACCGATGGAGTCATTTAGTTGGCTCATTTACACCCCATAGGGTGGGGAAACGTAGTGTTCAGGCATTTTAATCCACATCGGTGGACCGGCCCTGTCGCTCCAAGGGCCCACCTGAGTCTGGGTCCTGTGGCTCGGGCTAGAGAGTCACGAATCGGTTGAGGACTATCTTTTGCCTCGGTTCATAGACGGAAATCCAATTTCCAAATACGTGACTTTGCGGTTTTATTCGTAGAGCCTAGTATGGCGACATAGTGGGATGGGGCGCTCATGCCGCCTATGATTGATACTTATGATTTGAAGTGTTTTATACACTATGCACTTATAGTAGTATCAAATGATTTGTTTTAAACGTATCAAGCATTCTTTGGCTGTTATAAGGGAAAACCCTATCCTCGGCTGCGTTGCATTGTGTGATGGGACCTGGGTCTTATAACAGCTTCATTTTTCTTTATTTAGCATTGCGCTGTTTGTTTTATGCACTGGTATTCTTGGAAGGAAACCCGTTCCGTGTTATACGGCGTGGTCCCTTGATTTACCTAATGATTTAAAATAAAGATTAATAACTGTTTTAGTTCTCACACCAGTCACATGACTGACCTGGAGTTTATTGTTTTAACCTAAACTCTGGGTGCCCCTATTTTCGACACGGGCAGCTAGTAGTTTTGGTTTTGCAGATTTATATTCACAGGATCCTGGTTTACAGCTTGAACGATATCCGGAAAGCTTTGTATCCGTATATCTACTTCTAGTTGTGTATTGTAATATTTTCCGCTGCTATGTTTTTAAATGTAATTTAAATCTCTGATATTTCTGTGTAATATTCATTTATACTCTGTATATTCTTGTAATCTGATGCATTGTTGTAATATACAATGGAATGTTCTTTTGTGTGCGTTCTGTTTTGTCGTGTTCTCAAACGATAGGGCGTTTCGAACGGTCTGGGTCGGTTTAGCGACTGGTTCGGACCGAGCGAAATTCCTTGCCGTCACACCATTATTGTCTCAAATCCAATTAGTGGTTCGGCTCATTTATCTTTGGTTTGTAAGGATTTGAGGATATCTATCGTAAGTATTGGGTTTAAGCGTAATGCTTATGTTTTTTTCATGGGCTATGGGTTGATTCTTGGCATGGGTTGGTTAGGTAGTAAGGAGGGTAGTTAGACTTTTTACTTGCCTCGGGAACACCCTCGAGATTTCGTGCGATCCTAAGGAGATCAATTAGGTTTACTACCTAGAATCACTTGATGCATCTATCAACGATTTGCGATCCATCAGAATAGCCCATGAGTACGAGGATGTTTTGATCAGGTTAGGGGTTTTCCCCCTAAAACTCAAAATAGACTTCCGCATATGTCTAGTTGATAATACAAAGCCAGTTATGCGATCAACGATAGTTTTGGAGCAAGATTAGCAAGGATAGACAGCGTCGGTTAAGTGCTCAATTGTTTGATTGTTTTGCTAGTATAATCTCACATAAATCATCCAAATTCAGAGGAGGTATTCCTTTGGTGCTTGTCTGATATTGGTTTAGGCCTTTGGGGCTTGTACTTGAGGGATGTCAAGTTCGACTAGGATGGTTTGCATGAGAGAAATCGACCCTCAGATTTGTGACATGATGGATAAGCTAAGTAGAAGAGAGACCTCTAATCATCTTAGTATATACACTTGGTATCATGGTTAACATCTGTTTATCTTGGAAAGATAGTTCGACAACATTGGATACCCTCTAGCATAGTAAGTGATCGAGGTCCTATCTTTACTAGTGGGTTTTGGAAATGGTGGTCAAAAAGCTTCGCAATCGTGAAGTTAAATTAGTTAAGGTACAGTGGAGTGAAGCTCAAGAAGGTGCAACTTAGAAGACTGAAGACTAGATACGCGCATCATACCTATTTTGAGGGTATATCCTTGATTCCACTTTTTCTATAATATTTATTTTGCATGCTAGTCTTTATCTTTTAAGTATATCCTCTCGGTCCTATCCTCGATCCTTAGGTAGAAGCCAATGAATGTAAACATGTGTTTGAAACATGTTATGTTTGGAGGATACAAGTGGATGTAAGTGTTTACTAGTGGTTGCTCGTGGATGCATATACACACATTAGGCTCAGTCACTTTCATATTGCATATGCATGAGTGAATTTATATATATATGAATTGAAACTTGATGTGTTATCATATGGATGTTGCATTTGTATGAATGATTGTGCACTTATGTAGAAGTTATAAAGTATGATTAGGAATATTTGCATACATGATGGAATCATGGCACTGACATGATTCGCATTAAGGAGGTCAACTAAATCAGTAGGCCGCCTAATTTTTCATTTGGGTAAGGACATATACACACACTATGCATATGTTCATGAAAAACATTGGAAAACTTTTTAAGGACAATGGATGCCTCTGATTGAATGGCTGAGTAGATGGATGTTGGATGGTAGGATATACATTCTTCTTAACTTGAAGATTTCGGGGACGAAATCCTTTAAGTAGGGGGGAATGTAACACCCCGTAATTTTAAAATAGGACATAATAAATAATTAAAGAATAAATAATTATTAAAATAAGAATTAAATGAAATGGGTTCCTCCATTGCATTTGTCTTGGAATTCTTCTTGGAAAGAGTCCAAGTTTGCATAAATCGGACTTCGTATGAAGAAGTTGTGGCCTTCGGAAGATTCAACAAAAATTCAGAATTTACATAGAAAAATATCCAGGCAGGTCGACCTGGGGTTCTACCTACCCAGGGAGGTCAACCTGGGGGTCAACCTGGGTCGTAGATCGACTAGGGGGTCGACCTGGGGGTTGACCTCCCCCCTACAGGTCAACCTGTTTTGGCCCAGATCCGATTTTCTTTGGCTTGTGATGTGGTTTTGGCTGTTCTGATGGTCCGGATTGGTTCTAGGTTGATATCTAAGGCCCTAAACACTTCTGTTATCCTACAAATACATCCCTAATCCAAAACCTAAATCTCTTACGTTATTCTCTAGCCTCCATTGCTATCTCCTTCTCTAAAAATAAATCAATGGTGTCGCTACTCTGCTGAAACCTAAGCTAGAACTAGTACCTCTTCTTCTTCCAATCTGAATAGGATTAAAAGAACAATTAGTCTACATCAAAGGCGAGCAATTCAGTTTCAGAATACAAATTCCAAAAAAAAGACTTGCCTTTGTTTTGTAAGCTCATGATTACTTTCAGATATAGATAACCAATTATAGCATGGACATGGAATAAAACGAATTTGGACCTATGCTTGATTTTCTATTTGGATCTATTCTTAGCCTTTGTGAACCAATGACTTTGGGTTGCTTCTTATCGATCCAATCGAACCTATATAAGTCGTTGAACCGAGTTATTATTCAGGCCTTTCATGTCCATAATATTGTTCATAATCAGATCTATATACCTGCAATGATTCTAAATCAGTTTATTTAGTTATGTTGTAATTCTATTAGATCTGTAATTCTTGTGTTTTGGGACTATCATCTTGTGCCAGTTCTTATGCCTGTCATTGTCATATTATTCCTATTTGCTCCTTTTTATTTATGAATCTAGATTGACCTACAATCTAGGTTGAATCGCGATATACGTACGATGGGAATACAGGGAAGTTTTGGGTTATTGGGGCATAAACATGAGATTGACAATATTGGCATAACATGTTTGGGGAAAGTAACTGAACATAACATATTTGGTGAAATGGTTGGGCAAAACTTATAATTGACATTGGGGCATTGTTATCTTTATAACTGCAAGTTTGGGTTAGTTGGCTCGTAGACCAAGTTTTCGCCACACTGTAAACTAGAATATTAAAACTAGATTGGGCTTAACTATTGATTTGGAATGCTAAATATATGACATAGTGATTTTGGGACTGACTATTATTGCAAGTTTGGGAAGACAGGCTATAGCCTATTTTGATTAATAACTTGAAATTTCATGTAATTGACATATTTGGCTCATAACCATGTAAATGTTTTATGGCATGTAACGGTATAATTTATATACCAAAGATTATGAACATGATTTAGAAGGAAAGTGGGCCATGACAGTAATTGATTTATAATTTACATATAAATATGAAGGATAAACGTGAAAATTACATGGCATAGATTGGTTCATGAAATGGTATATTTAGTATACCATTTATTGTGAGCATAATCAAAAGGATAATTATGGCATAATTAAATTGGGAATAATTTACATGTAGAATTTGTCATAAATAAGAAATATGTAAATTGTAGGAAAGATGAATATGCATAACCCGAGGTTAGATTGAGTTTCGGTGTAAAACAACCCGGAACCGCCTGGCTGTCCAATAACCACAACAATACATATCTAATGTGGGAGGTTAGGGCATTGAGCCCAATAAGAACCCGAGGTTAGACTGAGTTGCGGTGTAAAGCTGCCCGGAACCGACCGGTACATCCAGTGACCACAACAATACATGTCTAATGTGAGTGGTTGGTGCTTTAATGAATGAATTAATGCTATTGACATATGCTAAGTATGGGAGGGTTAGATTAATTAATACTTAACCAATATGACATATGGGTGGGTTAAGTTAAACATGAATGGACAAAGGACACCCAACCAACAAGACATGATATAGGGTAGGGTTAAGTTAACTAAGGCAGCACTTAATCGTTATAACATGTTAACTAAATGGATGATAGGGTTAATTTAACTAAAGTAACACTTAACCAAAATATATAATGACTTGTGGTAGGATTAAGTGACACAAGAGGATACACTTAACCAATATATAATGACATGTGGGGTGGTTAAGTAATACAAGAGGAAAACACTAAACCAATTATGTCACATGATGTAGGGAAAGGGTTAAGTTAACACGAGAGGGCAACACTTAACTAATACAACATGATTTGAGGTAGGGTCAAGTTAACACCAAAAGGAAACATTTAACCAACATGATAAGACGAGTGGGTGGGTTAAGTTAACTTGAATTGATTAATGACACTTGACCAATATAACTTGATGAACGAATGGGTTAAGTTAAATGGGAAATACTTAACCAATATAACCTGGTGAATGAACAGGGTTAAGTTAATAAATCACACTTAACCAATCCAACATGATAAGTGATAAAGGTTAAGTTATTAAGAACCACTTAACCAAAATGGCATGACGAGTAGGAGGGTTAAGTACACATCGGGTTGGTGGCTAATATTGGTAAACATAGGCCCACAAAACTTAACCATTATATAAACATGCTTGAATCCGTGGGAAGGTTAAATATACGTTGGGTTGGTGGGTAATATTAGTAAGTATAGGCCCACTAAACTTAACCATTATATAAACATGCTTGAATTCATGGGTAGGTTAAGTATACGTCGGGTTGGTGGGTAATATTAGTAAAAATAGGCTCACAAAACTTAACCATTATATATACATGCTTGAATCCGTGGGAAGGTTAAGTATACATCGAGTTGGTGGGTAATATTAGTTAATATAGGCCCACAAAACTTAAACATTATATAAACATGCTTGAATCGGTGGGAGGGTTTAGTACATATCGGCTTGGTGGGTAATATCAGTTAATATAGACCCACAAACTTAACCAGTAGGAAACCCTAGTAATGGGGACCCATTTTAGCAGTAACCCACATAGATGTATCACGTTACCCTGAGCTAGGCAGGGTGGGGCACGATTACTGGGCTGATTATAAGTGGTCAAAACAACGGCAGGGGGTACGTCAGTGTAGGTTCCGACGGTTTACGGCGTGAACGCACTCCGGAGTGGGAAAAAGCATGCACTGGGTACCAATAGTAATACACCATGCATCTTGATTCATGTCGGGTCGTTATCATGAGGATTGATACAGCTTATGGTGGGACCAGCGTAGGGTATCTACACGCAAGAGGGGGCCGATTGACATAGACATATGGAACATTTGCACAAGTAGGGAGCCGATCGATAGGGTAGTAAGGGTACATCTAACATGGCAATTAGGCTGATTGAGGTGGAATCCTCATAATAGATGTACACCTGAAGGCTACCACAATTGCGGGGATTGGGATCACGTTGTAATATTATCCTTTATACAGATTACTAGTTGGGACACTCGTTAGGTTGTGCAGAGAATAACAGGGTAGTAGCGAAGCAAAGAATAGTCACCATGCGATGTTATACTTAGTTTATCTTGCCTGTTGCTTATCCTGTGTATCCTATGTTCCTTATAATCATGCTTATGTCTTTATTCAGTTTAATTCATGTCATGTTGTTCTTGCTTGTTCATATGCTGAAAGTAGCTGGACTTACCAGACATATATCTAACCTAGTTTTGTTTCGCCTCTTTTCTTCCGTCCCCCCCAGGTTCTCAGGGAGGAAACATATCTTCTTAGCTTGGATTACTTGTTGCTTCAAGATCATCATGTATTTCTTTGGATTCAGTCTCATTTCAGGTATGGCTTGCTTTACTCTATTGGGGAGTAAATCATTGTTATTTTTATGCTTCTTTTATACTTGGAAGTTTTTGAAACAAGACAGAAGTACTATGTATTGTTTTTAAGACGACTGTTGTAAAAGCTTGACCGAGCCACATTGTTTATAAAATGACTTTATTTTCCGCTGTTTTATTTGTCTGTCTTGTAATTTATCTGCATCTTTTACCTAAAATGCTCCATCGAAATTAAGGCATTCTCTTTGTGAGTGACCTTAACAGAGGTGGGTAGTTTCAATTAAGGTGGTAGATTAGTAGCCGATCGATAGGTGGTATTCGAAAATTGTAACACCCCATACTTTTTAGTGCCCAAATTTTGACAAAAATCAAAACTCGAACACATCCAAGCATGGAGCATGTATATTTTGTAACTGCAACAAATGAGAATGAGCGTAATCATAGTACGATTAAGAAAACTCAAAGCGGAAACAAAATAGGATAAACTAGTATTTACTCAAGTAATTACCTTTTTCAAAGTTAGTCAATTTGCCAATACCGAGGACGAGAGAGAACAAGAACCGAAAGCCAAACTTAATCATCTATGAGAACCCGACCTTCTCTAGGAGACCTGGGAGGTCGTAATAAGGAGGGGGTTAGAACAACAATTTCTGGTGACTAAGAAATATACAACACAGACTATAACACATATATATTCCATTTGGTTCAGCCCAAACTGCATGCCTGATAAGGTTAGTGATTTAAACTAACCTTGTTAAAGTTTACGCATGACTCTACTACTCTTCCCAAAGTAGTATTGCCAAATTATATTATTGAGATTGGACATTTACATATATTTTTGTGAAGCCTTTATACCAGATCTTAACGGGTTAATTCTACCAAGAATGGGTCCCTAATTATGGGGTTTCTATCTATATCCTTATTCACTTATTAACCCTCGATAATATATTCAACGCTAACATAAAACTAGAAGGCACCAGCTACAGGCCCCACTAGTTAAGGCTTCCATCATTCACACATATACCCTTGCCCCGCATATGGTGAGAGGAGGCATTTTACTATTCGTTATACCTTCTAATTGACCTTATTAAATAACCTCCTTAGTCACTTAAAACTTCCCATAGGACAGATGGCCATATCTAGCCCTTTTAATTTCCAGGTTTGGGTAGGCCAACAAACACCTATAATTTAAGACCCCTATACTGAAAAATCGATTCCCAGGTGGACTCTTTAACCCTAGTCACTTAGCCTTTTAGGACTCAGGAAGCGAACTATACGCGAAGGTTATTAGTTCGTCCCCCATTTGCCTTTAACACCATTCCCTTTTTGGTATAAATTAGGCTACGTTGTTATGTCATTCTAGTTTAATTCCTTTATACGAAAATACTATGTGTACACCATTTATTTGCGTCACGAGGTTATATGGTTAATAATATCTTATATTATTAAACTACTAAGTCCAGCTATATTTTTAATTATATGTTTTATTGACATAAATAAGGAAGGTTATATTCCCTTTTCTCTAGGATATTTATTTAATTTCTTCCTTGATTTGGACTTTGTATTTAAATGACAATCAATATCCATTAATCCCCTTTTTGACACCCTTTTCTTTTCATTCCATTTTTATTGCCCTTTATGACTCTAATTGTCATATTTTCCTAAGGCAACTATTTATCAGTCCTAAGTTATCTATTTGTTGTACCCAAACAGGAAATTACTATTCTTATTCTTTTATTTCTACTTATTTGTTGTTATATATATATACTTATGCACTTGGCCTCCTACATTAAGTTGACTACCTGTGGATGCTGGATTTGCCGGTCGGTTCCGGGCAGACTTCTACCACAAGTGAACTTAAACTCATGTTGTAGTACATTTATATTTATGCATTAGACCCCTCATATTAAATTATCTACCTGTGGTTGTTGGATTTGCCGGTCAGTTCTGGGAAGGCTTACACCACATGTTGAGTTTAACCTCGTGTCTAAATGCAGTTTTATTTTTAAATTTCCTAGTTGGGGTCCACAACAATTATCCTAATTGATTTTAAGAAATGTAATCAGTTTCCTATTCGCGTTTATTTCCCTAAATCAGTATTGGTTACAATAGTTATCCCATTATTTGCAGTCTCATTTATGTCAATTAGTTATATTTATTGCTACAAATGGTCACCACAAATATATTGATTCAGAATGGATTTACACATAATTCCATAATTGAACCTTATCCAAACATTCAAACATTTCATATAATTTATATGTCACCGTTTTTATGCTGATTTGGACTGATAATATGTATATATTCATTTTTATGTTTTCATGTGGTCAACATAGTTATTTATATTTTATTATTACTATTAATTTTTTATAAATTAAATGATTTGTTCTAATCAATTTACCAAACATTCCCTATTTATATTCAATCTTGCCAAAAAGGTTTCAAGTCTCACAAGGACCGTTAGTTGTAACCATTGTAAGAATGCATATTTTATGGAATTTTGACATATTTCTAAATCATAAGAAATATATGTAATATGTGTATATTAGAATAGTCGATGAAAATTGAATACAAATACATATATTTATATTTATATGTACATTTGCACCAATTTTCCCTTTTTAACCCTTTTTGTCATACTTCTTGGGATTCTTAAATAATGCCTCTTTATATTTGAAGGAGGAAAAGGCATATTTTACAATACTTAAACCAAAACCCAACAATATTGCATGTAAACAAGGAACATTTCTTTTTTATTCTTACAATCACATAATACACAAATTCATCTATTTACCCAAACTTACATATTTCATATTTCAGCACTGAACGAATGATCTGGAACATAATTACAACAATTTTATGTTTAGTGGAATTGATTTTCAGATCCATAGTGCTATGTAACATGTACAACCTATTTCATGACATAACTTGTAGGAATATGTGAGAAAGACAAAAAAACTAAAAGTAATGTTATAAATTGTCATATTTTTCATTTGCCAAATTTTAAACATATTCATGATCAGATCTAAGTGTTGCCTCAATTTACAATTATTTAAATAATAGATCTGATAGGCATAAAGCAAAGATTGGATTCAAATGAAATAGATAAATCATTATATCTATATTAATAAATTTCCCACTCACCTTATTGCTTCTAATTTCTCAGTTTTAAACCTTTTTAACCTTACAATCCCCAAACTCTTATAAATCTATAGTTTATCTAGAAAAAGGAAAATTCTAGATCTGTAGAAATGTAAGAAAAAGGGAAAAGAGCGAAGAAATCTATTGTTGAGCACCCTCTTCCATTGAATCTATTTCTCTTCCCAAGTTCATATGAATTTGATTTGATTTGGTATATGTATGAATATATTTTATTTAGAAATTAGATTAGAAGAGGAAGAAAAATGGCAGAGCCCCGCTGCCTTCATAGACTTGAATGGGAAAAGAGCAAGGCTATACCCCTTTATTTATAGGGATGGAAATGGCATAGAACCTCCAGATTATTTTTAAATTATATCTGTCCATTCGTTATAATAATATAATAAAACAACTCACCAAAACCTATCCGTCACTGGGAAGCTTGACGCCTAGTAGGTCGACTTGGGCGGTCGACCCCCATGTCGACTGCTTGGGCATCAAATTGCCGAGTTCGGCTGGGTTATGTATGGTAGATTGTTTATTAAATATTTGGTTTATTTATTTCCTGTCCGTTTTCGTATTTCGTCCATAACTTTTTCATACGAACTCCGTTCACGAAATGTAACGACCCAGATTTCGCCCGACCCAATCGATCACTAGATCGGCCAAGACCGTTCAAAACCCGAATACGTCAACTATGGGAATACAACACATCAGAACAGATAATAACATACTTTTATAAACATCATAATAATGTTACATCAGAGTATAGAATATAAGAGTACATTGATAAATAATACAGTGGAAGATTTAATTACAACAAAACTAATACAATGCGGCAGAATAATTAAATTAACACAGTGGAAGACCACCAACGCTCTGGACACGGCTCTAAGCTTCAATCCAGAACCCCGCTCAATATATCTGCAAAATAAGCTACTCGACTGCCCGTGTGGAAGAGAGGGCACCCGAGTTTGCAAAGTGAAACAAACTACGGGTCAGTCATGGGACTGGTGTGAGAAATCTTTACTTAACTTATCTAATAAGGAGGCTAATTGCGGGACCACGCCGCTATCGTGGAACGGGTTTACTCCATTGGATTGCCAGTGCATAAATAAATTAAATCGTTAAAACAACGCAATGCTTTTTAGAAAAATGAAACCATTATAAGACTCAGGTCCCAACACACAATGCAACGCAAGCCGGAGGATAGATTTTTACCTTATAATGGTCAAAATTGCTTGATACAATAAAAAGGGATTTGATATTATTACTAGTGTATATATGTTTTAAAAACCTTTCAATCATAATGTATTAATCATAGACGGCATAGCTACCATATACTATGTCGCCATAATAGTTCTACAATCAAAACCGCATGGTGTCGTATTGGAAATTGGGTTTCCATCAAGAGTCAAGGATAGGAACAATCTTCTGACCGATTCGAGACACTCTAGCAATGTCTCAAGATCACACCTACGGGCAACCCTTGGATCCTGCAGGGTCGGTCACCCAATAGGGAGATGGGTTGGATTGGCAATTCCTGAACACACACTTCCCGATCCTATTGGACCTATAAATTGGCTGTTGCGGCCAATAAAAATCCGAGGTGCCTCAAAATCCATCAACCACATAAGTAAAATGTCGGGCCGTGTTAAACCCAAACACCACTTCTAGTTAGAAAGAAACGTGTGCACTCCCTGCGTTCCCTTGCTCCGTTTCTGACTCTTACCGGGGTGTGAGGCTCGCGAGGTAACGAAATACACAAAGCTATGCTTAAATAGGCTATGTTTTGATCATCATCCACAAGGCTTTGCTTTTCAACAAAAGCCTTGATCAATTGCATCTTGGCATGTCACATTGACAGTCCATACCATGCGATCGATAACTACCAATATATAACCTCTGAGCTCGTGCGCCTCAGAGAAGGGTGTTAAGCAAGAGAATAAATTCTCCACCACCACAGAAATTATTAATAGATATCAATTTAATTACACGGCATGAAATTTAATGTCGGACACACATCCATTTACAAGTCCATTCTGGGTCTGAACGTAACCGGAGTCACCTAGGTGCTCGCGCATCCGAACGATCAACAAATACGTCCAAACAAACTACCACTTTTGATCCTTTACTGGGAGCGACCCAATGCCAGGCATCAGTAGTTGTCCATTCGATGTGAAGATCGCCGGTCTTCATCCACCGTCTTCAATGTCTTCGATTCTTAATCGTCGTAGTAATTATTCAGAATGGGTTAAACCCGGTCTTTCCGAATAACTCGCGTATTTTTATAATTAAAAATCAAGTGTTATAAGGATACATCCAACGCCTCTTTCCAATTCAGAATATTCTTTAAATAAAATATTCATATTATTAGGGAAAAGTTCCCATTAATTTTATCAAAGATAAATCTTTCAGATATATTCTTAAATCTTATTTTCAAAGATTTATTAAAATTTCAATTCAGTTTTAATATCCAAAATCATTACTTTACGATTATTCCAATTTAAGAAATAAATCTTATTTTTAATTGGGTTAAAGAATTAATGTCATTTAAAAAAAACATTGTTCACGATAATCCCAAAAGTCATTTTCCAATAAATAAATATAAATTGAAATACCAATAATCTTAGTTGAAAGATTTATTCTTTATTTACAAGAAATTCTTTGTTTAAAAATATTCTTTATATAAAGGATACACTGAATCAGAAAGTGACTCAATCATTTACCATATAACTGTGGTTATATGGATTTCATACATTGTACGTAAATGAAAATAATAATAAATAATCATCAAAACATCCATTCAACATCCAAAGTGAAGTTCTCAACTGTGTGAGCATTAAAATGAAATAATAACGCTCACTGCAGCCTGTCAATCTATCTACTGACATACAAATAAATATTGGGACTAGTGTATATCAATTATTGTCCCAATACCCGTGTAGGGATTTCAACCAACAACAGTACATATAAACAAATAATTGGTTAATTAATTTAACCAATTTTAATACTATCAACATGTTGATGGTGATGAACAAAAATGATATTTTATTCCTAATGTCGAAACAAAAATATATTTTACTCGTATAATTTCCTTATACTTCGCTAATATCTAATAGAACGTAATTTATTTATGTGACATTATAACGGATGACAAATAAAAGATAATTTCCATTATACTTTATTTGTATGTAATTATTCTTAATTTTAACACATAAAGAAATAATCCCAATTGTACATGTTTCAATGTATAATTCAACACATAAAATGTTTATTTCAAAATGCATACAAATTCTAATGTATGCATTAACATATAGAAATGTCACTTTAACTCACTTATACATTCTAAGGTACGGTTTGACCAAGAAGATAATTCTTATATTTGAATATAAACTCCAATGTAAGTTTGCACATAAAAATGATTTTTATATTTACCTTTAAATTCGATTGTATGTTGTGCAAATAAAAATGATTATTTTATTGGCTTATAAATTCTATCTTAACAAAATGTAAAAGAAGTGTGATACATTCATTTGCCGACAATTCTATTTTATCAAAATGCTATTTGTGTTTAATTCTTATTTGACAAAAATGTCCCTTTTGGTTTCAACCAATATAATTCGACAAAATGAATGCCTGATTCAACTAATATAAATTGACAGAAGTGAATAATTTTGTTTCAACTAATGAAATTTGACGAAAGTGATTATTTTTGTTTCAACTAATGTAAAGTGACAAAAGTGATTACTTTGTCTCAACTAATGTAAATTGACAAAAGTGATTATTTTGTTATAACCACTTTTCTTATCTTCTCTAGTTTAAAAGTAAAAATGATATTTTAATCCTTTTCTTTTAATTATATCTCAATTGTAATAAAGTGTAACTTCTTAAACTATGCTTTTTATTTGCATCTAAAATGCAAATAAAAAGATGATATTTTAATTTATGATTTATTTGCATCAAAGAATGCAAATGAAAATACAACTTTTAACTTCATGTTTTATTTGCATCAAAGAATGCAAAAAAAATACAACTTCTAATTGAAGGTTTTATTTGCATCTATATTCGCAAATAAAAATGCAACTTCTAATAAAATATTTTATTTGCATCAAGGAATGCAAATAAATATGCAATTTATAATTCAATATTTTATTTGCATCAAGGAATGCAAATAAATATGCAACTTTTAAATTTCATAGTTTATTTGCACCAAAGAATGCAAATACAAATTCAACTTTTTATACGGTGGTTTATTTGTATCTAAATATAATCTTTTAACTACGATGTTTACTTGCATCTAAATATAATCTTTTAACTACGATGTTTACCTGCATCTAAATATGCAAATAAAATATAATCTTTATTAAATGTTGTTTATTTGCATCTAAATATGCAAATAACATATAATCTTTTAACTACGATGTAACCTTTTAAATCATATTTTTATTTCTATCTAATATACAAAATAAAAATGTAGTATTCATTCCAGTGTTTTTGTTTGCATTTAAAATGCAAGCAAAATGTAATTTTAATTATAATGTTTTGTTTGCATCTGAAATTGCAAACAAAAAGAATGGTTTTAATTCTAATGTTTTGTTTGCATCTAAAATTGCAAACAAAAATATGATTTTAATTATTTCAATGCATATTTGCGTTAGATAATGCAAATAAAAGAATATTTTATATTTCAAAGTGTATTCGCATAAAGAATGCAAATAAAAGAACGTTTTGTACTTTTCAATAAGTATATTTATATTTCTATCTCAATTCAATGACATGTTCACAATTGTATTGATCATTCTATTAAATCTAATAAAATGACAAAATAATATTTTACATTGAATTTACAATTCTATTTCAATTAAATAAAAATGGTGAAATAATGTTTTATGTGAAACTGACAATTTCTATTTTAATTAAAATAAAAATGATAAAGTAATGTTTTAAATTGAATTGGCAATTCTGTTTCAACTAAATAAAATAATCCAGTTAATGTTTTATATTGAATTGACAATCTAATTCAATTCAATAAAATGATCAAAATAATGTTTTATATTGAATGGCCAATCTCATGCAATTCAACAAAAATGTTCAAAATAATGTTTCAATGTTGAATTGACAATCTAAACCAATTCAACAAAAATAATCAAAATAATGTTTTTAATGTTGAATTGACAATATAATCCAAGTCAACAAAAATAACAAAAATAATGTTTTTATTAAAGGGAAATTTCAATCCAAACCAATAACCCAACATGATTTATTTTTATTGAAATGGAAATTCTAATCCAAATCAATAAATAAACAATATGGTTATTTTTATTGAACACATACAAATCTGTGTTTATACATCACCCACAAATAGATAAATCATCTGCAATATCATCACATAACAGATCGGAGTCATACACATACAATCACCACATATCAAACAAATTAAATAAATTAATTAATAAAAAAAGAAATCTCACCATGATTTTGATTCAGTTCAGTTTAGATTGGAATTTATCCCCAAATTATTATTTGTCCTATTTCAGATCTGGTCTGTATTGTTGTGTAGTATTCGTCAAGAGGAATCCAACGCATCTTGAATTTCTGAATTTCGATTTCATACGAAAAAGTTATACGACTATAAAGCTTAATTACATAATTAATTAGTTAATTTAATTAAAATTATTTAGATACCCTTTAAACCAAATTAGGCCGCACCCTTCTTCTTCTTCTTCTTCACGGCTAACTGTAACCCATTGTTCACAAATAGGGTTTAAATCCGTGGCCCCACAGCTGACCGGACCTCCATCCCTTGCCGCCACGACGACTGCCTCCGTTCACTCCACCGGAGCCTTGAACGGCCCCTCACTCGCCGTCCTCCATTGCTCAGAAATCGAGCCCAACCGCGGCTGCTTTGAGCCATGATTCCACCTCGTACACCATGCTAGGATCGATCTTACCCGTTGGTCATGGAGATTACAACGTCCTCTACAGTTTTGCCTTAATATGTATTGAGTTTCATTGATTGGATTGGAAGGACTCGAGGCATGTAATTTCGAGCATTCTTGGCCATTGAACATATCTGGCGGTGGCTGTAGGTTCAAAAGGAGGATTAGGGTTTTGTTTTTTATCCTATATTTATAATGAAATATTATTTAATTCATTTAATTACAAAAAGCCCGTTACTTGCTAATGACTCCAAATTCAGCCCAATTACAGTCGTTCCTAGGAAAATACCTATGTTCCGGACGCGATGGGCTAGGTCTCGTCAGCCCGTTTGATCATCTACAACTTGTTTTATTTAATTTAATATTTAAATCATTTATTTAATTAATTTGATCGTACATTAAAATTCACCAGGGCCACATACGTCCTCTAAAAATTCTAAAAAAATATATTGTTTCTAGCTATATTTTGACGATATGGTTCTAACAAGACTAATTTCGTTGAATTCTGAGACCATTTGAAAAGTGGACATTTTCTAGTCGATCAATTTGACTAAAACTGACAAAACACATTTTCTTTTGCCACGCTCACATATTAATTCTAAAAATTATGAAAATTGAAACCTAGCAATAATTTGACATTCCGGTTCCAACAAAAGTGGTTTCGTCGAAAACGGAGGTCATTTGAAAAATGGCTATTTTTAATACTAAAATATACATATAAATTCTACAATGACTATTCTGAAATTTAAACTGGGCATAACTTTTGATTCCCGCTATGAAATTTCAAATTTTCAGATTCATTGGAAAGATATTTTTAAATAGATTATAATATTTTTGGTTTCACTGAAATTCGGTTTATTTTGCATCCTGTACAGTCAATCAAAGTTCAAGTTTGACTTTTCAAACTACCGTGCTATTTCTAACTCCTTTTATAATTAAAATAAATATATTCGTTCTAACTTCGATTTAAATAAATTTTTAATCGTTATTATTTAAAATAAGTTATTCAACTATTAAATTACCATTAAAATTTCTAAAATAAATTTTTTAAATTGGTTCAGAATTTGTGGGTTGTTAAATGAAACTCCAAACACGAAAGTTGACCAGAATTCCAAGACGAATGCAATGGTTAAAGTTTGGTTGCCAAATACCACTGTTTTTTAAATTTTCTATTTTTGAAATTCTAATAATTAATTTATATAGCCAAAATTATGGGTTGTTACATTCTTCCCTCCTTAAAAGGAATTTCATCCCGAAATTTTGAGACCTATAATCCTATTCTGCACAACCAATTTGAGTACATACACTTCACAACTATGTTTACATAGGCATGGTGTACTTAATGCAATTTTAACCAAAAACATGCACACAAGATAATTTTAATCAGATCCTCCTATATGCTTGCATTAAACGTTTTGAAATATTTTTGAAAACATGATGTAGAACATCCTAAATTTACTGGCAGTTCTATATGAATGCCAATTTTGAAAATTCTTTTTCATCCATAACCTCCACACAATTCTCCTAAACCGAAAAAAGGAAATTAAGGCGAAGAAATTTGGTATTCCCCTCGGTTTCAAATATTCCATTTTCCGACGTACAGTGGAATTTTCACCTCCGTTACCCGAAATTCCCCAAAAATTTCCAACTGTAGACTGTAAAGGAAGCTTAATACAAGCTGTAAAACATAAAATGAGTTAATTAATAGCTCGCGCACATCCTTGTCATGGTACGGAAACAACGTTTCCAAGGCTAAAACAGTCTTTTCCTTATTACCATTAACGTTTTTATCGCATCGTCGGTCCTATTGCACCGCTAAAACGTGCACACAAGCATCCAAAAATCTTCCTTACACCGTTCATGTGACCAAAATTGAAATTTTTCACAAAATTAAATTTTCGCTTGAAAATTTGTCATGCTTATTTTGAAAATTTCCTTTCAAACCGTGTCATTTACCCTAAGAAAATGATAGAAAAATGTTTTTTTTTTCAAACAACATTTTCCATTAAAAAAATGAAAATTTCTGAAATTTAAACGATTTATGTCACATGTTGGCGAATAAGGAAGTCAGGCACGCCAAAAATGCGAAAACTGAAATCACACAAAAGACAAAAAAATTAGTTTTGACAAGGAACGGTGATTTATTTATTTTTATATCCGTAAACTAGAACCATTCCTTTACTAAAATTTATGCAACACAGAATTTTAATCTTTTCGTCTCTAGGAAAAATGCTAGTACATAGATGAGATTTCATTCAAGTAACCGTGCGTGAATGACAAACATTTTCTTTAAGCATAGAAATCTCATTACTAAAGTCGTGCGAATTTTTACATTACTAGTAACTTCTAACACAACACTACATCAAAGAAAAAAGCAAAATGTTGGAAAGGGAAACACAAGATACAAGATACGACATGCATAAAGCATGTTCTAATAGCAGCAACAACAACAATGACTAACACTACCCACTATAGGCTGGTCTACCTCCGCGGGAGATGTAGCCAATCTCTTGCACCTGTCAGCGCTACTCCTCTCGGACCTCTCGAAGGTCAGCCTGCATGGCTCGGATGGCAGTGAGCTCTGGGCACTCATGACCAGGATGTTGAGGCTGCTGAGGTGGAGGGGTTGGTGTGGGTGCAGGAGCATCGGGTAGTTGGAGAGTGGGGCAATTGATGGTGATCGCGTCTTCTTCGTAGGCGTCTCCCCAGAAAGTCTCACTTAGAAGTGCTAGAAAATATGGGTGAGAAGATGGCTATAAAGAAAATGGCTCCGTGGGGTGCCAGTGAAGGGTTCATTGAGATGGATCATGAGCATGAGCGCCCTGTTGATGGCTATGCCACCAAGGATAGCATAGGTGGTGCAGCGAACAGAAAGATAGATCTGCTCCAAGCTTCCCTTCGTCGGGATGATGTTGTGCTGTATAATGCGCACAACTACATGGGCTATTGGTCACAGACTGGTGGTGGTCCAAGATCTGGGCTCTTCGATAAGGATACGTTGATAAATCTTAGGGTCCTCCATCTCAATAGCATCCAACTCGGCTCCATCTACCGAGATACCCAAAATCTAGGTTAAATCAGCATTAGTGAAATCGATGAGGGTGCCTATGACCTCAGATCTGATGACGCAGGACTCGCCATCGATATCGGCATCCATCTGGGAATTGAACAGAAGGATACAACACTGATACACATCATGATCAAAAGTGTCGATGCGCAGAATTGGTGCTAGGCCTGCAGTGACAAACAGCTCCTCCAAACCAAATGCGGCGAATTTCAGCGAGCAACCAATTTGGAACTCATAGCTGGCCGTGGATAGGAAGCGCTTCATCTTAACATCATCATGGTCTAGCCAAGGAGCTTCCTGGGGCATGAGACTTGCGTATTGGATGCGAGGTGCCATGGAGGGATTGGTCAAACAGACAAGAGAAATTGCAAATACGAGGTATAATTGGATAGAGATTTGCACGAGGAGGATTTTGGTGGTAATTAGGGGCGAAACGGAGCAGGGGTTACTTGGATTAGAGCTTGGGAAGGAGGAGGGTTTTGGAAATTTGATGGAAATGGGTTTGGGGAAAAACTGTCAGTTGAACGATGCTATATACATCCTTCAGCACAAAACGGTTTGGGTCGACTGCGTCATTGCATAGGGTAGCAGTCGACCTGGCCCCTAGAGGGCGGTCGACTACCGGTCGATCGCTACGCGGTCGACCGCTTGCCCCATGTCAGGCGCGATCTGTACCTCGTCCCAACGACCAGTTTAATTTATATAATTTAAAATTTAAAATTTCTATTTATGTTGAAACAACTTCTACTCCCAACCAAATTCTCGTATCGACTTCCTCCACTCGTCCAGTCGAGAATTTTATTTTTTCCGATGCCTTTTCCCTGCTTCCAAAAAGATTTGTGACAACTGAAATGAACGAACTTAAAACCAAAAATCAGCTAGAAATCCGAAATAAATTCCAAAACGAATTTTCCCCTTACTGGCCGATATAAACTAAGCGATTCAAATTCAAATACCCTAATAATCAAAATGAAGGATTTTCCTTACCCTTTCGAAGAAAGATTCAAAACTTTTCCAAAAATGGAATTTATTTTTGAACTAATGGCTTCTTATGTAAAAATCCATTTTATTATTAATATATCGGTTTTATAATTTGAACTGGAAAAAACCCTTTCATGTTTAAAAACATTGGAGCTTTAAGACAATTTAGATAAATTTTGCAAACTTTAATAAATTATCCAATATATATATATATATATAGGAAGATGGATACTGAAAACCACAAGGAACAGATATTTATTATTCTTCAATTTCAGTGGTATATTCCTTGTTATTTTAAAATCCTTCTTTCCTACCAACTAGACCATATTTATTAAAATTACTAAATAGCCCCAATTTTTTTTAAACACAAATAGATTAAGAATTTTAAAACCATATCTTCACAATTATTTTTCGAAACTATATTTCAAAACTGCTGAAGTCCATTTTTATTTTTTCAAATAGTTTTAAAAATAAATTTCCTCAAATACAAGGCTAAGAACTCAATTGGATATTTCAACAAAGGTAGATTTGGAATTTTAACGAAGGAACAATTGGATAAACCTCGTAATTTTAATTCTGAAATCGGTACGAAATATTAACGTGGGTTTTTCCCCATTTTGGATGGAGTAAAGGTCTTAACTGTTAAACCAGAAATCACAACTATCTCGGTTGTAGCTAGCTTTTTATATTAACGTATATTTTATTCTAGTTTATAGATCTTGAATCAATGGAATCCACCATATGTCGTCTCATGCTCTTCATGATGAGATTGCCAACGTACTGTGGGGTAAGATAGATTTGGCTAGAAAACCGAACTCAACATATTTCAACTCTTAGTTACTCGAAGCCCATTTTATATTATTAGGCCCACAACTAATTTCCTCCTCGAAATAAATCAAAGTCGAGTAAGAAAGACGAAGAAAAACAGAAAAGAAAATCAAATTACGTTCTCTTACAATTCCTAATTTAACTAATTCCTCTGATCGTTTAACCTATGCTCTGATACCAATGTAACATTCCACACCATTCAGCACCAAATTTTGACAATAATCAAAACTTCAACACATCTAAGCATGGAGCGTGTATATCTGGTACCTGCAACAAATGAGCATGGGCATAATCAGAGTATGATAAAGAAAACTAACATAAAAAAGGGTAAACTAGTATTAACTCAAGTACCTACATTTTTCAAAATAAGTCACTTTGTCAATGCCGAGCATGAGAGAGAACGAAAACCAAAAGCCAAACTTAATCATCTGTGAGAACCCAACCTTCTCTAGAAGACCTGGATGGTTGTAATGAGGAGGGGAGTCGGAACAACAAGTTCTAGTGACTAAGAAATGTACCACACAGACTATAACACAGATATATTCCATTTGGTTCAACCCAAGCTGTATGCCTGACAAGGTTAGTGATTCTAAACCAACCTTGTTAAAATTTATGCATGACTCTACTACTATTCCTAAAGTAGTATTCGCAAATTATATTACCGAAATAGGACATTTACATACATTTTTTGTGAAGCCTTTATACTAGAGCTTAACTGGTTAATTCTATCGAGAGTAGGTCCCTAATACGGGGTTTCTATCTATATCCTCATTCACTTATTAACCCTCTATAATATATTCAACGTTAACATAAAACTAGAGGGCACTAACTACAGGCCCTACTAGTTAAAGCTCTCATCATTCACGCATATACCCTTGCCCCGCATAAGGTGATAGGAGGCATTTTATCGTTCGTTATACCTTCTAGCTGACCTTATTAGATAACCTCCTTAGTCACTAACTACTTCCCATAAGATAGATGGCCATATCTAGCCCTTTTAATTTATAGGTTTGGGTAGGCCAACACACACCTGTCATTTAAGACCCCTATACTGAAAAACCTATTCCCAGGTGGACTCCTTAACCTTAGTCACTTAGCCTTTTAGGACCCAGGAAGCGGACAATATGCGAAGGCTATTATTTCGTACCCCATTTTCCTTTAACACCTTTCCCTTTTTGGGATATTATAGGCTACGTTATTAAGTCATTCCCGTTTAATTCCTTTATGCAGAAATACTATACGTTCACCATTTATTTGCGTCACGGGTTTATATGGTTAATAATACCTTACATCATTAACCTACAAAGTCCAGTTATATTTTTATTTGTAAGTTTTATTGACATAAATAAGGAAGGTTATATTCCCTTTTCTCTACGATATTTATTTAATTTCTTCACTAATTTGGACTTAGTATTTAAACGACAATCAATATCCATTAATCCTCTTTTTGACACCCATTTCATTTCATTCCAATTTTATTGCCCTCTATGACTTTAACAGTCATATTTTCCTAAGGCAACTATTTACCAGTGCAAATTATCTATTTATTGTACTTCAATAGGCAATTACTATTCTTATTCTTTTATGTCTGCTTATTTGTTGTTATATATATATATACACACACACACACACTAGGCCTCCCACACTAAGTTGACTACTTGTGGATGCGGGATTTGTCGATCGGTTCCGAGAAGTTTTCTACCATATGTGAACTTAACCTCGTGCCGTAGTACATTTATATTTATGCATTAGACCCCTCACATTAAACTAGCTGTCTATGGTTGCTGGATTTGTCGGTCGGTTCCGGGCAGGCTTACGCCACAAGTTGAGTTTAACCTCGTGTCTAAATGTAGTTTTATTTTTTTTATTTCCTAGTTGGGGTCCACAACAATTATCCTAATTGATTTTAGGAATTGTAATCATTTTCCTATTCACATTTATTTCCCCAAATCAATATTGGTTACAATAGTTATCCCCTTATTTGTTGTCTCATTTATGGAAATTAATTATATTTATATCTACAAATGGTCACCACAAATATATTAATTAAAAATGGATTATGTTTACATATAATTCCATAATTGAAACTTATCCAAACGTTTCATACAATTTATATTTCATCGTTTTACGTTGGGCTGATAATATGTATATATTCATTTTTATGTTTTCATGTGGTCAACATAGTAGTAGTTGTTATTATTATTATTATTAAATTAAATGATTTAGTCAAATAAATTTACCAAACATTCCCTTTTTATATTCAATCTTGCCAAAAAGGTTTCAAGTCTCACGAGAACCGTTAGTTGTAACCATTGTAAAAATGCCTATTTTATGGAATTTTTACATATTCCTAAATCATAAGAAATATATGTAATATGTGTATATTGGAATAGTCGATGCAAATTACATACAAATACATATATTTATATGTACCTTTGCACCACTTTTCCCTTTTTAATCCTTTATGTCATACTTATTGTGATTCTAAAAATAATGCCTCTTTATATTTTAAGAAGGAAAAGGAATATTTTACAAGACTTAAACCAAAACCCAACAATATTGAATGTAAATAAGGAATAATTCTTTTTATTCTTACAATCACATAACACACAAATTCATCATTTTTACTCAAACTTACATATTTCATATTTCAGCACCGAACTAAAGATCTGGAATATAATTACAACAATTTTATGTTTAGTGGGACTGATTTACAGATCAACGGTGTTATGTAACGTATACAACATATTTCATGACATAACTTGTAGGAATATGTGGGAAAGATATAAAAATCTACAATTCATGTTATACATAGTCATACTTTTCATTTGCCAATTTTTAAACATATTCATGATAGATCTAAGGGTTGCCTCAATTTACAATTATTTAAATAATAGATCTGATAGGCATAAAATAAAGATTAGATTCAAACGAAATTGATAAATTATTATATCTATATTAGAAAATTTCCCACTCACCTTATAGCTTCCAATTTCTCAATTTTGAACCTTTTTAGGCTTCCAATCCACAAATTCTTATAAATCTACAGTTTATCTAGAAAGGGGAAAATTCTAGATCTGTAGAAATGTAAGAAAAAGGGAAAAGAGCGAAGAAATCTATTGTTGAGCACCCTCTTCCATTGAATCTATTTTTCTTCCCAATTCCATATGAATTTGATTTGATTTGGTATATGTATGAGTATATTTTACTTAGAAATTACGCTAGAAGAGGAAGAAAAATGGCAGAGCTCCGCTGCCTTCATAGATTTGAATAGAAAAAGAGTAAGGCTCTACCCCTTTATTTATAGGGGTGGAAATGGGTTAGAACTGTCGGATTAGTTTTAATTTGTATCTACCCATCCGTTATAATAATATAATAAAACAACTCACCAAAACCTAGCCAGCATTGGGTAGTTTGGTGCCAAGTAGGTCGACCTGGGCGATGACCCCTGGTCGACCTCCTAGGCATCAAACTGCCCATGTCAGCTGGGTTATAAATAGTAATTTTTTTATTAAACATTTGGTTTATTTATTTTTCGTCCGTTTACATATTTCATCCGTAACTTTTTCATACGGACTCCGTTCGCGAAACTCCAAACATGAAAGGGAACCAGAATTCCGAGACGAACACAACGATTAAAGTTTCATGGACAAATTCCATTTTTTGCGAAAATTCCTATTTTTAAAGTTCTGATAATTAATTTATATTGCTAAAATTCCGGGTTATTACAGAAATTATCCCAATTATGTTTACTACATTTAGTAATGTGCAAGCAACCAATACTAGTTGAACTAGATGAATAATCAAATAAATTTATACTCATATTCAATATATTTCTTCATATAGTACTTCAATATGTTCACCTTTGTAGTTGTGCACGAACACTTACTCTATCGGACATTAGAACTATTATTGAGCCTATCTTTCCTTTATTACTCAATCATGTTAGTAATTACAACACCCACCAGGCTTTATGTCTGACCTATTTCTCTTCCTTCCTTTATATTTTACTCCAATATGCTCTCAGGACAGGAATTTGGTTGATTCTAGCAGCTTTGGAAGATTTCTATTGAAAAGCCTTTTTTTTCTTTTTGATGTACTCAATTTTATGACAGACTATTTTACATAATCTGGATTCACCTAAGAGCGGAACTAGTTATTTGTATACTCTGATTTAACTAAGATTATATGAGACATGTGTTTTGCATTAAACTTATCTTTTGTAAACTTTAAAGTATGTTTTTGTAATGACAAATTATTGAAAAGTAAATGTTTCCGCAATTTTTGTTTTATATCTTATGAATCTTAGTCTCTGTGATTTGTTTCTTGTTACGTACAACGCTCCACATTCCTTAGTATGACTTTATTTGGGAATATTAAGGGGTGCAGTGTTTTTCATTCGGTATCAGTGACTAATGTTACATGATTCTTAAAAGAGGTATTTAGTTTTAAGGACATGTTTCAAACAAAAATAAGATCAAAGGGCAACTAAGTTTAATAATTAAATTAAGGACGAATGCCAAAATTCTATTATGCAATATGAAGTTCAATTTAACTCTCATCATTAATGAATTGATTTATAAAATAAAAAAAGCCATCAAAATTGAAAGAAAAAAAATGAAGTTTTAAAAGTATTTTAGTCAATTTATGTTATTACAAAACATATAAAATTAACCAGCTTGGAAAGCTAAATGAATATAGCTTTATAACTTAAAAATGTAGCTGTATATTGTATCACCCAAATATATAGTTAAGTTATTTTAAAGCTAATCTCATTTACACCATAAAAAAGGTATACCGTAAATAACGAAGCTATATGCATTTAGCTTTCCGTCCTGAATTTTCTTATATTGCTTTTTCTTCCATATTTACAAAAAAAAACATTTCATCATTAATTTTTGTTAATTTTTTATTTTACAATCATAGGAAATTATTTTTGTATTAATTTTTATCACTTGTGAAATTCCAACACATGTCCGTAGTTTAAAATATTTGGACTTTTTCTAATTAAAACATGAAAGTAGTCCTTGATTTACATAGCAAAAGTCGCTTGTCCTTTGATCTAATTTTTTTTCTAAAATGTGTCCTTGAAACAAATATCCACTTCTTAAAAATATGCTTTAATGTATTTTTCAAAAAAAAAAGATTTTCTAAAAAAAAAAATATTATTGAAAATAAAAAGTATTACAAAAGCCCTTCAAATCCACTCCTTTCCTCCCTCGTTCTCTCTTTTCTTTGTGGAGTTATCTATATAACAACCTATCTAAGCTTACTTACGTATATTAGGACCTTAAATATTTATATGTTGGAGTTTTGATTCATAGATAAACTTGTTTAATCAATTATTTGTGAATTCTGTGTGTAACCGGAGTTAGAAGATAAACTTGCTACTTGACATATATTAAATAGGGACAATTATAAATAAGTTGAGCTTAGAGGCGAAGGATAGCAAGACGAATCAAGAAGTATTATCATATATATATTCGATAAGGTACTATCAGCTTTGATGAGACTACCCAAACTTCCCCTTACGGGAAAGCCCGGATTGAATTGAGAACATGACAAATCAGAACACGAACAATAAACCATTTCATTGCTTATTACAACAATTTACATCAGAGTACAAGAATATATCAGAGTATGAATAAATATTACATAGAAAAATATTTGAGATTTAGAATACATAGCAATGGAAATAAAATGTATAAATACAATGCATAGCGGAAAATAACAACTGACACAACTGAAAGAGATATACGGATACAAAGCATTCCGAATATAGCTCCAGCTGTAATCCAGGATCTTGTGAAAAGTAGTATCTGCAAAAACCAAAACAACTAGCTGCCCATGTAAAAAATATGGGCACCCATAGTTTAAGCTAAAACAATAAACTCCGAGACAGTCATGGGACTGGTGTGAGAACTAAAACAGTTATTAACTTGATTTTAAAGTTAGGTAAATCAAGGGACCTCACCATATAACATGGAACGGGTTTACCCCCAAGAATACTAGTGCATAAAACAAACAGCGCAATGCTAAATAAAGAACAATGAAGCTATTATAAGACTCAGGTCCCATCACACAATGCAATGCAAGCCGGAAGATAGAGTTTTCCCTTATAATAGCCAAACATGCTTGGTACATTTAAAAAAAACCATTTTGATATTACTATAAGTGTATAGTGTCAAAACAGTTTCAAATATAAATGTATCAATCATAGACGACATGGGTACCATATATCATGTCGCCATACTAGTTTTACAACTAAAATCGAAAAGCATCGTATTGGAAATTGGATTTCGATCATGAACCAAGGCAAGGGATCGTCCTTACCGAATTAGAGACTCTAGCCCAAGCCTCAGGGCAAGTACTTAGTCAAGCCCTTTGGAGCACCAGGGCCGGTCCATAGATACGTTAGTGGATTGGTTATTCCTGAACAATACATTTCCCGCCCTATGGGGCGTAAATCTGGTCAGTATGTTGACCGTATCAAGAGCCAATAGGGACTCAAATCTGAGGTACCTCATTATCCATCAAATAATATGCAACATCCACACGAGTAAAATGTCTGGGCTTCATAACATGACACCATTCCGAGCTAAAAGGAAACGCATGTCCTCCCTGGGGTCCTCTCCCGTTTTTGGTTCATACCGGGGCGTGAGGCTCGCGAATTAACGCCATACACAAAGCTATGCTATTTAAATCCGTGCTATGATCATCAACCACAAGACTTTGCTTTTCAACAAAAGTCTTGATCATTTGCATTTAGCATGCCACACTAACAATTCACACCATGCAGCAGATGTCTATCAATATATAACCTCTAAGCTCGTACGTCTCAGAGAAGGGCGTTAAGAAAAAGAATAAATTCTCCACCGCCAAACAGATATATATTTAATAAAAATCAATCAACACGGAATGAAATCCAATGTCAGACACACATCCATCTACAAGTCCATTCTGGGTCTGAACGAAACCGAGGCACCTTATTCCTCGTCCCGTATGTCCAATACAGGAGACAGGCCCTCACATATCCGAACAATACCAAATACGTCCGGACGGCTACCACTGTAGCCCTTTCAAGGTAGCTACTCCAATCATGGGCATCAGTAGCAACCTATCCATTCGATGTGAAGATCGTCCATCTTGCACTGTCTTCAATCTCTTTGACTGTTTGTCGTCGTATCAATTATTCAGAATGGGTTAAACCCAGTCTTTCCAAATAACTCGCATATCTTATAATCAAGTGTTATAACAACACATCATACGCCTCATTCCAATCCAGAATATTCCTTTATTTGTATTTCTTTATTCTGAAAAGGTTCTCATTAATCTTATCAAAGATTATCACTTTTAAACACACTGTTTAATCCGTTTCTTTGGAAATCATTTCAAAAGAATTTATAGTATCTTTTCATAGTTTAAACCAAATTAAGGTTCATCAAACTAGTCGAGATTAAAGCCTTACCGAAGTAATCATTCGTTTTATTATCCCATCCCAACCTATTCATCCCATGGAGCAAAACTGGTAATACTCCATATCTAACACCACCGTGTTATCGGTAAATTTAATTACCATTTCACGTTCAAATCTAATTAAAGATTTGACTATCGCATGAAGTAAAACTGGTGATACTCCATTTTCGAACACTTTTCAAATTTAGCAAATTTAATTACCACATTAACATTTCAATCTAATTAAAGATTCATTAAAACTCCACTTAGTTTTAATCTTCAAAAATCATTATTTAATGATTATTCAAATTTAGGAAATAATCTTGTCTTTATTGGGTTAAAGAACCAATGTCATTTAAAACATCATTCACGATAAACCTAAAATCATCTTCATCAAAATGGAATCTACACGAAAATCATAACAGTGTATGTAAAGGCCCGCAAATCCGTGCTATCTGAATTGACTAATAACACCACACGTCCAACCCAAATTGCACAGAAATACGAATCATTATTAGAAAGAAGTTAGAGGATGAGAAATAGAAAGAAAGAAATATTAGAATAGAAGAAAACGAAGATCACAAACTCACAGCGGAACGGATAAAATATATTATATAACATAAGCTTCGAAATACAAATCTGTTTTGTACATACATACATACCATCATCAGAGTACACATAACATTTGATCCAGCGGAAGTAACTCTAAATAACTAACGTTGAAGCCTCCTGCTTCAAGCTCCTCCAAGTGTATCTGTAAAAGCCTGAAACACTTGACTGCCCGTACAAATTTGGGCACCCAAGAGTTTAGGGAAAACAAAACAAAATAAACTCTGGGTCAGTCATGGGACTGGTGTGAGTAAACTCTAACCACTTGTTTAACTTTTAAAAATCCTTTTCGAAAGAAAAGATAATAGTAAGACCAGCACACACATAAACATGGACGGTTTTTACCTTACTATAACCCAAAACACTTTGATATCAAATCCAATGATATTATAATAATGTCTACATCAAGTAGATAACCAAATAGCAGAACGCTTGCATCTCACGCTCCACATATATATTATAAAATCAAAAACCGCATGTCGCTTATTGGAGATTGGATTTCCAACATGACAAGGTATGGGACCACCTTCCGATGATGTATCTCTAGAGGCAAATACACCTGGGTTCAACAAGAACGTCTTGCAACCCGGCCCACACATGACCGACCACTCATTTCGCTTGAGTGTATCGAATGTATATCACCAACGGTTGGACTCAAACCACCGTTCCCGAATGGGCAGAATCGATAGATTTAGAAACAAAAGGAATTTCTCTAGATAGGTGATTATACACCCTAATGGGTGCGACCCACATAGCCATGCTGCCTGCCCGATTTTTGTCCTTTCCCGGTTGTTGAGGCCTGAGGCTACGCATACTTACCATTCCTTGATAACACAATCACTTTGAATGCCACATTGTCAGATCCGTTAATCACTAGTTAAGTTTGCACAAATATTCTGGATATTATGCTAAGGGATAAATCCGTTGCAACCATATACATTCATACAGACCAACCCATTTGATCATTGGAAATACTTTGTCAGACATTCGTCCATTTACGTTTGTTCTGGGATTGAACGAAACCGAAGGCACTATTTCTATTACTAGAAAAGCCCTTGCACTTCACTCCGTCTTCAATATATCCAGCATACTTGGTTCGCAACGCTAATGCCGATACGGAGTGGTTCACGGATAATAATTCAACCGGTCTCTCCATATTGACAACGATGGTCAAAAACTTCGATAGTCTGTGATTTAACTATCGAATAAAAACAAGTGTTCAACCAAACATATCAAACAAATCACTGGGCTCTTTAATTAATATTTCATTAATTAAATCCTTTCCCCCATTTCCTCTATCAATATTTGTTACCCAAATATTTTCAATAACCATATTGGCCCTTTACGCTATTTTTGATTTCGTTTCCTTATCGAATTATAGATTTCTAACTGTCAAATTTTCTTAGAAATATTCTAACTCCTTAAATTTCCTGAAAATTTCGCCATAACCTCCCCTGTATCGGGAGCATCGGGAAATTTCAAATAGCTTCCCGGTATCTTCCTCAATCAAAAAGAAAAAGGAAAAGCCAAGCGGCTTGCCGATACGGCGCATAAATCTCATATATGAATTAAAACATGTACCTTTTTGTCGAGCACATAAATTTAAATCTTCATCACTTTATCCCATACCTGTCTAACACCTGTTCACCTGTTTTCAATTCAATTCAACACTATCTAATCGTTTGAATTTAGTTTCGCCCATTTATTCTTTAATTCTCCATTTTGCCTATTTCACTTCTTTGTTTGAACATAGCATGTTCGAACAAAATATTTAACTCGTTCATAACCAAATCGAATTTCGATTTCAATTCTAGTTTCCTTTTCTATTTCGAATATAAATTCTCAAATCGAATTCACTTATTTAAAGCTCAATATTCATTCGAAATCTCATTAACTAATTTCTATTCGAATTTGTTAACTCTATTCAATAAATCAAAAATCTGATTTCTATTTCAAAAATCATATTCATTTACACAACTTGAATTCGCATATATTTTACAACTCAACTCTGAAATTTTCTAAATAGAAACTTCGGATTTTATTTGCTTAAAAATCCTTTTATAAAATTAAATAAACCATTATGGTTTTAAAACGATTCTGGCGCTGCTTTTCTGAAAATTTGATTTTGACATATCTCAAAATCTATACGACGAAATTCATATTTTTCTCTTTCATTAGAAAACTATTATCAAACCGGTCCTGACGTTTCTTGTTTCAAAGAATTTCGACTTCAATTGCGTCCTGTATACTCGATTGAAGTTCGAATCGCTATTTTACGAACTGCAGCGCTGCGGCGAGTTCGTTTCAATTATATTTATATATATAAACTTTAAACTTCTTAAAATGAATTCAATTCCATTTTAAACCCATTCGAATTTCTAATATTCAAACCCCATTTTCCTTTATTTGAATTTCTTGATTCAAATTCCAATCTCCCTTTTGAATTCTATTTTCAAATCCCAATTTCTTTGATATTCAAATTCAGTACTTGAATTTCTATTTCCAATCTCTATTTGAACCTCATATTCAATTCGTTTTGAGTTATGTATTCAAACTCTATTTTGATTATATTTGAAGTTTATATTCAATTCTTCTTTGAATTCTAAATTCAAATCCCTATTCAATTCTCTTAAATTCGATATTTCAAATTTCATTTCAATTCTACCTTGCAATTCTATATTCAAATTCATTTATTCAAATTCTATTTGAATTGTTATATTCAGACCCATATTTGAATTCTATTTGAAATTCAAATATTCACTCTCCCTTTAAATTCTATTTGAAATTCTAAATGTTTCAAATTCCACTTTCCCTTCTTTGAAATTCTTAATATTTCAAATTACATTTCTTTTATTTGAAATTCCATTTTTGAATTTCCTTTATCCCAATCCCATTTGAATTCCTTTGAATTCAAATCCTATTTCAATTCTTTTGAATTCAAATCCCATATTTAAATTCCTTTAAATTCAAGTTCTATATTTGAATCCCTTTTGAATTTCTATAGTCAAATTCTCTTTCAATTATATTTGAATTCAAATTTCATTGCAATACTATTTTTGAAATTCTGTTTTCAAAGTCTATTTCAAATTCTCTTTTGAAAATTCTGTTTTGAAATCCTATTTCAAATTCTATTTGGAAATTCTATTTCAAATTCTCTATATTCAAACACCATTTGAAAGTTCTATATATAAATCCACTTTGGATTTCCTATTTGAATTCTAAATTCAAATTTTCCATTTCCTTTTCTATTTGAATTCAAATTTCCATTTTTCTTTTCTATTATTCAAATTCTATATTTAAATTCCCCTTTTAATCATATTTCCAAAACACTTGTATTTCTATTTTTGAATTATCAAACGATAATTCTTTCCACTCCATTTATAACTTCGTTATAAAAGAACTATTTATAAACTTCATTTAAAAAGAACTACTTGTTTTATTTTTCAAAAACAAGTTTATATTTTCATTTCCATTAAAAATTCAAATTCTATTTAAAAATAGAATTTTTTCCCTTCTTAAAATCTCAAATATCATTCCACGATATTTTTAAATATCATTGCTTAAGCCCAGTGATATTTAAACCAATCAAATCACCCAATTTTCAATCATTTGATTTTAACACATCATATATGAATATATGAAATCAAGCAAGTAAACAAACAGATAATATATTTTTGAGGAATCCTGTTGGATTCCTCCAACCTGTTTCCCTGCATCCACAGATGTTAGCACATAAATAATACCCATTCTGCTTCGTGGCAGAATATCGCGGTATAGAAGGTCATCCACTAATCATAGCGTGGGGCGTATATAGGGTAATCATCCGCTATGAAACTGCGGGCATCCGCTAATGAGACTGCGGGAATTCAACCAATCAATCAACCCAATATATATATATAATAGCCTAAATAACTAATATATATAAAACAAGCAGAAAGCATCCACACAAGCAACAAACAATTTTTTTTAACGAAATAAAAATAATTCTAAAGGTGAGTGAGATTTACTCACCGAGATTTTAACTGCGCTGAATATCCACTGAAGCATATTATATAAATTTTACAGCGATCCCTTCATACGTTCTTTTTCCACTGTAAAACGATAATTAATAAAATTCCAGTTATTTAAATTTTACAAATTCAATTTAATTAATTATCCATGTGTAAACAAATTAACTTTATGTTTAAGCCCAGTATTCCCTGTCCAACTAAACATGTTATTAAAAATAATAAATGTATATTTCGATCAATTAACAGTGCTTTTCATTTTATTTTATGTTGGCATTTGTTTGTTGTAGTTAGCATCAAACAAAAAGATTCCCATTATTGCACTCTCGAACTTAGGAATGATCTATTTACAAAGAGATCGAACAACTCTGTTCTTAATTCGAATGGTAGACTATGTCCCCATCTTACATATGCTAATTATTTTATTTATCGTTCTTTTACCCTAATAAAGTAGGATAGAACATCATAAATATCTTAAATTACCTTGATAATTGTTTTGTTAATGTCGGCCTAGTCCTGTTCCTTTGCAGTTGATTTTCACGGCTCCCTGCATTATCACACCAGCAGCGTATGTTAATCGGAAGTTGCCGCGGTCATTGCTGGTAGTTTCCGCTTGCACCATAGCTTCATGCCAGACCCTCGAAGTCGAAGTCGAAATCGAACTTCGGTTTACCCAAAAAAAAAGGAACCGACCCTTTCCATTTTTCACTGTCGAACCCATCATAACCCAAATCGCGACATCCACCTGAAGCCCTAAACCGAAATCCCTAATTGACGATGTTCCTCTGTGAACGCTCCTCCAGACATCGCGATAACCTCACCTCGTTTGAACACCCGAATCCATCGCGATTTTCCTTTTCGATCTGTGCTTAGTAACCAACGGAGGAGAGGAGGGTAGCGGCTTTTGAAATAAAGGGTTTTTGATTTACTTATTCGGTTGAAATGAAAATGAGGAAGAGGGAAAAGGAAGTCGCAGTTTTAAAGAAAGGGGATGGCCATTTGATTTCTGAAGCTTTGGTCTTCATTTTCGTTTGTGAAGAATTTCAGAGGGACGTCGCGATTTTATAATTGAAGAGGGGACAGCTATTTTGGCTCGATGGAAGAAATAAGTCTGCGCCATTAATTCTTGTCTTCCTTGATTGTGAAGAGAACGGACATAAGGTACAAGAAAATCAAATAAGGCAGAAGGTAGGTCTGCGTTAGATAGGTCGGCTCTGTTTTTATTTTTTTTTTTTTATTTTTTTTTTTTTTTTTTTTTTTAAATAGATAAAATATCTTGCGATCCCCGAACCATCATAGTAATCTTAACGACTGACGTTACCAGATTATAGCGTTGTTCTGGACTAAATGAAGCCGATCCTAAATTTTAATTCGACTGTATAGAAGAGAGAACTATTTTAAATTAACGAATTATATTAAATACGATTTAAAATATAACTTGATTTTAAACATCAAATTCATCGATAAAAAATCTATTATTATCGTTCTATTCGATATTAAATCATATAATGATTTTTAAACTGATAAATTCCATAATAAAAATCCATTTATTTTTGAATCAATATTTAAAACTATATTAAATATTTAAAATTAACCAACGAAAAATCTGGGTCGTTACATTCTTTCCCCCTTAAAATAATTTCGTCCTCGAAATTGCTAAGGTAGGGAAAATGGTACAAACTCATTACTTTTCAAAAATTCACTTATGTTGAAACTCAACTCCTCATATTTCAACAAATTAACTCCAACCAAAACTTTTGGTCTTCCCACATTTGATTCGAATGATCTATGATCAATTCATTTATATCCAATCTATATTCCATTAAACCAACTCAAATTGATTCTAGTCAATTGATTCACTTCAATCCATTTAACTAGCTTAAGTTAAATTCCAATTCCAGAATCCAAATCCCTGGGTTTTTCTTTTCAAATTCTTTTGAAATTCCATAAATATATATTTATATTTATTTTCATTTCAAATTCAAAACATTTGAATTTTCAAACTACTTGTTTTCTTTCAAACCAAATTTCCATCAAAATTTTCTAAGGTAGCAATTCATCACTTAGAAACTCGGAAATGAACACTGATGATGTTGCAATCATCATCAGAATAATTTCCCAGCCACTGAAGTGAGTTCAGTGCTTTATCCATTTCAAAATCCATCTAAAATGATTTTCTTTCAAATCCTTCTATTATACTCTGAAAAATATTTTTTTTTTTACTTCCCAGGATTTTGAATTCTTAATTCTGGTTTGGATTTAATTCTAATTCATTTCATTTGTATATTTAATTCCTATACAAATTCTATTTGGTTATAAATAACCATTTTAATTTTATAATCTCATTTGATTATAATCCACATCCAACACATCCATATAATAATAATTCTAGAAAATTACTCTTTCTATATCAAAATAGAAATTTCGGGTAAAATTATTTCATTTACCCACTTAAAAACAATATCATGTCGTATTTTCTGTTCAAGTGTTTAGAAAATCCCTATCGACTTCGTGGCGTCCCACGATTCGACCAGAATTCATAAACTACTCAACAGACAAGCCAACACAATATAAAACCATTTTTATATTAACTTACAAATACGCTCTCTCGTATATTTACGCTCAACTCATTCTAGGGTACTACTGACCCTATCTCTAATGAGCACATGCCACACAAGCCTAGGTATTCGCTCAACCTAAGCTCTGATACCAACTGTAAAGGCCCGCAAATCCGTGCTATCTGAATTGACTAATAACACCACACGTCCAACCCAAATTGCACAGAAATACGAATCATTATTAGAAAGAAGTTAGAGGATGAGAAATAGAAAGAAAGAAATATTAGAATAGAAGAAAACGAAGATCACAAACTCACAGCGGAACGGATAAAATATATTATATAACATAAGCTTCGAAATACAAATCTGTTTTGTACATACATACATACCATCATCAGAGTACACATAACATTTGATCCAGCGGAAGTAACTCTAAATAACTAACGTTGAAGCCTCCTGCTTCAAGCTCCTCCAAGTGTATCTGTAAAAGCCTGAAACACTTGACTGCCCGTACAAATTTGGGCACCCAAGAGTTTAGGGAAAACAAAACAAAATAAACTCTGGGTCAGTCAAGGGACTGGTGTGAGTAAACTCTAACCACTTGTTTAACTTTTAAAAATCCTTTTCGAAAGAAAAGATAATAGTAAGACCAGCCCACACATAAACATGGACGGTTTTTACCTTACTATAACCCAAAACACTTTGATATCAAATCCAATGATATTATAATAATGTCTACATCAAGTAGATAACCAAATAGCAGAACGCTTGCATCTCACGCTCCACATATATATTATAAAATCAAAAACCGCATGTCGCTTATTGGAGATTGGATTTCCAACATGACAAGGTATGGGACCACCTTCCGATGATGTATCTCTAGAGGCAAATACACCTGGGTTCAACAAGAACGTCTTGCAACCCGGCCCACACATGACCGACCACTCATTTCGCTTGAGTGTATCGAATGTATATCACCAACGGTTGGACTCAAACCACCGTTCCCGAATGGGCAGAATCGATAGATTTAGAAACAAAAGGAATTTCTCTAGATAGGTGATTATACACCCTAATGGGTGCGACCCACATAGCCATGCTGCCTGCCCGATTTTTGTCCTTTCCCGGTTGTTGAGGCCTGAGGCTACGCATACTTACCATTCCTTGATAACACAATCACTTTGAATGCCACATTGTCAGATCCGTTAATCACTAGTTAAGTTTGCACAAATATTCTGGATATTATGCTAAGGGATAAATCCGTTGCAACCATATACATTCATACAGACCAACCCATTTGATCATTGGAAATACTTTGTCAGACATTCGTCCATTTACGTTTGTTCTGGGATTGAACGAAACCGAAGGCACTATTTCTATTACTAGAAAAGCCCTTGCACCTCACTCCGTCTTCAATATATCCAGCATACTTGGTTCGCAACGCTAATGCCGATACGGAGTGGTTCACGGATAATAATTCAACCGGTCTCTCCATATTGACAACGATGGTCAAAAACTTCGATAGTCTGTGATTTAACTATCGAATAAAAACAAGTGTTCAACCAAACATATCAAACAAATCACTGGGCTCTTTAATTAATATTTCATTAATTAAATCCTTTCCCCCATTTCCTCTATCAATATTTGTTACCCAAATATTTTCAATAACCATATTGGCCCTTTACGCTATTTTTGATTTCGTTTCCTTATCGAATTATAGATTTCTAACTGTCAAATTTTCTTAGAAATATTCTAACTCCTTAAATTTCCTGAAAATTTCGCCATAACCTCCCCTGTATCGGGAGCATCGGGAAATTTCAAATAGCTTCCCGGTATCTTCCTCAATCAAAAAGAAAAAGGAAAAGCCAAGCGGCTTGCCGATACGGCGCATAAATCTCATATATGAATTAAAACATGTACCTTTTTGTCGAGCACATAAATTTAAATCTTCATCACTTTATCCCATACCTGTCTAACACCTGTTCACCTGTTTTCAATTCAATTCAACACTATCTAATCGTTTGAATTTAGTTTCGCCCATTTATTCTTTAATTCTCCATTTTGCCTATTTCACTTCTTTGTTTGAACATAGCATGTTCGAACAAAATATTTAACTCGTTCATAACCAAATCGAATTTCGATTTCAATTCTAGTTTCCTTTTCTATTTCGAATATAAATTCTCAAATCGAATTCACTTATTTAAAGCTCAATATTCATTCGAAATCTCATTAACTAATTTCTATTCGAATTTGTTAACTCTATTCAATAAATCAAAAATCTGATTTCTATTTCAAAAATCATATTCATTTACACAACTTGAATTCGCATATATTTTACAACTCAACTCTGAAATTTTCTAAATAGAAACTTCGGATTTTATTTGCTTAAAAATCCTTTTATAAAATTAAATAAACCATTATGGTTTTAAAACGATTCTGGCGCTGCTTTTCTGAAAATTTGATTTTGACATATCTCAAAATCTATACGACGAAATTCATATTTTTCTCTTTCATTAGAAAACTATTATCAAACCGGTCCTGACGTTTCTTGTTTCAAAGAATTTCGACTTCAATTGCGTCCTGTATACTCGATTGAAGTTCGAATCGCTATTTTACGAACTGCAGCGCTGCGGCGAGTTCGTTTCAATTATATTTATATATATAAACTTTAAACTTCTTAAAATGAATTCAATTCCATTTTAAACCCATTCGAATTTCTAATATTCAAACCCCATTTTCCTTTATTTGAATTTCTTGATTCAAATTCCAATCTCCCTTTTGAATTCTATTTTCAAATCCCAATTTCTTTGATATTCAAATTCAGTACTTGAATTTCTATTTCCAATCTCTATTTGAACCTCATATTCAATTCGTTTTGAGTTATGTATTCAAACTCTATTTTGATTATATTTGAAGTTTATATTCAATTCTTCTTTGAATTCTAAATTCAAATCCCTATTCAATTCTCTTAAATTCGATATTTCAAATTTCATTTCAATTCTACCTTGCAATTCTATATTCAAATTCATTTATTCAAATTCTATTTGAATTGTTATATTCATACCCATATTTGAATTCTATTTGAAATTCAAATATTCACTCTCCCTTTAAATTCTATTTGAAATTCTAAATGTTTCAAATTCCACTTTCCCTTCTTTGAAATTCTTAATATTTCAAATTACATTTCTTTTATTTGAAATTCCATTTTTGAATTTCCTTTATCCCAATCCCATTTGAATTCCTTTGAATTCAAATCCTATTTCAATTCTTTTGAATTCAAATCCCATATTTAAATTCCTTTAAATTCAAGTTCTATATTTGAATCCCTTTTGAATTTCTATAGTCAAATTCTCTTTCAATTATATTTGAATTCAAATTTCATTGCAATACTATTTTTGAAATTCTGTTTTCAAAGTCTATTTCAAATTCTCTTTTGAAAATTCTGTTTTGAAATCCTATTTCAAATTCTATTTGGAAATTCTATTTCAAATTCTCTATATTCAAACACCATTTGAAAGTTCTATATATAAATCCACTTTGGATTTCCTATTTGAATTCTAAATTCAAATTTTCCATTTCCTTTTCTATTTGAATTCAAATTTCCATTTTTCTTTTCTATTATTCAAATTCTATATTTAAATTCCCCTTTTAATCATATTTCCAAAACACTTGTATTTCTATTTTTGAATTATCAAACGATAATTCTTTCCACTCCATTTATAACTTCGTTATAAAAGAACTATTTATAAACTTCGTTTAAAAAGAACTACTTGTTTTATTTTTCAAAAACAAGTTTATATTTTCATTTCCATTAAAAATTCAAATTCTATTTAAAAATAGAATTTTTTCCCTTCTTAAAATCTCAAATATCATTCCACGATATTTTTAAATATCATTGCTTAAGCCCAGTGATATTTAAACCAATCAAATCACCCAATTTTCAATCATTTGATTTTAACACATCATATATGAATATATGAAATCAAGCAAGTAAACAAACAGATAATATATTTTTGAGGAATCCTGTTGGATTCCTCCAACCTGTTTCCCTGCATCCACAGATGTTAGCACATAAATAATACCCATTCTGCTTCGTGGCAGAATATCGCGGTATAGAAGGTCATCCACTAATCATAGCGTGGGGCGTATATAGGGTAATCATCCGCTATGAAACTGCGGGCATCCGCTAATGAGACTGCGGGAATTCAACCAATCAATCAACCCAATATATATATATAATAGCCTAAATAACTAATATATATAAAACAAGCAGAAAGCATCCACACAAGCAACAAACAATTTTTTTTAACGAAATAAAAATAATTCTAAAGGTGAGTGAGATTTACTCACCGAGATTTTAACTGCGCTGAATATCCACTGAAGCATATTATATAAATTTTACAGCGATCCCTTCATACGTTCTTTTTCCACTGTAAAACGATAATTAATAAAATTCCAGTTATTTAAATTTTACAAATTCAATTTAATTAATTATCCATGTGTAAACAAATTAACTTTATGTTTAAGCCCAGTATTCCCTGTCCAACTAAACATGTTATTAAAAATAATAAATGTATATTTCGATCAATTAACAGTGCTTTTCATTTTATTTTATGTTGGCATTTGTTTGTTGTAGTTAGCATCAAACAAAAAGATTCCCATGATTGCACTCTCGAACTTAGGAATGATCTATTTACAAAGAGATCGAACAACTCTGTTCTTAATTCGAATGGTAGACTATGTCCCCATCTTACATATGCTAATTATTTTATTTATCGTTCTTTTACCCTAATAAAGTAGGATAGAACATCATAAATATCTTAAATTACCTTGATAATTGTTTTGTTAATGTCGGCCTAGTCCTGTTCCTTTGCAGTTGATTTTCACGGCTCCCTGCATTATCACACCAGCAGCGTATGTTAATCGGAAGTTGCCGCGGTCATTGCTGGTAGTTTCCGCTTGCACCATAGCTTCATGCCAGACCCTCGAAGTCGAAGTCGAAATCGAACTTCGGTTTACCCAAAAAAAAAGGAACCGACCCTTTCCATTTTTCACTGTCGAACCCATCATAACCCAAATCGCGACATCCACCTGAAGCCCTAAACCGAAATCCCTAATTGACGATGTTCCTCTGTGAACGCTCCTCCAGACATCGCGATAACCTCACCTCGTTTGAACACCCGAATCCATCGCGATTTTCCTTTTCGATCTGTGCTTAGTAACCAACGGAGGAGAGGAGGGTAGCGGCTTTTGAAATAAAGGGTTTTTGATTTACTTATTCGGTTGAAATGAAAATGAGGAAGAGGGAAAAGGAAGTCGCAGTTTTAAAGAAAGGGGATGGCCATTTGATTTCTGAAGCTTTGGTCTTCATTTTCGTTTGTGAAGAATTTCAGAGGGACGTCGCGATTTTATAATTGAAGAGGGGACAGCTATTTTGGCTCGATGGAAGAAATAAGTCTGCGCCATTAATTCTTGTCTTCCTTGATTGTGAAGAGAACGGACATAAGGTACAAGAAAATCAAATAAGGCAGAAGGTAGGTCTGCGTTAGATAGGTCGGCTCTGTTTTTTTTTTTTTTTTTTTTTTTTTTTTTTTTTTAAATAGATAAAATATCTTGCGATCCCCGAACCATCATAGTAATCTTAACGACTGACGTTACCAGATTATAGCGTTGTTCTGGACTAAATGAAGCCGACCCTAAATTTTAATTCGACTGTATAGAAGAGAGAACTATTTTAAATTAACGAATTATATTAAATACGATTTAAAATATAACTTGATTTTAAACATCAAATTCATCGATAAAAAATCTATTATTATCGTTCTATTCGATATTAAATCATATAATGATTTTTAAACTGATAAATTCCATAATAAAAATCCATTTATTTTTGAATCAATATTTAAAACTATATTAAATATTTAAAATTAACCAACGAAAAATCTGGGTCGTTACAGTGTATAATCGATATAAATTTCCGTATCAAATCAATACTATAAATGAAATAATAGCAAACCCTTTTAAATTCCATATATAGTAACGGTCTTCCTTCACAGAAGCTCATCTCGATTATTACCAAATCGAATTCCATTCAATTGCAATTTAATATATTAAATTGTAAATCTTTATTTTGGAAAATTCCATTAATCTTAATTAAAAGATTATAAACACCAAACCATATCTTCACTGTTAATTGGGTTAAAGAACGAATGTTATTTAAAACACCATTCAATATAACCCAAACATCTAATTCTTTTACTCAATTCCAATTAAATATTAATTAATTGGAAAACTTCACTACATCTTAATATAAAGATTTATTATTTTCTCAACTGGGTTTAAGAACAGTGTTAATAAAGACACCATTCATGACAAACCCAAAATCTAATTCGATATTAAATACATGGCTCAGGATAGAAATTAAATCGGCTTATATTCAATATCAAATTCTGAAACCAACAAATATCGTATTGGGAATAACGATATATATATATATATATATCTTCCAAATTCCTCAACAATATCCATATAATCACGGAATCCAATATCGAAATATTCCGGAGATTATTTCCATTCCAATTTATTCGTTGGAAAATTCTATTTATTTTAAAACCATTTACTAATCCAACTTATTTATTAAAAATATTGGATTATTTTTCTAGTTTAATAACTAGCTCATTTCGATAAAATACATTTTATCTTTTCAAAACTGTAATTTTTCATCCAAAATCTTTCCCAATCATTTATTATGATTTTATACAATTTTTCCATATTTTTAATAATTTTATTAAGGCATTTACAGTCAGTTTCCAATATCGGCCATCGAACTGCATCCGTAGCGACCTTTTTCAAAATTGATTTGGACATATCCTAAAAACAAACTGTTAGATTTAAAATCTCTTATATTCATTGGAAAGCTCTTTTTGATACAAACCCAATGGTTCTAGATTTAGGAGAATCCAACGGGCGGATCTCCCGTTACGTCTATCTGAAGTTAATGGTCGAAATTCGTGAAGGGTTGCTGCACGGCGCGTCCTATTCAAGCCATTAATATATATATATATATATATATAATTTCATCGATTTCCATTCAAAACATATTTATAAAATATTTGTAAGTTCATTTTAAATGATTCCCACTTCTATTTCAATTTTAAATCAAAATTGAATATTCTATATCATTATAATATTGAAATGATAAAATTTTCAAAATATAAGATTTTGAAATCACTTTTCGATATTCATTATAAGATGAATAAAATCAATAGAAAACCCCGATCGTGTTAAAATGGCGTTTAGCTACTTAACATGACTTCACATTTCAATATTTTCGTGTCCATCCAAAATTTGACATCAAAATCATGTTTTGATTATTCACTGAATATTATTTTAAAATATTCGTTAATTCTGAACTGGAATCAGACTCAATCAATTACTATATCATTTCAGTTATATCGATTTCATATATCGCATGTATACAACAATAATGATAAATAATCATTAAAAATTCATACAACATCCAGAATGCATTTGACAACTATATAAGCACTAAAATAAATAAATAACACTTATACAGTCTGTCAACCCATCGATTGACATACAACTAAACAATTGAGATTAGTGTATGTCAAATATCATCCCAATACCTGTGTGGGGTTTCAACTAGTAAATACTGTTTATTATTTGTGTAGTCAGGCGATGTGTAAAATATTATCGTCCCAATCAATGTCAGTTAAATGAGTGTACATAAACAAACCATCCGTTTATAAATGAATATTTATTTTCATTTCATGATAATTTTTATATACAGTTTATATAAATAATTTTATATACAACAATATCAATCAATGGCACTCCCAATCACAATCCGAACAAACAATCAACTATGGTTTGTACAAAAAAATAGTGTTAGGGGCTATTAAGCCCCGTATGCAACCTATTATATAATAAATGTAAAATAATTTGAGTGAGGGAGAGTTCTCAAAGTCGGTTTCCACTCCGTCATTCTTTATTTGATGATTTTCTGTTTTGTTCGGATTTAATTTCGTCTCAAATCCAAATTAGCTCCGTTTCTATCCTAGTCAGTTACATTGCGTAGTGTTCGTCGAGACGAGTCCAACACATCTGAGATCGTCGGATTCTAATTTCGTATGACAAAGATATTAATTTTACAAGATTTAAACAATTACACGATCATTAATTAATATAATTAATTATTAATTAAATCCCCTAATCTAATTACTCATGCAAATTGTAATGTCCCTTTATTTTCACAATATAATAATTAATTTAATTAAGTATTTAAATAGTGAATTTGAAATTTAAATGGTTGTTGAATTAAATTAAATTTAATTAATACAATAATTAAATAATATATTTAATTCTGAAATAATCAGAATTTACAGAATTCACAATACTGTGTGAATTGGACCATTTAAAATGTATAATTCAGTTTAGAGTTGAATTATATTTACAAATATATTATATAAACGACAGTTGAACGTATAATTATATTATAATTAAAATCGAACTCGAAATGGTGCTGCAGTTCTTAATTTGGCAATTTGAACTTCAACTGAATGTGCAGAAACCGTTTTAAGTCGGATTTCTGTGAAACAAGAAACTTCAGAGCTGGTGAATTATATTTTTCCAATGGAAGGGAAAAATTGAGATTTCATCGTGTAGATTGTGAGTTGTGTCCAAATCAAATTTTCTAATAGTCGCTATGAAATCGCTTATAGGCCATAGCGGTTATTTAATTTTAATTAAATATCGATTTTGAATTTGGAAAAATCCTTTAAGACGTATTCTCAGTTTAATTTTTAGAATTTTACTGTAATTTTTATTTCGAAAAATAAGCACTTTTTATTTTGAATTGTTTAACACCCTATACCAGCATTTTGGGGTTTCATAGAATAAGCCAACTTGTCTATATTATTATATTTTTTGGATCGTGACACATTGCGTGACGTGATGGCATTCTTATTTCTGTCCATAGCAGTTCATACGCGAACGGAGTTTGATATGGTAGGGTACCCTAACTTCTATCTAAAACAAACACATACATATCTATATATATTCTCCAACTGTACTGAAATTCTCGGTTCATAAACAAAAACATATTTTTCATATTTAATGCTGGTAACCAAGCAAGTGATTTTTGATCTTTTTTCGACATAGTACGAGTTGAGTCCTTTGGTTATAGAATCTATAAGTTATGTTAGATAATAAAACTAAAGAAATGAAAAGAAATAAGCATTTAATTTGTCGCATTTCCTCCTACCTGTTCCTTCATCCTTCAGTACTGTCACCTACCCTATAATAAATATCCTAACAAATATACATAAATAACCTCATTCCCTTTCCTTAAGACCAGAAACATTTCTTATCTGCTGTAATTTAAAATGACCGCCACATTTCTTAATCTTCTTCAATTAAATCGAGAGAAATGCTCCATGAAATTCAATGACCTCGGATCCTTTGGACTCGTACAGGGGAAGGCTTCAACTCTCTGTGTGTTTTAATGGGTGCGGTAAGAATCCGTGGAGCTTGTTTTGGGTACATCATAATCTAGGGTTGATGCATTCGGCGAATTGGAGCATTTAGGTGGAATTTCGATGTTGGATTCGGTTTCCAGTGTGTGTGTAGCATCTGTCGTAGATTTCTAGTTATATTCGAACATGAAAAAGGGCATGCGACACCCTGTACTTCGTTGAAGCTACTATTCGATAGAAATTGATTTCCATGCTCTAGTTTGAGCTGAAGGGTACGAGAGATAGAGATTTTTATGGGAATGTGAATGGTGATTTTTGTTTAAGGATTCAAGAAGTAAAGAAGGAGGAGTGGAGTTTGAAATTTGCAGAAATGTCAAAGGAGGAGGATGCGAAATCTTATCGGGAAAGAAGGAGGAAAAATTGATGCGGGTCTAGTAAATGGAAATGGGTTTGGGCTTTAAGGTATATGGTGAGCCCGATAGAAATTAGAAATTAAGTTTTTATTTAATTTAAATTATTCGTATAACTTGTAAATGCTATAACTTCGTCATACGAAATCCGAATTTCCCAAATTCAAATCCGTTGGGATCGTATGGACGGACACTACATAATGGAACTAACTGGAAGTCCATCGGGGCTTGTTATAATTTATAGCAAAATAAATTGTCTGTCTGAATTAAGCGATGGTTATCGTTATTAACGATGATCGTCCAATGTGAGTAAAACTCACCAACTCTGAAAGTTATATTTTTATAACGTTTTTTTAGAACTGATAGATGATGGTTGATTTTCCGTGTTGACTGTTTGGTTGAACTGCTAAGTGATTGGTTAAAAATATCGATATAGTTATATATATATATATATATATCATCAATCAAATATTGATTCTATATATCAGAATATTTCATAGTAAAAATAAAATTGATGTTAATTATATTGTTTAACATCTGTGATGCAGGGAAATAGGTTGGAGGGATCCAACTGGATTCCTTATTATTTATAATACTGTTCTGTTCATATATTGTAATATATGATGTGATATATAATCTATTGTAGATTATGTGTGTTTGAATGATATCGATCATTGTTGTTTGGTATTTTAAATACCGTAAGAAATACCGGAATGTAGGAAAAGGAATTTTCAATGTGTATATTGAAAATAAATATATTTATATAAAATAAAATGATTTTATATAAAAGGATTTCAAATAGAATTGAAATGGAAATATTTGTAAAACATATACAAATAGATTTGAAAAGGAAAATATTTGTAAAACAAATATAAAGGAAAAATATTTGTAAAACAAATATAAAGGAAAATATTTGTGAAACAAATAGGAAAAATAAATATTTATTTAGAAAATAAACAGAGAAAAAAGAAATATTTATTTAGAAAATAAATAAAGTTATAAAAGGAAATATTTGTGAAACAAATAGAAAAGGAAATATTTGTAAAACGTTTACAAATAGATTATAAATGGAAATATTTATTTATGAAAATAAATAGAATTATAAAGGAAATATTTATTTAGAAAATAAATAGATTATAAATGGAAATACTTGAAAAATGAAAGAAGTGTATAAAAAGAGAATTTTACACTAAGGAAAGTTTAGACCCGTGCTGCGCACACGGGCATAACAGAATGTGAATATAAAGTAGATTTTAAATAGAAATCTATTTTAACAGATAAGTGGAGAAGATAAATTTATAAAAATATTTTATAAATTAAATAAAATGTTTATCATTGGATAAACAGAATATATAAGTCAGGACTTATATAGAGAAGTAATAATCGATTTCAACATCGATATTTGAAACTGAATATGGACGAAGAGTTAGTCGACTAAGAGTAAATCAGTTAGAGTAATCGATTAGAGTTAATCGAATTAGAGTAATTGATTAGAGATAATCAGTTAGAGTTAACCAGTTAGAGTTAATCAGTTAGAGTTAATCGGTTAGAGTTAATCAGTAGAGTTAATTGAATATTATTTATTCAATTAGAGTTAATCGAATATTAGTTATTCGAATAAAGAGTCAACCAGATAGAGTTAATTGAACATAGTTAATCGAATTAGGATTTAATTGAATATTAGTTATTCAATTAGAGTTAATCAAATATAGTTATTTGAGATAGAGTTAGTAAAAACATAGTTATTCAGGATGAGTTGTCATTTCATACGACTGCTAGCGTAATTCGCAGGGCTGCAGATAGCCTACGGCGGTCGGATGTTTCCTGAGGGAATCAGGCGTAACCATTGTGATCGCTGCAATCTAGAGTCAAGCAAATGGAGTTAAATCGACTATTTGCTATTCGAAATAAAGTTCAAACAGACAAGTTATTCGAATATAATTTAATCGGATATTAGTTATTCGATAGGAGTTAGTCAAGTTGAGTTAAATAAGTCAAGTTAATTAAGTTAAGTTAGTCAGGTTGAGTTAATCAGGTAAGTTAATCAAGATGAGTTAATCAAACCGAGTTAATCCAAATAAGTTATTCAAAAAGAGATAATCGAATATAATCTATTCGAAAATAGATAATTGAATATAATCTATTCGAAAAGAGATAATCGAATAGAATCTATTCGAAAGGAGATAATCGAATATAATCAATTCGAAGAGAGCTAATCGAATATTAGTTATTCGAAGGAGAGTTAATCAAATAAAGATTACGAGAAAGGGAGTTATTCGTCGAATTCAATTATATCGAATTCGGGAAAGTATTATTTGCTTTGCGGTTTTTTATCGAGATTTGTTTATTTATAAATAAATTAGTTGTCGGCTTATTTATTCAAGATAAGAATTTAAGTTAGATATTTCAAAAGTAGGGTTTATAACATCAGCATTATAATAAATGTTTCTCATAAAAGAAGTAGATTTATAATCTGAATTCGAGAATTTGCGTAATCACATTATTGTAGAAATTGGAGCGGTGAGCTTTGTCTATTGCAAGGTTAAGAACGTTTTTCAGTTAAGGTCTGAGAGGTAATTATACCCCAACTTGATTGACTTCCTTATTTAACTAAGAAATAGTTGAGGTTCGATGGCGAGAGTTAGTTGGAAATACATTTAAGTAATAAACGATTTATGGATTGAGGTCGTAACGATGTTTTATACAACGTTAGTTGAAATCCATATAAATGTGTTTTGTAAACGTTTTCAAAATATAGAATCAGAGATATTTTCTAAGCATAGAAAATGAAAATGTTCTATTGATATGTAAATAAGCAATGGAAATGTTTTCCAATGTTAATAACATATATTTTCTAAATATAGAAAATAAGCAAATATATATATATATATATATTTGATGATTGATCAATAGAAATTCCAATTGGAAATAAGATTGTTGTTTGCACACGTGTTTTCATTTGATAGTTAAATCACTGACTATCAAAGTTTCTAACCATTTTTACATTGTTAATATGGAGAGACGGTTGGATTATTATCCGAAGAACCACTCCGTATTGGCATAAGCGTTGCAAACCAAGTATGCTGAATATATGAAGACGGAGTAAAGTGCAAGGGCTATTGTATAAATCTTAGGTAGATATTGCCTAAGATGGATGTACTGAATAGTGCCTTCGGTTTGTCCAGTCCCAAATGTATTTACGTTGGTAGACCGCGTAAGTTGATCGTTTCAAATGTATTTACGTTGGTGGCAGAGGAATTCGTTTATCTTAGCTTATACCCGTGGTATTTTTGGGGAAATTAATTTGTGATTTGACGGATATGATGATGTGGCATTCAAAGTAAATGAAGACGTGATCTGTATAAAGATACGTTATCACCTCAAGCCTCATCAACTGGGAAATGATAGAAATCGGGCAGGCAGCATGGCTAAGTGGGTCGCACCCAATTAGGGTATATTGTCACCATCTAGAGAATATTCATATTTGTACTTCTTTCAATTTTGTATCTCCCAGGAACAGTTATGTTGGAATACTAACCGAGGGGTGGCAATATATTCGATACATTCAAGAGAAATGAATGGTCGGTCATGTGTGGCTGAGTTGCAAGATGTTCTTGTTGAACTCTAGTGTATCGCTTCTAGAGCACACTGAGCGGAAGGTGGATCCATATGATGTCATAGTTGGAATCCATTTCCCAAATAAGAGACTGTGGTTTTGATTGTATATTATATATGTAGAATGTTAGATGCAAGCGTTTCTACTAGATTTCTATTTACTTGATCTAGACATTATTATAATATCAGACAAGTATCGTTTTAGAAATATTTTGGTTTATCGTAAGGTAAAAACCATCCGTGTTTATGTGTGGATCGGTCTTATGATTATCATTTCTTTTAAAGAGATTTTAAAAGTTAAACAAGTGGTTGGAGTTTACTCACACCAGTCACATGACTGGCCCGGAGTTTATTTTGTTTTGTTTTCCCTAAACTCTTGGGTACCCAATTTTGTATGGGCAGTCAAGTAGTCGGGATTTACAGATACTTGAAGAACTGGAGCAGGAGGCCTCAGGATTATATAGCTATTGTTATTTCCGCTGTGTTGTAAGTGTTATACTCTAATAATGGTATTGTATACAGATACTGTTTTATTTCAAAGTTATGTTATGAAATATATTTATTCGTTCCGCTGTGAGATTTCGTGTTTACTCTGATGTTGTATGTTCTTCTTCTTCTTCCTCTATTCTAAGTTTCTATCTTATTTATTCTCACTCTCTAACTTCTTTCATTAACTACCGGTATTTTCGATGTTTGGAAAATCGACGTGGGTTTTATGTCGATGACCAAAGATCGCAAATTTCTGGGACATTACAGTAATCATTGTCTTCCCTAATGCAATTTGTTCCAGGATTTTGCTGATAAAACGAACCCAATTCCACACTCGAAATATCCACCCCGCCTCTTCTACAAATGACCGGAACTCGATCAGGGGCCATCACGACGACCGCCCTCGCGCCTCCACCGTACTCCCCTATCAACGACCAGCTCGCAGCCGCATGGCATCACAGAAACGCCATCGAACGACATACATTCCAGCAAAGAGAATGAACGAAATAGGAATCCATACTTGATCAAAGTCGTATTAAATCAAAGAGCTAACGAAGCTCTAGAGTTTTGCTTAGGACGATGGATTTAATTCGGATTGTATAATGAGAATTTTTGTGTGACGACCCAAACTTCCCAGTAAAGGAAAGGCTGGATTGCTTTGAAAACAACACACATCAGAATACAAACTGAAGAACATTTTATTGTTAGTTATGACAATTACATCAGAGTACAAGAATGTAACAGAGTATGAATACTTATTACACAATAGAAATACAATAATATCAGAGTTTTAAATTACATTTAAATAGCAGTGGAAAAATAATACAAATATACAACTGGAAGGAATACACGGATATAGAGCTTTCCGAATACCGCTTCAGCTGTAAACCAGGATCCTGTAAATATATCTGCAAAAAAGCTACTCGACTGCCCGTGTGGAAATCTTAACTTAACTATCTAATAATAAGGCTAATCACAGGACAATGCCGCTAACGCGGAGCGGGTTTACTCCATTGGATTTCCAGTGCATAAAATAAAGTAAAACGTTAAACAACGCAATGCTTTTCAGAAAAATGAAACCATTATAAGACCCAAGTCCCATCACACAATGCAACGCAAACCGGAGGATAGGTTATTACCTTATAATGGTCAAAAGATGCATGATATGATAAAACGGATTTAGTATTAGTGTGTATATGTTTTAATAAAAACATTTCAAATATAAATGTATCAATCCAAGACGGCATAGTACCCCATCCTACTATGTCGTCATACTAGTTCTACAATCAAAACCGCAAGGTCGTATTGGAAATTGGGTTTCCATCATGAGTCGAGGCTAGGGGCAAGCTCCTCTCCGATTCGAGACACTCTAGCAAATGCCTCAGGATCCCCCATAGTGAACCCTTGGATCTTCAGGGCCGGTCCCCGCCTATCGGCAGTGGATTAATTATGCCTGAACACACACTTCCCGGTCCCTTTGGACCTATAGTATGACCACTAACGGCCCATAAAAATCCGAGGCGCCTCAAAATCCATCATCCACATAAGTAAAATGTCAGCCAGTTTAAGCATTGACACCACCCCTAGCTAGAAAGAAACGTGTGCACTCCCTGCAGTCCTAATCCCGTTTTTGACTCAACTGGGGTGTGAGGCTCGCGAAGTCATGATATACACAAAGTTATGCCGTAATAGGCTATACTTTGGTCACCCACAAGGCCCTTCTTTTCAACAAAAGCCTTGATCATTTGCATCTTGGCGTGCCACATTGAAAATTCACGCCATGCGATCAATCACTATTAATATATACCCGGGTGTTAAGTAGAGAATAAATCCTCCACCACCAAACAGACATACATTAACATAAATTGATTTAATTCACATGGAACGAAATCCAATGTCAGACACGCATCCATTTACTAGCTTATGCTCTGGGTCTGAGCGAAAACGAAATCCGAACAATCAACAATAGTCCGGACGACCACCACTGAAGCCCCTTCAAGGTGGCTACTCCCATCAAGGGTCTCTGTAGCAACACATCCATTCGATGTGAAGATCGTCGGTCTTCAACCACCGTCTTCATCTTCGACTCTTCATCGTCGTAGTAATTATTCAGAATGGGTTAAACCCGGTCTTCCCGAATAAATCACATATTTTATAATTAAAAAGCAAGTACTATAAAAACACATCCAACACCTCATTCCAATTCAGAATATTCTTCTAATAAAATATTCGCATTATTTTATCAAAGATAAACTCTTTAAATTATTCTTAAATCTTACTTTTAAAGATTTATTAAGAACCCAGTTTAGTTTTAAATATCACAATTCATTATTCAATGATTAATTAAATTTAAGAAATTAATCTTATCTTTAACTTGGTTAAAGAACTAATGTCATTTAAACATAGTTCACGGTAAATCCAAAATCATCTTCCATTAAATATGGAATCTTCACAGAAATCAAATCAATATATAATCGTTATAAATTTTTGTATCCGACCAATAATATAAATGGAATAACGGCAAAGCCTTTTAAATTCCATATGTAGTATCGGTTTTCTTTTACAGAAGCTTATCTCGGTTATAATTAATTCGAATTCCTTTCTGTTCCAATTTAATATATTAAATTTGAAAACCTTACTTTTGGAAAATTCCCATTTAAATCTTGATACAAGATTTATAAATTCCAAATCATATTTTCATTGTCAGTTGGGTTAAACAACAAATGTCGTTTAGAAACACAGTTCACAATAAACCCAACTCACATTTCATCTTATTTCAATTGCTAAATATAATTGAAAACTTTAATAATCTAAATTAAAAGATTATTCTTTCATACGGGGTTTTAGAACAGTGTTATTTAAGACACTATTCAGGACAAACCCAAAATCCAATTTACTCAATTTAATTTTCAATTAAATATTAAATAATAGGAAAAACTCCATTAAATCTTAATTTAATGACTCATTCTAGTTAATCACTAGTTCATTTCAATAAAAATATATTTTTCTAAAATATATTCTTTATCTAAAATATATTCTTTTCTAGGATATTCTTTATTGGAATGTGACTCAATCAACAACCATGTATTGCATGTAATCAATAATCATGACAAACAATTATCAAGCATCCAAACGACGACCAAAGTGGAATTTAGAACTGTGTGAGCATTAAAGTAAATAACTGACGCTCATCACAGACTGTCAATCCATCGATTGATAAATAACTAAATATTGGGATTAGTGTGTATCAAATATCATACCAATACCCGTGTGGGGTTTCATCCATCAAACAAATAATAAATTATTTGTGCACTTGGGCGATGTGTGAAAATTATCGTCCCAATCACATAAACAGGTCGACTAACTTGTAAATGGAAGTGTAATATACAATATATAACACGACGATATAAATATCTCTTTCTATTGTATACAACTTTATTTCAATGAACGAATGAAAATAATAACTTTGTCTTTATTGACAATTTCTATTTTGTCCATTCTAATTCAACGAAAAATTGTTACTTTGTTTTGGCAATTCAAAGGTGACAAAAAATGAATTTTTTTGTTTTTGACCAATCTAATGCGACAAAATTACAATAAAATATATTATTAAATTTTATATTCTTTTCAATGAACAATATTACCATAAGAAAGGTATTCTTTATTTTCTAATCTTTTTATTGTAACAAAATGACAATAAAAATATAATCTTTTGATTCTATTCTTTCTAATGCAATCTAAACTACATTAAAAATGTAATTTTAATGAACAATCTTTTTTTATTGTTTCTAATTTAAAAGTAAAAATGATACTTTTAATCCTATTCTCTTATTATCATCTAAAGTGTAAATAAAAATATAACTTCTTAAACTATGTTTTTATTTGCATCTAGAATGCAAATAAAAATGTAACACTTTTAAACTCTGTTTATTTGCATCAAAGATTGCAAATAAAAATACAACTTTTTAACAGGATATTTATTTGTACCTAAATTACAAATAAAAATGTAACCTTTTTATGTACAAAAAGGTTTATTTTCATCTAATTCTTTTTAATGTATGAAAATGAGTAATTTGGTTTCAATCATTTAAAATGACCAAAATGAGTAATTTGTTCACATAACATATTTAATGTTTACATGACTTATAAAAGAATAATTTATTCATGTACATTTTTCCATGTATTCTAATGACAATTAAAAAAAATATTTGTATACAAATTCCAAGTTTCTAATGAGAAATAAAAAGTGAATTTTATCTGTATGACCAATTCTAAGTTTAAAATGACATTTAAAAATATAAACTTTAATAACTATACTTTTTATTGTAGCAAATCGAAAAAAAAAGAAATCAAATCTCCTATTTCAATTCTTGTTATTGTATCTAACTTGACAAATAAAATGTTACTTTAAATCCATTCTTTTCATTTCATATTAAATGGTTGACCAAAAATAACTCTTTTTATATTTCATATAAAATGTTTGACCAAAATGACTCTTTTTATTAACGTACAAATTCTAACATACATTAATGACAATAGAAATGTATTCATATACTTCAATTCTTTTTATTATACTAAATTGACAACAAAAAATGTATTCTTTGATTTCAACTCTTTTTTTTAGACAAAAATGTGAATATTGTCTAAATCCTATTCATTTAACGAAAATGTATATTTTTGTTTCAATTCTTTTATTAAGACAAAAATGTGAATTTTTGTCTAAATCCTATTCTTTTAACGAAAATGTATATTTTTGTTTGATGTTGATTTACTTCTAGATTACCAATAAAATGTAACTTTTTATTTCAAGTTTTATTTGCATCAAGGAATGCAAAATAAAATTTCAACTTTTCAATTCATGTTTATTTACATCAAGGAATGTAAATAAAAACATGTAACTTTTAATTTCTAGTTTTATATACATCAAGGAATGTAAATAAAAGATCAACTTTTTATATTCTAGTTTTATTAAAATAAAAATAAATCTTTTATTCCTACCAACATGTTTTAAACACAAATGTAAATCTTATTACAACTAGCATGTTCTAATACAAATGTGATTTTTATTTCACTGATCATGTTTCAACCAAAAATGGTGATTTCTATTTCACTAATCAAGTTTTAACAAAAATGTGATTTTTATCACTAATCAAGTTTTAACAAAAATGTGATTTAATTTGTATCATCTAAATGGTTTGACACAAGTGATTTATTTTGTATCATCTAAATGGTTTTACAAAAATGATATAATTGGTTTCAACCTTTAAAATTTGGCAAAGATGACATTTTGGTCAAATGCAACATTTTATAATAAATGGTTATTTTCATGTAACATTTAATAATAAAAATGTTATATTTTTTTTCGTTTCAATCATCATGTTTTGACAAAAATGTCATTTTTGTAATGTCCTTATTTTTATTTAAATCAACCATGAACATCTTTATTTTTGTATATATAGAAGAAGAATATGGTTTTTATACGCAAATTTGACACAGATGGATATAATATATTCTATATATACAACAAGGTATGGTTTTATTGTATATACTTAATGCTGACAAACATGACTACACAATCTAATTCGATGGTTCATCAAATCACAAACAAATCAACATTTCAACAAATTTACATACAACATCAACACAAAATAATTATACATTTCACATCAAAATAGATAATTAATTATAAATTTTAAAATAGAAATCTCACTTTGCTTTTTGACGGAAATTTCAAAGTGCTCTGTTCCTATTCCGGTCAGTTCTGAAATGTAGATCTTGCTGATGCGATCCCAACGCAACGAAAATCATTTGATTCTGATATTGTATAAAAGAGTTATGGCCTTATAAAGGTTAATTATATTTTAAAAATAATTAAATATTAATTAATTTAATTAATCCATTGTTTACCATCATTTCCCCACGGTCAAAATTTGCTTCAGCAAAATCGAAAGCCGCTCATTGCCTAGTGTTTCTCATCGTGCCTTCTCCGTTCACCCTGACCAAGATCAAAGAGCACCCCTTCCATCGCCACCACGCCATCCACCAGCGCCTGGAGTTGCCTCGAACTCGGCTCCTTCTGGAGTGCCCCATTCCTCCACGAACGGTGCCACTTGATGACCGAAAATCTCGTCGTATACTCCATGGTTCCCGATCTTATCCGTATAGAAATAAAGAGTAGACAAATCTCTTTAATCTTCGTATAGAATTTGTGTTTTAAACTGCTGTAATTTAAGAGAGATAAATCAATTTTCCTGGGACCATTTCGGCCATTGAGTTTGTTGCTGGCGGCGGCCTTGGTATTGGAATCAGGGTTTTAGTGTAAATTAGGGTTATATATATAATATTATAATTATTAAATTCTAAAAGGGCCTATTAATTCTTAATATCCCGAATCCAGCCCAATTAGAGTTGACCCTAGGCAAATACCCACGTTCCGGATGCAATGGGCTAGGTCTCGTCAGCCCAAACGACTGTCTGTGGCCTGTTTTATTTAATTTAATATATAAATCATTTATTTAATTAATTCCAGCTTACATTTAAATTCACCGGGGCCACATACGGACTAAGAAAATTCCAGAAAATTTATTTCCAGCTATGTCTTTATGATACGGTTCTAATAAGACTAATTTCGTCGAATTTTGAGACCGTTTGAAAAATGGCCTTTTTCAAGTCGATTAAATTTAACTAAAATAGTCAAAACACATTTTCTTTTGCCACACTCACATATTAATTCAAAAAATTATGAAAATTGAAACCTAGCAATAATTTGACATTCCGGTTCCAATAAAAGTGGTTTCGTCGAAAACCGAGGTCGTTGGAAAAATGACTATTTTTAAGGGCTAATGATTATATTAATATATATAAATTTCACAGCGACTTTTCTAAATTTTAAACTGGACATAACTTTCAAATTATAAAGTGAAATTTCAGTTTCTCGGATTCGTTAGAGAGATATGATCAAAAAGATTTAAATGATTCTTGTTTCTCTCAATTCTGATTTAAAATGAATCTTATACAGTCAGTTAAAGTTCAAATTCAAATTTTCAAACTACAGCGCTGTTTTAAACTCCTTTTACAATTAAACTAAATTTATTCGTTTTAATTTCGATTTGAATAAATTTTTGGTCATTATTATTTTAAAATAAATTATTTTAAATATTAAATCCATTAAAATTTCTAAAATAAAAATTTTAAATTGGCCCCAAAATTCCGGGTCGTTACATTTTAGGAGTAAATCAAGAGCGTTTCAAGCGTTCAAGAAATACATTGCAGCGCTTCCTTTTGTTATGGTTAGGGTTAAGCAGAAAAGTATTTATACCCATTTAATATTAATATTTTATTCTAATATTAATTAATTTTGATGTTTTCACGTACGAATTCCAAATCAAACCCAACGGCTGTCGCCCATAGCCAAATTTCCCCATTCTAGACAGAATGGAATATGTTTCGTAAGCCAATTCAACTGTTTCGATTAGTTTTTATCAAAATTAAAATATAAATCAATATATATTGAATTTAAATGGACATTTTAATTTACCAGAGCCACATACTAAGTCCAAAAATTACAGAAAAATAAATCTAGCTATGTTTTGACGATACAGTCCTAACAAAACTAATTTCGTTTAATTTGGAGACTGTTGGAATAATGGCCATTTTCCAGTCAATTAAATTCAAGCTAAGTCTACCAAAAGAATTTAAATTTACTACGCTCATATATTAATTCCAAAAATTATGAAAATTGGATCTAGCAATAATTTGACATTCCGGATCCAACAAATGCGGTTTGGTCGAAAACGAAGGCCGTTTGCAAAATGTCTATTTTTGAGGGCTATATATAAAATATATATATATATATATTCCATAGAGACTATTTTAAATTTTAAACTGGACATAAATTTCAATTTATACTATGAAATCTCAGTTTCTTACATTCGTTGTTTTACCGAAATCCAATTTATTTTGAATTCTTTAAATTCCTTTGAAATTTAAAATCGAACTTTCAAACTACTGCGCCATTTCAGGCTCATTTTATAATTAAAATAAATGTATACATTTTAACTTCGATTAAAATAAATTTTTAGTTGTTATTATTCAAAATAAATCATTTTAAATATTCAAAATCCATTAAAATAGCTGAAATAAAAATTTTAAATTGGTTCAGAAATTCCAGGTTGTTACATTTGAAAAAGGAAATAGTTGATGTAGGCACTACGTCAAAAGTGTTAGAGTGAAAGTGTTGATAAAAAGGATTGGTAATGGAAATAATAAAGGTTGGTGAAAGAAGTGTTATCTATCTCTTGTTCTTTCTAGTTACCTGTTTTATTTGATTTAAGGAGTAGCTCATTCCTTTATCATTAATTCACTAGTTGGGGGTGGCTGCATGGAACCATAGCCACAGTGATACGAGACATGCCATGTAAGGCATTTGTATTGTAGGCCTAACGAAGACGTCCTTTTAATAATAGTAAATCACTGAGTGTGCATTGGTGGCATTAGTTGATTGTTTGCACTTAAGCTCTTTTCTAGGCTAGTAGTAGCTTCTCAGCCCAGAAGGAGGATAGACATGGTTATTTATGATAAGTCGGGGTTTGAAACGAAAGATTCTAGTTATGAGGAATTCTTGGGGAATTTTTAAGCATGGGTTGGTTTTGGGTCTAGATAGGTTAGCCATATAGTTGATTATTTCAGATTTTGACACTGGTAGTAGAGTTTGACTAGGATGCTTATGTTTTGAGATTTTCGAGATAGGAAAATTTTGAGGATGGATTGGTTAGCCATAAATTTGGCTATTTTGATTGCAAGAGGAGAGTTGATAAGCTAGGGTATTTAACTGACGAACTCTTGAAATTTGTTGCGACTCATTATGTCAGCCACGTTGATTTTTCTATTTTCTTTAGTGCATCTCTAGGCGATATCAATCAAGTTACTGTTATGCTAGATTTTTTGAATATTAGAAGAGGTTAGTAGATTTCCTCCTAGAAGAGAGACTGGTTTTCAGATTTATATTCATGGCAATGCTAAACCTGTAGTATTACCAGTAAAGCACATAATTCTAGGATAAAAATGAGAGTAGATTAAATATCTGTGGCTGGAAGCTTTTCTAGATACAGAGTGATGTTTATGACATTTAATAGGTATGTAATGGATTGGTGTTCATGTAGGTTAGTTGTATGGTGAGAAATCTCATTTATTGAGAGGAGGATGGTTATGTGGGGGTATGCATGGTAGACACACCCTAGGATTAACCTGTGAAAAATCAATTGAAGTGGTTTATTTTACTTACTCCTTAGACATATCTTTAGGTAGATCGAGTTCAGTACCTATGATAGGAGCTTTCTCGCATGTATTTTGAGGAAGTCAATGGGCTTCAACCGTAGAAGAAATATTTTGGAAAAAACTAATTAAGGAACTTTTGGATAAGAATGGTAAGAGTACGCATTCTTGGACGAGAGGCATTACTCGTCTTTGATACAAAGACGAATAGTTCCTTTAGCTCTGTAGTGATTATAAGTAAATTGTTTCAGTAGAACCATTACTCTTCTCCTCATGAAGATGGTTACTTTGGTTATTTAGAGCGAGCCAGTTCTGCCCATAGCAAGATTGCTTTGGTAATGATTTCCACCGGATTTTGAGTAGTGGAAAGGATTAGCGATAGAGTTGTTCATAGAACTTTTAAAGGATTTTAAGAGCAGTTGCCATACTTTTTGGACTAGCTTGTGCCTAAGTCTAGTTACTGACTGGTATGGTGTGATAATTGGAGGCCTTTGTAGTAAGTTGGTAAGGGTTTTTATAGATGACGTTTTGATCTAACCAAAGATAGTAATGAATAAATTTGGTATTTAGATAAAGAACTCGGTACCTTAAAAGAACATAGACCCAAAACCATGTTCTCTAGGAATAACTTTTGGAAGGTAAGGAATTTCCTTGGATTAGTGGATTATTATGGAAATTTTTGATAATTTTTCCCAGATATAGATTTTCTTGACCTACGTCACCAAAAAAAGTTTACCTTTTGTGGATGCACATTGAGAAGCTTCATTTTTTTAGAGTTATGATTAATACATTGGTATCAGTTATGTTTATTAACATTATTAGAGGACCTACGAAGGTAGTTAATTACCTCGGAATAACCACCATCAGTTCGTCAGTTAGGTCATTAGAATGTTACCTATTACGAGGAAGGTTTGAAACTTCAACGACTATAGATTGCTGATTTGTTGTCCCTATAAGGAATTGGAACTTAAGACAATAAAGATTAATTAAGTTCGAGTGTCCAATGATTTTTTTTCTTATGCTTTGAAAAAGTAAGAATGTAGTTGACGACTTTTGGCATAGGATTTTGGGGATGGGTGCATTGGAAGTTTACATAGCTTCTATTGGAATACCTTATAGTTTTTCATGGTAAGATCTCTAAGAACGAAGAAGAACCAAGACTAAATCTAAGCATAGCAATCATGATCTTAAAATATTTAACTCGGAAGTATACCTTGAAATTATAATAGATATGAGGATGAATTTCACTGTTTGTTATGATTTAATAATCGAGAGTTAGGTGGTCATGAAGGTTATGTCATTTGGCAGGACGAGGATCCTAGAAATTCCATTGGAAGAAAATGACTTATAAGGATAAGCTGACACCTAATTATAAGAAAAAAGTTGATCGAATAGATCTTTATATGACCAGCAAACTGAAGTATACTATAAGTTTGGCTAGTGGATAAGCCATTGAATGTTTATATAAAATGATATAAAGATTTCAATGGATTAATGACAAAGTGAATAATTGTGTTCTAAGAAAAGATTTTATTTTATAAGGGTGCTTTGAGTAAAAAGGAAACTTTAGGTCCGCTCTGAGTTTAAGCCATACATATATGTATATTTATATGGTTTCAGAAAAAGAAATTTTAAAAGGCTAGTATGTTTTGTTGTGAAATTCGTATTTTTGAGAATTTCATGAGAATAACTAGATATATATATGTATCTATTGAAAAGGAATCGATTTGCAACTCTATGAATAATAAGTCTTCTTACTAAAAGAATTCAAATGAGATTTAAAAAGATAAAAATCAAGTTTTTTTTAAAATATAAATAGAAAGTTTAAAAAAGTACATCCTTATGGTATTATACAACATAAGTGGAATAAATAGAGGAATACAAGACCATAAAGGTAAAGACTTGAAATTAAAATACGAATACGAGAAAAGTGACTCCACTTGGAAGGTAGAGTAGGCTCTAGAATTATAAAATCAAGTTGTGGCAATGTCTTAGTCATATTAAACTAGTTTAAAGAGGAAGAAGAAACAAATGCCAAACTTGGAAGATAAGTGGATAACTTAATTGGAAGGTTTCTTCCTAAAGTATTATGGATGAGTAAGACGATAAAGTTCTCAAGGAGATTTGTTTAGGATGACTTGGTCGTTACAAGTGAAATCTTTAAGATTGGTAACTTGGAGAAAAAGTACAAGTCAATAGTGAGTTATCACGTGTCGAAGGATTAATTAGGAATGGGCGCGGGTCGGTTCGGTGCGGTTTGGAGTTCAAATAACTTCTACACCATATCAAACAGTTGATCAAAAATACAACCCATTATTCTATTCATTTAAATGGTTCTGTTTTGGTTCCGTCTAGTTTGAACCTGTATTAAACATGAAATATGTGAATTACTTCCATCAACAATCAATTTACAATAGTATCATGCAGTGTCACTTCAATGGTAAGGCACACAATGTTACCCAAAATTAAAGATTAGTTTCTAACTGCATGAATACTTCGATTTTACATTTAATGACAAGTGATATTGTTTTAATACATTGGCCAAACATTAATTTTAATTAATGCATAAACACTAAGTAAGATAACTCAAATAAGATTATAACTCGCACTAATCCAAGAAAAGTTATACTGCAACAATAATTTTCTCTTTTATGATAACGATTATTATTAATATAACAGTAACATATCCAGAAATATAATATACATCATTAAAATCAATAACTAGATAGTAATTAGCCATATTTTTATCTTAAGATTTCATGAGCAACTATTCGGTTCAGTCTGGTTTAATACGGTTGGGTCAACAGCTCAAACCGCAACCGGACCGTATCGCTCCGAGTCGTTCCAGTTTTGAGTACGTGCTTTAAAGAGAAGATTCGGTCCTGTTTTCCACACCACATTTATGGTTCGGTATTGGAGGTAACTATATGGTGGTGCGGTTTATACCCATCCCTAGGATTAATAAATTCAGCTACAAAATCTTTCATCTCATAAGGAAAACTTCTAGTTATGGAAACTTGTGTGTTCGAAGAATTCAATTGTCTTACCCATGTTCTTTTGATGAGCATTTCCTTTAGGACATTATATCATTAGCTTTTTCCTTTAATTAGGATCTTTTTTCTAAATTTCCTTGAGAATAGTAGATCTTATAATTAAGCCCATGGATGGTAGGTGTGACAAGCCGAGAATTTAGTGATTACCTGCTATAGTAAATAACCATTAAAATATAAATAATTGGGTAAAAATTAAACTGAATATATCATTAATTTGATTATTTGTCTTAATTATTCGTGATAATAAGTAATTGGTGCATGATGATTAGATTGTGGAGTTAAATCGCTTTAAAGTGATTAAATTAAGGCTTGGGATAATAAAATGTGGAATTTGAGATTTTGGTGAATATTGGTCTTTAGGTAGAATTTGAATATTTTGACAACTTGTAATATTAACAAAAGTTAATATATGTTGTAATATTGAAAATACAAAGACTAAATATTTCCTTATGTGATGATTAATGACTTAAAACCATTTAAAGTATGGATTATAACAAAAATTGTAAATAGTTGATTGAATATTAGAACTTTTGGGAAAAATATTTAATGTTTTGTAAACCATAAAAGGAAAAAATGATTATAGTTGATCATAAATGTAAAATATGTGCTTTATCATTTTTAATAGTTTCTTAAGTTAGAAACGATTCATTTGTAACAATTAATTTATTTATGTGTTGTAAATGTTACACAAATGTCGATGAACTATTTAAAATGGTGTAATTTGTGTTAAAATTGTTGCAAAGGAAAATAAATGTAAAAACATTTGTTTTTCAAAGTTTTAATAATTCATTTTCTAAAAACAAAGCCAATTGGAATATTTAGTGCATAAGAAATATAAATATTGCACAAGAATAAGTAAAATAAAAGCTTTTGTGTAAATCTGCTGTAAATTGCAAATGTTTGTTGTAAAATAAAGTTTAAGGTTAGTAGTCTTTAAAATGTTTTAAAAATGATAATGAACAAATTTATTTAATACTTTTGAGGTTAAATCATGATTGTTGTTGAGATTATGATGTAAAACATGGTGAAAATCATGGTTTTATAGAGTAATTACATATTAACATTGCCTAATACCTTCACTTAGTGATTAATTAGGGTACTTGGGCTTGCTAATTATCGTACTAAGATAAGGTAAATATCTGGAGAAAGGAAGGCAACATATCCCTTCTTCCTTCCTCCACCTTCTCTTAAAAACACCAGTAAACGAAGATAAGGAAATTCACCCCTATCAATTTCCTAGCCTAAAATCCACTTACAAACCTAAGAACTTAGTATATAATCTCTCTCTAACAGTAGGTAATTCACTTTAAACTCAAAATCTAATCCAAGTTCTTATGATTTTTTTGAGAATTCGTTTTTACAGTGAAGTCTTCTTTGCATGTCTCTCTAGTTGCTTCTACAGGGAAATAGAAACCTTCTTTCGACTAAAAGATCTCAAATCCGATACAATAATCATATATTCTTGCCACAAATTCATTTCTTGTGAGTGTTTACTCACATCTCTTTAGTCATATTGTGTTTTAGTTGTAATCTGTAAGTTTTACGATGAAAAATCTATAACTTGTTCTTATAGTTCTGAGATAATGAAATTAAAGCGAAAGCCCATCATTGAGTCGTTGTATCTTGCAACCTACTCAGTGTTTTTGCACGAATCATTTTTCGTTGTGTTTTCATTGTTCTTATGAGCAAGTCTGCAAATTTTTAAGTGAATATGAGAATGTTTTTTCAGGCAAACATTGTGTTAAAGTGGTGGTTTTGTCAGGATTTACTCTTGAAGCTTGGCCCGTAAAGTGGGTTGACCTACTTAGCTCCCTGGGTCGACCCAGGGGTCGACGTAGTGAATAGTGTAGCTAGACCCATCTTGGAGTTTTGTATAGGGAATAAATCTCTGCACCTGATGTATTCCTGTGGCATTTTTCTGAGCGTAACACTTGATGTAGGTCTTATTTTTTGGGCTTAATCCATCTTGGTTTGCTCCTATGCTACTTGTGAGACCAAGTTGATGTTATACTTAATCCAAATCCGGATTTTTGGGGATTTTGTGATTCATCCGTAGAGCTTATTGGTGTGAATTTCGTGATTTTTCAACAGCAAGTAAATGGTGTACCTTGTTGTTTTCTTCTGTTCTCCATGATTTTGTGTATACGAATCTTAGAAATATTTCGTATATATTCATGAACACGTGCATGATTTTATAAACTATTTTCGAAAAGGATTTTTTTTTGAAAATAGGTATGGTTTTTATAAAATGTTTTGAACCTATTAACGATATTTAAGTATGTATTTTCAAGCCAATCGATTTTACAAATATTTTTCAATAAACCATGTTTTCAAGTTATTTTCGCAAAGCATTATCTTTAAATAAAAACCACACATATTTGCACACATCGGGAATGCATGGTCGTGATTAAATAATGTCGTAAACCCCATGATATAGGACGTGGTGGTATATGGTTTCATTTAATCCCAGATCCATCAAATTGAAGCAATAATGTAACGACCCGTGTTTTTGGCCGTCAAATATTTAATTTAATTTATTTATTTTGAATATTATATTGGGAATATTAATGGAATTTAATATTTAATTCGTTATTAAAAACGAAGTTGAACGTTATAATTTATATATATTATAAAATCGAGCTCGAAAATGGCGTGCAGTTCGTAAATTGGAGTTCTGAACTTCAACTGAGAATACAGGGTTCGATATAAGTCGGATTTCTGTAAAACAAGACACGTTGGGACCGTATTGACGATAATTTTCATATGAAAGAGAAAAATCTATATTTCGTGTTATAGTTTGATAGTTATGGCCAAATCAAATTTTGAAATAGTCGCTATGGAAAATCGTTATTAAATTATAGGCCTTTAAAGTAGCCGTTTTGCAAACGGACTCTGTTTTCGACGAAACCAGTTCCGTTGAGTTCGTAGCGTCGATTATAGTCAGGATAGGTATATAGTTTGTTATTTTTAGAGATGGGACAGTTTGGCGTTAAAAATGGTAGGGCGGTTCGGGGGTAAAAACAGCTTACCGGGGCAACAGTCTCAGAATGCGACGAAACTAGTGCCGTTGGGTTCGTATTGAAAAGTTATTGCAAGATATCAAGATTTCAAGTTGATTCGATTTATCTGGTGATCGTGAAAAAATTAAACGCGTGTTAGTTCTGGTTTTATAAAGGAAATTTTTCCATACGACCTCGGATTTCAACGAAACTTGTCCCATTGGGTCCGGAATATTGTTTTACATCAAGAACAGCCTTTTTATCAGTAGACAGAAATCATATGTGGTGGGTTTTAATACGAATTCTCACTGCGAAGTTTCGTTGTATTAAAATAGTAATAAAATCTACCCTACGTTCTACTGTACATTACTTGTCCCCCAAATCTTCACACTACTGTACATTACTTGTTCCCCAAACAATTCATTTTACTTGGCTGCCAAACAACTGATTCCTTGCAAGCAAACTAGGAACCGTGCCTTCCACGTTTTGGTTCCATAATAAATACCATACTAGAAACAGTCAAACCCTATTCGTTTGTTTCTGTGGTCAACACCACTCCAAGCCGCCACATAAACCAATCGACGATCAGGAAGCTATAATTTTTCGCACTCATCTTCTCCCAATCCGCCACTCTGAATCGAAAACGATAACTAGAAAAGGATGGAGGTCAGCGAGATCAACAAAGTGGCCGGTGGAGATGAACTGGAGTGAACTATGATGGTCGGATTTTGGCCAGAAAGGCGCGATCTTCATGGAGCTATGGATGGCGAATGGAAACACCTGTTTGGTTGTGGTTGCTGCCGTAGTTGGAGGAGTTGAAGGCGCTTCCGGGGATGGACTCTGATCCGATTCCGGTGGACTGTGGAGCTGCCGGCGGTGGCGAAGTGGAAGGCGAGGTTGAGCGTGGTGCTTGAAGTAACGGGAAGGGAGCAAGGCGTGGTTACCAGAAATGAAGTGAACGAGAGGGATAAGGAGGTGGACTCAAATGGGTTACAACATCTGGAAGCGAACAGACCTGGGAAGAAAACGTTCAAGTTCAGCATGATCTTATTTTTGACGTAAAGGGTAATTTCGTGACCTAATTATAATTAAGTATAACCAATCCAAATTAAAACAAATTTTTTAAATACAATGTATAACCGAATGGATTTTGATCTATGCAGAAGGGGACTGGAAAAGAAAACAGGGTCGGACTTGTACGTGGGTTTACTTGATGAAGCTGTAGCATTCAAACGATCTCGCCTTATCATATCCAATGTAATTAACGTACTGACCCGTCTAGTATATATTAAAACGTAATTAAACGTAAAAGTGATTAATTCATATTAATATGTGATTATTATTTAATTAAATAAATGAATTATGATTTCAGATGAGAGCAAGCTGAATGATAAAAGCAGTCGGGCAAAGCAGAGAACGAGAGGAGGAACTGAAAATGTTGGCCTGTTTAACTGTGTAAAAGTAACCGGTTTAATATCTTATTAATAATATAATTAAGGGTTTAGATGATTTATTATAATTGTTAATATTTAAAAGTGGATTTTGGCGCAGGCGTGTGTGAACACAGGAAACAAAGGAACGAAGTGGTTTCAGAAAAGGGCTGTTAAATATAAAAGTAATTAGCTTAACCCTGAATGAAAATAAGAATTTATTTATAACCATAATTATAGTTATTTATCTAATTAAATTATATTAACTTAAAATATTTATAATCTGTGGCTACGTTATCAGAATGGAATGGTTCAGGATGCGGTGGACTCGCATCAGTGAAATTTACGTCATGGAACAGAGCTGGACAAGATTTGGAATCAACCAGGATTTTTAATTAAATTAAACACCTGTTTAATTTAATTGAAACCAACCGTTTAAACAACGGTATCAATGCAAGGTGAGTTAAACTCACTCAGTTTTCCCTATTTATATTTTATATAAATTGGGGTTTTTATTTGGTGTGCTCTGCTTGCTGATGGATGCCTGTTTTCTAGTTATACATTTGTTTGTTGATTTAACTGATGAAATTAAACTGTGTTTAATTTCAGTGAAATACCAAATCGTTAATTTTAACGATTGGTTCCAATAAAGGTGACTCACCTTGGTTGGTCATGTTTATTTATAAACATGTTTAAATGGTTGAATTGTTTGAATTGCTTATGGTTGATGTTAAATGGTCGTTATTTAATTTATCAGTTAAACAAAACTGAACCGTCTGATTTGAGATAACCATTTGAATACAGGGAAGAACAGGTTGGAGGGATCCAACCGGATTCCTCAAATATATTATTTATTTTCATATTACCATATATGAACTGTCCTGTTAGGGTTGATTGATTTGATGGTTGATTATTGAATGTTCAACATCTGTTAGTTTAAACCAATGGGTGATATTGGTTGGGTATTTGGCAGAGTATGGCCTATAAAATCAATCAGGTTATAAATACTGATTCACCGTCAGGTGAATCGATAAAGATGAAGTTATAAAATTTATTTTATCACTGGAATTGGATTTTGAATACATCATTTTGAATAAAGTCATTAAAGAGAAATAAATAAATATTTTATTTATTTAAGACTTTGATTGGTTATTAATTTATTTTACAAAGTAAAATGCTGATGTCAATCAGATTACGAGTAGGAGAATAGGAACTGAGTCGAAAGATTATATCTTGATAATTGTTTTGTAAAGAAAACAATTAATGGAATTATTTAAATTAATTATATTTTTTAATTAATTTAAAATGAGAACTAACTGGAATCGATTATCGAGAAAATCGAGTTTTGGGTTGACTAAGTTAACATTTTTAAACTGGAACTGATTTCTAAATTAGTTATGTCGAATTAATCAAATAACATAGTTTTGAACAATATGGTTTTAGTTTTTATAAGTGTTTTAAAAAGGAGATTCGAATAAAGGGCTTAAGATAAACCAGGATCTATATAAAAGAAGTTTGAGGTGTTATATCGTTGATTTAAAATTTACGTTACCAGATATTTGGATCGAGTAAAGGAGGGAATCAAAATAAGTTTTCCAAAGTACGAATAGTTGAATATAATTGAAAGGAGATTGGAAAAGATGAACTGGGTTAAATAAGCGGTCATAGGGTTGTATAACCAAATTAGAGTTAAATGGAGTTTGTTTTGAGATTTGAATGGAATGTTGGGTTCCTGATTACAACTTATATTTATCTGAAGATTTGAACGTTGTTGATCAAGGTCTGAGAGGTAATTAAAATACCCCAACTTGAACAACATCAGGATTATCTGAAGATAGTATTAGTTGGTAATCGTAAGTGACGTTAGTGATATGTTTTGAAAATCTAAACAGCGATTTTAGCGCTGTTGATATAATATATGTTTTGTAAATCTAATATAGCGATTGTAGCGCTTTTGCTATAGTAAAGGGATTGTAAACCTAAACAGCGATTATAGCACTGTTGTTTTGTAAATCTAAATAGTAATTATAACGCTATTGTTATAACATATGTGCTATAAATTTCTTTGTTAAAACTAATGGATTTCCGAATCTAAAAGATGATTTGATGGAAGAATTAAGTGGGAAATTGAATATAGCTATTCGAGATAGAATTAGCCAAACATAATTATTCGGCTAAGTTGCCATTTCGTACAACTGCTAGCGTAATTCGCAGGGCTGCAGATAGCCTACGGCGGTCGGATGTTTCCTGAGGGAATCAGGCGTAACCATTGTGATCGCTGCGATCTAGGGTCAAGCGAATGGATTTAAGTCGAGTATTAGTTAATCAATTAGAGTTAATCAATTAAAGTTAAATCGAATTAGAGTTATTCAAATATCGTATTTTCAATATTAAAGAGTTAGAAGTTTTATTTAACAGAAGTGAACTAGTTTGATTTAAAATTTAAAGGCCAAGTGATGCTAAATACCGAACCAGTGAACTCATTGGAGTGTCATGATTGAAACACTGTATATTTTGATAGTTAAAACACCGACTATCAAATTTGTCCAATACGATTGTTGGTATGGAAAGACCGGGATCGAATTTATATTCGAAAACCATTCCGACCAACAAATACGTGAAGATATCAGAAGATGATCGAGATGGTGCTGTGAAGACCGTGGATTTTCACAAATGGAAGAACCACTAATATTCTCTGCCTGGCAAGCAGAGATAAGCTGTGATTCTGTCGTGGTTGGGATCTACGGGTTGCAAGGACTTCTCGCTATTGATCCATGGGGTGATTCCTATATGGATGCAGTAGGAGAGTGCCTTCGGTTCATCCTGTTCCTGGATGATTTGTATGGACGGATGTCTGACAGAGTATTTCCAAAGGATCGCGTACGTTGATTTCTTCAAACGTGCTATAGTTGTTGGCGGGGAATCGCCGTTCTCTTAGCTTAACTGCTAGAGTATTTTTGTGGACGTCAATTAGTGATATCTGACGGATCTAACGATGTGGCATTCAAAGTGAATGACGACCAGATGTTCAAAGGTAAATTCTAGCCTCAAGCCTCATCAACTGGGAAATGACAAAAATCGGGCAGGCAACATTGCTATGTGGGTCGCTCCCATTAGGGTGTATGATCACCTATCTAGAGGAAATCCTATTTGCTTCTTTAATCTATGTTTTGATGTTGTCCCTATTCGGGAGGCGGTTGCTGATCCCAACCGTCGGTGGTATACATTCGATACACTCAAGCGAAATGAGTGGTCGGTCATGTGAGGGCCGGGTTGCAAGAAGTTCTTGTTGAACCCAGTGTATTCGTCTCTAGAGGTACACTATCGGCAGGTGGTCCCATACCTTGTCAAGGTCGGAATCCAATTTCCAATAAGCGCCCGCGGTTTTGATTGTATATATATGTGGAGTGTGAGATGCAAGCATTCCACTAGATTTCTATTTACTTGTATTTAGACATTATGATAATATCAGAAAAGATATTGTTTCCAAAACTGTTTTGGGTTATCGTAAGGTAAAAACCGTCCGTGTTTATGTGTGGATTTGGTCTTACGATTATCCTTTTCTTTTGAAAAGATTTTGAACTTTAAAATCATGATTGGATGATTTACCTTTATACTGTGCGAGTTTATCTCACTCTGGTTCACCAGACTGACCCGGTGTTTTGTAAATGCTCGGGTTAGCCCGGAGTGTACAGGTTCAGGTTATCGACTGCTGTGAAGAGACGAGCTGGAAGAGTCCAGACGTATGATATTACTATTCCGCTGGGTGTTATATGAGGACAGATTAGTATCACTGTCCAGACGTGTACTCTGATATTGTAAGTATTTCAAAAGCTTTCAATAAAGGTTATTTCTGTATTATATTTTGTTCCGCTGCGATGTGAGACTCTGTGTTGTGGTGATCTTCTTCTTCTTCTTCTATTCTAATATTTCTTTCTTATCTATTCTCACCCTCTAAATTCTTTCTATTAATGATCTGGAATGTTCGATGTCTGAATAGTCAACATGGTAGTTTGATGTTGATTTTCGGAGTCGAAAATCCCAGTTCGTTACAAATAACCTTAGTGTTTTTCAGTGACCTTTATGACCTTTTGTGTTTCCTAGTGTTTTGTGATTTCTAAGTTTTGTGGTATGAGATGCATGGTTATCGCTTTCCGGGTTACTATCTGAGGGTTTGTGACACAGTCTATGGAAAAAGCCAGCACAATACCTTCGGGTCATCTTTGTTAGGTTTCCGGCCATCTATGTTAGACCTTCGTGTCATCTGTGTTAGGCTTCGTATCATCTGTGTTAGAACTTTGGGTCATTTGTGTTAGGCTTCGAGCCAACTGTGCTAAACCTTCGGGTCATCTGTGTTATTTAAGGTACCCATCTGTGATTAGTAGTACAGGCTATGACTTTAAGCCAATCTATATAATAACACATGCTGACATAGCTTCAGCTTACCATTCTGTGATGGATCCATAATCTGTGTTTTTGTGTCTTGGGTTTATTGAATATTTCATTCTGATGAATTTAACCACTTTCCAAAGTATGGTGATTCCGTAAATTCTTGAATTAGTTATTTTAGTGAATTTGCTATCTATGTTTTGGAGTATGGTACTCCATTTTATGGTGTTTTAACTCTTTATGAGTTATTTGATGATTCTGGTGACTTCTGGGGAATTAGATTCACTTTTATGAATATGTTGAGCTATTCATTAGCCTTACGCTAGCAGACGAATCGAGTATTTCAGCTATACTTATGTCTTGTGGGATTCACCTTTCGGAACCCCCTTAATGAGTTATATTACCCAACTTTTTAGTTAAATAAGTTATTTATTATACTCTGATTTATCTCTATTCAATGTTATTACTTATTGTTGATTAGACTGGCCCATGTGTATTTATGCTCAGGTCAGACTGAGCTTTTATAGGTATGTTAGGGGTTAAAGATATTCTTTTGCTTCCTCCATTGATCGTGCTGTTTCAAGCTCTTAGTATAGATGTTTTGTTGCATATAACCTATGATCCATGTTCCTTTTTATGTTGTATTTTCAGTTTGGACCTGTATTGTATGTATTGTGGTTGTATACCATGTTTTGTTGACACTTTATGATTGTGTATTATGTATATGTATATGATGTTGGGTGGTCTATTCTATGATGTATATTGCTTTAGTTAATCGTATTTATTCTGAATCATTTCTAGTCTCCATAGTTTTGTATTGGTTGAAGATTAGGTCTGTCAATCCACGGGAAAAAAATATAGCATATTTCATCGATACTCTTACTGTTTAATTAATACAAAATTTATGGATGGTTGCCGAAAACAGCCAAATTCTTCGCATTAGTAGACATCATTACCAGTTAATGTTCTTTACTAATGTGGGTCTCGGGGTGGGGCATTACAGCTTGGTATCAAAGCTTGAGTTCAGAATGAATCACAATTAATACACAACAGAATACGAGCATATACGCTACATTAGGATACAATATAAGTGGAACATCTAACCCTTGTGTTTAAACCTTGAGTCAAATTGTGCCAAGTCGTGCCTTAACTTCTTTTGTTGTGGGGTAGATATAGGAATGGAATACGTCTAAGAATGGAAAATTTAATATTCCATTGTATTCTTCTAAACTTTACTTATATCTTGTTTAATGTATGACTCTATCTCTCCTTTCCCATTTATTTTTCCACCATATTGCTATCCATGTCTATTCACATTTTTATTTCAGTTTCCCGATGGCGGGCAGTAGTTAGAGTTGTTATACCAGCATGGGACCGACCTGTCAACCGTGTTGATGCGCTTTTTGGTCAAAACAATCACATATCAGGATTATGGTTCGTGATACACTCAAGTCTCAAGAATGTCATAGCGATTTGGTCGAAGTCGCGATGTGTTCGGAAAAGGTTGGAAATGGCGTCGATTTGTGAAATCATTGTTAACAAACTTGGAAAATCCGGCATGGTAAAAATACATGATCAACTCGGTCTGTTTCACTCAAAATCCTTGAGCGTGTTAGTCTAATCATGTAGCAAAAATTGTCGTGGAAAAATATATGGACACTGGCAAATTCTGGTTTTGCGCACTCAAAAATAGTTGATGACACGATCACCTAAAATGGCTTTCGCAACTCATAATGCGATCAAACTCGGTAAAATGGGGAATTGGAAAAATCATGTGTCGATCCTTCATAAACAGCTAATGTGACAACCCTAAATCTGGTACATTTTGAGCTGACCAAAACAACTCAAGTCCTAACCAAAATGCACTGGAACTCAGATGCCAATAGAAAGAATATAGAGGGTGAGATAAAAAAAAAGAAATATTAGAATAGAAGAAGAAGAACCAACACATGATCAGAGTCTCACATCGCAGCGGAACAAAATATAATATAGAAATAAATCTTTATAGAGAGCTTGAAAATAAAACTTACAGTCATCAAAGTACATCACACATCTGGATAGTTATATTGACTTGTCCTCACATACAACACACAGCGGAATAATTATATATCATACGCCTGGAAACTTCCAGCCCGTCTCTTCACTGCATCCGACAACCTGAACCTGTACAACCTGGTCTAATCTGAGCATTATGAACGCACAGACCAGTATGGTGAACCAGAGTAAGAAAACACACGAAGTTTATGGGTAACATCCAACTTGATTTTAATGTCCAAATTCTTTTCGAAGAAAAGGATAATAGTAACACCAAATCCACACATAAATATGGATGGTTTTTACCTTACTATAACCCAAAACATATTTGAAATCATATATTCTTCTGACATTATAATAATGTCTAATATCAAGTAAATAGCAATCTAGTAGAACGCTTGCATCTTACGCTCTACATACATAGTATATAATCAAAACTTTAGGCGCTTATCGGAGAATGGATTTCCAACTATGGCAAGGTATGGGACCACCTTCCGATAATGTACCTCTGGAGATGAAAACATTGGGGATTCAACAAGAATATCTTGCAACCCCGACTAAACATGACCGACCCTTCACTTCGCTTGAGAGTATCGAATATATCATTACCACGGTTGGGGGCTAGCCAACTGGACCGATAGCATACAAATAAAATAAAGGGACAACCGAAGATATTTAATTTCACCAGATATGATATACCCTTGGGCGCGACCCACGTAGCCATGCGACTTACCCAATTTTATACCATTTCCCGCTTGATGAGGCTTGAGGTCAAAATAATTAATTAATAAATTAATTTAGTTATTTATTCTTATTCGTTTAGAACATATGGCAACCATTCACTTTGAATGCCACATCGTCAGATTTGCCAGAAATCACTAATTTCGATCCTGGTCTTTCCGTACCAACAATCGTATTGGCCAAATTTCGAGGGTCAGATATTTAACAATCAAATAAACAATCATGAAAATAAAATGAGTTATTGGCTCAATATTTGGCATTACTTGGCCCTTAGAATTAAAATGATTAACGGATGTTAATTTAAAAACTCTTAAATCTTTCGATATTACGAATACAACTTTTAAATTCTTATCTAACATAAGATTATTTTCAAAACTATTTTTATATCATTACTCATTATCTAAAATTGGGAAAATTAATTTAGTTTATCATTTGTAAAATAATATTATGAATCTCTTTTGTTTCATTATTGGAAACAACAACCAATCCTTATTCTCATTCCAAACTCAACTTTTTCATTTCCTTTTATTTTGAAAACATCTTTATAATTTCACACACCATCTTCATTATTTCCTTTATTTCGGTAAATTCCTTATATATACATGTATTCGCAAATATTTCTATTTCCGTTACTTTGGGAATCTCATTTTATTCTCAAATCTTGCCATTTCTGTTACTTTGGAAATTTCATTACTATTATCCAACCTCGCAATTTACGTTGCGTTATTACTTCTCATATGGAAATAATAAAATAGTTAAACCATATCCCATTACAACTAATATCATCTTCATATAATCCTGAAGCCATTCAAGTTGGGGTATTTGAATTACCTCTCTGACCTTGATCAACAACTTTCTTACCTTAGATAGATATGGATTGTAATTCAACAATTGATATTTATCCCAATAACAAATAAAATCTTATGAAACTATTTTATTTAAAAAATATGTTTTTTCTTACTTCTGGAAAATCACTTTTCAAACATAACTTATTATTACTTAATATGTTGATTAAGTAATTTCTTAATAAAAATCGCTTCTTAACCTTACTTCTTTCAAAGCGTTCATTTTTATAACTAGTTTTATTATTACCAAATCTCATTTCAATCTCCTTTACCAAACTCAAACTCAAATCCATTTAAATCATTTCATTTTGGAAATCTCATTTCAATCTCGATCATTTTACTTAATTTCATCATTAAGTATCACCAATTCAAATTAACGCTTTGGCTTGATATTCTTTTATAAATCTTGTTTATAAAATCTTAGGTTTAATTTAAACCCCTTTTCAACTCGTTTCCTTTACTTAATTCAATTATCAAGTCAACATTTATTTTAAGCTGTCATGTTCGCTTAAAATTCCTTTTATAACTTTGTTATAAACTCGGGTTATATATCGAAAACTTATTTATAACCTCCTTCCAAAACTCATCCATATTCCATTTCAATTATCGGTTACTTAAATGTATTTCATTTAAGAAGTAATTACTTAAATTATTAAAATAATACTTTACTTCATTATTAACTTAGAATTGGTATTAAATTTCTTTTTAAAATCTTATTCACATTAAACAATTATATTCAAAATTATTCATTTCTAATTGGCATAAATAATTTAATTAAATAATAAGTTTCAATTTAAACAGTTGACATGGTCAACTCTAAAACATGACTATCTCATTGATCAACTTTAACTCGTCTCTTCATTTAAATTAATTAATGAATTAATTTAAATAATCTTATTTAAATTAATAAATCAATTTAAATAAATATCATTTACTTCGATTCATATTAAATAAATAATATAATTCTTTTTTAATTGTTCGTTAAAACAATTAATCTTAGTTATAAGTCGTTACATTAATGAAGATGAGGCACATGCTCCGCCAACGGCTGATTTCCCTTTTGTAAACTTCATTTTTAAATAATATATTTAAAAACCTATATTCAGTTATAAATAAATTTCATAACTTCAGTTTTTTATCGATTTACCTGATAGTAAATTAATATTTCAAGTGATTGATTTATCGGCCAACTACTGCCAATTACTCAACCAATATTTCCCATCGGTTAAAACAAAACAATTTGTTGAAATCCAAGTCAATGGTCAACAGTTGAATCAATCATCCAAACAGATGGGTTTAAACAGTTCATATAATGATAATATGAAAATAAATAACATCTAATATATTCGAGGAATCTGGTTGGAATACTCCAACCTTTTCTTCTCTGCATCCAAATGGGTTACTTCAAATAACATCATTTACTTCAGTTCTACCGGTTATTGCTATAACGATAAAATAACAGCAATTGAATATCAATCAATTTATTTAAAGCTAACAAACATTTTAGACAATTCAAATAATTCATTAAATTAAACACGGTTATTTTATAACTGTGACCAACAAGGTAAGTTACCTTATTTGGAGAAATAATCGTTAAAAACAACAATTGGTTTTCATTTAAATATAACTAACATGCAATTCAATCAATTTAGACAATATATATTTATAAACAATCAACACACAACAAACAATCAATAATTATAGCATACATGATAAAAACCCAACTTATATAAAATTTAAGTGGGAATAACTGAGTGAGTAAACTCACCTTGATTTTTTTCGTTGAATGGTACAGTTACAACTAAATTAAATAGTCGTTAATTTAACTATAAATTCCAATCGTCTCCCGCACTGTTTAAAACAGTTCCCAAAATGTTGTGTCCGTCAATACGATTTCAACAAATCATGTTTTATTCCATTATTGATATAATTACTTTGCGATTTGAGAATTTTGGACCCAATCCTTCCTTTGCTTCCCATTGTTCCATGCTACCCTAGTAGCTTGCAACAATTATATGTTTTCAGTTTAGGAATTTAATCAATTAATAAATTTGCTTTAATAAAAATCTTAATAAATTATACTTATAAGGAACGATCGATAAAATTACGTATCGGAATTCATTGTTAATGGCTGATAACTTTCTTGCTGCTTCATCCTTTTTATTCCACCCCTTCATTCGTGCCCAACTCCACATCTTAGCATGCTGGTAATGTTATTCTGCCTCATATTCTCAGAAAAAAACATTGACTACTTTTATACTAAGGTCGATCCCATTATACACCCACTGCCATCGTTCAACATTTCCAATGCTGACTGTTATACTTTTGCCTTCAAGGAAATTTATTTGAATAATCAGCCCCTATTTGCTCACGTTGACTGAAAGGAACTGTCCAATTTCCTTTTGTATCTTCTGCCCTTCCAATTCAAAACTAGACTGCCCGTTCACATATCCATCTACACCTCTTTCAGCGTTTTGAAACTAAGAACGTGGCTGATAGCTGCTCTACAAAATAACGGGCTGAACTCACATTGTTTTTTTACCTGTTTCCACCCATTTCGCTTTCTGTTTCTCTTTTTTTATTTTATATATATATAAATATATATATATATATTCTTTTTCGCATGCAATGTTCAGCATACATCTACCATCCACTTGATCACCTTCGTTCAACATTAGTTCCATTTCCCTTACATTTGTTCCCACAGACCAATTCCCATTTCTCTTTTTCTTCTTCTATAGAATGCTAATCTCCACTTGTTTTGAACTGGTTCATGCATTTCTCACTGCTCACCACATGTTTCGAATTGCTCCATACATTTCCCACTGCTCATGTAAAACGTGACCCTCAGCTTCCTCTTTGATTTCGTTAACATCCAACACTTTGAAATGCTACAGGTTCTCAAAGCTTTACCATCCAACTTCTTGTCCATACAGCTTTTCTCCCCAAAATGCTGCACTTCCCAATTTGAACACCCAAAACAACGCACACAAGTTCCAGCTGAACACTTACCGATACCCGGTCTCCGATCAGATAACCTCAAAGCGAGCGCCTAGACTCCAGCCATCTTCACCCCAAGTATCATCCAATATAGTGTCTTCTTCCATCTACGGTAACTCCACAAAAGCTGTGGTTTTGAGCCATTGGTTCCATTGCCACAGGAAGCCGATCTTCACCTCCACCGTTGGAATTTACAAACTCGTCGAGCTTGCCATTTTGGTTGTTGGGAGAATAGTGTATAGGTGAACGGATCGGGGTAAATCAGAGGGAGAAGGGTTGAAGAATATGGTGTGTTGGTTTTATATGGTGGCGGCCAAATATTTGTTGACTGCGTGAAAGAATTTGACTAAAATTAGGTTTATGTCTTGCCTTTATATAGAAGTTTGGATCGAAATATTAATATTTTATTCTATGAAACTAATCTATGAGAAATCGCCTTAAAACATCTACAAATAATCTCTGTTTTTTCAATAAAAAGGCTAATCCTAGATTTGAAAAATATCCCAGACCCATTGGGATAGGTTCCGTTGAATTCCGAGGTCGTTTGTGAAAAACCCTTTACAATTATCAATGAAAAATCGAGCATTTAAAATTTCTATAATTACAGAAAAATCCAAAAAATATTAGACCTTGACATTTGGATCCAATGAATCTTATTTCGTTAAATTTGGAGTTTATTTGGCCAGTCGTTTGTTCATTGAAAGTTACCCCTGTCTAAGTAACCTAAATAATTGAATAGAAACAAAGACGTTTTCGGCCGCCGAAGTCACATACGATATCGGTTTGCCACGAAATTTGATTTTCTTATAATAATTTAATGATACAGTTCCAATGAAAATAATTTCATCGAAAACTGAGACCGTTTGCAAAAATGGCTATTTTTAACGCTCAAATAATATTAATAAAATATTATATAAATTCCCAAATAAATCAAATAAACCATAATAAATTATTTTTATCATATATATCCAAACAGATTATATATACAACTTTAAATATAAATTATACAGCTCAATATTGTCAATTTCGGGTTAAACGATTTAAATTTCCTATTTAAATATATTAAATCACGTTATATTTTAATAATGCTTTTCATAGCGACTATTTTAAAAATTGACTTAGACATAACTAACAATCCATAACACAAAATTAGGATTTTTCTCTTTCATATGAAAATTATAACCAATTAGATTATAATGTTTCTTGTTTCACAGAAATCCGACTTATATCGGATCCGGTATATCCAGTCAAAGCTCAAAACTCCATATTACGAATTGCAGCGCCATTTCGAGTTCGTTTATAATTGAATATAATTATTAATGAATTCAATATTAAAATCGATTAATATTCCAATTATAATATTTAAACAGATTCAAATATTCGAATTGAAATAGCTGGAAAACCCGGGTCGTTTCATTCTTCACCCTTAATTGAATTTCGTCCTCGAAATTACTAAGGTAAGAAAAATGTTACAACCCATTTAATTAAAAATCTAATTTATTTTAAAATCAAAAACCAATTCACGGTTATCATTATAAATTTTCAAAAATATCGAAAATTTTCTAACTCCTTTAATTCCCAGAAAAATTCGGCAGAGTCTCCCCTTTACGGTGTGACATCTGCGATATCGTAGGAACAAATAATATATATACATCGACCCACTTGGTCGAAAAACTAAAATCAAAACCCAAAATTCAAATTTTCGCATAAGCGTACCTCATGCGAGAGCTATTGAGCATATTTTCTCAATTTATATGCGATCAGAACCTATCCTCATAGCTTTCAGCTACCTATACCCAACTCTATATGTCATGTAAGAAACAATTACATGAATAATTTAAATACCATTTCATTAATCAACCAGTTAACTACAACAATATCCAAACTAAACATATAACATCATTTATTTGCAAATACAAGGTTAATCCATTAATTTCACTTTATATGTGATTCCATTCAAAATTTGTTCAAATAGAATTCATTCCTTTAATTTCGAAATCATTAACTCTTAATCAACCCAGTAATGAATTATACTCATTCCATCTAACATACAATCAATCAATCATGCACAACAACTAAATCAAATCATTCAATTGAATTTATATCCAACATCAATAATTACTTTGGTTTAACATACTTTACTTTAACACAATTTAATATCGGTTAAATATCCGATTGATTTCCATTCAATTTCTATTCATTAAAATTTCCAATTCCAAATTTATTTTATTTAATTCCAAAAATTCATTCTCAACTACACTAAACATAGTTAAGTTCCAATTTCATTTTCAAATTTCATTCAACTTATTCTTAAGTTAAATTCTGGTTAACTCAATTCAGTAATAATATTCTCATTTACCAATTTCATACTGAAATTTCTTCTAATCATATTACCATTTTAATTTTTAATCCAATTTGAGTTTCATACAAATCAAACAAACACATTATAAAACCAACATTAATAATTTGATAAAATTATTTCTTTTCTATATAAAAATATTTTTTGGCAAAATTATTTCATTTACACTATTTACTAAACAATACTGTGTCCAATATTAATTCAAATGCCTCTCAACACTTGAACTGATCAAAATTATTTCAGAGTACTTCACACATCTGGACAGTTATAATGACTTGTCCTCACATACAACACACAGCGGAATAATTATATATCATATGCCTGGACACTTCCAGCTCGTCTCTTCACTGCATCCGACAGCCTGAACCTGTACAACCCGGTCTAACCCGAGCATTACAAACGCATGAATCAGTCTGGTGAACAAGAGTGAGAAAACACACTAAGTTTGTGGGTAACATCCAACTTGATTTTAATGTCCAAATTCTTTTTGAATGAAAGGATAATAGTATGACCGAATCCACAAATAAATATGGACGGTTTTTACCTTACTATAACCCAAAACATATTTGAAATCATACATTCTTCTGATATTAAAATAATGTCTAATATCAAGTAAATAGCAATCTAGCAGAATGCTTGCATCTCACGCTCTATATACATAGTATACAATCAAAACCGTGGGTGCTTATTGGAGAATGGATTTCCACTATGGCAAGATATAGGACCACCTTCCGACAATTTACCTCTAGAGATGAATGCATTGGGGATTCAACAAGAACATCTTGCAACCCCAGCTAAATATGACCGACCCTGTAACAACCCATAAAATCTGGGCCAGTTTAAAAAATTTATTTTGGAAATTTTGATGAATTTTGATTATTTAAAATAGATTATTTTTAATAATATCGACGAAAAATTTATTTTAAATAGAATTCGAATGTATATGTTATATAGATCGTCGTTAGAATATAAATATTTATTTTAAATTATACAAGGAATTGAAAATGGCGCGGTAGTTCGATAATTCGATTCCAAAATTCAAATGAATATACCGGGTGCAAAATAAACCGGATTTTAGTGAAACCAAAAATATTAGGATCTATTTGAGGATATCTTTCCAACGAATCCGAAAAATCAAGATTTCATAGCGGGATGCAAAAGTTATGGCCAAATGAATTTTCAGAAAAGTCGCTATGGAATTTATATAGCCCGTGAAATTGGCCATTTTGCAAACGACCTCGGAATTCGACGAAACCACTTTTGTTGGATCCGGGATGTGAAGTTATTGCTAGTTTCAAATTTCATAATTTTTGAAGCTAGTATGTGAGCGTGGCAAAGGGAAATGTGTTTTGGTTGATTTCAGTCAAATTAGGTCGACCAGAAAATGGACATTTTTCAAACGGTCTCAGAATTCGACGAAATCAGTTTTGTTGGGACCGTATCGTTGCAACACAGCCAGATATAATTTTTCTGCAATTTTTAGAAACAGTATGTGGCCCCAGCAAATTAAAATGTACGTTCAAAACAAAATTTGAATGTTTTATATTTTAATTTGAATAATAACTGGCTGTAACAATCGAATTGGCCTACGAAACATATCCCATTGTATTCGGAATGGTGGTAATTAGCTAGAGGCGACAGTCGTTGGGATCGATTTGGTGTAGAATCGAAAAGCAACTTTTTGGAACAAATAAAATAATTAAATAAATTATCAATAAACCCCCTCTCAGGTCAAACCCTATTCTCTTAAGCCGCGTAGTCAACTTCAAAAAGAAAGCCCGCCGTCAGTGCCTCAAACACCTTTCCAAATCGAAGTTGGCCGCTCCACATAAAACCGCCCCTCCATTGACCATCGCTCTGCCCTTCTAGCCGCCACCGTTGGTCAGCCTCGCCCGTTCAACGTCGCCTCTTCCTCCACTAATCAACCACAGCGACCTCGGAAAAAAAACCGCCAGTGCCCTTTTTAAAACCCTAAATCCCTCACGCCCGAAACAGCCACTGCCGATTTGAAGGGCCGCCATCGCCTGACTGGGCCGCATTCGACTGTCGTGCGCTAACAAAACCCCCTCCCTCCGTCAGCTCTCCACCCCTCCGGTGAGCTTTTCAATTGAATTTTCGTTTCAGCTTTTGTTTTTACATAGATTTTTAAAGGAGAAAGGTATATATTTTTTATACGATAAAAGAATATTTTTTAAAATGTAGATATCGTTGTTTTGAAAATATAGATATCGTTGTTTTGAAAATATAGATATCGTTGTTTTGAAAATACAGATGTCGTTGTTTTGAAAATATAGGATTGTTAGCGAATAAAAATACGATTTTTATATATGAAGCGAAATAAAAATTCGATCTTTATATAAGTAGCGGATTGCAAATAGTATTTTTATATAATAGAGAATATAAAAATATAACTTTTATCGTATGTAAGGAATAAAAATATAATTGTTATATAGCAGAGATTATATAAAAAAAAAATTATAAGATAGAGAATATAAAAATACGATTTTTATATATGTTGTAGTGGAAAGATTTGATCTTTATAAATATAGCGGTGTAAACATATGACTTTTTTTTAGTTGAAAGTTAACAAATAAAAATGTGATTTTTATTTTAAAGGCAACAATATAAAAATGTGATTTTTATATATGTAGTGATTACGGGCAATGAAAGTGACAAAGGGCAAGAACGACGAAGATTTCCACATAAGAAGTGTCGTGGAGTTGGGATAGCTTTGGTGAGAACTTCTCACTTTTAATTTTATTTCTAGTTAAAACATATACTAGGATGCAGACGATGTTTAGTAGCACCCGACACCCGTCGTCCACAGACCATGGACGGCTTGTATGCTTGTTTGTATGGTTTTGATATGTAGTTGATTGTGTGATGTGAAATGAAATAAAATATTTTATAGTTAAAAATATTTTATAGTTAAAAATAGAATTTTTAACGCGTATATGAAAGGAAATAAAAATAAACAAATTGGACGATTTGTTTATATATACACATTTGACTGATATTGATTGGGACGATAAATTTTACACATCGCCAAACTGCACAAATAAAATCTATGTTTGATTGTTTGAAACCCCACACGGGTATTGGGATGATATATGACATACACTAATCCCAATAGTTAGTTGTATGTCGATCGATTGACTGACAGACTGTTATAAGCATTAAATAATTATATTCGATGCTTATACAATGTAGATTGCACTTTGGATGATGGTTGATTATTCATCGTTGTTATTGTATACATGTGTTGTAGAAAATCCATATAGTTAACATTATATGGTAATTGATTGGACTTCATTCAATATTTGAAATAGAAATATTTGAATGGAAATATTTGAACAAGAAATATTTGAATAGAAATATTTGAAAAAGAAATATTTGAAATAGAATATTTGAAAATAGAAATATATGAAGCCATGTTGATTATTGATGCCATTTTGACGTGAACGATATTTATATCGATTTTATTCATTTTATAATGAATATCGATTTTATTCATTTTATAATGAATATCGAAAGCGATTTCAAAATCTGATATTTTGAAAAGAATTGAAATTCAAACTGAATTTGAATTGAATTTAATAGAAAAACGAATTCGAATTCAATTGAATAGAAAACGAATTTGAATTGAATTTAATAGAAAACGAATTCGAATTGAATAGAAAACGAATTTGAATTGAATTTGATAAAAAAAGAATTTGAATTGAATTGAATAGAAAACGAATTTGAATTGAATTTAATAAAAAACGAATTTGAATTGAATTGAATAGAAAACGAATTCGAATTGAATTGAATTGAAAACGAATTTGAATTGAATCGAATAGAAAACAAATCTGAATTGAATTGAATTCAATTGAAAACGAATTGAAATAGAATTGAAATCGATTTGAATTGAAATCAAATAGAAGTGAATGTAAAAAGAATTTATAAGGGAAAATTCAATTTTGATTTGAATTTGAAATAAAGGTTGAAATTGTTTTTGAAACAAATTTGAAATGATGTATAAAATTCGTTTTAAAAAGGAAATCTACAAAATATATATATAATATATATATATATATATATATTATATATATATATAATGGCCTGAATAGAACGCGCCGCGGTAGTTCGTGAATTTCGATCATTGACTTCGAACGGACATTGCGGGAGATCCGACTGTCGGATTCTCCTAAAACCGGAATCGTTGGGTTTGTATCGAAAAGAGCTTTCTGACGAATATTAGAAATTAGAAAATCTAACGGTTGGAATTGGAATTATGTCCAAATCAAATTTGGAAAAGTTCGTTGTAAGTGCAGTTCGATGGCCGTTGATGGAAATCGACTGTACGGGCCTTGATAAAATTATTAAAAATATCAATAATTTGTGTAAAATCATAAGAAATGATTTGGGAAGAATTGGGATGAAAAACTCCATATTTGAAAAGATAAAAATAGTTTTTTATCGAAATGAACTAGTTTTGAACTAGAATTATAATTCTATTTATTTTTAAATAAATAAACTGGATTTGAGATGGTTTTGAAAATAACCAGAATTTCCAATAATTATATTGGAATGGCTTTGAACCGAAATTGTCTTCGGAATAGTTGAATTTCGCGATACAGATATTGTTATGGGAATTTGAAAGATATATACATATCGTTATTTCCAATACGACATTTGTTAGTCGTAGAATTTGATATTGAATATAAGCCGATATATTTTCTATTCAGAGCCTTGTATTTAATATCAAATGTGATTTGGGTTTGTCGTGAATGGTGTCTTCATAAACACTGTTCTTAAGCCCAGTTGAGAAAAAGATTTAATCTTTTATTTAGGTTTAATGAAGTGTACCAATTAAATGATATTTAATTGGAATTGAATTGGAATTGATTTTTGGGTTTGTCGTGAACAGTGTTTTAAATAACACTTGTTCTTTAACCCGATAATTAATAGAATGTGATTTTGGGTTGTCGTGAACGGTATCTTCAATAATACTGTTCTTAGACCCAAAGGAGTTAAGAAAATCAGAAACTAACTGGAGATTAGTTAAGTTGAATGGTTTCTGGGGTATTGATCTGATGTTGGTTTCGGCCTTCGGGGTTAATATTTAGGGAATTGCTCACTTGCTAATTTATGGTTAGGGTCTGATTGAAATGTAATGGAATTTTGGGTTTATCATGAACTGTGTTTTAAATGACATTAGTTCTTTAACCCAGTTAAAGATTAAAACTAAGTGGAGTTTTAATGAATCTTTAATTAGATTGAAATGAGAATTGGTAATTTTAAATCATTAAAATTTGGAAATCATCGAAAGGGGAGTATCACCAGTTTTGCTCTGTGCGATAGTTGAATCTTTAATTAGATTTGAACGTGAAATGGTAATTAAATTTACCGATAACACCGTGTTGTTAGTTATGGAGTAATAACAGTTTTGCTCCATGGGATGAATAGGTTGGGATTGGGAAATAAAATAAATAATTACTTCGGTGTGGTTCGCTAATCTCGACTAGTTTGGAAAACCATATTTTGGGTTGATATGACATCCAAAGGAAGATTAAAGAATAAATTGTAAAGAATTTATCAATAAATGGGAACCTTTCCCTAAGGATATGAAATTTAGAAACTAGCTATAGGTTAGTTAAGAAGAATGGTTTCCTGGGTATTGATCTGATGTTGGTTTCGGCCTTCGGGGTTAATATTTGGGGAATTTTTCTCCTACTAATTTATGGTTAGTGACCGATGAATTGGAATGAGGCGTATGTTGTGTTTTATAGCACTTGATTATAAGGTACGTGAGTTATTCAGAAAGGCCGGGTATAACCCATTCTGAATAACTGATTCGACGATGAGTCAAAGAGATGGAAGACGGTGCAAGACCGACGATCTTCACATCGAATGGATGGATGCTACTGATTCTCACGATGGGAGTAGCTACCTTGAAGGGGGCTGAAGTGGTAGCCATCCGGACGTACTTGTTGATTGTACGGATATGCGAGGAAAGTGCCTCTGGTTTCGTTCAGACCTAGAACGGACTTGTAAATGGATGGTGTGTCTGACATTGTATTCCTTTATATTGTGTTTGTTGATCTCTGCTAAATATATATCTGTTTGGCGGCGGAGAATTTATTCTCTTGCTTAACCCCCTTCTCTGAGACATACGAGCTCAGAGGTTATATATTGGAAGAAATCAGTGGTACGATATGGATTGATAGTGTGGCATGCTGAGATGCAGTGATCCAGACTTTTGTTGAAAAGAAAAGTTTGGTGGATGATGATCAAAGCGCAGCTTTAATATAGCACGGTGTGACGACCCCAAATCCCGTTTCTGACGGTGACAAGGGTTATCTTTGGAATATAACACAGAAACAGATAATAGTAGAACAGAATTAAATAAATACACCAGATAATGTACAATAGAATACACTGGATAAACGTAATCATCAGAGTTACACAGTATACAGGATCATACTTAATACAAATATAGTTCAGCTATACATAAATGTCTACAGCGGAATCAAACAAAATATGTACAATAGGAGCTGAACAACATAAAAAGAGATAAATAATAGAATCCATCTTCAGCTCCAGCTATCTAGAGAAAGCCAGCTAAACCTGAATACAAGGCTGCCCGTGCAGAAAAAGGGGCACCCGAGTTTGAAAGCGAAACAAACTACGAGTCAGTCATGGGACTGGTATGAGAAATCTACTCTACACATTTATAATATGGCTAATCACTGGACCACGCCACTTTCATGGAACGGGTTTACTCCATCGGATCGCCAATGCTTTAAAACAAATCATTCTTTTAAACATCGCAATGCTTTTTATAAAAATGAAGCCATTATAAGACTCAGTTCCCATCACATAATGTAACGGAAACCGGAGGATAGAGTTTTACCTTATAATGGCCAAAATATGGTTGATACGAATAAAACAAAAGCAATTGATATTATTACTAGTGTTTATATGTTTCAAAAACAAATTTGAATTATAACTATCAATCATAGACGGCATGGGTACCATATATCATGTCGCTATGTATATATATATATATATATATATATATATATATTTATATATATATACAATCAAAACCGCATGATGTCGTATTTGGAAATTGGATTTCCGTCATGAATCGAGGCAAGGGATCGTCCTCACCGAATTCGAGACGCTCAAGCCCGCCCCTCAGGAACAGCCGCAACTGCCCCTTGGATCGTTAGGGTCGGTCCACCGATGTGGATTATTATGCCTGAACACTGCGTTTCCCCGCCCTATGGGGCGTAAACGAGCCAACGAATGGCTCCTTCGGCTTCACATAGTCACTGGTATATCCGAGGCACCTCGCAACAGCAACAACCACATAAGTAAAATGTCTGGCCGTGTAAAAACACCGATACAACTCCTACCTAGAAAGAAACGCAGGCCCTCCCTGATGTCCTCTCCCGTTTCTGGTCCATACCGGGGTGTGAGGCTCGCGAATTTACATTATATACAAAGCTACGCTACACTGGCGGTGCTTTGATCATCAATCGCAAGACTTTGCTTTTTAACAGAAGCCCTGTTCACTGCATCTTAGCATGCCACAAAGGCAATTCACACCACGCAATTGATTGTTATCAATCGAACAGAATGAATTTCAATGTCAGACACACAGTCCATTTGCAAGTCCGTTCTGGGTCTGAACGAAACCGGAGGCACTAAATACCTCGCATATTCATCGATTCCCACGTACGTCTGGACGATCACCACTAATTATCCATATTTCGGGATGCCTCCCAATCAGGACCTCAGCGACCATACAAATGAGGTAAAGATCGGTCTTCAACCCCAGTCTTCATCTTCGACTTCTTATCGTCGATTCAGTTACTCAGAATGGGATAAACCTGGTCTTTCTGAGCAACATGCGTATATAATAAACAAGTGCAACACTAACATACATACGCATCATTTCAATTCATTAGTCACTAACCGTCAATCAGTAAGAGAACGATTTCCCAAATATTAACCCCGAAAGCCGAAACCAACACAAGATCAACACCTAAGAAACCATTCGACCCAGCCAACCTTCATTTAGTTTCTAAATTCCACATCCATATCGTTTAAAATATTTTATAACGATTTATCGCTATTTTTATTTATTTTAAAATAGCCATTTTATTCATAACGACGCTTCGGCCATAACGCGGCCGTGGCGCTGTTTTTCTTCAGATTTGATTTACACATGTATAAAAATCTAACCGTTGGATATTCACAAAATTTACATCATTAGAAAGATCTTTTCAAAACGAATCCAACGGTTCCAGTTTCGGGAAATTCCGACGGTCGGATCTCCCGGTATAATCGTTTGAAGTTTCGATTTCAAAATACGAACTGCAGCGTCGTTATTCGATTATATATAATTATATTTATATAAATATATAAATATAATCGATTTTAGCGCTGTTTTTCTTCAGATTTGAATTAAACATTCCAGACAATCCAACCGTTGGATTTTTACAAAGTTGGTGCCGTTGGAAAGATTTTTCCAAAGCGAACCCAACGGTTGCGGTTTTGGGAAAATCCGATGGTCGGATCTCTCGGTATAATCGTTTGAAATCACGGTTTCAAAATACGAAATGCAGCTTCGTTTTTCGATATATTTCAATTCTATTTTTATATATATATATATCGATTCTTCGATTTCAAAAACTATATTCTTTTCACACATTTGATAAAAATGATATTTTTATCTAACTGGCTTCTATTTCAACACTTCACTATTTTTACCAATTCATGTATATAATAAAAATGAGATTTTTAATGTAAAACAATTTATTTCAAAACACGATTATTTTATATAGTTAATATAGGTGATAAAAATAGGATTTTTATTTTAAAACAATTTATTTCAAAACAAGATTATTTTATACATTTCATATTGATGTTAAAAATGGGATTTTTATTATAAAACAATTTCTTTCAAAATATGAATACCATTCAATACATGAATTTCAATTCAACGAATGAATATCGATTCAACACATGAAGGTTTTCTATAGTTTATATAAATCGATAAAAAGGTGATTTTTATATTTTAAAACACGAACACCATTCAACACATGAATTTCAATTCAACGAATGAATATCGATTCAACACATGAAGGTTTTCTATAGTTTGTATATATCAATAAAATTGTGATTTTTATATTTAAAACACGAATACCATTCAACACATGAATTTCAATTCAACGAATGAATATCGATTCAACACATGAAGGTTTTCTATAGTTTATATATATATAGATAAAAATGTGATTTTTATATTTAAAACATGAATACCATTCAACACATGAGTTTCTATCCAATGAATGAATATCGACTCAACACATGAAGGTTTTCTATTCAACGAATAAATATAGTTTCAATAAATGAAAATAATTCAAACACATGAATATTATTCAAAATTTCGACAGCATAACGGCAGGGTAGTTAAAACCGGGACCGTCCTTAGTACGGCTCCTTGCTCTACCTTAAAACCTCGCGGTTTTTGACAATGGGGATCATGCCTCTAGTTCCCACGCAGGCGGCATGTATATATTTATTTCATTTCCACAAACTAATCCTATGTGGATTCAACCGAATATTTCTCAACCACAAATGGGTATTCTTCAACCACAACCAATCAATATCAACCACAAACAATTCCAATCAACCATTCGCTATCAATCAATTTTCACACCAATCACAACCAATAAATATCGTCCATGGTTTGTGGACGAGGGGCGTATATATATTTATATATAGCAATTCACTTCTATTTCAACACATATATAATTTTTACAACGCATATATAACTTATACATCGAACGTACAACTTATACAATGCTTATACATGAGGTGTACAACGCTTATATAACCCATACATCGACTATATAATTTATACATTGTCGTTTTCCATATCGTTTATAAATTAGAAATCTCACATTGGGTTCCACTCCACCAAAAATAGCAGAAAGCTCAGAAAAATATGCGGTCTCTTCTAAAATGTAGAAGACGTTCACACGAGTCCACTGTCTCTTGTTTCACTGAATTTCGACCACAAACGAAAAAGATATTAGAGATTGAATATTAATCACTTTTATAAACTAATTAATTAAATAATTAATTTAAAATTTTCCTAACCCTCCTTCTTCACGTTCATTCCTGGACCATCGTCGACTTCTACATCCGTTCGTCCCGCCTCCATCAGCTAGCTGGAGCAGCATCGGGCCCTTCCACGACGACCGCCGTGCCAGTGCGTTTCCCCGCCTCGAACCCCGCGCCCCTCGGTGACCCCGCCGCCGCGAAAAACGGCTTCGAATGGACCCTGTTCGTGCTCGATTTTCGAGCTCCTCTGCCTACGAAAATTGATCCAACTACTGTGGATTGGATGAGCTCAAGAAGTTCTACGAATTACTCCAAAGGGCGGTGGTCTAATTCGGTCGGGATTGGGAAATTTTTAGGGTTTTGTTTCGGAGAAAGAGGGGACGTTGGCAAGTCTGGTGGCGGCGGGCTCAGAAAGGAAAGAGGCTAGGGTTTTGATTGGCTGATGGTTTTATAGAGGATTATTTTATTTTTTTATTATTTAATTTCCAAATATACCCTTTTGTCCATACGAACTCCAATCGAACCCTAACAACTGTCGCCCCTAGCTAAATACCCCCATTCCGTACACAATGGGATATGTTTCGTAGGCCCATTCGACTGTTTCAGTCAGTTTCTATTCAATTTAAAATATATAGCATTCAATATTCGATTTGAACGTACATTTCAATTTGCCAGGGCCACAAACTAATTCGAAAAATTCCAGAAAAATAAATCTGGCTATGTTTTAACGATGCGGACCCAACAAAACTAGTTTCGTCGAATTCTGAGACCATTTGCGAAAAGGCCCATTTCTGGTCGATCCAATTTAACTGTAATTGACCAAAACAAGTTTTCCTTTGCCACGCTCACATACTAGCTTCAAAAATTATGAAATTTGAAACCTATCAATAACTTCACATTCGGAATCCAATAAAAGTGGTTTCGTCGAATTCCGAGGTCGTATGCAAAATGGCCATTTTCACGGGCTATATAAATTCTATAGCGACCTTTCTGAAAATTCATTTGGCCATATCTTTTTCTTTCCGCTATGAAATTTCGATTTTTCAGATTCGTTAGAAAGGTATTCACTAACAAATTTAAATATTTTTGGTTTCACTCAAATCCGTTTCGTTTTGCACCCGGTACAGTCCGACAAAGTTTGAATTCAATTTTTGAAACTGTAGCGCCTTTTCAGGCCTTGCTTATAATTATAATTAATTATATTCATTTTCAAACGTCGATTCAAACCCACTTTTCATTGCTATTATTTAAAATATTTATTTTAAATATTTAAAATCCACTATTTTAGCCAATTTAAAAATTTTAAATTGGTTCAGATTTTCCGGGTCGTTACAATCTCCCCCACTTAAAACTTTTCATCCCAGAAAAGGAACAAAGTCGAAAGTGGTTTGATTCATCAACTCTACGTTCGATCTGGCTTCCCTTCTCCAACTTTTCAGTTTTTGAGAATTTTCAAATTCTTCAAAAATTTGGCTAACACCCGGAATTTTCGAAAAATTTCGCCATAACCTCCTTTGTACTGGGAGGGGTTTGGAAATTTATTGGGCCGTATTAGGTGCCCAATAAATCCTAATAAGCATACACATATTTATAGTGATATATTATGGTGTTTACAGGGGAGCGTGTATTGATAATAACTCCAGAGAATAAATTCTCGTCACCCTGTCAAAGCCTGAGGGAGTGTGTATTTTAAATGCTCCAGAGGATAAATCCTCGTCACCTCGTCCCATGTGGGAAATAAATAGTCCATGTGCCGTATCTAATAACTAGAGAGACGTGATTATTGTCAACTCTAGACCCGTGTGGGGTCTTTATAAATCTGGCAATTTAACCGTTACAATTTAAATAGTCCATATCAGTCATCAGTTCAACCTGTAAAATATAGTCATCGCCATACAAGCCTCTCGCTCGTATGGTGAATCTTCTACCTCGTCACACAAGCTCCAAATGCTTATGTGGTATATGATGAAGTATGCCTATCTTCCAGAAGTATGCCACGTAATGTAGTTCAAAATTAATTGTTACTATCCTATGGCGATGTTTATTATTTATACAGAACAACCAGCACTCCACATCCAATGGCATTCACAGGAGTTGATATAATAATATTTCGCATCCAACTCATTAAGGCTTACCTATTTGTCGGGCACGCAAATAAATTCTTTACTCAACAGCTATCTATTTACCTATTCAAACATATATAATGCACATGTATATATTTCTATCTATTTTCTAATCAGTTCAATGTGTGATATAATCGAATAAATTCTACCATTCATTCTATTATTGATTAAATTAACTATCATTTTAATAATTTAATTAATCAACTCTACTATTACACAACACAAACAATCAATCAAATTATTTTTAACTTTTCAAATATATATCTTTTATATATTCAAAAATTATATTTCTAAAACCAGACTTTATATATAATAACAAATACGTTATTTAAAAACATACAACTCTCAACTCGTTCTAGGGCACTTCTGACCCCATCTCTAATGAATTGATCTGATTCTGCTGTACTCATACTAGGATATTACTGATCCTATCTGTATTGAGTTGCCCGTCCTAGAACACTACTGGTTCTATTTCTGACGAGTTCGTTAATATGTTATATTCCAGAACTAAGCTTAATCAAAGCTCCGATACCACGTTGTGACGACCCCAAATCCCATTTCTGACGGTGACAAGGGTTATCTTTTGGAATATAACACAGAAACAGATAATAGCAGAACATAATTAAATAAATACACCAGATAATGTACAATAGAATACACTGGATAAACGTAATCATCAGAGTTACATAGTATACAGGATCATACTTAGTACAAATATAGTTCAGCTATACATAAATGTCTACAGCGGAAACAAACAAAATATGTACAATAGGAGCTGAACAGCATAAAAAGAGATAAATAATAGAATCCATCTTCAGCTCCAGCTATCCAGAGAAAGCCAGCTAAACCTGAATACAAGGCTGCCCGTGTAGAAAAAGGGGCACCCGAGTTTGAAAGCGAAACAAACTACGAGTCAGTCATGGGACTGGTATGAGAAATCTACTCTACACATTTATAATAAGGCTAATCACAGGGCCACGCCACTTTCGTGGAACGGGTTTACTCCATTGGATCGCCAGTGCTTTAAAACAAATCATTCTTTTAAACATCGCAATGATTTTTATAAAAATGAAGCCATTATAAGACTCAGTTCCCATCACACAATGCAACGCAAACCGGAGGATAGAGTTTTACCTTATAATGGCCAAAATATGGTTGATACGAATAAAACAAAAGCAATTGATATTATTACTAGTGTTTATATGTTTCAAAAACAATTTCGAATCATAACTATCAATCATAGACGGCATGGGTACCATATATCATGTCGCCATATATATATATATACAATCAAAACCGCACGATGTCGTATTTGGAAATTGGATTTCCTCCATGAACCAAGGCAAGGGATCGTCCTCACCGAATTCGAGACGCTCTAGCCCGCCCCTCAGGAACAGCCGCAACTGCCCCTTGGATCGTCAGGGTCGGTCCACCGATGTGGATTATTATGCCTGAACACTGCGTTTCCCCGCCCTATGGGGCGTAAACGAGCCAACGAATGGCTCCTTCGGCTTCACATAGTCACCGGTATATCCGAGGTGCCTCGCAACAGCAACAACCACATAAGTAAAATGTCAGGCCATGTAAAAACACCGACACAACTCCTAGCTAGAAAGAAACGCAGGCCCTCCCTGATGTCATCTCCCGTTTCTGGTCCATACCGGGGTGTGAGGCTCGCGAATTCACGTTACACACAAAGCTACGCCACACCGGCGGTGCTTTGATCATCAATCACAAGACTTTGCTTTTCAACAGAAGCCCTGTTCACTGCATCTTAGCATGCCACAAAGGCAATTCACACCACGCAACTGATGGTTATCAAACGAACAGAATGAATTCCAATGTCAGACACACAGTTCATTTGCAAGTCCGTTCTGGGTCTGAACGAAACCGGGGGCACTAAAAACCTCGCATATTCATCGATTCCCACGTACGTCTGGACGATCACCACTATTTATCCATATTTCGGGATGCCTCCCAATCAGGACCTCAGTGACCATCCAAACGAGGTGAAGATCGGTCTTCAATCCCAGTCTTCATCTTCGACTTCTTATCGTCGATTCAGTTATTCAGAATGGGATAAACCCGGTCTTTTTGAGCAACTCACGTATATAATAAATAAGTGCAACACTAACATACATACGCATCATTTCAATTCATTAGTCACTAACCGTCAATCAGTAAGAGAACGATTTTCCAAATATTAACCCCGAAGGCCGAAACCAACATCAGATCAACACCCAAGAAACCATTCGACCTAGCCAGCCTTAAGTTAGTTTCTAAATTCCACATCCATATCGTTTAAAATATTTTATAACGATTTATCGCTATTTTTATTTATTTTAAAATAGTCATTTTATTCAAAACGACGCTTCGGCCATAATGCGGCCGTGGCGCTGTTTTTCTTCAGATTTGATTTAAACATATCTGAAAATCTAACCATTGGGTCTTCACAAAATTTACATCACTAGAAAGATCTTTTCAAAACGAATCCAACGGTTCCAGTTTCGAGAAATTCCGATTGTCGGATCTCCCGGTATAATCGTTTGAAGTTTCGATTTCAAAATACGAACTGCAGCGTCGTTATTCGATTATATATAATTATATTTATATAAGTATATAAATATAATCGATTCTGGCGTTGTTTTTCTTCAGATTTGAATTAAACATTCCAGACAATCCAACCGT